>CM067333.1:39352500-40795000 GCA_034376525.1 Nicotiana benthamiana | reverse complement strand
CAGCTCGGAGTGATGTTATCCACAAACTCCAGAGTGTGCCTCTTGCATAGCTTGAGTTTCTTCATCTTCCCCTAAAAAACGCAAGAGAACTCCTTCAAAGAATCTTCGATACAAAGTGTCTTTTTAGTAAAGAAAGCAAGGGGCACGCCGACGAATTTCCGTATTTCTTCTTGGATCTTCTGGAAGTATCCCATAACATAAGTAGTCTGTCATGGTTTGATGCCAATCAACCTATACAGCGTCAGCAATGGCTACCAAATGCTCGATCTTTCTTTCTTCATCCTCGTCCTCATTTGGTGGTACTATCCATTTTGGCAGACAGTGATTTGTCTCTAGCTGGGCAGAATCAATGTTGAAGCTAGAGTAGCTAGGGTGCAAGCCTTCTTATTTTCCTTGGCATATGCTGAAGAGTAACATTGCCAAGCCATCCAATCAATTTCTGTGCATAATCATAATAGCGATGCAATTCGACGCTTTTTGACCTCGTAGCTACCTAGAAATTGATTGATCACTAACTCAAAGTCTCCTAAAATATGTAATTGGATTATCTCATATCAACGACCATCTCAAGCCCAAGTATGAGTGCATGATATTCCACAACATTGTTGGTGCAATGTTGTGTTAAGAAGGTGAAGGAATATAGAAAGACTTCCCCTTGAGAAGTGACAAACACAACACCTGCACATGCTCCCTCACGGTGTGCGGCAAAATCAAAATACAATTTCCACAATGGTTGCACTTCGATTACCATCGAATCCTCATCAGATAGTTCATCAGTCAACTCCCAATCATCAGGAATTGGATGATCTGCCAAGAAATCTACCAAAGCTTGTCCTTTCACAGCTTTTTGTGGGATGTACACAATCTTGAATTATTGAAATTGGAGATACCACCTTGTTAATCGATCATTGAGGACGGGTTTTGACATAACAAACTTGATGGGGTTCACCCTTGAGACGAGACGTAACATGAGCTTTAAAATACGGCTTCAGCTTTTGAATTGCATAAACCAATGCCAGACACAACTTTTCAATTGGATGATATTTTAGCTCATTTGGGGTCATCATCCTACTCAAGTAGTTGAGAGAATTTTCTTTATTTTCGCCATTTTCTTTGTCTAAAAGGGCTCTTACCGACCTTTATTAGGCTGCAATATATTGAATCAATGGCTTTCCTGGTATAGGGGTGGTCAGAACTGGTGGTTTTATCAAGTAGGATTGATGCTTTGGAATGTGTTACCACAAGCTTGGTCCCATTCAAAATGTATGCCCTTCTTCGGGAGATGGCTAGAAGGTTGGCACTTCCCTGCTAGATTTGAGATGAATCTTCTAAGGTACACCAAATTTCCTTTTAGACTTTTCAGTTCATGTATATTTTTGGGCTCGGGCATCTTCAAGATGGAATCAGCTTTGGCTTGATCTATCTTAATCCCTCAATGTCGAACAATGAAGCCAAGGAATTTTCTAGAAGTAACTCCAAAGGCACATTTCAACGGATTCATTCTAAGTTGATATCTCGGAAGTCATTCGAACACCATTCTTAAGTCTTGTAAGTGGTCTCCTCTCTTTCTTGATTTCACCACTAAATCATCCACATAGCATTCCACATTCTTGTGGAGGATGTTCTTAAAGATATTCTGCATTGCCCTTTGATATGTGGTGTCAGCATTCTTCAAGCCAAGAGGCATTACTTTGTAGCAATAAATGCCTTTAGGAGTGCGAAACACAGTAAGCTCTTCATCTTTTAGTGCCATTCATATTTGATGTAACCAAATGATCCATCCATGAAAGACATCACCTCGTATTCGGCGATGGCATCAATCATAAGCTTTGGAATGGGGAGCGAAAATTTTTCCTTAGAGCATGTGTTATTGAGGTCTCTAAAACCAACACAAACTCGAATTTGGCCATTCTTCTGCTTCACTGAAACAATGATTGAAACCATGAAGGATATTTAACCTCCCGAATGAAACCATCTTCGATGAGTTTATTGACCTTGGCTTCGATTGATGGGATCCGTTATGTCCTGAATCATCTTTAGGCTTCCTTAATAGGACTAGCTCCTTTCTTGATTGCGAGATGATAAATTGCTGCTTTAGGATCTAAACCAGGCATTTCTTTGTAGCTCCAAGTAAATACATCTCTATATTATTTATGTAGCTCCACATAAGTGTTTTCTTCATCTATGGTTAATAGGGAACTTGCATAGGTGGGCCTGGAGTCTTCTGCAGTTCCAAGGTTGACTTCTTTCAATGCATTAAAAGTCGTTTTAATTCCTTCTTCTAGTTCTGCAAGAGCGTCCTCTACATCTTCGTCTTCTTGAGGATCATCATCATTAAAAGATATATGGCCACACCAAGAGGCATCTCCTAAATATTCGTCAATTTTCCTTAGGGATGAAGTGTATCGCTTCTCATTCCCAGTAATGTGATACGAATATCCTACACTTTCTTCATCTTTATCACGCTCTCTAGTGTGGACCACTGTGAGAGTTTTCACTTTGAGTACCGCTCCGCATGAAATCAAAAGTACTTATTGTCGCCTCATTCTGGAAGGGATCATGATACTTTGGGCTCTAGATGGCAAAGGCCTTCTTATTTTTTCATAATTTCTTTGGGACTTGTTCTTCTTCCTTTTCAATGGCCCCAACCTCTCAAATACAGAAGTTTTTGTAGTTCGTTCTCCAAGTAGATCAAAGACATAAGGCCTTTTATTAGGATCAGCGGGTTCATCTTCCGTCGTGATATAGTCAATATTTGATCTTCTAATGGAAATGCGAACTGGTGGGGGTTGCTTAAAACCTAGACCCTCACGTGATTGCTTCACCACATGCTCCTTATCCTTCGCCGTGTTCGCTTTCCTAGTAGCTTCAGGTGGGAGCTTCCCTAGCTTAGATGGTTCATTGGGATCATATCCAGCCTTTACGAACAACATGTAAGCATTTAGATCAAAACCTTTATTTATGCATTACGTAGGGAGTGCCTTATTTTGAGGCATGTAAAGGGCCACAAAATTTTTCAGTTGGTTTGAAGATAATTGTATGGTATCAATCTGCTTGATAGGAAGGGTTAATTCTCTTAGTGCATCTTTTTTAGGCTTAATGATTCTCCTTCATCTTTCTTCACTTTTCGGACGTAATGAAATAAAGGAGCTATTTTCTTTCCTTTGGCTTTCGTGATGTCATCAACATTTACTCACTTAATGATGTGGTTCTTCACGTATAACTTTGCATCAGCGAAGTATGCCTTCGCTTTAGAGAACGGCTTGTCGTCAGCAACAATCTTCTTTTCCACTCCAGCTTTATTATATTTCAAACATTGGTAGTAAGTTGATGGGACAACTTTGTTCTCGTGTATCCACGGCCTGCCAAGCAACAAATTGCATGAACTCTTTGTATCAGTCACATGCATCCACGCAGTTGATTGCACATATCCCATGGTGATTTCTAGCTTGATAGCTCGTATGGCCCTTTGTCCTCCTTGGTTGAATCCTTGAATCATCAGTCAGCTTTTAGAAAATTCTTCAGTTGAGATGCCAAGTTCTTTCATTATGCGAATGGGAAGAATATTAACTGCATATCCGTCATATATCAAGATTCTGATTATCCTTCTCTCGAGAACATAATCCACCATAAACAAAGGGCTATTGTGTAATGTCTCACCAAGTAGGAGATTGTCTTCAATGAAGGAGATTTTTGTGTTACAGACATCTCTTTCCTGGAAGGAAGACTCAACAAGACTATTAGACAGTGATGGTGAGAGTGTTGAATTGACTTCATTCTTCTTCTTCTTCTTCTTCTTCTTCTTCTTCTTCTTCTTCTTCTTCTTCTTCTTCTTCTTCTTCTTCTTCTTCTTCTTCTTCTTCTTATTCTTTATTAGCATTACAGCACAACGCCTTTTCATCATCGTCAGAAATCCTCATGAGAAACCAACTCGGCAAAAATTCTCCAAAGTCACCAGGTGGCTTGGCTTTTGGTGATGGTGTGTCTCTATCTCCACCTTCTTTTTGTTCTTAACAATTTTTAGCTTCTTTAGTCTTCTCACCATCTTATTCCTCATAGGTTGCTTCGTTGATCCTTTTTGTAGAATCAATTTACTGCGCCTTCGACGAGTCACCAGGGTCCATCCTTCATCATCAATTTGATCTACTCGGACTTTGTCATCCTCCAACAATTCTTCATATTCATTTCCTTCACAAGATCATATCTCGATCGAATTGAATGAGCCAAATGTAATGGACACATGGTTTGTGCTTGCTTTTTCGTCTTCAAACTCGATCTTCTTTTGACGAGCCAAACCCATTACATTGTCCTTGAAAACAAAGCACTTCTCAAGAGGGTGACCTAAAAGTCGATGGTATTCGCAATAATTTAGGTCATTTCTTTTTCCAGCTTCATGTGGTCGCTTCATCCCTGGAAGCTCAATAAGCTTTAACTCGAGGAGTTCTTCAAATATTGCAGGAACATTGGAGTCTATAAATGGATACTCCTTTTCTTGCATCTCTTTGAGAGTAAACTTTCGATTTGCATTGTCTTGAGGAAGTTGTTTTCATACTCTGTTTCTCGCTCACCTTGGTAGTAAACTTCAAAGGAGAGGCATTGACGTTCATGGATTCTTTCCTTTCATTCTTGGGTACAAACTTTTTCCATTTCACGACTTCTTTCTTATCTCTTCCCTTGTGAGGTTCGTAGATGGGCAGCCCTTCGTTTCCTATAGAAGCCATGCTCAACTCCATATCATGAGCACATGTGGCAAGTTCTTCAAATGTCCTTGGCTTAATTCCCTGTAAGATGTAACGAAGTCCCAAATGCATTCCTTGGATGCACATCTCTATGCCAGAAGCTTCACTTAGCCTATGTCTGCAGTTAAGGCTTGCATTCTTCCATCGATTGATAAAGTCAATAACTGGTTCATCTTTTCGTTGGCGACTGTCCGTAAGTTCCACCATGCTCACAGTATGCCTCGTGCTGTAAAAGTGATTGAGAAACTCTTACTCAAATTGGTCCCAACTATCAATGGATCCATCCTCAAGGTCGATGTACCAATCAAATGCATTCCCCTTTAGTGAGCAGATGAACTCCTTGACAAGGTAATCTCCATAAGTCCCTGCATTGTTGCATGTCTCAACAAAGTGTGAAACATGTTGCTTTGGATTTTACATGCCATCAAACTGTTGAAATTTCAGAGGTTGATAGCTGCCACGCATCTTCAAACTATCGATTCTTGCAGTATACGGCTTAGTGTACGTGAGAGAAGACTTTGAAGCGACCTTATACTTATCCTTCATAGTTCCCATAATGAATTCCTTCAATTGTTCTATGGGAATTGATCCTTCAGAGGAGACATGAAGTTCTTTTGAAGATGACACTTGTTTTGTTGGAGGATCAACCTTCTTGTGGACTTTAGGAAGCTTTCCAGGTGCATGATTTGATTCTCCATCCATCATGCTTTCAACTATACCTGTCAATTTTGCGATACGGACATCTTGAGCTTGAGCATACTTTGTTAACTCATCAATCGACTTTGTCAGGAATGCAAGTTGCTACTCCATTGTCAAAGTGTTAGTCATCATTGCCTCCATAATTATTACAGATGATGAAGAATAATCAAGACCTTCCCATGTAATGAACTCAGTTTGGAACACGTCATGTAGCGAGATTGGCGTAGAGCCAATACTTAAAACTTCATCATCAGGCTAGATATGCTGACTCTTGGTATTGTATAAAGTAAGTTGAGCAGGAGCTTTCTCCACAACTTCTGCAATATTATCTCCTCTCTCTAACTAGCTAGCAGAGGACCTTTATTCTTTGAATGATGAAGATCTCAAAGCACTCATTGGTGCAGACAACACTTAGAATGCTTGTTGCCCTAAGACGCTCTCCTTGCTCTGGGTGATTGGACCAAGACTTCCCATAGTAATGTTCAGGATACTTTCAACGTCAGAAGAAACTTGGAGTCAACAAATTTTTAGTCGATCTGCTTTGAAGCCATCTTAGTGATCTTGAATGTTGAGAGTCAAGAAGAGACAAGAAGTAGAGATAGTCCCACTGAGCATGCCAAAATTTGTAACAAATAAATTTCGCTCCTAAAAATAATTATCAGGACAAGAAATATAGCGACAAATTTTATATTTAATTTCAAGTGATGGGGTTACAATCTCTAAAATATCTCTAAATCAAAAGAGATGTAGTCCTCTAATTCTTCTCCTCACGGATAATGGTTCAAGAGCTTGAAAGCTTGATCTTGAACTTGACGGATTTCATATTTGTGGTACATCACAAACAATTTGAAGCTCGTCACAAACCTGGATTTGGTGTTGGGTTATCATGAACAAAATATTTGAAGCCGCCCACCTATGACTTGAGTTTGCCTTTGGAATTTGACCACAGATGATGATTGCAGCTATTGATAGAACATTGATGCTTTTTTTCAGAGCCTCTTTAGCCTTTCCTTTTGCTTAACTTGCTTGTTCCTTAGTCTTCTCCTTTGACACCTTTATATAGGTGTGGGGTAGAGTAATCTCCAAGAAAACCCTAGTGGATCATTGTGCTTGAGGCTTATGGGCCGACCCATTTGATAGAAGACCAATTTGCAGGCTAGCCCAATAATGTATTGGACACTTATTTAAATCAATTCATTTTTTATTTAAATAATCGACCCGATTATACTATCCCATAGTATCATTTGGACTAATACGTATTTAAAACATGATTAAATCCAAATTACTTGTGGATTTAAATTAATAAAATTTTATTTGTCTACAGACCCCATAACCCTAGTCATTTTCTATACGCCGCCGCCTTAAAATCCTCTCCTCCCTGAAAAAACCCTCAACCTAACCCTAATTTTAAAATGCCGGCCTCTCATCTCCGGCCATCTCTGGTAGCCTCTCATAATCTCTTAAGTCTTCAATGGCGTCTCTCATGCTATGCTTACCTTCTCTAAGGTCTTCAATGGCCTAAGGCCATGCCGACCTACATCTGGGGTTCATCTCTTACTTGTTCTTGGCTAATCCAGTGTGATTTCAAGCAGAATCATTCTATATTTGACACAACCTTTGAGTTTCTAGTCAAGTTTCTTCGTCTCATTATGGGTTCTTCCAAAACCCTAATTTATTTTCCATACATCCTATATCTGTACAGGTCTAGGCCTACCTGAGTTTGTTTCTCGAATGTTTTACACTATCCTTAAGGTTTTTTACAAGAATCATGTGGTTTCAAATGTTTTTCATTTTCTTCTAAAACTAGGGTTTTCAGAACTTCTTTTTAAAATCTTCTTTAACTGATTCTTTGTGTTTAAACTTATTTTTCTTACATATCAAGACTGGCTCTATGAGTGTTCTACATCTTTATCTCGTCTATGTTAAAAGCCCTAATTCTTAGGGGGGTTCTTTGATTGGTTTTGTGTATCATCATGATTGGCCGATTCTCATTTTCGAGTTTATATGGTTTTTTGTGACTATCTTGACTTTATATGTTTCTACTCAGTTTCTTAGCCTAAACTTACAGTGATTCTATATGCATGTGTTCATCTTGACTGCTCAAAACTTTCCTCTTTCTCATTGAATCAGTATTGTTTGACTCTCAAGTTTTCTAGAGTTGTATGTCTACTCTTGACAGTCTATGTCTTGCTTTATTTATATACAAAACATTGACTCATGACTTTCTCTTTAATTGATTCTGATTTTCCTGTTTCTTGGTCTAATTTGAATACTTTCCTTTAGACATTCGATCCCAACTTCTCTACTCAATTTGATTGATTCCCTTACCTTGACTGCATTGATATTTGATTCTTACTAACTGTCTCCTTAATTAGAGTTTTTTGAACCTAGCCCTAATGGTTTTTTCTATGCCTAATATGATCGAATTATTTCCTTTTCTATACATTATTTTGTTTCCTTATTTGTTACTTGTTCTTACCATTTGAACTGATTCCCTTAAATTAAGGGAGTACTTCTACATATTTTTTCTCTAATTGGTTCTCGATTCCATAATTACTATACAATTTTAATTCTTGTCTTATTTTATATAGTTTCGAACTACTATATATACATACTCTCTCATTAACACAAACACATGAACACTTCTAGCTATGAACTCACACTTACACTCAAACACTCTCTACAGCTTTACTACTACTTGTGATATTGCATGTTTAGCTGGCTTAAAGCTAAGACTATATTTCGAAGTCTTTCTACTTTTCTTTACTGCACTTTGCTTCTTCGACTAGTATGTTCTAATTAAGTTTTCAGCATCAACAACAACATGAACACATAATAATTGATCGCTTCTGACTAGGATCCATTCTAGGGGCGGGGAACTGATTAACCAGCCTTGGGATCAAGTTAGGCCCACCTACCTCCATGGATGAACTTTTCCTCGGTACCTCTAAAGCGCCCAACTTGGTAACGTCTTCCAGGGTAGTGGAATCCACGCCGTCAAAAAGTAGCAAAGAAAATTGTCCACTCCATTAGCCTCTTTGTTGGTCTGCTCTTTCACTTTTTATGCCTTATTGATCATGGACTCGGTAAACTAGACGGCTCGATAAAATCTATCACACGAGGGAATCCTTCGTGGAACTACCGGCATTCCTATACGCCTCATCCCCATCCACCTCATCAACCTCCCTAGAATGAAAAAGATTGGCCTCATGGATATCTTGTTCAATGGCCCCATGCTCTTCGGGGGCGACGGCTTAAGGGCACAAAAAGCTCTTCCTCCTCGGACTCGTCCCTAAGCTGGTAGAGCAAGTTTGCATCTGGTGCTAGGGAGTTGGATTTTTCCTTTGGCTTACGAGCCAACCTTCGCCTTGGTTTCTTCCTTTTTGAGCTCGGGGAACTCGGGGCCTTTCTCTTATTCTTCTATCTATCATGCCCCAGAGCAGGAAACACAACAGGAAAATCCTCATTACCAACTAGGGACCTAAGCTCGTCAGTCTTAGGCAAACCGGCAAAGAGGAAGTAAAAGAAATAAGAATGTGGTGCAAGAAGAAGAAGCCTAATGCAACTTACTCAAGAGGGTAATCATACAATGGGAAAGGGCTTCCAAACAGCCCTTTAAGAGTTTGTGCCACGAGCGCCTGGAGTAGAGCATTGTGAGACAATACCTTCAACCCATTCCTTGAGCCAAGGGATAGAATTTGGGACTCGAGAGACAACTACACCACCACGAATACAAATGAGGAAAAGAGAGATGAACATGAAATCAATATTCAAAGGAAATTTGTACTTATGTGATGCATTCCAATTCTCAGGGAATGGCATACTTTCGAACAGAATCAAGTCTGAGGTCCTCACCCAGACAAATCGGGCCTACTAGCCTCGATCCTGGTCCATACATGAGAATGGGGCTTTACTGGACCGGTGCGCGAGCTTTATCAGTCCCTTGAGGAAATTCATGGATTGTATAGATGTACTAGATGATTCACAGTAAAACGGAGAGGTCTTTCTTGTTCACAAAAAATTGAAGAAGGATTACGATCCTCCACAACGAAGGGTGGATCTATCCGACGCATACCTTGTATGTCATACAGAAATCAATAGTGAAAGAGTCCACCGGTCCCAATATGAAGAGATAAGTGTAAACACTTAGTATCCCTCAACATGAGTAGTAATGGCCTCATGGGAGTCGCGGACCACTATGTCATTGTCGGCCTAGTGGAACTCCTCGCAGACCTTGGGGAGGTCTTCTTCAGTAATAGAGCAAATATATCTCAAGGCTTCCTCGCACCGACCCTATGCTGAAGAAGGTTTCTCGACCTTGAAGTCATTGTGGATAAAACAACCCCCGAGAATCAACATCTTCAAGGGGGTTCAACGGTCAGTTTATCGATAGTCATGTCATCAGCAGATTTCTCGAGGATAACCCCATCGGAGTTGGCCTCCTCGACCTTAGTGGTCGGCCACGAAGAAAAATGAGCTTCTTTCTAGGAAATGATCTCAGAAGTCTTTTCCATTTCATTAAAAGGATTTTTTAACTATGAAGGAGAATGAGGGGATGAAGGATGAGAACTTGCTAATTAAACCAATCACACTGCCTTAAGAATAATGGGATGAAAGAAGACTATAATCTCATAAAAGATAGAAGGTAAAAGTTTGGATACAATGTGAAAAATGAATAATTGAGGGGATATTTATAGGGGTTCCGCTATGTTTCACGTCCAGGGACAGCAAACCGATGGCTGGCACACATTTAAGGTCAAAATGACATGACAAACGAGACGCTTTGGATTTTTTTCATTTCTGTCACAGCGTATTGAGGAAGGAATCGGGGAGCTCATGTCATCTCTCATCAATTTACTCTTCGATAAATAATAGGACTATTGGTATGCAAGAAAAATCGGGCTCATGGTACACCCCGGTCTCTGATAGGGTTCTCATTAAGTCATAATCCAGGAGCATGACGCCCTCCCTCAAAATCATCGAGGTCATGATTCGGGATCAGTCAGAACCCGGAAGAGTCTGAAGAACATGGTCAAGAAATCAAACACGACCAAAAGAAGGCCGAAATAGCCAACTCGACATGTATCAATGAAGAACCGGCTATCAGTTAAACAAAATATTTTTTACCTTTTCAGAATTATACCTAAAATAGGATTCTCCTACTACATAAAGAAGGGTCTTATAATTCATTAAGAACATTTTAGAACGCATTCCAAATCAATATACTATTGTTTTAAATGTTATTAAAAGCTCATTTTCCTTTTCTATCAGTACTGGCCATCGTGAGCGTTGTTGATATCTAATTTTTTGTATATTTTAATATGTAAAATACATCAAAATAGTATATGTATGCATATATATGTATGTCTAAATATTGTATTATTATTCCTAAATTTTTAAAGACTTTTAAATCAATTTATTGCCCTATTGTATTCAAACAAATCGAATAATTATTCCCAAAGTTATCATATTTGGTGATTCATTTATTGGATCTTCATATTTATACGAAAATATAGATAATATAATTTTTTCATGTTTTTAGAAAGTCATTTAGTATTTTTAAAGTTAAATTGTATATAATTACAATATTAGCCTCTTTTAGGATTAATTACATTTATATTCATAAAAATTAGGTCTGCCAATTTTAAATAGTTAATTTCTATAAATTATTTTGGTACCTTTAATCTATTTTCAGAAATTATTTTATTATTTTTTTGTAAATGAAATAGGTAAAATTGGTTATTTAATGTTAGCCCAATTTCATTTTGATTATAGCCCAATTCTAACCCCAATAGAACCCAGTTTGAATCCATTTGAACCCCCGACCCAATTCCAATTTAATCTGACTCAAACCCATCTTACTAACCCGCCCACTTACATATTTTAATCCAAGTCGTTGATCATTCAAATCAACGACCAACAACCATCCTTGCCTTAATTAATTATGAACGACCCCCTAACCCTAACAATTTTCTATATGCCGCCGCCTTAAAATTCTCCCTTCTCTGAAAAATACTCTCAACCTAACCCTAATTTTAAAAGATCGACCTCCCATCTCCAACCATCTCCGGTGACCTTGCATTATCTCTTAAGCCTTCAATGGCTTCTCTCATGCTATGCTTGCCTTTCCTAAGGTCTCTAAGATATTCAAGGGCACAGGGCCATGCCGACCTACATGTAGGATTCATCCCTTGTCTGTTCTTGGCTATTCCAGTGTGATTTCAAGCAGAATCATTCTATATTTGACACGATCTTTGAGTTTCTGGATACGTTTCTTTGTCTCATTATGGGTTCTTCCGAAACTCTAATTTCTATTCTATACCTAGATCTAGGATGATCTGAGTTTGTTTCTCGAATGTTTTAGAAATTTCCTTAGGGTTTTTTACAAGAATCATGTGATTTCACGTGTTTTTCATCTTCTTCTAAAACTAGGGTTTTCAAAACTTCTTTTTAAAACCTTGTTTAACTGATTCTTTGTGTTTAGACATATTTTTATTGCATATCTTGACTGACTCTATGAGTTGCTACATCTTTAACGTGTCAATATTAAAAGCCCTAATTTTTAGAGGGTTCCTTTGCTTGGTTTTGTGAGCATGATTGGCTGGTTCTCATTTTTGAGTTTCTGTGCTTTTTCATGACTATCTTGCCTTGATATGTTTCTACTTAGTTTCTTAGCCTAATCTTACATTGATTCTATGTGCTTGTGTTCATCTTGACTGTTTAAAACGTGCCTATTTCTCATTGAATCGGTATTGTTTGACTCTCATATTTGGTAGAGTTGTATGCTGACTCTTGACCGTCTATGTCTTACTTTATTGAAATGCAAAACATTGATTCATGACTTACTCTTTGATTGATTCTGATTTCCTGTTTCTTGGTCTAACTCGAACACTTTCCTTTAGACCTTCGATCCCTACTTTTCTACTCAATTAGATTGATTCCCTCACCATGGATGCATTGATACTATATTCTTACTAACTATCTCCTTAATTAGAGTTTTTTCTGAACCTAGCCCTAATGGTTAACTCTATGCCTAATATTTTTGAATTATTTCCTTGTCTACACATTGATTTCTTTCCTTATTTGTTACTTGTTCTTACCGTTTGAACTTATTCCCTTAAATTAAGGGAATACTTGTACTTATTTTTGCTCTAATTGGTTTTGAGTTCAATAATTACTATAAAATTGTGATTCTTGCCCTATTTTACATAGTTTCGAACAACTATATATACATACTCTCTCATTATCACAAACACACTAACATTTTTAGCTCTGAACTCACACTTACACTCAAACACTTTCTCTTGCTTGACTACTACTTGTGTTATTGCCTGTTTAGCCGGTTGAAAGCCAAGGCTATATTTCTAAGTCCTACTACTTTTCTTTACTGCATTTTGCTTCTTTTACTGCTATGTTCTAATAAAGTTTTTAGCATCAACAACAACATGTTTCTTTTTTCTTGTCTGTCTCATGTTGTATTTAACAATTTCCATTATTAAGCATGATTGCATTCTGCCTTCCGTGGTCTAAATTTGTGCTTCTTTATCATGGTTTGAGCACCTTAAATTCCCACCACAATATGTTTGATAACTGTGGTTGGTATGCGGCATGGCAACACCAAACATTGTTGTCCATGACTCAAACTTGGTCCTTCTTGGACCACAACCTTCATGTTTCCTCTGTTTGTTGTATGTTTTGGTTGGCTCATAGGCATGCAAGCATCTGATATTGTTGTGCATGCCTAAAGCTTGCATTTTTGCAATTACACAGGCTCTTCGCAATGAATCCCCAACCCTTGACCACCCCTTGCATGAAGTTTCTAACTCTATGTTTTACTGGTTACTGCTTTCCTACCACCCTTTACCCCTCTCCTATACTCCCTTCAGTTGTAAAACCCATATTTGTGCACTTTCACTATCTTCCTAGACTTAAGATATGCCACTTTTATGTGAGTCTTGCCTTGGGACCCAAGAGCTCCCTTTGAACTTGGACACATAAAGGCTGGCATTTTCACACTGCACTCATCTCTATTCTGGTTGTGTAACATGGGTGTGAGCACTGCCTAGGGTTCTATTGAGGCCCTTATGGAACTCTGACACACTCAAGTTTGAGAAAGGCTTTGAAGCAATGGCATCTTAAGGCAGTTTATTCCATAGCTCAGGGAGGAACCAAAAATTGGACCTCCTATAGTTGTATTTTTATTTATTTTGATGTATTTAGTATTCCCAATTAGTAATAGTTTGCAATAAGTATTTGGGGCTGGCTAGCGAAAAGGGTTGGGTATTTATGCATGTCAAGGGTAGAAAATATGCTTATAGGATTACTTTAAATCATGTATACAGAAAATGTGCTTATAAGACTACTCTAAATCCTGCATCTTCAAACTGCATTTAGAAACCACGCCTATAGGGTATTTTAATTATGCATCTTCAAATTGCATTTAGAAACCATGCCTATAGGGTATTTTAATTCTACACCTTATAAATCATGCCTATAGAGGTTTATTTACTCTTCATGTTTAACTTTACGACTAGATAACCTGCCTATATGACTTCATTCTAAATTTTGCACGCTAGTTACCACTCAGACATCATGCTCTAGGATTTAAATGGCTATGAATTAGTACCATGTTCAAAATTAGTACGCTAGATACTATGTTAATAAGTGTCAAAACTAGAAATAATGGATCCTATCGTCTGCAACTAATCTAATGTAAAACCAGTCTATTTTGAATCAGTGCATAAGTAACTGGTTAACACGATTTAGCAAACATGCCTGTAAGGTTTCAAATCATTCACTTTAAGCTGTGACTACATTTAGAATTAGTAATAGATACCATTCTTCTAAGATTTCACCTAAACACTTAGGCAAGCCTTAGGTAATACAAATAAAACTGAACTTGCCTCTGTTATTTGTTTGAGTGCTACAACTAGTAGGTAGGCCTGACTCGTGTTTCCTAACTGAGTCATATAATAAGCCAGGCTTGTTGCAATAACAAAAATCTCCTCTTCCCTCAAGTATTTTCTTTAGAATCAGACTTTACTCATTTAAGTCATGCTATTGGATTGTTTTGTTTGAGGAGGTATACTTGAGCCTTCTATGTTTATTTGTTTTCCCTTTATGTGCAGTCTTTTATATGTTTTGTATATCGCCTTTGAAATTTCAAGTCAGCCTAGTATCCCTCCCTTTTAGGATTAGCAGTCCTAAGTACCTCCGGGACTGATAGGAACAGGACGGATAGTAGCATGCAATAGTGGTTGAGACCAATCCGCGCTTTAGTACCTTAAAAGGGGTGGGAAAGGGTAGATATGGATATGATGACTGATGCACTAATGTCATGTGTAACCCCTTTTTTGAGGAGTGATTACCGGGTATTGCATTGATGTGATCCAGTTTTTATAATCTAAGGACTCCCCTTTCCTTTATTTCGCCTTTTTTTAAAGTATTGTAACTCCTTATTTAAAATTAGCTCTTTTTATTTCTCTTTAAAACTTTGTTTACTTTCAAACCATTATGTATTGAAATCCCCTCTTATTTGAGCCTTATATGCTTATATGTTAATTGCACCCTAAATTCACAATAACTGTCTTGCCGGCAACCACACTAGTAGATCTTGAGGGGTGCCTAACACCTTTCCCTAAGGATAATTTCAAGTCATTACCCTATGTCTGGTTATTCAAATAACTTAGAATTGAACTCCATTGGTATCCTAATGCACCTCGAATCATTAGGTGGCGACTCTTCAAAATACAAAATCCAGCTCCCAAAAAGAACGAGTTGTCCTATACCAAATGTCATAAACCTAATTTCACGAGAAAAGGGGGCGCGACAAATGCCGATCGAGAGTAGATAATTCATTAAGTATGGAATCATCCTCCTCATATAGTTTGATTATTATATCTTTATTTGTTTATTCTAACGCAGTTTACCCTTTGTACCAAATTAATTCGTGTATCCTTAAAACGACTTACAATTTAATTGTTATCCATTATTAGGGTAAACAAAGATATTGGACATTCAGAGCAAAATAGAAAAACATAGCATTAGTGTGCAGAATGTTTCATGGCCTTACAACTATGGAAAACCTTTGAACTTCTATTGTCAATTATGTTCCCTTCAAAATTCATCCAAAATCGGTCACACATGTTGCATATGGTATTAGTTGTTTCCTAACTCATCATTTTCCTATATTTAGTTCCACGTATTATTACCATTCGACCACCTTCTATCAACCAGTTTTACCCCATACAATAATTAAACTCTTTGTATTTGCATACTTAATTTTCTCCTTAATTATTCTATTATTTACAATACACCACTTCATCTATTCATTTTTTTCTAACATCGTAACGAGTTCATTTTAGGAAGGATATAATAAAAATTAAATAATTATAGAAGAAATAAGGTTAGAAGGGGGTGTTTGTAAGGTCCATCCCCATAATAACAAAGAAAAAAAGGAATGAAGTTAGATTTAGAACAAAAGCAAATTGGCTAAGTTGGGCGGTGGATAACAACTTGCCAATTGCAAGTTTTCAAGTCTAACCCTTGCAGAACCAAAACCAATTTTGGTTGTCGTGGGAAATATTTTCTCACATATAAAAGGAGAGGTTCAGTTCTCATTTTGAGATACAAAGAAAAAGAAGCAATACAGCAGTTGTAGGAAGTATTTCTCAGGCATTGTGAAAAATAGACTGTGTAGGAAAAATAAAGAGTGTGAGCGATATTGTAGTGAGATGGAAATCTTAAAAGAGGGCTATTTCGTTTGAGTATATAGTGGTACCTGGAGTATTTTACTCGATCTACTAAGTATAAAATTCCTCATTAAAGACTAATCACACAACTTTCCAACCTTGGAGTGAAAATCGAGGAAGAAGAAGAAGAAGAAGAAGAAGATAAATCCATTTTGCTATTGAACTTGTTCCCATCTTCGTATGGTAATTTGGCAATAACCATGTCACGACCCATTTTCTTAACAACCCGGGACCGACACTCGATCGCTAAACATGACCGAGCAAACCATATCTGCTTATCAAATCTATTATAACTCCAAACTTTATATGCAACAAAGAAATACTCTAACCAAATACTTTTGATTATTTTAAATATTTAAATAAATCAGCTTCAAAACTTTATTCATAGTAACCAACTGAATTATTGCTAAGTTATTATAAAATAACATATAAGTCTCAACCCAATGATTATGTCTATGAAGCCTCTACTGATAAACTGACGCGTTGCTCAGGACATGGGATTTCCTGGCCAGTTTTCTAAATAAATAAAGAAATAGCTAAATAAAAATGACTCTAAGGGTACTCCACGAACAAAAACGGAGCTCATCAATATCACTGGAAGGGAAGGAAGTCCTAACTCGTAGCCTGCTGCCTGCAAATCTGGTTCCTACGTTGTACTGCAGACCAACGTAGGTTCCCAAAAGAGAACGTCAGTACCATCCATTGTACTCAGTGAGTCTCAACAACATGGGGAGAAACTTTAATAATATATACATTATGAGCAAAGGTTCTAAATGCATGTAAAACATAAAGCTTATAAGAATAATTCTAAAATATTTGCATAATAGCAATTTATGAATATTCTAAAAGTATTTCTTTTCTTTTTCTTTCTTTAAAAAAAATACTTCACTTTATACTTTGGAGGTTTCAATTATCCTGACTTAATTCTGTCTCAGTCACCGTGTGATCGGCACGGGTTCGATCCCAACCTGATCGAATAGGCTCAATCCACGAGGTGCCACTTGCTTCATGCTTCTCGTCGCCCATATATCATACCTTAGCATGGCTACGTAAATTCTCATCAATGAGGTCCTCGGCTCGTGTGCTCCCTACTTTGGCACCAGTAGTTTTAGGAAGTTAACGCCTTGATCAGGACCTTTGACCTTGACGATGATCCCTTCTCAGAATAAAGGATACTCCCAAAAATCGTTTTCTTTCTAAAACTTCTTCTTATGACTTTCAAGTCTAAATCTTTAAAACGTACTCATTCTGGAATCCTTAAACGTAAGGTATGGCATAATAATAAAATAAACATTCAAAAGTATTTCTAAAGATTCTTGCTTCTTCATGAAATTTTCTCTTTTTTTATATGAAAATTGCCTATAAAAATTGCACAAAAATATGAAAATTTACAGTCTCCACAACACGCACGCAGCAATCTAACAGTTCTACACCTTCAAATAATGAATCAAAGTACAAGCTTTTGGGAATTTTGATTTTTGGAATATTTATATTAATTCGTTGATAGATGTTGCATGAAATACTGCCACCAATTGCATTCATTCATGAGTTCAGCATTACAAGAAAATACGCCAAAGATATGGTATTTATTTATAGGGCATGCATGTTCATTGGAGTAACTAAGTATCTTAGAATCTTTTGATGTATACAATTTAAGCACTAAATTAATTCTAAGCTAGTAGGTACTTGCCCACTATAATTAACTAAATATAAATTCTTTTAATCAATTCCTCAAATATCTTGAATGCGTGCCACTTTCATAAAGGGGTTATATAAATTCACCTCAAAACTTCTCGAGCTAATACATAGACCCCAATTTATTTGACTTCCGTCAAATTTCTACAATAACCAGCATATTTTAATTAATTTTAAAGTTTTGCATCTAAACACGAAACTTTACTGTTGATATAAAGAAAAAAAGAAATTAACTATTCAATTCTTACATGTTACTACTTAGGGTAATTGACAATAGAAAATTTTATATAATTAAATTCACGAATAAGTGATTCGTAAAGAACCCTAAAAAATTTTCTTTGTTGACTGAGTCGCTACCTCTGATTCGTAGTTCTCTGTTTCAGTTTATCATGTAAGACTTCTAATCCTTATGCTGAATGCACGTTTTAGCCCTTTTTTGTTCTGTTGAGGCTTTTTGCACAACCGCCATGGTGCAAAACAATGATGATGTTGTTCTCTTTATTAATGAGGATAAGGAATGCATGCACCTGTCAGGTTAGGATTGACACAGCGGCACCATGCCACACCGGTAAGAGATCATTGTTGCAGATATGTAGCAGGTGATTTGGCACAGTAAGAATGGGTAACACAAGTTACTCAAAGATTGCAAGGATTAGTGATATTTGTTTCAAGACAAATGTCGGATTCACATTGGTTCTAAAGGACGTGTGACATGTACCTGATTTGCGGATGAACTTGATATCAGGAATTTCTTTAGAACGAGATGGATACGAGAACTGTTTCGCAAATCAAAAGTGGAGACTCACTAATGGATCATTGGTGATTGCAAAGGGAGTTTCTCGTGGGTCGTTGTACAGGACAAATGCAGAACTATGCCAAGGTGAATTGAATGCGGCAGAAGACGAGATTTCTGTAGATTTGTGGCATAAACAAATGGGTCATATGAGCGAGAAGGGATTGTGGATTATTATCAGGAAATCACTTATCATTTTTTATGCCAAAGGTACAATGGTAAATCATTGTGGCTACTATTTATTTGGTAAGCAGCATAAAGTCTCATTTCAAGCATCGTCTAAAAGAAAATTGAATATGCTTGATGTAGTATATTTTGATGTTTGTGGTACAATGAAAATTGAATCGATAGGTGGTAAAAAATATTTTGTTACTTTTATTAATGATGCTTCACGTGAATTGTGGGTTTATATCTTGAAAACCAGAGATCATATGTTTCAAGTTTTCCAGAAGTTTCATGCTCTAGTAGAAAGGGAGACGGGTCGAAAGCTAATGTATCTCCGAAGTGACAATGGAGGTGAGTATACTTCAAGGGAATTTAAATTTTACTGTTCAAGCCATGGGATCAGACATGAAAAGACAGTTCCTGGAACCCCGCAACACAATGACATAGCTGAAAGGATTAACCGTACTGTTGTGGAGAAGGTGAAAAGCATGTTCAGAATGGCTAAACTACCTAAGTCATTCTGGGGTAAAGTAGTTCAGACAGCCTGTTACCTGATCAATAGGAGTCCATCAGTTCCGTTGGCATTTGATATCCCAAAGAGAGTTTGGACCAACAAGGAGGTGTCCTACTCATATCTGAATGTGTTCGGTTGCAGAGCTTTTGCACATGTACCAAAGGTGCAGAGAATAAAGCTGGATGATAAATTTGTTCCTTGTGTATTTATCGGATATGGAGATGAAGAGTTCGGGTATAAATTTTGGAATCCTGTAAAGAAGAAGATCATCAGAAGCAGAAACGTAGTCTTCCGAGAAAGTAAAGTTGGAACTGTTGGTTATATGACAAAGAAGATAAATAATGGTATAATCCCTAATCTTGTTACCATTCCTTATTCTTCTAGCTATCCCACAAGTGCAGAAAGTACGACCGATGATGTGGCTGAGCAGATGGAGCAACCTGGTGAGATTACTGAGTAGGGGGAGCAATTTGATGATGATGTCGAGCAAGTGGAGTATCCCTCTCAGGAAGAACAACAACCTCAACCTTTGAGGAGATCAGAGAGACCAAGGGTAGAGTCATGTAGGTACCCTTTTACGTAGTATGTCCTCATCAGTGATGAGAGGGAACCAGAAAATCTTAAAGAGGTGTTGTCCCATCCAGAAAAAAACCAGTGGATGAAACCTATGCAAGAAGAAATGGAACCTCTATAGAAAAATAGCACGTACAAACTAGGGGTGGGCGTCGGTCAGTTCGGTCTATTATTATGAAATTACGGTTCAATTTATCAATTTTTGATTTTGGTAATATTAATAACCATATCAAATCAAAGTATTTACGGTTCGGTGCAATTTTTTTAAAGTTTTATTCGGTTATTTTTTATTTATTTTTTCGGTTTTAAACGGTTCAACGAAATTAGAAATTAGAAAAGTGTCCAGTTAAGTACTTACGTCATGAACCAGAACGGCGACCATATGAAAATTTTGAACTAGCAGTTAATTCGTTTAACACATACATGTGAAATGTATAATAGGAAACACGTCAATGGAAATAGATACATGACTACACATGGCATATAAGAGTCTGTGCATATATATTCGAATGATATACCCCTAATTTACTCTTTGTCAATTCCAGTTCTTCGCACTTGTCCTGTCTCAAGATATTAGTATGTATCATACCTGATTTCTATTGATTTCATATTTACCGATAAGAATAGAGAACAAGCTAAGCAAAAGAATTAACAGAGCAGTTCGATTTTGTTTCAACCGAAAACCAAAATACAAAAACCATAAATCGCACCAAAAATTCAGAAATTAATAATTTTAAAATCGTGCAATGACCGAAACCGATTAAACCGAAAAATTAAAATTTACGATTCGGCCGGTTTGTTCGGTTCGGCCGGTATTATGTTCACCCATAGTACAATCTAATTGAACGTGCAAAGATAAAAGGCCACTCAAATGTAAGTGGGACTTTAAACTTAAGAAAGATGGAAATGGCAAGTTGGTTAGATACAAATCTCGATTGTTGGATAAAGGCTTTGACCAGAAGAAAGGTATTGATTTTGATGTAATTTTCTCACTTGTTGTCAAAATAACTTCTATTCGTACAATCTTGAGCTTAGCAGCTAGCCTAAATATTGAAATGGAGCAGTTGGAGATGAAAATTGCATTTCTTCACGGAGATTTGGAAGAGGATATCTATATGGAGCGGCTGGAAGGATTTAAAGTAGCTTAAAGGAAACACGTGGTGTGCAAATTGAATAAGAGTCTTTATGGATTGATGCAGGCACCAAAATAATGATACAAGAAGTTTGACTCATTCATGAAAAATTAAACTTACATAAAGACATATTTTGATCCATGTGTACACTCAAAAGATTTTTCTCATAACAACTTTATTATATTATTGTTGTATATGGATGACATGTTGATTGTTTGACAAGATAAGAAGCTGATTCCAAGTTGAGGGAGACTTATCTAAGTCCTTTTACATGAAGGACTTGGGCTCAGCACAACAAATTCTAGGAATGAAGATTGTTCGAGAGTGAACAAGCAAAACGTTGTGGCTGTCTCAGGCGAAGCACATTGAACGTGTACTTGAACGCTTCAACATGAAGAATGCTAAGCCAGTCAGCACATCTCTTATTAGTCACCTGAAGTTGAGCAAGAAGATGTGTCTTACAACAATGAAGAAAAAGGAAAGCATGACCAAAGTTCCTTATTCCTCTGCTGGCGGAAGTTTGATGTATGATATGGTATGCACTATACCTGATATTGCTCACGCAGTTGGTGTTATCAGGGGGTTTCTTGAAAATCCTGGAAAAGAGCAATGGGAAGCTGTCAAGTGGATGCTCTGGTCCCTGAGAGGTACCGCAAGAGATTGTCTGTGTTTTGGAGGATCTGATCCGGTCTTGAAAGGCATACAGATGCAGATATGGCCAGTGACAATGATAACCGAAAATTCACTACTGGATATTTGTTTACATTTTCATGGAGGGGGCTATATCATGGCAGTAAAGGTTGCAGAAATGTGTCACATTCTCTACAACTGAAGTGGAGTACATTGCCGCTACAGAAGATGGAAAGGAAATGATATGGCTAAAACGGTTCCTTCAAGAGCTTGACTTGCAGTATAAGGAGTATATTATCTATTGTGACAGTCAAAGTGCAATAGACTTGAGCAAGAACTTCATGTGTCATTCAAGGACCAAACATACCGATGTAAGATATTATTGGATCTGGAAAAAGGTAGAGAATGAATCTCTACTAGTCCTGAAGATCTCCACAAGTGAGAATCCTGCACATATGCTGACCACGGTGATACCAAAAAACAAGTTCGAGTTGTGCAAAGAACTAGTAGCATGCACTCAGGTTAGATGTCTAGCGTTACCTCATTCAAGTGAATAGGTATAGAGGGGGATATTGTGGGGTCCATCCCCATAGTAATAAAGAGAAAAAAAAGAATGAAGTTAAATTTGGAACTAAAGCAAATCGGCTAAGTTGGGCAGTGGATAACAACTTGCCAATTTGCAAGTTTCCAAATCTGCAACTTGGAGAACCAAAACCAATTTTGGTTGTCGTGGGAAACATTTTCTCACCTATAAAAGGAGAGATTCACCTCTCATTTTAAGATACAAAGAAAAAGAACCAATACTGTAGTTGCAGAGAGTATTTCTCAGGCATTGTGAGAAATAGATTGTGTAGGAAAATAAAGAGTGAGGGTTGTTTCTTTTGAGTGTATAGTAGTCCGTGCAGTATTTTACTCAGACTAGCGAGTGTAAAATTCCTCATAATAGTGGATTACTTTGCTCCTCTCGGGCTCGTAATTTTTTTTTCCTTATTCGGAAAGGTTTTCCGCGTTAAAATCTTTGTGTCTTTTTTGTTGATTACTGTATCTCGGTACTACATTTTGTTCCGCTGTTATTATCGTAAATATTATTTCCGTGGGGGATTTATTCCCAGCAGTATTCATATCCAATTTAACCATAGAAAATTAAGATATATTAGGAGCCCTAGTTCAAATAAATAAATAAATAATTAAAAGGGAGTAAAGTCGTCGTAACTAAGTTAGAAAGCTTAAGGGTTGCCGTCAATTTATCCTTTTTTTCCCGCAGTTCTTGTTCATTTTGTTTTCGTTGCGGGTTTACTTTCAATGATGCAACTGGACAATTAGTGTAAGGTATTATGCTAAAAACTCGATCGAAGGCATACTGTGGGAAACAAGTTTTGCAGTAAGCATAGAGTTACTTGCAACTAAGGAGTAAGCAAAATTAAATTACAAAAGTACTAGGATAGAAAAGTAGTCTGTCTCTTCTATTTTTGTTTCCTTCTGTTTTTTCTTTATCGATAATTCCTATTTAACTGCATTTCTGTTTTGTTGTAAAAGCTGTGGAAGTTTTTTTTTTTTTTTTTTTTGTTGACATAAATGATAATGCCTACAGGTAGCTGAAAGCCTAGAGTTTTTCCCAATTGGTTTCTGGGTTTTCTGTACCTTGTTGTGATTCCTCGGTGATCTATGTAGGAATACAAAGGAATATGACAATGTTTTATTAACTATCTTTTATATTATCATTTAAGATCAAGTACAAAGTACATATAGTTAACTATGGTTAAATACTAAAAATTATAGCTAAATAAATTGAGATGTTCCGATTATTTATTGATTGGGCACAAACACTCGGTACAGGTTAGAAGGAAAGTGGATGAGAAAAAAAAAAGGTGTTGACAAGGTGGACAAAATCTTTAATGTTTGGAGTTTTGTGATATGATCATCACCAAAAGGGTTTTAAGAATGTATCTGAATTGGGGTTCTGTTGAAATTTTGTTGTTTTCAGTTACTGTAGTAACTTTTCTAGCATAATAGTTACTTAGTTTTAGGATAAATCTATTTTTTTGAATTCAAATTTCATTTAGATATTTAGGTTTGTTAAGGTATTTTGAGATTTTTGAATTCTTGTTATGCAGATTTTTCTGCAGATTATGTTCTTAATTGGCTATTTAAAGCCTTGTTATGCCTAATAAAATCATTGAGAGACTTTTTCAATCAACACTTTTGATCTTTTTGCTGCCCCATCTTTTAAAAAACTAACAGTGGTATCAAGAGCCTCATTGATCTTACTGGAGTTGTGAGTTCTTCCAAAAAAATCATTTTCGAATCAGTTTTAACCAATATCAATTTTTTAACCTATTTCCAAACATGGCAAGCAGCAGTCTCTCTTTGAATGCCCCACAAACTTTCACTGGCGATTACTACCGAATTTGCTCAGTGAAAATAAAATCATATCTTATAACCTATGATTTGTTGAATGTTGTAAAGGAAGAACAACCCTTACCAGCAATCCATGAAAATCCTATCATTGTCCAGAATCAAATACTTTCACAAGTGATTTTAGATAAGACAAGGTCACTAAGGGTGTTCTTCATGCACAAAATCATAAGACGAAAAAGAAAGAAGAAAAAAAAGAAAGAACTACACTACAAAAGTGTGCAATTTCGGCGATGCTCAAAACAATCAATCCTCAAGGACAAACAACCGAAGCAAGAATTGAAGAGGAACAACTTTTTAAATTGCAACAACTGAAGCAAAGGAGGAGTGTTGAAATTTTGTTGCTTTTAGTTACTGCAGTAACTTTTCTAGCATAATAGTTACTTAGTTTTAGGATAAATCTACTTTTTTGAATTCAAATTTCAATTAGATATTTTAGGTTTGTTAAGATATTGTGGGATTTTTGAATCTTTGTTTGCAGATTTTTCTGCAGATTATGTTCTTAATTGGCTATTTAAAGCCTTATTATGCCTAATAAAATTATTGAGAGGCTTTTTCAATCTAACACTTTTAATCTTTTTGTTATCGATTGTCCGTGTTCAAAGAAACGAGAAACTGGAAACCAGTAAGAAGAAGAGACACAAAAAACAGAACGTATGTAACGTTAAAAAAAAAAAATCACAGAAATGAAGAAATCCGAGACCACAGAATTCACTGTGTGTCCTTAAGGAATTTAACCCCCTCACTGTACCCGAGGTTGTGGATTATTTCCTCCCAGGATATAACGGATATACCTGTCGTAGGAGTGGCGGTACCTCAAACGCCTACGACTTCGACGAACTCAAATTCGGGAACGAAATCACACTATGACTCGATATGTTTCAGTTTGCAGAAAAGAATGCAGAATTTTTAATGCACGAATATATTTTTTTTCTTTTTCCCGTACTCGAAAATGAGGCATTGCCTCAGTTTATATAGCCTCGAATTGTGACTGTTCGGAAAGGCTTGGTGCCTGTTCGGGAAAGGCCATGCCTTTTTCTGAAAAATAAGAATGTTGGGAAGTTTACAGTTAACAAATTAAATAATTTCAGAAAATGAAGATTGAATTTTAAATAAATTTAGTCCAAAAAGATTATCAATCAATCAGATCATTTGACCAAATCCAAATCCAAATCCAAATCCAAAGCCGAAGCCGAGCCGAGCGACGACGACGGCGCGAGGGGAGTCCCTCTTCTTAACCCTTTAAGAGCTAGAAGAAGTGCTTTCTAATATAAGCACATAACTTTCCCTTTCTACCACCAATGTGGTACAAAGCTCCTTTTCAAAGGAACTTTGCTTTGAAACTTCATTTTCCTTCTATTGTCTTCTTCCCTCCATTTCTCATTCACACCAACTTAGCTAGCTTTAATCATTAACTAGCTTTAACAATCCCCCACATGAATGGGGAATGGCTATATGATGAAAAACATGCATGACAAAAAACTGTGTGATTCGTAAGCAAGGATCAATTGCATCTGGATAAGTAGATTTCTCTTTGAACTTTCCGTAGTGAGCATATGTCGGATATACTCGGTCAATCGGTAGATTTGATATCTTTGAACCGTCGAGCTTTGGTGTATACCTAGACAACCACATGTCACACAATTAACCCTTTAACCGTTTTTGGTTCTCATTGTTTTGTTCGTTTCAGCCATGAACACTTCCTGGTTCATAAGTGCGTAGAGAGCTGGCCTTACAGAGTTCTCCTTGAAGCGGCTTACACTTCACACTTACATAGGTGATTCCTAAATGTGTCATCCCGTAGATACACTATTTGATATACCCCGTATCAAACTTAGAAACCATTAAAAAGCCTTAATGCTTTATCCTGGTACTGAACATTGTCTCATCACGAGAATGGACCAAAAAGTTATTGTGACAATGTTGAACCGTCATCAATGACTTTGTTTGATCTCTTTGAACCTAGATCTTGGGATCTCATGTCTTCTAGGTAGAGTTACCGCCACGATGACTTGTCCTCGGCCATAGTCCCATTCCCCTCGATGATCTTTCAACCAATTCTCTAGTTAGGCCTTTAGTTAGTGGATCCGACACATTATCTCTTGACTTAACATAGTCAATTGTGATAATTCCACTAGAGAGTAGTTGTCTAACGGTATTATGTCTTCGTCGTATGTGACGAGACTTTCCGTTGTACATAACGCTCCCGGCTCTTCCTATTGCCGCTTGGCTATCGCAATGTATGCATATAGGAGCCAACGGTTTGGGCCAAAATGGAATATCTTCTAAGAAATTCCGGAGCCATTCAGCTTCTTCACCGGCTTTGTCTAGAGCTATGAACTCAGATTCCATTATAGAGCGGGCGATACATGTCTGTTTGGATGACTTCCAAGACACTGCTCCTCCACCTATAGTAAAAACGTATCCACTTGTGGATTTAGTTTCAGTTGAACCGGTGATCCAATTTGCATCACTGTATCCTTCAATAACTGCAGGATACCTGTTATAATGCAAAACAAAGTTTTGAGTATGTTTCAAATACCCCAAAACTCGTTTCATTGCCAGCCAATGATTTTGGTCGGGATTACTCGTGTAGCGACTTAGTTTACTTATAGCACACGCAATATCAGGTCGCGTACAGTTCATAATATACATCAAACTTCCCAACACTCTGGCATAATCCAATTGAGAATGACTTTCACCTTTATTCTTTGCAAGAGCAAGGTTCATATCAATTGGCGTCTTTGCAACTTTAAAGTCCAAATACTTGAACTTTTCAAGTACTTTTTCAATATAATGAGATTGAGACAATGCTAGACCTTGAGGAGTCTTATGGATTTTAATTCCCAGAATTAAATCGGCAACTCCTAAGTCTTTCATATCAAACTTACTAGCAAGCATGCGCTTAGTAGCATTTATGTTAGCAATGTTGTTACTCATTATTAACATATCATCCACGTATAAACAAACAATGACGACGTGGTTCGGAGTGTTCTTAATGTAGACACATTTATCACATTCATTTATCTTGAATCCATTTGACAGCATCGTATGGTCAAATTTTGCATGCCACTGTTTTGGTGCTTGTTTTAGTCCATAAAGAGACTTAACAAGTCTACATACCTTCTTCTCTTTCCCTGGAACTACAAACCCTTCGGGTTGTTCCATGTAAATTTCTTCCTCCAACTCTCCATTTAAGAAGGCTGTTTTCACATCCATTTGATGGATTTCAAGACTGTACACGGCGGCTAATGCTACTAACACCCGAATAGATGTAATCCTCGTTACCGGCGAGTATGTATCAAAGTAATCAAGACCTTCTCGTTGTCTAAACCCTTTAACAACTAGTCTTGCCTTATATTTTTCAATAGTGCCATCAGCTTTCATTTTCCGCTTGAAAATCCATTTGGAACCTAAAGGTTTATTCCCTGGAGGAAGATCAACCAATTCCCAAGTATGGTTGTTCAATATGGATTCTATCTCACTATTGATTGCCTCTTTCCAAAATTGAGCTTCCGATGAAGACGTAGCTTCGTTGAACGTTCGAGGCTCATTTTCCAACAAAAATGTTAAAAATTCTGGTCCAAAGGAAGTAGTCGTCCTTTGACGTTTGCTACGTCTTGGATTTTCCTCATCAGGAATGTTTTCCTTTATTTCTTCCCGAGGTCGTTTAGATTCTTTGCTAGACGACGCACATTCCTTTTTATACGGATATATGGTTTCAAAGAAGTCAGCATTATCTGATTCAATTACCGTATTCACCTGAATGTCGAGATTTTCTGATTTGTGAACCAGAAATCTATATGCCTTACTATTTGTGGCATATCCTATGAAAACACAATCAACGGTTTTAGGTCCTATTTTTACCCTTTTGGGTTTAGGAACTTGCACCTTGGCCAAACACCCCCACACTTTGAAGTATTCCAAATTGGGCTTCCTTCCTTTCCACTTTTCGTATGGAATAGATTTTGTTTTGCTATGGGGCACTCGATTGAGTATTCGGCTAGCTGTTAGAATGGCTTCCCCCACAAGTTCTGGGGTAAACCAGAACTTATTAACAGGGCATTCATCATTTCTTTCAGTGTTCTATTTTTTCTTTCCGCAATTCCGTTTGATTGTGGCGAGTAAGGAGCAGTTGTTTGATGAATAATGCCATATTCCAAACATATTTGTTCAAAAGGAGATTCATATTCACCGCCCCTATCACTCCTTATCATTTTAATCTTTTTGTTAAGTTGAGTCTCAACTTCAGTTTTGTATTGCCTGAACGCTTCAATTGCTTCATCTTTACTATTAAGTAAATAAACGTAGCAATACCGCGTACTATCGTCAATAAAAGTTATGAAATACTTCTTTCCACCGCGAGATGGAATTGACTTCATGTCACAAATATCTGTATGGATTAAGTCTAAAGGACTTGAATTCCTTTCAACTGACTTATAAGGATGTTTAGCATACTTAGATTCAACACAGATTTGACATTTTGATTGATTGCATTCAAACTTAGGCAATACTTCCAAACTAATCATTTTTCGCAAGGTTCTATAATTGACATGTCCTAAACGTGAATGCCATAAATCATTTGACTCAAGCAAGTAAGACGAAGCAGAAACTTTATTATTATTAGCAACAACCATTACATTCAGTTTGAAAAGGCCCTCTGTGAGGTAGCCTTTTCCTATGTACATTTCGTTCTTACTTATTACAACCTTGTCAGAAACATAAACACATTTAAAACCGTTCTTCACTAGAAGTCCGGTAGATACAAGATTTTTCCTAATTTCAGGAACATGACAGACGTTGTTGAGAGTCACCACCTTGCCAGAGGTCATCTTCAGCAGTATCTTTCCATAACCTTCATTCTTGGCCGTTGCAGAATTTCCCATATATATTGTTTCGTCGGGCCCGGCGGGAGCATATGAAGCAAAGGCTTATCTAACAGCACAAATGTGGCGAGTGGCGCCAGAGTCAATCCACCACTCTTTCGGACTTCCCACTAGGTTGCACTCGGACAACATAGCGCACAAGTCATCAACCTCCTCGTTTGTTTCAACCATATTAGCCTGACCCTTCTTCTTTTCCTTTTTCGGAGCACGACAGTCTGCAGCTTTGTGTCCGATTTTTCCACAATTATGGCAGTTTCCCTTGAATTTCTTCTTGTTGGGATAGTTCCTTGGTCCCGATGCCTTTTTCCTCTTTTTCATATTAGTTGGGGCAGTTTCAACTATATGTGCTCCCCCTATGGTTGATCTCCCATTTGCCTTTTTCTCCGCTGCCTTGTTATCTTCCTCGATTCTCAACCGGACGATGAGATCTTCCAATGTCATCTCCTTTCGCTTATGTTTCAAGTAATTTTTGAAGTCCTTCCATGAAGGAGGCAACTTCTCTATCACTGCCGCAACTTGAAACGCCCCACTAATCACCAAACCTACAACAAACAACATGTAAGTGACGGGGCACTGAATACTTTTGACAAAGGCATTAATTAAATTTATACCTTCAGCGAGGAGATCATGGATGATAACCTGCAACTCTTGAACTTGAGTGACAACAGACTTGCCATCTACCATTTTGTAGTCCAAAAACTTGGCAGCGATAAACTTCTTTAAGCCAGCATCTTCTGTTTTATATTTCTTTTCCAACGCATCCCATAGTTCTTTTGATGTTCCCACATTACTATAGACGTTGTAAAGATCATCCTCCAGTCCGCTAAGAATGTAATTCTTGCACAAAAAATCTGAGTGCTTCCACGCCTCAATTACAACAAATTGTTCATTTTCAGGTGTTGATTCCGGCGGAACCGGAATATCCTCCTTAATAAATTTTTGAAGGCTTAAAGTAGTTAGATAGAAGAACATCTTTTGTTGCCATCGTTTGAAATCAATCCCGGTGAATTTTCCGGGCTTCTCTGCCGGAGCCGGTGCTGGTGCAGTACGACTGGAGGACGCAGCATTGCTCGTAGAACCAACCACGGGGGCTGGTGTGGCAGTAACAGTAGCAGTAGCATTCAAATTTGGAGTTTGGTCTCCCATTTCTGTCGTAGGAAATAACAGAACACTTTAATAATCGGTGAAGATTTTATTTCTTCAAACCGAATCAAATTTACACAAACAGAATTAAAACAAACTTCAAATAGAATGTAATAAACTGTATGTAGTATACTTGATGAAGTTTTTATATCTTAAAATCAAGTACCCAAATGAGTAGAAAGTTCTGAAAACTTTAATCTCAACCGGAGTAGAAAATCCGAAGATTTAGTCTCCAAACAACATACAAGTTCGTTACATGCAAACAACAAAATTACAAGTTTCTTTTATTTTCTGGACAGTCACAATTTACGGAAATAATAACTTAAATTCCTTAAGCTTGTTATCGATTGTCCGTGTTCAAAGCAACGAGAAACTGGAAACCAGTAAGAAGAAGAGACACAAAAAACAGAACGTATGTAACGTTAAAAAAAAAATCACAGAAATGAAGAAATCCGAGACCACAGAATTCACTGTGTGTCCTTAAGGAATTTAACCCCCTCACTGTACCCGAGGTTGTGGATTATTTCCTCCCAGGATATAACGGATATACCTGTCGTAGGAGTGGCGGTACCTCAAACGCCTACGACTTCGACGAACTCAAATTCGGGAACGAAATCACACTATGACTCGATATGTTTCAGTTTGCAGAAAAGAATGCAGAATTTTTAATGCACGAATATATATTTTTTTTTCCCGTACTCGAAAATGAGGCATTGCCTCAATTTATATAGCGTCGAATTGTGACTGTTCGGAAAGGCTTGGTGCCTGTTCGGGAAAGGCCATGCCTTTTTCTGAAAAATAAGAATGTTGGGAAGTTTACAGTTAACAAATTAAATAATTTCAGAAAATGAAGATTGAATTTTAAATAAATTTAGTCCAAAAAGATTATCAATCAATCAGATCATTTGACCGAATCCGAATCCGAATCCGAGCCGAGCGACGACGACGGCGCGAGGGGAGTCCCTCTTCTTAACCCTTTAAGAGCTAGAAGAAGTGCTTTCTAATATAAGCACATAACTTTCCCTTTCTACCACCAATATGGTATAAAGCTCCTTTTCAAAGGAACTTTGCTTTGAAACTTCATTTTCCTTCTATTGTCTTCTTCCCTCCATTTCTCATTCACACCAACTTAGCTAGCTTTAATCATTAACTAGCTTTAACACTTTTTGCTGTCCCATCTTTTAAAAAACTAACAGGTTCAACAGTCCAATCGACGAGGTTCACTACAATATCCTATAGTTGTAGTCGTGTTCTACTCCTATTCAAGTTAATTTTGAAGTTCCAAGAATTCCAACTTTCTAATGGGTTAATCTAACAGAAGGATTCATGGTTCTGGAGAAGTTATTGGTAAAGGGAATACAAATTCCTTTCTATTACCAAGTCCATGAAATAAAACCTACAGTAGTGAGACATTTGATATTTTTATGCGAAGTGAGAAGATACAATAAAAAGCATCCATTTCTTAACAAAAAGATTGAATATATATAATTAACACAATTATCACTTATCATAGCAATGAGGAAACAAAACCAATGGCCAATAACTAGCCAATGGTAAAGCTGAGTTTAACTAATTATATATATTGACAGAGTAAAAAAATTTACGCTAGCAGTCTATTTTACTTGCGGTAATAGGTGATTTATCATGTTAAAGAACTTATTATACATAAAAGTGATTGAAAAACTATCAAGCACAACGCGGCATGAGCAACAAACCAAGCAATGGGTTCATCGCCCGTTTAATGATCCATTTTTCCTATAGATGCAATGCTTAAAGTGATAAACCATATATGATCATTCCCATCCATCATCCTGGTGGCCAGAAACAGGCTTACTAGTCTTCATTTGTGTCTCATTCTGCCTGCCATCCTCCCCTGAAATTTCTTCCAGTGACCTGCCTTTTGTCTCAGTCACCAAGAAAGTGAAAGAGAATCCAAGCATATTCGTGACATCCAACAGCATCATGGCTTTCTTGATTTTATGAACATTTCCATCTTGCGTATACTGTTGTATCCCAAATGCACTAATCATCGCCCCGGCCTTTCCAGATGCGGCGCTCAGTGCGTGGCAAGTGGATCTCACTCTTGTCGGGAAGAGCTCAGCGGGGAGCACAAATGTTGTTGAATTGGGTCCAAAGTTGGCAAAGAAGAAAGTTAAGCCATAAAGAGTTGCGAATGTCCATTTGTGCTCCTTAGTCTTTAGGTAATCATATTTGACTCCAATGATCGCCATGAAACTGTCATCATGAAGAACCCCATCAATTGTATCCTAAACCTGCCAATTTTTTCGATGAAGAACACTGTGAACCAGTAACCAGGGAAAGTACCAAGCAAGGCAATCACGAACATGGCACGCGATGTCTCAAACATCTCCCTCAAAGCGGAAATGTTTTGGGCTTTGCTAGTGAGTCCCATGACTGGAAATATGTCCTTTTGAGTGAGGTTTTGGCTATAGAAAGCTATGTCCAACAAGAACCAAGTTGTCATTGTACCTATTAAGTGAAGCCCGTGTCGCTGAAAGAACTCACTGGAGAACAAAGGATATTCATTAGCTGCCTTGAATTGGGCCAATTTGTCACCTTCTGCTTGGATTTCTATATCAAGAATCTTCCCCATGTTAATCGCTGCTTGTTTAGCATTTCCCTCAATAATAGCAGTGTATCCTGTTTCAGGCATCTTCATTCTCCAATAATAGGTAACAAGTGCTGGAAGAGCCCCAACCATCAACACGATCCGCCAAACATAATCGGCCTCAGGCTCCGTGGACAAAATTTCATCCTGATCAAATGGTTTACCTCCGTACTTGATTAAAAACACATTGGAGATAATCATTTAAACGAGCCCCCCGAAGACGATCCCAACTCCTTGCAGAGCAAACACCGCAGCAATAAACGCCCCACGAGTTGACTTGTTAGCATATTCAGACATGATTGTAGCAGAAAGAGGATAATCTCCTCCAATACCAAATCCAAGCCAGAATCTGAAGAAACAGAGCGTCCCTATTACAGATTTGCACTATACCCAAAGGACAAGCCAGAACAAAGTGCACAAACGACCATGAGAATTAAAGTGAGTCCATATACACCTACCAAGTTTGTCTCCTAACCAGCCGAATACGAGTTGGCCAGATAGAGCCCGGGGCTTTCATGGCAGGATCATAGTAATAAAGGCGGCCTAAGAGTTTAGAGACAGTGGAGATGCAGAAGAGATCGTAAGCATCAGTGAAAAATCCCATTCCAGCAATGATAACGGCAGTGACATGGTACCATTGGGTACGTGCTGTGTCAAGAGCATTGAGCACTACAAGATTATCAGAGGCCATGTTGATTTTTTCTCTTGTTTGATGAGATTGATTTGTGTCTCTAACTTGCTATACATATATATACAGGTATGTGATTAATTAATTGAGGTTTACACCTAGGTTCTGTAGCTAGAACAAGAAATTGGTGGATAACTACTGGAGAATATCCTTCTTCTTTGCTGTAATCAATAAATATGCCTCCAACACAAGAAATTGAAACAACAAGGTGGCAATGATTCTTATGCTCTACATTATAGACTAATCTTCTTTCGGCAATCACTTTGAGACAGCCAGAACGCGCTAAACTTATTTATTGATCATCTTGATTAACGACCGCTTATATACTGATGGCCTCTTTTGGAAAAAGCTGTACCAATTATAGGTTTTGTTGGAATAAATCCGACTATAACACTTTATTCATATCGAATTATTTGGAACTAAAACATAAGCGGAAGCGTACCTGAATCCATTGGTGGAAGCTCCTTAATCTGGCTTGAAGATCACCTTGATCCGGCTTGGAGATTGTCCGGGTTTGGCTTTCCACTTGATGTGCAAGACAAAGGATTTGCTCTCTAATTTCAATGGGAAGAAGAAGAGAATTAGTCTTGCATCAAATGGGAACCATAACCCCCTATTTATAAGCATGTAACCATAGTTACATGTATGTAACCTTAGTTAGCCCATCATTAACTAAGGTTACTCTATATGGGTATCTACACATAAATTAGTCTTACACTTTATATGACAATGTATTGGCCTCCTTAATAATAATGTCCATAAGACCACTAATTTATGTCAAACCAAAAGATAGCACATAACATATAATTAATCCATATATTGTCCATATGTATGTAGTACAAGTCCAAATGTCTAACAATCTCCCACTTGGACGATATACTCATGCATATGTACAAACCTTAGTATTATATGTTACATTATAACTTTATGAGCTCAGTATTGCTATCAAAATAAAATTGTCATGATCAATCCGGTCCATCAATCATATCAACATAGGATCTAAGAGATCTTAGTTACTCTTGCGTAACTAGACCCAACATTGATCACGTATATTAATATAACCAACGACATGGATCAAGTGTAGGTGTGTAGCATGGAAATAACACAAAGTGTGGTCTGAAATAGAATGTCTATTTCCAACTGGTTCACTTTATTGAGATCAATCATAAACCATAAGAGTACATAAAACTATAAGACTGAATATCTGCAGATAAAACCTTAAAGACTGAATTACTGAATGTACTGGACAATACATAATTGTATAACACAAACTCCTACTAAAACTCATAATCCTCAACTGATTTGACACCCATGCGAGCAATATGCTCATGAAATATTTTGGGTGGTAATCCCTTATTAAGCGGATCCGCAATCATGGAGTTTGTACTGATGTGCTCTATGCACAATTGTCCATTTTGTACTCTTTCTTTAACAACCCGAAACTTGACGTCCATATGCTTTGCCTTCGTCAAACTACTGTTATTGTTAGCATAAAGGACTGCTGATCTGTTGTCGCATAATAGCCTGAGTGGCTTTTTGATACTGTCTACTATGCGCAGTCCACTAACAAAATTTCGCAGCCATAATCCCTCATTGGATGCCTCATAACATGCCATGAATTCCGCTTCCATGGTGGAAGTCGCCGTAAGAGTTTGCTTGATGCTTCTCCAAGAGATAACACCGCCAGCAAGCATGTAGATATAGCCTGATGTAGACTTCAGACTATCCTTACATCCAGCAAAATCGGAGTCGGTGTACCCGATGATCTCAAGCTGGTCCAATATGAGACATTTCTAAAATGTACTCCCTTATGTTTCCTTTGACTTTATACCTCATGGAAACAAGTTTACTCAAAAGAGTACTAGTTTTCGCCTTTTCGTTTTGTGCAAAACGTTTTTCAAAGTCCTCAAGGAAAACTTTGCATTATTTTCTTCAGTCATAGTGCCCCTAAAAGATTCTGAAATTGTACGTTTCATGATCATAAGACTCATGCGATTTGAGCGTTTCTCACTTCTCCATCTCCTTATTGTCATCAGAAGAAGATGTATCCTGAATAGTAGCAGGTTTCTCAATCCGAAGTGCAAGGTCTAGATCCATGCAACCGAGAACTATCATAATGTTTGAATTTTAACTTTAGTATACAGATTCAAAATAGGCAAATCCCATTACAAGATACCTAGCACAACATTGATTTTAGTATTTGGACAGAAAATCAACTTGTAATTAGTACTCTTGGTGTAGTAATCAAATATTGACAATAAACTCCTGTCAAATATCAAGCCTTCCTTTGGGCCGACTTAATATTCACATGGAAAACTTAATAATTGTCACATATTTATCACCACAAGCATGCTCGAATTCCTGCCAAATAACAACCTTCCTTTGGGCCGGTGTTAAACGCATGGAATACGAACATACACAGTCATCCTATATTTTAAAATCAATTAATCTTCACAAAAGAGGTTACTTTGGTAACATAATGTTTCAATTGATTAATTTAAAATATGAGATGCAAAATTAATTAGTTCTTTAAGTCATATATTGAATCTCAACCGAAAATTACATGTTTATAATGTAAAATCTGAATTTTAATGGACAAAACATTAATGTACAATTAAAATCTGAAAACTTAAAACGTTTCTTTGATAATGAAAAACGTTTCTTTAATAATTGTACATTATGTCTTCATTAATATGTTAATTATAAAAAACATTTCAATAAATAATGCAAGACTAATTATGTCTCCATTAATGATAAAACGTTTCTTGAATAATAGAAAAATGTTTCTGTAATTAATGGAAAAATGTTTCTTTAATAATGCAAGATTAATGTTTTAATATTAATCTTGCATTATGACTCCATTAATATCTTAATTAAATAAAAAAACGTTTCAATAATAATGAAAAACGTTTCTATTAATAAATTTTGCATTATGGTTTCATTAATGTCACCAGAAAAACGTTTTTAATAAAAAAAAACGTTATCTTTATTAAAAACGTTTCTATCTTAATTGCCAGATAATCAAACGTTTCTGCAAATTTATTCCAGGACCTTTTGCAGCGACGAACGCTGCCACTAAACCCATAGAAGTCGCCGCTAAATGTATTAGTGGCGACTATGTATTGAAACTGGAGTGACCGTCACTGAAGGTTATTTGTGGCAACATTTGAGATCGCCACTCAACGATAATAAACTTAATGGGGCTTTCAACAAAAGGGTTAATCAAGGAATCATGTTCAACAATCGAAATTAGGCAATTTATTTCAACATTTCAATTCATATGGTGATAAAATTGTATCGAAATACTAAAGTTTATCATCAACAAATCATTCATGAAAGCATGCTATATCAAGGTACTAGAATTTCAAAATCAAAATTCTATCTTAATTTAATCATAAAGCTTTATAATATTGAATTCATGAACTTCCAAATGACCCAATACGAAGGAGGCTCTGATACCAATTGTTGGAATAAATCCGACTATAACACTTCAGCCTTCATATCGAATTATTTGGAACTAAAACATAAGCGGAAGCGTACCTGAATCCATTGGTGGAAGCTCCTTAATCCGGCTTGAAAATCACCTTGATCCGGCTTGGAGATTGTCCGGGTTTGGCTTTCCACTTGATGTGCAAGACAAAGGATTTGCTCTCTAATTTCAATGGGAAGAAGAAGAGAATTAGTCTTGCATCAAATGGGAACCATAACCCCCTATTTATAAGCATGTAACCATAGTTACATGTATGTAACCTTAGTTAGTCCATCATTAACTAAGGTTACTCTATATGGGTATCTACACATAAATTAGTCTTACACTTTATATGATAATGTATTGGCCTCCTTAATAATAATGTCCATAAGACCACTAATTTAGGCCAAACCAAAAGATAGCACATAACATATAATTAATCCATATATTATCCATATGTATGTAGTACAAGTCCAAATGTCTAACATGTTTACATGAATGTTTAGCTTTCACGTTTTTTTCCCTCTATATCTGATTGTGTAAGATATATCGTTTTATACCTTTTAGTTAATATTATGCTGTTTGGTTTATCATTTTTTCCCATGCTTCTTGTTGCTAGCGTTTTAGAAGACTTAGGGATCGTTTGGTTGGAATACGATTTATACCGATATAAGTTGTATTGAGATAAGTTATACTGTGATTGTTGTTTATTCATTGTTTGGTTGGTTGTATTAAGAATGACAATTGCATAATTTCTAAAAAGAGAGGTATAAGTTATACCAGTGATAATTAACTCACCTTCTATAAGATATAAGTTATCCAATTGTTAAAATTAACACCAGGATAACTTATACCCGATTTGCTAACCAAACAATGTGTTAATGTGGTATTTATATTTTATATCACCCTTGTACATTCTTATACCTCATACCGAACGACACCTTAACCAACCCTTTTTTTTATTAATTGATATTAATTAATTCATTATTGTATGATGTCTTTCTTTCTTAAGGGCTTATTTTATTTTAACCGGCGATTGTGAAGAAAGAAACACAGAACAATAGTATTAACCACTCATATTTATATGCTTATCGGCGTCGGTATTATGAATGGTTAACATAAAAGGAAGGAATTTCCTACAAGGCTTTGATCCAAACAAAACTGGGAAGAATGGCAAATACCCATTTTGAGCATACAAATACCAGCTTTGTTCTAGCAAGTTACCATGAATAAATATTATCCTTGGTCTTGCTTGTAAATCTGTCCTTTCTGGCCTTAATTGTTTTACTATAGTAAATAATTTATCTTGTCCAACATAAGCTTCTTCTGTAGCTCAGTTAATTATGGTCCTGCTGGTTTCGTGGTTTGTATTCTTTCGGTACATTTTAGACAGTTATCAAAAGTTAGCTGAAATTTGGCAGAATTCCAACTACCTTAAATGGCCCATTATATTTAATCCAGTCGGAGTCCCTGGTGCAATGTACTCATCTTTCACCACCTAATAACTTGATAAAGTCTCTCGAAAATACAAGTAAAAATTTAATTTAATTTATGATTTTAAAGATATATGATTTAGCTCAATATTAATTAATAACTAAAAAGTATAACAAATAAATAAAAAATTAAATAAGTAAATTAAACTAGTATGTAAGATAATCTTGACCTCGAGATAGGTGGCGTCGAGGTTGGTTAAGAACAGTAAAATAAGAACATTCAAGTAAAAGTATGATTATGATGAAATATGAACCAGAAAGTAAGAGAGTATATTTTTTCCTAATGATTGATGATGTTTACAAATGATTGGGGTCCCCTTTATATAATAGGGGAACTCTAAATAAGGTACATTTCTATTTACAGTAAAGAATCTTATTGGTACAACTGTCTAACCGCCTAATACGGATTCGTACAAATCTATTCCAAAATTTACGACACGATCTTGGGGACGTGAAAGAAATCTTGCTCATCGTGTTACAAATCCAAAACGACATTATCTCGAGGCTGGTCATATGAGGCTACGACGTTCCTCAAACACTTGATTCTTCGAGCATTATACTCTGTCATTGAGCTCGAGCTTGGTCCATTGAGCTCGAACTCGATCCATGCTGAACTAGGGCTTAAGGCGACCCCTTGAGCCCGGGAAATCAAGCATACCTGATTCTGATCGTATATAGATAGTCCTCGTGTTTCTTAGAATAAGATGATAAGAAACAATTTGATCTTCTATGCTACGACGCCTCGATCATGATGTCAATCTCGTGATGCCAGCAGCTGAAGTAATTGAAAAGTCGCTTCCACGTAGTTCCCAAGGTCATTAATGGGAGGCGGCTGATGATCGGTTATTTCGCTTCCCCAAATCGTTTAAGTGGCTTATATAAATAGGCCAATTTCAAAAATTTTGCAAACTTTACTTCTTAAATCATCCTAAAAATCTCTTTAGCTCTTTCAACTTCTCTCAGCTCACCTTTTTCTAAATTTGCTCTGACTACAGCATCCACTCCTTCTCTTTTCTTAAATTTCTAAACCATAAAGGCTAAAACATATAAAATTGTGCCTCATAAAGAAAAAGATTCTTCATCACCGAGGTCGTCCCGAGGTAGAACAGTGGTGCCACCTTGTATCGAGGAGTGTATTACCATACCGTGCGAACTAACTTCTAATTTTAAAATCGATAAACCTACATCGACAACAAGCCGATGTGAGCCCGTGTCTCGATACATCTTCTTGATAACTGAAGATGAGCTTGAGCAGGTGAAAAAATATTGCAACTTGGAGAACAAAAATATTGTGATCCCTTTCCCTGAAGAGGAAATCACTACCCATAAGGCAGGGTACTTAAGCTTGTATAACTACCCATTCACGTTGGGTCCCGTAGATCCAGTTTTGGGTTCCATAGACCCAGTGATTCTTGACTATTTCCAACAATACCAGGTGATGTTTGGCCAGATCTGCCTTTCATTCTGGCACATCATCGATATGATCAGATATTTCTCGGTCCTGGTTTAGGGGATACCTTTTACCCTCGACTACCTGATCAGGATATGCTGCCCTCGCCTTTATCGTGGTGGACTGATAAAGTTGCAACACCGATCCTTAAAATCTCTTTTCTCCAGCATCGATGAGGACAAAGACCGAGGATGGATAAGCAGGTTTGTCCAAATCAGGACCTCCGATCTGACTCCTGCTGAGAGGATAACATTCCCCAATTAGTGGAACCTGAATCCCAATCTAAAAGGATAAGCATAGAAAATGCAATACGCCATACGGTCGATGTGGACCCTCTCCTCGTGTCTAGCTAGTGAAATATCAGCGAAACGGGAATGCCCCATTGCTCCCATAACTGACCAATACCCACTTCCCCATTAGTGGGACTTCATTCACCTGATCCTCCCCCTCATCGATGGTGAAATCAATCGTCGGACCTTTGGGCAAGGAAAGGATATCGGTCACCGTCGGAATCCCATCGAGTTCCTCCAACTCAGTGACTCTCACTGTTGTGGATGACCCTTCAGCCACCGGAAGAGTCGCCGGAGCAAGGGTAGTACGGGAGCTGCATGCCATTATCGATTGATAAACGGAAAAAAGAATAAGATTCACCAAAAGGAAAGCAAAGATGGTGTTGAACGAAGAACAATGAAGAACAAAAAAGAAGATAAACTGATAAACAGAAAGCTTCTTCAGAAATCTCACTTAGAGAAAAGATGGAAACGTAAGAGATGAAAACACAACTCCTTATTTATAGGCATCACAAGTGGATTTCACGAATTCCAATAGCCACCATTAGCTACTTGACCGACCACAAAACGGTTTAGTTCTACAGAAACGTGCGTCATTACGACAGACACCACGAAATGGCTTTTCAATTGTCAACCGGCGCTTAACCTTTGAAACGGTTATAACAACTTGAAAGTATTGAAAGGACGTTCCATACGCCTCCAAATTTTGGACGTCGCCAAAATGTACACCAAGCGTGCCCGTACTCCTTTCGGTCCCGCAGCATACGACTCGTCTGCCCAGGACGATGACTGTGCCTTTAAACAATCAAAGATTCAAACGCCATCGAGCTCAGCCAAAACGTCATTCAACCTACAACATTAAGGCAATGGCCATTTCCAGTATATAAACGGCTACGACCCTCTTCAACATATAAACGGTTACGGCCATCTCCAACATATAAACGGCTACGGCCATCTTCACCATATAAGCGGCTACGGCCACCTTCACTATATGAGCGACTACGGTAACCTCCAATGCATAAATGGCACGGCCATCCTTGGTCTCGGCCAAAAGGCGTTCGACTTCCCTTTCCGAACTTCTGAAATTACAATCGACAAAGTCTGCTCATCGAGCTCAGCCAAGGTCTAACCTCAACAAGGGCCGCCCCCGCATATAAGGCAGTAAGACAGTGTAGCTTTTTCTTTTTCCGAACTTCATTGTCAAGAAAAAGACCAACAAGATCTAACAATATTTACACAAAATATGAATACATAGTTAACCCACTTTTCGCTTCAGATAGCAAAGGAAATAACCACTTCGGGAGGGAGCAGGACGAGAAATAGAAAATGCAAAATTATAATTGCCCCACCAACTGCAACACACCAATTGATGAAAGAAAACTATTAGTATTCTAACTTCCTTGCTTAGTGAAGCCCTTATTCTGGATGTGACTGAAGCTGCAACACAACATTGTGTGACATCCATCGCCCACTTATTATGCATTTGCTATATATATGCATCTACGTATTGCTCAAAGTGAAAAATAAACTTGCCAATATATATCTCAATCCCATCCATCGTCCAGGTGGCCAGAGACAGGCCTATTACTCTTCATCTGTGTCTCATTCTTCTGTTCATCCTCCCCTGAAATTTCCTCCAGTGACCTTCCTTTTGTCTCGGTCACTAAAAACGTGCAGCAAAATCCAATCATATTTGTGAAGGCCAAAAACATCATGGCTTTCTTGATTTTATGAATATTTCCATCTTGCGTGTACTGCTGCACCCCAAATGCACTAACCATTGCCCCTGCCTTTCCAGATGCCGCGCTCAGGGCGTGGCAAGTGGATCTCACTCTTGTCGGGAAAAGCTCCGCGGGGAGCACAAATGTTGTCGAATTGGGTCCAAAGTTGGCAAAGAAGAAAGTTAAACCATAAAGCGCTGCGAATGTCCATTTGTGATCTTTAGTCTTTAGGTAATCATATTTGATCCCAATGATTGCCATGAAAATTGACATCATAAAGAACCCCATCAATTGTATCTTAAACCTGCCGATTTTCTCAATGAAGAATACTGTGAACCAGTAACCAGGGAAGGTACCGAGCAACGCAATCACAAACATTGCACGTGATGTCTCAAACATCTCCATCAACGCAGAAATGTTCTTGGCGTCGCTAACAAGACCCATGGTTGGGAATATGTCCTTCTGTGTGAGATTTTGGCTGTAGAAAGCTATGTCCAACAAGAACCAAGTACTCATTGTACCTATTAAATGATGTCCGTGGCGGATGAAGAACTCATTGGAGAGTAAAGGGTACTCATTGGCTGCTTTAAATTTGGCCAATTTTTCGCCTTCCTCTTGAATTTCAATGTCAAGAACCTTTCCCATGTCAAGCGCTGCTTGTTTAGCATTTCCCTCAATAATAGCAGTGTAACGCCCTGTTTCCGGCATCTTCATTCGCCAATAATAGGTTAGAAGAGCTGGAAGAGCTCCAAGCATCAATACGATTCGCCAAACATAATCTGCTTCAGGTTCCGTGGAGAAAACTTCATCCGCATTAAATGCCTTACCCGCGTATTTCATAAGAAAGATTTTCGAAACAGTCATTGAAACAAGGCCGGCAAATACGATCCCAACGCCTTGCATAGCAAAAACTGCAGCAATAAACGCCCCACGAGTTCTCTTATTTGCATATTCAGACATGATTGTGGCAGAAAGAGGATAATCTCCTCCAATGCCAAATCCAAGCCAGAATCTGAAGAAACAGAGTGTCCCCATTACAATTTTTTTGCTATACCCGAATGACAAACCAGAGCAAAGTGCACAAATGACCATGAGGATTAAAGTGAGTCCATATACTTTCTTTCGGCCAAGTTTGTCTCCGAGCCAACCAAACACGAGCTGGCCAGTTAAAGTACCAACCAAAGCCACTCCAACTACCCAATTATTAACAGGATGAGGCAGTTTTCCAGGGGCGTGTGTAGCAGGATCGTAGTAATAGAGACGGCCTAAGAGTTTGGAGACAGTTGTGATACAGAAGAGATCGTAGGCATCTGTGAAAAAACCCATTCCAGCAATGACAACGGCTGTGACATGGTACCATTGGGTTCGTGCTGTGTCAAGTGCATTGAGAACCGTTAGATTGTTTGAGGCCATGTTTGCTTTTTACTGCAAATTTTGGTTGTGTTTTCATGGTACTGTTTTGGTGTATGTAACTCCCATATATAGACTCAGCGCACAATGTGAATTAAATGACGTTTAATCCTAAGCGCTCAGTGGCTACAACAAGAAATTGAGGATAAGTATCCACAGGATATCCTTCTTCTTTGCTTAAATCAAGCATATGCTTCAATCAAAAATAACCTAGGACAAAAAGCGCGCATGCTTATGCTTTATATGACAACTTTTTCTTGTTAGTTGGTGTCAAAAAAAAAACAAATCTATATAATTGATATAATCTAACTTCAAACTTCTTAGTTTACTTTAATAACACAATTTTATAGTCACGACATGTTTAAAATCATAAAAAAAATTCTTTATTTATTAAACTCATAATATCCTAGTGTGCCATATAAAATGAAGGGGGAATTACGCTCCTTGTCATTTGGTCCAACAATCCATCAAAAAATGGCCCACATTTGAAGTTCTTACATGATATAGCCTAGGTTATATATAATTTGGAAAAAAATTTCACCAGTTAGCCCACCCTATTTTTTTCTTTTCTTCGTTCTTCTTCTTCCTCTTCTTTCACGACTTTGCACCCCAAAGTTTCCCTACCATTATATATATTTTTTAATTCTCCTTCCATATTCAAAATTGATAATCACTATTAAGATGAGAAGAAAAAATACCACGTAAGAGAATTATTATTTTTGGAGTCACCATTAAAGGTCATTTGAAGCTTCAATTTTAAAATTAGATTTTTCGATTTTGTTAGTTGTTTGGATTAGGTGTTGGCCCAATTGATTGGGATCGTCAAGAGAAGTTCAAAACTCAAATTTAAAATAATTTGGAGCAGATTTGAGGTAGATTTGAGTTGAATTTCAGAAGATGCCCAAAGAAGAAGAAGAATCAGTGAAGCTCCATTGATATGATTCATTTGTATAATAGTGTATAATAATGTATAACATTATATAAGTAATATATAATAGTGTATAAACATCTCTTATACGTTATTTATATACGGCTGATACATTATTTATAGGTATTTGGTAAATTTCTCACATTTCTTATTCCTCCTCCTCCTCCTCCTCCTCCTCCTCCTCCTCCTCTTCTTCCTCAACTGCTACACCTATATACATGGTGTATCACTAACATTTTCACTCTGTGCTTATATATTTTTATATATACATTGTATTTACTATTATACAACTATATATATAATATACCTCTTTGTATAAAAGTGTAATATTGTATAATAGCATATATATATATATACAACTATATAATAATCGTGCATTAAGCTTCCGTTATGCGCGGGGTTCGGGGAAGGGCCGAACCACAAGGGTCTCCTCTACGTAGCCTTATCCTGTATTTCTGCAAAAGCTATTTCCACGACTTGAACCCTTGACCTTCTGGTCACATGACAATAACTTTACCAGTTACGCCAAGACTCCCCTTCAAATTTGAAATTGCATAAATTACATTATCTTATTTATATAGTACAAAAAAACTAAAAATTTTTCATGAAAACTTATATAATTCCAACTTTCCTTTAATTGTAACTATTATCTCTCCTCTCCAACTTCATCTTTCTCCAATAAGTAATCTCGTTGTTACTAACAGGAAAATTATGAAATTAATTTAGTGATAAATATAAAGTAATTGTGCTAAAAATAATATAATTCATAAATTTTATAAAGAATTACCACAAAATAGTGTGGTTACTAAATTTTTCGCCTCTTCCAAGGATAAGCCATTTGATTTTTTTTTTTAATTGTGAATATCATTGTAAAATTTCTTTATAAAGGTATTGTTGGTAAAAGTCATTCCGGCTTCTCTATGCACTGAAGAGTGGTTAGGATTAACACGATCTAAACGACCATTAATAATATAAATAGCTCTTAAATGATTTAAAAAAAGTTCTTATGTTATTTCTGATGACTTATGGGAGAATGTAAAACAATGAAAAACTCCATCCAGTTAGCATGATAATTTAGTCTTATGGAAAGGCGTATATAGGCAGTCACACCTCGGTTCATATTGAAATGTCGCTATCAAACCTAGTGTCAATCTTAAAGTGCATGGTAGAGTGATAATTTTTTAGTGATAGTCATTATATTTTTGGTTCCTTTAATCTAGGAAAGATAAAGAATGAAAAAATGTAGAAAATTTTCAAAATCTCGAAGTTTTCTATTCCTTTATTTTTTAGGTAGACAATTGGTTATAGTCACAAAAGTAACTCCTGACCTTGAGGATGGTTGTCGGCTTGTCGATTATTAGGTCAAGTAAGGTTGTTAGATCCTTCTTTTCTTTTATGCATATGCAACATATTGAAATCCCATTGTTGTTAGTTTTCAAACACACATATATAAATGAAGATTTCAGACAAAAAGTCGATCTTCCATTGGGTTATCATTAAATGTGTATTGTGTTCATTGGCTCGATCTTCTATTGGGTTACTCATAATAGGTTAATTTAACTCTATTCAGGTCCAGAATAATCATCTTCTTGCAACGTTTTAGTAATGAAAGTGATAACAAAGTGCTCTTATTAATATTTTCTTGATGTGCAGGCTATATATAATTAGGGAAGGCTAGGGGGCACTTTTGGAGTCAAATATGAAGAAAAAAAGGTCAGCTGAAGAATCAGAAAATTGAGTCTATCGCGGTTCCACCGCGACTGCGGCAGAACCGCAGTGGAAGATAGCTGTAGACAAAGTTGGTATATGCGGGGGTGTTTGGCTGCGGTTCTATCGCGACCGCGGCAGAACCGCGGTAGGAATGCTGAAGGCCAGGGGCAGTTATACCAAAGCATGAATTTTAGCCCTAAAACCTATATTAGTCACTAGGTTTCGCCCCTTATAGGCATATATTGATTTCTTAGAGTTCTTAGAAGGAAAAACAATTGTGAGAGATTAGCTTAAACATATTTCTTCTTCCCTTTTGATTGTTATTGCTAGATTATGTTGAATATTAATTTAGTTTGCTTACCCATAGCTATGAGTAGCTAATTTTCCTGTCTAATGTTTTGATGGAACCTATTGAGGGTTGAACTTCTCGTTTATGTTAATGCCAATTTTCCAGTTTTAATCTATATTTATTCAATTATATTCTTGTTGTAGTTAATTGACAGGATCCTCAATTAGCTATGCCTATTTAGTGTGCATAACTTGAAAAGAGTGCATATTTAGGTAGTTGTTGAATAACACCACTCCTAAATTAATAAGAGGAATCTATAATTGCAAGTTTAAAGGCGGGATTAGAACAACGAAGCCTTGGTGCAATTTCAAATGAACTGTGTTAATTAAAGCTAGTTAGTGTAGCTCGGGAGAGTGCAATAGTATATTACGGTGATTTCTCGGGAGAGAGTTGCTGTAAGTTGAGTGTTTATTATTGATATAGAAGTTTTGGTAAATTTGTATGAAACATAAACATAAGGGATTCCATAAATAGGGAAAGTCATTACCCTAGCGTTTTATTTCATTATTGTCTACAACCTTAGTTAGTTAGCTATAACTTGTTACATTTCTGCACTTTTAGCTCGTAACAAAACCTCCACTTGTGATTCAAAAGTCTTGGAAAGCTGGTTTTGAAGAATTTAGTGGGTCTAAAGGTGGTAGTTAATAGGTTGACTCTCTGTGGATTCGACCCTGTGCATAACACTCGGGTTTTATTTGCAACATCTGCAGATTCCTTTCTAGAGGGCATACTTGGGCATGATCAAATTTTGGCGCCGTTACCGTAGAGTTAACGGAATTATCAATTGCCATTGCTAGAGTTACAAAAATTCTTGGTGTAGCTAGTTTCTTTACGCTCAATATTTGATTGAAACTTTTGGCAGTTGACTTGATTGCACATGTGTATGCCTAGAAACTCTACAAGGACTTAAGAACTGCTTGAAGGACTCTCATACCCTGAGAAAATATTCCGGGTGTTGAACCGTGCCAACAAAAGACTTCAACCATCTCAGCAGACAGACTAAATCCCAATGGAGACGGCAGGAACCAACAAGATGGCTTAAATGCCGGAATGGAGGCATCTCTTGTGCCGGAGGGTGCACTCTATGACTGGGCACAACCGACATCTGACAATTTTCCAACTTCCATTATTGTGCCTGCGATACAAGCTGAATCGTTCTAGATTACATACAGTATGTTGCACTTGTTGCAAAACAAGGGACTCTTTTCTGGAACGCAAGTAGAAGACCCTCAGCAACATTTGAAGAATTTCCTGTCAATATGCAAGACTTAAAGGCAGCCCAATGTGACTCTGGAACCAATCAGGCTGCTATTATTTCCTTTCTCAGTGATAGGAGCTTCTCAGGTTTGGCTAAACTCACTCCCCATAAACTCAAATGAAACTTGGGATGAGTTAGTCAAGCAGTTTAACAACAAGTTCCACCCGCCCAACAAAACAGTGCAGTAAATTGATGAGATCGTGAGCTTCAAACAGAAACCTATGGAAACTTTGCACGAGACATGGGGTAGGGTCAAAGGAATATTGGTGATGTGTCCCCATCATGATATTCTAGAGCAGATGTTGGGACAACGTTTTTACATGGGACTTTCTGACAGTATGAAGATTATTGTGGATGCCTCAGCTGGTGGGGAATTCTTGAGCAAGACCTGGAGAGAAGGGCAGAATTGTTAGATAAAATGGCTCAAAATTCAGGGTGGACTACTAGGAATGCACCTATCACTTCAGTGGTGCACTCAGCGCCTCTTGATCCTTCCAACACTCTGGCTGAGAATGTAGCGACCCTTTTGACACAGATGATCATCCTCACCAAAAAAGTAGAGGAGTCAGGACAGAAACCACAGGTACACATAGTTGATACCACAAATGGGGGGTTGTGCACATCTTGCATCAGTCAGCATTTGGTAATCCATGGAATGTAGAGCTCGATCATCATCACCAGTATCCCGAAGATATGGAGTATGTGGCTAACTATGGGGGTCAGAGGTAAGGAAATCAAAACTGGGGCCAGCAGACTAAGCAGCAGTACAAGCCACCTCAGCCACAATACAATGCCGGGAACATGGGAGGCATGAGACCTCCCAACAATATGGAACCCTATCCTAGACTGCAGGGATACAATAATCAACATTAAGGATACCACCCACCTCAGCAGCAACATGGTGGGAGACAAGGAGATGGGTTCGCTAGACTGGAAGCAATGATGCAGCAAGTGATTGGGTCCAATGCAAAGATAAATGAAAGGGAGATGCACATGACACAGCTATTAAAAATATTGAAGTGCAGGTATGCCAGATTGCTATATCTTTGACTAACCATCCTCAAGGGACATTGCCTACAGATACCACACTAACCCCAAGGGTTAGGACCCGAAGCAGCTAATGGCAGTGAGTCTTCGGAATGAGGGAGATCTTGATGTTGAACAGGAGAGAGCTAAATTAAATATACAAGTTGAGACACTCATTCAGGTACCGATTGAGCTGGATGAATCAACAAGACTGGCAGATGTGACAGCCCAGCCTATTCCTGAAAAGCAGAATATTCAGCAAGAGATCGAGAAAGTTGCGGAAATAGTAGAGGAGCCGGTGGAGGAGATCATAGTTGAGAAAGACAAATCCCAAATTATTGGGAAGAAAAGACCACCTGCACCATTCCCACAGAGATTGGCCAAGCATCAAAAGAGCAGTACAAAAAGTTCTGTGAGATGCTCAAGCAGATTCATGTAAATATTCCATTTATTGAGGCTTTAAAGGAAATGCATGGGTACGCAAAGTTGATGAAAGATTTGATGTCTCGGAAGTTTGACTTTCAAGACATGGCCAAAGTGACACTCACGCAGACCTGTAGTGCAGCGGTAACTAGACCTGTTGCTGAAAAGCTCTCTGATCTAGGGAGCTTTACTATTCCGTGCACTATTGGGAACTATGCCTTTGCAAAGGCACTCTATGATTTAGGGGCCATCATTAATCTTATGCCCCTAGTTGTTTACAAGAGGTTGGGCATTGGGAGAGCTAGACCTACCTCTATGCTATTGCAGCTGGCTGACAAGACAGTGAAGTGTTCATTTGGATCCTCGATGATGTGCTTATTCAGGTGGGGAAATTCGTGTTCCCTGCAGATTTTGTAATCTTGGATTGCAAAGTGGGTGAAGAGATTCCTATCATTTTAGGAAGACTGTTCTTAACCACAGGAAGAGCCTTAACTGATTGTGAGACTGGGGAGCTTAAGATGAGGCTCAATGACGAGAAGATTATATTCAATGTGTAGAAATCTATTAGGCGCCCAAGTGAGTTCGCCAATTGTTCTCTAATTGATGTCGTGGATGTGATCGTACAGTCTGATGATGAAGTGTTGATGGTGGAGGATCCCTTGGCTGCCTGTCTGACGAATTTGGAGGAGGTGAATGGTAAGGAGTTGCGGAATGGGTAGTGGCTTTGGAAGGTAGAGGGCTTTGGGATAGAAATCTAGAGTTTGAACCCCTACACTTAGAGAAACGAGAGAACTCTCCAGCTAAACTATCCATTAAAGAACCACTGAAGCTGGAGCTAAAGCCCTTGCCAACCCACCTCATGTATGAATTTATGGGACCTGACTCCACTCTACCTGTTATTATCTCATTTGGTTTGCTAGATGTGCAGGTGTAACAGCTTTTACAGGTACTAAAGGAATGAAAAACTGCCATTAGGTGGACCATGGAAGACATCAAGGGGATCAACCCCGCTTATTGTATGCACGAGATCCTGCTGGAAGAGGGACACAGACCTTCCAGGAAACATCAGAGGAGGCTGAACCCGAATATGAAGGAAGTGGTGAAGAAGGAAGTAATAAAGTGGTTGGATGCGGGAATCATTTTCCCGATTTCTGATAGTAGCTAGGTTAGCCCAGTTCAATGTGTGCCTAAGAAGGGTGGCATGACAGTGGTGAAGAATGATAATAATGAACTAATGTCTACGAGAAGAGTCACCGGTTGGAGAATATGCATGAATTATCGAAAGCTAAATCTTGCCACTCAGAAAGACCACTTACCACTTCCTTTCATTGATCAGATGCTGGATAGATTGGCAGGGAGGTTACGTTTCTGCTTTCTTGACGGGTACTCAGGGTACAACCAGATCTCTCGTGCACCTGAGGACCAAGAGAAGACCTCCTTCACATGCCCTTATGACATTTATGCCTTGAGAAGGATGCCATTTGGCCTTTGCAATGCACCCCCCACATTCCAACGTAGCATGGTGGTTATTTTCACTGATATGGTTGAAGATATAATGGAGGTGTTCATGGATGACTTCTCAGTGGTGGGGCATTTGTTCGATGACTGCCTTGTAAATCTGACACGGGTGCTGAAACGGTGCATCAAGACTAATCCGGTGCTGAACTGGGAGAAGTGCCATTTCATGGTACAAGAAGGCATAGTCTTGGGGCACCGAGTGTCAAGTAAGGGGATAGAGGTATATCGAGCCAAAGTTGATGTCATAGTGAAGCTGCCTCTGCAAACTTCAATCAAAGCAATAAGAAGTTTTCTTGGACATGTCGGTTTCTACAGGCGCTTCATTAAAAACTTCTCAAAAATCGCCAACCCTCTCTGTAAGTTATTAAATAAAGATAACTTGTTTGTATTTTCTGATGCTTGCAGGATAGCGTTTTAGGAGATGAAACAAAGGCTGGTCACAGCACCCATCATTGTTTCCCCCAACTGGGAACAACCGTTCGAATTAATGTGTGATGCTAGTGACTATGCAGTGGAGGCAGTGCTGGGCCAGCGAAAGGACAAACTGGTGTATCCAATCTACAATGCTAGTAGAACACTGACTAGAGCACAGTTGAACTATACGGTGGTTGAGAAGGAGATGCTAGCTGTGGTGTTTGCATTCGACAAGTTCTGGTCCTACCTGATAGGATCGAAGGTAATTGTATAAACTGACCATGCATCTTTTAGATACTTGATAGAAAAGAAGGACTCTAAGCCACGCCTAATTTGTTGGGTGTTGTTGCTACAAGAGTTCGATCTTGAAATACGTGACCAAAAGGGCACTGAGAATCAAGTTGCTGATCATCTATCACGACTTGAGGGAGTTGAAAACAAAATTGAAGTTGAGGAAATTCTGGAAACTTTTCTAGATGAGCAACTGCTCGCCACCAGTCATCTGGAAGTGCCATTGTATACTGATTATGCCAATTACCTAGCCAGTGGTTTAGTTTCTCACGGCCTGTTATCAGTCCATAAGAAATGATTCTTTCGTGAAAGCCATTCGTACTATTGGGATGAGCCCTATCTCTTTAGAATATGCCTGGATAACATGATCCGGATATGCATCTCCGAGATGGAACAATCTTCTATTTTGCAGGCTTGTCATGCATCAGCTTATGGGGGACACTTTGGAGGAGTAAGGACTACAACAAAGGTGCTTGAAGTCGGATTGTTTTGGCCGACAGTGTTCAGAGATGCTCACACATGGGTAAAGGGTTGTAATGAATTCCAACGCACTGGGAACATCTCTCGGCGCCACGAGATTCCCATGAACCCGATTCAGGAGGTTGAAGTGTTCGATGTCTGGGGGATAGATTTCATGGGTCCCTTCGTCAGCTCTTACAGCAATAAGTATATTCTTGTTGCTGTAGACTATGTGTCCAAGTTGGTGGAAGCTGCAGCTTTACCCACTAATGATGGAAAGGTGGTGGTGGGATTTCTGAAGAAAAACATATTCACCCGCTTTGGGACACCACGGGGCGATAATCAGTGACGGGGGCACTCACTTCTGCAACAGAGCATTAGAGAAGCTGTTGGCAAAATACGACGCGTGCCACAAGATGGCCACTCCTTAGCACCCACAAACCAGTGGACAGGTTGAGGTCTCCAACAGAGAGATAAAGAGTGTGTAGACAAAAACTTTAAACTCCACAAGAACGGATTGAGCAAGGAAGTTGGATGATGCACTCTGGGCGTATAGAACAACATTCAAGACACCAATTGGTATGTCTCCATACAAGTTGGTGTTTGGGAAGGCCTGTCACCTATCGGTAGAACTTGAGCACAGAGTGTGGTGGGCACTGAAACAACTGAATCTCGACATGGAAGCTGCGGGCTCGTCAAGAGTCACAGAATTGCATGAGCTTGAGGAGTTTCGACATCTTGCTTTTGAGAGTACAATGTTATAGAAGAAAAGAATGAAGAGGCTGCATGATCAGCACATTGTGGAGACTTTTAAATCTAGGGACAGGGTACTGGTATACAACTCAAGATTGAGGTTGTTTCCAGGTAAGCTAAAATCATAATGGTCTGGACCATTTCGGGTAGTTGAAGTCTTCCCATCTGGAGCTATTGAAGTTGCTATTGAGGATGACTCTCGCACATTTAGAGTCAATGGTCAGTGGTTGAAATTATACATGGGAGTGAACGAGCCTAAGGAAGGATCTACACTGCACTTGAACGAACCATAGAGGTTGAGCGAGCCGTAAATGCGCTCATATGAGTCGTGCTGCGACATTAAATTAGGCGCTGCATGGGAGGCAACCCATGAAATTGTTGTAATTGTAATCCTTTAGAATATGAAAAAAATATCTTCAGTATCAGAGAAGGGCCCAGACCGCGGTTCTACCGTGACCAAACCCTATCACGTACCACTGCGACTGCAGTCCAAATGCGGTAATGACCCCCTCTCTGAACTTGGTCTACCGCGGTCCTACCGTGATAGCGGTAGAATTATGGTTACCGCATTTTCTGTCAGGTATGTTTTTTTAAAAAAAAATTCCACCCGTTTTAATTTCCCCTTTTTCCTAAAATACCCCCACCCACCCATTTATCCCCAACTCACATGCCCACAAATCCCCCCCCCCCCCCCCCCCCCCACATTTATCTTCTTCTCTCTCTTCTTTTCTCTCTTTTCTTATCTTTTTCTCCCCACAACCACTCTCCCTCTCACCCAACTACTCTCCAACTTGACCAAACCCTTTCCCATCCTCAACCCAAGTAAGTTTCCATTTCTTTTTCTTTTGTTTATCTACTAATTTAGTGTAATTTAGTATAGTTTCTTTTAAATTAACCCTAGGTAGCAATAGTTTATTTTTTTTGTATAATTGTGATTCTTATTATTGTATATGGTTGTAGTTGTTGCTAGTAGGCTGTTTGGTGGTTATTTGGTGGGGCCTCCATTATACTTTGGGTGTAGGGCTTGTTATGATATTTTGGAGGCCTAGAATGTGTTTGTAGGGTGTGATTAGTGCAAGGCCTTATGTTGGCCGAATTTGTGGAGTTGTTGTGGTGTTGTGGGGTGGGCTATGCCCATTCCTAATTGTGGGGTGTGATATTTGGCGATGTATGGGGGCTCTAATTGTTTGAATCATGGTGAAGGTGCAAGTGTGGGGTGGCATGAGTCATGTAGGGTGACTTTAGTGGATTCTGTGAACTTCCCGACACTGCAAGGGGGGCTAGTGGGAAATGATAAACAAAAGGGGGTGGTGTCTTCTTGCCATCGGGTGGTGAAGTCTGAGTAACCACCCGTTTGACACTATTTATGATGAATTTAATGATTTGTTTGAACTCTCTGCAGGTACTATGGCTCCCAAGAGGCAGAGGAGATAGACTGGCAGAGGATGATTTCAATACTAAGGCACGCAAGAACTTCATTCTTGAAATTCAGATTGACACAGCAGCCCTCTGGGCGGAAAAGGAAGATATGTATGAGGAGATTCGTAGGAGGTAGATGGAATTCCTGTTCGATGAACCCTGACCGGTCAACGGGATGATTGTAAGGGAGTTCTATGCGAACTACCCTACTCACTCCGGTCGAGATGTGCGTCTGCGAGGTAAGGTAGTCCCGAAACACATTCCCTATATTTTCCAGGCCCTGTAGCTGCCTGCATTCACTGGCGATATTGGCTATTACCATGATCGACCGAATGTCATTTATGAGGTTATGATCGACCCCATTTGTGCTGGGGACGACCGACTTGGATAAAGGATTAGATCACCTTGAATTCTAACTCTTTCACGCCCTTGGCTAAGTGCCGGTTGATGGTCATATGCAGCAGGTTCATGCCATCTAGAAACAAGACAGATGTGAACTTCAACAGGGCCCTACTAACATGGTGCTTCGATACCAAGAAAGATTTTGATGCAGCTAAGGTCATTGGTGTTGAACTGATCTTAAGGGTATCGCTGCTGTCAAAGGGGTTTTACTTCCCTTCCTTGGTGACTCAGCTGTTCTTATAGAGGAACGTTCCCACTTATCCGACTGACGGGACAGTGGCACCTAAATCACCTTTCCGAGCTTCACGCATCAGAGTGGGCAGGGGCACACAGATGCCAATTTAGATAGATGACGATGATGATGCCCCGATTCGCTTCGCACCATCCAAACGGTGTATTGACAGTGTCGGACCTTCACGCCGCTCCCATCCTTGGGCCAGTTTCTCCAGGTCTCAATCTACCAGTCCAATGCTACGCTCCATGGAATAAGAGGTTACGGATCTACGGACCTTAGTTGATGGCCTACACACACGGCTTGACGCCATGTTTTAGAGGTATGCCCGGTCCGAGGGACGGTTCATGTCATGATTTTGTGCGTTGGGAAGAGCTTGCAATGTGGACCCCAGCACTGTCTCCGACTCTGATTGAGTCTCAGGGAAGTATTCTTACCCTTCTGTGCTTTGATTTATTCATATGACATGGGGACATGCCATGATTTTAAGTGTGGGGCGGGAGACTTACTCTGTGTATGTGTTTTACTGTATATAAATTTTGTGATTGTTGTAGCATAAAATGTTATTGTTGTAGATAACTGATGGTATATATACTAGGAGTACCTGACTTGTCCCAACGATGGACACTTATTGACGGGTCTCTTGAAGTTCCAAATCGGATACATAAAAAAAAAACACAAAACAAAGGTAGAGGACTCTTCCTGATGACGGACCACTTGGACAGTACTCTTGATGGAAGTAGTCCATGTATATTTTTTTAATTTTATTTTATTTTCTTTTTTAGGTAGTGTATTAAGCCCCCCCTTGATTTTTCTTTTGACCATGGTTCTTTTCAAAGTATTTTTCTTGAACCGGGTTAAGTAGATTTTCCTTTTGTAGTGTTAGGACTAAGATGGGTAAAAAGGCTAGAATGCAACCCCGAATTTTCACACCTGTAAATAACTAAAATGAACTTGGGAGTGTAAGGTCTTGGCTCAGTTGTGGACTTGTAAATCTATGCCTTAATATTGCACCCATTGTCTTGCTTGAAAGCTCGTATGTGTGTGTTGATAAACTGATTCTGAATGCGTTGCATGCTAAGTGTATGTGTGAGACCCTTACTTGCATTCTGTGTTTGCATGAGATACCTAGAACTTGCCATGTGTGTTTGCAAAGCGAAATAAAAGCTATTAGGTCTTAGAGATGATCGAAGCATTTCCTTGTGTAAGCATGTTTAATTGTGAATCCACCTGTATACATTGCCATTAGTTAACCCCTTTGAGCCTAAAGCCTGTTATTTGATAACCCTATAATGAAATATATCCTTGTGTTTGAATAAATGATTGTTTGAACTTATACCTTCTAGAAGCACTTGAAGCACGAAAGAGTATACAAAAGTCAAAGTGTGGGGTGGTAGGGAGTTAGCAAAAAAAGGAAAATCAGGAATGAATAATGATTAGTGCACAGGTTTTGTAGAAAAGAAAGTGAAACAAAGAAAAAAAAACAAAATAAAGAAAAAGAAAAAAAAAAGAGAAAAAAAACAAGAAGCCAGTTGCACCTAAAGAAAGTGGGGGTTACATGTGGAACAAAAATGTGAAGGAATGATTGGGCTGAGTATGGAAAAGGAAGTATGTACTAAAAGTGCTTAGGTAGATTAGTCACTACATTCAAATGTATCATACCCATCCCTAGCCTACAGTACAACCAAATGAAGACCTCTTGATCTTTGACTAAAACAGCTCGATTAGTAGAGTAATACACTAGGGGCAAGCTTATGGTGTGTCTGTGTGGCATATAAATGCTTTTGCTGAGAGTGAATGAATTTTTTCTAAGTTTGATTCCTTATGTTGAATTTTTCTATGACCGCTGTTAAAGTAACTGGAGTGAGTTTGAGTGTGTCATGGCAGTGGAGTCTGCATCTTGGGTAGAATTGTTGCATTGCTTAGCTTGGTTCGCCAAATTGGAAGATGTAACATAACTTTGGGCAACGCAGCGAACAGTTAGGCCTAGAAGTGTGATTTAGTTTGTTCGGGGATGAGCAAATGTTTAAGTGTGGGGTGTTGATAATAGATAAATTTAACTATATTCAGGTCCTGAATAATCACCTTCTTGCATCATTTTGGTAATGAAAGTGATAACAAAGTGCTCTTATTAGTGTGTTTCTTGATGTGCTGACTATATATGACTAGGGAAGGCTAAGGAGCAATTTTGGAGTCAAATATGAAGAAAAAATGCCAACTATGAAATATCCCAAGTGAACCACACAAAAACAGGCTGGAGAATCAGAAAATTGAGTCTGCCGCGGTTCCACCACGACCGTGACAGAACTGCGGTGGAAGATAGCTGCAGACCAAGTTTCCGCGGCAGAACCGCGGTAGGCGTGCTGAAGGCCAGGGATATTTAAGTCAAAGCGTGAAATTTAGCACTAAAACCTATATTAGTCACTAGGTTTCGCCCTTTAGAGGCATATATTGATTTCTTAGAGTTCTTGGAAGGAAAAAAAATTGTGAGAGATTAGCTTAAACATATTTCTTCTTCCCTTTTGATTGTTATTGCTAGATTATGTTGAATATTAATTTAGTTTGTTTACCAATAGCTATGAGTAGCTAATTTTCATGTCTAAGGTTTTGGTGGAACCTATTGGAGGTTGAACTTCTCGTTTATGTTAATGCAAATTTACAAGTTTTAACCTATATTTATTCAACTATGTTCTTGTTGTAGTTAATTGACAGGATCCTCAATTAGCTGTGCCTATTTAGTGTGCATAATTTGGAAAAGAACGCATATTTAGGAAGTTGTTAAATAACACAACTCCTAAAGTAATAAGAGGAATCTATGGTTGCTGCTTTAAAGGCGGGATTAGGAATAACGAAGTCTTTGTGCAATTTTAAATGAATTGTGTTAATTAAAGCTAGCTAGTATAGCTCGGGAGAGTGCAATAGTATATTACGGTGATTGCTCGGAAGAGAGTTACTGTAAGTTAAGTGTTCATTATTGATATAGAAGTGTTGATAAATTTGTATGAAACATAAACAGAAGGGATTTTATCAATAGGGGAAGTCATTACCTTAGCGTTTTCTCTCATTATTGTCTACAATCTTAATTAGTTAGCTATAACTTGTTACTTTTCTGCACTTTTAGCTCGTAACAAAACCTCCACTTGTAATTCAAAAGTCTTGGGAAGCTGGTTCTGAAGAATTTAGTGGGTTTAAAGGTGATAGTTGATAGGTTAACTCTCTGTAGATTCGAACCTGGACGTAATACTGAGATTTTATTTGCAACGTCCGCAGAGTCTTTTTTAGAGGACATACTTGGACGTAATCATCTACTTTTTGGTCGTGAGTTGATTTATTTCAACTGCTGAGATCGATCTATTCTTATACTAGATACAATTATGTAAATACATACACAAAATTTACGAAGAAATTATATAAAAGAAGAGGAAACAACACGTACCAACCAAATTACCTAGCAAACAAAGAAAAAAAATGGTCACAACCCTCAACAGAACTCATAGATTCAAGAGAGGCCAGATACAATAGTAATCATTATGGAGAAATTCAAACGAAAACTAAGAAATGAGGCATGGAAGAAGCAGGGGTGCATTAAACAAAGAAAAGAATGCAAAAACTCTCATCAATTGAGAAATTGAGAAATCAGAAGTGACAATTTGGAACCAAATTCAAAAATCTGAAAGAAAAGTGAAACTAAGGCTGTATCCGGTTCCGGTTCTGGGTCTATTTGGGTAAACGGTTCCGGTTCTGGCGGTTCCCGGTTCTGGCGGTTCCGGTTCTGGCGGTTCCCGGTTCTGGCGGTTCCGGTTCTGGCGGTTCCGGAGCCGGAACCGGAACCACCCGGTTCCGGTTCTGGCGGTTCCGGAACCGCGGGTCTGGCGGTTCCAGGCGGTTCCTGGCGGTTCCGACCTTTTTTTTTTTTTTTAAATTAAATATCTTTTATAGTAGTGATTAGTATATTGTAGAATATATTTTTATATGGTGTACTATGTTGTTACTATAGCATATATTGTGTTTGGAAATTAGTATATATTCAAAATAAGTAGTGTATATTTTGTATATAAGTAGTATATGTTGTAGTAAAGTAGTATATATTGTATATAAATAATGTATATTGTGTAGTAGTTAGTATTAATAGTATTATGTGTTGTATGTTATATATTATATGTTATATAAATATTTTATATTCAAGGATTGATATAGAAGTAAAGACAAAGAAATATTGAGACAAATATATTCAAGTATATGATAAAAAGCATATTTATTGACCAAAATGGCATATCTTTCTTAGTTTTCCTTCCCCCAATGGAATGAGCACAACATGGTACTAATACCACCATTAAAAGGAAAAAAAACTAAAAGAAGACATGCCAATGTACAAGTTACATCATAATTTATGTATTATTTCTAACAAATCTCATAAAACCTTCAAGGTTTGGAGGTGGTTGTGTTGGCGGTGGTGGAAATGAAGCTTGTTCATCACCACTTCCGGGTGAAGATGATTCTTGAGCAATTTCTGCTAGCAATTCTTCATAGCACTCATCTATTTCGGGTTGAGATTCAGCTAGCCCAAATATCATTTCCCTCTGATATTGGTGCATTAGGATAAAGCAAATTCATAATATCATCATCTATTCTATCACCGACTGCTATATCATGTAGAAAATTAACATCGCTAAATTGAAAACACGGGTGATCACTATCAAGTATTCCTAAGTTTTCATTAGTATTTCTAGGTTGGCTACTAGTTTGAACTTGTTTATCTTTTCTAGGTCTGGGAGCCGGGGGAGGGGTAGGATTTTGGCTACTACTTTCACCGGATTTAGATGTACCTTTTCCGAACATTTTTTTCAATGAAAATGCCATACTAATTATAATTAAGAAAAATATCAACACACAACAAATATTCTTAGCACGTAAGAGTTGAAACGAGTTTACCGGATTGACGAACAACTTCTTGAAAATTGACAATCGTTGTAATTGAACACTTGAAAACTTCAATTCAACAACTTCACAATGTCTCACGAATTTGCAACAAAAATTAAGCACTTGCACAGAAAGATTGTAAGAGAGCTTGAGAGAGATTGAGAGAGATTGAGTAAGATTGATGAATTGGTGAATTAAAATGAAAGAATGAGGGGGTATTTATAGTTGAGAAATGGGAAATTGTGTAATTATATAAAGTTTGGGGTTAAATTAAATTTGAGGGGTCAAATGGCTAAATTTTAAAAATGCCAAACGGCTATTTCTGCAATACCAACGTTCTGATTTTCAGAATTTAAAAAAAAAAAAATTTTTTTTTTTTAAAAAATGGCCGTTGGGAACCGGATAGAACCGGAACCGGAACCGGACTGGTTCCGGCGGTTCTAAACTGTTCCGCCAACGGTCCGAATTTAAAAAAAAAAAAAAATTTAATATCGGAACCGTTTGGAACCGTTTAGAACCGCCTGAACCGGTCCGGTTCCGGTTCTGGCGGTTCCGGTTCCACGGTTCTAAAGGGTGGAACCGGCCCGGAACCGCGGAACCGGAACCGAAACTGTATAACCAGAACCGTTTAAAACCGCGGAACCGCCAGAACTGCGGTTCCGGTCACGGTTCCGGTTCGGAACCGTTATTCGTACAGCCTTAAGTGAAACGAATTCAAGGTGTCAGAAATGAAAGAAACAAAAAATGAGGTCTCCGATGAACAATGAAAAGGAAGAAGATGAGCGATCAGGATAATTGGAGTTTCTAGATTGTAATACTGAAGTGTAGTAGCAGAGAATTTTGAACTAAATGTGGAATACACGTGTTCGCAGAAGAGTAGGCTAAAGATTTCAATCACCAATTTACCCCTAAACAGAAAATCAATTACTGTAGGTTAAGGGTATAATAGACAAACTGTATGATTTAATGAAATGGGTCGACTGTACACGGCACATTGAAACTAGTACGGACATTTTCGTCCCACAACTCCCACATTAAACAATAGAAAAGAAATATAAATGAAGAATTCAGACAAAGAGTCATACATTTAAACCTATCTTCAATAATTTTCTTTTACTTTTGATACCCATGCAAAAGAATTATGTCTTAAATTTATAATACATGGACCTTATTATATACACGCAAAATGTATATGTCCATGAGAAATAGTTTAAAACAAATGGTCTCTTTAGCATTGATCATATAAACTAAGATATTTTCTTGATTATATAATAAATTTTTTACGAAATTACTAATTAGGTATTTCAAATTCAAATATTTTCTAAGGAAGACTATATGTCATTAAAGATATTACTCTTGATTATATACCATTTATGGAGTCACATGACATGAAAGATAAAGTATTAAAATAAAATAAATTTAGTAAAACTTGTATAGAATTATGAAACATATAAAAATGATAGAATCTCCGAATAAACACTAAAATGATAGTCATACTCACAAGTCACAAGTAACTGTAACGGCATTTGAGAAAAGCAAGTCCGCAAAGATAGAAATAATATAGGGTGGTGTTCAACAGACCCTATATGAAATCATATATAGTAGAAGAAAAATACCACTAAAAGGCAAGGAGTTTAATTTTTATGGCATGAATTAGTTACATTTATACCAGAATAATCATTCATATGAGAAGTTAGCAAAATGAATCTCTTTGAATTCTCTGTTTGTCGATGATGCCCATCGGTTGGCTATGTATTGGAGCATTAAGCGAAATACATACTTTATCCATCGACCTTTTACTCAAATTCTTTTTATATACTTGTTAAACTTGGAAATAGTATTGCACACTAAAATTTTTAAAAGTGTGTCAATTACACATCTCTTTTGCCATGTGTCACACACGTGTATTACACATAAAAGAGGCACGTGAAAACTCCAGAATTCATCTGAATTAAGTTTTTTTCCGCTACTTAAAACTATTTTCTTTTTAAATTAAAGAAAAAATAGATATAACTCATGTCTTCTTCCCCAAGTCACACCCTAGCGTTTCCTCCCACCCCCCTCCCCGTCCCGTTTCGTCTTCTTCCCCAATATCCATTGTAGTCTTTTCTACCCCTTTGTGCTTCGTCTCTCCAACCCCCATTACTAAGAAGAAAAAGAAAAAGAAAAAAGAAAAAAGGAGCTATTGGGTCTTGTAAATATCATCATTATTGTTCTTTTGAAAATTTAATCGGGTCTTATTGATTTTTATTTTTTCATGAACTAAAAAATTAGTTTGAACTCGTGATTATTGTTGAATAAAAATTTACTTAGGTGATTAATTTTGATAAAATTCAAAAAATATTATTAACAAGTTTGAAGCTTTGGGTTTGAGCTTGAATTTGAAATTTTTATAAGGATTTGTAATGGATATTGTTAAAACTTGTTAAAAATCGTCTGAAGAATTGAATTTATAGTTAGGGAAGAAGGTGCTTATAGTGAAAAGGTTGACGGTAATATGGTGGTGATGGAGAAGATGTTAGGGTTGGGGAGATGAGGGGGTGGGATTTTTTATTTTCTATTTTTTTTCCTTTGGGAAGATGAGAAGAGGGGGTGGAGTAGAGGGGGGGGGGGCAGAGGGTTTCTTTCAGTTTTTTTTAAACTTATGACACGTGTCAGATGACGATTGGCGCGTGTAATAGAAATATTTATGCAGATGTGGTCAAACATCGAAGTGATGTGTAATGGACACACTTTTAAAAATTTTAGTATACAATACTATTCCCATGTTTAACAGGTGTGTAAGAGAAATTTGAGTACAAGGTCGATGGGTAAAGTTCATTGACTCTAAAGGTTGCAACAGTTAAAGGCTATTATTGAATGAAAAGGTTAGTTATATATTATACGATTGAACGGACACAACTATTCTAAAAATGAAATTAGTTTTATTCTTTTTAATTGAATATATTATTTACTAATATTAAAATGGGTAAAAGTTTCCATTACTTTGAATATAGTATAGATTATTATTAACTAATATTAAAACGGGTAAAAGTTTCCATCATTTTATGGGTATTTTTGTAATTTAACTTTAAGCTTAGGGGCTTCCCACTTTTAATATAGTATAGATATAGATATAATACTTAGTGGATTAGTGTTCGGTTTTCCAGGAAAACTCTCATCTTTTAACACATGTAGTTAACGTTTTCCTAGAAGATATACCTCGATCGATGATTCTAGTACAATAGCACGAATCAACAAAAACCAGAAAAACAACATTGATGGGCAAAATAGGGCCAAAAATATCCCTAACGTATAAAAATGGATCATAAATACTCTCATTCCATCTTTTGGTCTAAAAATATCTTAAATCTTTATTGTTGGCTCATGGATACAGTATGGGTCCAAATTTGGCAACAGCGACAACTGTCAAGTAAGACACAGAACGAGGTTACTACAATACAACATCTGATAGCCGTCGTGGCCAAGGCCGACGACCAAGAACTGTTAGCCGCAACAAGACGTTAACGATAGTTTAAACTTAGAGGGAGACAGTAAGAATATACTTTTTGAATACTCTTCATGTTATACCTTTTAGGTTTTCATAGGAAAGTGTCCCTTGTGAATAGGAAGAGGGAGTAAAGAAGTAGGGGATCAGGAAAAAACAAAAGAACACTTTGTAAAAGATTCATGTGAGAGTAAATACAAGAACAACCTTGTTCATTGATTGCGCAACTGAGAAGATCGAAAGATTCCACAATCATCTCATGCTTATTTCCTTTATGTGCCGGCCGCATTTATTTAGATTGATTGTGTATTTAAGTTGTTGAATTTATGAGCATCTAATTGATTTCAATATGTTATCTATCATCATTCATCCTGCTTACTTCCTTTATCACTTGATCTAGATTTTATTATTCGTAACTGAGATTCATCCTTATTCTGATCATAAGATTTTAATCAAAGGGTTTCATATCTTTTAGTCAAACATGACGCCGTCTGTGGGGAATTCTTTAGTTGAAATTTCATATTGATTGTAAAAAAGGATATCCATCTTTCCTAGCTTTGCATAAACTGAAAATGGCAGGGAAAGGAGATGCGAGATTTAAAACAATAACAAGTGTCACTGCCAATATTTTGAACATTATCAATGAAGATGAAAGGGAAGATAATGAAAACGTGACGTGTGAGCACGTGATTTTTTCCCTATATATGAATAATTCCCAAAAATTCAAATAAAATAATTACAATCTTTGGTGAATTTTGGGTGTCATTTTGTGTTAATTGTTTGCATTTTATTTGTGCGTGTTAATTCATATGAAAATACAAAAATACACATTTGCATTTAGGATTTAATTTTATATTTTAGGATTAATTAGGGATTAATTAGAGATTAATTCGTTCTAGAACGAAACATGAAAATCATAAAAATAGTTCGCTTTGCATCTTAATTGTTTTAATTGTGAAATTGGTCGTAAAATTGTTTTAAATAATTTTATAATTAAGCTAGATTAATTCTAGAATCGAAGTAGGTTTTATTGTTAATTTTTGTATTTCTTTTACAATTTTGAAATTAAAAACAAAGCAAAAAACAAAATAAAAATGAAAAATAGAGGAAGGCTGGTAATAGCAGCCACTTTTGGGTCAGTCCCTTTCGAAAGTTTGAGCCCAAATCCAATGACCCAATTCACCCCAGCCCAATCTCATGCCTGACCCAAACCAGTTCAATTGGCCAAAAACAAAACGACGTCGTTTTAAGCATGAATCTCAGCCGTTGATCTCTGATCTAACGGCTCTAAAGCTTCCTAGGTTTTCTTGTATATAAATGTCCGAACGACCCCCCCCCCACCCCCCATTTCCTCATCTCCTTCACACCCCACCCTCTCCAAAACCCTAATCGCCGCCGCCACCATATCCATCACCCCAAAACCCCGCGACACCACCTCCAAATCTAGCCAAAAATAACACCAGATGCTCTCATCAGTTCCCTCTTTCCAACAATGCACCATCTTCCATCGAATAATCGCGAATCTTAGTTTGAACGGACAAAATGCAAAAACCGTTCAAACTGGCTCAAATTCATGCACCACAACCCTTTGGACCTCCACATTATGAATCCAAAGCCAAAACCCCTCGAATATCACTGAAGCTCGATGAACTTCAAATCTAGGGTTCCAAGCGGCTTGAGTCTGTTTTAAAAAAAGTCTTGGAGGTTGGCTGGTTTCTGGTTAATATCATGTGCTTATTTATGACGAAATAAGCATGTAATATTAACTGGAAATCAATTTCGAAAGGGTTATATGAAGTCTGATTCCGGTAAGTTTTCTAATTCGATTCTTCTTTTCTTGTTTGTTTAAATCATGCATTAATTTAGTTTAGTTAGTTTTAATCTCATTGTGGTAATTATCTGTGTAAATTTAGTTTTAGGTTGATTCTCCATTTCTTCTGTTAAATTCTGATTTGATTTAGGATAAGTTGGGTTTAGTCTGTTTCTTGACTGTTGACGAGGCCTTAATGGTCGATCAATTGGTTTATTTGCATGAGTTTCTTAGCTTAGCTAGTATCCAGATTAGATTGCCATTAATCCAAAAAATTTAGGGTTTGTTCTTGTTGATTTTCTTTTGCCTGTTGGTTCTTTTGGAAATAATTTGATGTTAACTGTAATTTGTAATTTGATTTTTTAGTTGGAAAGTTAATTAGTGAAGATTAGTATTGACTAGCAAATGTTTAATTAGATTCAAGTTTGGATATAGATGTTTAATCCTTTAGTAGATAACTTTAGTTAATTAACAAGGGTAAAAAGGGTTTGGTATTAGTTAATTAAGGTTTGTAATTTTCAGATGGTAATAAAGGCAATTTGGGCATGAGAAAGGGTAGAATATTGAGAATCAGTAATTGAAAGGAAGGGTTAAGGGTAGTCTAGGAATTGTATAACGCAAAGAACCTCATAGAAGCTCCTAGAATAGGGCTGTAGTGTAGATTTCAATAAAACTAAGGTAGTTACTTGGGAAACAAGTCAGAAAATGAGGGGTTAAAGTGAAAAATGTATAGGGACTAATAGTGAATACAGAAATTTGAGAGGGCTGCCCTACTTTACTTCTATAAAAAGGTATTAGATGCCTTGTAAAAGGGTCTCTTCTTTCAGCCATATTTTTAGCCATTGTTTTGATCATTAGTTCATAAAACTCTTGCATTCTAGTTTTTTTCTTAGCCTTTGATTTCCAGAAAAAAAAAAGAAACAAAAAAAGTAAAAACTCAAAAAGAGTAGAAAAATATCTGAAAAACCAAAAAAAAAAACTACAAGGAACACTGTTCCATTGGTTGATGGCATACTCTGCTTGGTTTGGATTCATTTTGGAGTGAATTTGGGTTGATTGAGCTTGTTTGGTTGAATTCTGGTCATTTTTAGTGTTGTCTGGGGTAGATCTATCGAGTCTGGTGTTGTTTTGAGGCATTCATGGGCTGTTAAATTTGCCTGGGATGTCATTTGGAGTCTGTTTGAAAGCTATTGTTGTTGATGTGTGTATGTCAGTTAAAATCTCTTGAAATCATCCATGTGTTGCTGGGTGTTATTGTTGCTATTGGCTGCTGCTGCAACTGATTTCTTCTACCCTATTTCCATTTCGATTCGAGGTACACAACTATGTAACTCATTGACTCTGGAGTGAATGTGAAGGAATGAATGAAGTGGAGCTTTGAAATATGGAAACTGCTTTGTCTCGTTGATTTTATAATGTTAATCTGATTTGTTTTTAATCAAATGATCATCACCATGCTTAGTCTATAGCTTCATACTTGTTTGGTTTCATTTATAAACAGCACAGGGTTAATATCCATCTTGTGTATGCTTCAAATTTGAACACTTTAGACTATCAACTGACTAATGATTCTCCAGTAAATTATCAGTGTCGTATTGGTGTTTTCAAGCGTTAGTTAGATCACAGGAATTAAAAGGTCACACGAGCTAGGACTTTATTTTTTCTGAAATATGTTGCTTGGATAGTCATTGCCATTTGCCATCTCGTTTGATCTGATTGGGAAGTTCACAAGATTTAGATTATTGATTTTACAAATTCAGTATGGGTCACCTTTGATTAACACCACAAAGAAATAGACTAAAAACACGGGAAGGTGCAATATCATTTGAAATGACTGTTGTAACGTTTTTTCTGGATTATAGGACAAAATCGAGTGTGTTTAGGGTACATTTCTAGAAATACGCTTGTAGTCTCTTGCGTGTAGGTGAAACAACGTGAAGCAGCTTCAGGAGTAATTGTTCAGGTTAAGATGCTATGTTTGGCCTAATCATTTGGGGCTAACAACCTTCTCTACAAGGGTTAGATCTTAATTCGTTAATAGGCATCCCAGATTTTTTTGTTATTAAAATTCGCGCCTGCTCTCATTTGGTTTGTTTTAGTCCAGTAACACAACAATTAATTAGGACTTTTCTTTCATTTTAGGGACAAGTCACCGTAGAAAATCATAGGTTGCTTTAGGGTTGACCTATAAATAATAATGAGACAAGCCTCGCCAAACAAAAACGATTACAGGGCTCTCGATAAAAGTTAAAAATATTTAGAATTCGGGAGGGCCGTTTCGCAAATTTCATGGCCTTCCACAAAATAATAATACGCTAGAATCTTTAGATGCGTTTAATTGAATTACTTTCTTAAACTCGGATGTGCATTGATGCGACCAAAATCAAATATCAACAAAGTCGAAAAGTATCGACAATCACGTGTACACTGGTGGTGACGTTATTAGAAATATGTTTTCACAATGTCGCAAGTCTTTTAAAATAAATATTTGTAAAAGCGGTTTATAAATAAAAAGGCACATAAGTTAGCATGTAAGAAAATCAGATAAAATCAAATACAACAGTTAAGCGACCATGCTAGAACCACGGAACCCGGGAATGCCTAACCCCTTCTCCCAGGTTAACAGAATTTCTTATCCGGATTTCTGGTTCGTAGACTGTAACAGAGACATAATCTTCCTCGGTTCGGGATTCAAATCGGTGACTTGGGACACCATTAATCTCCCAAGTGGCGACTCTGAATAACTAATAATAAATCCCATTCCGATTGTCCTTTAATTGGAAAAACTCCTTTACGCCTCATTTGCAGGGGTATATAGCGAAAAAGAAGGTGTGACAGCTCTGCGACTCTGCTGGGATAAGAACCCAGAACATTTTTTTCAGGGTTCAGAATTTGAGCTTAGATAAATTGTTGTATTTGACTATATTTGATTTTCCTACATGTTTCATGCTGAACGTACTAAATGTTACCGCTTTGATATTATCTGAACTGTATATAAACTGTACCGACACCCTTCTCTCTTTACCTCCAGGGATGTGCTTACTGGTTGAGACTCCCTATTCTGTTAGTGTTATACCCTGAAATAAGAAAGAGGCTCGGATAAGTTATGATGCCGGATGGCCTTTTGGTTCCCGGTAAGTTTTCCCCTCCTCGATTCGAGTTGTCCGCTCGGGTACATTGTCTAGAACACCGACCCAGGATTTGAACCTCGAATAACTTGACTTCATGCCGGATCCCTAGTAGGAGCGCTTATTTGCATCATGTTGCATTTGACTTAGGGGACTCAACACAGGGGTTGGGTCTGTCTAGAGCTAGCAACCTGAAATGGAAAAAACCATCCTGGTGCATCATACTTGTTCTGTGCATTTATTTGTTCGAACCTGCATGTTGACCGATTTTTGGAATGTCAGAATTTGAGAAAGTCAAAAGAAAAAAAAGAGAAAATGAAAGAAATAGCAGTTAGGAAGTTAATGTTAGAAAAACCAACACCCTAGTACTGCCGAAACTCTGCCGAACTTTTGAGAAAATGAAAAAAAAAGAAGGAAAATGTTCTATTTTGTTTTACTAAAAAGCAAAGGAAAAATAGAAAAAAGAGTCTTTTATTTTTAGGAAGGTGTTTGCTGAAAAAGAAAATGAAAAAGAGTCTTCCTTTTAGGTTGAAAAAATAGGTTGTTTTATTGTTTGCTGAAAATGAAAAAAAAAAAAAAAAGATTCGTTATTCTATCTTGTTTTCAAAAAATGGAAAACGAAAAATAGTTTGTCATGAGAAAAAGAAAAAAAATTTTGATTTTTGTTCTTATTGTTTCAAAATAGTTTATTTTCCAATGGAAAAATAGGGTGTTTTATTGAAAAATAAAAAGAGTCTTTATTTTTCGAAAAATAGGTTGTGTTACTAAAAAATGAAAAAAAGAGTTTTTAGTTTTTAATTGGAAACTAGATTTTTTGTTGAAAATTAAAAAATTGTTATTTTGTCTTGTTTTCAAAATAGAAAAGGAGAAATAGTTTGTGAGTCTCGATTTTTATTTCAAAATAGTTTATTATTTGATGGAAAAGAAGGAAAAAGAAGAGTCTTTTATTTTTAGTTCAGAAAAATAGGTAGTCTTAATGAATAAAAAGAAAGAAAGAGTCTTTTATTTTAATTTGGAAAATAGGTTGTTGGAAAAATATGTCGTTTTATTATTGAAAAAGAAGAAAAAGAAAAAGAGTTGTTTTAAAAGTAATTTCTTTTTATTTTATTATTTGCTTATGAAATGCCAAAAGAGAAAATGAAAAAAAGGTCATGTTTTAAAATGGTTCGGTTAATCTGCCCGAACTACGCATGGTTTGATTCTCATAGGGCGTGAGATACGTAGGCAACCCTCATCGGGTCCAACCTCCCCTTTACAAAATAGCCCCGAAAAATGTCAAATTTTTAATTTTTTCATGAATAAACCAGGTGACGCCGATTTTGCAAAAATAGTCAAATGTTCCCAAACGGAACGCCGGAAGGCTAGCCTGGCATAAATATTCATCTTTTGTCATATTTTGATTTTTGACCCTCACAGCCTTACATTTTCGCTCGAGGCGTTAAAAGGTAGTGTTTGCAATACTGGCTATTTTATTTAGAAAAGCCAAAAAGAGAGTCGTAAATAAGTCGAGTAATGTCGTTTTATCATAAAGAGCCGAATGATCCCGAAAGGGACGCCAGAAGGTTGACTTTGCAAAAACCATCATTTTGGTCATTTTTATTTTTGACCGGTTAGCTAACGTAGCCCTAAAACCAAATCTGTAATTGAAGTCATGCTAAACTACTTGTTGTATGTTATGAGGTTTACCTGAGCCTTTAATTATTTATTTGCATCCCTCCTATCTGCTACTTGTTTTGACTGTCGCTCTAGCATTTTTTCCTTTGAATACTCCATATATGTATCATACTTCCTTCTCCCCCTTTCTTAGGATTAGAAGTCCTAATGCCCCAGGACTAGCCGGTGAGGACGGGTATTAGCATGCGATAAGTAAATGATACCAACGCATTTAATACCTTAACGGGGTGGGAGGGTAGAATATGAAGATGATGACGATGCGATAAGAGGGGAGAGAAAGATAGGACATATATGGATTATTCAAAGGTAAAAATACTAAGCGTCAATCAAAACAAATAGCATGTAAAGGTATACGAATCAGACATTCAAAGGCTCATATAAAACCCCGTAGATCATACAACAATTAGTTTAGTATGGCTTCAAATAGTGATTTGGTCTTAATATTAAGGTTGATCGTGAATAGATTAGTTAAACACATAAAGTTGGATAGAAAATCTGCTTCAAGTTCCCCGGGTTTGTTGTATTTAAAAGAGGCAGGGGAGTCTTTAAAAATAAGCAGTAGAGGAAATAAGAGATTTGAAAAAAGTAGTGGATAGTTTAAGTAAAATGTGCAGAAAGTTTTCAGAAAGACAAACAGATTTGAGCAAAAAAAATGCGAGTTGCAAATCCGTTTCAAAAACGTTGAGGCAGAATGATTTGTATGCAGAGGTAAAGCAAAAAGCATTTGAGTAGGCAGAAGACTATTTCAGAGAAAACATTTTTTGGGTAGAACTTATTTTAAACAGGTTGTTTTAGAGGATAAAGACGTTTGGGCAGAACTTGTTTCGAAAGACAGATAACACAGACTTGAGATATTTTAAAAAACATGCATAGTCGAACAGTGTGCGGGAAACGTTATTTGGAAACATTAAGGCTTAGATGACTGACTATTAAGCGAATAGAGCAAGTTAATCTTATAGGCATGATCTCTATGCTTCTAATTTTAAATGTTGTTTAGGAACTAATGAAGAATTGAGCGTTTGACCCTACAGCTTGCCTATCGCGTATGCAAGTCCTATAGGCAGGATTTCTATATGCATTTGATTACAAAAAAATGCAAGTCTTGTAGGCAGGATTTCTATATGCATTTGATTACGAAAATATGCAAATCCTATAGGTAGGATTTCTATATGCATTTGCTTACGAAAATATGCAAGTCCTATAGGCATGATTTCTATATGTATTTGATCACAAAATATACAAGTCCTATAGGCATGCTTTCAAAGTGATTATAGCATAGAACCCTATGAATATGGTTTCTACCATTTGACTTGTGCAGGAATAATAAAGCCTTTCCCACACCCTTTCACTAATATCCCCAAGTCTTTTTACACGATCATTACAAAAACTTGAAAGAAAGGACTAAAGAAACATAAGATAAATACATCAGAACTACAATATGCCCGGGGAGTCTCGAAGAAACCTCAATGTCCAACCCATGCATTTTACCAAATCCAGATTCCAGATTCCAAGGCCTTCCCGTACTCAAGGTGTTTTCAAAGTTCCAAGGAATCTCAGGGACTCCTGGCAGTGCTTAACACCCTGAATAGCTTAGAGTAACAGAATAATGCAGTCTGGAAGTACCAGCCCTAAGGCATCCAAGATCAGAGGGAGCTCAAGGATCCCAAGGCATGGCTTACCAAAGGGGGGTAGAACTTAAGAGATTAAGAATGAGCAAAGGTGAAGGATTAGAGGAATACCAATGCAAAGGTGGTCATACCTAGCCATGAAGGTGACTGGCACACCCCTGACCCTTTACATGGTTTAACAAGTAAAAGCAGACTTGAAATAAGACTTAGGCCTGTATGGTGATTAAGGCACCAACATAACTGAGTCAAAGCTCAACACATAATGGGGGTTAAGAGAGTGAGATTACTTTGAGTATAGGTTGAGAACAACCTGGTTCTAAATAGGAATAGCGATGGGGTTCCATTCTAGTCTAAAACACAACTCATACACAATCAGGGGCTAAGGGAGTAGGGGTCACATAAGAAAATTTGCAACAATCAGAATTAAACTAGAGGGATTTGGGAAAGGGGATGTACATGAATGTAGTCATATACATGCATAGCATCACAAACATGGGGGATAAGGGGTAGGTATGTGCAAGCTAAAATTTAACTACATATTGAACATAAACAGACTTGGGGAAGTGGTAAGTAAACATGTATTTGGATTGAATATGTGAATCAAGAACATACCAGTTGTAAAACTCAAACAGTAAAGCAAACAGGGCGGGTGAGACCTTATAGTTTAGCCTTGCCTTTCATACGGCTAGATTCTAGCAATAGAACAAGTAACAGAGAAGAGAAGAGAGAGTTTTAGGTGAGTGAACTTAAGATTGTTCATGTATTTGAAATAAAAAAGGTGGGTTTTTTTTAAAAGTAAGTAGTAAATAAGGCAGGAAAATAATCTCAGTATCAATCATAATCAATTAGGGAAAGGGTACCCTCTAATTAAGGAACCGGAGTTGAGGTAAATAAAACCAAGTTTATTTTTGGGAAGAGAATCAAGAATAAGTTATAAAATATAGGGTAAATACGTGTACGGGTTTTAAAATTCACACGGTTTAACACATAAGGCAAGTCAATCACATAGAGATCAAGGAATTTGAGATACAAATTGATACTGAACTTAGTCAAGGAGCATGTCCAAATTAATGAATCACATAATTTGTAAGAAATCAATTTCCCAAAGTTAGGGTAATTTAGAAAAAGGGGGACAATATGACTATATAAAGAGGTGCACAAAATCGAACATGCAAGACTGGAATTAGTAGGACAAATCGTGTAATCAAAAAGCAGAAGCACACAAGTAAGAAATCAGAAGTATTTAGGGTTAAAACATGTGGCAAACAATTACACAGAGAGAAACAAAAAACCCCTAAAACCAAGGTTTTCATCACATATCGAGTGTGAAGAAGAAGCCTAGATGAAGATAAACTTAGGAAGAACAGCATAAGGAAAAACAAAGAACACAATATACATTTAACTCGGAAACCCTAGAAATACCAAAGTAAATAAAATACTTAGGAGCCATAGTATAAAATACTCAGAAATCACAATAAAATTAGAAGAAGTCACGACAGAGAAAATAGAGCAAAGAAATCAAAGAAACCCTAAATTTTAGGAAGATGAACAGTTTGAAAACAAAGTATACGAAGAAGTGTGAGAAATACTTGAAACTTTAGAAAATAACTAGTATCTAGAGTAGATCGTAATGATAAACACAGAGAAAACTTTGAAAATTAGGGTTTCAGAGAAAGAACCATAGAAACACGAGAAAGCCTGGAATGGACTGATTCTGAGTCAATGATGGACTCACAACATCAAAGCTTGCCGGAAAGAGACCGGTCACAGTTGAGAAGCTCAAGTCAATGGAATTTTAAAACAGTGGTCTTCACAATAGGGTTTCAATCCTCGAACAACGGGGTGATAGAAGGGATTGGGGAGTGAGTGCAGGTAGCGCGAAGCCTAGATAGTCATAGTTTCCGGTAAAATGAGGTCGGAAAGTGACCGGAGGTAGCTAGAATTTCAGATGGGCTTGGGAGCGTTTGAGAGAGGAGGGGAATACAAGGGCGGCTGAAGGTGAAAAGTGATTATGGTTAGGGGTGTGTTTTGGTTTAATTATGGAAGGGATCATTATGGACCATTGATCTGAATGATCAATGGCCATTATTTAAAAGAGGGAACAAGGCAGGTCGGTTTAATGGGTAACTTGGTAGGCTAATTGGGGTTAAACTGGGGCGAAAATTGGGTTACAATTGAAATAAAAAGGCTACGATTTAAGTAGCAATTTTCCCCAATCTGAATTTTATAAAATAGTAAATAATATTGTAAAAATAAAATTAAAATATTTGGTTAATAAATAATGTGTATATATTAATTTAAAAATGTTAGGAACGATTTTTTTGTTAAAATACTTATTAAATCGAGAAATAGGTTAAATTACAATTTCATGCAATTTTGGTTTTGAAATACCTAATGAACTTGTAAAATTGTATAAAAATTATGAAAATTATATTGTAATGTAAATGGGAGGATAAAATACATCAATCACAGAAATAACAAGTTTTGGGACTATATGTTGAATTTTATAATGCAAAAATAAGTCGCATATTGATTTTAAAAATCTTGAAATATGTAGAAAAAATGCCAAAACCTTTGTGGATGCTTATGTACGCATTTACATGCTATTTTGGAAGTATTTTGATTATAGAAATATATGGAAAAAAAATTGAGTATCAAGAGTCACCCGAATCACTATGAACTTGTTCAAGTTATTAAATATCGCGGTCACCTACGGCAAAATATCACACAAGGCTGGATAGACCATCCCCTCCCCCCGGAACAAAAAAGAGAGAACAAACAAAAAACAATTTAGAGATACACACCAAAAAAATAATTGTTTTATTGCAGTTGATATATTACAAGAGTTTTTACAAAGGGCTCAAAGAAGCCCCACAAAAATAGCAAAACAAAAATAAATACAACCAAGTCATATGCCACATCATCCCTTGTGGCATACTCCTTATTGTACCAAGAATTGGAGGTGAGCTTGTCCGCATTGTCATAACCAACATTGTCTCCGCCAGGCATGTTGGGGTCATAACTGCATGCATCACGCGCGGCACATGCTTTAGTACGCACCTCCGAAGTTTTGCCTTAGACACCTTCTTATTGGAACAAAGAGACTTATACACGTCGAGTTGAGATTCAGCATGAAACTACATCTCATATAAATCTTGTCGCACAACAGGGTCGGCCGAAGCATGAGATGTAATTTGAGCCCATTATCATATGATATCTCTTTTGGTATTCCGAACTTGTAAATTGTATTTTCCCACAAGAATACTTCGCGCTCGACAATCTTCTGATAAGGACCTTCTTCCACCTAGTAAGAAAAATAGTCAGCCAAAACTAAAATAAATCTTACCTTTTTGGGAGCCGACGGTAGTGGTCCGACGATGTCCATCCCCCAATTCATGAACAACCATGGGGACAGAACCGTGGTCCTGCCGATTGATGCACCAGTGGTGCATAGCATTGGCATTTGTCACATTTTTTTTCAAAGTCTTTGGCATTTTGTTCCATGCAGGCCAAAATATCTTGCCTTTACCAACTTCAGCACTAAAGAATCTGTGCTTGAATGGTTGCAGCATATCCTTTTGTGGACTTTTCGCATGACATAGTTAGCTTCAGATGCCCCCAAGCATTAAGTTAGCGGGCCTTGGAAAGATTTTCTATACAATTGGCCTCTCTTGAAGTTGTACCATATTGTGTTGGTGTGCAGGGCTCGGGACGCTTTGGAGTCCTTGGGCAATTTCCCGTGTTTGAGATAATCGATGATTTCATTTCTTTAGTCCCATACCAAACTATTCATATTTACTTCATAGTAGCTATTCACATCTAGGACCGAGTTCATCAAGTTTTACTACCATCCCAGATTCTGATCCCTTTTTTCTATGGATGACCCAAAGTTAGCCAATGCATCTACTTCTACATTTTCTTCCCCTGGTACATATACTACGTATTGTTACACGCACTTCTCTTTGGTTTCGAAGATCCTGTAGACCTAATTGAGCACCAGTTGTGAGTCACATTTAATTTCGATGACCTTTTAGTCAAGTCCCCAGGCCAGTTCAAGCCTTGGAATCAAAGCTTCATATTCTGCTTCATCATTAGTTAAAGGGACCGTTCTGATGGATTGCCTTAGTGCGGACCCTTTAATGTTGGAAATCCCGTCCGTAAATAAGGTCAAACCCCCTGATGTCGATTCCAACACTACTACTTCCTCTTTGGTGTCCAGAGGCAGCAATCCCAAACTGAAATCGGCCCCAAAGTAAGCCAAATCCTGCTGAAATTTCGGGGTCCATTTGAAGTTATTTTTCTTTTTGAGCAGTGCAAGGAAATAGTGACATTTTTCTGATGACCGGGAAATAAACAAGCTCAAGGTTTCCAATCTCCCTGTAAGCCTTTGGACTTCTTTCACGTTTGACAGTTGGCCGGGGATATCCTCGACGGCTTTTATCTTGTTGGGGTTTACCTCAATACCCTTTCGCAATATAAAAAATCCAAGGAACTTTCAGAGCTGACCCCAAATGCGCATTTTTCGGGGTTAAGCTTCATGTTATGCTTCCTTAGGGTATCAAAATTTTTTTGCATATGCCTAAGGTGATCGCCTGTATTTAAAGACTTAATGAGCATACCGTCTATATAAACTTACATAGTTTTTCTTATTTGTTTTTCAAACATCTTGTTCACGAGCTGCTGATAAGTGGCTCCAACATTCTTCAACTCGAAGGGCATCACATTATAGCAATATGTGCCAAAATTTTATATAAACGAAGTCATTTTTTGATCCTCCGGGTTTATCTTAATTTGGTGCTACACGGAATACGCATCAAGGAGACTCATTAAATCGTGCCCCATCACCGCGTCGATTATTTGATTGATGTTTGGTAGTGGGAACAAGTCTTTCGGACATGACTTATTCAAGTCCTTATAATCTATACATATGCAAAATTTGCTTTTCTTCTTAGGAACTAGGACTACATTAGCTAGCCAGTCGGGATACTTTACCTCTCAAATTGACCCGATATTAAGTAAGCGATTTACCTCTTCTTTGATGAATTTATTCCTCACTTCTGCAATAAAGTGTTTCTTTTGTCTTACCGGAGGTATATTGGGGTCCATACTTAACTTGTGTATGGCTACCTCTGTCGGGATACCTGTCATATCCGCATGCGACCATGAAAAACTATCAACTTTAGATTTAAGAAATTTAATAAAGTCAGATGTGAGTTAGGGGTGTACTCATGTTCTCAAGTGGTATTTCCTTTCTAAGTATTCTTTGAACAATGCAACTTGCTCGAGATCTTCTGCCATAGATTTTGTTACGTCCATATCTTCTAGAACGTAAACATACCTCGGCACTCGATAAAATTCGACGCTTCTTCTCCCGGGCCAACATCGTCCGATTATGGAGCGGGACCAATTCCTGTAGTTGCTATACGTATGTCCCTTTCCTTGCTACTGGAGACCAAAAATTTTCATCTCCCTTGTCGTCGGTTGGTCACCTCTTATTTGTTTAACCCCTTTGGGCATTAGAAACTTGATCAATTAATGATATGTTGCTGGTAAAACTTTCATCTCGTACAACCATGGTCTTCCCAGAATAATGTTGTATCCCATATCACGATCTACCACTTTTGAAAGAGTTGTTTTCATAACCCCTTCAGCATATGTGGAAAGAAACTTCTCTCTTTGGGTTGCCGCGCTCGCGAGGTTGAATCCGATGAGGAGGTTTATGGTCGGAATAATGCTTCCAGTGAGCTTAGCTTGCTCCAATACTCTCCATTGTATGATATTAGCCGAACTTACTGGATCCACTAGAACACGTTTAATTTTAAAATCTAGCACATTTAAAGAAATTACTAGTGCTTCGTTATATGGTAGCATCAATCCGTCCGCGTCCTCCACCGTGAAAGTGATATCGTCTTCGGCGACTTACTAGAGCATTTTGCTATGGGTTATTAATATTTTCGCCTTTTTTGGTGTCGAAAAGGAGACCTTTTTTATCTCATTCCCTCTGAAGATCATGTTGATAATTTGGTACGGGGGATCTTTTCCTGCTTTCAAGGGTTCCGCATTGTCCTGGTTGTGACCATTATTGTTATTTGCTCGGTCACCCAAGAATTCTCTACGATGAGCATTCTTTAATAATGTTTCCTCTTCTTCACGGAGGTGTCGAAAGTCCCCTATCCGGTTGCCATTCGTTCCGTGGTATTTACACAATTAGTTGGGATCCCTCTGGCTGGGATCAAATCTCATTGGTTCAGGAACCGTGCTTCTTTGATATTTCTCAAGGCTGACAGCAACTCTATTACACTAACGTTTGTTGATACCCAATTTTCCCCATGCATTTCTATCCTCAAAATATTTCCAAAATAGCATATAGATGCATATATAAACATCCACAAAAAGTTTGGTATTATTTCTACATTTTTTCAAGGATTTTAAAACTAATTTAACACTTATTTTGTACTATAAAATTCAATATTTAGTCTCAAATCTTTTTATTTTAATAATTAATCTATTTTATCCTCTCATTTACATAAAAATATATTTTACATAATTTTTTTACAAAATTTTACAAGTGCATTAGGTGTCTCAAAATTAAAATCGCATTAAATTGCAGTTTTAGTCCATTTCTCAATTTGACAAGTATTTTAACTACAAAATTGTTCCTAATAATTTTAATCGATACTTATACATATTTTATTAACTCAGTATTTTTATTGGGATTTTATTATAACATTTACTATTTTATAAAATTAAATTAGAGAAAACTTAGGCATTTAAATTGTAGCCCTTTAGTCTTTTAATTGTAGCCACATTTCCGCGCAAATTCACCCCCCCCCCCCAATTACATGACGCAATTTGCATTTACCCGACCCAAACCCACCTAATCTAACCCGCCCCAGCTCTCTTTTAATCACGGCCGTTGATCACTCATATTAACGGTCCACGTTTAACTTACCTTAATTAAACCCAAATGCCCCTAACCCTAAAATCATTCTCCCAAACCAGCCGCCTTTGAATCCCTAAACGCTCTATAGTCCCACTCAAACCCTAATCATATCCGGCTCTATTTCACCGGCGTTCATGGTCGTTCAAGCCTCAAACACCTATATCTGTCACTCCTTGCCTCTCCTGGTCCCTGGGTTCGAAGATCGGAGACCTACCTCAGAGTTGATCGAACTAGAGGTCCTCCGACCTTAGTTTTGTAGAAGTGTTCGGCCCTTTACCGACGAGCCTTGAGGCTGTGAGTCTTTCGTCGACTCTCAACCAGTCTGTTCTAGGCTTTCTCGCTATCTAGGATGCTATCTCTGATACCCTAACTCTCTATGCTTTCCTCGGAGTATTTATTTTTACGATCTCCTCTGGATCCTAGTGTTTTCAAAAAAAAATTAAGGATTGCTCATATTTCCTTGCCGATTTGGTCTTTTTTTAAACTGTTCGTCTTCTAAAAATTAGGGTTTCCGTGATTACTCTGATTTCCTTGGTTGTTTGCTCTACTGTATTTTCTTCTAGTTATTATTGTGATTTCTGAGTATTTTCTACCATGGCTCCTAGTTATTTCTTTACTATTTTACTTCTAGGGTTTCTGAGCTAATATGTTTACGATGTTCCGTGCTCGTCATTTATGTTCACTTTCATCTATGTTCTTCTTTACAGGCTATGTGTGACAAAAACCCTAAGCTTCAGGGGTTTTCCTTTTTTTTATTTTTCTATGTGTACTTACTCACTCTATGATTAAAACCCTAACCGTCTTTGATTTCCTACTTGAGTGCTACTGCTACATGATTGGGAAATTTGATTTCTTATGAATTCGTATGATTTTCTAATTTGGACATGCTCTTTGACCAAGTGCAAAATCAATTAGTATCTCATTTCCTTGATCATCTATATGACTAACTTGCCTTATGTATTAAACGTGTGAATTTCAAACCCCTTTTACAAACATGTCATGTATTTTGTGACTTATATTTGATTTTCTTTCCAAAAATAAACTGGTGTTATTTACCTCGATTCTGGTTCCTTAATTGGGGAAAACCTTTTCCTTAATTGATTGTAATTGATACTGGGATTATTTTCTTGCCTTAGTGCTGCTTATTTTTCAAACGATACATATCCTCCACCTCTTCTCACCTAAAAAACACACTGATACACGAGTACTCTCTAATCCTCACTGAAAACTCTCTTCTCTTCCACATTCTTCTCTGTTACTTGCTCTCTTTGCTAAGAATTAGCCGGCTGAAAGCCCAGGCTAATTATAAGGATCTATACTTTCTTTGTTATTCAAGTTGCAACTGGTAGGCTCCTAATTTTATATCATCAACCTCCAATTAGTTGTTTACTTGACCCTGCTCCCTGTTTGTGTATTTCAATTTAAGTTCAGCATGCTTAACCCCTTTCCCTTCCCCTTAGTCTGTTTGCGTATTTCAGTCTAAGCTTTAGCAAGTTTATCCCATCCCCTTTTTCCCTTGACTGTTATGTTTGAATTCAGCATGTTCAATCCCCTTTCCCAATTTCCTTTGTATGTTTTGTGTATTTCAATTGCAGCATGTTTAATTATCCCCTTTCCCTTATCTATTTATGTTTTAGTTTCCAATTCAGCATGCTCAGTCCCTTTTCTTGTCTGCTTATTGTTCATTATTGTGGTTTGAGTTCTTGTACACGCCTTTCCCCTAAGACCCTTCAATTTAGTTATGTTCTCTCAAGTATACTTATGTGATTCCCCTTTCCCTGATCCCTGTTTGAATATGAGTATGTTCTGGATTAGGGTGGCATCTGATCGCCACTCATAGTTTAGAACTAAGGTTGTTAACAGCCTATGTAATCCCATTTTCTACCCCCTTATTATGTGTTTAAGCCTTGATAAAGGCTTGTTGGTGTCCTAATAACCATACAGGCCCTAGTCTGACTTGTTTACAAATCTACTCATGTTTGTTAACCTTGGTAAGTGGTTAGGGGTGTGCCGGCCTCACTATATAGGCTAGGTATGACCACCTCTTACATTGGTCTTTCTCTAACTCATCACTTTTACACTTATTCTTAGTGCTTTAAGACCTACTTCCCCCTGGTAAGCCATGCTTAGGGGACCCCAGAGTCTCCTCTGAACTTGGATACTTTGGGGATAGTAATTCCACACTTGCACTACTCTAAAGAGAAAGCCTTGAATTTGGGAGCCCGAATTTGGTAATAGGCATATGTTGGACATTAAAGTTGCTTTGCGCTGCTTCGGGCCTGTCGTAGTATTGATGTATCTGCTTATTTCCTTTAATGTTGTTTCTTTTTTCTGTCCAGATTCTTGTAAATAACTTGTAATAAAAGAACTTGGGGAACCTAGTAAAAGGGAATATGGGAGGGGTTTACTTTCTTGCATCAATATGATATAGTACCATGTCTATAGGGTTTGCTTTCTTGCAAGAATATCATGTAGTTATCATGTCTGTAAGGGTTTACTTCCTTGCATCTCATACAGATATCATGTCTATAGGCATTCATTATTGCACAATCATGTAGATACCATGTCTGTAAGGCTTTTCGTTATTGCATCAACCTCATAATAGAAATCATGTCTATAGGTTTGCATTCCTACAGCCTCATATAGAAACCATGTTTATAGGTTTGCGTCCTCATAATCTCACCTAGAAAATGCCTATAGGAACCATATAAACGCTAGGCAAAACAGTAGGTCGTCCAAACTTGTAAAAAAAAGTAACAAAAAAGATCAATGTGTATGTTATAAAGGTCCAGCTCCCCTAGTGCTTAAGAACGTTTCAGTCCAACTGGTCTTGATTCTGTTTGCTCGGGCCCAGGTCTGCCCCTTTCACATTACTCTGAACCTGTAAACGTCTTTTAAAATGCCAAATCTATGGTCTCCAATGTTTTGCCCACCTAAGTTTAATGTTTTAAGGTCTTCAAAACTTTCCTCTTGTTCCAACAGTGCGGCTGACTTGTAAGCCTTTTCTAAACTTGTCTTCAACTTCAAATCTCTTTTAACAGACTCTTGTGTGAAACTAACGTTTTCCTCCTGATTTTATAAATCCTGTCAATTCCTAATAACAGGCCTGGAAAGCGCAAAGCATATTTTCTATCTAACTTTCATGTGTCTAACTAATTTGCCTGCTCTTTTAACCTATTTTAAACACCAAATCAGTATTTGAAGTCATGCTAATCTAGTTGTTGCTATGTTACGGGGTTTATTTGAGCCCTTAATTGTCCTATTTGCATACCGCTTATATGCTACGTGTTTTTGTCTGTCGTTCTAGTATTTTTACCTATGAAACTCTATATATATCCTATCTCTCTCACCCCCGTCTTAGGATTAGAAGTCCTAATATCCCAGGACTAACTGGTTGGGACGGGTATTAGCATGCAATAAGTAAAATGAGGCTAACACGCTTAAATACCTTAACGGGGTGGGAAGGGTAGAATATGGAGATGATGACGATGTGATAATATCATAAAGCGACCCATCTTTGGGAATATGTGCGGATATTGTATCGAATGATCCATATTACAATTAAACCTACGACCCTTCTTTCTTTAGTTTGGTTTATTTAAATGTTCTCCTATAGTAATGCTTTTCCAAATCAATCCTCTCATTTATTTTAAACTTACGTCTTTCCTTCTTCTATAAAGCTTTTCAAGTTGTGTGAACGTTATATACATGAACCTTATTTGTTTAATTGCTTCATCTCTTTATAAAGTCACAATTAACATAGCTGGGAACCATACTAGTGGATCTTGAGAGATGCCTAACACCTTTCCCTCGAGATAATCTCAAGCCCTTACCCAAACTCTAGTTTTATTTTCAAAATACTCTCTTCTTGAAGTGTCCAAATGCACTATAATCATTAGATGGCGACTCTTCAAATTCCATTGCCCAATTCCCAAACGGGAATGAGAGTTGTTTTGCCCATAATGTCGTAAAACCCGATTTCGCTCTTTTCGAGAAAGGGGGGCGTCGATAGCATGGCGAATCTGCTGGGGACTTCTTTTTAAGGATTTTACCATTACGTGTTTCGTGACTTTATTGCTTTCTTTACTAACCTTTATTTATTGCTTTAATCATTTCTCCACAATTACTAACTTGTTTCTTCATGTCTTTATTTTTCTTTAACTGTTTTACTGCTTTATTACCTTACTTTATTTCAATTCCGTCTTAAATTCCGAGCATTTATTGTAATCATTATCGTATGAACGTGAAAATACATGTACTTATTTTATTGTTGTAATTGCATCCTTCAACATCATTTTCCACTCGTTCCAAACAAATCCTATAGCAACGTTTATAATGAGTGGTTGCTTTCTTCCATTATTACAAACCCCTTAAATTTGGAAAAGGCATATTTGCGATAAAACCAGTCGATCAACGGTGTAGTCGGCGGTTCTGTGCCTTACCCTCTTGGGTTGTCCGCTCAAGGGTACCTTGTCTGGCACTTCAAAGGTAGAAACCTTACTCTATTTAACTGTTCATGCATCATGGTCAAACTTAGACGAGTCAGTTATGTTGTCCGCATAATGACTCACTGTGATAGCCTAAACCAAAAGTCCATTGGGTTTCCTCGAAACCCAAACGGACATTCACGTTATGTGCATTGATTTGGAGAACTAAATGCCTTTTTGCCAATTATCAATTTAAGTAGTCGAGTCCAGTGGGCTTATGTCATGCCCCAAATCCGAGGTCATGACCGGCACTCGATCGGGTATCCCCAGTCGAGTGGACCTGGGTGCCTTTCCTATTCCCCATGAGTTACCCCACATTATTCAATGATAATTAGCAAAAAGAAACTAAATTTTGCAAATGAAAGAACATATGATTTCTCTTTTATAACCACACATTATGATTAACAGGGAACATCTTTTACAAAACATATACTATGATTAACAGGAAACGTGGCATACAAGTTTTACAGCGCCCAAAACATACACCTTTATACATAAGTTCTAACCCACATACCACTGTCTACGGAGCCTCTAAGGGAAAGATAGTACAACACTAGCCGGCAACAAGGACCCGGCTATACGTTTACAAAAGGACACGAGACTCCAATATACAACAACATAGGTGGCATGAGCCACGCAAGGCCCCGGAAGGAAGGCGGCTCACCAAACACGAATACCGCCAATAGAGATGAGGAGGAGGTACGAGCGGTGGAGTGGAGTGCCTGACACGAATCCACCTACAATCATAACACGAATGCAGCGCCCCCGGCAAAAGGGATGTCAGTATATTTGAATTGTACTGGCATGTATGAACAAACTCTGTCCCAAGTAAACATAAGCCAAATTACATATACAACTATAGGACTGAACAACAATAGTACAAGTACAACCATGAAGTAACAACCAAACATTTCACAACAAATGATTCAAGTAGTCATACAAAGGGTAAATTAGTGCCCCACAAGTTACAAACTCTCTTGCTGTCTCCTTTCACATTTTAACATTTATCATTTCATATTCATATAGTGATATTCGATCACATTTTTACACCCTTATTGCCCCGTACACCATTATTACATCGGCCAGCCTTATCACCCCGGCCAGCCTTATCACCCCAACCCACACCTTATTTCACAATTTTGTGGCACGCAACTCGACCCCGCCTGACAGTTTTTAATTCACAACAACAAACACACAACAACAAATACAAGAAATCAACTATGACACATTGTTAACATAGATCCACGAAAAGGGTAATGCAATTCCACAACTAGCAACAACAATTTCATCATGTTCATCAAATTGGTACACAATTTAGATCATCACAACAGTTACTCACAACTAATCACACACGTTATTCCACAATATTTCCATTTCCACTGTTCCACATTATTCCCATTTCCATTGTTCCACATTGTTTCCATTTCCATTGTTCCACATTACTTCCATTTCCATTGTTCCACATTATTTTCATTTCCGTTGTTCTAGTTACAAATTCCACGACATTCACCACAAAGTGTTACCACACAATTATACCACACAAAGATTCACAATGATTCTCACATAAATATCAACTATAAACAATTTCACAACTAGCATAGGGCGATTTCACAAGGATCGCAGTTAGCCATACATACCTGGAGTTGAGTTTTCCCCTTTAAACCTTTAGTCCAATTTGAGTTCTGCGTAGTAGAATGCACCGCAGAACTGACCTTAGAATTCCCTCAGGGACAATATGCGATCACTCTGCAGTCTGCATATTGATTATGCGATCGCAGATTTGAACGTATTTTCAACATCAAAATTTGGTAGCTCTCTAATTCACTCTGCGGAAGGAATGTGGTCCGCGTAGCTGATCTACGACCGCATTCTGGACCACATTTTGACCATTTTCTGGAAATATTCCAACTTCACATATTTAAGTTCAAGACAGTAAAAAGGATACGATCTACATAGGTATACTCGACTCTATGAGCTACTAACATCTGAGCACTCTTTTTCACGGGGCCTTACATCCTACCCCGCTTAAGATCATTCGTCCTCGAATGAGGACTTGGGAACCAAAAGAGTTGGAAAACATGATATGCAAGGTTCTACACTTTTATTAACTTTCAAGTTTGTTTTAGAAAACATTTGCGAGAGTTTCCTTTGTTATATGGACATAACCACCTGTCAAAGAACCTCCAAAACATATTCCCAAGCATTACTACACAAACCTGCTACCTTTACAACAGTTGTAAAACGCACAATCCTCACACTTGCACATATTCAACCTCTTGATACACTTTTAACCATTTGGCACACAACATATAATCACTTTTAACCATTTGGCACTCCATGCAAAATTAATTATTACCTCCATGCATCACCTTACCATGGAAGCACAAAATTTTCATTACCAAAAGGACTGCACATTGTTCAAATAGTTACAACGCATAGACTTGGTTGGCACAATTTGGTGAAACTACAACAATAAGGCACTTGGAAAGAGAAAGGATGATTTTTACACCTAATGGAACACAACACTAACCCTCCTAAGGGACAAGATTCGCACGATCATTTCTAGACTTGCTCAAATAAATGGGGGTATTTTATCTTCATCTCATTTTCCGCTTCCTACGTGGCTTCTTCGACTTGTTGGTTTCATCACAAGACATTAACTAAAGCAATCTCCTTGTTTCGCAACTTTCAGACTTGCCTATCCAGAATAGCAACCGGAATCTCCTCATATGATAACTCTTCCGTAATCTTGATGTCTTCAACTGACACAATTTTAGACGGATCACCCACAACTTTCCTCAACATGGATACATGAAACACCTTTCAAGGGGCAATTCCAACCTATACGCAACTTGAGCGATCCTTTGAATGACCTGATAATGCCCAATGTAGCTAGGACTTAGTTTTCCCTTCTTCCCAAAGCGCATGACTCCCTTCATAGGAGACACCCTCAAGAATATCCAATCTCCTTCTTGAAACTTCAATTCTCTTCGACACACGTCCGCATAGGATTTCTGGCGACTGTGAGCAGCCTTCACTCTCTCCTGAATGACTCTTACCTTCTCCATGGCCTGGTGCGAGATTTGACCCTATTAATTTCGCTTCACCAACCTCGAACCACCCGATCGGGGACCTACACCTCCTTCCATGCAATGCTTCGAATGAGGCCATTTGGATGCTAGCATGGAAGCTGTTATTATAAGAAAACTCTATAAGGGGCAAGTGATCATCCCAATTACCTTTGAAATCCAAGACACATGGCTGCAACATATCCTCGAGCGTCTGAATAGTCCCCTCTGCTTGGCCATCGGTCTGCGGATGAAAAGTTATGCTGAGATTCACTTGAGTGCCCAAACCTTGATGAAATTTCCTCCAGAAGTTAGCTGTAAACTGAGCTCCTCGATCCAAAATGATAGAAAGTGGTGTACCTTGAAGCCTCACTATCTCCTTGATAGACAACCGAGCATATTGTCTGCAGTATCGGAGGATTTGACCGGCAAAAAGTGAGCTGATTTGGTGAGCCTATCCACAATTACCCAAATTAAGCTGAACTTGTGCTGAGTACTAGGTAGTCCTGTCACGAAGTCTATATTGATCATTTCCCATTTCCACATCGGTATTTCTATAAGCTGAGTCAACCCTCCCGTCTGCTGATGCTCGTCCTTCACTTGCTGGAAATTCGGGCACTTAGAGAAGAAGTCCGCTACGCTCTTCTTCATGCCACTCCACTAATAGATATCCTTGAGATTGTGATACATCTTTGTAGAGCCTAGGTGCACTGAATACCTAGAATGATGAGCCTCCACCATTACCGTCTCTCGAAGATTATCCACATCTGGGAGACATAACCTGTCGGGCACCGTAGCACACCATCATTGTTGCCGAGAGAAAATGCTGAAATTTTGTTACTTAGAGTTTCCTCCTTCAATTGTGCCAATGCTGGATAAACAAACTGCTTTTCTTTAACCTCTGCCAGGAGCGACGATTATATTGTATTATGCACCATAAGTTCATCCTTATTTGGGGCCGAGATACAAACCCCAAGGCTGGCCAACTGATGTACCTCCCGAGCTAGGAACCTCTGATCCGCTCTCAAGTGAGCCAAACTACCCATGGGTTTCCGACTGAGGGCGTCGGCCACCACGTTCGCCTTCCCTAGATGGTACAAGATGTCCATATTATAATCCTTATGCAATTCCAACCACCGCCGCTGCCTCAAATATAGCTCCTTATGCTTAAATAAATATTGAAGACTCTTGTGATCTGAAAACAAATCTACATGAACCCCATAAAGATAATGCCGCCATATTTTCAAGGCGAACACAACTGCTGCAAGCTCCAAATCATGCGTCGGATATTTTTCTCGTGATTCTTGAGTTTCCTGTAAGCATATGCTATAACCTTTCTGTGTTGTATCAGAACACACCCTAAACCAACCCTGGAGGAATCACAATAAACTACAAACCCCTCTGTACCTTCAGGCAAGGCCAATATTGGTGCCGAAGTCAACCTTATCTTCAATTCCTAGAAACTTTTCTCACAAGCATCTGACCACTGGAATTTAGCTTATTTCTGCGTCAATTTAGTCAAAGGAGAGGCGAGGGTGGAGAATCCCTATACAAACCTCTGATAATACCCTGCTAACCCCAAGAAGCTACGGATCTCTGTCGGGGTCGTGAGCCTCTACCTGAATCCCCTCACTGGAAACAACATGACCCAGAAAAGCGACGGACTCCAACCAAAATTCACATTTGGAAAACTTGGCATACAATGGTGCTGATGTAGAGTCTGCAAAACCGCTCTAAGGTGACTGGCATGATCCTCCCTACTCCGCGAAATACGAGAATGTCGTCAATGAAAACAATCGCGAAGGAGTCTAAAATGACTTGAAGACCCGATTCATATGATCCATATAAGCATCTGGGGAATTGATTATCCAAAAAGACATTACGAAGAACTCAAAGTGGCCATATCTTAGGAATATCCTGCTCCCTGATCTTAAATTGGTGGTACCCGGACCGCAAATCAATTTTGCAGAAGCACCTTGCACCTTGCAATTGATCGAGCAAATCATATATCCGAAGCAAAGGGTACTTATTCTTGATGGTGACTTTATTAAGCTGCCGATAATCGATAAACATCCAAAGTGACCCATCCTTCTTTCTGACAAAAAAATCGGAGCGCCCCATTGCGACACACTTGGCCGGATAAACCCCTTCTCCAATAAATCCTTCAACTTCTCTTTTAACTCTCGCAACTCTGTTGGCGCCATTTTGTACGGTGGAATAGATATTGGCTGGGTATCTGGCAATGCATCAATCCCGAAATCAATCTCCCTATCTGGCGGAATTCTTGGAAGCTCATCTGGAAATACCTCAAGAAACTCATTCACAACTGGCACGGACTCGGGGGCAGGAACCTCTGGAGTAGTGTCCGCCACCCGGACTAAATGATAGATACACCCCTTCTTGATCATAACAAAGCCTTGAGGTAGGAAATAAACCTACCCTTCGGCACAACACCATTTCCCTTCCATTCGACAACAAGCTCATTAGGGAATTCGAGTCTCACAACTCTCGTCCGGCAATCAAGTTTAGCAAAGCACGAATAGAGCCAATCCATCCCCACGATTACATCAAAATCCACCATCCCAAGCTCGATAAGGTCAGCCGTAGTAACACGACCACCTACCATAACAACACAATTCCTATAGACCCATGCGGCTGTAACAGAATCACCAACCGGAGTCGATACAGAGAACGGCTCGAGAAGATGCTCGGGTTCAATCCCAAAACTCAAAGCAACAAATGGAGTGACATAGGACAAGGAAGACCCCAAATCAATAAGAGAATAGCAATCAAAGGTCTGAACAGATAGGATATAATTGACAACATCTAGGGAAGACTCGGCACTCTGACGGCCACTCAGTGCATAAAACCTATTGGATCTGCCCCTACCATGAGCTCCACCTCTGGCTGCACCACGCCCTGCTGGGGCTGGAAGGCGCACCAATGATGTAGCAACTGATGAACTAGGCTGAGCAAGTCCCTTGCCCGTGCTCTGTCTGGGTGAACGGCAGTCCCGCTGTATGCGACCTCTCACCCCACAATTGTAACACACTGGAGCATCCAAGTAACAGGCCTCTGTATAAAATCTCCCACACTTGGGACATATACCTCCCTTTTGTCGAGGTCTCATCCCCGAATGACTGAACTAGCGGGGCCTCCTGCTGGCCCCAAAGGGCTACTCTGCTGGAAACGGTGCACTAGATGAGGACTGAGCATAAGACTGAGATGGTCCTGATGACCCTCTCCCTGGAGCTGACCTCCCTGAGTGACCCATAGACACCAATGACGTAGCAAGTGATGAACTGGATGGCTGAGCAAGTCCCTAGCCCGTGCTATGTCTGGGTGCACGGCAGTCCCGCTGTATGCGACCTCTCACCCCATAATTCCAATACACTAGAGCATCCAAGTAACAGGCCTCTGTATGAAATCTCCCACACTTGGGACATATACCTCCCTGTTGTCGAGGTCTCCGAATGACTGAACTGGCGGGGCCTCCTGCTGGCCCAAAAGGGCTACTCTGCTGGAAACGGTACACTAGCTGAGGGCTGAGCATAAGACTGAGATGGTCCTGATGACCCTCTCCCTGGAGCTGACCTCCCTGAGTGACCCATAGACCGTGCCATGCTGCTACTCTCCCTGTCTGCCTGAATCTTCAACTTCTTAGCCTCTGTGTCCTAAGGAAAACCCACGATCTTCCCATAGTTCATGTATGAATGCGTGCCGTGGTAGCGCCCTCTTTTACCACAAAAGGGCTGAGACCCTGAACGAATCGCCGGACTCTGGACTCCATAGTCGACACCAACTGAGGAGCATACTTAGACAACATCACGAACTCCACATGATATTCCTGAACACTCATGCTACCCTACTTAAGAACCTCAAACTCGGTGGCACGGGCTGCCATGGTCTCGGCAGGCAAAAAGTGGTCCATGAAGGAATCTACGAACTCACCCCATCTAGCTGGAGGGCTCCCCTCCTCACGGGAATCCTCCAACATCTCAAACCACGAACGCGCAGCCCCCTTCAACCTGTATGAAGCCAATTCTACCCCTTCTATCTCTATACCCTTCATCACTCGAAGGGCCATGTACATCTCATCAATGAATTCTTGCGGATCGCACTCTGGGTCTATGCCTGAGAACTCTAGAGGATTCAATCACAAAAATTGATGAACTCTAGAGCTGGAGGAATCTCTCTGTCCGCTGGAGGACAAGGGGCATCATGAGATCTCTGGGCCTGGGCGGTCACTAACTGAGTCAGCATACGGATAGCTCCCCTAAGGTCCCCATCAGAAATCCCGGGATCGGAAGCTGAAGCAACATCAGGATTAGGAGCATTGGCAGGAGGGATAGTAGCACCCCCCGCCGCCGCTGGAACATGATTGCTTGGATCAGGAACGGATGGAGCAGGAAAATTCAGAACAGGGGAATCACTCTCACCCACAGCAGTCGGCACATGATCCACAGCCGCACTGGAAGTGGCATTGGCCCCTAGGCCAAGTCTAGCTTTCTTCTTAGGTGCCATCACTGAAAATTCGAAATAGAGCATGAATTAGACACAACATCACTTCACCGCACGAACTTGGAATAACAAAGAAAAGGATCATTTTTCCTAAATGCCCGTGTAGCCCCCAACGTATAGATGTGGTCGACAACACATCAATAAGAAGGGCTCTACTAGGCACGGCTCCGAGACATCCTAGGACTCCTCCAAAACCTGTCTTTGATACCAAGTTTGTCATGCCCCAAATCTGAGGGCATGAACGGTACTCGACCGGGTATCCCCTGTCGAGTAGACCTGGGTGCCTTTCCTATTCCCCATGCGTTACCCCACATTATTCAATGATAATTAGCCAAAAGATACTAAATTTTGCACATGAAAGAACATATAAGTTCTCTTTTATAACCACACATTATGACTAACAGGGAACATCTTTTACAAAACATATACTATGATTAATAGAGAACGTGGTATACAAGTTTAACAACACCCAAAACATACACCTTTATACATAAGTTCTAACCCACATACCACCGTCTACGGAGCCTCTAAGGGAAAGATAGTACAACACTTGCCGGTGACAAGGCCCTGGCTATACCTTTACAAAAGGACACAAGACTCCAATATACAATAACATAGGTGGCATGAGCCACGTAAGGCCCCGGAAGGAAAGGGAATCACCAAACACGAATACCGCCGATAAAGAGGAGGAGGAGCTACGAATAGTGGGCTGGAGTACCTACCATGGATCCACCTACAATCATAACACGAATGTAGCGCCCCCGGCAAAAGGAACGTCAGTACATTTGAATTGTACTGGCATGTATGAACAAACTCTGTCCCAAGTAAACTCAAGCCATATTACGTATACAAGTATAGAACCGAACAACAAAAGTACACGTACAACCATGAAGCAACAACCAAATTTCACAACAAATGATTCAAGTAGTCATACAAAGGGGCAATCAGTGCCCCACAGGTTACAAACTCTCCTGCTGTCTCCTTTCACATTTATCATTTCATGATTCATGTTCATATCAATAGTGATATTGGATCACATTTTTCCACCATTATTTCCTCGTCCACCCTTATTACCTCGGCAACCCTTATCACTCCAACCCACACCTTATTTCACTGTGTTGCAGCGCTCAACCCGACCCCGCCTGACAGTTTTCAATTCACAAAAACAAACACCACAACAATAAATACAAGAAATCAACCACGACACATTGTTAACATAGATCCACAACAAGGGTAATGCAATTCCAAAACTAGCAACAACAATTTCCACATGTTCATCAAATTGGTACACAATTCAGATCATCACAACAGTTATTCACAACTATCCACAATATTTCCATTTCCATTGTTCCACATTGTTTCCATTTCCATTGTTCCACATTACTTCCATTTCCATTGTTCCACATTATTTCCATTTCTGTTGTTCCAATTACAAATTCGACGACATTCACCACAAAGTGTTACCACACAATTATACCACACAAAGATTCACAATGATTCTCACATAAATATCAACTATAAACAATTTCACAACTAGCATAGAGCGATTTCACAAGGATCACAGTTAGTCATACATACCTGGAGTTGAGTTTTCCCCTATAAACCTTTAGTCTAATTTGCCAATCAATCAAAAAGTCAATCTAGTTCATGAACAACACTTAGGTTTTAGAAAATTAAACTCATAGTTACTACCATATTCCCTTTTTACAAGATTTTTGAGTTTTGAAGCCATGCATGAGGATTTTATGAAAAAAATTCAAAGCAAGTGTATGGGGTCCTCTTCCCAATCTTAATTTCGAAATTTGGGGGAAATGGGTTAGGGATTTTACCTGAGAAATCAATAGAGAAGACAAGGCACCAAGAATTTTCCAAGCTCCAATGGTTTTGAAAGATCAATTGACGAAGAATTTGCTTTCTCTCTCTAGGAGCCTCTCTTCATCTCTCTTATATTGTTCAGAAAATGGGTTAAAAATGAGGGATGAGGTGTTTTTATTAAAGAGGGGTCGGGCATTGATTTTTAGAAAAATAATTGGGCGATCTTAATCTGCGACGCAACTCTGCGATCGCAGAACAGACATGCGGTCCACAGAATGGACCGCAGAAATGGCTCAAACTTCCAACCACTCAAGTTGGGAATGCGATGAATATGCGGTCTGCATTTGAGCTCTACGGTCGGAGAATGCACCATAGAATTGACCTTCGAATTTCCTCAGGGACAATATGCGATCACTTTGCGGTCCGCATATTGATTATGCGATCATAGATTTAACCGCATTTTCAACATCAAAATTTGGTTGCTCTCTGATTCAATCTGCGGTAGGAATGCGGCCCGCATAGCTGAAGTGCGACCACATTATGGACCACATTTTGACCATTTTCTGGAAAAATTCCGACTCCACATATTAAAGTTCAAGACAGTAAAAAGTATCTGATCCACATAGGTAGACTCGGCTCTATGAGCTGCTAACATCTGAGCACTCATTTTCACGGGGCCTTACAGGTTAGGGCCTAACATTCTATTTTGTAGGAAATGAGGCACGCGGTCTCCAGATTCGGTATGGTATCAAACATTCACCCAAAGCTACTAAGCTGGTGGGAGGATCTACATGGTAGTGATCGGGTTCTTGTCCGTAAGCACTTAGGAAATCTTCCTTCACTCCTGGAAGTTAGGCCAGAGTACACAATTGTGCAAGCTGCTACTATGCTTTGGGATAGTGAACGGTGTGTCTTCCGCTTTGGGGGTATTGAAATGACGCCGCTATTGGAAGAAATTGGGGGTCTAGCCGGAATTCCTTGGGATAGCCCAGGGTTGCTTATGCTGGAAAACTACAAATGTAGAGGGTTCCTGTAAATGATGGGGCTCCAGAAGAATCCTAATCTGACCAGTCTGAAGGACTCCTACATATCCTTCGACTCCATGTATGAAAGGTTCGAACATAGCAAATCCTACCGCACTCACATGGACGAGTTCGCCCTCATTTATTTGGGGCACATACATAGGAGAGCATTTGTATTCATGTTCTGTTTCCTGGGCATGATAGTCTTTCCGATGAAGAAGGCCAGAATCCATAAAAGACTAGCCATGGTAACCAAAACCATAATGGAGGGTATCGACGGGCAGACATTCAGCATAGCGCCCATGATCTTCGCCGAACTGTACCGAGCCTTAGATAAATGTCAACAACGGACACCGCACTTTGAAAGGTGCAATTTGCTACTACAACTCTGGCTCATTGAAGATCTTTAGAAGGGAGATTATAGACAGGAGATCATACGCCAGGACTGGGATGACCATATCACTTTCCCTCATCCAAAGCAAATGCACTGCATGCTGGATATGTTCTCTAGCCCGCAATATGCCAGTGGATGGGTTGAACTATTGGAGAATCTGAGAAAAGAGCAGGTACAATGGATGTACGAGTGGTTTCCAACTAGAGAGTTTATCATTCGGTCTAGGGATGCGCCATTCCTTGTACTCATAGGCTTAAGAGGAACTTACTCTTATGTCCCTCTCCGAGTCATGAGGCAAGCAGGAAAAAAGCAGATTATACCAAGGGCAGAAAAGATGAGTCACTATAGGTCTGACTTCCAAGATGACGATAGCCCACACAGGTGACGGGCTCAGCATATGTGGCATTCCAAACTCATTTTGGAGAAGGAATCTATAGAGCAAGATAGGTATCAGGCGGGGCATGCACCGCTTTATCCGGAATGGCTGGAAGACGATCATATTGGCTTGGGAAAAAAAGGTTTCGTCCATGGTCACAAGGTATTGGTGAGAATACTGCAGCGGAAGTTAAGTATAATCAGCTATGCAAACGGATGCGAGAGTGTGAAAGCGAATATCGGGAAATACTATAGGCCCAAGAGAAGATAATCAATGAGTGGAAGGACATGGTTGTGCGCGCAAAAAACCGATTAGGGTACTTGGAATAGGGTCTAGTGGAGCTGGAATGCAAGTTTCTAATAAGGATCAATGACTGTCAGAAAGCTGAAGGTAATAAAGGTGGGCAATTGGTTCGGTCTTACTTGTTGCTGGGACTGCGCGAGCTGATGAAACTGTACGAGGGAGGCAAGGATACCGAATCTGGGGAATGTTCTTCTAGGTCCAAGTAGTTAGGATTTTTACTGCTTCCTTAATGTAATAAGGCCCCTGTATATTAGTGACAATTTCTTTTTATTTCAGTTTGTTTGACTCGTTCTATTTTCTATCGATAAAATTAGGCACTTATGGTTATAAGTTCTCCAAATCATATCTGTCGCTAGGCGTACCTCGGGCACAAAGAGGCACCCAAATAGAAAATGACTTATATTTCTTGCAGAAACGTGTTTAAATACCGCAATGTCTTTCTCAGAATCCGCACTAACTTTTTACCTTTTTGGTTTTCTTTTATTTATATTCCCCTCCCCAAAGGTGTGTTCGTGCATTCTGGAACCATCAGCATACTCAACAAGATCTAAGGGTCCTCCTCATCCGAGTCCCCCGAGAAACAGGAACAAAGGAAAGATGGGAGATAATAAAGCAAGAAAGGAAATTGAAGGAACTTCCCAGGGTACCCCGATCACTAAAGAAACTGCTGCTCATTTGGAGCAAACTTTGCTAAGGTTCTGAGAGGAACTAGACCAGGTCCGGAGTTTGGCAAGTTTGTCCATCTCCCTTGCTGCTGCAAATGTCAACAATCATGTCCCTGCACCTCCGCAAAAGACCCCAACCCAAGCTCGCAACAATGCTCCATCGCTCATCCTTGAGCCCCAAAATGCTCCAAACCACCAAGATACCCCTATCTTTGTGGATAATGTGCCATAGAATACACAGCCCATATCAGATGTGTCATAATCAGACTCTCTCATTCAGAACTTGGCTGCTGAACTCAAGAAACTCACTAGCATGGTTCAAGGCGTGGAAGGTAATAAAGGTGTAGAGGGCCTAAATTATGAAGACCTTTGTGTTCAACCTGATGTCGAACTCCCAGAGGGGTACAAACCTCCTAAGTTTGAAATGTTCGATGGTACGGGTAATCCCAGGGTTCACCTCAGGATGTATTGTGACAAGTTAGTGGGAGTTGGTAGAGATGAAAAAATCCACGTGAAGCTATTGATAAGGAGCTTGAAAGGTGATGCTTTATCTTGGTATATCAGCCAAGATATGAAGAAGTGGAGAGTTGGATAAGCATGGCGTCTGATTTCATGGACCGTTTCAGATGCAATACTAAGAACGCGCCGGACGTATTCTATATCGAGAATTGGAAGAAAAAGCTCAATGAAACCTTTTGCGAGTATGCTACTCGTTGGAGGTCGGAAGCTGCCAAGGTCAGACCAGCTTTGGAAGAAGAACAAATGAACAGATTTTTCATTCGTGGTCAGGATCCACAGTATTACGAGAGACTGATGCTGATAGAGGGGCAGAAGTCCGTTGATATCATCAAACTGGGAGAAAGGATTGAAGAGGGGATAAAAAATGGTATGGTTACTAACCTTGAGACGTTGCAGGCCACCAACAAAGCCTTACAATCTGGTGGTGCGTCGAAGAAAAAGGACGTAAACTCCGTAATGGCTACGCAGAGAAACCACTCTCCCATGAAATATAAACCCTACCCTCCAACTCCACTCACATACCAACCCTCTCTAAATTACCAGGCACTTTCACCTACCTATGAAAATCCACATCCCGTCTACCAAACATCTCCATCACCGACATATCAACCCATCTCGCCAGGATAAACCCAACTGCACCCGTATACCAAGCTTGCAACTCCCAACCTCCTCACTATCCATCACCACCTACCTGCCAAAACTTCCCACGACCAAGACCAAACTTTGACCGCAAACCGCCCAGACAATACACTGCTATTGCCGAACCCATTGACCAACTAAATTAAAAGCTCAAGGCTGCTGGATATGTTACACCCATCCCAGCCATAACCCCAAAAAACCCTTCCCAACGGATCAACCCAAATAAAACCTGCGCATACCATTCGGGGATGAAGGGTCATACCATCGACGAGTGTCGTTCGTTGAAGGACAAAATTCAGACCTTAATTGACAACAAGGTCATTATAGCTAAAGAGCCTACTCCCAATGTTCGAAATAACCCTCTACAGACCATAAAGGTGGAGGCATCCACATGATTGAGGTTGAAGACGACTGGGACCCCGAAGGTTCAGTCGGTTTGATATCTGAAGGAGATGAGCCTAAGAAGCATGTGGTCACTCTTAACCCTATTGTTGTGCTAATTCAGCCGTCTGAGGGCAACGTGGTAAATATATCTGTACCATTTGAGTTTGAGGCACCTCCTGCAAAAGTACCAAAACCAATTGAGGTGGAGTTCGGGACTCCAAAGGCGCCCGCACCGATTGAAGTTGCTATATTGCCTCCAAGGGTCCCCATTCCGGTCACCATGTCAGACATAACCCCATTTCAGTCAAATGTCATACCCTGGGACTACCCATCTGAGGCGAGAAGGAAGGAAAAGCACGCACATGTGAAGCAATTGCCACACAAGGTATGACTAGAACAGGAAGGGTGTACACACCAGAGCACCTAGCTGAGTCCAGCAAGCAGGCCTCTGGACATCCCATTGAAACTGGACCTGATGATCTCTGGAGGAAAATACATGCCAAAGAATATTCAGTTGTAGAACAGCTAAACAAAACTCCAGCACAGATTTCCATCTTGGCATTACTGCAGAGTTCCGAGGCACATAAGAACGCCTTAATGAAGATATTGAGCGAGGCTTATGTCCCGAGCAACATAACAGGAAGAGAGATGGCGAACATGATAGGAAAAGTATTGGAAAGTCACGAAATCACCTTCCACGAGGATGAATTGCCACCTGAAGGGCTCGGCCATAGCAAAGCACTACACATCACTGTGCAATATGAAGATCATTTCATCACGAGGATCTTAGTCGTCGCAGGTTCTAGCCTCAACATTTGTCCGTTGATCACCCTCAAGAAGTTGGGCAAAGGACTGCATGAGATAAAATATGGGGCTATTAACGTTAAGGCTTTTGATGGTTCTCAGAGGTCCACCCTCGGGGAGATTAGCATGTGTTTGAAAATGGGCCCCACTTGGTTTGATGTTGATTTCCAAGTCATCGACGTACCAGCATCTTACAACTTATTGCTGGGACGACCCTAGATCCCCGCCGCTGGGGCTATGGCATCAACCTTGCATCAGGCTGTGAAGTTTGAGTGGAACCATAAGGAAGTGATCACCCATGGTGATGGTATCAACCCCATATACAGTCTCCAGACCATTCCGATGATAGGAGGCGGAAGAAGAATAGGCGGAGAAACATATCGTCATATTAAGTGAGTCAACGCAGTGGACAAGGACAAATGGTAGAGTAACAATGTCGAGAGCATTCTTAATTGGAGTGGGTATGAACCAGGGAAAGGACTTCGTAAGAATCTTCAGGGTATCACCAAACCTATCCAGTTGAAGAAGTATGGTACTACCTTTGGAATAAGGTACTAGTACACTTGGGATGAATTCAAAAACTGGTCACCACCATGGTGCAACCCATATTACCCATTGGAACACCCCATACCTCAGTTGGAGCAGACATTTCAACCAGCCGACACTCTCTACGGGTCAAAAGAAGATGAGGCTCTTGCGGCGATGAAGAACCTATTTCTGGAGGAGGACATGGACTGTTGTGTGATTTTTGAAGAGGAAGGGGAGGAAGGACCTTCCATCAGGTTGTGAACCGAGGGGAGAACCTCACCAATTGGTCAATCAGTACCACCATCGCCCGGGAATCTTCGGGGTAGCAAGGCTGAACAAGCATCATGCATCTTTGTTTTAGTTGTTTTCTTTACTTCTCGCATTGTCTTTACTTTCCAAAAGAGCTCCGATGTTTTTATAGTTTATGAATTTAATCAAAAGCATTTTCCAGTTTATCAAATATCTCGCTATTCATTACTTTTCTCTACTATTTACTTTATTTCCACACAACATTATTATTACGTATCTTGATGATGAACTGACAACTGTAACTTGCAACGAGGCTATGCAGCAAACGGACATAGATCAGAGGAGGATTATATACCTGAAGAGATTGTCAGAAAGGCCGAGAATTTTGAGAACATACCTAAGTCCAACTGGGATGAAATCGAGGTCGCCAATTTGGGAGATACAGAGAATGTCAAAGAAACGCGCATCAGTGTGCACTTATCACAGACAGAAAAAAGAGGAATATACAGAGTTCTTAAGGGAATATGAGGTTATATTTGCATGGTCTTACGACAATATGACTGGTCTCAGCACATCTATCGTCGCCCACAAGTTGCCGACAGACCCTGCATGTCCGCTGGTAAAATAGAAGCTAAGAAAATTCAAGCCAGATATGAGTTTAAAAATTAAAGAGGAGGTCACCAAGCAGGTCAAAGACAGTATTCTTCAAGTGGTAGAGTACCCAACCTGGTTAGCAAACATTGTGCCCGTACCAAAGAAGGATGGGAAAGTCAGAGGCTGTGTCGACTACCGGGATCTCAACTGGGCCAGTCCCAAAGACTATTTCCCCTTGCCAAACATACACATTCTGATCGCCAATTGCGCCAAGCATGAGTCGTAGTCATTCGTCGATTTCTTTGCGGGGTACCATCAGGTATGGATGGATGAAGAAGATGCAGAGAAAATGGCGTTTATCACACCATGGGGAATGTATTGCTATAGAATGATGCCATTCGGATTGAAGAATGCGGGATCTACTTATGAGGGTCGTGACTACCCTCTTTCATGACATGATACAAAAAGAGATTGAGGTATATGTGGATGACATCATCATCAAGTCCAGGAAGGCTGCAGATCACATGGAGGACCTCCGAAAGTTTTTCAACAGACTAAGGAGGTATAACTTGAAACTGAATCCCGCCAAGTGTGCATTTGGGGTCCCTATGGGAAAGTTATTGGGTTTCATTGTGAGCCGCCGAGGAATAGAGCTGGATCCATCAAAAGTAAAATTTATTCAAGATTTGCCACCGCCGAAGAAAAAGAAAGAGGTAATGAGTTTTCTAGGGAGACTCAACTATATCAGTCAGTTCATAGCTCAGTCTACCGTCATCTACGAACTTATCTTCAAGACGCTGAAGAAGGATGCCGCCACCAAATGGACCGATGAATGTCAAAAGGCTTTTGACAGGATCAAGGAATACTTGTCTATGCCTCCAGTCCTGGTTCCGCCTCTGAGCCTGGGAGGCCTTTATTGCTCTATCTCGCAGTTTTGGATGGAGCATTTGGTTGTGTCTTGGGACAATATGATGAGACGGGGAGAAAGGAGCAAGCTATTTACTACCTGAGCAAGAAATTTACCCCGTACGAGGCTCGGTATTCCTTACTAGAACGCACCTGTTCTGCTTTGACCTGGGTATCTCAGAAATTGAGGCATTATTTATGTGCTTACACTACCTACCTTATATCAAGAATGGATCCGCTAAAGTATATTTTTCAGAAGCCCATGCCCATTGGCAAGCTAGCTAAGAGGCAAATTTTTTTGAGTGAATTCGACATTGTCTATGTCACCCAAAAGGTAGTTAAAGGACACGCATTAGCAGATCATCTCACAGAAAATACTGTAGGAGGGGAGTGCGAACCATTGAAGACGTATTTTCCCGATGAGGAAGTAGCTTTCATAGGAGAAGATATTGCAGAATCCTATGACGGTTGGAGGATGTTTTTTGACAGAGCCGAAAATTTCAAATGAGTTGGTATCGGAGTAATACTGGTACAAAAACCGATCAACATTACCCGGTATCCACCAAGCTCAGGTTCTCGTGCACCAATAATATAGCCGAGTACGAAGCTTGCATCTTGGGGCTTAAACTGGCCATTGAAATGAACATTCAGGAGCTGCTAGTGATTGGAGATTCAGACCTACTCATACACCAAGTTTGAGAAGAATGGACAACAAAGAATTCCAAGATAGTCCCTTATCTGCACCACAAATAGGAGTTGAGAAAGAGGTTCAGAGAAACGGAATTCCAGCATGTTCCAAGAACACAGAATGAGTTCACAGATGCGCTTGCCACTTTATCATCCATGATTCAGCATCCAGATACAAACTTCATCGGCCCTATCCAGGTCAAGATTCATGATCAACCGGCATATTGTGCACATGTTGAGGAAGAAGCCGACGGAAAACCCTGGTTCCACGACATCAAAGATTACATAACAACAGGATAATATCAGAGCTTGCTAATGCTACTCAAAAGTGCACGCTTCGAAGGTTGTCCAACAATTTCTTTCACAGCAGAGGAATCCTAATAGGAGGACCCTGATTTGGGACTATTAAGGTGTGTCGATGCGACAGAAGCAACCAAGTTATTGGAGGAAGGGCACTCATGGACTTGTGGGCCGCACATGAACGGTTTTGTTCTAGCAAAGAAGATACTCCGAGCAGGATATTTCTGGATGACTATGGAGATGGACTGCATTCAGTATGTCCAAAAGTGTCACCGCTGTCAGATACATGCTGATATGGTAAAGGTATCTCCGGACGAGCTCACTGCAACGAGCTCACCTGGCCATTCGCCGCCTGGGGAATGGATGTTATTGGACCGATAGAGCCTGCCGCATCAAACGGACACAGGTTTATCTTAGTGGCAATAGATTACTTTACTAAATGTTGAATCAACCTCATACAAAGCAGTAACCAAGAAAGTTGTGGCAGATTTTGTCCGAGACCGTATTGTCTGTCGGTTCGGGATTCCAGAGTCGATCATCACTGATAATGGTTCCAATCTCAACAGCGACTTGATGAAAGAAATGTGTGAAACCTTCAAGATCAGGCACGGGAACTCTACAGCTTATAGACCTAAGATGAATGGAGTTGTGGAAGCAGCCAACAAGCACATCTACAAGATACTAAGGAAAATGATCGAAAGGCATAAGCAGTAGCATGAGAATTTGTCGTTTGCTTTATTGGGTTATCTTACCACAGTTCGCACATCAACCGGGGCAATTTCCTACATGTTGGTTTATGGTACACAGGTGGTCACTCCCGCCGAGGTAGAAATTCTATCCTTGAGAATCATACAAGAAGCTGAGCTAGATGATGCATAGTGGGTCAAGGGTCACTACGAGCAGTTAGCTCATATAGATGGAAAGAGAATGAATGCGGTTTGCCACGGTCATTTGTATCAGAACAGAATGTCCAGAGCCTTCAACAAGAGAGTTCGGCCAAGAAAGTTCACACCGGGACAGCTAGTAATAAAGAAGATATTCCCACATCAAGATGAATCCAAAGGGAAATTCTCTCCCAACTGGCAATACATGGTTCACCGGGTTCTAACTGGAGGAGCCCTTATTCCTGCAGAAATGGATGGAAAAGTTTGGCCAAAATCGATAAACTCAGATGCAGTAAAGAGATACTACATTTAATCAGCATGCTTTTTCTTTATGATGTAATTTTAACTACACCTGACTTGATTCCCGTTCAAGAGGGGAAACGTAGGCAGTCCTATGGGTTCAGTCACATCCTTAATAAAATTCCATTTTCCCCGCACTTGGAACTGGAGCAGAATTTTGAGAAGGACCCTCAAAATTTCGAAATCAATTTATTAGTGTCCAAATCAGCATCAAACTAGTAAACTGGGGCAGAATTTTGAGGAGGACCCTCAAAATTCCAAGGTTGATCCATTTTCAATCATTCAGCACCGCCGTCAACAGCGCCAACCCAATAAACTGGGGCAGAATTTTGAGGAGGACCCTCAAAATTCTGGAGCCAGCAAGGTTGCTGTGCCTTGGACCACGTTGCAGTTGTGGTTCATCATAAAATAGAACTATCTTTACTTATATATATATATATATATATATATATATATATATATATATATATATACATTTGCATAAAATCATTTGGATCACTATCGTTCAGCAATGCTACCCCAAACGGTACAAGACGCCACGAGTCGAGAGATGCGAACTAACCTCCCCCTTTATAGAATTCACAATTTTTCTTTGGATGCAGGAATCCAAAATACAAATAGGCAACGCATGTGCTTACCTCGCAAAGGTTTACTATCTACATTCAACACTTCCCCAGCAGTCATGATATCGCAATCAACTACCAGCTAAGAAAAATCACCACCACCCTCTCCTTTATATATCTGCATTTTTGCATAAGGCTATTCTCTGCCTTTCGAGATTAAGCTCTACCTCCATCCTGCATAAGGATATTCTCTGCCTTTCGATATTAAGCTCTATCTCCATCTGCATTTTTGCATTGCATAAGGCTATTCTCTGGCTTCCGAGATTAAGTTCTACCTCCATCCTACATAAGTCTATTCTCTGCCTTTCGATGTATCTTCATCTGCATTTTTGCATTGCATAAGTCTATTCTCTGCCTTTCTAGGCTAAGCTCTGCCTCCATCCTGCATAGGGCTATTCTCTGCCTTTCGAGACTAAGCTCTATCTCCATTTGCATTTTTGCATTGCATAAGGCTATTCTCTGCCTTCCGAGGCTAAGCTATGTCTCCATCTTGCATTTTGCATAAGGCTATCATCTGCCTTCCGAGGCTAAGCTCTGCATCCATCCTGCATCAGGCTATTCTCTACCTTTAAAGACTAAGCTTTGTCTCCATCTATATTTTTGCATTGCACAAGGCAATCCTCTGCCTTCTGAGGCTAAGCTCTGCCTCCATCCTGCATAAAGCTATTCTCTGCCTTTTGAGACTAAGCTCTCTCTCTATCTGCATTTTTGCATTGTATAAGGCTATCATCTACCTTCCGAGGTTAAGCTCTACCTCCGTCCTGCATAAGGCTATCCTCTGACTTTTAATACTAAGATCTGTCTCCATCTGTGATTTTGCATTGCATAAGGCTATTCTATGCCTTATAAGGCTAAGATCTTCCTCAATCTTGCATAAGGCTATCATCTGCCTTCCGAGGCTAAGCTCTGCCTCCATCCTGCATAAGGCTATTCTCTGCCTTTCGAGACTATTCTGTGTCTCCATCTGCATTTTTGCATAGCATAAGGCTATCCTCTGCCTTCCGAGATTAAGCTCTACCTTTGTCCTGCATAAGGATGTCCTCTGACTTTCGAGACTAAGCTCTGTCTCCATCTTGCATTTTGCATAAGGCTATCATCTGCCTTTCGAGGTTAAGCTCTACCTCCGTCCTGCATAAGGCTATCCTCTGCCTTTCGAGACTAAGCCCTGTCTCCATCTTGTATTTTGCATAAGGCCATCATCTGCCTTCTGAGGCTAAGCTCTGCCTCCATCCTGCATAAGGTTATTCTCTGCTTCCGAGGTTAAGCTCTACCTCCATCCTGCATAAGGCTATTCTTTGCCTTTCGATACTAAGCTTGTCTCCATCTGCATTTTTGCATAAGGCTATACTCTACCTTCTGAGGTCAAGCTCTACCTCCATCCTGCACAAGGTTATTCCCTACCTTTCGAGACTAAGCCCGTTCTCTATCTTGCATTTTGCATAAGGCTATTCCCTGCCTTCCGAGGCTAAGCTCTGCCTCCATTTTGCATAAGGCTATTCTCTACGTTTCGAGACTAAGGCTAAGCTCTACCTCCATTTTGCATAAGGCTATTCTCTGCATTTCGAGGTTAAGCTCTACCTCCCTTTTTTGCATGTTGGCTGAAAGATTGCCACCCAGTTTCACTTGGCTGAAATATCGCCGCCTTACATTTTAAATTCTCGCTCAGCTGAAACATCGCCACCCTTGCAATCATTCGACTGAAATATTGCCACCTTCTCATGGGCTGAAATGTCGCCAACTTATTCAAAGGCGTCATAGTTCGGAAGCATCATCTGCATAGCCCAAGAACACCATTTCATGGCCTGCAAATCTTTACTTTTATGCTATTCATAGCCCAGGACGTCATAGTCTGAGGACGCTATCTTAATCGTCCGAAGACAGCATTCATGGTCCAATAGAAACTTGCATCACGTTTAAATTATGAAAAATATACGCACACCGTTCATTTGTAGGTACATCGGCCGGCACGGCCACCTCATCAGGAGAGGTCCCGCTCCAGTTCTCCGCAGCCCGTCCAATCTCCGAACCCTTGGCAAGTTTAAAACCCTGTTGCGTTCGCCTCTTCCAAATTTCATTGGCATGTCTCGCCAATGGTCCCGGAACTACATACGGCCCGATTCCTGTAAAACCAAGGATATGTAGGCAGCTCAAAAGCTAGATCGCGGTTGAAGTTCCTTTACAGTCGTCATTTCCGGTCAAAATTGGTCATCTTGTCTTTACCCGACAACTCTTTCATCCTCCTCGGGTAAAAAGGGGCAGCTGTTGATACCCAATTTCCCCATGCATTTCTATACTCAAAATATTCCTAAAATAGCATATTGATGCATATATTGAATATTTATTTTTTTTACATTTTTTCAAGTATTTTAAAACTAGTTTACAACTTATTTTGTACTATAAAATCTATATTTAGTCTCAAATATTGTTCTTTTAATATGTAATCTATTTTATCCTCTCATTTATATAAAAATATATTTTACATAATGTTTTTACAAAATTTTACAAGTGCATTAGGTGTCTCTAAATTAAAATCACATTAAATTGATATTTTAGTCCATTTCTCAATTTGACAAGTATTTTAACTACAAAATCATTCCTAATAATGATAATAGATACTTATACATATTTTATTAACTTAGTATTTTTATTGGGATTTTATATAACATTTACTATTTTATAATATTAAATTACGGAAAAATTAGGCATTTAAATTGTAGCCCTTTAGTCTTTCAATTATAGCCACATTTCCGCCCAAATTCAGCCATCAATTATCTGACCCAATTTGAATATACCCGGCCCAAACCCACCCAAACTAACCCGCACCAGCTTTCTTTTAATCACGACTGTTGATCACTCAGATCAACGGTCCACGTTTAACTTACCTTAATTAAACCCAAATGCCCCTAACCCTAAAATCATTCTCCCAAATCAGCTGCCTTTGAATCCCTAAACTCTCTTTAGCCCCTCTCAAACCCTAATCATCTCTGGCTCTATTTCATTGGCGTTTATGGTCATTCAAGCCCTCAAACACCTATATCTGTCACTCCTCACCTCTCATGGTCCCTGGGTTCGAAGATCAGCGCCCTACCTCAGAGTTTATCGAACCAGAGGTCCTCCAACCCGAGTTTTGTAGCCGTGTCCGGCCCTTTTCCGACGAGCCTTGAGGCTGAGAGTCCATCGTCGACTCTGAACCAGTCCGTTCTAGGTTTTCTCGCTATCTAGGGTGCTATCTCTGAAACCCTAACTCTCTATGCTTTCCTCGGAGTATTTATTTTTATGATCTCCTCTGGATCCTAGTGTTTTCAAAAAAAAATTAAGTATTGCTAACATTTTCCTTGCCGATTTGGCTTTTTTAACTGTTCGTCTTCTAAAAATTAGGGTTTCCGTGATTACTCTGATTTCCTTGGTTGTTTTGCTCTACTGTATTTTCTTCTAGGTATTATTGTGATTTTTCAGTATTTTCCACCATGGCTCCTAGGTATTTCTTTACTATGTTACTTCTAGGGTTTCTGAGCTAATATGTTTACTATGTTCCCTGCTCGTCATTAATGTTCACTTTCATCTATGTTCTTCTTTACACGCTATGTGTGACAAAAACCCTAAGCTTCAGGGGTTTACCTTTTTTTTACTTTTCTCTGTGTACTTACTCACTCCATGATTAAAACCCTAGCCGTCTTTGATTTCCTACTTGAGTGCTACTACTACATGATTGTTCTACTAATTCCAATCCTGCATGATTGTGCATCTCTTTATATAGTTCTATTTTTCCCTTTTCTGATAGCCCTAATTTTGGGAAAATTGATTTCTTATGAATTCATATGATTTTCTGATTTGGACATGCTCTTTGACCAAGTGCAAAATCAATTAGTATCTCAATTCCTTGATCCTCTATATGACTGACTTTTCTTATGTATTAAACGTGTGAATTTCAAATCCCTTTTACAAACTTGTCCTATATCTTTTGACTTATATTTGATTTTCTTTCCAAAAACAAAGTGGTGTTATTTACCTCGATTCTGGTTCCTTAATTAGGGGGAAACCCTTTCCTTAATTGATTGTAATTGATACTAGGATTATTTTCTTGCCTTAGTGTTGCTTATATTTCAACTATAAATATCCTCCACCTCTTCTCACCTAAAAAACACACTGATACACGAGTACTCTCTAATTATAAGGATTTGTCTCCCGAACACGTCGAGGATATTGCCTGTCATGCACCGATATGACGTCATTTCCTCATCGTGGGTGTCACTGATTGAGTCCTCTAAATGAGTATGATCCCCTCAAATCTCGGGATTGTGCGTGTTGTTAACACCGTTATCTGCCATTTCTTATTATTGTTTCTAAGACAAAATAATCAAAACACGTCAGTGAAAAAGGCAAGGATCAATTTAATTGTATGACTGTCTAGGCCCCACGGTGGGCACCAAACTGTTAACCCGTAAAATGGTAAAGTTGAATTTATACGTGATTTCTAGACAACTGAATTAATTTGATAATGAATAATAAGATAATCGAAGAAATATGCAATACTTAGCCTTGAGATAGAGATGAAATGGCAGAAATAATATTTCCGAGAGAAGGGCTTCCAAGCACAACAACAATGAAATAAAAAAAAATAAGATAAAATTGTATTAAGCTTTTTTGATAAAGTGTAGGGTAAATTTACCAGAAAATTCGTGTCCTTTATAATGATAATTGACTTACTATTTATAGCTACGTTTGGAGAAGGGGGTCCTAGGATCGTGCCCTTTAATAGCAATTATGAGGGTCATTGATGAAAATGTAACGGTGGACATAAATACCAAATTCTTTGTAAGGGGAAACTTACTTAATGTGGTGGAATATTTTTCATTGAATGCTATTGGGCGAAGAGTATTTATTGCATCTTTATGAGCGTTATCCTTTCTGGTGACAGACGAGATAATTGCCTTCAGTTCTAGTTATCCCCCATCTTAGGTTCCACGTGTCCTTCTTTTGAGCGGCCATGTAGCATTTCATATTTTACCATATACACAATTGATCTTGAACATGCCCATGAACGAATCACTCTATAAAACCCGAAATAAAAAATATAAAAAACGGAAAAAAGAATTTAGGATTACGTGTTCTAAGCTTTAATACATTGCTTGATGAGTCTATAGATACGATTACACTTAAAATTGAAACTTGATTCTTGTCGCTTCCCACTGAAAACCATCTTGGTCGATCAGGCTGGGTGACAAAGAGAGGAGAGAGGATAGAGAAGAGAGAGAAATTGGGTAAAAAATGAAAAAGGTAATGTTTATCAAATTTTATATGTGACCCACAAGTTTTTAAAATGTTAAAAATGCACCATCCATCCTAGCCCACTGTCACTAGAGCAATTCAAGTGTTGAGAGGTCTTCTTAACATAAGTAACATTAATTCTAATTTTGTGGAAGAATACCAGTTATTAGTATTACAAAGCAGAACCGCCGATAGTTTCTTCAGTGTAGTGTGAGAATAAGAAAATGAAAAATGTTAGCATTCTCCGTCGTTCATTTCAGAGAAGTATGTTCTCCTCATCTGCTGGACTTGTCCAGAATACCCGTCATGCCTTTTCCACTTTGCGAGAGGAGCCAGAACTAGACGAACTAATGGAATTTTTGAACAATCTGAAAAACTTCGAGAAGTCAGGGGTTCCAATAGGCGCAGGCACAGATTCCGAATATGGTTTCGATCTTGGTAGAATGAGTCGCTTGGTGGGGCTCCTCGGTAATCCCCAATCTAGGTTCAAGGTCTGATTTTTTCTACCACTGCTAAATAGGAGTGTCCATTCAGTTATTCAATTCAATTTTGTTGCAAATTTAACCTTTCCGTGCACAGCGAGTAGTACTAAATTTATCTTGGTTTTTAACTAGGTTGATTGAGTTCACGTGTTGTTTGCTTTGTTTAGTCATCGTCCTCGTTGCTAAGTGTTTCTTGTTGAAATTATTGTAGACTGTTCATATTGCTGGAACAAAAGGAAAAGGATCAACTGCTGGATTCCTCTCCAGTATATTGCGGGCAGAAGGCTATTCTGTTGGTTGCTATACTAGGTATTGTTAAATATGCTCTTATTATTTAGCTCGGGCACTTTGTATTTAATTAATGTAGTTTGTATGACTATTTAATATGCTTTATATGAGCAGTCCACATATACAGACTATTAGAGAACGCATAACGTTGGGAAGATGGGGCGAGTCAATATCAGCCAAGGCGTTGAATCATCATTTCAAGAGGAGGAGGGAGGTTCTTGAGAGGGCAGTGAAACTTGAGAATGGATGTCTCAGTCATTTTGAGGTTTTTTTCCCTTTCTTTCAGCAGTAATATTTACTTAATTATAGAAAGGTGGTTTTGCGGTTAGATCTGAGAAAATTCATTTATGCTTTGCTCGATGGAGTTATTTTAATAGTTTCTTTCTATAATTCCAAGAATTTGCTTTCTCCAAATCAATTTTCAGTCTCGATTTTTGGTCTGCCTCTTCGTGTGGTCTTTTTCTGAGTTGTTCCATTTTTCCCTTAAAATGTCAGGTTTTTACTGCTATAGCATTCAGCCTATTTGCTGAAGAGAATACGGAAATTGCAGTTGTGGAGGTTAAATGCGTTAACTTGACTCTTTTCTCTATGATAGCTATACTCGTTTTTTCCCCTCCACTTCCTCTGTTCTTTCCCATTGTTGGTGTTTGAAAAATAGATCTTTAGAACATATTAGATTTTTGGTCTTTTATCTTTTCTTTTCCTCCAAAATCAAAGTTGTCTTTCCGTTCGTGTTTACATTAACGTTTTAGATTTTCCCCTATCTTACAGGCTGGATTGGGCGGAGCACGAGATGCCACTAATGTTATTTCAGGTTCTGATCTTGCTTTATCAATCATAACTACTGTTGGTGAGGAACATCTGGAAGCACTTGGAGGCTCTTTGGAAAGTATAGCGGTAGCAAAATCGGGAATAGTTAAACATGGGCGCCCAGTTAGGTGATTCTTCCCTCTACCTATCCATTGCATATATTTCAAATTAACTTAAATTTGTTTTGGAAATTGTATTTGATCTAATGGTTTTTGTTTGGCTATTTGAACATGTGTGCTTTCAGACACTGGGCAATTAGCTCATGCCCTAAATGGCTGCATTTTTTATATGCGATAGGACACTAATCTGCTAGTTCTAACCTCTAATGTTGTGTCTGTGGTATGTTGCGTTCAAAAGGAAAAAGAATGGTCAGTTTGTTGTCCTTAAACTGGGAAAAGAAAAAACATTATTAGTTATCTTTTTTGCTATTTGACTCAACTATGCTTGACTTGTTTCAAATCATTCAATATTTCAGCTTGTTCTAGGAGGTCCATTCATTCCTTCTATTGAGTGCATTCTTCGTGGGAAAGCATTTTCTATGTCTTCACCAGTGGTATCTGCATCTGATCCTGGAAACAGAAGCGCTTTGAGAGGCTTCTGTGACGTGAGTGGCATACCTCGCCAATTGTGTGATATAGTGCTCCAGATTGTGAAGGACTTTGATCTGGTATATACTGATCCTCATTTGTGCTTCATACATGACAAATTGGACTTCTTGAAACTTGTCCAATGTCTAAAGTATACAAGCTATTGATTGTTTTTCATAAATAGTGCAGTCGATTGAACTTCTTGGTGTGAAATTACGCATGCTTGGAGCTCACCAACTTCAAAATGCTGTAACTGCTACATGTGCAGCCTTGTGCCTTAATAAGCAAGGTAAGGAGTCAAAAATCTCTTTTAATCTTTATTCAATATTCAATTGTAGTTCTAGCAAGTTAAAATGTTTTTGGCTCTGATGGAAATTGAGATCATATAACCTCCTTTTCTTTTTATTTAAAACATCACCGGAGTCAGTTAAGTACTCAATTTATTTTTACTGTGGTGATTGGCTTTCGAATGCCATTTAAAAGGAAAAGTGGATACATTTTTTTTGCCAGTTAGTTTACGATTTTTCTCTAACAGTACAGATTGGCTGATGCATATGGGGATCATTTAGCCTTGTATTATATATTTATGATATGTAGGAACTCAACCTTGTGTTCTGTTATGCAGTATAAATTTGATATAGTTTTACGGGATTGAGGATGCTAAAACTGCATAAATCATAGGGCTTACAGCTTGCTCCATAAATACAATGATTATCTCAAAGCTTTTACCTTTTTTTATTGTTAATTCGAAGGATTTGTTCTTGGCAAATCTCGTTTACTCTGTTGAACTGATGGCACTTAGGTCAAGATTTACTTTTCTCCCATGACATGCTAGAACTATTTCAGGGGAATTTAGCTACCAACACGTGCTTAGCCCCATTAATTTTGGATTTTCTCTTTTCGGTTGTGGGTTTAACTCTAATTGGGATGATTCTCCTGATTGACTCAAGTAGTTTCAGAAAAAGGATGGGAATGGGTTCATCTTAAAGCTTCATAAAATCTCTTCCATTTGTTTGTAGAAATAGATTGAAATGTCGTCTAATAAAAATTCATTAACGCCAGGTACTTGATTGAATTATTTTGACTTTTTGCTTGTATACTATGATCAACTTTATTCTTAACTTTATCCTTGTAATGCGTCTAAATACTAGGATGGAGTTTGTCCAGTGGATCTATTCGTGCTGGTCTGGAGAGTGCGTTTTTGCAAGGCAGAAGCCAAATATTGTCTTCAGAAGAAGCTAATTTACTTGGAGTACCTGGGGCCACTATACTACTTGATGGAGGTTGAATCCCGATGTTCTTATTGTTGGCCATGCATGTGTATACATAGCCATGGATAATACAGTGATTTACATCTGTTTTCAACAGTTGTGATTGTCAATCTTTGGTAGTGGATACTATAATAATGAAAAAACATTTTCAGCACATACAAAGGAATCTGCCAGGGCTTTGGCAAACACGTTGCAGATGACATTTCCAAAGGCAAAAATGGTTGTTGTGGTTGCTATGGCTAATGACAAGGACCATCTAGGATTCGCAAGAGAGCTACTCTCAGGTTTGACCAATTTTGGATATTTTTGCCACATGATCCATGTCTTTTTTTGGTTGATGAGTTCTTATTCATGCATAAATTTAATTATTCAATTACAGCATAGCTGCATCTTTAAGATTGTGGAATAGTTTTGTTGTTAATTTGACCCCTTTTGCATGTTTGCTATCATTATAACGCAACCAAATACTTTTCCTAAAACTTTGACATTGTTCCGCTGTCAATTTGACCCTCTTTTTTTTTTTTTTTGCATATTTGCTAACATTACTTCGCAAGCAAATACTTATCCTAAATCTATGACTCTTTAGAGTGATTAATGAGAACTTGAAACTATGGAGAAGTACTCCAGAGGGTAGTTCTCATAATATAGTTTAGCCCCTATTTGGAAGAATGAAGGTGAAGGAAGATTAGACAGAATTGTTATGCCTAAATGAACACAATATGGACATCTGGACTTATTCTTCGAGTACAATGGTATCAAGAATGGTATGATACCTGGAACAATTGTTAGTAATGTTACATGGCAATGCATATTGGGCCTCTAAGCCTAAAATATCCACAAGATGAATGTCCTAAAAATGCGGAGATTATAATGGTCGTGCCGTCACACAAGATTAGACAATGTTAGAAATGACGATTTCAGATAAAGCGTTCAAGCTATGTTGCTCGGACTCTTCAAAACTGTCTTTGGGTTCATGTTGGATCCTCCAAAAGTAGTGTATTTTTTGAGGATCCGACATGGGTGCCGCAACAGATTTGGAGAGTCAGTACAACATAGGCTCTAGTGGCACACTTAGAGAATAGATGAGAGATGGTTGTTTAGGCTGGCTTTGTTATGTCCGACATAGACTTCATATGCACTGTCGGGAGGTGTGACAATATGATAATTGAAGATGCTAAATAGAAAAGGGATAAAACTAAAATTACATGGATGGGAACTGTTGAAAAGACTTCAACCTTTCAAAGTCAATGGAACTTAACTAAAAACTGCACAAAGTGGCATAAAAAATCCATATATGCGATACCAACTAGTTGGTGTAAAGGTGTAGTTGTTGTGTCGGTTATATTATCTTTGGTTTTAACAAGAGTTGTCCCTTCGGGAACTTCCGATAAATATGTTCAGCCCTAACAAGAATATTATTTTTTGTGTGTGTGTGTGTAGAATTTTGTATGTTAGTGTAGGGATAGTTGTGACACTTGGATAATCTCAATTTTTTTGTCTTAAAAGACATTATCTGCTATCGGGAATGGAATAGACTCGAGTAGAGCTGAATGATTGAGAATTCATACCACCAACCTTAACAAGTTCGGATTTGAGGCATAGTTGATTAATTGATCGGTTTAAAGATAAATTTGGGATTCAATTTCTAGTTTTTTCCTTCCCGAGGCACAAACTTTGGAACCTCATTATTAGGTTTAAGGTTAAAGGCCACATCACTTTAGAGCATCTGCTCAACATTCATTTTGGCTTGACCAAAATGTTGTATTCCTCTAGATCGCACAGCTTCCTAGTCAAAATGACTTCTTACTCTATTTCTGTATTTTTCTATGTAACAAACTGGGCCCAAAAGTGGGTTATCAGATTCTTTCCATGTCGGGAAGTTTATACGGTGAGTTTATTTAGCTTCTCTTGGTATGAGACAACTTGTAACTGTTCAATTTCAGGGAAAGTAGATATTTCTCTAAAACATCTTAAAATAAAAACAAAGGAATTGACTTTGAGAAATAGGGAGTACTATACAACAATAACTACCCAGTATAGTCCCACAAAGTGGGGTCTGGGGAGGGTAATATGTAGATGGGCCTTACCCCTACCCGAAAGGGCAGAGAGGCTGTTTCCAATCGACCCTCGGCCTAGTGAAGGAAAGGAAAAACAAAAACAAAAGAGCATTAGTAACTCCAGCATAAATAGCGTAAATAATTATCTAAACATAAGAACCATAAATAAAATAGCATGCAATAATATCAGACAGTAACTACCATAAATAGCTACCATAAGGGAGACACAATCCAATACACAAATCATCTATGGATAGCCCTGCCAAGCCTCACCCAACCCCGGGTGAGGAGTACGAAAAACTCTAGGAGCCCCTATCCTACAACCCTGATACTAGACCTCTAGACTTTCCTATCAAGGGCCATGTCCTCGGAAACCCGCATTCTAGCCATGTAATTACCTAATCACCTCTCCCCAATACCTCTTAGGCCTCCCTCTGCCTCGACGTACGCCGATCATCGCCAGCCGCTCACAACTCCTCACCGGGGCATCAGGACTTCTCCTTCGCACATGTCCGAACCACCTCAGCCTCGCTTCTCGCATCTTCTCATCAACCGGAGCCACCCTCACCTTCTCTCGAATAACTTCATTCTTAATCTTATCTAACCTGGTGAGCCCGCACATCCACCTGAGCATCCTCATCTCCGCAACCTTCATTCTCTGAACATGAGAGTTCTTCACTGGCCAGCACTCCGCCCCATACAACATGGCAGGTCTAACCACAGCTCTATAAAATTTCCACTTGAGTTTCTGTGGAACTTTCTTGTCACACAGGACTTCTGATGCAAGCTTCCACTTTGACCACCCCGCTCCTATACGATGAGTGATGTCCCCGTCAATCTCTCCGTCCCCCTGAATCACCGACCCAAGATATCTGACACTGTCCCTCTTGGCGATGACCTGAGATCCAATCATCACGTCCCTGCCTACTTCGCTCGGCTCAGCGCTAAGCTTGCACTCCAGGTATCCTGTCTTCGATCTGCTTATTTTGAAACCCTTAGACTCGAGAGTATGTCTCCATACCTCTAACCAGTGTTATTACCTCTGAATAACACCGACCCTCGTCTCGTCTATCAAGACTATGTCTTCAGCAAATAGCATACACCAAGGTACATCCCCTTGAATATGTCGGGTTAGAGCATCCATCACCAAGGCAAACAAGAGAGGGCTAAGCGCCGATCCTTGATGGAGCCCCATAACCACTGGAAAATGGTCTGAGTCGCCACCCGCCGTCCTAACCCTAGTCTTAGCTCCATCGTACATGTTCTTGATTACTCTGATGTAGGCTTCCGGCACGCTCTTCGCGTCCAAGCACCTCCATAGCACCTCCCTTGGGACCCTGTCATACGCCTTCTCCAAGTCGATAAGCACCATGTGCAGGTCCTTCTTCTTATCCCTGAACTGCTCCACCAGCCTCCTGACAAGGTGGATAGCTTCTGTAGTGGAGCGACCCGGCATGAAACCGAACTGGTTCACAGATATAAATGTCATCTCCCTCACCCTCGCCTCGATCATCCGCTCCCAAACCTTCATGGTGTGACTTATTAATTTGATACCCCTATAGTTGTTGCAGCATTGGATGTACCGTTTGTTCTTGTACAAGGGCACCACTGTACTCCACCTCCACTCCTCCGGCATCCTTTTTGTCCTGAAGATCGCATTGAACAACCTGGAGAGTCACTCCACTCCTGACCTACCCATGCATTTCCAAAACTCCACCGGGATCTCGTCAGGCCCGGTCGCTCGACCCCTACTCATCCTTCGCAAAGCCCCCATGACCTCCTCCGCCCTAATGCGCCTGCAGTACCCTAGGTCTCTATGTTGCTCTGAATGCCCCAACTCCCCTAGCTCTATGTTACGATCCCCCTCCTCGTTAAGTAAGTCTCGAAAGTACACCTGCCACCTCTGTTTGACTTGAGACTCCCCCATCAGAACTCTACCATCCTCGCCTTTGATGCACCTAACTTGGTCAAGATCACGCGCCTTACTTTCCCTTGCTTTAGCTAGGGAGTACTATAAAAAAAATTAAAATCCTATAAAAACGGAGAGTACTAAAAGCAGCAAACTGTTCCTAATATTTAATGTTGTTTGCTCTCTTCTTCCTTCTGACCATTTATGTGTTTTAATTGGTATTCTTAGTTCTAAATGAAATGGGAGAGCTTTCTGATATTGGAGTGTTTGTCTTGAATATGATACTTACACATTACATGTTTTCTGGTATTTGATTATATTATAATGACTCCACTATAATGACTCCGCTAAGACAGCTGTTTCTTTTGGCAGTTGGGGATTTGGATGCTGTATTTTCAACAGAAGTTGACATTGCTGGTGCTAAATCAAGAATGACGTCAGCATCTTTATTGAAATGTGCTTGGGTCAATGCTTCGAGAGAGCTGGATATTAAGGTTCTCGACCTCAAAGTTGCAGATAGTGAGGATCAATCACTTCAAGCTGCAGGGATGTCCGAATCTCGAAGCATTTTACTTGCGGAGGGATCACTATTGGCTTGTATGAGAACTGGTTTTAAGATCCTCAGCGAAAGAACTGGAGAACAATCTGGCATTATAGTAGTCACTGGTTCTTTGCATATTGTTTCTGCCATTTTAGACTACTTGCACAGTTGACTCCTATTTGGTAAGAACACTTCCTTTATGGACTCTGCCTCATGTTCATCCCTGCTTTTTTATTTTCATCATTTAAAGTTTTTTGGGTGCTATGCGGAATTTTTTTATGAGTTACTTATTAAAGGTGAATGAATTTATGAACTAATTGTCAGTCTCAAAAGGAGTTGGGGTCGATTATATATATATTCTGTATCAATTCTGCTCTATTAAGGTTGATCTCATTGCTTAATTACTTGTAAAAGAGAGGATATTTCTATTTCTGTCATTGCACATGAATAGCTTCAGGCCTTATGATTGCTACTGCAATGCTTGTTCACTTTATAGACAATACTAAAAGCTTTATTTTGTTGGTGAAGAATATCCCAGTTTTCATGCTTGCTATTATAAATGCATTATCTTGATATATCATCTAGTTTTAGGGGCTATTTATGCTGATGTTACATTATCTATTTGTGTTAGGCTTTTACAAAAGTGGCCTAGGAGGTTCAGAGCCCTGAAATTGCCCATGCGAAAGTTGGACAGCTGAACCGAATGACTGGATGACTTCTCAGCTCTCAGTTTGGTCCTTTTGTATGTACAATTGTTTTGCAGTAACAGCACGTTCTTAAAATATGTATTTCCTTACTACCCAGTTGTTAAGGCCAAGTTTTGATGGGTTTGGGCTATTGTTCTGGAACAGGAATAAAAGCAAACTTCTCTACTTAACCTAAAATAATCCCAGGTGCGTGTTTCTTTTTATCACACCAGCAAATTTGTGAAAAAACCTGAATGAATCAATAGCCTCTTGCACATCACATAGTAAGTATATCATAGCTACATGTTAGTACAAAAATATTAATTAAAATTTTAGAACTGCACCTTTATTCTTTAAAGTAACAAGGAGGAAAAATCGGGGCAGTAATTGGTACCATAAATTTAGTATTTCAATTATCAGCGTATTAGGCTCTTAATAGGTTTTCCGATTCGTGGTTCATTAGTAGATCAACTGACTATGGCTACTGTAGCTAAAACTGTGGCAATGCTTTAGTTGAAGAACCGTCAAGCATGGTCTTCTATGCTCAGGTGATTGCCCTTGAAATCTTTTTGTTGTATTTGCATAATTCCTTAACCCTCATACTGGTTTCCAGGAGTGCAGTCTTAAAAGTTAAATAGATGTTAAGTGATCGCAAATTTTAATTGGATGCACTTGAAGATATTTCAGTTCAAGTCCAAAGTTTCTCAGATTGACGAGAGTTTTTCCTTTGGCATATCGACCTTGAGACGACTTAGTTGATTGGTTCGACAGTTTGAGGATACATGAGGTCATATGAGCATATGACCCTAGTAGGTCATATGAGCATATGACCCTAGTATCAAATTTAGGAAAACTGATTATTAGGAAAAAGAGATTCCGGGAGAGTCTCTTTCAACTCTTCATAGACTGCTAGTGTTGGATGTCGATCTCTGGGTGAAGAAGAAGCGGAGGGGCGCCCAGGGTCAACCGCGGATTAGATGGGGCGCTTTGTCTAAGGAGAAAGCACAGGAGTTGGAAAGGAGGTTAGTGGAGGGCGGAGCTTGGAGAAGTTACGGGGAAGCGGACGCTATGTGGACAGTGACGGCGAACTTGGTTAGGGGGGCAGCACGGGACGTGCTCGGGGTAGCCAAGGGATATTCAGGCAGACATCAGGGTGATTGGTGGTGGAACGAGGTAGTCAAAGGAAAAGTGGAGGTGAAGAAGGCGGCGTTCGCTAGGTTGGCAGGGAGCACAAGCGAGGAGGAGCGGAGAGCGAACAGGTTGGTCTACAGGGAGGCGAGAAGAGAAGCTAAGATGGCAGTCACGGAAGCTAAAAACGCGGCGTTCGGTCGCATGTATGAGGAACTAGGGGAGAGAGGTGGGGATAAGAAGTTATTCCGGTTGGCTAAAGTAAGGGAGAGGAAGGCTCGTGATCTAGACCAAGTCAGGTGTATCAAGGACGAGGATGGTAGAGTTCTGATGGGAGAATCCAAGTCAAACAGAGGTGGCAGGCGTACTTTCGGGACCTTCTTAACGAGGAGGGGGATCGGAGCATAGAGCTAGGGGAGTTGGGGCATTCAGAGCGCCATAGAGACCTTGGGTACTGCAGGCGCATTAGGGTAGAGGAGGTCTTAGGGGCGTTGCGTAGGATGAGTAGGGGTCGAGCGACCGGGCCTGACGAGATCCCGGTGGAGTTCTGGAAGTGCATGGGTAAAGCTGGAGGGGAGTGGCTCACTAGGCTGTTCAATGCGATTTTCAGGACTAAAAGGATGCCGGATGAGTGGAGGTGGAGTACAGTGGTGCCCCTGTACAAGAACAAAGGGGACATCCAGTGCTGCAACAATTACAGGGGCATCAAATTAATAAGCCACACGATGAAGGTTTGGGAGAGGGTGATTGAGGCGCGGGTGAGGGAGGCGACAACTATATCTGGGAACCAGTTCGGTTTCATGCCGGGACGCTCCACCACAGAGGCGATTCACCTAGTCAGGCGGATGGCGGAACAATTCAGGGATAAGAAGAAGGACCTTCATATGGTGCTTATCGACTTGGAGAAGGCGTATGACAAGGTCCCGAGGGCGGTGCTATGGAGGTGCTTGGATGCGAAGAGTGTGCCAGAAGCCTATATCAGAGTAATCAAGGACATGTACAATGGAGCTAAGACTAGGGTTAGGACGGTGGGGGGCGAATCAGACCATTTTCCTGTGGTAATGGGGCTCCATCAAGGATCGGCGCTGAGCCCCCTGTTGTTCGCCTTAGTGATGGATGCTCTAACCCGACATATCCAAGGGGATGTGCCTTGGTGTATGCTCTTTGCTGATGATATAATATTAATAGACGAGACGAGGGCCGGTGTTAGTGGAAGGTTAGAGATATGGAGACAGACCCTTGAGTCTAAGGGTTTCAAAATAAGCAGATCTAAGACAGAATATCTGGAGTGCAAGTTTGGCGACGAGCCGAGTGGGGTAGGCAGGGAAGTGATGCTTGGTTCTCATGCCATCGCCAAGAGGGACAGTTTGAGATATCTTGGGTCTGTGATCTAGGGGGACGGAGAGATTGACGGGGACGTCACCCATCGGATAGGAGCGGGGTGGTCTAAGTGGAGGCTCGCTTCAGGGGTCCTGTGTGACAAGAAAATTCCACACAAACTCAAGAGGAAATTCTACAGAGCCGTGGTTAGACCTGCGATATTGTATGGGGCGGAGTGCTGGCCCGTGAAGAACTCGCATGTTCAGCGAACGAAGGTTGTGGAGATGAGGATGCTTAGGTGGATGTGTGGGCACACCAGGCTGGATAAGATCAAGAATGAAGTTATTCGTCAGAAGGTAGGGGTGGCCCCGGTGGACAAGAAGATGCGGGAAGCGAGGCTGAGGTGGTTCGGGCATGTTCGGAGGAGGGGCCCCGATGCCCCGGTGAGGAGCTGCGAGCGGCTGGAGATTGTTGGTGGTCGGCGAGGGAGAGGGAGGCCTAAGAAGCATTGGGGAGAGGTGATTAGGCAGGACATGACCAGAATGCAGGTTACCGAGGACATGACCCTTGAGAGGGGAGTCTAGAGGTCTAGAATCAAGATTGTAGGCTAGGGGCTCATATGTGATTAGTGTTTTAGTATGGTAGTTACTGCTTGTTATTATTGCATGCGACTGTATTTATGTTGCTTATGCTTTCATAATTATTTACGTTATTTTTGCGGGAGTACTTATGCTTTATTATTTTGTTTTGTCTTGCTTGTCTCTAATTTTACCTTTGTTTTCTTAATGCAGCTTTCCCTTTTTTATCCTATACGCTGAGGGTCGATTGGAAACAGCCTCTCTGCCCTTTCGGGCAGGGTAAGGCTCGTCTACATATTACCCTCCCCAGACCCCACATGGTGGGAATATACTGGGTAGTTGTTGTTGTTGTTGTTGATTAGTGGCACACACCATTGTGTCGATCAATTGCAGTCAGAGGAATTTAAAAAAAAACAGATCGGTTTCATTTTGGCAAATATATACCTGTAATTATGTTGTTAACATAATAAAAGGTGAAAATACTTTGGTTGTTCAGCTATGCATCTGTATAGTTTTCACTTCATGTTATTTAATATGGGTATCTTGCATTGGCTATTGAGTGATCATAGGGCAGTGTTACTACAACCACTATTTATTATCTCATTTAGCCGTCTGACTTAGGGGTGCATTCGATTTGTTGATTCGATTTTGACTCTTATTGATAATTACTTATCGATTATCCATTTGTACATATGTTTATCGTTATCGTTTCAATAAGGTTTCGATTTTGGTTTATCGATTTTGGGGGCTTATCGATTTGGTTATCGATTACACTAATAAGAAAATTTGCGGGATTTCACGAAAAGTGTATCGCTATAAACGCACATAACTTATATGGACAAAAAGAAGCTAAAATAAGACGAACACCATTTATAACATAAAAATTGTATCAATTAGCACATGCAACAAAACTAAAAGTAAGGGATCAAATATATGCCACCAACACTCCAACGGTATAAAAAAATACATCATCACGGCTAATTTTGTTTTCCATTAATTTGAACTTCATTCCCTTGATCTTTAAATATGATCATTCCTTAAATGTGGTAAAGGAAATAATAGGGTAAGGGATTTAGGGTAAAGGAAAGGGTATAGATTAGGGAAAATAATATTGTATAGCCGCTTTCAAAATAGTAGCGGAATATATATATACATTCTGTATGTTATATTAATCTACACAAACAGGTAATTACTCATTTTACAAGTGTCTACAGTCTAGGGGTGTGCATTCGATTTATCGATTCGTTTTTGACCCTTATCGATAATTATTAATCGATTATGGATTTATACAAATGCTTATCGTTATCGTTTCAATAAGGTTTCGATTTTAATTTTTCTGATTTCGATGACAAATAATTGATTTGATTTATCGATAAACCAATTCGAATGCACACCCCTAGTCTGACTCTAGTCTATTTAAGATGATGAAAATATGAGTAATAGGAAGTCCTATATAGTAAGATAAGCTATCTTCTTCACGTGCATCTCATGTGCATGGGATGATAACCACTGTGTCTCATAAGATGGACATGGTCCTTCACTAAGTTCATTTGTCATTCTTCAAAACTTCAACTGAACTTGGGCCAACATAGTCTTTCAATAGTTCCAACCACATTCTCTGCCTCAAATTTAGCTCATTCTGCTTGAACAAGTATTGTAGACTCTTGTGATCCGTGAACAGCTCACATGATACACCATATAAATAGTGCTTCCAAATCTTCAGCGCGTGAACAATGGCTGCTAATTCCAAGTCATGAACTGGATACTTCTTCTCATGAATATCTAACTGCCGTGAAGCATATGCAATGACCTTACCATCCTACATCAACACCCCACCAACTCCAATACGAGATGCGTCACAATACACTGTATATGGCCTTGGTCCTGTGGGCGATACCAACACCGGCGTTGTAGTCAAGGCTGTCTTAAGCTTCTGAAAGCTCACCTCACACTCGTCCGTCCACCTTAACTAGGCACCCTTCTAGGTTAACTTGGTCATCGGAGCTGCAATAGATGAAAATCCCTCCACAAACCAATGGTAATAGCCTGCCAAACCTAAGAAACTCCGGATCTCTGTAGTTGATGCGAGTCTAGGCCAGTCCTTGACCTCTTCTATCTTCTTCAGATCCACATGAATACCCTCTGCTGATATAACGTGACCCAAGAATGCAATTGAACTCAACCAGAACTCACATTTCAAAAACTTAGCATATAACTCACTGTCCCTCAAAGTCTGAATAACAACTCTCAGGTGTTGCTCATGCTCCTCCTGGCCGCGGGAATAGATCAAAATATCATCAATGAAAACTATCATGACGGAATACAAGTAAGCCTTGAACATTTGGTTCAACAAATCCATGAAAGCTGCTGGGGCATTTGTCAACTAGAATGACATCAACAAGAACTCATTATGCCTGAACCGAGTGCGAAAAGCTGTCTTAGGAACATCGAATGCCATAATCCTCAACTGATAGTAGCCAGATCTCAAATCAATCTTCGAAAATACCTTGGCACCCTAAAGTTGATCAATTAAATCATCAATCCTCCGCAATGGATACTTGTTCTTGATTGTGACCTTGTTCAACCGCCGATAATCTATGCACATCCTCATAGATCCATCATTCTTCTTAAGAAACAACACTGCCACCCCAAAAGCAAGACACTAGGTCTAATAAAGCCTTTATAAAATCTTGTAATTGTTCTTTCAATTTTTTCAACTCTGGCGGGGCCATACGATATGGCAGGATAGAAATAGGCTGAACACCCGTAGCCAGATCAATGAAAAAGGCAATATCCTTGTCTGGTGGCATACCTGGTAGGTCTAAAGGAAATACCGCAGGAAACTAATAAACAACAGGTACAGAATCCATAGAAGGAACCTCGGCACTAGAATAATGAACATACTCCAAATAGGTCAAACATCCCTTCTCGACCATACGCGGAGCCTTCATATATGAGATAACCCTACCAGTAGAATGACCATGAGTCCCTCTATACTCCAGACGAGGCAACCCCGTCAAGGCTAAGGACTCAGTCTTGGCATGATAGTCCAAGATAGTGCGGTAAGGTGATAACCCGTCCATCCCTAATATGACATCAAAATCAACAATATCCAAAAGTAACAAATCTAATCGAGTCTCAAGACCCCCAATCACAACTATACATGAACAATGGAAACGATCTACCATAATAGGATCACCCACCGATGCAGACACAAACACAGGAGCACTCAAGGAATCACTAGGCATGACCAAATACGATGTAAAATAAGATGACACATAGGAGTATGTAGATCCTAGATCAAATAGAACTAACGCATCTCTACTACAAACCAGAATAGTACTGTGATAACTGCCTCAGGTCTGGTTGGAAGAGCATAACATTGGCGCTGGGCCACACCACTATGAACTACATCTCTGGGACGACCTCCTGCTAGCTGGCCTCCACCTCTAGCGGCTTGACCTCCACCTCTAGCGGACTGACCTCCACATATAATACCTCCACCTCCACCTTTAGCACCTCTACCTCCACCTCTAGATGGCTGAGCAGGTGGGGGAAACCCTGATGCTGAGAGTTGCTCGGTTCCTGAGGGTAAAATCTAGCAATACCTCGTGTCGCCACAAGTATAACAAGCCCTTGGCTGCTGAGGTTGACGTTCCTGAAAACTCTAGAGCGGAGGTGCACTGATAGGGGCTGGCGATGCACTATAGGGTAGGTGATCAGAATATTACGTATGAGAACCACGGCCATCTGGAGCACCATGAGAAGTCTGTAGTGCTGAATTATACAGCTTGGAAGGATGGCCCCTACCAAAAGAATCTCTGCCTCCAGACGAGGCACTGCTGAACCTGCCCGAATGACGAGGCCTCTTGTTAGACCCCTGACCACTCCCCTGCAATAGAACCATCTTAACTCTCCTGGCCACATTGGCCGCATCCTGAAAAGAAATCTTGCTCCCCATCTCCTTAGCCATCTGCAATTGAATAGGCTGAACGAGTCCCTCAATAAACCTCCTCATACACACTTTCTCTCTCACACACAGTGGGAAGTATAAGAAGATCATGATGGGCCAAGTCAATAAATATGGTCTCGTATTGAGTGACAATTATAGAACCCTACTGGAGATGCTCAAACTGCCTCTAATAGTTTTCTCTCTGAGTGATAGGAAGAAATTTCTCCAGGAATAGCTAAGAGAATTGATCCCAAGTCAAAGCCAGTGACCTAGCTAGTTTAGCAAAACAATAATCCCTCCACCAAGTATTGGTGGATCAAGACAGATAAAAAGTAGCAAAGTCGACCCTATTGGTCCCCACTATCCCCATGTTCTATAGAACCTCATGGCAGCTATCCAAATAATCCTAGGGATCCTAGGAAGATGTACCACCAAAAGTTGTAGTGAAAAGCTTGGTGAACTTGTCCAACCTCCAGCAGGAATCAGTAGACAAGTTGGTCCCTTACCGGTCTGTGCCACAATACCCGCCCGAACTACCCCAACTAGCTGAGCTGCTGGAGCTTGAAGCTAGGGAGCCACCAGCTTTGGAGTGCGAGTAGTAGGATTCTGGGCTCCTACTCCAACCTGAGAGACGGCTGCTACTATAAGAAGCAAGCCTACTTGGGCGACACTATCCATAAGGCCCACTAGACGGACTAGAGCATCCTGGAGTACCGAGGTGGCGATGAACCCCTTTGAGACCTGAGTTGGTCCTACTGGAACTGTCTAAGATGGAGCCTCGCCGTCAAACTCAACATGAGGCTCCATCGCTGGTGCTGCTGCCCGAGCTCTAGGCTGAGCTCTGCCTCGGGCCCTAGCATGGCCTCAGCCTCTGCCCCTCGCAAGAGCTGCTATTGAGGGCTCAAACTGTTGGTCAGCTGATGGAGCGGTACATGTTTTCACCATCTGCGAAAGAACATAGTGGAAGTTCAATTAGCATTGAGAAATCAAGTCGCACAACAGGAAAGAATAAATGTTAAGTTTTTCCTAAACTCCGTATCTCTAGCGGATAAACACATACGTCTCTATACTGATCCCTTAGACTCTACTAAGTTTGTCCGTGAATTGTGATACCTAAGCAACCTAGAGCTCTAATACCAACTTTTTATGATCCGGATTTTCTACCCTCGAGAGTCGTGATGGAGCCTACTCGTGAAAGCTAGGCAAGCGGAAAGTTACAGATTTTATTACCCTTTTACTTAACCTTTTAACAATTCCAAATATAATAGGTGATCAACAGCGGAATAACCATAATAATAAAAGAAATGCGGAAGATGAAATCTAATAATTTAACTAAATACTATAACAAAATCCAGCATACGGCTCTACCCATAATTGGTGCCACAATGTCATGGACCATCTACAAATACTACAAATAGTGGTCTGAATGCAAATACAAATCTGTCTCTGAAATATATAACAACAGAACGGAAAAGATAGAAGGAGATGCCAAGGCATGTGGACTTCTGCAGGACTACCTTAGGCCTCCGCTGGACTGAAGGCAGCAACCTCTCTATGGTCCAAATGCTCTAGCACCGGGATCTGCACAAAGTGCAGAGTGTAGTATCAGCACACCCGATCCTATGTGCTGGTAAGTGTTGAGCCTAACCTCGGGCAAGTAGTGATGAGGCTAGGACAAGACTACCAAATAAACATGTGCAGTTAACTCATATACAACAAATAATAAATACAAAACTAGGAGTTAAAGGTGGGAAGGAAATATGTTGCGGGGAATATCAAGTACAAACAGAATTTCAGTAAAGAAGCATAAAGAACTCCAGAATTCAATTATAGGCAAGAATAAGAGGAACAATAACAAGTATACGGCCTCACCTTTCGTGCTTTTACTCTCGTTCTCATCATAATAATCAATAGATTCGGCACGACATCACCCTTCGTGCTTTTACCTCACATAATCATGGTATGGCATTATCCTTCGTGCATTATCACTCATATCATGGCACGACATCACCCTTCGTGCTTTTACATTCAAAATATTGGCACATCACCCTTCGTGCTTTCCGCTCTTCCTTACCCAAGCAACAATCAAAAAGTAATTCGGGCAAGGGAATCAATAAAATTCTGGAAAGGGAATAATAGTTTAACAATAATATCGTAACACGGGAAACAATATCATAAGGAATAACATCCTGGCAAGGGAAACAATAGCATAAGCAATAACATCCCGGCAAGTGAAACAATATCATAAACCTCTCCTCATTTCCACAATCACTTCACAACATAAATCTCAACTTGAGCCAATGCTCTACAATGTTCAATTACTAAGAATACTTCCATAAGCCTTGTTCAACATTGATACTCATCATATTAAGCATGGACAATACATAACAGAGTCACAACAATCATAGTATAAGACTCACGGGCATGCTTGATACCAACGTATAGATACTCGTGACCACACCTATATGTCGTACTCAACAATTAACACATCGCAAATAAGACCACAATTCCTATTACCTCAAGCTAAGGTTAGACCAAACACTTATCTCAATGCCACGAACACAATGAAACCCCAACTACCACTTTATCTCTTGATTCTACCACCAACCCGCTTGTATCTAGCCACAATTTAATTAATAATATTAATAAATGCTTAATAAACCAATTCTAATGCATGAAAATAGGTTTTCTAAAAAAATTCTCCAAAAAGTCAAAAATTGACCTTAGGCTGCTTGGTCAAAACTCAAAGTTCGAACCAAAATTCGATCATCCACGAACTCAAATATATAATTTGTTTTGAAATCAGACCTCAAATCGAGGTCCATATTTCCAAAATTTAAAAATTCTAAGTTCTACCCAAAATACCCAATTTTTTCATGAAAACCCTTGATTTTGAACTGAAATCGTGTAAAAAGATGTTATAGATTGAAGAAAATGAGAAATGACTTACTATTGATTTGGAGAAGAACATTTCTTTGAGAAATTACCCAAGAGAGCTTAGGGTTTGAGAGAGTTCAAAAAATGAAGAAATTTTGTCTAAGTTATAATTTGCACGGTGCAGATATCGCATTTGCGATGTCAAGTTCACAAATGCAAACTCGCAAATGCGGCTCAGGCTTCGCAAATGCGAAGGTAGGCCTGCCTGCTTTCTTCGCAGATCCCTGCTGAAGTCGCATTATGACATTGAGCTTCGCAAATGCGAAGGTCTCCCTGCCCAGACCATTTTCGAAATTGCGATATTTTTTCGCAATTGCAAAGCCTGCATACCTGAAACAGACCAACAACAGTGTTTTAACGGGCGTTCTCGGGGGGAGCCCTAGGGCGAGGCGTACAAAAAATTCCCCGGGGCGAAAGTCTAATAAGGCGTACGCACAGAAGTTCGAAGCGTACGCTCGGGCGAGTTTTTTTGTTGAGGCGTAAGCCCAAGAGACATCTTTTTAAAAAGTAACTAAAAATATTAAATTTAAAAGTAAACTTTTTAATATTGCCAGAAACCCTAAATTAGAAGTCTTTCCCAATTCTTTCTGCTAGTCTATATCTACCAAGAGCAACGATTTATCACTTTTTTTGCAACAGAAAACTTCATTCTTCTCCGTAAGTCAGATTTAACAGGTTTGTTCCTTCCTCCATGTAAAAACTTTATTATTTTGAACTCATTACTTCCCTCTCTTTTTATATTTCACTATTAGTTTGTAAATATATTTGTAATTAGTTTTTTAAGTTAAGTTCTTCTCTTGCTCTCTTCCAAAATATTATATGGGATTATATGTATGCGTGCTTTTATACGTATTGATTAGAATTATATATAATTTCACTTATTTATTCGGGATTTATAACTTTATTAGATAATATGGTATTTCACTTATATATAATTATTTGAGATTTATATGTAATTTCACTTATATAATTTCACTTTATTTGGGACTTCTATATAATTTCATTAGATAGTGTAGAATTTATATGTATATATATTTCACTAATATATAGTTTTTTAAATTTTATGCAATTTTACCTGTTTAATCATATTTTTTATAATTATATTTTTTATAAAATATTAAAAATTAAATACTCATGGGGCTTACTGTAACGACCCGGCCGATAATTTTTAAAATCTATGCCCCGAACCCCTTATTAATCGTTTTCCTAAGTTCATTTATGTTATTTTGGTTCGTCCCGGGACGTTCGGTATTGAGTTTTGGGACACTTAGTCCCTAAATGAGAGCTGAAGTATTGAAAAATGGTCCGTAGTCAGAATAGTATGAAGATGGCCTCGGAATGGAAATTTGATGGTTCCGTTAGGTGATTTTGAGGCGGGAGCGTGTTCGGAATAAATTTTAGAAGTCCGTAGCTAAATTAGGCTTGAATTGGCGAAGTTAGTATTTTGGCAATTTTCGGTTGATAGATGAGATTTTATTCGAGGGCCGGAACGGAATTTTGAGAGTTGTTGTAGCTTTGTTAGGTGATTTGGGATATGCGTGTAAAATTTCAAGTCATTCGGGCGTGTTTTGGTTTGTTTGTTGATCGAATGCGTGTTTGGAAGTTCTAGAAGAACCTAGGCTTGAATTCGATGTAATATGATAGTTTTGGCATTGTTTGAGGTCTTTTGATAATTGGAACAAATTTGGATGATGTTTTAGGATGTGTTGGTATTTTTGGTTAAGATCCCGGAGGCCTCGGGTAATTTCGGGGTAGTTTAGGATCATTTTGGAGAAGTTTGATATTGCTGGTTCTGGTGTGACACTGTAACTTCACAAATGAGAATATTTGTTGGGAATTGCAAAAACACTGTAGCTTCGCAAATGTGAAGGATTTTCTGGGAATTGCGAGAAAATATTGTAGCTTCGCAAATGCGAAGGATTTGCTGGGAATTGCGAAAATATAGTAGTTGGGTAGAGAGGCTGTTTCCAAATAGACCCCCGGCATCCTTCCCTCCAAGAACTTCCCACCTTGCTCTTGGGGAGACTCGAACTCACAACCTCTCGATTGGAAGTGGGGGTTGCTTACCATCAGAGCAACCCCTCTTGTCTTTTGCCTTGAGCATCCAGTTTTTCATTAAAATCAAGTAACCAAAATGCCTGATTAGCAAAAATGACTTTTGCCCTTCTGCCCCTTCTTCTGCCAGTATTGTTATAGCACAAATTCTAACTTGGATTAGGAAAACTAAGAGAAGTAAGATGGATAAACTATAACTGAAATCACCACACTCGAGCAAGCTAAAAAATGAAAACATTTATCCCGGACACATTTAGAGAATTACCTAGAGCAGAAATTGGTAGTGGTGGAACTAAGGCTGTATCCGGTTCCGGTTCTGGGTCTATTTGGGTCTGCGGTTCCAGTTCTGGCGGTTCTGAAGGTGGAACCGGCCCATGAAGGTTCCAGGTACCATGCGGTTCCGGTTCTGGCGGTTCCGTTTCCGGCGGTTCCGAATTTTTTTTTTAAATCAATATCTTGTATAGTAGTCATTAGTATATTATAATATATATTTTATATGCTGTACTATGTTATTAGTATAGTATGTATTGTATTTGGTAATTAGTATATATTGTGTATAAGTAGTGTATATTTTGTATATAAGTAGTATATATTGTATTTATGAAGTATATATTGTATATAAGTAGTGTATATTGTGTTGTAGTTAGTAATTAGTATAAATTGTATATAAGTAGTATATATTGATAAAAGAATGTTGTAATTAGTATATTGTGTTGTATGTTATATATTGTATGTTATATAAATATTCAAGGATTGATATAGAAGTAAAGACAAAGAAATATTGAGACAAAAGATATTCAAGGATATGATAAAGAGCATATTTATTGACCAAAATGGCATATCTTTTTTAGTCTTCCTTCCCCCAATGGAATGAGCACAACATGGTACTAATACTAACATTAAAAGGAAAAAAAAAACTAAAAGAAGACGTGCCAATGTACAAGTTACATCATAATTTATGCATTATTTCTAACAAATCTCATAAAACCTTCAAGGTTGGAGGTGGTTGTGTTGGCAGTGGTGGAAATGAAGCTTGTTCATCGCCACTTCCGGGTGAAGTTGCTTCCTGAGCAAGTTCTGCTATCATTTCTTCATACGCCTCATCTATTTCTGGTTGTGATTCTGCTGGGCCAAAGTTCCTTCTTTCTGCGCGGATCCAATCTCGAAAAAGCACTAATTTTCCCAAGCTGTCCCCGCATCGACGCTCTGTGATCACCTATTTGTAGTCTTGCTTGACTAAAAGCGCTCTCCGATGCAACAATTGACGCTTGAATCGACAGAACATCCCGAGCCATCCTTGCAAGAACGGGAAAATGCTTTTCCCTTGTCTTCCACCATTCCAAAAGGTCGAAAGAGCCGTCTGGATTCTCCTTTTCTAGTCCCTGTGACAAATAAACTTGAAGCTCATTTAGATGGGAAATTTCATCTAAATTATCACTTTGAATACCCCTGAACTCCGTCCACGATTTAAGAGCTGTTAAGCCAGCAGCTCTTTTAGACGATTGTGATGTAGACGAAGTAGGGGTTGGAATATTTGGCCTAGCCTGCTCTAACGCCTGTTTATAAGCATTATAAATAGTTTGAGCATTAACTTTAATTGATGCTTTTGCATCAGCTAGTGTAGCAATTTCTACTTCTGAAAGATCTAAAGATCGATAAATAGTAGAATACCAAAAGTGAGGACCTCCTAATTTCATAGTTGGATTTAACATAGCAGACACACCAAAAATAGGAGGGATTGGAAAAAAATATTTTTTAAACTTTTTTTCATTTCAATTATTACAAGTTCATAAATGTCCCCTCCCTCGCTAAAATCAACAAACAAATTAGCAAGTGCGGCAATATAAACTAAGCCGTTAGAAATAGTCGAATAATATTGTCCTGAAAAAGCATTTGTAGCCACATAAAAGTGTTCTAAAAAATCTAAAAGAATTTTAACATTAGTCCAATCTTGAGTAGTTAGCATTTCACCATCTTCCTCACCACAATCCCTAGAATTATACGTAGCGTTAATTGGGTTTCTGCATTCATACGCTACTACTAAACTTTCGTACATGTAATTCCACCTAGTCGGGCAAGGTTAAACCTTTCTTTCTCTAAGGCCATATTCGTCACATTTTTTAAAATATTCTCTAAGTCTACTTCTACGGTTTGAATAAAATAGCCAATTAAGAGACATTTTCACCTTTTCAATTTCTATGTTTAATATTCGCATACCATCACCAACAATTAAATGATAAATATGACAAATACATCTAACATGGAAAATATTAGTAAATGCAGGATTAAGTGTTCTTGTTAGCATGCCTATTGCACTAGTGTTGCTAGAAGCATTATCCATAGAAATTGACATTATTTTATCACTAAAGCAAAAATATCTGCATACATCTGACACAGTGCTAGATATAAACCTACCTGTGTGCCGTGAATTAATTATTCTATATGCAATTATACGTTTTTGCATTGTCCAGTCTTCGTCTATCCAATGACTTGTTACAGTTAGATATCACAGTCATTTTCACTTCTACAAAGATCAGTTGTAATAGAAATACGATTAGTTATATGAGTAAATAAATAGCGCAAATATTGTTCATATTCATGCTTGTATTTATAAATATCGGCCTTAACTGTTGCGCGAGGCCAACCTTTATAAGTAGGATTAAATACTCTTCTAATATAATGAATCTATGCAGGATTAGAAGCAAAAGAATAAGGCAAACACATAACAGTAATCATTTTCGCTAATTCTTCACGATCCTTATTTGGATCGTAATATAAAATACCTCTGGTGACTGTGTTTATTCCTGGTTGAACTAGATTAGAACCAGTACTTGGGTTAACTGTAGAATCAACACTTGTCCTCCCCTCTTGTTGCGCTTTCCATTGCAAATATCTAGCCTTATCGCTAGGGTGTAATTTTATATGCTTAACTAAACTACCCGTGTCGCTACGATCTCCAGTATGTTAGGATTTATGCCCGTCACTAGAGGGGGGGGTGAATAGTGCGGCACGAGAATATTGATAAATATTGCGGAATTAAAAATTGCAGGAATAAAATAAATTCGATAATAAAAATATCAGGGAAAGAACACACCGAATTTATCCTGGTTCACCATAACTTGTGGTTAGTCCGGTCCCCGAGAGACTCTCTCGAGATTCCACTAACTCCGTTAAGCTTTCGGGTGCCTAACAAACCGTTACACTTGCTCGTAGATGTACACTCTACAAGACTTCAACTTGCTCGAGGATACCGCACCTCAAGACTTCAACCTTGCTCGTGGATACCGCACCACAAGACTCCAATCACTAAGACTTAGTGTACTTAGCGAACCCGACAATCAATGAGAAGATATGTTCTTCTCAAACACCTTCCTCTTTTACAACAAGAACTCTCTCAAAAGAGTAGATAAAGAGATACAAATTTAGCTCTATGAACAACTCAAAGTTGTCTCTCAAATGGCTCAACAAAAGCTCTAAAATGATGCTCAAATAATGTCAATATGTATATCAATATTGGGAGGTGTTGTGTATTTAAAATCATCTCAAAAGACCTCTTTTTATAGGGGTTAAAGGGTGGATGTCCGTTGCTTAATTGGCAATCAATTATGCTGATTTTATGCAAGGATAATCGATTATCCTTTTACCGTTACAAAATCGGAAGAGATTCTGCTCAAGAATAATCGATTATTTGGATGGCATAATCGATTATTTTGTTCAAGTGTTCAAAACTTTGGCAACGGATACAAAATAATCGATTATTTAAAAATTATAATCGATTATATACCATTGATATACACTGTGTATACCACAGTATACCAGAATCAAAGCTGGAGTATACCAAAATATACCAGAGTATACCAGAATCGAAAACTTACTTCAAAAACCATTTTGGTTAAAATGAAAATGTTAAAATTATTTTGTTTGAAGTATATTAAAAATGTTTATGATATATATGATTTAATAAAATGATTTTATGCATATTAATGATGACCTATGTAATATACCAGAATATACCAGAATTGAAAACTTACTTCAAAAACCATTTTGGTTAAAATGAAAACGTTAAAATCATTTTGTTTGAAGTATTTAAAATATGTTTATGATAAATATGATTTGATAAAATGATTTTATGCATATTTATGATGACCTATGTTGAGCCAAAAGACGAGATAACTTTAAACGTTGCTCTTACATTTGTTCTACCTAAGGACCTACGCCTTGGGTCTTTGGTCTTGAATTTTGAACTCGTCTTTGGCTTGTCTATGCAATTCCGTCATCAATATGCTTCTTGGCATTCACTCTTGATTGTTTGTCATATAATATCGTTGTTTGACACTTGACTTCATTGTTTGTCATTCATCAAAACCTATACCTGAAAATCATGCTAATACAACCAATGTGCACATATCATAGATAGAATGATTTTCTACAATTTTCCCCTTTTTGATAATGACAAACAATAGGAGATATGCATATTGGATTCCCCCTAAATTCATGCTATATCTCAACATACAATTCATGTAAATAATTTAATATAATTCCCCCTTAATTGAATATTCCCCCTCAATTAAAGCATACTAGAAGGTGAAGACATTCCCCCCTTATTCGATGCATATCGCCTAAATTCTTCCCCCTTTTGGCATTAGCAAAAAGAGTATACAAAGGCTATCTTCCCTTATCGACACTTCCCCGATTGGGAATACCAACTATTAGTGTCAAAAATAAAGTAGGAAGTATAATGAGGAATATACATTGACGATACCAATTGTTAGATTAAAAAAAATCATATCGACATAGAATAATACCAAAAGTTAGTAAAAATATACCAACCATAATAACGGTCATTTTTCGCAAATATACCAACTGTTATTTAAACTAAAAATATTCATCTAAACATGAATCAATCATTTAAAATAATTGATACCACTTGTTGTTCAAAATAAAAGTTATCAAAACATGAATCAATAAAAATAATTAATATCAATTGTTAGCACATATCAACTATTACGTTTTTATCAAACATACGATAACTAACCGAAATTCCCCCTTGATGCAATAAGGTTTCGTGCTTGGTGCATCTACTACGATTTTGTAGTCTTCAAGCACACCTGCAAACGTACCTAAAAATAGGTTTTCGGTACCCAACTTCTTTTGGGTCCTTGGGGGTTAGGCAAATAATAATCATAATCAAAATATGAACCTCTATGTTTAGCAAAACATACGGGTGCAATGTGTCCTACCCGGTTACAATAATGACATATAACATTCGGGTTGTGCATATGTCTAGGTTGAGCCAAATACGTTCTAGGTGATCTAAAGTTGTTATTCCTAGAAGCGTTGAAATTCCTAGAGTCATTTCTAGGTGGTCTAAAATTATTAATTTTAGACTCATTAACAAAAATCCTAGAATCATTTCTAGGTGGCCTAAAATGATTAATTCTGGGCTCATTAATGAAATTCCTAGAGTTGTGTCTAGGTGGTTTAACCTCATTTCTATCATCCTTTTTAATTACTTCACTTGTTTTAGACTCATTTACACTATATTTTTCTAGTGTATTTCTAAGTTCTACGTTCTCTATTTCCAAAGAGCTACAAGAAGAACAATTTGAACTTTGAACAATTAAAGAGGCTTCATTCATCTCCTTGATTTTATTTTTGAGATCGACATTGTCATTTTCCAAAAATCTATTTTCTTCTTCTAAAATTTTGATTTTATTTTTAAGAACAGTATTGTCATTTTCTAAAAGATCATTTTCTTTTAAAGAAGGTTGTTTTTTCAAATTCTTTTTCTTGCAAAGAAAGTGTTTTCTCAAGATCTTTTTCTTGCAAAGAAAGTGTTTTCTTCAAATCTTTTATGGTTTTGGAAGCTTTAACAAATTCACCATATAGTTCATCATAGGCATTTTGTTTTCTTCAAACGAGTAAGAGTTAGAAATACTTACCTCTTCTTCTTTGTTGGCCATGAGGCATAGTGCGGCAGTTTCATCGCCCGAGCTGTCCTAATCCCATGTTACGCGCCTATGGTGTTTCTTCTTTTTCTTGTCCTTTGATTTTGGACAATGTGATTTGGTGTGGCCAAGTTTTCCACAATTTTGACATGAAGGACTTGGTTCTTCCTTCTTTATTTCCTTCTTCATAAACTTATAAAACTTTTCAATTATATCATTGGAAGTAATAGCATCATCGTTTTCCGAGTCACTTACCTCTTCTATTTTAGAGGATGAGACTTTGAAGGCAATATTCGAATTACTTCTAAGATACGGATTAAGAATTGTGCTTTCATAAGCTTTAAGATTACCTCGTAGTCCATCAATTGTGACTTCCGTGATTCCTATCGACTCTTGGATAGCATTTGCTTTGGAACGCCATTTGGGAGTGAGACTCCGTAGGATTTTTCGAACTAGATCTTTGTTCGAGTATACTTTTCCGAGAGCATGAAGATCGTTGACGATCATTAAGAATCGTTCGAACATATTATCGATGTTTTCATCTTCCCTCATTCTAAAAAGTTTATATTCATGTGTTAGAAAATCAATTTTAGATTCTCGGACTTGAGACGTACCTTCATAAGTGATCTCGAGTTTATCCCACATTTCCTTTGCGGTTGTGCAACAAGAGATTTTCCGATAGTCGTCTGGATTCACCGCACAAATTAGTAAGTTGACGGCCTTTGTGTTTCTTTCAACCTTCTTGATGTCCTCGGCATCATATTCATTTTCCTCCTTTGGAACCATGATTTCCCCAACTTTCTTTGTTGCATTTGTTCACCTTTCTTGACGATTTGCCATAATCAAAAGTTATTTGATTGGATGAAGATTCCCATCCGCTCTTTCCAGTATGTATAATTTCTTCCATCAAAAAATGGAGGCCTCTCGGTGGAGTGTCCTTCGCTCATTATTCATGCGTTCAATATTCTCAACAAAAAAATATATATCGCTCTCAATCGGTTAAGGCTTTCAGAGAGTTAGGCTCTGATACCAATTGTTAGGATTTATGCCCGTCACTAGAGGGGGGGGGGGGTGAATAGTGCGGCACGAGAATATTGATAAATATTGCGGAATTAAAAATTGCAGGAATTAAATAAATTTTGTAATAAAAATAACAAGAAAAGAACACAAACGAATTTATCCTGGTTCACCACAACTTGTGGTTAGTCCGGTCCCCGAGAGACTCTCTCGAGATTCCACTAACTCCGTTAAGCTTTCGGGTGCCTAACAAACCGTTACACTTGCTCGTAGATGTACACTCTATAAGACTTCAACTTGCTCGAGGATACCGCACCTCAAGACTTCAACCTTGCTCGTGGATACCGCACCATAAGACTCCAATCACTAAGACTTAGGGTACTTAGCGAACCCGACAATCAATGAGAAGATATGTTCTTCTCAAACACCTTTCTCTTTTACAACAAGAACTCTCTCAAAAGAGTGATAAAGAGATACAAATTTAGCTCTATGAACAACTCAAAGTTGTCTCTCAAATGGCTCAACAAAAGCTCTAAAATGATGCTCAAATAATGTCAATATGTTTATCAATATTGGGAGGTGTTGTGTATTTAAAATCATCTCAAAAGACCTCTTTTTATAGGGGTTAAAGGGTGGATGTCCGTTGCTTAATTGGCAATCAATTATGCTGATTTTATGCAAGGATAATCGATTATTTGATTTGCATAATCGATTATTCTTTTACCGTTACAAAATCGGAAGAGATTCTGCTCAAGAATAATCGATTATTTGGATGGCATAATCGATTATTTTGTTCCAGTATTCAAAACTTTGGCAACGGATACAAGATAATCGATTATTTAAAAATTATAATCGATTATATACCATTGATATACACTGTGTATACCACAGTATACCAGAATCAAAGCTGGAGTATACCAAAATATACCAGAGTATACTAGAATCGAAAACTTACTTCAAAAACCATTTTGGTTAAAATGAAAACGTTAAAATCATTTTGTTTGAAGTATATTAAAAATGTTTACGATATATATGATTTAATAAAATAATTTTATGCATATTAATGATGACCTATATAATATACCAGAATATACCAGAATTGAAAACTTACTTCAAAAACCATTTTGGTTAAAATGAAAACGTTAAAATCATTTTGTTTGAAGTATTTAAAATATGTTTATGATAAATATGATTTGATAAAATAATTTTATGCATATTTATGATGACCTATGTTGAGCCAAAAGACGAGATAACTTTAAACGTTGCTCTTACATTTGTTCTACCTAAGGACCTACGCCTTGGGTCTTTGGTCTTGAACTTTTGAACTCGTCTTTGGCTTGTCTATGCAATTCCGTCATCAATATGCTTCTTGGCATTCACTCTTGATTGTTTGTCATATAATATCGTTGTTTGACACTTGACTTCATTGTTTGTCATTCATCAAAACCTATACCTGAAAATCATGCTAATACAACCAAAGCGCACATATCATAGATAGAATGATTTTCTACACAGTATACCTATGAACAAGTAATTTCCCACAAGATTTACACTTAGCCTTATTTTGTTCTCTTAGTTGAATAAAAAATTGCCAAACTAATGATGTTTCTGTACGTTTAGGAGGTTGTCTACTAAAAGTGGGAGTTTGTACAGGTGGGTGTGCCGGTTCATCACCTAAGTTATGAGCAGGACTAGTAGGTGTATCATCTAAATCTATTGGAGCTTGGGTTTCATCATCCTCATTTCTCTCTAAGATAGGTGCATTAGGATAAAGAGCATTCATAATATCACCGTCTATTCTATCACCTATTGCTACATCATGTAGAAAATCAATATCGCTAAATTGAAAACAAGGGTGATCACTATCAAGGATTCCGAAGGGTTCATTAGGACATCTAGGTTGGCTGCTACTTTCAACTTGCTTATCTTTTCTAGGTCGGGGAGCCGGGGGAGAGGTAGTATTTTGGTCACTACTTTCACCGGTTTTAGCTTTTCCTTCACCGAACATTTTTCCAACGAAATGCCATAATAATTAGAATTAAGCAAACTAAAAACCTAAAAAATTACTATTAGCACGTAAGAGTTGAAACGAGTTTACCGGATTGACGAACTTCTTGAAAATTGAAAATCGTTGAACTTGAACACTTAAAACTTCAATTCAACAACTTCACAATTTTTCACGAATTTGCAACAATAAATTAAGCACTTGCACTAGAAAGATTGAAAGAGAGCTTGAGAGAGATTGAGAGATATTGATGAATTGGTGAATAAAAATGAAAGAATGAGGGGGTATTTATAGTTGAGAAATGAGAAATAATGTAATTATATAAAGTTTGGGGGCCAAATGGCTATTTTTTAAACTTCCAAACGGCTACTTTTTGCAAAGAGCCGTTGGTGAAATAATTTTAAAATTTTTTTTTTTTTTTGAAAAGTTCCCGTTGGCAACCGGCAGAACCGTTTGGAACCGCCAGAACCGCGAGGCGGTTCCGGTTCTAGCGGTTCCAACGGGTAGAACCGCCCCGCCACGGTTCCCTGAAACCGGTAAAACCGGAACCGTCGGAACCGGGCCGCCGGAACCGGCTGAACCGACAGGGCCACGGTTCCGGTCCAGTTCCGGTTCGGAACCGCGACATTAACAACCTTAGGTGGAACAAATGGAGGGGAGGAGGGAATGGAGGAGATCCCAGGCAAGGGCGTCCAGTTACAGGCCCACAAAGATCTAAAATATTTGCAAAACTGTAAACTCAAGTGAACTATGTTAGCAAATAGCAAAATTCTGAAACCACCAGTCAATTGGATACTGAACCACCTTTATGGAATATACCTGATAGGCGTGAATAGAGAGAAGGAACCATTATCTGGAACAACACCTGAAAGACGATTGTTTGACAAAATGTATGCCGCAATCTCTGAAATTCACAACTGATATATCTATCTAATCTTTATTACTGTACAGAGATATACTTACTGAGCAAAAAACTATTTTCTCATTAAACTTTAGACCAAAAGCACCTTCTCCTTACTACAAATTTATTTCAAAGATAAAGAAAAACATCTTAATGCTCATCTTAGGTACCACAAAATTTGCAAAAGTTTCCTTCAAGAAGAAGTTTTTACGACTAATAGTAATGCCATCTGAGTTGTACAAATACTTGAGTATACATTGTGCAAGGTTTATCATTATCAATCAAGTTACTGATACCTTTATAGAAGAAATTAACCGGGTACAGTTAACAACAACAACAACTACCCAGTATACTCCCACCAGGTGGGGTCTGGGTAACCGGGTACAGTATCTAGAGAGAATATGAATAAGGAAAAAGTAACTGTAACCGGGTACAGTTACTTTTTCCTTATTCATATTCTCTCTAGATATTATATCCTCCTTCACCCATGTTTTTTTATTTGCATTATACTTTATATAGTTAGATTTAAACACTTATCAACTAACTTAACATTTTCATTGCAAAATTACTCAATATTGTGGCATGAAAGAGTAAAGCTCAGAAGTATACATCAACTGTATTAAGTTCTAGCAAGGACGCCACTTGTTTTGCTGAAGCAAGTAAAGGAGTTGTTAAACATGTACCTCCAATGGATCTGATTGTTCGTCTATACCTTTTTCACTCGTTCATTTTGAACGTCATAGTCTCCACTATGTTATGTGTGACCATCATTTGTTTAGTTCAACGTCCTGCAAAGTCAAAATAATTATAATTATGGTCTTTTAATAATCTGGCGTATCTGAGACAATATCTCCCTCCAGCAGTGTAGTATCTTCTTTATCATCAATAAGACCTTAATCAACAATAAATTCAAGAACCCCACTATCAGAAACTTTTCTTCCAAGAATGAGTTTTTGGAATTCCCAGAAAGTATAGAGGTGATATTAAAAAACACAATAACCGGAAATGAAAATTAGAAATGCCGCTTGTATGCTTGAACAACAGAGGATTCCACAACTGTAAATCCATGAGACAGTGCAAAAGATGCTCAGTCTATGACTCTATGGTGATACAACTATTGGTTGGAATGTTCAGAAGTTCACAAGTTTACAGCTTTATGAACTAAATACAGTGAATTAATCAAATTCTTGTGTTCCAATTCATCAAAAGTGAATGTGAGGATTTATTCCATTGGAAATAAGCTTTAAATGCAAGTAAAGCCCCAGATAAAGAAGCAAAGGGAGATTGTATGAGTGCCAGCACCACATTAAAAAATTAAATTGCTCTGTTTGTTAAATTTTTATTAGCCTTGTGAATAATCACTATCAACAGGTCTCCGACAAGAGAGAGCATAGATAACTTGGCCTTTCTATCTCTGTAGCATCAGTTACCATCTTCATCCACCAAGAAGTCCTTGTGGTATCGCCCAAATTTGAAATGCTAAAATAGTAATGGGATCAAATTCATGGCATCAGAAATCCACACAAAAATAATCACAAAATTTCTTTAAGAAAAAACACAAGAAAGAATAGAACTGACATGCATCAAGAAATTAGAACAATAAACATGTAGAAATTAAACCCTTGAATACGGAAAGGAGTTTGTACCGTGGAATTGAATCTACAAATAATCAACGGAGGATTTTCGCCTTTTCAATGTCGATCCATCTCTCCCTTACAAAATACTCCGAGTACCATAGAAGTTGAACGCAGTTTGGAGCAGTTCCATATGATTTCAGTCGTGGTTTTAGTTTCAATGTGCGTATATTATGGTTGAGCAACTGCCCTTTTATCTAGGTTTGCTGAGGAAATTTAGGGAAAGCAGTTTTCTTTTTTAAGTAAACAACGTATATCAATTAGTTTTTTAAGAGTAATCCATTTAGTGTAGTTCCTAATAATTAGGATCAATGTCCTAATTATAGATAGATATGCAATTTAATTGAATATATTTGAGCCATTTGAAATCGGATACTTGTGGCAAAAGCGTGGTTTCAGGTTGACTTGCACTTGTTCGAGGTAAGTGGCTTGTCTAACCTTTTGTTGGGGACTTTATCCCTTAAGATTTAATATTTGGTAATTGAATGCCTTGTACGTGAGGTGGTGACGAGCGCTTACTTGCGCTAATTATTGAAAAAATCCATTTTTCTTAGACTATTTAAATTGAGTTTTCTTCTTTACCTGTTTTATTCAAATTGCAAAAATTTAGCCAGTGTTGGTTTAGAGGAGCATATTTAGTTGACTGACTTGCCTATTTGCTTAAACTGCCTTGTTTGCATTCTATGAATCATATTAGGCTAGAATCTACTTTATTTGGTATGAATTTGGTAATTATTTGATATTTTGAGCTGCTGTTGTTTGATTTAAATTTGCGACTATCGGACGGTATCTCGGGAGATCCCCTGCACATTTTATGTTCTGGATTAGGAGTACGGGATACCAAGAGATCCTTGGCACATGTGTATATAATTAATGAGGATACCAAGAGATCCTCGGGATACTAAGAAACCCCCGAATTATTTATTGAGGATATCAAGAGATCCCATGATTATTATTGAGGATACCAAGAGATCCTCGGGATACTAAGAGATCCCCAAATTATTATTGAGAATATCAAGAGATCCTCGGGATACCAAGAGATCCCCGATTATCATTCTGGTTGTGAGAAGTATTTTACTGGTGTTGTTTTGTTTCTGCCTTCTATTACTGCATTCCTTATTTATCCTGTTTTCGATTCTAGCTGTAGACTTTATCTATATTGTCCTCTTTATCTTATCAGTTATCATGTTTATCTCAGTATGGCCCTGACCTTCCTCGTCACTACCCAACCGAGGTTAGGCCTGCTACTTACTGAGTACTGCTATGGTATACTCATGCCTCTTCTGCGAATGTTTTTCATGTGGAGCTCCAGGTAACTCCACTCAGGCGCATTATCCTCGCAGCAGAGACATCTATTAGAGATTTTGAGGTATATCTGCCACCTACGTAGACTAGGAGTCTCTATCTTATTCCAGCTTTAGTATATGATTTTCCCTTTTTTCGGTTGTGTATACATTCCGGAGTTAGAGCAGTATATTTTATTTCTATTAGCTTGTGGTTCCTGTGAGTTTTCCGGATTTTGGGTGTTGTTTCTTCTGGATTACGTGATATGGGTTGTATTATGCCAAGTGGCACTCATACACAATTTTATCTTAATAGTAAGATTTTCAATTGTTTACTTCCACAAGTTAGTCTATTTACCGCAAGTTAGTTTGTTTTCCGCAAGTTGTGTAAATTTTGCATTTTTAGGCTTACCTTATCGGAGAGACTAGGTGCCATCACGACATGCTCATGGAAGCGAACTGGGGTCGTGACAAGTTGGTATCAGAGCTCTAGGTTCATGGGAGTCACGGAATACAGGTTGGTTTATTAGAGTCTCGTTGATCAGTACGGAGACGTCTGTGCTTATCTACGAGAGGCTATGTAACTGTTTAGGAAAATTTCACTTCATTTAATTCCTTATCGTGCGTCATTTATTCAGTTGGAACCTATATTATATGTTCTTTTGCATTCACTTGTGTATTGAAATTTGCACACTCGGTGTCAACTATGTGCCGATGGCTCGTGATGATACAGAAGGATTACAAGGGAGCCAAAAAATTGTTCAACCATTGTTACCGCGTGTCATCCATATCGATAATGTAGAAGTATTGAGAGATCATTCAATTGTGCACATGGGGTGCAATAGGTTCTGACATCTGGTTGATAAGTACGGTCTTAAGAAGGTTTACTTAATTACCTAATCGTCGCAGTAATGGTGCAGTCACAAGGTGGATGTAGATTTAAAGATAGTTGGTGGTAATAGTGACCATGTGGTTCGTATGAGATTTCTATTTAGCGAAGGGTACAACTAGCAATCGAGATACTGGAGGAAGTGAGTTTAACAGTCCTAAGAATGACATGTGACAAACGAATGGCTTGAGGTGTCTTATGATGGTGATGTACGAGCGATAAAGATTAGTATTGTGGAGTATCGGGATGTATCTTGTGACCTTGCACCAAAGTGAAAAGAGTCCACTATCAACGATCAAATTGTGGGTCATGTGTCATGTCAGATTTGACCTGAGATGTATTTATGTGGTATTCAAAAGTTCTCTGAAACTTGTATATGAGTAAGAGCTGAGATTTGTATGGGATGATGTTGGGACTTTCGATTTTCCGATGCACATAATAATTCTACATTTCAGTATCAGCAGGAAAATGGAAACGATTTCAGAATACTCGTAGTGCTCCAGTTAATAAGGGCACTCTCATGGGACAGTCATCTTCTAATACACCACTAGCATGGAATTACTTCAATGGTTATTCTAGCTATCCGGCACGGACTCAATATGAGCAGCTGAACTGCAGATGGGTTGTTATGAATGTGGTGATACTAGAAACATCATGGGAAATTGTCCCAGACTTGGGAGAAATCTATTTCATCAGAACACATAGTTAACACACTCCATTATAGTTACTAATCTACATACGCTACAAGTTAGATATGGAGAACGAACAGGTAGATGGCGCCTAAGAGGTAGACTCCAGACCCATTAATATAATTGCTATAGTGTGGTTGATGCCACTACACCAGATGGTGTCATTACATGTACAATTCTGATTGTTATAAAAAAAGATATTTTCCCTTATTTTGATTTGGTTTTGAAAATTGAGGCGAGTTATCTTAATATGCTCCACTCATGAATGAGCTTCGTAAATCCTAAAATTTACTTATGTGAATACTCACATTGCGCTATTATATGCAGATAGTTATCCCGATCATTATGTGTTGACCATTAAGAATAGCTATGAGGCTAAAAGAGACTTTCTATTAATTACTACAGTGGGTTTTGATGTGATTTCAGGATAATTAAATTCAATTGTGAATTATATTCCCTATCATTATGAGGGTTCATTATAATTTTGATTTTCTTTGACGAAAACTATTTGAAAGAAGAAAGAAAGGAAATAAAAATTTCGTTTGGTACAATGTGCAAGTACTTGTGATTCAGAGTTGATATGAGATCCTCAAATTTTTATATAATGTGAAATATTATAAACCGAGCTACAAGTTGCGGTAGATGTTATATAAGGACAAAGTCCTGGTGGTGAAAAGTTTATGTGTTTAAAATTGTCCTTTTATGAAATTAAAAATCTTGTACTATATTTTAAATGTAAGTCATGCCTGTTAGGCTTATTTGACAATTCTTGTATATTTTCTGTTCAAATTCAACAATTTTTATGTTGTTAACGTTGAGTTTTAGCCTACGAGACGGGCGCCCAGGTGGCGATAAATTTGACTCATTAATTCGGGTGAGTAATTATGAGGTCTCCATATCTCAGCGTGAGTAAAGTGGAGGTTTGATATAAGATATTTGTTAACATAAGGCTAATTGGAAATGTTGTAATTTTTGAACAACTTTTATAGTCAGAGACATGGTTATGGACATACATATGATGTGTTTCATGTCTAAATATCATTATGATAATGTGATGCTTGTAATGCTGATATTAGTGTTACTGATATATACATTGTGGTGTTTTATTGGGTTGTGGATGTGTTGTTAGGAGTTGTTTTGGTGTTACTATGGCAGGTGGATAGGCCCAATTATAGGGGAGGCTCTGCTAAAATTTTCTGAAAATTTTGAGAGTTAGAAAATTTTGAGACATTAAGATATGCGAAGAAAGAGATAAGTTACATTGTGTATTTGAGGACGAATGACCCTAAGTGTGGGAGAATGTAGCATCCTGAAGAAAACAATTTCGAAGTATTTAAGCGCTATTAAAAATACCAAGAGATCCCCGATTATCATTCCGGTTGTGAGAAGTATTTTATTGGTATTGTTCTGTTTCGGCCTTCTATTACCGCATTCTTTATTTATCCTGTTTTTGATTTTAGCTCTAGACTTTATCTATATTATCCTCTTTATATTATTAGTTATTATGTTTATATCATTAGGGTCCTGACCTTCCTCGTCACTACCCAACCAAGGTTAGGCTTGGCATTTACTGAGTACCGTTGTGGTGTACTCATGCCTCTTCTCCGCATGTTTTTCATGTGGAGCTCCAGATACCTTCACTTAGTCGCACTATCCTCGCGGCGGAGACATCTAGTAGAGACTTTAAGGTTTATCTGCCACGTTCGCAGACCAGGAGTCTCTATCTTATTCCAGCTTTAGTATATGATTTTTCCTTCTTTTGCCGGAGTTACAACAATATATTTCATTTCTATTAGCCTGTGGTTCCTGTGAGTTTTCGGGTTTTGGGTGTTGTTTTTTCTGGATTACGTGATATGGGTTGTATTATGCCAAGTGGCACTTCTACATAGTTTTCTCTTGACAGTAAGATTATTAGTTGTTTGCTTCCGCAAGTTAGTTTATTTTCCGCAAGTTAGTTTGTATTCCGCAAGCTGTGCAAAATCTGCATTTTTAGACTTACCTAGTCGTAGAGACTAGGTGCCATCACGACATGTTCACGGAGGTCGGAGTGGGGTCGTGACACATACGTCCCATGCCTCGGGGCTTACGCCCCGCTGAGGCATATGCAGAACACCTCGGCTTACGCCCGTGCCTTTTAAAACACTGACCAGCGGTTTTCCTAAGTCCAATTTCACTCCGTGGTCTATCCAAAACTCACTCCAGCCCCCGGGGCTCCAAATCAAACATGCGACCAAGTCCAAAAACATCATATAGACTTTCGACAACTATGAATTAAACCTCAAATTTATAAAATTACTCAAGAACATCAAAATTTTTATTTTCTCAACTATACGTCCGATTTATACCAAATCAATTTCGATTTTTACCAAATTTCATACATTCAACTTAACTATTATATAAACTTGCACCGGGTTCCAGAATCAGGATACGGATCCGATACCATGAAGAAAATGCATCATTTTACTTTTAAAAGTCTTTATATTTTCAAGCAAATAATTTTCTTTAAAAATAAATTTCGGGTTTGGGACCTCAGAATTCAATTTCGGGCATACGCCCAAGTTGCATATTTTACTACGAACCCTAGTCTATTGGATCATGGATCTAGGTCCGTTTACCAAGAATGTTGACCAAAGTCAATTTTAATCAATTTTAAAGGCCAATTTCCTTAATTTACTTAGATTTCACATAGAAGCTTTTCGGAAATGCGCCTGGAATGTGCACACAAATCAAGGTAAGATAAAAAAGAGGCTTTTAAGGCCTCAGAATACGGAATTTACTTTCAAAACAAGTGATGACCTTTTGGGTCATCACATAATCAATGTTATCACCGTATTCGATCATCATAAAACTTGTAAGGGATACCCCTATTAATGGCTATAAGTATCACTACTAGAAAATAGGTGATTTCCGTCCACAATTTCCGACCGAAATCGGTCAAAAATTGATAATTTTCGACCAAATTTCCGACCGTTTTAAATTGGATGGGAAAATAATGGTAGCAAATGTACACCGACCGCAATTGGTCGAAACTTTCCGACCGAAATTGGTAGATAAATAGTGGGCGCACATTTCTGACTGAAATCGGTCTGAAAATTGAATGAGTTGACCACCGGTCAAAATTTTCATTTCCGACCGAAATCGATCGAAAATTATTAAATATTTTGTTTTTAATTATTAAATTACCGACCAAAATCGGTCGGAAAATATTATTATTATTTTATTTTGAATTTTAGCTTTCCGACCGAGTTTAGTCGAAACATTTAAAAAATAATATAATATTTGATTAAATAACTATTTGTAAATTATTAATTTATTTAAAAAAATAAATATAAATTTATCATTTCTGGTCGAATTCGGTAGGGAAGTTTGGGGAATTTATTAGAAATTTTCGACCGAAATTGGTCGAAAATTGTATATTTCTGGGGAAATAAATTAGTTTTCGGTCGGAAATCTGGGTAAAAACTCGCCAGAAAATAACTGCTTTGAGCTACACCACCTGCCAATTTAAACCAATATACATCCTATAATATAAGCTTACATTGCTGCCATTCAACCATGAAAATCCAACAAAATAGCAACTAATAACCAACAACAACAATTAATAACCACAACAACTAATAACCACATAACAACTACTAAAGTATTCAATAACAAAATAACACTATTATCATCATTCAAATAACCAACAACATAATATTTCCAAGTTCACAACTTTGTCTAACAATACACAACATTCTTTAGCAATCGAACATAGCCCCCACATCAATTTACAGACAAAATATGTCTGTTTATACACTAGGTTGATGTTTCCCGTGCACAACACGGGCCCAACGCGAAGAACGACTATCGAGGTAAAATATTTTTATCTTATTCACATTCTAAGACGCTACATATATATTTCAGAGGTATAATCCCAACTATAAATTGTAGCAATATAAAGATAGAACATGATGCCAAATGAAAAATTGGATAGAAATACATAATATAAATAATGCACAAGTGATATATACAGTGTATAAAAGATTATTTGGCACGATCGATAACTCTATTTCTTAGATTTATGACTTCTAAAGCTAAAAAGCTAATATCTTAAAAAGACATGTCATGAAACATAACACCAAATTCATCATCCATCGGTATAGAGCTAAACACCAAATTGTTGTTGCTTACCAAATTCATCATCCACCAGTATAGAGCTAACACCAAATTGTCTTCATCATCAACTTTACATTAGAGACACTACTCAAGTTTCTTCTTACTGTCCTTGACAGTTCTTACCATCCTAGCCACCAAAGAAACTTCTTGCTCTCCTTCTATATTCTGCAGAGCCACACAGTTAATTTTATCATCACTGAAATCTAGAAAAATTCTGTTGAAGATGAGATAACACAAAACTTCTCTGTGGCAGCTTACTATATTGCCCAATATAAATTCTAAATGCCTCCAAGCAGGCATCACCATAGCACTTAAATGTGCTAATGGCTCGAGGGACTTGCACCACTTGTCTTTTTGGGTAAGCTATATTGTTTTTTGCATGGACAATCTAACAATGCATAAAATTCACTATTATTAGCGAAAGTTTTGTACCGCTATTCATTGTTTTGGTCAATTAGTGCGAGTTATGAATTCCTACATGGTTTTTGAAGCCTGTACATCTTCCAAACTTGTTGCACATGAATACATCGGTTAGTTTAGTGTTAATAAAACAAAAATATAGTTACCTTTAGTTTTACATCTTATTATAGTAATATTTTTCACACGAATTTACTTATGCTTAATGTAATTATCAATTTATATAAGCTAATTATCTATAATACACTTCAATATAGTATAATTATCAATTTACGGTCGAATCAAACCTAATATTACTTAAGAATACTACTATATCTTTATATATATATATATATATATATATATATATATATATATATATATATATATATATATATATATATATATATATATATATATAGTGAGAGTGAGAGAGTATCGAATATAACTTATATATATACATTATATTAAATATTGTTTACTTAAAACCTCTTTATTATTTACACACACGACATGATTAAATTTATATTTCAATTTTGTATATAAGCATTTTTTCGGCCAATTCGGTCGGAAATATTCAATTATAATTATTTTGGTAGGTTAATTTTTATAAATAATTATAATTAAATTTATATTTTAATTTGTATATAAGCAATTTTCCAACCAAATTCGATTAGAAATATTCAATTATAACTATTTCGGTTGATTAAATTTAATAAATAATTATTTTTGTAGATTATGTACAAGGTTGACCAAATGTTTGACCACTTTCCGACTTGAGCGGGAAACAAAAAGAAATTGCCGCCAATTTAGAAATTTTTTGATAAATAATTATTTTTTACATTATATGTAAGGTGGATTAAAAAATTGACCAGTTTCCGACCAAATTCGGTCGGAAGTTTGAAAATATTTTAATAAATAATTATTTAACCAAATATTTGACAACTTTCTGACCGAATACTGAGTTATAATTATTTTGATACTTTGACTTGCACGGGAAACAAGAAAAATCTGCCGGCAACTTAAGTTTTTTGATAAATAATTATTTTTTACATTATATATAAGGTTGAACAAAAAATTGACCAGTTTCCGACCGAATTCGGTCGAAAATTAAAAAATATTTAAATAACTATTTTTATATTACATGCAAGTTTGGACCAAATATTTGATAAAGTGTCCGAGCAAAGTCGGTCGGAAAGTTTATATTTATGATGTCCGTTACTTCTTTTGATGTATACGACCAAATACTCTTGATTCTGTCCGATACAGGTCGGAAATTAGGTGGACGGGAATCACCTGATTTCTAGTTGTGTATAAACTCATCTAGTGATAAATAAAACTTAACAATTTTGCATCATTTTATCACATATTTAATTTGATGCAATACATGAACTATATTATTATAAGAGAAAGCCAATTTGTTTGTATCCATGTAATCTCATATCTTAATCAAGATATTAAAGCACATCAAATACTATTGGTCCTTAAAATTATTTTTTTTAAAGATAATTTTCCAAAAATAACCAACCTAGATAGATGATATGTGTATCTAATTAATTAGTATGGATTATAATTAAATTAACATTATTTTTTCATGTGACCAAAGCAGAAGATTACTGTAATAAATTGTTTTCGCCGAAATAGAAAACTAAAGGTAAAGTTTTCACTCACAACAGTGTTTTTTTCTCTTTCAAATAAGCAATAGAATCATAGCACAAAGACAAACAAAAATTGGAAAGTAAAATCCCAATCCAACATGATCATGTGACATAAGTAATGTGAGTTAGAAAACCACCTAGATTAATAATATATGGCTCTAACGTGTTTGAAATTTAATTTCATGGGAACTCTAGGGTATATTAATTATTATATTCCTAAAATACATGTCTAACTTTTATATTAATTATGTTATAACTTATAGAACCCCAAAAGTTTATTTAATGGATTAACTATTAGTATCTTCATTGCCTGTTTATTCTTATTTTCCATATAGAAACTTAACTGTAAATAATTTTCTGCTAATTTTCACGCTTATTTGCCGTCACTTCACCGATCATCTTTTGCCGCTAATTCGAGGTTTGCTTATCGACCCATTAATTTTCTTCAACATATGTATCTCTCATAAAATACTCCTTTAATTTAAGGACGAATACTTCTTTCCTCCTCTCTCTCTCCCTGTTTACATATACATACAGTGTATGTATGTGTCGACAGAAGAGTCTGTATATACATATATGGTCTCTGTTCCCTGCTTCTCCACTACCACTTTCAGACAAACAACAAATAAACCCTTGTAAAACCCTAAATTTTTCGTACTTTTATAGTCTCACCCCGTCCAGTTGTTCTTTTTATTTTTTTGTGGTTAAAATTAAAAACATATACTACTACTACTACTCTTGAATTCTTGCTTTTCGCTGAAAATTTTTCCGGCAACTCCTGCTCTTTTCTTTCTATTCTCTCCTCTGCTTTTTGTGGGTGTGTTCTGTTTTCTTGGACATGTGACTATTTTACCGGCGAGGATTTCCGGCAAGCCACAGCACTCCTGGTGACTCCCGTCCAGACTCGCGGCAGGACGCAATAGAACTACACGAAGCTTCAGGAAAACTTGGGCGCATCAAAGCATACTTTCAGGTTTTTCAACCGGGAGTTGGTACCTCCCGCTCTCTTGTTTACTTTGTGCACCTTTTTACGTATTTTAGCTAGCTTTTCGAGTGAGGTCTATTTTGTTGCTATCTAGTTTGTACCTTTTTGCGTATTTCGTTATAGTGCGTGTGTGCGCCACTGTTCCCCATAGTCGGTTGGAGGGATAGTGGCCGCGGCGGGGGATGATAGCGTAAGGTCATGTCCTCGGGGGGTGGGGGTGGTGGCGGGAGTGAGTAGGGGAGCAGGGGGTGGTCCTGCGGGTAGGGCGGGAGGTAAGGGTGGGAAGAGGGTAGCGGACGCCCATAGATTAAGGATTGGGTCATGGAACATAGGCACTTTGACGGGTAAGTCCATAGAGTTGGCGAAGGTTCTTCAGAGGAAGAGGGTTAACATAGCGTGTGTCCAGGAGACTAGGTGGAAAGGGTCGAAGGCGAGGAATATAGATGGGTTTAAGCTGTGGTATTCTGGGGTCGTGAGAGGTAAGAATGGAGTGGGCATCTTGGTAGATAGGGACCTAAGGGAGTCCGTGGTCGAGGTTAGGCGAGTGAATGATAGGTTAATGTCTATTAAGCTGGTTATTGGGGGTTGCGTCCTCAACGTCATCAGCGCTTACGCGCCGCAAGCGAGCTTAGACGAGGAGGCTAAGAGGCGCTTTTGGGAGGACTTGGATGATCTGGTGAGCAGTATTCCCCAATCTGAGAAGTTAGTTATTGGAGGGGATTTTAATGGTAATATTGGGGCTGATGCTGGTGGCTATGATGAGGTGCACGGTGCCTTCGGCTTTGGGGTTAGGAACGGAGGAGGCACTTTGCTGCTTGATTTCGCTAGGGCTTCCGAGCTTCTGATTGTGAACTCGACATTTCAGAAGAGGGAGGAGCATTTGGTCACCTTCAAGAGTTCGGCGGCGAGGACTCAGATTGATTACATTCTCATCAGAAGGAGCGATAGGGGTATGTGCAAGGACTGCAAGGTTATTCCGGGAGAGTCTCTTTCAACTCTTCATAGACTCCTAGTGATGGATGTCGGTCTCCGGGTGAAGAGGAAGATGAGGGGTGCTCGGGGACAACCGCGGAATAGATGGGGTACTTTGACTAAGGAGAAAGCATAGGAGTTGGAAAGGAGGTTCGTTGAGGGCGGAGCTTGGAGAAGTTCTGGGGAAGCGGACGCTAAGTGGACAGTGACGGCGAACTTGGTTAGGGGGGTAGCACGGGACGTGCTCGGGGTAGCCAAGGGTTATTCAGGCAGACATCAGGGTGATTGGTGGTGGAACGATGTAGTCAAAGGAAAAGTGGAGGTGAAGAAGGCGGCGTTCGCTAGGTTGGCAGGGAGCACAAGCGAGGAAGAACGGAGAGTGAACAGGGTGATCTACAAGGTGGCGAGGAAAGAAGCAAAGATGGGAATCACGGAAGCTAAAAACGCGGCGTTCGGTCGCATGTACGAGGAACTAGGGGAGAGAGGCGGGGATAAGAAGTTATTCCGGTTAGCTAAAGCAAGGGAAAGGAAGGCACGTGATCTAGACCAAGTTAGGTGTATCAAGGGCGAGGATGGTAGAGTTATGATGGGGGAATCTCAAATCAAACAGAGGTGGCAGGCGTACTTTCGGGACTTACTTAACGAGGAGGGGGATCGTAACATAGAGCTAGGGGAGCTGGGGCATTCAGAGAAACATAGAGACCTTGGATACTGCAGGCGCATTAGGGTGGAGGAGGTCATGGGGGCTTTGCGTAAGATGAGTAGGGGTCGAGCGACCGGGCATGACGAGATCCCAGTGGAGTTCTGGAAGTGCATGGGTAAGTCAGGAGGGGAGTGGCTCTCCAGGTTGTTCAATGCGATCTTCAGGACCAAAAAGATGCCGGATGAGTGGAGGTGGAGTACAGTGGTGCCCTTGTACAAGAACAAAGGGGACATCCAGTGCTGCAACAACTATAGGGGTATCAAATTAATAAGTCACACGATGAAGGTTTGGGAGAGGGTAATTGAGGCACGGGTGAGGGAGGTGAAAACTATATCTGGGAACCAGTTCGGTTTCATGCCGGGCCGCTCCACTACAGAGGCTATCCACCTTGTCAGGCGGCTGGCGGAGCAATTCAGGGATAAGAAGAAGGACCTACACATGGTGTTTATCGACTTGGAGAAGGCGTATGACAAGGTCCCAAGAGAGGTGCTATGGAGGTGCTTGGAGGCGAAGAGCGTGCCGGAAGCCTACATCAGAGTAATCAAGGACATGTACAATAGAGCTAAGAATAGGGTTAGGACGGTGGGTGGCGAATCTGACCATTTTCCAGTGGTTATGGGGCTCCATCAAGGATCGGCGTTGAGCCCCCTCTTGTTTGCCTTAGTGATAGATGCTCTAACCCGACATATTCAAGGGGATGTGCCTTGGTGTATGCTATTTGCTGATGACATAGTATTGATAGATGAGACGAGGATCGGTGTTATTGAAAGGTTAGAGGTATGGAGACAGACTCTCGAGTCTAAAGGTTTCAAAATAAGCAGATCTAAGACAGAGTACCTGGAGTGCAAGTTTAGCGCCGAGCCGAGCGAAGTAGGCAGAGACGTGATGATTGGTTCCCATGCCATCGCCAAGAGGGACAGTGTCCGATACCTTGGGTCTGTGATTCAGGGGGACGGAGAGATTGACGGGACGTCACTCATCGTATAGGAGCGGGGTGGTCAAAGTGGAGGCTTGCATCAGGAGTCCTGTGTGGCAAGAAAGTTCCACACAAACTCAAGGGGAAATTCTATAGAGCCGTGGTTAGACCTGCGATATTGTATGGGGCGGAGTGCTGGCCCGTGAAGAACTCTCATGTTCAGAGAATGAAGGTTGCGGAGATGAGGATGCTTAGGTGGATGTGCGGTCACACCAGGTTAGATAAAATTAAGAATGAAGTTATTCGAGAGAAGGTGGGGGTGGCCCCGGTGGATGAGAAGATGCGAGAAGTGAGGCTGAGGTGGTTCGGGCATGTGCGGAGGAGAAGTCCCGATGCCCCGGTGAGGAGCTGCGAGCGGCTGGAGGTTGTTGGCGGTCGGCGATACAGAGGGAGGCCTAAGAAGTATTGGGGAGAGGTGATTAGGTAGGACATGACTAGAATGCAGGTTTTCGAGGACATGACCCTTGATAGGAAAGTCTGGAGGTCTAGAATCAGGGTTGTAGGATAGGGGCTCCTAGAGTTTTTCGTACGCCTCATCCGGGGTTGGGTGTGGGTCAGCAGGGTTACCCATAGATGATTTGTGTTTTAGCTTATGTCCCCCCTATGGCTGTTAGTTATGGTAGTTACTGTATGATATTATTACATGCGATTGTATTTATGTGTCGTATGTTTAAATAATTATTTACGCTATTTACGCTATTTCTGCTGGAGTTACTAATGCTCTATTGTTTGTGTTTTTGTCTTTGTTTTTATTTTACTGCTATTTTTCCTTTTATCCTATGAGCCGGGGGTCGATTGGAAACAGCCTCTCTGCCCTTTCGGGTAGGGGTAAGGCCCGTCTACATATTACCCTCCCCAGACCCCACCTGGTGGAAGTATACTGGGTAGTTGTTGTTGTTGTTGTAACTATTAGTATCTGACGAGTCTACCTTATTTCATCCACACCAAGATAACATATAACTCCTGCAATTCATGATAGTATGTACAGTTGAAAGCAATAAATTACATAAAATTTAAAGGTTTAAAGAGTGAGTGAGCAAATCAATAATTAAATTATTATTTTAATATATTAGTGTATATTCAAGTTTAAGTTAGGATAGACCTCAGATGCATACCTTGGATTGCACTATAAATTAGCAATATTACCTTTTCATTTTCGTGGCTAGATATAGAAAGATCATACGAAAATTTAGCTACAACGTTTCAACTTGTATGCAGAATTTCGTGACTTACTTTGAAGTTGAAGAAGACCAAAACATTATTGAAAAACATAACATGACTGAAATGGACAATATAAGCAAACCGATCCATATGGCATATGAAATGTGACGACCCGACTGATCGTCTTTGGAATTATACCCCGTTTCCCCACTAACTGTTTTTCTTAAGTTCTTTTCTGCTATTTTGGGTTGCCGGAGCATTCGGTGATAGAATTCGGGATGTTTTGGAACACTTAGTCCCTAAATGAGAGCTAAAGTGTTGGAAAGTGGTTCGTAATCAAAATGGTATGAAGACGACCTCGGAATGGAAATCCGATGGTTCTGTTAGCTCCGTTAGGTGATTCCAAGTTTTGGAGCGTGTTCGAAATATATTTTGGATGTCCGTAGCTCATTTAGGCTAGAAATGCCGAAAGTTAGAATTTTGAGATTTCCGATCTGATAGTGAAAATTTGATCCGAAGGCCAAGAGGGATTCCGAAAGTTGCTATAGCACTGTCATGTCATTTGGGACGTACGCGAAAAATTTCAGGTCAATCGGACTTTGTTTGGTTAGGCTTTTTATCGAAAGCAAGTTTGGTTGAGTATTGGAGTTCTTAGGTTCAAATAATTGGTTAATTCGAGTTTTTGACATTGTTTTAGGTGGTTTATGGATTGATACAAGTTTGAATGATGTTATGGGATATGTCCGTAGGTTTGGTTGAGGTCCCGGGGGCCTCGGGTGTGTTTCGTATGCTCAATGGAGCAATTGGAGTTTTGGAAATTGCAGCAGAAAATTGCAGTCAGTGTTTTCTTCTACGCGACGGGAAGAGGGCATCGCGTTCCCGTAGCTGTGCCCCTACCCTTCATCGCGTTCACGTACCCTTCCCCGCGTTCGCGAAGCCCAGCCATCCCCTTCATCGCGTTCGCGTTCCATCCTCCGCGTTCACGAAGGCCAAGCCCTGGACCCCCCTTCAGTTTTTTCAACGCGTTCGCGTGAGACCCTTCGCGTTCGCGTAAGGTCCAGTCCAGCTCATCGCGTTCGCATCCCTACTTTCGCATTCACAAAGGTCATTTTTCCAGCCTTGAGATTTTCCTCTCCGCGAATGCGAGATTTCCTCCGCATTCGCGATGAACAGTGCCATGAATAGTACTTATATTTTAAACACGAACTCTTCTTCCATTTTTACAAAATCTCAAGCTAGAGAGCTCGGTTTTGGGAGATTTTTCGAGGGCTTTTCAGAGGCAACGATTGGGTAATGATCTCTTACTCCCGTATGATTAATACCCACTAATCTAACCTCAAATTTAACCTTTAATTTCGAATTTTGAATAAAAATTTGGGTAAAGTTCTTGGACCTAATTATGAGGATTTAAGGGGTCATTTGACCTCTGATTTGGGAGATTTTTATATGGTTAGACTCATAAAAGTATGAAGTTTTCAAAATGTGAAAAATTATTCGATTCTAAGACGTTGCCTGAGGGGCATTTTGGTCATTTTACCTATTTTTGTGCCTTAGCTTTAATTTTAATAGTGGAATTGGTTACCTGCGATGTTATTTACAATATGTAATTGGTTTGAATAGATTTGGGCCACTCGGAGTAGGATACTCGTGGCAAGGGCATCGTTTCATAGTGATTTTTGTACCGGTTCGAGGTAAGTGGCTTGTCTAACCTTGTGGGGGGGGGGGGACCTCTCCCCTTTGGATATCTTGACTTTTTTTTTAAATGCCTTGTGCGCGAGGTGACGAGCGTGTACTTGTGCTAATTGTTGAAAATTCACCTTACTCGACTTATTTAGATTGTGTTTCCTCGCTTACTTGACTGTTATAAATGCAAGTTTACGTGTGTTAGTTTAAGAAAAGCATGTTAGTTGACTTATTTGTTCTATTTGACTAAACTGCAATATCTGCCCTCCGTGAAGCATGTTAGACTCTAGATTCTGTTTGTAGTTTTTACTTAGCATTATATAATATTGACTATTGTGATGTGTTTACGATTTGGGACTACGGGACGGCATCCCGGGAGTTCCCATGTACGTGTTATACTCTAAGATTGGGACTGCGGGATACTAAGAGATCCCTGGCACAAAATTGATTACAAACGGAGGATACTAGGAGATCCTTGGGATACTTGGAGATTTTTTGAGTATGAATAAGAGGATACTAGGAGATTCTCGGGATACTTGGAGATACCTCGTGCATATGATGATGATACCATGAGATCCTCGAGATACCAGGAGATCCTCGGGATACCAGGAGGTCCCCCATGATAAATAGCTGGTGATGATTTGATCCTTATTCATAGATTATATTGTATTATGTTTCCTATTTTGCTTATTATCTTGCTAGATTCTCGATAAACTGTATTCCTATTGTTTAGTCATTTTCACTTGGATTATTATGTTTCTCTCAGTAGGGCCTCGACCTTCCTCGTCACTACCAAACCGAGGTTAGGCTTCGCACTTATTAAGTACATCTGTGGTGTACTCACGCCTCTTCTACGCATGTTTTTCATATGCAAAATCTAGGTACTTCTAAGCAGGCGTACCGTCAGTAGCTGTCAGGAGCATTTCAGAGACTTGAGGTATACATCTGCTACGTCCGCAGATCCGCAGAGTCTCCCTCTCATTATACATATAGTTAGGTAGATGTTATTTCGTTCTTTTTGTATTAGACCATTCTGGTGATTAGAGCAGTGTATGTTCTCCTATAGCATGTGTTGCCCGTAGGATTCCGGATCTTGGGAGTTGTTTCAGCATTTTAGTATTAAAGTGTATTTGTCAGGTGACAAACCTATACATTTTCTATATGTTATTTGGTATTCTGTTATTGTTTTCGTAAGGATTGTTAATTCCGCAATGTGTTAGGCTTACCTAGTCTTGAATACTAAGTGCCGTCATGACATATTCACAATTGGTGGACTAGGGTCGTGACATCGACTCTAAACTTCTATTTTCTATTTTCTCACACAAGGAAAGGACACGCACGACCCAGGATGATCGGGCACCCGCACCCCCTCCTGCAACCGCTAGAGGCAGGGGCGGGGGAGGGGTCGTGGTCGCGCGCCGGTGCAGCCAGAGCACCTGCGCGAGCTGCCGCCGAGGTACCACCAACGGATCCAGCCAGGACTCAGGCACCTGATACGCCCACAGCCACCACTACTTCAGTTGTTCAGGAGGCATTGGCACAATTTATGAGCATGTATACTACGCTGTCGCATGCAGGGTTGCTTCACCTTTCCGCAACCACATCCCAGGCCGGGGAAGGAGCCCAGACTCCCGCATCCCGCACTCCGAAGCAGAGAGTGCATATAGGGCAGGTTCCAGATATTATTTTTGTCCAGCCTACAGTACCGGTTCAGCCCGAGGATGGGGCACCTGCTTCTGAGGATGAGCAGCGTAGACTGGAGAGGTTTCAAGAAGTATGACCCTCCTATTTTTAGTAGACTATCTGCAGATGATGCTTTGAGGTTCTTGGAGGATTGTCACCGCATCTCTCGCACCATGTGTATTACTGCCTCGAGCGGGGTTTCTTTTGCAGCTTTCCAGCTTCGGGGAGATGCCTATGATTGGTGGCGTACCTTTGAGTTAGACAGCCCGGACGAGGCTGCCTCCCTGACTTGGACTTAGTTTTCAGATATGTTTCAGAGGGAGTTTGTTCCCCAGAGCCTTCGAGATGCATGGTGCATGGAGTTTGAGCATTTGAGCCAGGGCCCTATGACTGTCTCGGAGTATGCCATCTGTTATACTAGGTTGGCCAGACATGCACCGGCTTTGGTGGCTACTATTCGTGAGAGGGTTCACCGGTTTATTGAGGTCTTATTGCTCCCATCAGGTCTAGCATGGCTCAAGAGTTGGAGATAGATATACCCTATCAGTAGGTAGTGAGCATAGCCAGGAGGATAGAGGGTATGTACGCTAGAGAGCGATAGGAGACAAAGGCCAAGAGGTCTCGAGAGTCTGGTCACTACTCTAGTACCCGTACATCAGCACCAGGACGTCATGGTAGGGGCTATATAGTCACCCAGTTCACTCAGCTCTTCCTTCATCTAGCAGTACTCCAGCTCCTCCCATATCTCAGGAGCCTTATTATGCACCTCCTGTTTCTAGTGTGCCTCCTACGTGGGGTACTTCCAGAGGTCAGTCTAGCAGGGGTGGGCCTAGTTATTCACAGCCATCGTTCCCTCCCAAAGCTTGTTATGAGTGCAGGGATACCCGCAGGGATTGCCCTAGGCTTGGGAGGAGTGCACCTCCACAGCATTCTCAGCCGCAACGTACCCAATAGGAATCTTAGGCCATCGTTCCAGCTCCAGCTGCCACCCCACCTGCACAGCCAGCCAGTGGTGGAGATCGGGGAGATAGAGGTCACCCTCGACGGAGGGGTCGGGCCAGATTTTATGCTATTCCTGATCGTGCTGAGGGTGTCCTCCGATTCTATTATCACATGTATTATATTGATTAGTCACAGAGAGGCATCGGTTCTATTCGATCCAGGATCTACTTATTCTTACATATTATCTTATTTTTCTCCGTATTTGGATACAACCCGAGAGACCTTTGTTGGAAACACGTTCTCAAGGCTTTATACTAAAACGTGTGTTCCTATGTGTAGGTTTTGATGAATGACAAACAAGCGCAAATTGATATATGACGAAGTTCAAGTACAAGCGCACAATTGGTGGATAACGAGATTCAAGCACAAGACAAAGTTTTATAGTTTAAATGAGTCGTTCTTAATTGTGATCTTGATCCGACAACTTGACTCATGACATGGCTTCTCTCGTAAAACTATTTTTACAAAATCATGCATATTTAATTTAATGCTAAATGATTTTAAATCATGCATATTTACTTTAGTCAAAATGATTTTTAAACATGCCTCTAAAATCTGGACTAAGATAATCGATAATGTACTTATGATAATCGATTATGTTAAGCCAAGACTGCATGACAATCGATTGTGAACTAATGACAATCGATTGTGTTAAGGCAGTGAGCATCAGGTTTTTCAAACCTGCATGACAATCGATTGTGAACCTTATGACAATCGATTGTGATGAGGCAGTGTACATCAAAGTTTTTCAAAACTCAAAATAATCGATTGTGAAGCTAATGACTGTGAAAAGACAGTGTCCATCAGATTTTTCAAAGTCACAAAATAATCGATTGTGAACATATGACAATCGATTGTGTTGAGGCAGTGTCTTCCAGACTTTTTCAAAGTTATTAAATAATCGATTGTGAGTATATAACAATCGATTGTCACGAGGCAGTGTCTAAAATAATTTTCAAAGTCTGATAAATAATCGATTGTTAACATTGCACAATCGATTGTGAAGCTGACCGTTGTCGTAAAGTTTTCAAATACCGTCAGGTAATCGATTGTTGATTTTGTACAATCGATTGTTGAAATTAAAATCTGGAAAAGATTTTTTGAACGTTGCTGAATAATCGATTGTCGATTTTGTACAATCGATTGTTGAAATTAAAATCTGGAAAGGATTTTTTGAACGTTGCTGAATAATCGATTATTGATTTTGTATAATCGATTGTTTTGCGTAAAATCTGAAAATGAGTTTTTGAACGTTACCAATAATCGATTGTTGATCTTGGACAATCGATTGTTAAGCGTAAAATCTGGGATTGATTTCTGGAACGATTGGCAAACAATCGACTGTGACTTCTTGACAATCGATTGTCACACAGTAAAATCAGCAACTCTTAATTGGCAATTAGGCAACGGTAATGCCAAGTTTTTCAACTATAAATACAGCTTCCTTTCAGTGTTTTTAAACACAACAACATACAACAACTGATCATTCTATTTCTATAAGCTTGCATACTATTGTTTATCATTTTATATTCATTTCATAAAGCTTTTGAGAGCCAAAGTCTTGTCCATAGTTGTTGTGATCTTGATCTTACTTCTTTTACTCATATCTACTCATTAAGGAGTGTTTTGTTTGAGTGTTTAGTGTTTTGTACACTTGAAGAGAATTGTGATTCTCTTGTTGTAAGGAAGTTGTGTTTCCTTGGTCGAAGTCTTAGAGTGTTGTATCTCCGAGCAAGATTGTTGAGGCTTGTGTCCTCAGATTGTAAAGGTTGGTTAGGCACCCGTAAGCTTAACAGTGAAGTCTTGGAGTGTTGTATCTCCGAGAAAAGGTGTTAAGGCTTGTGTCCTTAAGTTGTAAAGGTTTGTGGAGCACCCGTAAGCTTGACAAGCTAGTGGAAACTCTCGAGAGAGTCTCTCGGGGACTGGACTAGCCACTTGTTGTGGTGAACCAGAATACATCGGTGCGTTCTTTCCTTTTTGTTTACTTAACGCACTTATTTATTTCCTGCAAATTTCAAATTCCGCAAGTTTACGCTAAATCTTATTATAACGCTATTCACCCCCCTCTAGCGTTAAGCGTATTATCTAACAATTGGTATCAGAGCCCAACTCTCTGAAGACTTAACAGTTTGAGGGAACCATCCATGGCTTCTACTCGTGACTCTTTTGCAGGAATAGGTGAAGGATTTTAACATGTTGCCCCCAATATTTGATGGAAAAAATTACTCATATTGGAAAGATCGGATGAGAATTTTCATCACAGCCAACAACTTTTATCTATGGCAAATCATCAAGCATGGTGATCAAATGACAACAAAAGTTGGGAAAGCCAAGGTAAGTGAATACAACACTAATGCAATAAATATGTTGTATAGCGCCTTGAATCAGGAAGACTATCAGAAAATTTCCCACTACAAAACCGCCAAAGAGATGTGGGATAAGCTGGAGGAGATGTATGAAAGCATGCCCCAAAAAGCGGACAGCTCATATGATGAATCAACTGGCCAATGTCTCATGGCAAACGAAGAAGAAGAGGTAAGTACGTCCAACTCTCACTCGCTTGAAGAAATGCAAAATGCTTATAATAAATTACATAGTGAGTTTGTTGATGCTTCCAAAACTATTAAAGATTTGCAGAAAACTCTGTCGTTGCAAGAAAAAGATTTTCAAAAACAACTCTCTTTAAAAGAAAAAGATTTTGAAAAACTGGTTTTAGAAAATGAGAGGTTGAAAGAGGAAAACAAGTTTTTCGGAAAAAGAAGCGCCGATAAGCCCGAAAGCTCTATTAGAAAGTGTACTTCTTGCTTGCATCTCAAAAATGAAGTAGAAAGGCTTAAAGGCACATTAGATAAGTTTAACTCTTCGCACAAAAATTTGAATGATGTTCTTGATAATTTGAAGTCAACCAAGCATGGCATAGGGTTTACGAATGAGCCTAAAGAAAAGGTTGAAGCTAAACCCCAACAACCTAAGGCTCAACCTAGGACTAATAATAAAAATGCTTATCCTAGAAATAGCAATCCTAGAACCAATATGCATGCTAGACTAAATGTTGAACATTTTAGAAGACCTAGCAATGACTTACCACCTAGAAATAACTACCCTAGAAATGATGCATATTATAGGCCAAATACTAGAAGGAATTTTGAACCCTTTAGAGCACCTAGAAATGATTTCCAACGTAGAAATAATTATTCTAGAAATGCTGCTCATAGTAGGAGAAATGATGTTCATAAAGCGCGCAATAGTCATAATGTTGAAAATAGAGTAAACCTTTTTCGTCCGTCAAGTTACTATGAACCTAGAAGGATGCATAACCCCAACGTGACTTGTCGTTATTGTAGACGTATTGGTCATATTGCTCCTGCATGTTTTACACGACATAGACATATCACTCAATCGCATCATTATGATATGCCTAACCCCCAAGGACCCAAAATGGCATGGGTACCAAAAGATCATTAATCTGTTTTGCAGGTGTGCTTGAAAGGCTACAGTATTGTAGTAGATGCACCGAGCACGACACCTCATTGCATCAAGAGGAAATTTCGGTTAGTTATCATTTTTTACAAAAACTGAATTGTTGATTTGTGCTAGCAACCAATATTGACTTATTTGTTGTTAATTTGGTTCCCTTATTGTTAAATCTTTGATAAGCTTAGTCGTAATAGTTGATGTGCGTCAACAATTGAGATATCCTTGTCAACAATCAATATCAATTAGCTTTGTTGATTCATATGTTGAAAAAGTGTTGTTAAATGACAATTATTGTCAATTAGTTTACTTGTTAGTTATCTGCTTTTAAAAGATCAAAACTGTTGATATGTATTAACAGTTAGCTTGATAAAATCATTTCATTCATGATTTGATAATTGCTATCTGTGGTTTAAATAACTGTTAGTGGTGTGTATTATCTATTAGCATATTATTCAAAAAGTCTTCACTCACGTTTTTGATGAATGCTATCATCAACTTTGAATAATAATTGAGATGTCTCATGTTTCTAACAATTGACAAAAATCCTTCTGTTAAAAATCGTCTCTTGGTGAACACATCCTTTGGTTTGGATAATGGCTGGTATGTTCTTCAAAATTCGATGTATGGTTGATCTGTTAACAGTCAATACTCGTTTGTAATATGCTTTACTAAAAATAACAATTTGTATCACTGTTACTAAAATAACTTTTGGTACACTTGTTATGTCATCCAACAAATGGGTTTATCATTGTTTTATAACAATTGGTATATCTATGTCTTGTTGGTATGTCTGGATAAATTTCTGATTAAGGGGAAATAGATTGCATGAAGTTTACTATCTTCTTGATGACAGAATTTCAAAACAACTCTCTATATTGGCAATGTTATTTTCTTTAAACTCTCATGCCACTAATATCTTGCATTCCAAATATTGTGGAAAATGATATCGTAGAAAATATTTGTATTACTTTGGAGCAACTAATAAGTGTCATGCAAGGAATCTGTAAATCGCATTTGAGATATCATTGATAGACAAGCTTAATTTCTTCTTGGAGATGCAAATTAAGCAAATGAAGAGGAAACTTTCATTTGTCCATCTAAATGTCGCAAGGAGTTGCCAAATCAATTCGAAAAGAGCAACACCAAACCAATGGTTACTTCAATGAATTTAGATGACCATCTTGACAGAAATGTGAAAGGTAAGACGAGCAATACCAAGAACTACACAGGTATGATCGTTCCTCACTTTACCTTATTGCTAGTAGACTTGATAAAATATTTAGCGTTTAATGTTGTGCTAAATATAAATCATGTCCAAATGAAGTATTGAATGCGGGTAAACATTGATCTAAATGCATACATTTTAGGTTGCATTTATATTTTAATTACTGACTTGAGCGTCGGAGACGTTTAATTCTATTTTGCAGGTATCGCCCTAAAGGTAGGGGGAATTATAAAGAAACGGCATAGAACAATCGATTGTTACAGCTAATAATCGATTATTTCACTGTGCAGAAAATCGATTAGCAAGTATCACTAACCGATTGTTTATGGTTTATATTTATTATGCAGTTTTGTTAAATAATTGATTCTTTAACTGCAAAATCGATTTCTGTCTCAGCCATTCATCAATGCTTTTCCAAAACAATAGATTGTTTCAATATAATCTGGTATTCTCAAAGTCAAAATATAATCGATTATTCTCAAAATCAGAAAATTTATGTGCTCACTGTAACATAACAATCGATTACCATATTTTAACAATCGATTATTTCATGTCAGTAATTCAACATTTTTTTTACCGTTTGGTTATGCAATCGATTTGTGTCAGTTCCGAGATTCAGTCAAATCTTAATGACAATCGATTATCTCATTCCAACAATCGATTGTCTAACGGTCAGTAAGATTTATTTTTACCGTTTCTGACTGTTTCAGCTTTCAATTTTCTGCAGATTTCTTCCATTAATGAAATGCCTTTCTCCCCTCTATAAATAGGCTCCATATATGTTCATTTTTATTCACTCAAGCATCAACTTTAGCTCTCAAACTATCAAAATTCTTTCAAGTCTCTTGCAAATTCCAGCAATACTCAGTGAAAATGTCGGGCCGTCACTCCAAACGTTCCCGTTCTGCTAGGCATGGTGCATCCTCCTCTGCTGCTCCAAACTATCCTTATCAAGATGGTTCCGTTCTATATTTTAATTCTGACATCGAGCTTACTCGATTTTTAGCAAAACTTGAAAAGCGCGACATTCTTCCTCCCCGCTTTTCAACCAACAAGTATCTTGAATCTTATGGCCCTGCTGCAAATATGCTCAAAAATTGTCAACTTCTTGACTTCTTACTTCTTACCCATCCTTACATCAATACTACATTGATTCAAGCCTTTTACTCCAACCTTCATGAGGATGATGACGGTGAGCTTGTGACAAATATAAATGGTGTTCAAATTCTTCTTTCCGATGAAAACCTTCATACCATTGCCCGTCTTCCTCATAATGGTGAAGACATTTTTCGGTACATCGGAGAGGCCGGAGCCCTTTTTGATGAAACGGTCCTCCTACATCAAACCGGACTTACTTCTTATGATCCAAATCTTTCTTCCCGTCGTCCTACAATTACGGGAATGGATCCAAATTATCGGTTGATTTTCTATTTCATCACCCGAGTCCTCAAGCCTCGCAAGCATAACCATACTACCATTTCCCAAGAGGACACCAAGCTCATGCATGCCATAATAACCGGAGCTAACATCAATTGGTGTCGGTTTGTCAAGATTCACATGCGTGCTATCGGAGATGATAAGCCTCTTCCTTATGCTCTCCTCATCATGAATTTTATTGAAGCCTCCGGATTCATCACTTCCAACGGTCCTCTCAAAAAGAGTACCAAGAAGTGGGAAATTTCAGAATCCTCCTTTCATCATGACGGTGATCATGCAGCGCCTGCTCCTCCTCCAACCCGTCGAACTCGTTCGCCTTAAGAGCCCACTCTCCAGTCCATTTCCGACCAAATTTCTTCCTTGACCACCTCTGTTGGTCAATTGACAAATGAGATCCATAGATATTTTGACCATGTTCATTATCCATATGCCGGTCTTGTTCCCTTTGAAGCAGTGCCGGACGATGAGGCGAGAAACAATGATGAATAATTTCTTTGTCTTTCTATTTTATTGTTCTATGTTTGTAGTGTTCTCATTATGTACCCGTTTTATTTTCAATGAACAAACAAGTTCTTTTTAATCCTTGCCATCTTATTATATTTTTTTTGCTAATGGCAAAAGGGGGAAGATAACGGGTATGCACTCTCAATATTTATAAGCTTATATTGAGGGGGAACAAATTGCGTACTTGTTGCATGTCTTGAATCGTCATTATAAATTGTATAAGTTGCATATCCCGCTTAAAGTTTGCCATTATCAAAAAGGGGGAAATTGTTGGAAACACGTTCTCAAGGCTTTATACTAAAACGTGTGTTCTTATGTGTAGGTTTTGATGAATGACAAACAAGCGCAAATTGATATATGACAAAGTTCAAGTACAAGCGCACAATTGGTGGATAACGAGATTCAAGCACAAGACAAAGTTTTATAGTTTAAATGAGTCGTTCTTAATTGTGATCTTGATCCGACAACTTGACTCATGACATGGCTTCTCTCGTAAAACTATTTTTACAAAATCATGCATATTTAATTTAATGCTAAATGATTTTAAATCATGCATATTTACTTTAGTCAAAATGATTTTTAAACATGCCTCTAAAATCTGGACTAAGATAATCGATTATGTACTTATGATAATCGATTATGTTAAGCCAAGACTGAATGACAATCGATTGTGAACTAATGACAATCGATTGTGTTAAGGCAGTGAGAATCAGGTTTTCAAACCTGCATGACAATCGATTGTGAACCTTATGACAATCGATTGTGATGAGGCAGTGTACATCAAAGTTTTTCAAAACTCAAAATAATCGATTGTGAAGCTAATGACAATCGATTGTGAAAAGACAGTGTCCATCAGATTTTTCAAAGTCACAAAATAATCGATTGTGAACATATGACAATCGATTGTGTTGAGGCAGTGTCTTCCAGACTTTTTCAAAGTTATTAAATAATCGATTGCGAGTATATAACAATCGATTGTCACGAGGCAGTGTCTAAAATAATTTTCAAAGTCTGATAAATAATCGATTGTTAACATTGCACAATCGATTATGAAGCTGACCGTTGTCGTAAAGTTTTCAAATACCGTCAGGTAATCGATTGTTGATTTTGTACAATCGATTGTTGAAATTAAAATCTGGAAAAGATTTTTTGAACGTTGCTGAATAATCGATTGTCGATTTTGTACAATCGATTGTTGAAATTAAAATCTGGAAAGGATTTTTGAACGTTGCTGAATAATCGATTATTGATTTTGTATAACCGATTGTTTTGCGTAAAATCTGAAAATGATTTTTTGAACGTTACCAATAATCGATTGTTGATCTTGGACAATCGATTGTTAAGCGTAAAATCTGGGATTGATTTCTGGAACGATTGGCAAACAATCGATTGTGACTTCTTGACAATCGATTGTCACACAGAAAAATCAGCAACTCTTAATTGGCAATTAGGCAACGGTACTGCCAAGTTTTTCAACTATAAATACAGCTTCATTTCAGTGTTTTTAAACACAACAACATACAACAACTGATCATTCTATTGCTATAAGCTTGCATTCTATTGTTTATCATTTTATATTCATTTCATAAAGCTTTTGAGAGCCAAAGTCTTGTCCATAGTTGTTGTGATCTTGAGCTTACTTCTTTTACTCATATCTACTCATTAAGGAGTGTTTTGTTTGAGTGTTTAGTGTTTTGTACACTTGAAGAGAATTGTGATTCTCTTGTTGTAAGGAACTTGTGTTTCCTTGGTCGAAGTCTTGGAGTGTTGTATCTCCGAGCAAGATTGTTGAGGCTTGTGTCCTCAGATTGTAAAGGTTGGTTAGGCACCCGTAAGCTTAACAGTGAAGTCTTGGAGTGTTGTATCTCCGAGAAAAGGTGTTAAGGCTTGTGTCCTTAAGTTGTAAAGGTTTGTTGAGCACCCGTAAGCTTGACAAGTTAGTGGAAAATCTCGAGAGAGTCTCTCGGGGACTGGACTAGCCACTTGTTGTGGTGAACCAGAATACATCGGTTTCTTTCCTTTTTGTTTACTTAACGCACTTATTTATTTCCTGCAAATTTCAAATTCCGCAAGTTTACGCTAAATCTTATTATAACGCTATTCACCCCCCTCTAGCGTTAAGCGTATTATCTAACAACCTTGAGCTCTCCTGTTTATGTTTCTACTCCCATGGGAGATTCCCTTGTTGTGGACCATTATATCGATCATGTTTGGTTACTATTCGTAGTTTGAGACCAGGGCAGATCTCTTATTACTTGATATGGTTGATTTCAATATTATCTTGGGCATGGACTAGTTGTCACCTCAGTATGCTATTCTTGATTGCCACACTAATACCGTGACGTTGGCTATGCCAGGTATTCCGCGTATTGAGTGGAGTGGTACTTTTGATCACACTCCCAGTAGAGTCATATCTTTTCTTAAAGCTCATCGTATGGTTGAGAAGGGGTGCGCCGCGTATTTAGCTTATGTGAGAGATGTCAGTGCTGATACCCCTTCTGTTGACTCTGTCCCAGTGTTACGGGATTACCCCGATGTGTTTCCAACTGATCTTCCGGGCATGCCGCCCGATCGAGATATTGATTTTGGCATTGATTTGTTGTCGGGAACCTAGCCCATAGCAATTCCTCCTTACCATATGGCTCCTTCTGAGTTGAAGGACTTGAAGGATCAATTACAAGAATTGCCTGATAAGGGTTTCATTCGACCTAGTGTTTTAGCGTAGGATGCTCCTGTCTTGTTCTAAAGAAAAAAGATGGTTCTATGCGCATGTGTATCGATTATTTCCAGTTGAACAAGGTCACAGTGAAGAACCAATATCCTTTGCCTCGTATCAATGATCTATTTGACCAGCTTCAGGGCGCACAGGTGTTTTCAAGATTGATTTGCGCTCAGGTTATCACCAGCTAAAGATTCGGGAACCGAATATCCCGAAGACTGCTTTCAGGACTCTGTATGGTCATTACGAGTTCCTTGTCATGTCATTTGGGCTGATCAACGCCCCAGCAGCTTTTATGCATTTGATGCATAGTGTATTCAGGTCCTATCTTAACTTGTTTGTCATTGTTTTCATAGATGATATTCTTATATACTCCCGGAGTCGGGAAGATCATGAGCGGAACCTGAGGGCAGTGCTTCAGACCCTGTGAGAAAAGAAATTATATGCAAAGTTCTCAAAATGTGAGTTTTGGTTGATTTTTGTGGTATTTCTAGGTCACGTGGTATCGAGTGAGGGCTTTCGGGTGGATCCGAAGAAGGTGGAGGCCGTACAGAGTTTGCCCAGGCCCTCCTCAACAATAGAGATCCGCAATTTCCTTGGCCTGGCAGGGTATTACCGTCATTTTGTGGAGGAGTTCTCATCGATTGCGGCCCCTATGACTAGATTGACCCAGAAGGGTGCTCCCTTTCAATGGACAAGCGAGTGTGAGGCGAGCTTTTATAAGCTCAAGACGACTTTGACTTCAGCCCCTATTCTGATTTTGCCTACTGGTTCGGGGTCCTATACAGTTTATTGTGATGCCTCACGAGTCGAAATTGGAGCGGTGTTGATGCAGGACGATAGAGTGATTGCCTACGCGTCCAGACAGTTGAAGGTACATGAAAAGAACAATCATGTCCATGACCTTGAGTTAGCTGCTATAGTTCATGCCTTGAAGATCTGGCGTCATTATTTGTACGGTGTGCTATATGAGATTTACACGGATCATCAGAGTTTACAGCACTTGTTCAAGCAGAAGGATATGAACTTGCACCAGAGGAGATGGTTGAAGCTACTGAAGGATTATGATATTACTATTATTTATCATCTGGGCAAGGCCAATGTGGTAGTCGATGCCTTGAGTCGCGGGGCAGAGAGTTTGGGGAGTTTATAATATTTACTAGCTTCAAAGAAACCTATGGCGATGGATGTTCAGGCCCTAGCCAGTCAGTTCGTGAGATTGGACCTTTCGGACCCAGTCGGGTTCAAGCATGTGTGGTTTCTCAATCTTCATTGTTTGATCGTATCAGGGAGCGGCAGGATGATGACCCTCATTTGCTTGTCCTCAGGGACACAGTCTAGCATGGCGATACTAGGGATGTGACTATTGGAGATGAAAGGGTATTGAGGATGCAGGGTCGAATCTGTGCACCCGATGTTGATGATATTCGGGAGTTGATAGTGGCATAGGCACATAGCTCATGGTACTCCATCCATCTGGGTGTCACGAAGATGTATTAGGATCTGAGACAACATTACTGGAGGAGATGGATGAAGAAGGACATAACAGAGTTTGTAGCTAGATGCCTCAACTGTCAACAGGTAAAAGCTGAGCACCAGAGACCGGGAGGGTTACTCCAGCAGATGGAGATTCCAGAGTGGAAATAGGAGAAGATCGCTATGGATTTTGTAACTGGTCTCCCTCTGGCGGCGAAGAAATTTCATTCTATTTGGGTTGTTGTGGATCGGCTGACCAAGTTCGCTCATTTCATTCTAGTATGCACTTCTTACTTAGCGGAGCGGTTAGGGGGGATTTATATCAGGGAGATTGTCTGTCTACACAGAATTCCAATTTCTATCATCTCAGACAGGGGTTCAGTGTTTACATCACGGTTCTGGAGAGCCGTCCAGGAGGAGTTAGGTACTCAAGTGACTATGAGCCCAACTTTTCACCCTCAGACGGATAGACAGTCCGAGCGCACCATTCAGATTCTTGAGGATATGCTTCGTGCGTGCGTGATTGAGTTTAGAGCGTCTTGGGATCAGTTCTTGCCATTGGCTGAGTTTACGTACAACAACAGTTATTAGTCCAGCATTCAGATGACGCTGTATGAGGCCTTATATGGTAGGAGGTGCAGATCCCCGATGGGTTGGTTCGAGCCGGGTGAGGCCAGGCTATTGGGCACTGATTTGGTCCAGGATGCGGTCGAGAAGGTTAAGGTAATTCAGGATAGACTCCGTACTGCTCAGTCCAGACAGAAGAGTTATGCGGACCGAAAGGTTCGTGACGTTTCCTTTATGGTTGGTGAGCAGGTTTTGCTTTGGGTCTCGCCTATGAAAGGCGTCATGAGGTTTGGGAAGAAAGGAAAGTTGAGTCTGAGGTTCATTGGCCCTTTTGAGGTTTTGAAGTGAGTTGGGAGGTTGCTTATGAGCTTGCTTTACCTCCCAGTTTGGCAAGGGTTTATCCGGTATTTCATGTCTCGATGCTTTGTAGGTATCACAGTGACCCATCTCACGTGTTGGAGTTCACTTCAGTCCAGTTGGACAATGACTTGTCCTATGTTGAGGAGCTAGTGGCAATATTAGACAGGTAGGTCCGAAAGCTCAGGTCAAAGGATATATCTTCAGTAAAGGTTCAGTGGCGGGGTCAGCCGGCCAAGGAGGCAACTTGGGAGACCGAGCGGGATATGCGTAGCCGATACCCTTATCTTTTGCTACTTCAGGTATGTTCTCTATGCTCGTGCGAGGATGAACGAATGTTTAAGTATAGGAGGATGTGACGACCCGACCGGTTGTTTTTGGAATTTATGTCCCGTTTCCCCATCTATTTTGGGGTTTTCGGGACGTTCGATGATAGAATTTTGGGTGTTTTTGAGATACTTAGTCCCTAAATGAGAGCTTAAGTGTTGGAAAGTGGTCCGTAATTAGAACAGTGTGAAGATGACCTTGGAATGGAAATTTGATGGTTCTGTTAGCTCCGTTAGGTGAGCTCGGTTTTGGGAGATTTTTCGAGGGATTTTCAGAGGCAATGATTGGGTAACGATTCCTTACTCCCTTTTGATTAATACCCATAAATCTAACCTCAAATTCAACCTTTAATTTCGGATTTTGAATGAAAATTGAGGTAAAGTTCTTAGACCTAATTGTGAGGATTTGAGGGGGGTATTTGACCTCCGATTTGGGAGATTTTTATATGGATAGACTCGTGATAGTATGAAGTTTCCGAAAATGTAAAAAATTATTCAATTTCGAGACGTTTTGGTCATTTTACCTATGTTTACGCCTTAGCTTTAATTTTAATAGTGGAATTAGTTACCTGCGATGTTATTTACAATATGTAATTGGTTTGAATACATTTGGGCCACTCGGAGTCGGATACTCGTGGCAAGGGCATCGTTTCATAGTGATTTTTGCACCGGTTCGAGTTAAGTGGCTTGTCTAACCTTGTGGGGGGGGGGGGGACCTCTCCCCTTTGGATATCTTGACTGTTTTTTTAAATGCCTTGTGTGCGAGGCGACGAGCGTGTACTTGTGCTAATTGTTGAAAATTCACCTACTCGACTTATTTAGATTGTGTTTCCTCGCTTACTTGACTGTTATAAATGCAAGTTTACCTGTGTTAGTTTAAGAAAAGCATGTTAGTTGACTTATTTGTTCTATTTGACTAAACTGCAATATCTGCCCTCCGTGAAGCATGTTAGACTCTAGATTCTGTTTGTTGTCTTTACTTAGCTTTATATAATATTGACTGTTGTAATGTGTTTACGATTTGGCACTACGGGACGACATCCTGGGAGTTCCCCTGTACATGTTATACTCTAACATTGGGAGTGCGCGATACTAAGAGATCCCTAGCACCGGATTGATTACAAACGTAGGATACTGGGAGATCATCGGGATACTTGGAGATCCATCGATTATGAATAAGAGGATACTAGGAGATCCTTGGGATACTTGGAGATCCCTTGTGCATATGATGAGGATACCAGGAGATCCTCGGGATACCAGGAGGTCCCCCGTGATAAATAGCCGGTAGTGGTTTGATCCTTATTCATAGATTGTATTGTATACTGTTTTCTGTTTTACTTATTATCTTGCTAGATTCTCGATATAAACTGTATTCATATTGTTTAGTCATTTCTAATGTTTATCTCAGTAGGGCCTCGACATTCCTCGTCACTACCCAACCGAGGTTAGGCTTGGCACTTACTGAGCATCGCTGTGGTGTACTCATGCCTCTTCTGCGCATATTTTTCATGTGCAGATCCAGGTACTTTTGAGCATGTGTACCGTCAGTAGCTGTCAGGAGCATTTCAGAGACTTGAGGTATACATCTGCTACGTCCGCAGATCCGTAGAGTCTCCCTCTCATTCTACATATAGTTAGCTAGATGTTATTTCGTTCTTCTTTGTATTAGACTATTCTGGTGATTTCACTAGTGTATGTTCTTCTATAGCCTGTGTTGCCCGTGGGATTCCAGGTCTTGGGAGGTTTTTCAGCATTTTAGTATTAAAGTGTATGTGCCAGGCGACAAACCTATACATTTCCTTTATGTTATTCGGTATTCTGTTATTGTTTTCGTAAGGATTGTTAATTCCGCAATGTGTTAAGCATATCTAGTCGTGAAGACTGGATGCCGTCATGACATATTCACAATTGGTGGACTAGGGTCGTGACATAAAATGACGTAGGTATATGACGGCTCAACTTAGTTATATGTGATCCTTTAGGGGATAATATGAATGAAATATTAGAGAGTCATGATGATAACGCGTTATGGAGTATAGTTCAAAATAATAATATAAAACAAGGAAAAATAAGCTAAGAGAAAGAGAGGATAGATTCTTATGTCTTCCATGTATTCAAGTACATTTTTCAAGCACATACACTATTATTTCTCATCCTCTATTTATAGTATTACATAGAAGTATACCAAAGGATACCATAACATATCATTAAACATGTCATTAAGCATTTAAGATCACGGAGAGATTATGCAATTACAATTATAATTCCGTAAGTATTAGAGTAGTAAAAGTTATAGAAATAATGGAGAAGACATTTAATCATTGCTCCTTTGGTGATTATGGACATCCACCATAATTCAATATGCTATAACAAATAGCATGGGCAGATCTACGGTGGTACGCCATCCACAAGTTTTGACCGAGATTATGCAGTAGTATGTGTACATGCATGTATATACTGTAAAAATGGTACAAATATATTAAATGGCACCCTCATTAACAAAATGACTCAAAGTGCCACTAGCAATGCTCTTTCATTCCACCCTTGTGGTGCGTGTTCAAATCTGGCATTGCACATTTTTCTTTGAAATTTTGTTTGGTGCATATAAGACTCCTTTGTTTCTCTTCTCTTTCCTTAATTGCTCTTTGTTGTTTGTTGTTTGTTGTTTGTTGTTTGTTGTTTATTAGTACTCTTCCTATTGACTTTTTCTTTGTTTATTAGTTTATTTTGAAATTTCTTTTTTTTTTTCTTTAAACATAATTATATATAAATATCTTTTTCTTTCAAAAATCTATTCTTTCCTCGTAAAAAAACCCCGCTGTTGCGCTTTCCCAACTCCTTCATGATTTATCCTCCATGATTTATCAATAGACAATAGAAAAATTAATTTTTTTTCCAGGAACATAATTTCAGTAAATCTATTTGGAGAAACCAAAAAATATAGAAATCCTTAAATAAGTTACTGTTTTAATCAAGGATAAAAGTTTATTTTATTGTTATATTGCTCTAAATTAGGATAATTCCATACAATATTGAGTGATATAATGCGAAAAATATCCGTAAACTTGCTTCGATTTTAATGTTTAGAGTGCTTATTAGTATAAACTTTTGTCTTGAGTATTTAAATATAAATTGATAATGAGCCTTTTTTTGTTTTGATACAAAATGTATAATCTAGTTAATTTTATGCTTCTTTTCCAAGTTAACATACAAATTACGTAATTTTTGCTCGATCAATTTATCTATATTAACTTAAAAGACGAATAACCCGAACTAAAACTCAAATAGACCAAATCAATTAACTTTATATCCTATTTAGACAATATAAATTATAACATATCTGCGTTCAAAATTTTGTGACATCCGCCGCCTCTAAAACCTGGTTTCGCCTGTGACATTTTTATGATTGTTGCTCAACTTTTTCATTTCCTTTTAATAACTTTTTCAGTTTTATTTCCTTTTACACCCTACATTCATTTTTGTGTTTTTCCGACCTCGCCCTTGGCTTTGTACCTCATCCTGTATTGATACCTTCAGGTCTCTGCCCCTTTAACAGTCAGCTATCAAGATTTATTGCTCTTTCCGTGCCAAAGCTGTCCTTTCGTCTCCGTTGATAGCAGAAGAAAATCCTGCCCTGTTCTCGTCACCGCCTTGCTAGGTACGACTCATTGAGAAAAGTCTCATTTTTTGTTCGTTTGCTTTGTGCCTAATCCATATTCTTTATTTTTTGCTGTTATTGTTCAATCTTGAATTTTTCTTTATAACCGACTGTGCTTTCGATTATTTATAACCGTATTTGGCCCCGAAACGGAAAATTCCAGTGCCCTTCTTATTCCTTTGTTCTATCTGTTGTTGACTTGAGGGATTGTACGCTTTTGAGTTTTTACCGCAGCAATTTTGTCGGATTTGTGGACGGTTGATGATAAAGTTGGTGTCTTTTTGCTGATTATGTTAATTTCTTATTTTGAAATGCTGTATTGCTTGTATTTCTTTTCCTGTTTGGTAGTTTTGCTATTAAATCCTAATTTTTTGACACCCGAGCAATTCCGGAGAGCTAGTGGTGCACGGTTTGAAACTCACAAGATAATGGGTCCACTCCTCTATCCTCTCCACTTAAATACCAAGCCTTTGTCAGTGGCATGGGTTCTCTAACCAGTGGCGGAGGGGGTTCAAGAAAAAATTGTAACTAGTGAGAATTGAACCCATGACCTTGTGTAGATTTTGAACTCCCTTGACCACTAAATTACACTTTTGGATTCTGTTAAAGGGGTTCAAAACTTAATATATAGAGATAAAAAACAGATTTTTCCTTATATATATCGTGTAATTTTTCGGCGAAGAGTGTTCGGGTGAACACCCTTGCGCCCCCTAAATCCGCCCTGGTTCTAACCCGTGTAATGTGCCTAATCCATGCATCACAAGGTACGCTATTATTACTAGAACCACCGGGGGGGGGGGTATTCTATCCTAATTCTTTCTTTTCTTTTTCTCTCATTGAGGTGTGTTACTTTGTAGGTTTTTAACCCGTTCTTCTTTTGGGTTTGGGATGGGGGAAGAGCTGTCTAGATCTAGTATAGTTTTATTGTATTATTATTATTATTATATTATTATTATTATTATTATTATAACATTGAAGGATTACTTTGTTACACAATGAAAGATGATAAAAAGTGTATGTTCCATTCTTATATTCTTTCTTAGTTGTTTTCCCTCTGTGTATAGTTAGAAAATACACAAGGGGTGAGTGATTTATTGTTGCGTCGTACCTACTGGGAAAAGCATTGTATAATAGCATTCAAGTAAAGAGATTCGGAGATGAAAACAGAACAGGACAAGATAGTATATGACAGTAGTTGAACTTATTCTAAATTTTTGGTTCATTTGCTGTAGATTGCAGTGTGTTCATAAACATGCTTGATGTTTAGATTGACGTACTCATATCTTTTAGCTAGATTTGGTTCTTGAGTGATGAGGTAGGAACATTTTGAACATGAAATAGCATTTTGTAAATATCTTGTATATGTGCCAAATATGGTCTTTAGTTTTTTAGAGTGTTACATGTTGGGCTTTAATCTGTGTTGCTCTTGTTGAAGTTTGGGCTTGTGGTCCGGAATGTCATCTGTATCTAGCCAGCCTCAGTTCCGATACACACAGCCTCCCTCTAAGGTTCTACATTTAAGAAACTTACCATGGGAGTGCACAGAGGAGGAACTTATCGAATTGGGGAAACCATTTGGTAAAGTTGTCAACACCAAGTGTAATGTTGGAGCCAATAGAAATCAAGCATTTATAGAGTTTGTAAGTCGAACTTCTTTTTTCTTCAAATCTCTGTTTCTTTCTAGTGAAACTATACTTAAACTTCATGTCTTGTTTTCTACCTATTAATGTTTGTAGGCAGAACTGAATCAAGCTATTGCAATGATATCATACTATGCGTCTTCCTCAGAACCAGCTCAGGTACGAGGGAAAACTGTCTACCTACAGTATTCCAACAGACAAGAGATAGTGAACAACAAAACTACTGCCGATGTAGCTGGAAATGTATTGTTGGTAACAATTGAGGGAGATGACGCACGCCTTGTCAGTATTGATGTTCTACACTTGGTAAGTAATTATATTACTTCCCCACATATTTGTTTGGTGGATGGCAAACCTTCTTCATAGAAAGGTTTTCTACGTAGTTTTGGTATTAGGTTATGGTATGTCTTGCTTTGTTGAGTGCTCTTTGACATGAATATGAATGGATCAGCAGGCCAATGTCAAGGATATATCTGCAATGGCAGCTTATTGCATCGGGAGAAAGAGCACATGTGTGTTTGTTTCCTTTCTCCTTTGCTTAACACTGGCTCTTTCTCACCCCTTCTTTTAATTTTATTATCTCAACTTCCCTTGGAGTGTCAGATATTTATCTTTTCTTTTTCTTTTGAAAATTGGCACTCTCTCTTTGGCATGTGCACGGCGTTTGCTGCTACATCTTGTCACCTGAAGCAAAATTGTTGCTTGTGCGTCTGGCATTTGTTAGTGGATGCAGCATTTCAGTGTTCTGTTATAGTGTGTTTGTCTCTTCCAATTTAAAATAACTCAAATTTTAGTGTTGTGTCTGTCCTTGGTCATTTAGTTGCCTAAACCCTCTTTTTCCGTTACTTGTTTGTGTTGATCTTTCCCTAAATCTATCTTTTAATGTAAATAGCTTATTAAATACTTTAAATATTTCTCTATCTCCTCGCTTCTTGTTTGGTATTATTGGAATGTTCATAGAGAAGATTTTTTTTAAAAAAGACATCTTCATGGAATGGGATAGATGTAGATCAGGTCACTTATCACTGCTGAAGACCCCAGCAATAATGATCGTCAGTTGACTACGCCTCATTTATTCTCACTAAGTCAAGCCGTAGGCTTTATTGAAAGAGACACTAAATCAACTCCGTTGCTATAGTGAAAGATTGATGAATGTTCTGAATATCTGAATGGCTGAAGTTATTATGTTAATTTGATCATGCAGTCTCCTGTGGTCTGGTAGTTTTGGTTCCATCAGATTCAGTAGATGAGAGGAGCGGTATTTTTTTCAATTTTTCACAAAAAGTACTTTTTACTTTTGAGATTTTCTTTAGGTCAACATATAGGTTTCATATCTGAAAGGGAGATTCTTCACTGATATCTTTAAGAGAGAAGATATAATTGATAATCATTTGAAACTAGGTGGATTTTTTGTTGTCTTGTACTTTTTTATTCAAGAACAATGATTGAAATTGCAAAATAACATCTAAGAAGTTCCCAAATTATTTCATTTTTACCTTCAATTGATTTTTTCTACTCAAAATCCTATTTTTTCAGGTGTTCTCAGCTTTTGGATTTGTTCATAAGATTACTACATTTGAGAAAACTGCTGGATTCCAGGTCAGTATGTTACAGAAGTTGGATTCTATCAACTTTGATTGGTCTTATTTATGTCTCTAGAACACTGATTCAGCTGACAAGTCCACCACTCTTACTTGGGACCCTTTTCAGGCTCTAGTGCAATTTTCTGATGCAGAAACTGCCACTTCTGCAAAAGATGCCCTTGATGGAAGAAGCATTCCCAGGTGATTGTGGATTTATATTTCAGATTGGGATGTAGCCCAACTGTTATGGATCATTTACTGTAGATGTGGTGCACATACATTGGGGCTCGACATCTTTGAAGATCTTTTTTAAGAATCTACCGAAGGGGTACACGCATGTTCCTTGACCATTCCATATCTCATTTTATGTTTGCATAATGCTCCTCAGGTTCATTGTAATTTTAGTGATATGGCCTGTGTTGAAGGGGAGCTTTGGAGCAACGTTAAAGTGGTTTTCGTGTGACCTATAGGTCACGGGTTCAAGCAGTAGAAGCAGCCACTTATATTTGCATTAGTGTAGGCTGTCTATATCACACCCTTGGGATGCGGCCCTTCTCCGTACATGCCAGAGAGAAAAGGCTAGAACTTATGCTTTGACTTGATTGATAGCTCTTTTCTCCTCCGTAAATGTGGGATGCTTTGTGCACCGGTTTGCCCTTTTTTATGGCTGCTGTACTGCTAGAAAAATGTAGTTTTAAATGTTGCTGTAGAACCTATTCATAACTAGTACCCGTGTGCTTGCATCTTCTAGCTTAAGAAATATTAGCTGATCCTGGTTAAAAGGTGCTGGCCAGAAGAGACTTCTGCTTAGACTTGCTGTCAGCCAGCTGTTTCGATGTGCATATGCTCAAAGACTACTATGATAGTATTTAAAAAAAAAATACTGCTCTGTCTTTATACCCATCATCGGCTATTCAGTATCACTACATGCTAGTCCTTTTTTTTTTTGTGTATTTGAGAGTGGCTATTGACCTATATTGTTTTTCTCTTCTGCCTTAGGTATTTGATTCCAGAACTGGGACCTTGCTCCCTCAAAATAACATATTCTGCACATACTGATCTTAGTGTGAAGTTTCAGAGTCATCGTAGCAGGTAGAACTGATCTTCCCCCCCCCCCCCCCCCCCCAACCCCACTCACGCACACCCTTTTTCTGCTAAACAAACATTCCTGATAAATGGCTTGTTCTATTTTGGGAAAATTAGGTGTACATATTGCATTTTATTAGCCTTCATCACTAATACTCATTTTATTTCCTATTCTTTGGGAGTCTAATGATTACTTTTATCCTCTCTTTAATAATCATTTCATATGGTTTTGATTTAGGGATTACACAAATCCTCTCCTTCCCGTTGCACCCTCAGCCATTGATGCAAGTGGCCAGGTAATCAATTTGTCACAACTCTTAGTGTGGTCATTAGTTGCAAGGGAGGATGTGTTAGGATTCTAATTTGTGTCTTCCTTCTTTCTTGTTAGTGTATTCTGGATTTTCCTTTTTGATAAGTCAAAAGCTTCATTAACTAACATGGAATCAGTATTAAAAAATATGTACGAAGTAAGCATGTGGCTTAGTCATCTTCATCTAACAAATTTGCCCATGTATGTATGGCAAGATATACTCCCTCTACACAAAAGGTACTAGCGTTTCAGAAAAGAATACACTTTCATGTTGTATTTTGCAAATTTGGGGGCTGCTTTAAGTTGATGCATCTTTCCTGGAGATTATGATTTAACTGGTAGAGTATAGCAGTTTGTGTGCTTATCTTTGTATGGTTGGTCCATGTATGTTTCTGTGCTTAGGGTGCATCTGCAGTTGGTTGATGAAATGCTGGTTTCTTTCCTTTCTTTGAAATTTCTTCCATTCACGTTTCAGATCGGTGTGGGTTTAGATGGGAAGAAATTGGAGCCTGAGAGTAATGTTCTTCTTGCTTCCATTGAGAACATGCAGTATGCTGTAACCTTGGATGTCCTACACATGGTACCCTACTTCAGTTGCAAGATAGTTTCTGTACATTCTCTTTCGGCTTTAATCCCGAGTTACTTATTGCTTTATCTGTTTCCTTGATGTGTGGGGTTCAGGTATTTTCAGCTTTCGGCCCTGTGCTAAAGATTGCAATGTTTGATAAGAATGGCGGGGTTCAGGCTCTAATACAATATCCAGGTCAGATGAAAATTTCTATTTTCGTCAAACTGCATTTTCCACTAAAAAGTCAGTAGTTGCTTGTTTTGATGATTCAAAATATTTCTAGCAAAGAGGCCAAGGATGGTTCTCAGCTGTATTTGCATAGGGAATTCGGCAATGAAGTTATAGTCTTTTGTTTTTATTAGTCTAGATATATTGATTGAAGAAACATAGTGGTTATTGTACTTGTATCTGACCTAAACCCTGGATTGTTACCCCCTTGAAATTGGTCACCTTGTATTGGTTTTGTATAACTGGAACTAATCTGGTTACTCAGTACTAAGAGTGCTTGTATGCTGAACGATAGAATCAATGCAATGTGTTTGCAGATGTGCAGACAGCAGTTGTTGCAAAGGAAGCTCTGGAAGGACATTCCATATATGAAGGAGGATTTTGTAAGCTTCATATCTCCTCCTCTCGCCACACTGATCTCAGTATTAAGGTAAAAAGGGTCATAAAGCGCTTTATTTGCTAAAGATACTGGGAGTAATTTGTAACATACTACAGTTTTAGCGTCAGCCATCTCTTTATGTTTTTTGCCTATTTGGAACAATTTGTCTACAAAATCACGTGTTTTCCTGGTCTGATATCAGGTAAATAATGATCGGAGCAGAGATTATACAATCCCGAATGTCCCTATACTAAACTCTCAACCCTCGGTTTTGGGGCAGCAACCACATCCAGTAGGAGGTCCAGGTGTTCATCCATACAATGGGCCAACACAATATGCCCCAGCTCCACAAGGTCATGCTGCACCTCAGCATTCAGCTGGCTGGAACTCACCTGTAGGGACTGCACCTCAACAAATACCGATGCAGATGCACAATCACCCTTACTCTATACCTGCAAGTGGGCCGCCTCAGATGGGTCATGGGATGCCTCCAATGCATGGACAGAACGGCCTACCACATTCTGCCGGAATGCCTCCATATCATCCACGATAGCACTAGTGAGAACCCCAAACTTATATAGACCAGGATTACATTTTGTTGAAGCGAGATGCCAAAATGTTGAATACTTTGGTCCAGACTGCATTTCTTTGTTCTTCGTTTTCTGTCTCCCTCTCTATATCTTATTCCCTTTTTCTTTTGGGTGTCATTGGAAGGTTTCTAAACCACTTATTAGGCATCCGCTGTTATGAAGAGACTTCATTGACCTGTAGTGCAAATCGTTTTTAATTGTCTTTTCATATCAATTATTATACTATTGTCGTAGCATTCGGTTTCAGTGTGCTTTGAAATATTTGTACTGCAGCTTGATTGATTGATTGAAAATACTTGTTGTGATTGCTTTCTATAACTTAGAAAACACACATTGCACCCTCTGGTTGAACATAAAATAACCCATCCCACTCTTTATTTTATCCAACCGACCCAACCTAATAACTCCCCCCACTCTAGCCCCTCTCACCTGAGTAAATTTGAGTAAGCTTTACAATTATGTGAGACAAAAAATAACCCATCCCACTATGAAGATGGATTTAACGGTTGAGGGATAATTTGAATCCCAAACAATAATATAGTTTAATTTTTTATAGTAGAGCGCACATATCACCATTTTCCGTTTATTTTAACATCCTCTTACATCGAACAAACATTTCCTCAAAATAATTTTTTTTTATAAAATAGTTACTAAATAAATTGACCCAAAAAATTAGGGGATATATTTAAGATATTATATGGGTCAGAATCTGACCTCCTGATCATTACCGAAATTAATTATATCTTAAGCTAATTTTTGGCTAATAAGTGGTATGATCACTTATTAGTCACGATTCCCGATGGTTACCCAGTTCGATCAACAAGGCCGCGGCCCATCCGTCGTCACAAGGACGGAACCTCAAAGTGGCCACGACCATTCTTCACCAGTTCATACAGCTTGTAGCTATAAATACTAAGAGAAATAACCCTAAATAGGAGCTGTTGCTTCTTCTTCATCACTACTCTCAAGAAAAGAGATAACATCATTGTAAGGCTCTGAGCCTCTCCACTGCGAGGCAGACCAAACCAATACTATCAATAAAAGTTCTCTATACATTTCTCCTTAATGAATAACACTTACTTCTCATTTCTTTCATTTGGTTGCTTGACTTATTACGATCTGCTATAATTGGCCCTCAATTTATTTTGTTATTTTATACTTGCAAAGTATATGATAACTTTGAGCTAAACAGATATTTTTAAATCTGAGGAACTATTGGTATAAACCAATTTCTGCTGTAACCAGCTCAAAGGCTCCGTTGGCATTACGAAAATTATAGAGGCAACAATCATAATTCACAACAGAGCTAAATCTAGGGGTGTGCATCCGATTTATCGATTCGATTTTAACACTTATCGATAATTACTTATTGATTATCGATTTGTACATATGCTTATCGTTATCGTTTCAATAAGGTTTCGATTTTTTCGATTTCGATTTATCGATTTTTGGGGCTTCACCAATAAGAAAATTTACGGGATTCCATAAAAAGTATATTGCTATAAACGCGCCTTACTTATATGGACAAAAAGAAGCTAAAATAAGACGATCGCCATTTATAATATACAAATTGTATCAACAAGCACATGCAACAAAACTGAAGTAAGGGATCAAATGTATGCTACCAATACTCCAACGGTATAAAAAACAAACAAAACAAAATAAATCATCACGACTAATTTTGTTTTACATTAATTTGAACTTCATTCCTTTGATCTTTAAATATGATCATTCCTTAAATGAGGTAGAGGAAATAATAGGGTAAGGGACTATGGGTAAAGGAAAGGGTATAGATTAGGGAAAATGATATTGTATAGCCGCTTTCAAAATAGTAGCGGAATATATATATATATATATATATATATATATATATATATATATATATATATATATTCTGTATGTTATATTAATCTACACAAATAGGTAATTACTAATTTCCAAGTATCTACAGTCTAGGGTGTGCATTCGATTTATCGATTCGATTTTGACCCTTATCGATAATTACTTATCGATTATCGATTTGTACATATGCTTATCGTTATCGTTTCAATAAGGTTTCGATTTTGATTTTTTCTATTTCGATAACAATAATCGATTCGATTTATCGATAAATCGATTTGAATGCACACCCCTAGCTAAATCTGGTGAAGATTTTCTCCCAAGTGTTTTTATTTCATTTTTTGGTTTTTGCATTTTGCATCTCTAACGGTTCGCTTATAATTTGCAGTCTATTTTATTTATTTCACTGTAAACTTCAATATATTGTTTACATCTCTTATATATACTTCAATGTATTTTTTGAACTGTACGGAAAATATATATTTGCACTTTATATTTCTACAACAACAATATATCTTATGCAGTTTAAACGTAAACCTTAACTTTTACTTGTGCATAAAAAAAAAGCTCTTTTTAAGAGACCATCTCTAATCTCTTATAAACTTGCATTTATTTGAAATTCTCATAGTGACTCCTGTTACAGCGTGGCCAACTGATTTAATTCCTTTTTGGAATTCCGAAAGTGATTTAACTTATAAGCATTATAATATAATATAAATTACTTTAACATTATCTGTTTGATTTTATCAGTTATAACCAATTATTTATCATAGTTAAAAATTAGTCCACCAATTTATGCCTAATACAGATAGTTACTTGTAATTATTATTTGAGCATTGATAGTAAATATTGGGGGTTTAAAGAAAATGACACGCGTAATAAGTAGAGGAAGAAAGAAAAAAAGAGTGAAAAATCCTAGGCAAACGCCAGGGTGGACGTTAGGGCTGAACATATACCGGGTAAACTTAATAACCCAAATCATTAATTATTTATTGGATTAACGGTATCGGATTATTAGGTTAGGTAATGGTTTAAAAAATTTTCACTATTGAGTTATCGATTCGAGCTTCGATTTGCCAATTATGTTAATGGGTTAACCGATAACCCAATAAGAATTAATACGAATTAATAAAATTACAGTCACACCTCCTTTTTGCGCGCCTACCCCGAGGGATAGAAGTAGGGGTGTACATGGGCCGGGTTGGTTCGGATTTTGCAATTACCAAATCAAACCAATTGTGCCGGATTATTAAATCTAAATACCAAACCAAACCAATAAACTCGGGTTTTTCGCTCTTGGGTTTTCTCGGATTTTCGGGTTATTCGGGTTTTTTCTAAGCTTTTTCAATAAAATCTTCATAGAACAAAATATATAAACTATGCTCAAAATATTTCTTTAATCCTAGTAAGATACAACTATATAAAATATTTTCCAAGAAAAATATACAAAATATGAGATACGTCATGACATTATCCTAAAATATTCAATAACGATGACAATAAAATTGTGTAATATTAATATTGCTAATTAAAAAGCCATAATAAAATAAATATAATCTAAAATACTAAGTCATGCTAAAATAAGTGGACTAATAAGGGAATAATAATTACATGACTAAACGCTAAAGAAAAAATAAAAATAGGTTGTGCATTTATCTAAATTATTGCAAAAAAATAGATATTCAATACATTCCCCTTCATAGTATTGAATTGAATGTCTTTTGTTAGCAGTAATATTGATTGATTTTGGTTTTAATTTGGCTTTTGTTCGCTTTATTTAATTTACTAATGTTAATGGCTATAAAACTTATTGGAACATTCAAAAAGCTCTAAGTCAAACCTTGAAATAATACCTTAAAAGAAAAAATTATGAATTTCTTTAATAAATATTTATAAATTACATCACAATAAGTATATTTATATATTAAATATATCTAAAAGTTTTATATATATAATGCCGGGTTGGTTGGTTTCGGTTTGACTTTCTTTAGTTAAAATCAAACCAAACCAATTATGGTCGGGTTTTTTTTCCAATACCAAACCAAATCAAACCAAACCATGGTCGGGTTTTTTTCTCGGTTTGACTCGGATTATCGGGTTGGTGCGGTTTGTCGGTTTACTTTGTACACCCCTAGATAGAAGCACAAGGGAGTTTTTCCAATTTAAGTGATAATATTCGAAATGAGATTATTTATTTATTTCATAGTCGCCACTTGGAAGTTTGACTTTTGGTGTCCCAAATCACCGTTTTTCTTGAATCTCAATCCGAGGAAAATTTTCGACTTCCCAATTGGAGTCTGCGAACTAGAAATTCTAAGCAAGAAATTCTGTTGACCCGAGGGAAGGTGTTAGGCACCCCCAGATCCCGTGGTTCTAGCACGGTCACTTAAACTGTTGTAAATGACTAAATATCTGATTTTAAATAACAACAACAACAACCCAGTATAATCCCACTTAGTGGGGTCTGTGGAGGGTAGTATGTACGCAAACCTTACCCCTACCCTTAGGTAGAGAGATTGTTTCCAAATAGACCCCCGGCATCCTTTCCTCCAAGAACTTCCCACCTTGTTCTTGGGGAGACTCGAACTCACAACCTCTCGGTCAGAAGTGGGGGTTGCTTAAATTCATGTTATAATTTATGTTTAAATTAAAACTAAAGCCAAAAGCGAAAGTTAAATCTAAAGTTAAAGAAAAAGCAAAAATTAAAGCAAAAGCAAAAGTTAAAATTAAAGCAAAAGTGTAAGCAAAAAGGGTGTTATTATTTTTTGGGTAAAACCGTACAATTATGCTAAACGGCCCTCCCAAAGTTTAATCATTTTTAATAACCATTTATTGATGGCCCCATATTTATTTATTTTGTTCGGTAAGGCTCGTCCCATTATTTTATAAAAGAAAGGCAACCTAAAACGGACTATGATTTTCTTTTTTTATTTTTTTCTAATAATAAACAAAAAAACACCTAGTTAATTAATCAATATTTTAAGAATTACTACGAAAGGTGACTACCGTGGATGTTTTGGTTTTTAAACCAAATCCAAACTGGCCAGATAACTAACTCAGCACACTAGTCAATGCCTTTAATAAAAAGTAAGAACAAAGAACGACCAAACTAATCCAACTCAATCTCAGAACATACGGCAAGACAAAATTCACATGTAATCCTTACTCCAATTTCTTTTTTTATTTTTTATATAAAACCAACGATTAGATTCCATGATTACTCCAACACAAGCTAATTTGTAAACAAATGTTGTAATTCAATTTGATCAACTGCGGAAAATAGTCCTTCAAATAGACTTGAGAAAACTATTTTATTATTGACTAATTTGGATTTCAAAGCGAAGTAACATTAAAATCTTACGCTAAGAAAGCTAGTAAGGAGGATACATACCAACACAATATTCAAACGAATTGAGCCAGAACTATCAAACATGAGCTTTCCCCATTATTAACTATGAATATGACAGAAATAACGCAAATAACAGAGGAAGGAGAAAGATGAACCTGGAATAATCTTTTGTCTAACAAAATTCCAGCAACTATACAAATGAAGTTCACCGAAACTATGACCAGACTTCGAAATCGCGACAAAAATCCAAACAAAAACCAGGATCGGAAACCTTGGATGCGATAACCTCGACGGAGCCGCAAACCTGACCGGACAACCTCGATCAGTAGCTAGAGATGACGAACTGGAGCTTGGTCGTGGAGGAGATGGAGATGAAGAAGAGCTGCTGGTTCGAGAGGAAAGCTGGCTGGTTTATGGCGGAGGTGAAGGAGATTGTTCATAGACTGTGTGGTTGCTTGGAGACGGAGGGGTCGACTCTGGGTTGAAGGACTGGTTGCCGGGCTGTTTATCAGCGACGTGGGCTGTTTGGAAGCTGGCTGGACGTCGTTTGGACGTGGTCGTGCGACTGGACTGTTGGTTCGCTGGAGGTCGACGGATGTTTGGTTCCGGCTGTAGCCCTACATAAAATAACTTCTAAAAATAGTTCAAAAATAACTTTTGTTATTTATAAGAATTTTTCTTTATCTATTTGTATTTCATGCATTTTTAACATTTTTAAATCTTAAAAAAATTCTAAAAAATTGGCACTTTTGTATATTTATCTTTTAGTCTTTAAAATTAATATTTTTCTTTAGTTTTAAGTTAATTAGTTATTTTAATGTAAAAAATATTAAATAAAGAGTTTTAATTTTTACAAAATAGATTACTTTAGGATTTTTAATTTCTCGGATTTTTAATCAAAGAAAAAAAGAAAAGAAAAGAGAATAAGGATTTAATTGCAATGTGGATTTAAATTAAGGAATTGGGCCATTTTTTTAAAGTCAAAACTAGCCCAAACTACAATTTTCTTATCCAATTCTCACACAAGCCAAGCCTAAAACCCTAATAAATCATAGACCTAGACTCTACCTATAAAATAATGCTAAAAAAAATCTGAAAAAGGGAGATAAAAAAGCTTCAGCCGCACAGTGCAAAACGAGGAGAGCTACTACAGTGCAAAAAGACCCCTCTTTCTCTTCATATCTTTATCTTCCTCATCTCACACCCCTTCCAACACCAACGACCACTCTCCAAACTGTTGAAAAATAAACTTGATTTTGGGTTATGTGTTTTAGTTTTGGGCGTGCAAGTATCCAAGTATATTAGATCAAGATTGTAGTCCATTATCTAGAAACTTCTTGTAATATGTAGTAGTCAAAATGTGTAGAATAATCTTATAAAATATCTAAGTCTAGAATTATCATGAGAATACTTAGGAATTATCTAGATACTAGTAGATGATGAAGTGTTCTAGACTATTCCATTGTGTAGTATAAATAGAGGTATCACCCCTCATTTGTAATCAAGCAATAAGCAAAGCATTCAAGATCAATCAAGCTTCTAAATCATCAATCCTCTCTTCCACAAATAATATATATATATATATATATATATATATATATATATATATATATATATAGCCTCCTATTTCCAACAAATTGGTATCAGAGCCTGGTTTGACAAGATGATGGCCAACAATGTCATCACGTTTCCTCGCCTCACAAAGGATAATTATGATCGATGGAGCATCCAAATGAAGACCTTCCTAGGTGGACAAGACCTATGAGAGATTGTGGAGCAAGGTTATGAGGAGCCTAAAGACAAGGGCTCACTCACGAAAGAATAAAAGCGAGACAAGATCAATGATCAAAAGGCTCTTTCCATCATCCAACAAAGTGTAGATGATGGAGCTTTTGAGAAAATTGCAAGTGCAACCACCGCCAAGAAAGCATGGGAGATCATAGAGAATTCTCACAAGGGAGTTGATAAGGTGAAAAAGGTTCGACTACAAACCCTACGAGGTGAGTTCGAATCCTTAAATAAGAAAGACTTTGAATCAATTTCCGATTATTTTACAAGAGTCTTGGCGATTGTCAATCAATTAAAGAGGAATGGTGAAACTCTAAGCGATGTAAGTGTCATTGGGAAAATTCTTAGATCATTAGATTCAAAATTCGACTATATAGTCGTAGCCATCGAAGAATCTAAAGATCTAGAATCAATGACTATCGATGAACTCATGGGTTCACTACAAGCCCATGAAGAGAGGTTCAATAAGAAAAATAAGGAGCCTTTGGAGCAAGCTTTACAAGCAAAAATCTCATTCAAGGAAGAGAGTAGTGAAAAGACTCATCAAACGAGTCAACGAGGTCATGGTCAAGTACGTGGCCGAGGATATATCAAACGTGGAGGCTATTGTTCTTACAAAAATGAAGAAAGAAGCCAAGATTTTCACTCGACAAGAGGTCGCGGAAGAGGATACACAAGTAGAAGGCTAAGGTATGACAACTCTCAAACTAAATGCTATAATTGTCATAAATTTGGCCACTATGCTTCGGAATGCGAGAAGTCAAACAATTACGTGCAAGAAAGAGCAAATTTTGCACAAGAAGATACCGAAGCCGTGGAAAACAGTTTGTTACTAGCATGCAAAGGTGGAGACAACGGAGGATCGAATTTGTGGTATCTCGACACGGGTGCAAACAACCATATGTGCGGTGACAAAAGCATTTTTGTGGAGTTAGACGAGGAAATAAGTGGAAATATCACCTTTGGAGATTCCTCTAAAGTCCCGGTTAAAGGCAAAGGTAAGATCCTCATCCGCTTGAAAAATGGAAGGCATCAATTTATCTCTAGCGTGTATTATGTGCCCAATATGAAGTCTAATATACTGAGTGTTGGACAACTCTTAGAGAAAGGCTATGATATTCACATGATAAACCGTAGTCTTTCTATAAGAGACCAAAGAGGAGGTTTGATTGCTCAAGTGCCAATGTCAACGAATATGATGTTTTTTGCTAAATATTCAACATGACATTCCAAGATGTTTAAAAGCATGTTTCAAAGATAATTCTTGGCTTTGGCACATGAGATACGGGCACTTAAATTTTGGAGGCTTAAATTTATTATCAAGTAAAGGAATGGTGAAGGGTTTGCCTCCAATTAATCATCCAGATCAAATATGTGAGGGATGCCTTCTAGGAAAGCACTTTCGAAATAATTTTCCAGTAGAGGCTTCTAGTAGAGCGAAGAAACCTCTAGAACTTATTCACACGGATGTGTGTGGACCCATCCATCCACCATCTTTCGGTAAAAATAGATATTTTCTTCTATTCGTTGATGGTTTTAGTCGAAAGACATGGGTCTATTTTCTAAAAGAGAAGTCGGAAGTCTTTGGAATGTTCAAGAAGTTCAAAGCGTTTGTGGAGAATCAAAGTGGTCTCACCATAAAGGCGATGAGATCCGATCGTGGAGGAGAGTTCACATCCAAGGAATTCAAGGAATTTTAAGACAACAATGGCTTACGACGTCCTCTAACTCTTCTGTATTCACCTCAGCAAAATGGTGTTGCAGAAAGAAAGAATATGACCATCCTTGATATGGCCTGGAGTATGTTAAAGAGCAAAAGGATGCCTAAGGAGTTTTGGGCCGAGGCAGTGGACTGTGCGATCTATCTGGCAAATCGCTCGCCCACTAAAAGCGTTAAGAACAAAACGGCCATTAAAGCTTGGAGTGGAAGGAAGCCCGACATCTCACACCTACGAGTGTTCGGAAGTGTGGAATATGCTCATGTTCCAGATCAGAAGAGGACGAAGCTCGATGATAAATGCGAGAAGCTCATATTCGTGGGCTATGACTCAAGTTCAAAGGGTTACAAGCTATACAATCCCAAGACCGGTACAGTAATCTCAAGTCGAGATGTGGTGTTCGATGAAGAAGCAACATGGGATTGGAATGTTCCCGAAGAGGAGAACTACGATTTTCTCCCTTATCCGTTTGAGAGTACTATAAGGAACGAAGAATATCTAGAGGTTCAAGAACCTTCTAGTACACCATCTCCGCACTCTCCACATACTCTAACCACACCAAATGAAGCGACACCAACATCAGGAGGAGAATCAAGTAGGCTATAACACCGCATAAGGAGAATTAAGGAGTTGTACGAGGTAACTCAGCCTATGGAGGATCTAACATTGTTCTTCCTTCTTGCCGATTGTGAGCCAATAAGCTATGAAGACGCAGCAAAAGCGAGAAGTGGAAACGTGCCATGGACGAGGAGATTCAAGCAATCAAGAGAAATGATACGTGAGATCTCGCTACTCTACCAAAGGGGCATAAGGCTATTGGTGTAAAGTGGGTGTACAAGGCCAAGAAGAATTCCAAAGGTGAAGTTGAAAGTTACAAGGCAAGGTTGGTGGCGAAGGGATATAGTCAACGAGCCGACATAGACTATGACGAGGTATTTGCTCCTGTCGCTCATCTAGAAACTATAAGATTGATGATCTCACTTGCGGCTCAACATAATTGGAAGATTTATCAAATGGATGTCAAATCCGCGTTCCTTAATGGCCACATAGAAGAAGAAGCTAGATAGAACAACCTTCGGGATACATCATGAAAGGCCAAGAGAATAAGGTTCTGAAATTGAAAAAGGCCTTATACGGGTTGAAGCAAGCGCCTCGGGCATGAAATAGCAGGATGACAAGTATTTCCAGCAGAATGACTTTACAAAATTCCCACATGAGCATGCCCTCTACACCAAAGTAAGCAAGGATGGAGATGTTATGCTTGTGTGCCTATACGTGGATGACTTGATATTCACCGGTAGTAATCCCAAAATGTTCGAGGAGTTCAAGAAAGCAATGGTTCGGGAGTTCAAGATAACCGACATTGGACTTATGGCTTACTATCTTGGGATCGAGGTGAAACAAAAGAAAGAAGGAATATTCATATCCTAAGAAGGTTATGCGAAGGAGGTGCTGAAGAAGTTTAAGATGAATGACTGCAAGTCGATGAACACACCGGTGGATTGCAATCTCAAGTTGTCAAAAGATGATGAAGGATACTTGATAAACCCAACACAATACAAGAGTTTGGTTGGAAGTCTGAGGTACCTAACCTGCACGAGGCCAGATATTCTCTACGGAGTTGGACTAGTAAGTCGATATCTGGAAGCACCTACAATAAATCACTTGAAGGCAGCAAAGAGGATTCTTCGCTACATCAAAGGTACAATTGACTATGGTCTGTTTTATTGGCCTTCTGATCACTTCAAGCTAGTTGGATACAGTGATAGTGATTGGACCGGAGACATAGATGATCGTAAGAGTACGAGTGGTTTCATGTTCTATATGGGAGATACAACGTTCACATGGAGTTTGAATAAGCAAACCATTGTGACTCTGTCAACGTGTGAAACCGAGTATGTAGAAGCAACATCGTGCACCTTTCATGCAGTGTGGCTCAGGAAGTTACTAAATGAGCTTAAGTTTTCTCAAAAGGAAGCTACAGAGATATATGTGGATAACAAGTCTGCGATTGTTCTAGCAAAGAATCCAGTCTTCCATGATCGAAGCAAGCACATCGATACGAAATACCATTACATCAGGAAGTGTGCTACAAATAAAGAGGTACAGATAAAGTACGCGAAGTCATTTAACCAAGTTGCAGATATTTTCACAAAGCCTCTAAAACACGAGATGTTTCAGAGATTACGGAATATGCTCGGAGTGACGAAATCAAGTTTAAGGGGGGCTGTTGAAAAATAAACTTGATTTTGGGTTATGTGTTTTGGATTTGGGCATGCAAGTATCCAAGTATATTAGATCAAGATTGTAGTCCATTATCTAGAAACTTCTTGTAATATCTAGTAGTCAAAGTGTGTAGAATAATCTTGTAAAATATTTAAGTCTAGAATTATCATGAGAATACTTAGGAATTATCTAGATACTAGTAGATGATGAAGTGTTCTAGACTATTCCATTGTGTAGTATAAATAGAGGTATCACCCCTCATTTGTAATCAATCAATAAGCAAAGCATTCAAGATCAATCAAGCTTCTAAATCATCAATCCTCTCTTCCACAAATAATATATATATATATATATATATATATATATATATAGCCTCCTATTTCCAACACAAACACCCCTCCAACCGACCATCTCCAACCACCCTCCATCGCCGGAGACAGTAGCAACACGACCAACCCCAAGCAGCCGCAGCTGCTCGCCGCCGCTCCACGCCAGAACCCGCCGTCTCCAGCCGCCGGACCACCATTCTCGTCGTTGAGCAGTCAAACACCACCCAAACGCCATGTTCTGCCACCAACTGACTCACTCCTCTCCAAAGGTGTCACTGTTTTCCGTCCAAACGACTCCCCCAGGCCCCCACACACAGTCATAAGCAGAAGGTCGGACAACTTGTTTTTGCGAGCTTCCTCGTTTGATTTTCAGTTTTGGAACCATAGAGTCCGACGGAGTTTTATAGAATTCATTTTAGTTTCGTGCTTTCCGGCACCAAATCCAAGTTTGTTCTGATCCGAGATTTTGGTTCGATTTTTTCCGATTCGTTCGAAGCCGCGTCAGTCATTCAGTCCGTATAAACTTCAGGTTCATCTTTGTTTTGTTGGTTTCACTCTTTCAAATTTAATTTGTTCATTTGAGTGTCCATTGTAGTCTTTGTTTCATCAAGTCTGAATGTGTTTGTGGTGAAGAAGATGTTAGTATTAATTAGTTGCCTTGTTTCTTTTTCTGATTTGCCTTTAACATATAGGTGTATCGTTGGTTATTTCATTTTTATCATGAAGATTGAATTGATTCCTTTTGTCTTGTTAATTTTAGGTCCCATTAGTTTGTTCAAATATATTAACTTCATGAACTTTATTGTCGTAAGCTTATTGAGAAGCTCTTTCATGATGCAAAAAAAAAAAAAAAATGGTATATGGATTTTGTTGATAAATTAAAAAAAGAACTGATTCCCAATTTGGTTATAGCCGAATCATGATTTCACATGGTATAAACTGGGTTGTTATTCTTTAACTGTACTACATAATTATATTAAAGGAATTTGGGTTTTGAGTTAGGTAGCGAGTTTTAAACTAAAAGGTTCTTCCTTTTGTTTGGACTCGGACTTGAACGCAAGGCCCGGATTTTGAATATAATTAATTAAAATCTTTCTTTCTTTATTAGAGACAAAAATAATAAAAAATAGAAAATATAGTTATCTTTTTAGGTTTTATCCTTTAAAATAAAATGAGACGAGCCTCGCCAGCAAAATACAAATTGCGGGGCATTCAATAAAGGTTTACAATAATTAGAAAATCGGGAAGGGCCGTTTGGCGAATTTCACGGCCCTACCAAAAGATAATAACGCGCTAGACTCTTTGGCGCGTATTTTAATAATTTTACCTTCCTAAATATGGGTGAGCATTTTATGCGGCCAAAATCCAAATCATAAAACGTTGAATAGAGTGTGTCTAGGATTGCGGGTTCATTTGATGCGGCATAATCCGAAAACACACTTTAAACGACGTTCACTTTCTATTAAATAAATATATATTAAATAAAAGCGGTAAAAAGTAAAAATTGGCACATAGGTTCTTCATGTAATAAAATAAGTTAAAGTTAAATGCAATAGTTGAGCGGCCGTGCTAGAACCACGGAACCCGGGAATGCCTAACACCTTCTCCCGGGTTAACGGAATTTCTTATCCGAATTTTTGGTTCGCGGACTGTGAACAGAGTCATCTTTTTCCTCGGTTCGGGATTTAACCGGTGACTTGGACACCATTAATCTTCCAAGTGGGGACTCTGAATAAATAATAATAAATCCCGTTCCGATTGTCCTTTAATTGGAAAACTCCTTTACGCCCCTTTCGCGGGGGTGTACAACGGAAAAAGGAGGTGTGACAGCTCCGGCGACTCTGCTGGGGATGAGAACCCATTATGTTTTGTTCAGGGTTCAGAATTCGAGCTTGGAATAATTGTTGTGTTTGGCTTTATCTGATTTTGTTACATGATATGTGCTTAATGTGCTAATTGATTGCTTTTACCGCTTTGATATTACGTGAACTGTATATAAATTGTGCCGAAACCCATCTCCTCTCTGAGTCTTCTGAATTGTGAAGAAGGGTGTACGGTGTACGACTTCTTTTCTGTCTTGTATCAAAGTTCCAATTTAGAACGAGGTTTGGATAAGTCGCAAAACCGGCGAAGCTTTTGTATTTCCTGATTGCCACCTCCCCCCCGGCTCGAGCTGTCCGCTCGAGTAAGCCAGGTCTAGAACAAACACCCAAGTTTTAAATCTAGAATAATTCAGCCTCATGCCGGATCCTTAGTAGGAACGCTTATTTGCATCATGTGTATTTGATTTAGGGAACTCAACCCAGGGGTTGGGTCCGCCTAGGACAAGCAACATGAAATGAATAGACCATCTTGGTTGCATCTTATGTGCTACATGTTGCATTTATTCAAGGGTAAAAGGGTCATTTGGCGGACCAATGTTAGCTGAGGACAAATAAAAAATGAAAAAGAAGAAAAAAGGAAAATAGGAGGAAAAAAAAAGAAAAAGAGGGTGAAGTGTGAAAATAAAGCAATGAGAGCCTAGTTATGTTTTTGTTATTTTTTTATTTATTACGAAAAAGCATGAAGAATTCAAAAAAGCTTTTGCACCTTTTATCATTTTCCATAAATTAGAAAATCAAAAAAATGGGAAAAAGAAAATCCAAAAAGATTTTGCACTTTTCATCATCTTCCAAGAAAAATCATAAAAAAAAAATATTTTCGCTAAATTAGTTGTCTTTGTAATTCTCGCTCGTATCCAATTTGCCCGAACTACGCATACCTGATTCTCGCCTTTCGAGGCGTGATACGTAGGCAATCCACATAGGGTCCGGTCTTTTTAGTAAATTTTAGGTTCTTGGTTTCGTGGAGTCTTAGCCAAATTTTGCATTTCTAGCCACCTTTTGGTCAAATAAACCATTTTACAAAAATACCCTCAATCATGTCTTGCGTGTGTCTAATAGGGAATCTTTTCATCTTACATAGTGTTGATTTAAGTTTATCATACATGTGTGAATTTACTTACCGGTTTTTGAGCAGGACAGAGCCCATGACATCTAGTCAGGATCGTCCATTCAGGAATGGATTAAAAGAAGATTTCCTTTTCTTATGTTTTGATTCTGATTTTCTTTTATGTCATTTTTTTACCTTTAGTTCTTTATAGTAATGTCGAGTTTTGTTATTTATATTGTACCTTCTATTTTGTAAAGGTGTGTAAAAAATCAAAATCCAAAAAAAAGATGTTGCATTTTATATTTTCGTTATAAATTTCTTTAGAATAATAATTGTAGAAATGAAAATTGCTTTTGAGGTGGTTTTGGCAATTAATATCTAGGACTTAAAATAGGTCGTTTCTATATTTCCTTTAGTATATTAAGACTAAAAATCCAAAAAAGAAGAGAATTTTGTTTTAGTATCTCTTTAAGAGTTTTCTTTTAAGGTGTTAATTCAAAATTCAAAAAGATTTTCTTTTGAGGTGTTTCTTTGGGAATTAGCAAAAATGAAAGAAAAATTCTTTTTATTTCTACTAGAATGTTAGAATATTGTACATAGAAAAAAGAGAAAAAGAAACGTATTTTATCTTTGGTTTATTTCAGAGTTTCTCCCTTAGGTAATCAAGTTAAAATCCAAAAATATTTTGTTTTATCTTTTTCATGGTTTGTTTCGAAGTCTTGCATAACGATATCAAATGAAGATTTAAAATATTTTTCTGTGATTTATTCTTTAGATTTTCTTCCTTAAAAAAGGGTAAAAAAAAAATATTTTCCTTAATAGAGTATTTGCTTCGAAAAATTGAGTTTGGATTTCTAGGATTTTTCCTTAATAGAGTATTTGCTTCTAGGATTTCTCTTCTAGTATTTGCTTCAAAAAATAACTTGAGTTTAGAATAGGAGAACATTCAGTCTAGAAAATTCAAAAAAGGGAATTGGTTCCTTTTATCCCTCTTTTCTCATCAAAGTAGTCACTAACGTAAGAAGGAAAAAACAACAAAAGAACAAAAGGAGAATGTTAGTTTGTTTACTTAATTTCGTTCTTCCAGAACTACGCAAAGAACTGATTCATGCGGGGTCATGATACGTAGGCAACCTACGTAGGGTTCGATCGAATTATTTATTTATTTTTATTTATTAAGATAAAAAGAAAGAGAAAAAGAAAAGAAAAGGAAAAAAGGGAAAACAAGTAGGTGAAACTATAGGATGTGAGAAATGAGAGGAAAGAAAAGAGTGATAACTAAAAAGAAGGAGGAAGAAACATGGTCAAGCAAGTGCTAGAAAAGCAAAGGAAAGAGGATTGAAATAGACAAATTGGGATGATGCCAAGTGACCTTGTGACCCTCAAAGTCATTCTTGAACCATTATTGGTGCTAGGTTCATTACACGAAATGTGATATTTTAGTTGTTAAATACCCTAACGCTAACACGATGACTTCATTCTGTTCTCCTCATAAAAGCAGAAGGGTGGTTGGTTTGTGGTTCTTAAGGTAATTCGTCCATACAACACAAGGTCAAAGGGTAAGAAAGTCATGGCTAGTAACAACTTGGGCACAAGAGTTGTTGACCCTTCAAGGGAGTCTGTGGATTCGGAGTCACAATTTAAAGAGGAGCTCCAAAGGATGAAGCAAGAGATGGCAGAAATGTATCATTCTTGGATCAGGGGGCATCCTACATCTTCATTCCCCACTGACTACACTGAAAACCCTGTAACTATCCCACCACTAGCACGAATCCATATTCCCACTGCTACTAATATCTCCCCACAACCTTTTCATACTCCACCAACCAAAACTCCCTCATATACAGCTCATTTGGCCACTCATGCTCTCGCAAATCCTCCCCCAGTTATTTTTCATCGATCCTCTAACGAGACTGTGTTAAAAGTCCCTGATGCCCAACACTGTGCTCCAGAACCAACTTTCAAAGTCTTGGATCCATACTCTCATGCTCCTCATTTTGAAGTTCCTGGTGAAACTGAAAAGTCTGGTAAGACAGCAGTGCAAGATGAAATATCCAGGAGGGTGAAAATCTTAGAGCAGTCTTTAAGAAACATGCAAGGGATAGGGAGCCAGATGAGCGTGGAATATAAAGATTTGTGCTTGTTTCCTGACGTCCAACTGCCTGCTGGGTTTAAGATGCCAAAGTTTGATTTATATGACGGGCACGGAGATCCTGTGGCTCATTTGAAAGGTTACTGCGGTAGGATGAGAGGCGCCGTTGGGAAAGACAAATTATTGATGGCATATTTCAGTCAGAGTCTGAGTGGGGCAGCTCTGGAGAGGTACACCCGCCTAGATTCTAATAGCTGGTACAATTGGGATGATATGGCTCAGGCCTTTTCCAGGCACTTTTAGTACAATATGGAAATCTTCCTAGATCGCAGGTCCCTCGCCAAGATGGAAAAGAGGCCTAATGAAAGCGTTAGGGAGTACGGGCTCAGATGGAGAGAGCAAGCTGCCAGAGTTGATCCCCCGATGAAAGAAAAAGAGATGGTCCACTACTTTCTTCAAGCTCTAGAAACAACTTACTTTGGGCATTTGATCTCGGCTGTGGGTAGGCCTATTAATGACGTGGTAAGAATGGGTGAAATGGTAGAATATGGGCTAAAGTCTAGCAAGCTCATGAGTTATTCTGCCTTAAAAGCCACAACAAAAGTAATTCAAAGCGACACAGGAAGCTTGCTGGATAAGAAGGAACATGATGATGTTGCCATGGTTGTTTCAGAGTCATGACATGGACCAAAGGATGCGCCTCACCAATACACCCAGTCTCAACCCCAATCCCAAACATATCCCCCAGCTCCACATAATCTACCTCAGTATCATCCTCCGAGCAATGTTTGGTCATCTGTCCAACCACCAGGCCACTCCCTATGGCGAGCACCAGCACCACATAATGCATTCTTGTTTTCAAAACGTTCTCAAGCACCCAACAACCCAAGAAAACAGGGACAGGGAAGAGAACAAAGGAAAAGAAGTAGCTTCACGCCAATTGGGGAGTCCTACGCAAGCTTATTTGAAAAGTTAAAGCATTCTGGCCTGATTGAGTCGCTCCTTGGCTATACTCCAGACCCATATGCAAAAGGATTTGATCCTACTGTACGATGCATGTACCACTCTAATGTCCAAGGGCACATCACTGAAGATTGTCGTTCTTTGAAAAGGGAAATATAAAGTATGATTCCAGAAGATGTAATGTGGTTAATGACAGTGACATGGAATACGCGAATCCTCTTGAGAACTTGTTGACTGAAGTTGATGATATTGAAGTTGGTAATGGAATTGGCAATATTGATGCAGTAATCAGTGGCTAAGATGTCGTGCTTGGTTATTGGAAATACACTCCATTCCTAGGTCAGTCGGGGAGGAGCTTTTGTTGACTATTTTGTTGTTATTTCTGTTATCCGGGTTATTTCAGGGTTGTAATTCGGGTATTGTCTTGTGACTCAAACCCTTATATCCTTTTATTTTGCCTAGTTTGTGTAGTCGTAATAGCTTGTTTAGTGTTGTCTAAGTTTGTTCCAAGGTTGTAACCCCAGTTTAGTTTACTTATTTTGTTGTTCGAGCCGTTTCACCATCCGTCTAATGCAATTTCTTGTCTTTTGTTATTTCTAGTCATTTTTCTTTGTTTAGTTCTTTTCTATCCTTTTGTTTAATTTTGTTTCTGGTGTCATGACATGCACGTGTAATTATCAGCCTGAGCTCAAAAGTTAGTTTAGTCGTGAAGCATTGAAACAATTTTGAAGATGGCAGGGGCACTTGAGGGAAATAAGAACAGATTTGGAATCTTTGAGATTATTTAAAGCCCGAACCATGTGAAATTGGGGCAAGTAAAACAAAAGAAACCGTAAAAGCAAGTCGCCCAAATTGACAGGGGGCCTTTCGTGGTAATGAGAGTAAGAGTGTTGCCAAATGGTGCATTGTATTTAATGGATGAAGAAGGAAAATGTGCGGATATGGTTATCAAGTCTGGCACTATCAGAAGATGTTACGAATGCTTTTTTAATTGTGTTGTTTGTACTTGGCATGTTTTGAAGATTGGAATGACGAAGGCACTTTGTTCTGCTATCTAAACACCTTACTCTTCGTCATCCCTTTTGAGCCTTATTTAGTTCTTTCATACCCCTCTTTTGGAATCGGTAGCAAAGATTAGAAACACAAGAGTAAAAGATATGTTAAAGAATGAGAAAAGAAAAAGAGGAAAAGAGAAGAAAAATAAAAAAATAACAAAACAACAAAAAAGAGAAAAGGAAGAAAGAAACGAAAGAAGAGAAATAAGAAGAAAAAGAAAACAAAGATCACAACAAACTAAGTAATTCTTATGACGTGAACTACGTTTGATTTGATACCTAAAGAGTACGTAGGTAGCCTCTCTCTGAGGTTCAGTCTTATCGAAATAAAAATCCAAAAGTCTCCAAGAAAGAAATTGGGGCAGAAGTTGTGGTTGGTGTGAGAAATCTGATTCCGAAAGTTGTAATTTTTATCCCCGTTTGAATTGTTTTGAGCCTTTTATACCCTTTCTTTCTAACCCCATCCAAAATCCCACGTCACTGTCCAAAGAAAGTCCTTCTTATCAGTCTTTGAAAAATGCCAAGTCAAGAAGGTAAAGGTAATTCATGTCAGGGGAAAAACTCTAGTTCAAGCAAGAGAGAAACAAAAATGAGAGAGTCTTATTGGTGAAAACCCTCACGGGTATCGCAAGGTGATGAAAGCTGAGAGAAATAAAAAATGAGAGAGTCTTATCGGTGAAAACCTTCACGGGAACCTTGAGGCGACTGTAAGTTGAGACAAAGAACAAAATGAGAGAGGCTGATGGTGAAAACCCTTTGGGCACTACAAGTCGAATAAGGATTGCGAATCAGATTGGGTAAGTGGGAGAATTGAAACCCAGTTTCACGGCGAAAAGGTACAACAAGACCTGATCATCAGATGTTCTTAACAGAATATGCCACAGGTGCATGTCAAGGTCATTAGAGCCGGTATCCACATCCGATAGGTTTCTACTTTGTAGTTTTTCTTGTTAGGAATCATCTCTTTCTATTGTCCTTTACTCTTTTCCTTTTGTCTTGGTTATTTCCTCTTCCTGAGTCTGTTTGGTCAAAACAAGTGATAAATGACTTCAAAATTTTCCACCAACTTCCTAATTGCACAAGACAATATCTGGCTAGTACATCAAAGTTTCATAAGTCAAGAAAGAGCAACAGGCGCACTGAATTGGTAACAAACAACATGCTTTGGGATTCGTGTGAAGTACAAGAGCTTGATAAATGTCAGTTTATGAGCAATGCAACAAATAGAGGATATTGGGTCTGAATGCAGAAGAGGTATTTTCAGTGATAAAGATGACAAAGGAAAATGAACAAGCATGGTCTTCAAATGGAAATCGGTTATCATGGCAAGTGAATGAGCAATAGACCTCAAGGCCAAGGCCGGTGGTTTAAGTCAAGAAAGAAAAACATGCGCAATGAGTGGGTAAAAATTGTCGTACTTTGGGGATCATGTGAAACACAAAGGTTTGGCAGATATCAGTTTATGAGCAATGCAACAGATGGAGGATATTGGGTTTGAACAGAGAAGCAGTATTTTTGTGATAAGGGTGACAGATAAAGAGGTTAGTCAAGGAACAAGCAAGGTCTTTCAAGGTGAAATCAAAGTTATCATGGCAAGTGAAGTAGAAATCGCAACAAAGTCAAGGCAAACCAACCACCATGTTTAAACTCACAAGTTTTCTTTGTCTGAAACAGGGACGAAATCTATGTTCATATCAAAGCTTGGAAGGTTGAAATTTGCAGGTGACGCCCCAGTTCTGCTTACGCAAAGGCCATTGAAAAGTTCACACATCACCCTTAGGAATTCAAGTAATATTTTGTTGTAGGAGACGCACTTCCTAAACTGAGATTTTAGCCCGTATGAGCCACACTTCCTAGTTTGGATCATATGAGTTTTAATAACTGATGGTTTTACCCCTAGAAGACGCACTTCCTAGTCCAAGTCTTTCAAATTATATTTTGCTCTAGGAGACGCACTTCCTAAGTTAAGATTTTACCCATAGGAGACACACTTCCTAAATTGATAGTTCATTCATAGGAGACGCACTTCCTAGTTTAAATCATTGAAATTTCACCCCTAGGAGACACACTTCCTGGTCTGGGTATTTCAGGTTATTTTTTACCCATAGGAGACGCACTTCCTAAGTTGAGTTACACCCATAGGAGACGCACTTACTAAATTGATAGTTCATTCATAGGAGACACACTTCCTAGTTTGAGTCATTGAGTTTTACCCATAGGAGACACACTTCCTAAATTGATAGTTCATTCATAGGAGACGAACTTCCTAGTCATTGAGATTTTACCCACATGAGACACACTTCCTAAATTGAAAGTTCATTCATAGGAGACGCACTTCCTAGTTTAAGTTGAGTTACACCCATAGGAGACGCACTTCCTAAATTGAGAGTTCATTCATAGGAGACGCACTTCCTACTTTAAATCATTGAAATTTCACCCATAGGAGACGCACCTCCTGGTCTGGGTTTTTCAGGTTATTATTTACCCATAGGAGACGAACTTCCTAAATTGATAGTTCATTCATAAGAGACGCACTTCCTAGTCATTGAGATTTTACCGACAGGAGACGCACTTCCTGAATTGGTATTTCATTTATAGGAGACGCACTTCCTAGTTTGATTCATTAAATTTTCACCCATAGGAGGCGCACTTCCTAAAATGAAATTTCATTCGTAATAGACGCACTTCCTAGTTTGAATCATGAAAGTTCCACCCCTAGGAGATGCACTTCCTAGTCTGGCTTTTGCAGGTTATATTGTAATGTAGGAGATGCACTTACTAAATTGAGATTTCACCCCTAGGAGATGCACTTCCTAGTTTGAGTCATGTAAGTTCGACCCTAAGAGACGCACTTCCTAGTATGGTCATTGAAGTTTTACCCCAAGGAGACGCACTTCCTAGTCTGGTTCATCGAGGTTTTACCTGCAGGAGACACACTTCCTAATCAAAGTCTTTCAAGTTATACTTATAGGAGACGCACTTCTTAAACTGAGAATTCATTCATAGGAGACGCACTTCCTAGTTTTAGTCATTAAAGTTTTACCCATAGAAGACGCACTTCCTAAATTGAAAGTTCATTCATAGGAGACGCACTTCCTAAATTATTAGTTCATTCATAGGAGACGCACTTCCTAGTTTGAATCATGAAAGTTCCACCTCTAGGAGACGCACTTCCTAGTCTGACTTTTCAGGTTATATTTTATTGTAGGAGACGCACTTCCTAAATTGAGGTTTTACCCCTAGGAGATGCACTTCCTAGTTTGAGTCATTTAAGTTCGACCCTAGGAGACGCACTTCCTAGTCTGATTTATTGAAGTTTTACGTGTAGGAGACGCACTTCCTAATCAAGGTCTTTCAAGTTATTCTTTAGGAGGCGCACTTCCTAAATTGAGAGTTTATTCATAGGAGACTCACTTCCTAGTCATTGAGATTTTACCCACCGGAGATGCAATTCTTGAATTGATATTTTATTTATTGGAGACACACTTCCTAGTTTGAGTCATTGAGTTTTACCCATAGGAGACACACTTCCTAAGTTAAGTTACACCCATAGGAGACACACTTCCTAAATTGATAGTTCATTAATAGGAGACACACTTCCTAGTTTAAATAATTGAAATTTCACCCCTAGGAGACGCACTTCCTAATCTGGTTCATTGAAGTTTTACCCATAGGAGACGCACTTCCTAAATTGAGAAGTTCATTTGTAGGAGACGCACTTCCTAAACTGAAATTTTACCCATAGTAGATGCACTTCCTAGTTTAAATCATTGAAGTTTCACCCCTAGGAGACGCACTTCCTAGTCTGGTTTACTGAAGTTTTACTGTAGAAGACACACTTCCTAATCAAAGTCTTTTAAGTTATTCTTATAGGATACGCACTTCCTAAATTGAGAATTCATTCATAGAAGACGCACTTCCTAGTTTTAGTCACTGAAGTTTTCACCCCTAGGAGACGCACTTCCTAGTTTGGTTCATTCAGGTGTATTTCAGCTGACCCATTTGCTAGTCAAAGTTTTTAGTTTTATTCATAGGAGACGCACATCCTAGTCTAGTCTTTGGTTTAATCTCATCATTGCATCAGTAGTATAAGTAATTTTGCTAACAACTCACAAATCTTCCCAGTGCAAACTGGGGCAGAACAATTCATTTGTTTTGGTTACAGGATCCCACATGGAAAATAAGGTAAAACAGAAAGTTTTAGCAGTCAGGAGCCCGCCTGAAGAACAGAGGTGATACAATTCAAATTTTAGTTTTCAACTGATTTCTTTGTCTTTTTGAAGTCAGGAGCCCTCCTGAAGAATAGAGGTATACAATTTAAGTTTCGGAAATCAGGAGCCCACATGTATAACAGAGGTATTTCAGGTCAAGTTTTAGTCATATTCTTATGCAGAAAGATTTTTTTGTTTTGTATATTTTGTGAAGTCAGGAGCCCGCCTGGATAATAGAGGAATACATTCAAGTTCAAATTCAGCAATCCAGAGCCCGCCTGGATAACAGAGGAATACATTCAAGTTCTAATTCAGCAATAAGGAGTCCGCCCAGATAATAGAGGAATACTTTCAAGTTCAAGTTCAGCAGTCAGGAGCCTGCCTGGATAACAGAGGAATACAGTCAATTTCAAGTTTCAGCAGTCAGGAGCCTTCCTGAAAGTAGGGGAGTACAATTTAAGTTTTGGCTTTCAAAGTTTTTAGGGGTATTTGGTAATGTGATTTGTTTTATCTATTTTATAGAAGTCAGGAGCCCGCCTGGAGAACATGAGAATACATTTCAAGTTGAAGTCAGGCATCCACCGGGAGAAAGGGAAATCATCTCAAATTGAAATTCAAGTCAGCAACAAAAGAAGCTCACTGCAAGAATGCAGGTCAACAGCCCAAGGTGATCAACAAAAGTTAGTCACAATAAAGAAAAAAGAAAGGCAAGAAGTTAATACAAATGCAGAAGTCGATGAAAGCTGTGGGCTGTTCAAAACGTGGTCGAGGTTACAAGTACCGCATACTTGGTCTTAATTCGAAAAGCCGAGGAAGGATGAGCTAGCACCTGCAACTAGCAAGCGCCAAGGTTCAAATCTAAAATCTGCCTGAAGAACCATTCAATACTCAAGATCAAGCTTCATAAGACATATAGATAGGAACCTTGTAACTCATAGTTAACAGGCTTAGCTAGTCTTTTCATTTTTTGATTTTGATGTAATAACAGGACCGCGGACCGGAACATCGGCGGAACGGAACCTCGACTGGCTCTTCAACCTCGGTACTCCATCACTCTGAACTACACCTGACCTGATTCCTTTATAGCTAAGGATATGTAGGCAACATGTGAAGCCAGGTTCGGTCAGACAATTTTTTCAAAAATTGCTTCTGATGGAGTTTCAAATGGGAAAAATATCTCACAATGGTTACTTTATCTTTCCCGAAAACTATTCGTATTTCCGAGCAAAAAGGGGCAACTGTAAGTACGTGATTTTTGCCCTGCAAGAAAATAACTCCTAAAAATAACTTTTGTTATTTTTAGGAATTTTCCTTTGTATATTTGCATTTCATGCATTTATAAAATTTTTAAATCATAGAAAAATCCTAAAAAATTGGCACTTTTGCATATTTATCTTTTAGTCTTTAAAATTGGCATTTTTTTCTTTAGTTTTAAGTTAATTAGTTGTTTTAATGTAGAAAATTAAATAAAGAGTTTTAATTTCTACAAAATAAATTAATTTAGGATTTTTAATCAAAGAAAAAAAGAAAAGAAAAAAGAATAAGGATTTAATTTCCATGTGGTTTTAAATTAAGCAATTGGACGATTTTTTTAAAGCCCAAACCAGCACAAACCATAATTTCCTTACCCAATTCCCACACAAGCCAAGCCCAAAACCCCAATAAACCCTAGAACTAGACTCTACCTATAAAATAATGCTAAAAAAATATGAAAAAAGGGATCTAAAAAAGCTTCAACCGCACAGTGCAAAACGAGAGAGCCGCTATAGTGCAAAAGACCCCCTTTCTCTTCACATCTTTATCTTTCTCATCTCACACCACTTCCAACACCAACGACCACTCTCCAAAAACCCCTCAAACCGACCATCGCCGGAGATAGTAGCAACACGACCAACCCCAAGCAGTCGCAGTTGCTCGCCGCCGCTCCACGCCAGAACCCGCCGTACCACCATTCTCGCCGTTGAGCAGTCAACCACCACCCAAATGCCATGGTCTGCTACCAAACGACCAAATGACTCATTCCTCTCCAAAGGTGTCACCATTTTCCGTCCAAACGACTCCCCTCCCTCACACACAGTCATAAGCAGAAGGTCGGACAACTTGTTTTTGCGAGCTTCCTCGTTTGATTTTCAGTTTTGGAACCATAGAGTCCGACGGAGTTTTATAGAAGTCATTTTAGTTTCGAACTTTCCGGCGTCAAATCCAAGTTTGTTCCGATTTGAGATTTTGGTTCCATTTTTGCCGATTCGTTCAAAGCTGCGTCGTCATTCAGTCCGTATTAACTTCAGGTTCATCTTTGTTTTGTTGGTTTCTCTCTTTAAAATTTAATTTGTTCATGTGAGTGTCCACTGTAGTCTTTGTTTCATCAAGTCTGGATATGTTTATGGTGAAGAAGATGTTAGTATTAATTAGTTGCCTTGTTTCTTTTTCTGATTTGCCTTTAACATATAGGTGCATTGTTGGTTATTTCATTTTTATCATGAAGATTGAATTGATTCCTTTTGTCTTGTTAATTTTAGGTCTCAGTAGTTTGTTAAAATATATTAACTTCATGAACTTTATTGTCGTAAGCTTATTGAGAAGCTCTTTCCTGATGCAAAAAAAGAAATGGTACATGAATTTTGCTGATAAATTAAAAAAAAAAAAAGCTGACTCCCAATTTGGTTAAAGCTGAATCATGATTTTGCACGGCGTAGAATTGGGTTGCTATTCTTTAACAGAACTATATAATTAGATTAAAGGAATTCAGGTTTTGAGTTATGTATGGATCAAAACTTCACATGATGCAAAATGAGATCAACACATTTATTAAAGCTTATTTATGACCAATAAATGGCATGTCCATTTATTCACACGATAGTCGGGTGGTTATCCCATTTAATAACTAAGGCCGCAGCCTGGCCGTCCTCACAACGACGTCCCCTCTATATGGTCCCAACTCCTTGGCGCCGGCTGGCAGATCTCTTAGCTATAAATACTAAGAGAAAGAACTCTAACGGGGGCAGCGACTTTTTCTTCGTATCTACTCCTAATAGAAGAGAGAATACCTCATTATAAAGCTCTGAACCTCTCGATAGAGAGGCAGACCAAACCAGTATTATTAATAAAAGATCTTCACCCTCCTCCCTTTGCCTAATATCTACTATCTCCTGTATTTATTTATTTGGTCTTTGGATTTATTACGATGTGCTATGACTGGCCCTCCATTTATTTCGATTGCTTAATGCTTCCAAAGTAAATGAAAACTTTGAGCTAATCAATTTGGTGCGCATGTGAGGATTTCATAGCATAATCACGTAGTTTATCCTTAGACTGAAAAAGAAAAATGAACAATCCAGCTCGAACGAGCAAAGGAAAGAAGAAGAAGAAGAAGAAGCAGATCCCCCATCCCTATGAGGAAAATAGGCCTAAGGTACCTCACCCTTTTTGTTGGAAACACGTTCTCAAGGCTTTATACTAAAATGTGTGTTCTTATGTGTAGGTTTTGATGAATGACAAACGAAGCGCAAATTGATAAATGACGAAGTTCAAGTACAAGCGCATAATTGATGCATAACGAGAATCAAGCACAAGACAAAGTTTTATAGTTTAAATGAGTCGTTCTTAATTGTGTTCTTGATTCTTCAACTTGACTCATGATATGGCTTCTCTCGTAAAACTATTTTTTCCAAAATCATGCATATTTAATTTAATGCTAAATGTTTTTAAATCATGCATATTTTCATTAGTCAAAATGATTTTTATACATGCCTCTAAAAACTGGACTAAGATAATCGATTATGTACTTATGATAATCGATTATGTTGAGCCAAGACTGCATGACAATCGATTGTGAACTCATGACAATCGATTGTGTTAAGGCAGTGAGCATCAGGTTTTTCAAACCTGCATGACAATCGATTGTGAACCTTATGACAATCGATTGTGATGAGGCAGTGTCCATCAAAGTTTTTCAAAACTCAGAATAATCGATTGTGAAGCTAATGACAATCGATTGTGAAGAGACAGTGTCCATCAGATTTTTAAAAGTCACAAAATAATCGATTGTGAACTTATGACAATCGATTGTGTTGAGGCAGTGTCTTCCAGACTTTTTCAAAGTTATTAAATAATCGATTGTGAGTATATAACAATCGATTGGCAAGAGGCAGTGTCTAAAATGATTTTCAAAATCTGATAAATAATCGATTGTTAACATTGCACAATCGATTGTGAAGCTGACCGTTGTCGTAAAGTTTTCAAATACCGTCAGGTAATCGATTGTTGATTTTGTACAATCGATTGTTGATATTAAAATCTGAAAAAGATTTTTTGAACGTTGCTGAATAATCGATTGTTGATTTTGTACAGTCGATTGTTGAAATTAAAATCTGGAAAGGATTTTTTGAACGTTCCTGAATAATCAATTATTGATTTGGTATAATCGATTGTTTTACGTAAAATCTGGAAATGATTTTTTGAACGTTGCCAATAATCGATTGTTGATCTTGGACAATCGATTGTTAAGCGTAAAATCTGGGATTGATTTTTGGAACGATTGGCAAACAATCGATTGTGGCTTCCTGACAATCGATTGTCACAGAGTAAAATCAGCAACTTTTAATTGGCAATTAGGCAACGGTAATGCCAAGTTTTTCAACTATAAATACAGCTTCATTTCAGTGTTTTAAACACAACAACACATAACAACTGATCATACAATTGCTATAAGCTTGCATACTCTATTGCTTATCATTTTATATTCATTACATAAATTTTGAGAGCCATATTCTTGTCCAAAGTTGTTGTGATCTTGAGCTTACTTCTTTTACTCATATCTACTCATTAAGGAGTGCTTTGTTTGAGTGTTTAGTGTTTTGTACACTTGTAGGAGAATTGTGATTCTCTTATTGTAAGGAACTTGTGTTTCCTTGGTTGAAGTCTTGGAGTGTTGCATCTCCGAGCAAGATTGTTGAGGCTTGTGTCCTTAGATTGTAAGGTTGGTTAGGCACCCGTAAGCTTAACAGTGAAGTCTTGGAGTGTTGTATCTCCGAGCAAAGGTGTTAAGGCTTGTGTCCTTAAGTTGTAAAGGTTGGTTAGGCACCCGTAAGCTTAACAGTGAAGTCTTGAAGTGTTGTATCTCCGAGCAAAGGTGTTAAGGCTTGTGTCCTTAAGCTGTAAAGGTTTGTTGAGCACCCGTAAGCTTGACAAGTTAGTGGAAAATCTCGAGAGAGTCTCTCGGGGACTGGACTAGCCACGTGTTGTGGTGAACCAGAATACATCAGTGCGTACTTTATTATTTATCGCACTTATTTACTTCCTGCAATTTTTTAATTCCGCAAAGTTTACGCTAATTTTTATTATAACGCTATTCACCCCCCCTCTAGCGTTAAGCGTATTATCTAACAATTGGTATCAGAGCCCAACTCTCTGAAGACTTAACAGTTTGAGAGAACCATCCATGGCTTCTACTCGTGACTTTTTTGCAGGAATAGGTGAAGGTGATTTTAACATGTTGCCTCCAATATTTAATGGAAATAATTACTCATATTGGAAAGATCGGATGAGAATTTTCATCATAGCCAACAACTTTTATCTATGGCAAATCATCAAGCATGGTGATCAAATGACAACGAAAGTTGGGAAAGCCAAGGTAAGTGAATACAACACTAATGCAATAAATATGTTGTATAACGCCTTGAGTCAGGAAGACTATCAGAAAATTTCCCACTACAAAACTGCCAAAGAGATGTGGGATAAGCTGGAGGAAATGTATGAAAGCATGCCTCAAAAAGCGAACAGCTCATATGATGAATCAACTGGCCAATGTCTCATGGCAAACGAAGAAGAAGAGGTAAGTGCGTCCAACTCTCACTCGCTTGAAGAAATGCAAAATGCTTATAATAAATTACATAGTGAGTTTGTTGATGCTTCCAAGACTATTAAAGATTTGCAGAAAACTCTGTCGTTGCAAGAAAAAGATTTTCAAAAACAACTCTCTCTAAAAGAAAAAGATTTTGAAAAACTGGTTTTAGAAAATGAGAAGTTGAAAGAGGAAAACAAGTTTTTCGGAAAAAGAAGCGCCGATAAGCCCGAAAGCTCTATTAGAAAGTGTACTTCTTGCCTGCATCTCAAAAATGAAGTAGAAAGGCTTAAAGGCACATTAGATAAGTTTAATTCTTCGCACAAAAATTTGAATGATGTTCTTGATAATTTGAAGTCAACCAAGCATGGCATAGGGTTTACGAATGAGCCTAAAGAAAAGGTTGAAGCTAAACCCCAACAACCTAAGGCTCAACCTAGGACTAATAATAAAAATTCTTATCCTAGAAATAGCACCAATATGCATGCTAGACTAAATGTTGAACATTTTAGAAGACCTAGCAATGACTTACCACCTAGAAATAACTACCCTAGAAATGATGCATATTATAGGCCAAATACTAGAAGGAATTTTGAACCTTTTAGAGCACCTAGAAATGATTTCCAACGTAGAAATAATTATTGTAGAAATTCTGCTCATAGTAGGAGAAATGATGTTCATAAAGCGCGCAATAGTCATAATGCTGAAAATAGAGTAAACCATTTTCGTCCGTCAAGTTACTATGAACCTAGAAGGATGCATAACCCCAATGTGACTTGTCATTATTGTAGACGTATTGGTCATATTGCTCCTGCATGTTTACAGGACATAAACATATCACTCAATCGCATCATTATGATATGCCTAACCCCCAAGGACCCAAAATGGCATGGGTACCAAAAGATCATTAATCTGTTTTGCAGGTGTGCTTGAAAGGCTACAGTATTGTAGTAGATGCACCGAGCACGACACCTCATTGCATCAAGAGGAAATTTCGGTTAGTTATCCTTTTTGACAAAAACCGAATTGTTGATATGTGCTAGCAACCAATATTAACTTATTTGTTGTTAATTTGGTTCCCTTATTGTTGAATCTTTGATAAGCTTAGTCGTAATAGTTGATGTGCGTTAACAATTGAGATATGCTTGTCAACAATCAATATCAATTAGCTTTGTTGATTCATATGTTGAAAACGTGTTGTTAAATGACAATTGGTGTCAATTAGTTTACTTGTTAGTTATCTGCTTTTAAAAGATCAAAACTGTTGATATGTATTAACAGTTAGCTTGATAAAATCATTTCATTCATGATTTGATAATTGCTATCTGTGGTTTAAATAACTGTTAGTATACTGTGTGGTGTGTATTATCTATTAGCATATTCTTCAAAAAGTTTTCACTCACGCTTTTGATGAATGCTATTCTCAGCTTTGAAAAATAATTGAGATGTCTCATGTTTCTAACAATTGACAAAAATCCGTCTGTTAAAAATCATCTCTTGATGAACACATCCTTTGGTCTGGATAATGGTTGGTATGTTCTTCAAAATTCGATGTATGGTTGATCTGTTACCAGTCAACACTCGTTTGTAATATGATTTACTAAAAATAACAATTTGTATCACTGTTAATAAAATAACTTTTGGTACACTTGTTATGTCATCCAACAAATGGGTTTATCATTGTTGTATAACAATTGGTATATCTATGTCTTGTTGGTATGTCTTGATAAATTTCTGATTAAGGGGAAATAGATTGCATGAAGTTTACTATCTTTTTGATGACAGAATTTCAAAACAACTCTCTATATTGGCAATGTTATTTTCTTTAAACTCTCATGCCACTAATATCTTGCATTCCAAATCTTGTGGAAAATGATATCTTAGAAAATATTTGTATTACTTTGGAGCAACTAATAAGTGTCAGGAATCTGTAAATGGCATTTGAGATATCATTGATAGACATGCTTAATTTCTTCTTGGAGCTGCAAATTAAGCAAGTGAAAGAGGGAACTTTCATTTGTCCATCTAAATGTCACAAGGAGTTGCCAAATCAATTCGAAAAGAGCAACACCAAACCAATGGTCACTTCAATGAATTTAGATGACCATCTTGACAGAAATGTGAAAGGTAAGACAAGCAACACCAAGAACTACACAGGTATGATCGTTCCTCACTTTACCTTATTGCTAGTAGACTTGATAAAATATTTAGCGTTTAATGTTGTGCTAAATATAAATCATGTCCAAATGAAGTATTGAATACGGGTAAACGTTGATCTAAATGCATACATTTTAGGTTGCATTTATATATTAATTACTAACTTGAGCGTCGGAGACGTTTAATTCTATTTTGCAGGTATCACCCTAAAGGTAGGGGGAATTATTAAATTTTGGCACAGAACAATCGATTGTTCCAAGCAAATAATCGATTATCATACTGTGCAGAAAATCGATTAGCAGTATCACTAATCGATTGTTTATGGTTTATGTTTATTATGCAGTTTTGTTAAATAATTGATTTTTTAACTGCAAAATCGACTTCCGTCTCAGCCATTCAGCAATGCTTTTATTCTCAAAATCAGAAAATTTCTGTGCTCACTGTAACATAACAATCGATTACCATATTTTGACAATCGATTATTTCATGTCAGTAATTCAAAATTTGTTAGCGTTTGGCTCTGCAATCGATTTGTGTTAGTTCCGAGATTCAGTCAAATCTTAATGACAATCGATTATCTCATTCCAACAATCGATTGTCTAACGGTCAGTAAGATTTATTTTTACCGTTTCTGACTGTTTCAGCTTTCAATTTTCTGTAGATTTCTTCCATTAATGAAATGCCTTTCTCCCCTCTATAAATAGGCTCCATATATGTTCATTTTTATTCACTCAAGCATCAACTTTAGCTCTCAAACTATCAAAATTCTTTCAAGTCTCTTGCAAATTCCAGCAATACTCAGTGAAAATGTCGGGCCGTCACTCCAAACGTTCCCGTTCTGCTAGGCATGGTGCATCCTCCTCTGCTGCTCCAAACTATCCTTACCAAGATGGTTCCGTTCTTTATTTTAATTCTGACATCGAGCTTACTCAATTTTTAACAAAATTTGAAAAGTGCGACATTCTTCCTCCCCGCTTTTCAACCAACAAGTATCTTGAATCTTATGGCCCTGCTGCAAATATGCTCAAAAATTGTCAACTTCTTGACTTCTTACTTCTTACCCATCCTTACATCAATACTACATTGATTCAAGCATTTTACTCCAACCTTCATGAGGATGATGACGGTGAGCTTGTGACAAATATAAATGGTGTTCAAATTCTTCTTTCTAATGAAAACTTTCATACCATTGCCCGTCTTCCTCATAATGGTGAAGACATTTTTCGGTACATCGGAGAGGCCGGAGCCCTTTTTGATGAAACAGCCCTCCTACATCAAACCGGACTTACTTCTTATGATCCAAATCTTTCTTCCCGTCGTCCTACAATTACGGGAATGGATCCAAATTATCGGTTGATTTTCTATTTCATCACCCGAGTCCTCAAGCCTCGTAAGCATAACCATACTACCATTTTCCAAGAGGACACCAAGCTCATGCATGCCATAATAACCGGAGCTAACATCAATTGGTGTCGGTTCATCAAAATTCACATGCGTGACGCTATCGGAGATGATAGGCCTCTTCCTTATGCTCTCCTCATCATGAATTTTCTTGAAGCCTCCGGATTCATCACTTCCAACGGTCCTCTCAAAAAGAGTACCAAGAAGTGGGAAATTTCAGAATCCTCCTTTCATCATGACGGTGATCATGCAGCCTCTGCTCCTCCTCCAACCCGTCGAACCCGTCCACCACAAGATCCCACTCTCCAATCCATTTCCGACCAAATTGATTCCTTGACCACCTCTGTTGGTCAATTTACTCATGAGATCCATGGATATTTTGACCATGTTCATTATCCATATGGGGGTCTTGTTCCCTTCGAAGCAGTGCCGGATGATGAGGCGGGAAATGATGATGAATGATTCCCTTGTTTTTTTTGGTTCTATTGTGATATGTTTTATTGTCCCCTCCTTATGTAATTGTTTTTTTCTCTTTCCAGTAAATAAACAAGTTTTATTTACATCTTTGGCATCTTCTTATATTATTTTTGCTAATGGCAAAAGGGGGAAGATAACGGGTATGCACTCTCAATATTTATAAGCTTAAATTGAGGGGGAATTCATATATTGAGGGGGAACTAATCGCATACTTATTGCATATCTTTACTTGTCTTGAATCGTCATTATAAATTGTTTAAGTTGCATATCCCGCTTAAAGTTTGCCATTAGCAAAAAGGGGGAAATTGTTTGAAACACGTTCTCAAGGCTTTATACTAAAACGTGTGTTCTTATGTGTAGGTTTTGATGAATGACAAACGAAGCGCAAATTGATATATGACGAAGTTCAAGTACAAGCGCATAATTGATGCATAACGAGAATCAAGCACAAGACAAAGTTTTATAGTTTAAATGAGTCGTTCTTAATTGTGTTCTTGATTCTACAACTTGACTCATGATATGGCTTCTCTCGTAAAACTATTTTTTCCAAAATCATGCATATTTAATTTAATGCTAAATGTTTTTAAATCATGCATATTTTCATTAGTCAAAATGATTTTTATACATGCCTCTAAAAACTGGACTAAGATAATCGATTATGTACTTATGATAATTGATTATGTTGAGCCAAGACTGCATGAGAATCGATTGTGAACTCATGACAATCGATTGTGTTAAGGCAGTGAGCATCAGGTTTCTCAAACCTGCATGACAATCGATTGTGAACCTTATGACAATCGATTGTGATGAAGCAGTGTCCATCAAAGTTTTTCAAAACCCAGAATAATCGATTGTGAAGCTAATGACAATCGATTGTGAAGAGACAGTGTCCATCAGATTTTTAAAAGTCACAAAATAATCGATTGTGAACTTATGACAATCGATTGCGTTGAGGCAGTGTCTTCCAGACTTTTTCAAAGTTATTAAATAATCGATTGTGAGTATATAACAATCGATTGGCAAGAGGCAGTGTCTAAAATGATTTTCAAAATCTGATAAATAATCGATTGTTAACATTGCACAATCGATTGTGAAGCTGACCGTTGTCGTAAAGTTTTCAAATACTGTCAGGTAATCGATTGTTGATTTTGTACAATCGATTGTTGATATTAAAATCTGAAAAAGATTTTTTGAACGTTGCTGAATAATCGATTGTTGATTTTGTACAATCGATTGTTGAAATTAAAATCTGGAAAGGATTTTTTGAACGTTGCTGAATAATCGATTATTGATTTGGTATAATCGATTGTTTTACGTAAAATCTGGAAATGATTTTTTAAACGTTGCCAATAATCGATTGTTGATCTTGGACAATCGATTGTTAAGCTAAAATCTGGGATTGATTTTTGGAACGATTGGCAAACAATCGATTGTGGCTTCCTGACAATCGATTGTCACAGAGTAAAATCAGCAACTCTTAATTGGCAATTAGGCAACGGTAATGCCAAGTTTTTCAACTATAAATACAGCTTCATTTCAGTGTTTTAAACAGAACAACACACAACAACTGATCATACAATTGCTATAAGCTTGCATACTCTATTGCTTATCATTTTATATTCATTACATAAATTTTGAGAGCCATATTCTTGTCCAAAGTTGTTGTGATCTTGAGCTTACTTCTTTTACTCATATCTACTCATTAAGGAGTGCTTTGTTTGAGTGTTTAGTGTTTTGTACACTTGTAGGAGAATTGTGATTCTCTTATTGTAAGGAACTTGTGTTTCCTTGGTTGAAGTCTTGGAGTGTTGCATCTCCGAGCAAGATTGTTGAGGCTTGTGTCCTTAGATTGTAAGGTTGGTTAGGCACCCGTAAGCTTAACAGTGAAGTCTTGGAGTGTTGTATCTCCGAGCAAAGGTGTTAAGGCTTGTGTCCTTAAGTTGTAAAGGTTGGTTAGGCACCCGTAAGCTTAACAGTGAAGTCATGGAGTGTTGTATCTCCGAGCAAAGGTGTTAAGGCTTGTGTCCTTAAGCTGTAAAGGTTTGTTGAGCACCCGTAAGCTTGACAAGTTAGTGGAAAATCTCGAGAGAGTCTCTCGGGGTCTGGACTAGCCACGTGTTGTGGTGAAGCAGAATACATCGGTGCGTACTTTATTATTTATCGCACTTATTTACTTCCTGCAATTTTTTAATTCCGCAAAGTTTACGCTAATTTTTATTATAACGCTATTCACCCCCCCTCTAGCGTTAAGCGTATTATCTAACACTTTTTCCATACGGGATCTTTTCAAAAGGGAGGACAACACGAAAGCATCTCTCTAGCCGAGATCTGTAATGGGGTGACCCACGTGAGCCAGTCAAAAATGCCACAAGTGTAAGATGGGAAAGATCTAAAACCAGAAGCAAATCCCAACCCCCAGCATGAAGCGGGTTATGTGGAAAAATCACAAAGGTTCAACTACGGTTGAACAACAGTACTGGCTATGCGCCCTCACACAAAAGTTCAACTATGGTTGAACTAGGACTGAGGCGATGTGCCTTCGACTTCAAATATTACAATGGTTCAATTACGGTTAAACGGTAGTTCAGGCTATGCGCCTTCAGTTCAGGCTATCTGCCTTCAATTCTGGCTACGCGCTTTCACCCAAAAAATTCAACTACAGTTGAACTGGGACTCAGGCTATGCGCCTTCGACACAGGCTACGCGCCTTCAAATATTATAAAAGTTCAACTACGGTTGAACAGCAATACAGGCTACGCGCCTTCACATAAAGATTCAACTACAATTGAACTGAGACTCACGCTATGCGCCTTCGACTCAAATATTACAATGGTTCAACTACGGTTGAACGGTATTCCAGGATATGTGCCTTCAGTTCAGGCTATGAGCCTTCAATTCAGGCTATGCGCCTTCAGTTCAGGCTATGTCCCTTCGACTTCAAATATTACAATGGTTCAACTACGATTGAACGGCAGTTCACGCTATGCGCCTTCAATTCAGGCTATGAACCTTCAATTCGGGCTATGCGCCTTCAGTTCAAGCTATGTGCCTTCACTTCAGGCTACGCGCCTTCAAATATTACAGAAGTTCAACTACGGTCGAACTGGGGCTCAGGCTATGTGCCTTCACTTCAGGCTACATGCCTTGAAATATTACAGAAGTTCAACTATGGTCGAACTAGGGCTCAGGCTATGTGCCTTCACTTCAGGCTATGCGCCTTCAAATATTACAGAAGTTAAACCACGGTCGAACTGGGACTCACGCTATGCACCTTCGACTCAGGATGTGACTCAGGGTGTGCGCCCTCATATAAAAGTTCAACTACGGTTGAATGGGAGTACAGGCTATATGCCTTCCCACAAAAAGTTCAACTACGGTCGAACTGGGACTCAGGCTATACGCCTTCGACTCAGGCTATACGCCCTCACATAAAAGTTCAACTATGGTTGAACGGCAGTACATGCCACGTGCCTTCACACAAAAAGTTCAACTAAGGTCGAACTGGGACTTAGACAACGCGCATTCGAAAGCTACAAAGGTTTAGCAACAGTTGAATGACAGCTCAGGCTACGTGCGTTCACCCAAAAGTCCGACTACGAGTTAGACTAGGTGTCGGGCCAAATACTTCCACCACTGTGAAGCACAAAAGAATTCAACTATGAGGCGAACCAGAACTCAGGCTACACGCCTCCGTCACAAAAGCCGCAAACTCAACCATAGACGAGCCCAAGTTCGGGCCAAGCGCCCCCCCGTTCAAGTAAGTACGACTAACTCAAACTAAAGTGTTGACCCGTGCAAAGTTCGGTCCAAGTCAAATTACAAGGCCGTGCTTTACCTTACCATGGCTAGTAGTTCAACTAAGCCCTAATTAGGACTAAGGCTATGTGCCGCCACTGACCAGGCACGGCTACAACCCACTCCCCCAAATGGAGGAAGGTGATGACCAAGAGCGTCTATCTATGGCCAAGGCCATCCGCATCAATCGCCTCCTAAGGCGAAGGGTCGCTTATACAATGGTTGAAATCACTTAACTGGTTGAGACTATTAACATGCCCACCAGAAGCATCTAAAGCAAAACCCTTGCTAACATGCACGAAAAAAATATATAATGTATTCAACACAAAGCAAACAGAAAAGAAGAAAACCTCATATATCCACAATATTTACACGGGGTTACCCCTAAATTACATTGGCCCAAGGCCGACAAAGAAAAAAGAGAACAAAAACTAAACAAACATTACAAATCTTTTCACTCGGCGCCCCCAGCGCCCCTCTCGGCATTATCAGCGCCCTCAACGCCATCATCTCCCCCGGGGGTAGAACGATCAAAACCACAGTCAAGGCGGGCTTCACGAGCCTTTTGGCGTACCTCCACGTAAGTGGCTTCAGACACGACGCTAACCTCCCACAGCCGCCTGTACACGTCGAGCTGCACCTCGGCATACGTCCAAAGCTCGCGAGCAGGGCCAAAAGTAGAGGCCTGATCCCTCAGGCGCTGGTTCTCAGCCTCCAAGGCCATAGTTCGACCTCCCGCAGCACGGGCATCCTGATCAGAGACGGTGATGCGCCCTTCTAACTATCGTTCTCGAAAAGCAGCGGTGGCCCTCTTTAATCCATGCTCCCTTTCCTGGGCACGGTTGGTTTCCTGCAGTGCCTCAACCCTCGCCAGGGCGTCCTCTGCCTGCCTCCTTGAAGTGGAGGCCTCAGATTCTAGGGCATCCACCTTCCTGGTATAAGCCTCAGCGGCCTCTACCGCTGCAGCCAGATTTTGGCGCTCCCTCTCGGCAGTCGCCCTCCTCTCAACATCCACCCCTTCGTTTGCCTGGCGGAGCTGCTCCTCAAGAGTGGATACCCTGCTGAGGGTCTGTTGCAAGTGAAGCTCCCCTCGTGCTAGCTCTTCTACCAACTCCCGATTCCATGGGTTGTTCCATATGCGCTCACGCAAGCGATGGCACCGATCACGGTAGCGATGATACTTCCCCAAAAGCCGCGCAAAAAGCACCGAACGAGCATTAGCCCGCCTACTGCTCTCCACCTCCAGCAAAAATGTCTACAACGAACAGAGTGAGAGTTAGCACGAGAAGACATGCTAAGAAAGAGAACAAACCAAAGTTTTTGCACATACCTTTATACTTAGGGCGGCCACCTCACCATCAGTCCAACGTCCAAAATGCCCCTCACAGATGTGCTCTCCCCTTCCGAGCACAGGACCCTGAACATCTTCACTAGGTTCTCCTCATCGAGCAACAGGTTCAGGCCTTTAGAAATCTCCAAATAACGATAATCCCCCTCGGCCTGCATGGACGAGCGGGTATAACCCTCCTGAGCAAGACGGATGTCCTCGGGATCTATATCGGACTCCGAATCATCCCCCTCTCCTGAAATTCCCCTTCCTAATGCCGCCCTAGAAGTTGAGGCCTTCGCCGCTTGAGACGTCGACGCGCCCACATTCGTCGTGACGTCGATGCCTGCCATCTCCACCAAAACAGCTGCCGAGGAACCACCTTCCCTCGAAGCAACAGGAACATAAACTTGAGCCGCCGAAGTGACTGTATCACCTTGGCCTAAGCCAACCGGGGCAACCCCCACAGAGTTCTCACCTTATGGTGTAGTGCTCAGTTCTCACTTTTCCGATATCTGTCTAAGTGGAATCCTGAGAGAGACAAGCTTTTAGCGAAGAATCTAAACTGATCACCACCGGGAGGGCAGGGGTGAATGCCACCCTGCTCCGAGCCAGCGGCCTCTCATCTTCTTCTTCATCTTCATTCAGTGATTGCTACGCCCTGGAACGTACAACCCCTGGAGACTCCTCAACTCGGGGCACGAGCCATACCGGAGAGTGAGCAGCTGAAGACTCCACCGTAGTCGCCCCCAGAACCGGACGAGGTACCGACATTGTGAGCATTCGAGAAGTCACCCCCGGCCTGCGGAAAGCAAGCTGAGGAGCCGTCCTGCGCCGTGGTCGTTCTAACCAACCAAAGAAAAAGGGTTAGGTCAGAAGAACTAAAGACTACGAAGAAAAAACAATAATCAACAAATTAGATTCTTACCAGCAGCCGGCCTGCGGCCATGGGCCTCCTAGAAAGAAGTCCACATACAAATCCTCGTAGTAATTGGGAGCACGACCTTAACCCACTCGCGGATGCCTGAAATTTGCACCGTCGGCGCACCTCCCGCTACGGCACAAAAAGAAGATCGTTACGTACAAACATAAAGCAGAACTGTCAGCCCAAAAGAAATCAAGGCCAGCATAAAAGAAACTTACGTGCATGGTTCCACTCCTCCGGGAAGTCAGCAGCGCATGCCACCAATTGCTCGGTCCTGATGTAGACGAAATACTCGAAAGGACGGGTAGCGACCTCATCATCGAGCGCTGCTGTTAAGCCGTCGGTCCCATGATGGACCAACCGAATCATAGTACCACGTACCCTCTGAGGGGCGCACAGAATCAACACGTTCCCTAGTTTAACTTCCATTCGTGCCAAATTCGCATATTTAATCAGCATCGCCAATAATTTGTAGCAAGAGGGGACGAGCTGACAAGGGCACACCCTGTAATAGCGTCAAATGTCCACCACCAACATGGGGATAGGAAGCCTTAATCCCAGAATGAAGGGGTAGGCATATAGTACCCTCGGTGGTCGATATGCACCCTGTTGCCGCTCCTGGCCAGGACGATGTCGGCAAAGCGTGGAATCTCACACTGCTCCCTCAGTTGAGCAATGCCGACTTCCCCCCATCAATGGGGCCTCATACACTTGATCTTAATCCCTCAGGGTCGGTAAAATGGATCGCTGGACCGCCGGGTAGGGAAAGAATGTCGGTCACCGATGGGAACCAATCAACAGTCGGCGAGTTGATGGCTCCCACTATCGTAGATAGACCCTCTGCCGCCACAACCGCCACCGGAGCTACATCAGAACGGGGACTGCTCACCATTGTCAATATAACAAAAAGAAGATGGTAAGATTCACCGGAAAAACAAGAGAATATGAAGATCCGACGAAAACGACGGAGAAGTGAGAACTGAGCACTACAACCCCTTATTTATAGGCAAAGCATGAATGACCCTCGCGAATCCCAAAGGTCACCATTAACTACCTGACCAACCGCAAAATGGTTCAGGCCTTCAGTAAAATGCACCATTATGACAGATATCATTGAACGACCGTTTGACCGTCAATCGGCACATCCCCCGTGGAACGGTCATAACGGCCTCAGGACACCACGAGCACGCCCCATGCATCACTATGCATACGATGGCCCTCTCATACGCAATAAGCGTAATCGTACTATCTCCAAATTAAAAATGGCTACGGCCTTCTCTAAAAGTAAAAATTATTACGGCCATCTCCAAATTAAAAATGGCTACGGCCTTCTCTAATAGTAAAAATGGTTACGGCCATCTCCAAATTAAAAATGGCTACGGCCTTCTCTAAAAGTAAAAATAGTTACGGCCATCTCCAAATTAAAAATGGCTACGACCTTCTCTAAAGGTAAAAATGGTTACGGCCATCTCCAAATTAAAAATGGCTACAGCCTTCTCTAAAAATAAAAATGGTTACGGCCATCTCCAAATTAAAAATGGCTATGGCCTTCTCCAAAAGTAAAAATGGTTACGACCATCTCCAAATTAAAAATGGCTATGGCCTTCTCTAAATGTAAAAAATGGTTACGGCCATCTCCAAATTAAAAATGGCTACGGCCTTCTCTAAAAGCAAAAATGGCTACTACCATCTCCAAAGAAGAAATACTACGGCCATCTCTAAATTAACAATGGCTACGGCCTTCTCCGAGTGAGCGAAAATGGCTACGACCATCTACGAAAGTAAAAACGGCTACGACCGTCTCCGAAGAATAAAAGGCTACGATCGACTCCCATCGCATAAACGTCTACTAATTATTAACGGAATCCGCTCATCGAGCTCGACCTGAGCCCGACTTCAATAAACGAAAGGACTATCTGTATGGGTCAAAACTTGACATGATGCAAAATGAGATCAACGCATTTATTAAATCTTATTTATGACCAATAAATGGCATGGCCATTTATTCACACGATTGTCAGGTGGTTATCCCATTTAACAACTAAGGCCGTGGCCTGGCCGTCCTCACGAGGACGTCCCCTCTATGTGGTCTCAACTCCTTGGCGTCAGCTGGCAGATCTCCTAGCTATAAATACTAAGAGAAAGAACCCTAATGGGGGCGGCGGCTTCTTCTTCGTATCTACTCCTAAAAGAAGAGAGAATATTTCATTGTAAGGCTTTGAACCTCTCGATAGAGAGGCAGACCAAACCAATATTATTTATAAAAGATCTTCATCCTCCTCCCTTTGCCTAATATCTACTATCTCTTGTATTTATTTCTTTGGTCTTTGGATTTATTACGATCTGCAATGATTGACCCTCCGTTTATTTCGATTGTTTTATGCTTCTAAAGTAAATGAAAACTTTGAGCTAAACAAGTTAGGTAGCGGGTTTTAAACTAAAAGGTTCGTCCTTTTATTAGGACCCGGACTTGAACTTAAGGCCCGGATTTTGAATATAATTAATTAGAATCTGTCTTTCTTTCTTCATTAGAGACAAAAATAATAAAAAATAGAAAATATAGTTATCTTTTTAGGTTTATCCTTTAAAATAAAATGAGACGAGCCTCGCCAGCAAAAATACAAATTGTGGGGCCCTCAATAAAGGTTTAAAATATTTAAAAAATCAGGAAGGGCCGTTTAGCGAATTTCACGGCCCTCCCAATAGATAATAACGCTCTAGACTCTTTTAAGCGCGTATTTTAATAACTTTACCTTCCTAAATATGGGTGGGTATTTTATGCGGCCCAAATCCAAATCTTAAAACGTTGAATAGAGTGTGTCTAGAATTGCGGGTTCATTTGACGCGGCGCAATCCAAAAACACACTTTAAATGATGTTCACTTTCTATTAAATAAATATATATTAAATAAAAGCGGTAAAAAGTAAAAACTGACACATAGGTTCTTCATGTAATAAAATAAGTTAATGTTAAATGCAATAGTTGAGTGAACGTTCTAGAACCACGGAACCCGGGAATGCCTAACACCTTCTCCCGGTTTAAGAATATTCCTTATCCGGATTTCTAGTTCGCGAACTGTGAATAGAGTCATCTTTTTCCTCGGTTCGGGATTCAACCGGTGACTTGGAACACCATTAATCTCTCAAGTGGCGACTCTGAATAAATAATAATAAATTCCATTCTGATTGTCCTTTAATTAAAAAAACTCCTTTACGCCCTTTTCGCGGGGGTGTACAGCAGAAAAAAGGAGGTGTGACCGGCGAACTGTTTTAGGCAACAGGAGGTTGCTGATTTGGTCGTTTTTTGTTTTTGATGTGAGGGGGTCTTGTTTTTATTCTTTTGTCTTCTTCAAGTGTAGAAGAAGATCAAGTGTGTGTTTGGTCTCAAGAATCTTGTAAAAAATCAAGTGTCAAGTGTAAGGTGTAAAAATGTGTGTTCCCGTGTGTTGACGGACGAAGGGCTGTTATCGTTGGAGACGGGAATGGAGAAGACCACCGGTTGGTTTTTTTTTTTTTGGTTTTTGTTTTCTAAGGTTTCTTCTTCAAAAAAAATGAAGAAGAAGATGAATAGTCAGTCTGTGTATTTTTTGTCTCCAAGCCCCGAAGGTGTAGTCCATCCCCCTTAAAAAAAAAAATAAAGACCCTCTTTTAAAAAATCTAACCATCCGTGAATCCCTCCTCATTTTTCGGAAATCTGTCCGTTTATTCCTCCCCTTTTTTTGAAAAGATGTTCCCCATTATCTTGGAGTGGGTGTAATGTGTGGTGAGTTTGGATTGTTATGGGCTAGGTCAGAGTTTTAGGCCTAAAAACGGGTAGTTTGAACTTAAATATTATTCTTTCCCCGCAACCAAAAATAAAACACACGATCTTATTTAATTAATCCTACGTAAACAAAATAACTATTAAAATAGGATTGACAATTAAAACAAAGGTATGTTTTCAAGACAAAATAACTACAAAATATTAACGAAACCGTTTGTTTTTTTCGAAATTATATAGAAATAAAGATAGGGCACTATTTTTTGTATTTTTCCAAGTTTATGAGAAATACATAAACTAACACACACACACACACACACACACACACACACACACACACACACACACACACATATATATATATATATATATATATATATATATATATATATATATATATATATATATATATATTTGTAATTTATTCTTTTTGTGACGAAATAAAGTAAAAGAGTCAAAAATAGTTAAAATAACTATATTAGACCTAAATTAAATATTTACGCTAAACTATGAAAAATTTTGGGGAGGGTCAAAAAACTCATGTCAATAATTACGACTTTGCCCTTAAGCATATACATATACTAGGGCTTGAATTCATTCTCTCCTATTCTTTCTCAGTCCCGCTCTTCAATCGCTTCGTCTTCTCTCTTCATAGACCTTACTAGTTACTCCTAGCGTAATTCTTTTGTCTTATACATTAGGCTTTTAATTTCTAGGCGAAATGGCTTCCTGGCCACTCAAAATATTTCCTTATTTAAAGTCGATACATAAACTTTCGTCTTTCCCATTTAAACACTTAAACTCCTGAAACCTAGAACTAATAAACATATTTTATCCTTGACCCTATGCGCGTCTATTACACATTCGCCAATGTGTCCATCCAGTCAGCAAATGACCAACACGTCATTAGCGCGAAATTAAACCCAACAGATTGTGGTCCCTCTCTTTTAAGTTGTACACAAACAAACCCTCCCCCACTTTTCGTCTATTTTTTTATATCTCTAAAAAACCCTCCCCTCTTAAACCTAGGTTAAACAATAGTCGATTAACATGGTCCCCTCCTTCCAAAGTAATCTTAATCACTCTAAGCCAAACGATTTGGGTCCCCCATCTTTTAATCAAACGTTGTTCGAGTTTCGTCTGAGCTTTCGATTTCAGTCATGTTACTATAATGAAGGTTAGCTTGTTTCTTTTGCTATCGTTTTCATCTTTTTCTTCTAATTTCTTTTGAAATAATGTGGGTAATGGTTGATAGTTAAAGTTATCTATGTCTGCATGCATATTTTTTCATCTGATATTAGGAATTTTATATTTCATGACTGATCTGGCATTTTGGGTTAAAAAATTAGGGCTTTTGTCGGCATGCACAAATTTTGGAATTTTATATTAGGGTTTTGGGGAAACCAGTCATATGTTCACTTTATTTTAGGGGTTTGTCTTTTTCTTGAGTGATATAGCATTTAGGGTTAAACAATTAGGGCTTTTTTGAATACCAAAATATTATCGTCTTCCATTTTGTTAATGTTTGTGGTTTTTTAGGGTTAAAGTGTATCTGACTTGTCCCCTTTTTTTATAGGTTTTAATGGATTATCATTTAGGGTGGTTAGTGGCTGACCCAATTTTGAGGTATGTAAATGATTAAACTTGGCTAGTTGTTCTTCAAGTTGACATTGATGAATTACATATAACTCAATTTCATGATTGGGCTAAGGATATGGGGTACTAAATAGTAGATAAATATGCATATAAAATTAACCAAAAGGGAGAATTTAGATTTTTGAAATATGATGCTAATGTGTTAGCTTTGTGTCAAGACCTTAAGGATGGTGATTTTATTGATGTGTATATATGTCACACAATAAACGCACCATGTGTTGATTTGGAACTAGATGAAATATTAAGTAGTGGTTGTTTAAATGTGGTTCCCAATACTATTCAGCCTGCTGGTTTTAATGAAATACCACATGGGCAGACATGGGATCCTAATGCTAGGGCAACACACTCACCTAACAATGATATAAATATGGGTGATAACACTCACGGGACGGGTAAAAAGAGGGCTGCTGTAAGTTCTTCTTCTACTGAAAGTTCTTCTCCAACAAAAGATTTTAGTGAAGATGAAGATGACTTCATACCTTTCATCTAGCAAAAGATTCTGAGGGTGATGCTGAGGGTGCTGTTGAGGGTCATGAGTTAGTCTTGAGAGTGATAAAGATTATGCGGCTATTTCTGAAGGTGATGTTGATCATGATATAGATGAGTCATTATATGGTTCTGATGAGGATATTTTTAGGGAGCCAAGTGACCTAGAACCTGAAGTTGTTGCTGCTAGATAGGCTAAAGTGAATGCAAAAAGTAGTAAATTAAGATATTCTGAAACTAATACTGATGAGATACCTAGTGGACTTGTAGGTATAGACCATGTTTTTGAAGACATGTATAAAGATATGGGATTCAAATATGCTGGAAAGTTGGGAGGGGATGAGCAATATCTAGACAGTTCAGATCCAGATAGTGAGGATACAGATGATGAAGAAGATGGGGTGCATAACCCTCAACCAAGAAGATACAATAGTAGGGTATACTTTGATCCTGCTTGTAAGAAAATTTGTTTCCAGTTGGAAATGGTGTTTGAAAATGTGAAACAGTTCAGATCTGCTTCGCAGGATTATGCTGTACAAATAAAAGTTCAAATTAAGTTGAGGCCTAATGAGCAAATAGTGTTAGGGCAAAATGTGTGAACTCAACAAGATGTAGATGGCATATTTTGGGCAGTTTGGAGGGACATACAGGGAATTTCATTGTCAAGAGCTACCATTATGTTCATAACTATTTTAGAGCAACCTGAAACAAGATGGCTAAAACATCATGGGTGGCTAAACATTTCAAGGACAAGATTATCAACCAACCTGACATTAAGCTTAGGAATTTGCAGGATTTGATTATGATAAAGTATGGTGTATATGTGGGAAAATCCATATATGCTAGGGCTAAACATCAGGTCATGGGTCAGTATCTTGGTGATTACAAGAAGGAGTTTGCTAGAATATATGATTATACTGATATTCCGAGGTCTACAAATCTTGGCAGCACTGTTGTTGTGAAAACCTCCCAGGAGAAAATACCTGGTAAGGAGGTGTTTGTGGGTATCTATATTTGTCCACATGCTTGCAAAGTTGGTTGGTTGGAAGGGTGTAGAAACGTTATTGGCTTTGATGGAGCATTTCTGAAAAGGGTGTGTAAGGGTGAGCTACTATCATGCATTGCTAAAGATGGTAACAACCAAATGTGCCATGTTGCCTAGGTAGTGGTGGAAAAAGAGATAAAGAACACATGGTCATGGTTCTTTAGGTGCCTGATGCATGATCTGCAGCTTAGTGAATCTCAAGGTGAGGGACTGACCATCATTTCTGATATGCAAAAGGTATACATCCATGTTCTTCCTTTAATTACTTGGTTACTGTATATATGTTTTTGATATTCTAATTGTTTTTTTTTCTTAAGGGACTTGTTGCATCTGTTTCTGAGTTGTTACCAAATGCTGAACACAGAATGTGTGCAAATCACATATGGAGCAACTGGAAACAAAAGTGGAAAGGAGAGGAAAAAAGGAAGAAGTTTTGGGCCTGTGCAAGGGCTTCATTTGAAGCATATTTGAAGGCTAAGTTAGATGAGCTGGCCGAATTAGGTGATAGCAAGATCATTGAGGACTTGCTGAAATACCCAAAACATTGTTGGTGTAGATCATTCTTCAAAGATTAGAGTAAATGTGATTCATTGGAGAAAAATATGTGTGAGACCTTTAACGGTTGGATCTTGTCTACTAGGCACAAGTCTATAATAACCATGTTAGAAGAGATTAGAATGAAGGTGACGGAGAGGATGACTACCATGAGAGAAATTCAACAAGGTGGATTTATGATGTATCCCCTATGGCAATGGGGTACATAGAGGAACAATCTCAATATGCTGTTAAGCATGAATTTAAATGTAATCGAGATACTGGGTATGAGATAAAATATGGGGTGTACAAACATATTGTTGACTTCTCCAACAGTACATGCACATGTAGATCATGGCAGCTCAAAGGAATACCATCATCCCATGCAATATGTGCAATGGTTTTTTAAGAAATTTGAGCCTACTGACTATGTAACCCACTGGTACAAGAAAGAAACATACATGAAGGCTTTTAGTTGTTACATACAGCCAATAACCAACATGGATATGTGACCATCAACACAAAATCCAACTGTTGAGCCTCCTGTGATTACCAAGATGCCTGGTAGACCTAAGAAAAACAGGAAAAAAGCTGCAGATGAACCTAAGAAGAAGTTTGGTAAGAGATCAAGGAAAAGGACACCAATAACATGCTATTATTGTAAGATGGTAGGCCATAACAAGAAGGGGTGTCCTATCCTGGTAATGTATTCAATTTGTGTCTGATTGTGCCTAGTACGTTGGTTGTTTCTATGTCTCATTTTTTATTTTGGAAATTTCATAGAGGACAAGGATTTGGAACAGCAGGAACCAATAATGCTGGTGCTACTCAATCGTCACAGGCTGCTCAAACAACAACTCAATAATCAGGTCCTACAAGTGATTCTGGAACTGCCAGGGCCAGAAATACTCAATCATCAGCTGTTGCAAGTGCATCTGTAAGTATTTATTTTAGTCTGTATTAAGACCATAATTTTTAATTTACTATATAGTACTTTATCTTACATTAGAAAACTGGAAGTATGAGATCAAGAACTTCTAAGGATATTATAGCTAGTGTTAGAGGAAGGCCAAGAGGTAGTGGACTACGAGGAAGACCAAGGACTACTAGATTTAGTATATTATTTAGTCATTCCGGAAAAGTGATAGAAAGGGTATGATCATTAAGAATTTGAATTTTAATTTATACATTAGTAGTTTGGGTACTAATTTGGGTTCGTATGCAGTGTGGAGCAAGAGATAGGGTACATTCTGCTCCTACAAAAGTTGTGGATGCTGGGCAGACCAATATCGATCTTGGATACAGTGGACCTAGACTAAGTTGGCAAGGAAGAAATGCTATAACACAAAGGTAACTTCAACAACAATTGAGGAGAAGACAAACTCAAGCAAGCCTTATCCAACCTCAAGTCCATTCTTCATCTCAGCCAAGCCAATCATCATGTCCATCTCAGCCAAGCCAATCTCATCAAAACATCAACCAATCTCAACCTTGAAGCTGATTGAATGTTTGTTTTTGTGGTAACATAAGTCTGTTAGTTGCAGAACTTAATTTCTATTTAACTTAAGTATGTTTAGCTATGACTTTTCTTTTGGAACAATGTTTATACTATTTCTGCTACTATACAACAGTTCAGTGTTTATGTTAAATTTTCTTTTCATTCCACAAAAAATACATCATTCATTCTGTCATTATCATTGTACATAGGGTTATGATGGTAGTGCTAACTACACTAAGCAGAAAATTGCAATTACTAGTGCTACTACAACAACTAAAGTTACAATGATCTTCATCCTCTTCCTACTCTGTAATTGATCTCTATCTCTTTAATGATAACAACCCTGAAATCACCCGTTTATAGTGATATAGAAGAGGTGAGTCAAACCACCTAAAAGAATTACAAGAATTGGCTCGACCATAGTTTAAGCACCCATAAAACTTTCTTCCTGGATTTGTTAGCTTCCAAGTGATGCAAATATGAGCTTTAACTCCACAATGACAAAATACAGGTCTTTGATTCATTATCACAATCTGAAAAAAGAAACTAAAAAAAACTTCAGATTTTAAGAAACTAGGCAAAATGAGAAGCTTCAAATCTGTTTAATAAAGAGATAATGTCTATCCAATTGAAAGATGAAGACCCCACTTAAATAGCCCCTAGTTTTTACCATTGGGCGTTGGGAAGGGGTCTCTCACGCTCCTAAAAGTCGTGACATTCACACAGAGGAGTGACTAGGACCAACTTACACCACATGGGATGGGTCAATCGTCAAATGTATTTGTTAGTCTTAGGTTTCAGAAGTTTAAGTGTTTAAATGGGGAATACAGAAGTTTATGTATCGGCTTTAAAATCAGGTGCAAGTTTGAGTGGCCAGGAAGCCATTTCGCCTAATTTCTATAACAAAATTCATCTTCATAAAGGGATGGCGAAATGGCTTCCGGGCCACTCCAACTTGCAACCGATTTTAAATCCGATACACGAACTTTGCATTTTCCCATTTGAACACTCAAACTCTTGAAACCTATAACTAATAAACACATTTGACCGTTGACTATTCATACATGGCGACTATATAGTTGACGTGGCCAAAAATGCATGTGAATCACGTTACTTAGGCGCATGAATGAGTTAATTTAATTTAAAAATTATAAAACAAAAAAGAAAGATAAAATTGATACCCACCCTTTTCGTCATCCTCCTTCTTCACGTCGCCAAAGACACCAGTCGACCTTCACTGCCCAAACGACCTCCACTCCAGCTGCTTCCCGCCACCAGCTTCTCAAACAACCCCCAAAACCTCCAAACGACATATCTGCCTAGCCACCAATGAACAAACAACCCGCGTATTTATGGTCAATGGTTGAAGCGTCGTTGTCGAGATCGAGAGAGAAGGGATCAGAGAGATTTGGGTTTAATATTCCTGGAACCCAAACCACGAACCAGTGTCCAAACGACACAGCTGCCCAGCCGCTGCTCGTTCCTCCTCGACTACCACCACTGTCACGTCGTCGACCAGCCCCAAACGTTCAGCAACGTTGCTAACCACTCAAACGACCAAAACAACCCTCGTCGTCGTTCCATCTAAGGTTGAAATTCAAGTGAAAAAAATGGTTGCCATTTTTTCAGTAGAAATTTTGTTGGAATAATTTTGCTGGTCTGCTACTCCTATTATCAATTTGACTTTGTGAGTAAATTTTTTTTATGTGGGACCCATAAATTACACATGGCAATTAATAAGAGGATATGTGTGTGACATGTCATTTGTGTCATAGCGCTTGCAGACCACGCACAATCACATTTGTTTATTTGTTATCAGTTTCAGGAGTTTGAGTGTTTAAATGGAAAAATACAAAGTTCGTGTATCAGCTTTAAAATCGGCTGCAAGTTTGAGTGGCCAGAAAGCCATTTCGCTTATAGGGATTGTTCTATGGTTTCTTTTCATGTTAAGTATTTGACAAACATCTATATTATATTAGACTGTTTTAGGCCTTCAACGCTTGTGGAAGTGCATGTATTGTGTGAAATAAAAATTCTAAATCAACTATTATTGTTATCATATCGGAGGAGGCAATTAATACCTTGGAATATTTTTTGAGAATTACTGCAGTTTGATAAGTATTTATCCACTGATTTTTTGGTGAAGCCTATAATGATTGAGTAGTTGTTGTCTTATTAACTTGAATTTGAATTGTTAGTACTACATGTTTGGACTTACTAATTTTAAGGTGAAATTGCTACAACTTTATATTATTATTAATGTATATGGATAACTGTTGTTGAAGAATTAGTACTATTTCAGTTGTGACCGTGGGACAAAACACAGAAATGAGCAGAATACTATGTAAGCGTTTGGACGTAAGAATTGTAAAATTCGAAAAAATGGTGAATTTTTTTTTCAAGTGAAAATTGTATTTAAAATTTAGAGTTGTGTTTGGACATAAATTCTAATTTGGGTTGTTTTTGAAGTTTTATGAGTGATTTAAATGAAAATTTTGAAAAGCAGTTTTTTAGTTAAATTTGGAAAATTTATGAACAAATATTGATTTCGAAAAAGTGAATCTTTTTTTGGATAAATATTCCATCAAATTTTATGTCCAAACGGGCACTATATGTGAATTCTTCTCTTTTTCGCCTAGCTCCAGCGAATTGTCTTCTCTTTTTTTGTTTAATTTTAGATTGAGTTATCTTATCGGGTAAATCGATAACCGAACTAATAATGATCGTAACCGATTAACCATATATCCGATAACTAAAATTTTATCAGTTTAGTAATCAATTTATTTAATTTATAAACCGATAACTAATACTCCCTCCGTTTCAATTTATGTGAACCCATTTGACTGGATATGAAATTTAAGAAAAGAGAGAAGACTTTTGAACTTGTGATATAAAATGAAGCATATATATTTTATGTGATTATAAATTATTACATAAAAGTAAATTATTTCCAAAAAAGAAAAAATATCATTCTTTTTAGTACGGACTAAAAAAAAGTTCACATCAATTGAAACGAAAGGAATAGGTCGAACCGTTTATATTCGTAGCCACACAGTGGAGTGGAGGTTGCCTTGCGTGATTTTCCGGGACAGCTGATACCTGTTTGAAAAGCCACCGAGTGGGGCCCGGTAAAACTAAGAGTAGGGCCCACAAAGGCGGATCCTCTCGTGGTCTCTCCTGACTAATCTCTCTCCTTCTCCTATGAACCAGAAGGGAAATCTCATACAAGTTGCTAGTAGTATCTTAAATTACAATTCAAAATCAGAGCAGAACCATAAATCCACTTCGCTTTCTAAAAAATTAGTTGTTTCTTGCTATTACAGAGTGTAGATTCTTCGTGAACATAGTTAATCGCACTTTGCTTGGTTTGCTTTCTTCACTCCCATGCTTCGTTTTCTTTTCAACTTAAGATCAGCATTCCACGCTGATAATTAGCTGCATTCGGTCAACTCCAGTCAAAGGAGGAGGAGGTTTGGTAAGCTGATAGCCAACTTAAATATCGCCAAATGCCATTTTTATTAATATTATTCTTTGGAATTGAGGGTTACAACTTTCATTATGAGGAATTGCCTCATGTTTGATCAAGGTATTGCATTTTGTTGCGCCGCTGCCTTTATGTAGAAATTTGCTGGTTGCAAAATTTTCAATGTCTTCAATTTGACTTTTTTTTTTTTTTTTTCTGCAGCATTCAACGCCTTTGACCTCACATTCATTTTAACTTCCAGTTATTTTTCTGTATTTATTTCATGTGTTATTGGTTTCCTCTTTAACTACTTATCTACTTCTCTCGTGAAAAGGATAAGTGAGACTTTACAATAGTATTGTATGTCCTAATTTTAAAAACTTTTGTGACAAAGCTTTATGCATCTTAAAGAATCTTCTAACTTGGTTGAAAACATTTGTTTGCTAATCTGTTTTAAAAGGATTTTCTTTGGTACATGTAATTATTGTTGGGAATAAACCCCCTACCAAAATAATATTTACGGTAATAAAAGCGAATAATAATTGGTAATGTTCGCACATGGTCCGCGTTGGTTTAAAGCGTTTAAACCAGCCTCAAATATATGGACTCGCATTTCCATAGGAAGTGCAGCCAAGCCTCCGTCTGCGCTATGATCAACTTGTTGTGCAGGCAGCACCTCCCTAGTTGATACTATGTTGGGATCTCGCACTTTGCTTGTTCCCCTCCTTTTTGGCTTCTGCCTCTTTTGTTAGCGTTATTGTGTTAAAACAAAAACCAGAAAACTGTTAGAAGAATTAAAAAAATCTGAAAATAGTAGAGAATCAGAAATATTCTGAGTCCACAAGTTTCTTGTGTGTTCTTAAGGAATTTTAACCCCCTTACACGTTGCCAAGGTAATAGATTAAATACTCCAAAGATAAAACGGAATAAACCTTCCCGCAACAGTGGCAATACAAACTGCAGGATACCAACGAACTCAAAGAACGGAGCAAAATCACACTCATGAATTTGAGAGACAGAGAGTACGAATTAGGATGCAGTATATTTAGAAAGAAAGAAGTTCTGGAGTGTTTTTCATGTGTTTAAGATGTAGCCTTGCCTCAGAATTTATAGGCAAATATCAGAAGAGGTGTCTGGAAAAAGGTGACCTTTTAGAAATACGCAGCCTGCCACGGTTCTACCGCGATCGTGGCAGATCCGCGGTCAGAGATGCTCTCTAAAACTGACTACCGCGGTTCTATCGCGATTGCGGCAGAAATGCGGTCAGCTATGTTCTATGAACTTTCAGCAAGGTTCAGGCGTATTTTTCAGCAATGATTTGGCATTTAATTAATTATTACATAATGACATAAATTTTGTCCAAAAAATAATCTTATCGATCGATCATTTGACAAATCCAAATCCAAACCCAAATCCAAAGCCAAAGCCAAAGCCAAAACCGAAGCCGAAGCCGAAGCCGAACCGAGTGAGCGACGACGACGACAACACGAGAGGGTTCATTCTCTTCAACTCTTTTAAGAGCTTTAAGAAGTGATTCTATATATAAGCACACAAATGTGGTTGTCCCTTACTAATGAGGGTCAGAGTGCAAGACAAAAGTTCACTTCTTCAAATTTTCAATTTCCCTGCATTTCCAATTCACACTTCTTCTACTTTAAAGCCAAATGGCTTAAAGTTTTCAACAACTCTTTGTGGGTGACTTATCTCTCCCACGTACATTTCCTAAAACAACATCGTCTCCTTCGTTTGCCATGTCTCTTACCTATGCTCTGATACCAGTTATCACAAGCTTAACTCAAGTAAGCTATGTGCGGAAAGCTAAACAGCTTTAATGTTGCTTTTAGCCTCAGTCCTAACGAAATATCTAGCATAAGATTGTGCTCAAGCTTAAGGAAAACACACAAACACACAAATGCTGGAAAACAATGAAGTAAAGGCAAACAAGAGTTGGGAGGCCAAGTCCAATTTTCTGATTTACTTGATAACAAAGGAGAAAATACAAAGTGTGTGAGATCTAATCTCAAGTAACATTAAGGCTAAAAGCAACGTTAAGGCTATTTAGCTGTCCGCACATAGCTTACTTGAGTTAAGCTTGTGACAATTGACTGAGGCTAAAAGCAACGTTAAGGCTGTTTAGCTGTCCGCACATAGCTTACTTTGTGTGCAGGCTGTCATAGATCAGATCTCACACACTTTGTATTTTCTACTTTGTTATCAAGTAAATCAGAAAATTGCCCTTGGCCTCCCAAATCTTGTTTGCCTTTACTTCATTGTTTTCTAGCATTTGTGTATTTGTGTGTTTGCCTTACGCTTGAGCACAATCTTGTGCTAGCTATTCGTTAGGACTGAGGCTAAAAGCAACGTTAAGTCTGTTTAGCTGTCTGCATATAGATTACTTGAGTTAAGCTTGTGACAACTGACTGGGGCTAAAAGTGACTTTAAGGCTGTTTAGCTGTCCACACATATCTTACTTGAGTTAAGCTTGTGACAACTGAGTTAAGCTGTTTGAGACGTAGAAAACTTCCCGTGGAAGATGGAAGACTACTTTGAGCACCTCAACATCGAGGATAAGGCTGCCAAAGTTCGTGCAACAACAATGTATCTTGACGACACCGCCATGCTTTGGTGGAGGCGGAAGAAAGCAGATATGGAAAAAGGTATTTGCTCCATCAAAAGCTAGGATCAGTTCAAGTACGAGCTGAAGCGCCAGTTCTACCCCCAAAACTTTGTCAATGAGGCTCATCGGAAGTTGAGATAGCTTAAACAGACAACATCTATTCGTGAGTACGTGAAAGAGTTCACGAAACTCATTTTGCAAATCCCAAACATGTCTAGTAAGGATTTGTTGTTTAACTTTGTAGATGGCCTTCAAAATTGGGCCAAAAAAGAATTGCAGCGATGCCAAGTTCAAGATGCCGATGAAGCTATCGTCGTGGCTGAGTCCTTAACAGATTGAAGGACAGAAGCCCCAAGACCAAGAGAAAACCACTTCAAGCCTGATCGGGATAATGATTATAGGGATAAAGGCAAGCAAGCTGTCACCCCAAACCGCAATACAAAAGGCAACGATGCGGACAATTGGAGCGACCGGTACGCCCAACGGAAGAAGGAGGTCGGTCCACGCAATGCTTGCTACCTTTGCAAGGACCCAAATCACCATTTCTGAGATTGTCCTAATTTGGGCAAACTCAACACCATGATAGAAGACGAGCAGAGGCTACCGATGATAGAGTCCAAGATGACAAGGAGGCAGTGGAACAACCGCCAGATATAGCTCATCTGGCAAAACTTTATTGGGCGCAACCATAGTGAAGGAGCCTGCTTTGAAGCAGGTTGTCCAAAAGAAGCCTAACCTTGCCAAAATGGGTCGTACGTCGGACATCGTGGCGACAGGCAAGGATCCTTAGATGAAGAAGAAAGGGTCCATGTTCAAGCTTAAGGCAAACACACAAACACACAAATACTGGAAAACAATGAAGTAAAGGCAAACAAGAGTTGGGAGGCCAAGGCCAATTTTCTGATTTATTTGATAACAAAGGAGAAAATACAAACTGTGTAAGATCTGATCTATGAGCTATCTCTACTGCTCCTAAGATGCCTTACAAAAGCGCCTAAGCCTAAGTATATATACTAACCAAGCCACAAGTTGGCTGGTTAAATGCAAAGATAAGTGAAGTCCACAAGGGCTGCTCCTTTGGACTTTGAGTGCTGCTTCTATTGACTTTGTGTGCTGCCAGCAAAGTCAAGCCTGCCTTTGAACATGTCGGGTGGCCAAATTAGTGTAGAATTTGGCGGGATAGTACATACTCCCCCACTTGAAATGTCGACGCCCTTGTCGCTATAGTTTCACGGAATTGGAAACTTGTTCCTTGAACGGCCCTCGCTCCATAACAAAATTATGGACTGAGAGAGCCTTTGAAGTTTCGAATGCACCAACATCCTCTTCATGAAGCTGGCTAAGATACGGATGATTGCAAATATTGTGTAGCTCCATAACATACTTTCCATTAAAGGGTTGAGCTACCATATGTTTCCGACTCATAGCTGACAGCTTTGCTCCAGAATTAGAGCCCTTCTTCTTAAGGACTCGTGTTTGCCCTTAGACAAGGAATTGTCAACCTTTCCCCATTTGGTCTCTGTCCCATTAGCCAAAATTGTGGCGTCGTTCTCCTCCAAGATTTGCATTGCGGACAGAAGACTACCGACTTGTGGCATCCGAACTGTTAGTACCACACATGGATCCCTCGGATCGTAAATGTATATCTAGTCAAGGAAAGGGCAAATGAACGCTTTAACTTCGTCCCAATAATCTAGCCCTAGCACTAGATTGAATACAAGGCAAACAAGAGTTGGGAGGCCAAGGCCAATTTTCTGATTTACTTGATAACAACGGAGAAAATACAAAGTGTGTGAGACCTGATCTATAAGCTATCTCTACTGCTCCTAAGATGCCTTGCAAAAATGCCTAAGCCTAAGTATATATACTAACCAAGCCACAAGTTGGCTGGTCTGAATGCAAAGATAAGTAAAGTCCACAAGGGCTGCTTCTTTGGAATTTGAGTGCTGCTCCTTTAGACTTTGTGTGCTGCCAGCTTTGTCAATGATACCTTTTCTTGACTGATGCAGGTTGTTTATGACTTTGGTGCAGCAAATTCTGACTCTCATGTGAATGCTACCCGTCCCTTGGCACCCCAGTCATTTGTTGCTGCCTCCCATATGTGGTTGTCCCTTTATAGCCCAGCCATGTGCTGCTGCCTTTGACTTTGTTGGAATGTTGGCACAAGATCTTTGACTTGAGCAGCTATGGCAGATGCAAATTTGACCATGTCGGATGGACAAATTTTCTGATTTACTTGATAACAAAAGAGAAAATACAAAATGTGTGAGATCTGATCTATGCTGGAAAACAATAAAGTAAAGGCAAACAAGAGTTGGGAGGCTAAGGCCAATTTTCTGATTTACTTGATAACAAAGGAGAAAATACAAAGTGTATGAGATGCCTTACAAAATCTATGAGCTATCTCTACTGCTCCTATGATGCCTTACAAAAACTCCTAAGCCTAAGTAAGAAAATGTATGAGCTATCTCTACTGCTTCTAAGATGCCTTACAAAAACGTGTAAGCCTAAGTATATATACTAACCAAGCCACGAGTTGGCTGGTCTGAATGCAAAGACAAGTAAAGTCCACAAGGGTTGCTCCTTTGGACTTTGAGTGTTGCTCCTTTAGACTGTGCATGCAGCACCTCACTAGTTGATGCTATATTGGGATCTCGCACTTTGCTTGTTCCCCTCCTTTTTGGCTTCTGTATCTTTGTGGGTGACTCATCTCTCCCACGTACGTTTTCTAAAACAACATCATCGTGCTGCTGCTTTCTCTCATGTGTTGTTGCCTTTTACATTGTTGGAATGTTGGCACAAGATCTTGGACTTGAGCAGCTATGGCAGATGCGAATTTGACCATGTCGGACAACCAAATTAATGTAGAATTTGGGGGGAGGGAGGGAATACAAAGTACATACGATCTATAAGTTATCTCTACAACTCCCAAGATGCCTTACAAAAATGCCTAAGCCTAAGTATATATACTAACCAAGCCACAAGTTGGCTGGTCTGAATGCAAAGACAAGTAAAGTCCACAAGGGCTGCTCCTTTGGACTTTGAGTGCTGCTCCTTTAAACATTGTGTGCTGCCAGCTTTGTCATAGATCAGATCTAACACACTTTGTATTTCCTCCTTTGTTATCAAGTAAATCAGAAAACTTGCCTTGGCCTCCCAACTCTTACTTGCCTTTACTTCATTGTTTTTCAGCATTTGTGTGTTTGCCTTAAGCTTGAGCACAATCTTGTGCTAGTTATTTCGTTAGGACTGAGGCTAAAAGCAACGTTAAGGATTTTTAGTTGTACGCACATAGCTTACTTGAGTTAAGCTTGTGAAAACTGGTATCAGAGCACAACTGCAGAAAGTACGATCGACGAGGTTGTCGAGCAGGGGAAACAACATGGTGAGGTTACTATTCCTTCTACTTCTAACAATCTCACAAGTGCAGAAAGTACGACCGACAAGGTTTCCGAGCAGGGGGAGAAACCTGGTGAGGTTATTGAATAGGGGGAGAACCTTGATGAAGGTGTTGAGGAAGTGGAGCACCCCACTCAGGAAGAAGAACAACCTCCACCTCTGAGGAGATCAGAGAGGCCAAGGGTAGAGTCATGCAGGTACCCTTCCATAGAGTATGTCCTCATCAATAATGAGGGGGAGCCATAAAATCTTAAGGAGGTGTTGTCCTCTCCAGAAAAGAACCAGTGGATAAAAGCCATAAAAAAAAGATGGAATCTTTACAGAAAAATGGCACGTATAAGCTGGTTGAACTTCCAAAGGGTAAATGACCACTCAAATACAAATGTGTCTTTAAACTCTAGAAAGATGGAAATGGCAAGCTGGTCAGATACAAAGCTCGATTGGTCGTTAAAGGCTTCGAGTAGAAGAAAGGTATTTATTTTGACGAAATTTTCTCACCTGTTGTCAAAATTACTTCTATTCGAACAATTTTGAGCTTGACAACTAGCCTAGATCTTGAAGTGGAGCAGTTGGATGTGAAAATTGCGTTTCTTCATGGAGATTTGGAAGAGGAGATTTATATGAAGCAGCCAGAAGGATTTGAAGTTGCTGGAAAGAAACACATGTTGTGCAAATTGAATAAGAGTGTTAATGGATTGAAGCAGGCACCAAGGCAGTGGTACATGAAGTTTGACTCATTCATGAAAAGTCAAACATACCTAAAGACCTATTCTGATCCATGTGTATACTTCAAAAGATTTTCTGAGAATAATTTTATTATATTGTTGTTGTATGTGGATGACATGTTAACTGTAGGAAAAGATAAGTGGATGATAGCAAAGTTGAAGGGAGATTTGTCCAAGTCAGTTTATATGAAAGACTTGGGCCCAGCGCAACAAATTCTAGGGATGAAGATAGTTTGAGAGAGAACAAGTAGAAAGTTGTGGCTATCAGAGGAAAAGTACATTGAACGTGTACTAGAACGCTTCAACATGAAGAATGCTAAGCCAGTCAGCACACCTCTTGCTAGTCATCTAAAGTTGAGCAAAACGATGTGCTTTACAACAGAGGAAGAGAAATGGAACATGGCTAGAGTTCCTTATTCTTCAGCAGTCAGAAGCTTGATGTATGCAATGGTATGTACTAGACCGGATATTGCTCACGCAGTTGGTCTTGTCAGCAGGTTTCTTGAAAATCCTGGAAAGGAACATTGGAAAGTAGTCAAGTGGATACCCAGGTACCTGAGAGGTACCACGGGAGATTATTTGTGCTTTGGAGGATCTGATCCAATCTTGAAGGGCTATAGAGATACTAATATGACAGGTGACATTAACTATAGAAAATCCACTACTAGATATTTGTTTACATTTTCAGGAGGAGCTATACCATGACAGTCTAAGTTGCAAAAGTGTGTTGCATTTTCAACAACTGAAGCAGAGTACATTGCCGCTACAGAAACTGGCAAGGAGATGATATGGCTTAAACGGTTCCTTCAAGATATTGGATTGTTTCAGAAGGAGTATGTCGTCTATGTGACAGTCAAAGTGTAATAGACATTAGCAAGAACTCTATGTACCATGCAAGGACCAAATACATAGATATAAGATATCATTGGATTCGTGAGCAGGTGGGGAATGAATCTTTACAGGTAAAACAGATTCACACAAGCAAAAATCTTGCGGATATGCTGACCAAAGTGTTACCAAGAGACAAGTTTGAGCTATGCAAAGAACTTGTTTGCATACACTTAAACTAGAAACTGCAGTGTTATCCCCTTCAGGTGAATGGGACTGGAGGGAGAGATTTGTGGGGTCCAGCCCCTTAAGATAAGGAAGACTTTTCTTCCTTGTCTTCATTTTCAATGTTGGCAACAGAGCAACCCACGTTCGTTTTTTTTTTGTTGTTGTCAAAAATGGCAAGATGCAGAAGATGAATGTCACGGCTGGTAGGCATATTTTGCCTATTAAATGAGAGCTTCGGTTCTCATTTTTTATATCAATATCAGAGGAAAATATATCTAAGAGCTAGACAGAAAGAGTGAGGTTTAAGAGACATGGTATAGAAAATAGTCTGTGAAGAAAACAGAGAATGTGAGCGATATTGTAGTGAGTTAAAATATTAAATGAGGGTTATTTCTTTTGAGTATTGTAGTGGTCTTTATTGTATTCTGCTCGGGCCTACTATTTGTAAATTCCTCACTACAGTGATGTCAGTTTCTCCTCTCGGGATCGTGGTTTTTCCCTTATTCAGAAGGGTTTTCCACGTAAAAATCTTGGTGTCATTGTTACTCTTTATTCTTGTTAATTAGCGTATCTCGGTGCTACATTTTGAAATGTCGGTATGTCGGGTTGTACTAAACTTGCACTCCAGGTATTCTGTCTTAGATCTGCTTATTCTGAAACCCTTAGACTCGAGAGTCTTTCTCCATACCTCTATCCCTCAGCTATTATTCCTCCCTCAGCAGCACTGTAGGGGTCCAGTTCTTGAAAGAGGTCGAGTTTTTTCCTCCCTCACGGTGGATGTCCGCATTAAAGACACTATATACCAGTAGTGTGAAACAACTAACACTACTACAAGCTTCCTCAGTCGGTATTTTTTTCATCAACAGTAGGGTTCCAGTAAGTTTCCGGTGAGCATTTCTGTTTTTTCTGCTTATTTCCAGTAGGTCACCTTTTTTATCTTGGATTTCAAGGTAAATTTCCGGATTAGTAATTAAGGAACAATGGGGGACAACAAATCAACAGATAATTCTCTTTCACATATGGTTAATTCTGTTTCACAGGTCAGCACAGTTAAGTTGGACGGGGATGGTACATATCTTGCTTGGTCAAGGTCTTGTTTGGTTTTTATTAAGTCCAGAAGTTGCTTAGATATATTAGTGGAGAAAAGAAAGCACCTGTTGTGACTGATGCTAACTATAGTCAGTGGGATTCAGATAACTCTCTAGTTATGACATGGCTTTTGAATACTATGCACCCTCAAATTTCTAAACAGTATTTTTTGCTTGATACTGCTGAAAAGATCTAGAATTCTACTAAGCGCACTTACTCTTGTAAGGTACATGATGCTCAGGTCATTGAAATTCGAAATAAGATTCATGCCACTAAGCAAGGCGAGTTGACTATCACTGACTACTATTCCGAGTTAACAGGGTTATGGCAGGAAATTGACTACTATCAGGATCTCCAAGCGAGGTGCTCCAACGATGCAGTTCTTTTTAAAAAATTGGTTGAAAAAGAAAGGATATATGATTTTTTGGCTGGCTTGAATCCAGAATACGATTAGATCAGGGTCCAAGTTCTTGGTAAAGTTCCTTTTCTTTCGCTTGAGGATGCATACTCTTATGTTCAACATGAAGAAAGCCGACGAGGAATCATGCTTTATTCCATACCAACCGAGAAGTCTGGGTTAACTGTGTCTCATGAGCAAACAAAGTCGTTCACTTCTGATAAAGATCACTTACACTGTGACTACTGTGGAAGGTCAAGACATACAAAAGAGACATGCTGGAAACTGCATGGTAGACCAACTAGATGTCGTAGAGGCAAGCGTGTCGGTCTATCAAGGGGTAAAGCTCATATTGCAGAAAATGTGGGAACATTCAGAGAAAATGCTTCAGGAGAAGCTTTGTCTTCGGAGGAAGTTCAGCACCTTCGCCGTCTCCTGAACAAACTTGACACCTCTAATGTTGGGTCTCCCAATTATGTTCAGTCAGGTATTGCTTTTAATGCCCATCTTAATTCTTGGATTATTGATTCTGGTGCGAATAGACACATGACAGGCTCCTCTAAAGGCTTTCAAAACTACTCTCCTAGTCCAAAAGGGGATTGTGTCAGAATATCCAATGGATCTCTAACTCCTGTCTCTAGAACAGGTTTTATTATCTGTACACCTGATATTACATTGTCATCCGTTCTTCATGTCCCTGAGTTTCCTGTTAACTTATTATCTGTTAACTCCATCACCAAAAAACTAAAATGTACTGTTGAGTTCTTTCCTGATTATTGTGTGTTTTAGGACCTTCAAACAAGGAAGAGGGTTGGCAGTGGTAGATTCCACGATGACTTATATTGGATTGATGGAACTCGAGCCTTTGGTCAAGCCTTTTTTGGAGGAAAATAGAACATCAACCAAGAAATAATACTGTGGCATAGACGGTTGGGGCACCCATCATTTTTTGTTTTAAAGAAATTATATCCTAGTTTGTTTTCTAGAACTGAGTTTGAATCTTTGTCTTGTGATGCTTGTAAATATGGCAAGCACACTAGAAACTCTTATCCTTTACGTGACAATAAAAGTACTATCCCTTTTTCGACTATTCACTCTGATGTATGGGGTCCCACTCAAACAGTTTCCTTGTCTGGTAGTCGATGGTTTGTTACTTTTATTGATTTTTGCACTAGGATGACTTGGGTATACTTGTTAAAGGGAAAAAATGAAGTCTTCTCCTGTAGTCATTTCATAAGAAGATTTGTACCCAATTTGAGGTTAAGATAAAAATCTTGCGAACTGAAAATGGCACAGAATATACAGGTAAAGATTTTGGTGCATATTTGGAGTCTTTTGAGATAATACATCAAACTAGCTGTCCTTATACTAGTGCACAAAATGGGGTTACTGAAAGGAAAAATAGGTATTTGCTAGAAGTAGTGAGATCTCTAATGTTTACTATGAATTTACCAAAACCTTACTAGGGGGATGCCATTCTAGTAGCTGCCTACCTTATCAATAGAATGCACCTTGTTCCTCCAAAGGTGTTTGGCTGTATTTGCTTTGTTCACACTAGGAGTTCAGGAAACCTTGATCCTAGATCTATTAAATGTGTGTTTATTGGGTATTCTCCAACACATCAAGAGAATAAATGCTATCATCCTCCTTCTAGGAGATCCTTCGTCAGCATGGATGTTACCTTTCGAGAATCTGAGCCTTATTACAATGAAACACCATCACCTCTACTGAAGCTACTAAGACAGGAGAATGTGAAATTGAAGAAAGAATTCAGGGGGAGACTATTGGGCGTTTGGATAAACCTAATTTGATGACTTATTCAAGAAAAAAGAAAGCTGAAGAATTCATCATGCAATCTACTGAAGCTCATCACTCTTCTGCGGTTGAAACCTCTTCTACTGGTGAGTTATCTACATTCCCTAATGAGTTAGATGTACCTATTGCTCATAAAAAAAGGAGTCAGATCTTGCACCAAACTTCCTTTATCTAATTTTGTCTCCTATAATTCATTATCTCCGTCCTATAGAGTTTTTGCCTTGTCTGTTTCTTCTGTGTCTATTCCCCATAATTGGAGGGAAGCTTTTGCAGATTCTAAATGGAAGCAAGCTATGATTGAAGAAATGAAGGCCTTGTCAAAGAATTAGACTTGGGATCCTTCACCACTAAATAAGAAATTGGTCGGCTGCAAATGGGTATTTATTGTGAAGCATAAAGCTGATGGCTCGATTAAAAGGTTCAAAGCAAGACTGGTGGCTAAGGAGTTCACTCAAACTTATGGAGTGGATTATCAGGAGACATTTGCCCCTTTTTCAAAAATGAACACTATTAGAATACTTTTGTCTTGTGCAGTTAATCTTGATTGGGACTTACAACAGTTTGATGTGAAGAATGCATTTCTTCATGGCGACTTAGAAGAAGAGGTGTATATGGAGATTCCTCCTGGATTTGATACTGAACAAAGTCAAGGAAAAGTGTGCAGATTGAAGAAAGCCTTGTATGGACTGAAGCAATCTCTAAGAGCTTGGTTTGACAGATTCTCCAAAGCAATGATCTCCTTCGGTTACCAACAAAGTAATGCCGATCATACCCTCTTCATGAAACACCAAAAGGGTAAACTTACTCTTCTCATAGTTTATGCTGATGACATAGTAATGACAGGGAATGACAATGAAGAGATGGCCCGATTGAAAAAGCTGTTAGCCCAGGAATTTGAGATCAAAGATCTAGGGAAGTTGCAATATTTCTTGGGGATTGAGGTTGCTAGATCAAAAAGAGGAATCTTTATTTCTCAAAGGAGATATATCCTAAACATTTTGAAAGAAACTGGTATGACAGGTTGCAAGCCAACAGAATCTCCCATTGAAAGTAATCACAAGTTACAAACTGGTGTTGGAAAGTCAATTGATAAGGAGGGATATCAGAGGTTGGTTGGAAAGCTTATTTATCTCTCCCACACTAGGCCAGATATAGCATATTCAGTTAGCTTGGTGAGTCAGTTCATGCACAATCCAAGAGATCCTCATATGCAAGCTTTCTTTCACATTTTGCGGTATCTGAAGTCTGCCCCATGAAAGGGTCTACTTTTCTCTAAACATGGTCACCTCCAGATAGAAGCCTTTACAGATGCGGATTGGGCTGGATCTATAGATGACAGAAGATTTACGTCTGTTTAGTGTACACTTGTGGGAGGGAATGTAGTTAGTTGGAGAAGCAAGAAACAAAATGTTGTTGCTAGATCCAGTGCAGAAGCAGAATATAGAGCAATGGCCCAGGGTGTTTGTGAACTGATTTGGCTACAAAAGTTAATGGATGAATTGAGATTGTCTGAGACAGGGAAGCTTTTGTTATATTGCGACAACAAAGCTGAAATTAGTATAGCTCATAATACGATTCAACATGATAGAACAAAAATGTTGAAATCGATCGACATTTCATCAAAGAAAAGATTGTTGGTGGTACCTTGAGTTTGCTTCATGTATCGTCAGAAAAGCAGCTAGCAGATGTGCTCACAAAAGTTCTCAGCAAAAAGACTTTTCACACTTTGGTTTGCAAGTTGGGCATGTGCGACATCTTTGCAACAACTTGAGGGGGAGTGTTGATTATTGTAATTAGTAAGAAGATTTGATTAGATTAGATTTTATTCTCTAGCCTAATTATAGGCTGATTATATTTTATAGCTTAATTAGTGTAATCACTGATTTCCTTTCCTAGTTTAGCCATATGATACATTGTATAAATACCAGTACTATTGATGTGAATAATATACTGAAATACAAGAAGTTCTATTCTTCTTCTTGAAATCTTCAGACATCCCCGTCTATCTCTCCATTCCCCTGAATCACCGACCCAAGATATCTGAAACTGTCCCTCTTGACGATGACCTGAGATCCAATCTTCACTTCCCTGCCTACTTCGCTCGGTTCGGCGCTAAACTTTCACTCCAAGTATTCTGTCTTAGACCTGCTTAATTTGAAGCCTTTAGACTCGAGAGTCTGTCTCCATACCTTTAGCCTCTCGTTAACACCAACCCTCGTCTCGTCTATCAAGATTATGTCATCAGCAAATAGCACACACCAAGGCATATCCCCTTGGATATGTCGGGTTAGAGCATCCATCACCAAGGCAAACAAGAGAGGGCTAAGCACTGATCCTTGATGGAGCCCCATAACTACCGGAAAATGATCTGAGTCGCCACCTACCGTCATAACCCTAGTCTTAACTCCATCGTACATGTCCTTGATTACTTTGATGTAGGCTTCGGGCACGCTCTTCGCCTCCAGGCACCTTCACAGCACCTCCCTAGGGACCTTGTCGTACGTCTTCTCCAAGTCGATAAACACCATGTGCAGGTTCTTCTTCTTATCACTGAACTGTACCACCAATTTCCTGACAAGGTGGATAGCTTTTGTAGTGGAGCGACCCGGCATGAAACCGAACTGGTTCATAGATATAGATGTCATCTCCCTCACCCTCACCTCGATCATCCGCTCCCAGACCTTCATTGTATGACTTATTAATTTGATACCCCTATAGTTGTTACAGCACCGGATACCCCCTTTATTTATTTACTTTTATAAGTAAATAAACAGAATAAATATAACCTCGATTCATTTTGATTTTCCTGTTTGAGTCTAATTTTCACACCTACAAAATTGGTCTATTCTTTCTGAAAGAAATTGACCAACAAAAAAGAGGTAGGCTAAATCAATAAATAATTGCATAGAAATATCTACAACGTTAAACAAATAAGAGTGCAATGGTTCAAATCTCAAGAGACAAAAACACTAAGTAAACAACATTTTCATCTCTGGCTCTCTTTCGAAGATCTTTTTTGTTGTTTTCCAATGGTTAAAGTTTTCAATCAGATACTTATTTTAATGTTCTGTATCAGTCTTTTACTGGCAGCTGGGTAGACATTAATATTCAAAGCAGACTAAACCTACCCTATCACAGCTGGGCAGTTTTTCAGTTAAACAGATTTTGTTTTCCAGAAAACAAAAAACCAAACTGAAAATTGAAATCTCTTTTAATGTTAAACTGAAGAATAACCCAAAAGATATTGAACGGGAAATATCATATTTTTTCTGTTCAGTCTGTTTATTTGGGTTAAAACCAAATAATGCCCACACCTAGTAGTGTATCTCTAATCCAAATTTGGCTTTGGAAAAGAAACTAAGCAAAGGCTCTTCCATTGAGGTTGATAAGGTTAAAAAAATCTCCGAAAAATTGATGCACATGCCAAAAGATTAATTTCTTTAATTTGCCAGGTTGTATTATAGCTTCTCTCTTTTCAGCCTCGTTGACATATCCAGTAGGCATTTCTGATATGTTTAGCCCTTTTAAAAAAAATTAAAAAAAATGGTGATAATTTACTTTCCTGACTAGGATAGATGTGGAAGTCCTGTTAATAGAATTTTGAGTTGTGTCTTAAAAGGTTCATTTTCATGAGTTTTCTGTCTGTGGTTATTCTAACCAAAACCGTGCTCCTTTGATATGCAGTTCCCTTGGTCAAAACCTCCAAACAAGTACCTTCGTCTGGGAAATTTGCTTTGCAGTTTTCATTTCCATTGCTGGCCTGGTGCTATTTGCCTTTCTCATTGGCAATATGCAGGTAGTTTTTGTTGCTTAGTTTTTCATCACTGTTCTGGAAGTTCTAAAGCCGGGCATTTGACAGTACAATTCAAAATAATAGCTATCCAAGATTTTATCTCAAGAAATAAAACTTATATGGCAAAGTTCTCATTCTGGTGGCACTTCCTTTCTCTGTCATGTCACAACCTATTTAAATTAGTTTAAATTGAAAAAAAAAATTATCGTCGACTTACTAAGGTTTTTGGTATGTCTTATGTGTATAAACAACGTCATGGACTGCGATTTTGTCAACCTTATGGTAGCCATGATGCCCAGTAGAAACGTCTGTTTGGAATAAACATGGGCTATGAAGTGTGAATCAGTTGCATTATTAAATGATGGGTGCAGGGATTTAGGGCTTCTTGAAACAGTGCCATTTTGCTCTCAGTCCTCAAACTTGAAAATTTTCATCCCAGGCTCTAATTAACTAAAGTACTTGTATGTGATAGACATGTCTGCAATCCTCAACATTAAGATTAGAGGAGATGAGGGTGAAAAGAGGAGACGCAGAACAGTGGATGTCACATCGGTTGCTCCCTGAGAACCTCAGAGAGCGGATTAGGCGCTATGAGCAATACAGGTGGCAGGAAACTAGGGGTGTTCATGAAGAGAATCTGATTCACAACCTTCCTAAAGACCTCCGGAGAGATATAAAGCGTCATCTTTGTTTAGCTTTGCTCATGAGAGTAAGTTTTGTCACTCTTGCTCTTTAACTGTGATTCACCCTCACTTGCAAATACAGATGTGATTTATTCCCCTCTAATGGTTGGCATTGCAGGAGAACTTGGGGAGCTTGCTTCATACAAGCAGCATGGCGGAGTTATTGCAGGAAGAAGGTGGAAGAGTCTCTTCGTGATGAAGAAAACAGGTTGAAAGATGCATTGGCAAATGAAGGTGGCAGTTCGCCAAGTTTGGGTGCTACCTTTTATGCATCCAGATTTGCTGCTAATGCACTCCGTTGTGCTAATCCAGAAAGCAAGGGTGCCAGACAGGATATCACCCATTCTGCTTCAGAAGCCAACAGAGCCAGATTTTACTGCTGAAGATAAATAACTGCCATTAGTTAATTGTAGTACGTCGTTGCAAATGGAGTGCATTTTTAGCCATGTTTTTGTGTATAATACATATATTGGCAATTTCTTCAAGCCTCGAGGCTTGATGGAAATAAAGCAATTGTATTTGTACGAAAGAAATGATGTATATCATTTTACCAGATTATTATAGAATCCGCAACAACAAATACCTCAATTCCAAGCCAATTATGGTCAACTGTACAAACCCTCACACTTGCTCCATCTGGACCTCTTTTATTCCCGGTGCATGTCAGTCTCTTTGTATTCACTGTTGTCGGTTTGCCTTATAAATTAAACTAGTTTCTGGTTGCACGTGTATGGTAAGTCATATAGAGCTCATTTGAATTGGCTTTAAAAAAAGTGGCTTTTAAGTACTGGAGCTTATTTTATAAATAAGCAGTGATATATTTGGATAAAAGTGCTGAAGCTTAAAAAAAGATGTTAAAGTGTTTGGCAAACAAGTAATGGTAAGCACTTTTTCTAATTAAAAAGACAAAAATATAAAAACTTTAGTATTATAAATGAAGATGAAGATGAAAGAAGAGGGTAATTTTGGTATTATAAAATTTATAAGGGCAAAAGAGTAATTTTATTGGTCAAACTAAAATGGCTTTTAAGCCAAAATCAAAAAAGTTGGGACTAACCAACTTGTAGCTTTTGGCTTTTTTAAGTACTTTTTAACTTTTTAAAGCTGCTTCTTTTGTTGCCAAACACTCTAAAAATAAAAAAGTGCTTAAAAAGCTAGTTTGACCAGCTTTTAAGCCTATGCAAACACCCTCATAGTATACATTTTTGTAAACTAATATTAATATTATTAAAAAAATGAGTCAATAATATTATATATGAAAAAATAAAGCACAGTTATTTTTGAATGATCAATGTGGATCATCGTATGATAGTTTTGTTATCGACGCAAATGATTGGATATCATCTAAATAGATAAATAATGAAAATTTATCTTAGGTTATTGCAGTTTTTTCGTATATATCGTGCAATCATCTTGACTTTCTTCATTATCAATTGTCATTGTAGGATTTATTTGGGTTATTTTTCGATAAGAAATTTCTATAGTTATAAACAAACTATTATCCTTCATTGTAGAGTATTCACCTCCTCGATAATTGATTGTTTATTCCGATCAAAATAGCATACTTTAGTGATCCAAAACGATTACATAATTTTTTTTGTCATGATTCCAAAAGCGAGATTTAACTATTAACCTTTAAACATATGTTATTCCAATCATTACAGTATACAAATAAAATATTTTTAGATCTTCATGCACATAATTAATAAGCATCTAGCATAACATTTGTAGAAACTAAATGTCACGATCCGGATTTTCCATCATCAAGAGTTGTGATGGCGCTTACTGTCGGAGCTAGGCAAGTCAACTTAAACATACCTTTTCAGCTAATTTTCAACAAGATAATAATAAAAATAATAAATTCAAGCGGAAGTCTTAATTTAATATTAAATAAAAGAAATGCGGGAAAAAAAGTTGACATCATCCTCTACCCAAGATTTAGCGTTACAGTACTAAGGACTACTACGAAATACTACAAATAAGAGTTTGAAAGAAAATACATAAGGAGTTTGTTTCGATACAATGAAAACAAACAGAAATGAAATAGAAAAGACTCAGGGCCCGCGAACGCCAGCGGACTACCTAGGAGTCTCTGGACTGAAGGTACGCTCCTAAGCTACTGATGCGGTCCGTAAGTTGTCTCCTGACATGTGCACAAAAGGCACAGAAGTGTAGCATCAGCACAACCGACCCCATGTGATGGTAAGTGCCTGGCCTAACCCCGGCTAGGTAGTGACGAGGATAGATAGGACCTACCACAAGTAACCTGTACAGATATATGCAATAACAAGAGAATACGCAATTCTAAACAGTGAAGGGGGGATCATGTTGTGGGGTACAACAATTAAAATACAGAAATCAACTAATAGAATGAAACTGAACGGATAACAACTGCTAAAGAAATACCGCAAAATTCAACACACAGAACAATATCCTCCGTTCATATTCCCGTTGCGGCGCGCAACCCGATCCTCAACATTTAATACCGTTGCGGCGTGCAACCCGATCCTCGATAATTTATCTATTGCGGTGTGCAACCCGATCCTCGACAATTTATCCGTTGCGGCGTGCAACCCGATCCTCGATTTTTACCAACGAAACTCACCCAATTCATTCGCAATTCAAGTGCGAGTGGAGTAGTATCAAAACACCAAGTGTCCCGACAAGGGAATGCAACTAACAACCCAAATATCCCGGCAAGGGAGAATTCAAAATATATTTAAGTCCCGGCAAGGGAGATGATCACAGAATTTCCACTTCTAAACATGTTGGCTACCAACAAGTGCTAAGTCAAGCCAATGCTCCAAAATTATTCGAAATTATTATTTATCCTCAATCGTTCACATCATGTGAACTAAATCAGTTCCAACAAGAATTTATATCATATTAATCGAAATAACGCAATTAAAGACCCACGATCATGCTAGACTGGGGTGCATAGATAACCGTCACCATGCCTATGCACCGACTCCACATAGCACGTAACAAATAACAATCTAATCTTATTCCCTCAAACCAAAGTTAGATCAAACACTTACCTCGAAAGCTCCAAACTCAACTCACGCCTCTAGGATAGATTTACCCCTCGAATTTGCCACACAACCGGTTGAATCTAATCATAATTTACTCAAATGTATCAACACATGCTAGTTAAATCAATTTGAATACATAAGAATGAATTTCCCAAAGTTTTGCCCAAAAATTCCCAAAACGCCCTCGTGCCCACGTGGTCAAAACCCGAGGTTCGAACCAAAATCGGATAACTATTCCCCCACGAGTTCATATATGTATTTTGTTTTGAAATCAGACCTCAAATTGAGGTCCAAATCCCCAATTTTGGAAAACCTAAGTTCTACTCCAAATGACCATTTTTACCCATTGAAAGCTTTGATTTTAAGATGAAATCATTATAAAAGATGTTAAAGATTGAAGAAATTGAGTAAAATTTGACTTACAATTGATTTGGGGAAGAAAGGGTTGAGAGAAAGTCGCCAATAGAAGTTTGGGTTTTGAAAATATAGAATGAACTTAAAAATCGACTAAGTATAAAATTCCCAGGTGCAGATCTCGCATTTGCGAGTTTGGGTTCACAGTTGCGAACCCAGCAGGTATGGGATTTGCGAGAAAATTGTTCGCATTTGATATTACTAATATCGTTTCTTATTGCTGTCTTGTGCTGAGGGTCTTCTGGAAATAGTCTTCCTGTTCCTCGGGATATGAGTAAGGTATGAGTACATATTACCCTTCTCAGGCCCCACTTTATGAAATTATACTGGATGGTGATTGTTATTGTTGTTGTTGTATGTCGATTGTCAACTAACTGAAATCTCCTTTCTTTATCAGAACTTAGGATGCACAACAAATTCGCACATGAAAAGCTCCTTTTTAATATTCTTTGCACAACATCAACAAATTAACACATGCAAAGTTCCTTTTTCTCATATTCTTTTTAACCGTGGATAAAGGTTGATGGCGATTGCTCTTTAGAGTATGACTAATTGGTTTTGAAGTACTATCTACCCCAGAAGTCTTTCACCAGATAGAAAGAGTTAACAAGCAATATCATCTGTTTTGACCGGCTTGCTGCTGACTTCTGAATTACACTTGATGTCTACCTAATGCTTTTCAACTGGGTTACCAATGAAATGACTAGGAATAAGCCATTTAACTTGAGGAGTCCGGAATCCAATTATGATTCTTTTGGACTCAAAATATATAAATAGATGAAAAAAATAAAAAAAAGATATTTTTATGTATAATGCTAAAATACCTGACGCTATATATTAACGGTAACTGTACCGTTAATATATAACGTCAGATATTTTGGTACTATACTGAAAAAGGCTGCGTGCGGGCCAAAATACCTTGTGCTATACCCTTTTTAAAAGCTGACACGCCCCACTTCCTCTTTCTCTTCTTTCACCCTTCTCTTTCCTCCTTATTCACAACCCCTTGCCCTTTCACACTTTTCAATATAGCAACTTCTTTTATTTTTTATATTTTATTTGTTATGTTATATGTATACCTCAATAAATACCTTCTTGCCTACAATCGTTTACCCACTACCTATTCAGGTAATATTACTTCTTTAAATATCAAAATATGGAGTAGTAATTACTTTGGGCCCAGTTCTCGCTGAATTCCTTTAAAATGCCTCATACTACTATCACTGTAGTTTATACTTGTATGAAGTTAACTAAAAGCAAGTGGCAACAAAAAATCAAGAACAAAATGGTGATGATATTCATAGCTACGTCCAGATTAAACTATTTATAATCATACCTATGCTGACCAGCAGACCATTTTTTCACTGTTTTTTCCTTACTGATAGTGTTTGTAGTCCTGAAAATTAAATAATCTTTCATTCTTTTTCACCTACATAATTTAAATTTCATTATCGAATAACCAAACATTGTCCTCTCAGAATATGAGACGTGGGATTCCTCTTTTCGTTCTCAAAAGTGTATAGAAGTGCAAATTGAGAACCTTTAGTGTTAGTGACCAACCAGTGTGGATGAGAATTGGTAAGATTAGTGAACTTCCAGTACGAATATGTAGTTACATTGAAAAATAAAAATTGAATAATTTGTATAATAACATATTAATTAAAACTTAATGATTGAAGTCAAATGCATTAATAGTATAAACGATTTTTATATTGCTAAAATAGTTTAACATAATGAAAAGAAAACCATAAAGCTCAACATATGCAGTATATTTGCTTATTTTTGGACATTGATTTGGTTGAAACTTGAAAAAAGAGTTTTGGAAATTAACAAATTGCGTGAATATAATTGTTAACTGTTAAGAAAAAGAACTACATACTATAAGTGCATATATAATTGTTGTTAACCGTTAAGAAAATCTACATACTATTAGTGTAGTTAATGATTGTAGCTTATAACTATATTTGGATTGTAAATTATGTTTCAATATTGAAGGAAAGGCCAGTGTAGTAACCTCTTGTGTGAATATACAATGTGTGTAAAATTCTTTCTATTATCAAATGTGAGAGTAGTGCAGAAGTGGCAAGATATTTGGCTCAATAAACCCAAACCTGGATTGCAGGGTAAACAGTGAGATAAAGAAAAAGTGTCTTAAATTGAGGTTAGCTCTAATATAGCGCCAAGTATTATGGCTTTATACCAGTTCATGTTAGCTTTTGCAGTATAGCGTCACAATACCTGATGCTATACATTAACAGTGCAGTTACAATTAACGTGTAGCACCCGATATTATGACACTATACATAAAAATGTCTTCTTATCTTTTTTCCACCTATTTATGTTCTTTGAATCCACAAAAACCACAATTGGGTTCCGGGCTCTTAACTTGAGCCTCATATAAGAAGAAGTGCACAATATTTTTAATCATTGTGATGTTACTTTTTTATTGGTAGTACCCATGGATTTTTGTCCCTTCATAATGTGCAACAACGGGCTTTAGTTTTAGGGAAACTTACATAAATGTCTCATATAAGTTTTAACTTACCAACCTTTAGCCAATATACAAAAAATCAAAACAAACAAAGAATTTTTTTTAATGGGTATAGTCAAAATTCATTGAGAACATATAGATAAGTCAATATACAAAATTTGAGGAAGATTGGAGGTGATATGTACTAGTTTTGTATCAAAATTCATAATTAAATTGATGTCAAAAAATTCTTTGTGACACATGTATCAAACATGTATCACGCATGTATCTCACACACAGATATACATGGATATACATGTGATACACAATCGATACAAATATGATACGTATGTGATACACAGTGTGATACACATATCTTTTTTTTCATATTCAGCTTTTACTTCGAATTTTCAATTCAAACCACCTCAAAACTTCACAAAATCATCCCAAAACTGAGATTCAAGCTCCTTAAGACATACACAATCTATTCTAATAGCACCCACTCAAAAGAAAGTAAAACTTTGATATTTTTTTTACTACAAATAGCTAATTGGCCATTCTAGCTAATATTAGTAATATTTTATCAATTGGCGAATTTTTATAATAAGCTACTTCTAACTGGATATAGATGGTAATTCTCCTTCTTTTTAATCTGTCATTTGGTAGATCCAAGCCCATCGAGCATTTTGGGTTCTCTAGGAGATTTGGTAACAACAAGAGGAGGTGTGATGTACATATAAGAAAACGAAAAGCGTTTTCTTGCTTTCCAACATATTTATGGAAGTCACAGGGAACTTGACCATCAAGTTTCGAAAAAGCTGAAGAGGCTTCGTACTCGAAATATGACTAATGGTATGGGCTTTAAAAGAGATGAAGATGCAAGGGGCAGATCCGATCATCAAGGCCATCTCTAAAACACAAAAAATCATTCTTTACAAGAATGCTACTTAGGGAGAAGAGTCTCTCGACTCAGGAGCACCTGAATCTATTCTTTTTGTGTCCTACATCCATCTATGTTTAAGCATCCGCCCATTCCTCAGTTCCATGCAGTGACATTTCATCAACAAATACCACTTACTGTTCACATTGGCCATCTTAAGATTATATACAGTGCCGTTAGGGGGAACTCTTGATAACATTTGGTGTTTGACCAGCTTGCACATACTTCGATTATTTCACCCGTTACTTGACACCTTCCACAAGTACAAGCACCAACAAATTACATTACCAGTACCTCCAAAGATTTGGGCAAACAAAGAGATCACTTCGTGTTTTTGTCTCAGTTTAGATTTGAACCCTGGTCTTACATGGTTCTTCAACTGTTAAGATAATTCGATTGTAAACTACTACTAATTGTTTGGTTTTGCTTAATATTGATGTATGTACATATCAGAAGAAATGGTCATGGTGAAGTAGAGGATGTACACGAGAGGGGAGAATATATCAGCAGCTACTCGTACGGTCAATGCAACTAAGAGTCATGGCTGGATAAAGCAAGAGGCTTAGATTCCGCATTTGGCTTCATGGAGTGATTGCTCAATATTCTGTGTAAGAAAGTAACAGCTTCCACAATGCATTTACCCTTGTTCAACATGATACAACTTGTCCTGCAATAAGAAAACAGATTAAAGATGGGTCGTGCTGTCGAATATCATTCACAGGAAAATGGAGGAAAGGTCGATTTTCTACAACACTAATACGAGTTAACAACAGAACCTATTTGGGATTATTTGGAGGATTTTAAGGGGTTAGATGGGCAAAAATGGTTTGAGAATAAGTGGTTAGACAAGGGCATTTATTTCTTTATCAACACCTTTAAGGGAAAGGTCTCTTTGTTGATTGTATATGAGCGAGCTAGTAAGTCCTACTCAACACCAGTTCAATATCTCAGTCCACAAACTAGATGGTGTGGTCCTTCCAAATACCAGTTCTAAGCAAAAGAAATCCAAGTTCAACAGAAAGCAATGTTACTCTTACAAAGTTAGACATACCAGCCCCATATATCTCCATGGTTATTTCCATCATCCAATTAATACTCATTCTCTGGTTTTTAATTAGCATTTTATAGATGGTTCCTCAAATGAAGTAAGGGACCCCTTGTTACCCACCTCAAGGATCCCCCCTCCCCCCGGTCCCACCCCACACAGAGATGCTTATTAACTAAGAATAAATGTGATCACAGTTGATTTTTAAAACATTCAGGACCTTTGCTGATTATTTGGCATCAATTGCTAAATAACTCTGTTTCAAAGATTAGTTATTAGCATACAATTTTTTGGGCTATACATATGAGTTATTGGGACAACTATTCCTCTCTGTACTTGGTTCCTTTATAGCTTTACTATAGTATATAATCTAAGCCTCAAGTATATTTCCATAGAAGATGCGTTTTATCTTTCTCCATGTACACTCCACCTACTATTGAGAAATATATCCGTGCATTCACAAGTTATCACGCCTCAAAACTAGTTAAAACTTATGCATATGTGCTGAGCGAATTTCACTTCTTTGAGAAATAACTGATCAAGAAAAGTGCATTCAACTGTTTGACTTGATAAGATAGGTCACATTTCAATGTTAGAAGTTCCAGCACATGTTAAACTCCATTTAAGTATATAGAAAAAATAAAGAAGCAGCCAGATTATAACCTCCTCGACTCCCGAATCAACTCCTCAAAACCCAAAAAGGAAAGATGGGAATCAAAATGCACTCACACACACACACACACATGCACACAGAGGCAACGAGACTACTGACCTCATTCCGTCTGCCACATCAGTAAGCTCAGCTCTAGTGGGCACCCCATACTTGACGAGCGACTCCAGGACCTGTGTTGCCCAAATGACGGGAACATGAGCAGCTTTGCAGACGGAGATAATCTCCTCCTGTATATATGCCATGTTTTCCCATCCACACTCTACAGCAAGATCTCCTCTGGCAATCATGATGCCTAAAGGATTTGGCATTTTCATTGCCTCCAATAGTAGGAGCGGCAATCTCTCAAATCCTCCTTTTGTCTCAATCTTTAAAACAACCCCCAAATCCCCTCTTTTCCGCTTCTCAAGTTCTTGGCACAATAGTAGAATGTCACTGACATCTCGGACAAATGATACCCCCACCATGTCTGCATGGTCGGCCACAAAGTCAAGATCTATAAGGTCCTTTAAAGTGAGGCCTTCATACCGAATATTGCTCCGTGGAATATTTATGGACTTCTCTGACCCAAGTTTACTACCTGTAGGACTTGCATGGGTGATTGATACAACAATTTCGGAAGTGCTAGTTGCTTTAATAATACCCCATATCTTCCCATCATCAAAAGCAATTGGTTCCCCGGGCTTCACTGAATCAAAAACATATCCAGATGAGCAGGTTATCCTGTGAGCACCAGTAGAAGAATAATTCAGCTTGTTTTCTTCATTTTGACTATCTCGTGATATAGACAGGAAGTCACCAACCCTTAATCTGATAAATTGCTTGAGAGGAGGAATGTTTACTACATGTCCAGCTGAAAATTTCTTTCTCTTGTCCTTGATAAACAATTCCGCACCTGACTTGACATAAGCACCCTTGCTGCATTCAGCCATAAATCCAATGCCGGAGAAAACAGGATACTTGCTTACGATCTTCAGTGTCCTTCGTTTTCCACGAGCATCAGATAATGTAACAACATCATTCGGCTCCAGCTTACTAAGAAGTTCTTCACCGTCCACATGTAGAACAGCATCAGGGGATACATGGGCAGGTGGAGAACCAGCTCCTGGGCTTGAAAGCCAAACTAGGGCAGGAGATATCACTTGACCATAAGCATTCTTCTTGGGAGATATTTTCAACACACACGGACCGGGATGCAACATTCCAGTTCGAAGCTTGGGCCCAGCTAAGTCCATGAGAATTCGACAAGGCTTTTCAAGGATTTGAGAGCTTCTTTTCACCCTTCTGATGATCTCACTCCAAATTTCAGGGCTTCCATGGGCACAGTTGATACGAACAATTGTAGTTCCAGCATTTAGAAGATCTTTCACTAGTGTTTCACTTTCTATAGCTTCTTGGCCCACTGTTACCATGATATGAGTTTTTCTCTTCTCTGGCAATCTGCCTAATAACAGGTCTCCAGTATGGGATGCCCTCCTCCTTAGTGTACTAATAGAAAATTCCCCGTTGATTTGTTTGTCCAGACTTTTGGTTGAAGAGATTCCTTCACTATATGAGACAGTACGACTTGAAGAATCATATTTCAAGGTATCTAACAGTCGGATGCCTGCAGAAAGACTTGCAAGAACATGTTGATTTATTGTGTCTAAATTCAGGAGACCAATGGAAGAAAGTTCTTCTTTAAGCTGCTCTACGTCAAGGCTTTTCAATGCCAAATAATGAATTAGGTTTGTCGCATTGACCAAGTAATTTCTGTCATTCATGGAATCTCAAGTTAGTTGCAGGAATCTATGATCAGGCAGGGAAAATCGCAGTAGAGTTGCTGGTGGAAAAGCTGATAAAGAGCAGGTATTAAGTGTAACCAATCTCAATCACTTTTATGCATAATGATTCAAGTTTATTTTAAGACACTCAAGATACGCTAAATGAAAGAACTTAAGTAAACCAATAAACTTCATCAATAAAAAGGAAGAACACATTATTATGTGTCTGTATTCTACTGGCTAAATCCTCCATGCTAACTATGTTCTCATCATTTATCAATAGCCTTCCATTAGATCTTTCAACTATGCGCTTCCTACACGTTTTAATTTATGTTGTTATTTCACATAAATGATAACTTTATCTGCTGGTATTTCTCCTTTGGGAATCTGAGAGAGGACAAAAGTGAGGGTAAACATGCCTTTATTATCTCACAATAGAAATGGATGCTCTTCCTACACGTTTCAATTTATGTTGTTATTTCACAGAAATGATAACTTTATCTGCTGGTATTTCTCCTTTGGGAGTCTCAGAGAGGACAAAATGAGGGTAAACAGGTCTTTATTATCTCACAATAGAAATGGACATACTTCTTATTACCTTCACTGAAAAGGAAAATATTTATAAAAAAAATTAAAAGAGAACATACTTGTGGGACATTTTAAGTTTGGAGGCATTCCATTGTTCCATTGCCAGTACATGCAAATGGACAGCAATCAGCTTAGCAAGTAAGCCATCTTCCTTACCATTGATCTCATTACTTTTAGGAGTATCCTCACCACATGGCAACAAGGAAAAAGTTGTTTCCATTTCTGGCGCGCAAGAATTTCCATCTCGTTTCCGATCAATGGCAACTGGATAATCAATATAGTAATCTGAACCTTCTTTTTCAGCATCGCCCTTTCCATTTGGAATCGCAAAGACAATGTTCTTTCTGGTAACGCTTCCATTATTACCGTCTACAAATTGGAAAATATGTTCCCTAGCGCCAGGAATTTTGAAAAAAGGTTGTGGAATTGAGTACTTTTTAGATAGGTTGGAAGATCTAACAAACAAAAAAGAAGCAACTTGAAACCCCTGCAGAAAGGAGAAGAAAAGAACGTTTAGCCGTTAAGCAATGTTACAAAAGAGCGAAGCTAGAATAGAACAATGAAAAATTAGGGACCGTGGAGAACATAGCCTAACAGATACCAAAGGAGAGTGATAAACTTTAACTAGCAGTAGTTAGCACAAGGTACATAAAATCCAACACAAGTTCATTTCTGTCACTTGAAATAAACATTGTGCTATATGAGTATCCTTGCCGCAAGAGGATTACTTACATTAGCTGTTTGATTGGTGAACATGGAAACAGAAGCTACACCACCCAACATCTAGAAACAGACACCGATAAAGTCCACAGGCAGAAGGCAAATGAGAATCTGCAGAGAACAAGGAGTGATGGAGAGCACTTTAGACTTGAGAGCTCGCAGGTACATTTAACAACTAAATGTGAGAATGCATTACATTTTTCTTTTCTTATAGAGGAACCGAAAAATAGCACAATAACTAAAGCCTTAAAGCTCCACTTGAGTGCAAATGAATTGAAGCCCATCTATTTACACACACAAATTATATTTAGTCTGTTCAAGTAAACACGAATAGCATCTCTCCACGTCAACAGCTACTCATTTTTGCTAACATTTTCTATTTTGGTTTTTAGATGTCATTATGAAAACTTCATTTTTACTCTACTCGCCGAGGGTCGATTGGAAGCAGCCTCTCTGCCCTTTCGGGCAGGGGTAAGGCTCGTCTACAGATTACCCTCCCCAGACCCCACCTGGTGGGAGTATACTGGGTAGTTGTTGTTGTTGATTTTGAAAACTTCATTGTTAGTCGATCAGCTATTAGAGATACATAATAAATTTTTTGTACAATTAAAACCATACATTTAGTCACAGGGGTTGTAATGTTATAATTTCCTATCTTTCCAAGAGCTTTAAATTAGTTAATCCAAATAGGCTCTAAGAAATCAAATGAAGAATAGCATCTAAAAGCACAAACTTGAAATCTGTTTGATTCGATAATAAAGTGTTGATACTTTACACACAAAATGCTAAAACCAAAAAAAAGGAAGTAAAAAAGAAGAATTATTTTTCCCTAATTTCCTTTAGCCAAGATAGTATAATCTTGAGTCCATATACCCACCCCCACAACCCCAAAACTTTAGATGAAGACGCATAACCACCATAAATCACCATTGTTTCTATGATATTAAAGGAACACTTTGTTCTCCTATGCACGTTTAGTTTAGCTAAAACAACCAAAGGCAAGCACAGAAAACGAAGATTAACACATACCAAGAAGAAAAAAAACTTTCTGGTGATTCAAAATGGAATCCCGTAAAAGAAATTTACAGAGGAAAGGAAAAAGGGGTACATAAAAATATTAAAGATATTGCAGAAAGGTGAGGAGAAATTACCAGGGGAGGGTTTGGGGAGTGTGGAGATAAAAAGCTATTGAAGAAATGTGAGGAGAGAGAAGTTAAAAGAAGGGTGATTGGGGAGTGTGGAGGGCGCGTGCCAGATTCAGTGGAGGCAGATCAAAGATTCTTCGGCCCCATTTAAAATTTAGTTTAGTACATTTATTACTCCAACAGCTATACGGCATCAACATGTGCCACAAATTCTTTTTTACTTTGCCTTCATTTTCCTACTCGATATGCTTGATGTCACATAAAAAAGTTGTTTAGGATAATACATAATCTTGTTCTGCTTTTCCAATTGCGCACTTTGAACAATTGTTCAAAGTGTACCACCTTATGTGAACACCACCAATTTTCAAAGAACTAGTATAACACATGCGAAATCATATTTTGCCACCTTTTTTTAGTTAAATAGTGCTTTTTTCCTTTTCTTTTTCATTAGTTCTTTCACTTTCCTTTTTTCTTCTCCTTTTATTTTACTGTTCTTTCTTCTCTTCCCTCAACATTTCCGCCATTATAGCCCTCACCACCACCACCGTCATATTACGACCTCCACCATAGCCACCATTAAACCAAAGCAAGTGAAATACAAGGCAAATGCCACGTGAGTAAAAGAGAGGGTACTTGTACTTTGAACAATTATATGATGAGCTCTGCAAAATTTAAGTATGCAGCTTAAAAAGTGAGACAAGATGAGGGAGGAAATTATGTATTGCCCCAAGTTGTTTCTTGTGTCAAAGTTGACAAGGGAAAATAATTTTTGAACTAAGAAATTACCTATTTAAAGATCAAAGATGGATGCAACTATGTGGAAAATTTGGTTAACTCAGTAGTCCGAGGGGTTGTACGTGAATCGAGTTGGTTCGAGTTTTTCAATTACCAAGCCAAATCAATTGTATCGGATTTTTAAATTTATAAATCAAACCAAACCAACAAAAGTCAAATTTCATTCTCGGGTTTTCTCAAATTTTTCGGTTTTCTCGGATTTTTCGGATTCGTCACGACCCAAACCCCGCTCCGGTTGTGATGGCGTATCTCGTAAAGACAAGGCCAGCCAGCCAAGTCATATCGCCTTTCCAAAAATAGTTAAACATTAATAAACAATTTAAATAGGATTTAATGATATAATTAACGGAAGTACAACCGACATAGCCCAAACCGAGATGTTACAAGTCACGAGCATCTATTAGAGAGTAAATACATCTACAAGGTCTAAATATACAAAACAGGAATAATGAACAAAAGGGAGAAAAGAGGTGTTGCGAACGCTAGCATCCACCAGTGGTGGACCCAGAATTTTGTGCAAGTGGGTTCAGCCGGAGAAATCCATAACAAACATAAGCATATAAGCCGTATAAGCGGGTTCAAAAATAAAATCTATACGAAATTTACCTTGCTTTAGCCATAATTTATACATATACACAGTATTATTTTTTCACGAAGCGGGTTCAGTTGAACCCACTTCTCAGCACTTGGGTCCGCCCCTGGCAGCCACCTCAATAAACTCCGATAACTCTGCCTCTGATCAGCCAAAACCCACTACCGAGTGTATAAATACTTGCATCTGCACATAAGGTGCATGAAGTAAAGTGGGTACTCGAACTCAGTGAGTAATAAAGGTAAATAACAACTGAGCAATAAGAAATCACGTAAGGCAACCATCATGTTGTATAGAAGCAATGTAAAACCCTGTCAGAAAAGCAGTAAAGCTGTGAAATCTTTAAGAATATCTTAGCTCGGTTTAAACCTCTTTTAAAAATAACTTTTTCAACAGTTACGCAAATGAATGCAAAATAGTTAGTGCCAATAAGCACGGAAAATCTGCCCCTTAGGCACAAATACTACAGTATAACTGGTAAAATGACATAAATATGAAAGAAGAACACATAAAGGTTCACCCCTCGGGCAATATCTCAGAACAGTACCAGCCCATCGGGCTCACTCTCAGAATAGTATCAGCCACTCGGGCTCCCTCTCAGAACACTCTCAGCCCCTCGGACTCACTCTTAGATCACAATAGGTACATGCGCTCACTGTGAGTGTGCAGACTCCAGAGGGGCCCCTTACGACCCAAGCGCTATATCAAGCCACCTCGTGGCATTATAACTCGGCCTCACATCACTCAAGCTACCTCGTGGCATTTAAAGTATCTCCGATCCTTGGCCTCATATCACTCAGCATTTCCTCACATATGGCCCTCGATCGCACTCTATTAAAAAATCATCACAAGCCCCTCGGGTATAGTAAAACAGTAGTTCTCAGCACAAAACATCATTTAAAATATCATTTAAGTCTCAAAACGGAGTAAAAATGGCTGAGTTGTAAAAAAGTGAAAAAACAACATGACTGAGTTCAAGTAATAAATCAATCAATGAGAAAATAGTGATAAAAATCCCCGGAGGGTTCAAATAATTGGCACGAAGCCAAATATGGTAATCAACCCAAATCATGATGATAGCAAATAAGTTTCAGTCAAATACGCAGTAAAATCATAAATCGGGACATACCAAGTCACAATTCCCAGTAGAAAACGACCCCGCGCTCATCATCAAGTACGTGTCTCACCTCAATATAGCACTACGATGTACAATCCGGGGTTTCAAACCCTCAAGATAATCATTACTCACCTCGAACCGGCAAAATCTCTAGCTCGTGATTCTCTTGCCCCTCAAATTGGCCTCAACGCGCATCAAATTTATCCAAAATCTGAACGAATACATCACAATATACTAAGAGAACAAAGCCCAAGCGAAAACAATCAATAATGGGTACAAATCCCGAAATTACCAAAACTCGAGCCCCGGACCACTTCTCGATTTTTTTACATCAACGATTTCCTTATCCTCCCATGAGTTCTTACATATCAAAAATTCTCAAATTCGACCCAAAATGGTCTTTCAAATCCCAAACCAAAAGTCCAATTTCTCAATCCTAATTCTTCAATTTTAGGCTTAGTTTCCATGAATTTCTAGGTTAATTTCATAATAGAATCACGTTTTAGGTTCACAAATCTTACCTCCAATCGATCCTCCTTGAATCCCTCTTCAATCACCTTCAAAAAGCTCTAAAAATGCTCAGCTATGAAGGAAAAATGACTTAAAATCGCGGAAGAAATAACTTAAACACTTTCGGCCCAATTTTGACTTTTCTTCATCGTGATCGCGAAGAGAAAAATTTCCAAACTCCAAAAACACTCTATGCGAACGCAATACCAACACTACGATCGCGATGCTTTATTTCCCAGACCTACGCGAACGCGAAGAGCAAATCCACTGGACTCCCAAATCCTTATACGCGAACGCGAATCACAAGATCGCGAGACCTCAAACGCAAACGCGAAGGCTAAACGCGGCCAACCCAAAATCCTTCTACACGATCGCGAAGGCTTAAAAGCCCTGCAATATCCGAACAACAAATTCTGAAACTTCTCAAAGGCAAAAATGGTCCGATTGACTATACGAAACTCACCCGAGGCTCCCGGGACCTCAACCATAAGCACCATCACATCCTAAATCCTCATTCAAACTTGCTTAAACCATCAAAACACCTCAAACAACATCAAATTATCTAAAACTCATCGAATTCAAGCCTAAGTTTTCTAAAAACTTTGGAAATACGCTTTCGATAAAAAATCAAACAAAACTACATCCGAATGACCTAAAATTTTGTACACACATCACAAATGACATAACGAAGCTATAGAAACTCTCGAAATTCCATTCTGATCCTCGGATCAAAATCTCACATATCAACCGGAAATCGCCAAAATACTAACTTCGCCAATTCAAACCTAATTCTACTCCGGACCTCCGAAACCAATTTCGATCACACTCTTAAATCATAAATCACCCAAAGAATCTAACCAAATCATAAAAATCCCGTTCCGAGCTCATATAAAAATAAGTAAATCTTGGTCAAACCTTCCAAGTTAAAGCTTTCAACTGAGGCTGTTCTTTAGAATTCATTTCGATTTCTGTGAAAATCAAAACCAACGATTTACATCGGTCATAATACATCACAAAGGGCAAGTCATGCCGAGAATTGACGATCAAAGTGCAAAAGCTTAAAACGACAGATCGGGTCGTTACAAGATTTTTAAATCTATAATTTATGCTCTAATATTTCTTAGGCCCTAGTAGGATAAAATTATATAAGATGTTAACCAATAAAAAAATACAAAATAATGTGAGATGAGTCATGATTATACTAAAATAGTCAATAAATCGCATAAAATAAATATTGTTAATTAATATGCCATAATAAAAATAAATATAATCTAAAAATACAAAATCATGTTAAAATAAGCACGACTAATAAGTAGTAAGTATTAAATACATGACTAAATAATATTAAAAGTAAGTTATGCATTTTCACTATCTAAAGTAATGAAAAACTAAGAAAATAAATATCCAATACTATTGTCGTTGCTAGTATTGAATTGATTTTTTTGTTATTATTTTTATTGATTTGATTTTGCTTTGGAATTTATTTGAGTCACAAATTTTTATGGGCTATAAAACATATTCGACCGTTCAAAAGTTCTAAATCAAAGTTTGAAATAATACATTAAAAGAGAGAACTATGAAAAAAGTTAAAAAATATTTATAAATTACATTACAATAATTATTTTTATGTATAAAATATTTCGAAACTTGTATATATGTAATGTCGGGTTGGTTTGATTTTAATTTGGCATTTTTAGTTAAAATCAAACCAAATCAATTATGGTTGGGTTTTTTTTCTAACACCAAACCAAATCAAACCAAACCATAGTCTGATTTTTTTTTTCTCGGTTTAACTATGATTATCGATTTGGTGCGATTTTTTAATTTCCTTTATACAGCCCTAACTAGTCCGAATTAATTTACCATGTCAAGCACATATGCTGCAACAACAACTATATATGACTCCTTTTTATACAAATACTAGTAGTGCCTGCCCGTGCACTGCACGGGTCCAACATGAGTATTAGTGGGGACAAATTTAGAAATAGTCAGATTTACAACCGGTCCTTAATAAATAGCTAAGTTTCAAAAGTCATCGAAATTTAGCCACTTTTTATGTAAAGATAAATTTGAGCGAAAACACTGCTCAAAATCCAGAACAATACACCAGTATATTATACTGGAGTTCCGACACAAGTATGCTTGAACTCCAGCATATTATACTGGAGTTCCAGGATAGTATGCTGGAACTCCAGCATAATATGATGGAGTTCCAGCATAAGTACACTAGAACTCCAGCATAATATACTGGAGTTCTAGCAAGTATAATTGTCCAGTATAATATACTGGAGTTTGGAGCACTGATGCTCTAGTCTCCCGTAAATTTTACGGGAGTTCCAAAAAGTATAATTGTCTAGTATAATATACTGGAGTTTGGAGCACTAGTGCTCCAGTCTCCCGTAAATTTTACTGGAGTTAGCAAAGTATACCGATCCAGTATAATATGCTGGAGTTCGTACACAAATGCACCAGAACTTCCGTATATTATACTGGACCGGTCCCTGCGCAGCAAAATAATGATTATTTTTCATTTACTTGATAATCTCTGACTATTTTTCATTGACCAATATAAAAATTGACTATACCATGATATTTTGCCGTATTAGTGCCCAATATGAGTAAAAGTTAAATTTAGGTATTTTCGCTCCAGTCTACATACACATTAGACAAATTGAGGTAGTGGTGTTATTTTTCTTTTCATACTACGCCACTGTTCATGTAATGCCAAGAAAGATAAATACCAAGAAGTCTACCAAGAAGTTCTGCGTCTTTTCTCCTTCCCTGCAGCATTGAGGAGATCTTAGAACAACTATTATATCAATATAAATTATGAGATATGTCAACTAAGACTACAATATTACTATCGTGTTGATTTTTTTTCAAACCTGTTTTGAAAATCGTTTTTTTAAGCCGAGGGTATATTCAAAATAATCTCTCTACTACCACAAGGTAAGGGTAAAGCTTGCATACAATCTATCCTCCCCTAACTCATTTGAATGAAACTCATAAGATGAAATTGCTATTGCATTCCTGTGGCTACCACAGAGAGAAATACAAAATACTTAATTCACACTCTCACAGGTAAGAATAACAAAGAAGTACCCAAAATTGCTATCATTAATTCCTTTTGAGCGTAAACTCATCTATATCAGTATGATCGAATATAAGCCAGGAGCAAGGATTCGGAAAAGTAAAATTCTATATTGCAAGTACAAGTCGACGTTCCTGATGTGAAAGTGAAAGTGGAGTGAAAGACGGCCCTAAGCAGGATCCAAAGACGTTTAAGTCCAGTTCCAATCTGGATATAAAAGTCAAGTTCTGAACAACACATGCAAAACAAACCATAATAGAACGGGATGGCTAGGACAGCGTAACAAGGTATTTGAGGGCATCAATATGGCCAATACTTCCTTGAGGCCATGTAAAAGAGTGAATTTAGCTGGCATATTCATTAGTCATTACATACATATTCAATAACTTCACAAGCTTTGTAATACTACATTATAGCTGGAAAATAGCACTACCAGTGTCTTTTCCAAACTAATAATGTAAAATCATCATTTGTGTATGTCAATCATTAGTCGAGCACAATGGACTTCTTCCTGAGTAACTTAAAGCTCGGTGACATATATTACTTAATTACACCTTAATGATGTTCTTCCTGTTCTTATTCATATTCCTACTGTACCAAAAATATATACCATGCACAAGTTTCACCAAGCACGACAGGCTCTAGCTGTGATCCAAACCACTTTTATCCATGCTGAGCTTATGTGTTTTAAGAGTCAGAGGATCATAGTTTCTTGATTTAGCCTCAATTGGTTACCTTTTCTCAATGTTCTTACAATATGATCAACAGTAAGTATGGTAAAATTTCTTATCAACAGGCACTTAGTTCCAAAATCCTTACCCACTTCCCAATCTGTTGAGGTTGGCGATCTAATTGTTGTTCCAACTAATGTCGACAGAGCTGCTGTAATATAAGTCCCAGTATTTTTCAAGCCTCCCACAATAGGGCTCAATCCTAAAACTAAACCAGATATCGCATAATTTATGTATGCTAGCCTTCTGATAACAACAACAACAACAACCCAGTATAATCCCACTTAGTGGGGTTTGGGGAGGGTAGTATGTACGCAGACCTTACCCCTACCCTAGGGTAGAAAGGCTGATTCCAAATAGACCCCCGGCATCCTTCCCTCCAAGAGCTTCCCACCTTGCTCTTGGGGAGACTCGAACTCACAACCTCTCGGTTGGAAGTGAACCTTATGATAATATTTTTTATATTCCTTCAAGATTATGTCAACCCACAATTCATAAGGGAGTCTAAAGGCAGTAATCTTAAGATTTTTTGTACCATTTTCATTCCACTTTCTAGCCTTTCTAACCTTAGTCAGACAACACTTTCAAATATACATGCAAGCGAATGGAAATATAACTTTGAATAATTAAAAGTCATACCTAATTTTTTTTGTTAACACAAAATTAGAAAAAGTAGCAGTTGTGCAATTAAACACATGCAAGCAAACAGAGTAGATTTCTACATGTTTCTTATACACAACTACAAATACAACCAATATATTTTACCAAACTCTTGCTCTTTCTTTTTTTCTTTTCTACATTTTTCCTACTTCACAACTCTTTCCAGTTGTAGTTAAAATTAAAATAGCAGGGAGTAAATTACAATAAAACATCCACCAATATTAAATAAGCACAAGGACAATAAAAATGGTCGTAGAATCCCTATCATAAGCACAATCTGTATCCATTTCATTTTACTGGTTCCTTGAGAAGATAAATGACATAGATTAATACACTACAAGCTCAACAATAAGTTACATACCTTCCAAATGAAAATCACAATGTTGATTGGGTGTTCTAAAGAATTGTTCGGAGCCTAATAAACTCTTATGTATGTCTAGGGAACTACTCTCTGCTCTTTCTCCTTGTCTTCCTATACCCCCAACTCTGCAATCAAGATTTAAACTGGTGTTAAGTTGCACACCAGAAGTGTAGCATACAGACATGGAGTTACTCCAAGTTAAAAGTAAAGAAGTTTCACTAAGTTAAAAGTAAAAAAGTAGGGTGTAATTCGCTAAAGAAATTTTATTCCTTTTCCATTAGGCATAGGAGTTCCAAATATGTGCTACAATAGCATAACAAGGACTCTTGAAATTATAGGCATCCACAGGAGTGCACTCACCAATATAATAAGCAAACGAATCTAGTAGGAAAGGTAAACTCATGTATCATTGTCCAAAAGTTTTTCTATATTAAGAGGTCTAGAAATGTTTTAGCTCAATTTCATGGAAGATTCTTCTTAAACGCAGTTACTTTTAACAATTAGATGGTTCCTTTAAAGATATATTTTTCTCCGATCACATTACCAGATCATTCATCAAGCAATTCTATTTATCTAATAACCCCCCTCAAAGGCAAAGATCGCAGAAAAAGGTCTTCCCTTTTGAAGAGCCTGCACCAGCAAATATTTCCAGATTTAATATCAGACTCACAACCTTGATTTCAAATATGTCATCAATTTTATCTTCAATTAAATTTGTTAATTCAATCCTTTAACATGCTTCACCAACACTAAACAGATTTAGCTTTTAAGGAAGTTGGTACCTTTTTTCAATTTCATTCTCACCTGCTTGACATTCTATAATATGGAGCTATTTCTTTTCATCAATGTATAGCCACAAAAGGCTCTTAGGTGTAATATCCAACCAATACCAGTAAAGCAAAAGAAGAAAAACTTACTCATTACTAATCGGACAAGGCAAGAATGCTGGAGCACAAAATGAATGACATCTTCTAGAAATTGCAGTCATTCTTGGCCTTACATCGAACAACCATAAAATAGCAACAGAAAATTTATTGAGAAACAAATCCATTTTTGCCATACTTATGCTGCTGTCAATTCATTGTCAACAGAACATAAAACTCTAGAGCATAAAAAATATGCCTTTTCTGCCTCCACCGTTGCTTGACAGGGAATGCCTCAAGGTGAGAGAGAAAGAGAAAGAGATTTACTTTGCCTACTCTGAAGATGGGCAAGTTCATGTAGTACCCAAAATTACCATTTATTTTGGTAGCTAGAAACTAACTACAAAAGAAATTAACAGAAGAGCAAGGTACAAGGTGCTGATGTTATTATAACCCTAAAATCACCCATTTAAAGCTAAGAACACAAGTATCTTTATCATACAGATTCGGCATTACAAATAGAGGAATCATATCACCTGTTGATAAATTTAGGTAACTTGCAAATCAACAGTCAAAGGAGCATCCATACCTTCCATCTTGGATGCAAGCGATAAACAGACCGTAGCTAACATCTGAAATTGATCAGCTTTATTTCGCTGCAAAACCACAAAAAGCAATGTAGCAGAATGCAGGCAATCATCTATATTGGAAAAAATTGTAATTGAATAACAAACTTCATGCATCTATGTTGTGATTGTTATAAATTCACAGAATATATATATCGATATGGGTAATTTATTTACATAGAAAAATAGAGACGTCCAAACCCAGAATGGACATGAGCTTACAAAGGAAAAAAGGAAAAAATCAAATTGAGAAAATAAAAAAAAATCATATTGCATTTCCATTTAAGAACAATAGAAACAGTACCCCCAGAAAGAGAACAAACATAGAGAAATCACATTTTAAGTTTAAGTACGGCAGAAAATAAGAAGAAGAACCAGCTGATAGTTGACTCCCAATTTCAAGAAAAGCCGAAAGCTTAATAGATTCCAACATCTCTCCAAATGAATGAGAATACAAAGAAATTACTTCAGCATAGTTGATCTAAAGGCATCAAGCCCTAGTTTTTTTCGCCATGCAATCTCAAATTAAGAGTTAATTCACTCAAACAAAATCAAACAAAAAAAAAAAAGAAGGAAAATCAGGGAAAAATCAAGTAGATGACAATGTAATCCCAAGTACCAACTTCTCGATTTCTTTACATATTTAGCTTTGGCGAAAATATCTCTCTTTTAATATATGTAAGATGCCATCACTTACACTTGACAAATTAAGGGATCATCTGATCTTTCACTGCCAAAGACAAAGCTTTTAATGTAGTTTGCAGGGTTTAAAACAAAGACACATTACAATGAAAGGACGAAAAAAAAACTTCAGGCAAATGTACCAAAACCATGACTCAGAAAAGAAGAAAGGTGAGGGAGATGAACAAAACAAAAAGTGGAGTATTTGGGAAATAGAAGTGAAAATGGAACTAATAGTGAGTTGTCCCAGAAAAATGAAACTGCTAAGACAAAAATGGGAGCGCTGCAATTGAAAGTTTGAAACCCAAATACTGAAATACCCATGAAAAATAACTACAATTTATCAATTACCCCTGTTCGTACAGTGTTTGTACAGTTGGAACTCCCGTTTCAATATAGTAGTAATATGGATGAACTATGTAGAAGTTTTATCACTTTCAAACCAACAATATGTGACGTGTTCTCCTATCTATTTCGTGAACGATTGGCATCCACTACAGAAATAGAGAGCTCGAGGCTCAATGCTTTTTTAACAACACTGATTGTCTGTGGTGCAAAATATGAGAAGTACAATGATATTGAAGTAAGGAGGAGACGGGATAAAACTAGCTCGAAAGAAGGTTAAAAAATTTTACAATCAGTGTAGAGGATCTGTTCTATGAAGGACGAGGTGACAGGGTTTAGGAATGTTATCAGGAAGATGCTAGTGTTAACAACAAGTTATACTAAAGAAATAAAGAAACCCCGAAAAGAATATCCTAAAGTACTGATCAAATTGAATCGAAATGTTAGGACGATCAGTCAAGCAACAACCACCACAAATGAAATCAGACAAGAAGTAGGCAACTGAGTACAATAGTCAAGATTTAAACGAGAACGATTAGACCTCAAGTTTCAGGATATGGTCCTAAGGAGAAATAAGAATCAATTGGACAAAGTATATGAACTAGGCAAGATGTACACAAGTGAGTACAATACGCAAGAGTCTAGTTAAAAGAAAGTTATATGCCTCAAGTTCCTTATGGAATTTCGAGGGCGAACTAAGATCAACCAGACAAAGTATATAAAGCACCTGAAATATAACTAACACCTCGTGACTCATAATAACAGGAGGTGATGAGAATAGTAAGAAATATGAATGTGAGGCATTACATTAGCAAAGATAAACAACAAACTAAGGGAGATATTCCTAAGAATTAGGAGAGCAAATAATGATAAATCATCGACTCAGCGGTCCATAGCCATAAAAAACTAGAAATGTTAGATAGCCATATTTGACCATTTGTATTCAGACTAAGGGTAAGAGTTACATATACAATATATTGATACCCACTCGTATAACGTACATTTAGAAGTTAAATTTCATGAATAAAATTATCTATACACATAGCTGTATGGGTCAGAACTTGACTTCGTGTTAATTAATGGGACTGACGCACTTATTAAAGTCTATTTGTGATTAAATCACGGTATGGCCATCTATTGGTAATGCTCTCGGGCAACTATCCGATTCGACAACTAAGGTTACGGCCTGACCGTCTTTACGAGGGCGTCCTCGCAATATGGTCACAGCCACTCGGCATCAGCTGGCAGGTCTTATAGCTATAAATACTAAGAGAAAGAATCCTAAAAGGGGGCTGCTTCTTCTCTCCCTTCATACTTACTTCCAAGGGAAGAGAATACACATCATTGTAAGGCTCCGAACCTCTCGATGGAGAGGCAGACCTACCAATATCATTAGTAAAAGATCTCCATCCTCTTCTCCTTAATCATTAACTGTTGTCTCTTGCATTTTTATTCATTTGGCTTATTGATTTATTACGATTTCCTATGATTGGTCCTCTGTCGATTTTAATTGATTTATGCTTATAAAGTGTATGAGAACTTTGAGCTAAACAATTTGGCGCCGTCTGTGGGGATTTCATAGCAGGATCGCATAGTTTATCCTTAGGACAAAAAAGGAAAGAAAGCGACCCAGCTTAAGCGAGCCAAAGCAGCATGTCAGATCGAAGGAAGTCAAAATCCTCGAGACGAGCTTGCTTCCACATCCCACGTCGCCGAGCAAGGGAAAGAAGAAGAAGAAGTAGATCCCCCTTTCCAATGGGAAAATGCGCACGAGGTACCTCACCCCCCTTCTCACATGGGATCCTGCCAAAAAGGAGGAAAGCGCAAAGCATCTTGAACCGAGATCTGTAGCGGGGCGACCTGCGCGAACCAGTCGAGAAAGTCACAAGCACGAGTTAGGAAAGATACGGAACCAGAAGCAAATCCCAACGCCCAACACGAAGTATGTTATGTGGAAAACAAAGGTTCAACTACGGTTGAACTGGGACTCAGGCTATGTGCTTTCGACCTCAAATAATTACAAAAGTTCAACTACGATTGAACTAGGACTCAAGCTATGTGCCTTCGACCTCAAAGAATTACAACAGTTCAACTACGGTTGAACTGTGACTCAAGCTATGTGCCTTCGACTTCAAAAATTATAAAGGTTCAACTACGATTGAACGGCAGTTCAGGCTACGTGCCTTCACCCAAAAGTTCAACTACGATTGAACTGGACTCAGGCTATGTGCCTTCGACTTCAAAAATTAAAAAGGTTCAACTACGGTTGAAATGGGAGTTCAGGCTACGTGCCTTCACCCAAAAGTTCAACTACGGTTGAACTGGGACTCAGGCTATGTGCCTTCGACCTCAAAGAATTACGAAAGTTAAACTACGGTTGAACTAGGACTCAGGCTATGTGCCTTCGACCTCAAAGAATTACAAAAGTTTCAACTATGGTTGAACTGGGACTCAGGCTATGTGCCTCCGACTTCAAAAATTACAAAGGTTCAGCTACGGTTGAACGGCAGTTCAGGCTACGTGCCTTCACCCGAAAGTTCAACTACAATGAATTGGGACTCAAGCTATGTGCCTTCGACTTCAAAAATTACAAAGGTTCAACTACGGTTGAACGGTAGTTCAGGCTACGTGCCTTCACCCAAAAGTTTAACAACGGTACTACTGGGACTCAGGCAATGTACCTTCGACCTCAAAGAATTACAAAAGTTCAACTACGATGTACTGGGACTCAGGCTATGTGCCTTCGACCTCAAAGAATTACAAAAGTTCAACTACGGTTGAACTAGGACTCAGGCTATGTGCCTTCGACCTCAAAGAACTACAAAAGTTCAACTATGGTTGAACTGGGACTAAGGCTATGTGCCTTCGACTTCAATAATTAAAGTTGGCTCTTTGAAGGTTTTAGCATTCTTTAAGTTTGGTTTGGAGTAGGTTTTGGTGATATTGAGGTCCAAATAGGATTCCAAGACTGAGAATAGTTCCGTAATGTCATTTAAGACTTTCACACAAAAATTGGTTTCATTTGAGTAGTATAATTACGTTTCGGCGCATTGGGAGTATATTGAAGAACTTGTAACTAATATTTTTTATTCAATTGGTTTGGGGTGTGATTCCTATTTTTAGTGTTATTTTGTGTGTTCCGGGAGTTCGAGCAAGTCCATTTATGATTTTAAACTTGTTGGTATGTTCAGGCGGGTCCTCGGAGGCCTCGGGTGTTAAGCAGGCGAGGCTCGAACCAAGTTGGGCCTTACAGTAGCAGCTGATCTTCCAGCTTCTGTGTAATCAAACTTGCTCTTGAACAACCGCTGGTGTGCGCTCGCAGAAGTGAGACCTTGACCACCGAAGCGACCCAGCATGGACTGCCCAGCCATCATAGAAACGCAAGTCAGAAAGCTCCTGCGAAGGCGCATGTACAAATGAGATGTTTGCTGAAGCGGGGGCAGTCGCAGGTGCGGTGAGAAAGCCGTAGAAGGGGTCTCGCGGAAGCGGTCAGCTGGTAGCAGAAGAGGGAGGAGGCCATTGGGCAAAGGCCATGTATGCGATGATTTTTTTTGCAGATGCAGAGCCGCAGAAATGGCCAAACCTTCACATGTGCTAATATCGCAGAAGGAAGAACCTCATTTAATACGGGACTTAGGCATTTTGAGCTTATTTATTTTATTGCTTGGGCGATTCTTGGAGATCTTAGAGAGGGGTTTTCACCTAGAATTTTAAGTTAAGTAATTTCTACACTTATGGGTAGATTTGATATGTAAATTAGTAAAAATTATGGGGTTAGGTGAAAACCTAGGATTTTGATAAAAATATGATTTAACCATGAAGTTTGTTATAGAAGATAGAAAAAAATTATATATTTGGATTTATGAAATTATAGGTAATAATTTTCAGAATCGGGGCACGTGAGCCCATGGGTGAATTTTAGGCATTTTTCAATAGGATTGGGAAATCACTTTGATAGTTAGGATGTGAATGTTTTAACATGTATTGACTATTTTATACTCCGCCGTTCCAATTTATGTGAACCTATTTGACTGGGCATGGGTTTGTTTTTGCTTTGTTTAGGACCAAAAATTTCAAAAGTCTTCATTTTTTCTTAAACTCTATGCCCAGAGTATTTGTGTGGTTATAAAAGCTTCTCATTAAGGGTAGAATTGTAAGTTTAAGCTAAATTGTTACCAAATTTAGAAAGGGGTCATTCCTTTTGAAACAAACCAAAAAAGACATAGGTTCACATAAACTTGAACAGAGGGAGTATAATACTTGACTAGTTTCGAGTCGCTTGGCACCGAATTATGGGTTCGAGCACAGTTGTGAGGTAAGTCTCTTTTCTAACATTGTAAGAGGAAATTAACCCCATTACTGAATTGATTAATATGTGCTCCTATTTGTGGAGGCTACGTATGCCGAGATGACGAGAGTCCGTATCTAGCTACTAATTATGCTATTGTCTGGGGCAGTCTAGGGCCCATACCATGCTATACTTACAATATTCGCACCCTACTTGCTAGCTTAATTGTTTAAATCATATTGGAACTTGATAAAGAAATCATAAAAGGTTAAATTTCACTTACTTGAAGTCGTGGATGGGTCACCTACTGTTTATTGATGATTGGTGTTTCTTTAAATGTTAGCCTCTTAATAAATCTTTAATTAGTTGTTATAAAGTATTTTCTATTTTTGTGGAGTAGTCCGAATGCCTCGGTAGCATATAGATGCATTTATGGTTTGTACTCGTTCGACCCTCGGCGTGCACAATTTAAATTTTATTATGTTGGATCGGGTCGTACGACCTTGGAATAAATTGCGCATAATAAATCTTTGGAACTAATTATAATTGATATTGCTTCATTGGCTTGAGATATAAATGGTTAAATTATAGAAATGAATTTGGGATTTACTATTAGTGAAAGAATTGCCTCAATTATTGAGTTTTCAGCTATATTTATGTAATCCATGCCTAGTTATAATTCTCACATTTTATTGTTAGCCTATAGTAAGTGTCAAAGTCTACCCCTCATCACTACTTCTTCGAGGTTAGACTGGATACTTACTGGGTACACGTTGTTTATGTACTCACGCTACACTTCTGCACTAAATGTGTAGGATTCGAGGCAAGTACATCTGGATATCAATCCGACGCATATCCTTGAATACTTCTATGAGACTTCGCGGTGAGCTGCCTTATGAGCCCGTTCTGCAGCAACCGAAGTCTTTCTTTTGCTTGTATTTTCTATCTATTTCACTTCAGACAGTAGTATAGTATTCTTTTGTATATTCTACTAATTTATCATACACTTGTGACGTCGTGTATTGGAGGTTTAAGCTAGTAGAAACTTGATGGTTTTTGAATTATCATATTTATCTCACTACTTAAAAAAATAATCTTATATCTTACTTTTATTAATTTCTTGCTTCTTATTCATGCATAAAATGAAAATTAACTATTTCAAATCTTTAAAAGAAAGGGTCACAGAGTTAGTTTATTGTAGACTTGCTTAACGGCATTAATGGGCTCCATCAAAGGCCAGGAGAAATTGGGTCGTAACATTTACTTTGTACATATCATTGTACGACATCTTCGAGGGAAATGAAGAATAGTGACTCAATTATTCACAATAAACCATAGACTTGCTTTGTTGTAAATCATCACTAATGTAGATTAATGCTGACTTCAAAATCTTTTAGGACTTTTGTTGGCTTGTAACATTAGCTTGTGGGCTGGTAAGATAAAGGAATATTTTTATAGTGACTTTCCTTCCTTCTGTCTTGTTTTTCTAAGCTAGATGACTTCGTTTAGAAAAAAAATATAGATTCGTTGGGCTTCACAAGTATCCAAATTCTTTTCTATCATATACCAATGCAAGTTGTCATCTTTCAAACTCGTATACCACAATGCCAATAAAGAAAAGAAATGGATTTTTCTTCCATTTTTCATTTTTTTGTTAGTAATAAAATCATATGTACATGTGCATATATTGGCTTTGGATTATAAGGTATAGATGTAAAAGAAAACGATATTAAGGCTCAAAATGGGATAATAAAGATAATTTTCATTTGGTAGGATAAATCAAAAGGCTCAATCGGACCAAAGATAATCTAATTCCTTTTTTAAAATTAGCATTTTTCTAGGCTTTCTTGTTGACCAACAATAGAGGAAAGTTCTAGTTATTGATTATATTGATTTAACCATGTCTTGATTTTCTTCGAACGATCAAAGTTGCAGCACAATAGAAAACTTATATTAGCAAAAAATGGAGACATAATGTAAGAAGTTTTCAGTGTTCTATGAACTTGAAATATTCATGATATGTTGTCAGAATATGATCGAAAGTCATTTACGTGCAATTTTTCCTTAAAGTTTTTTTAATTGTTTTATAAAGAAGATAACCAAAATAACCATAAAATGAAGAATCTTTCTTTTAATAGAAAACATACTAAATAACATACATTGTAACTTTCATTGCATGTTTGGCATTTTATAACATTCCAGCCAAATGGTTAAACGATGTACAAGCTATTTTTCGTAGCTATCAAAAGATGTTACCTATTGAATGAGCACCTCACAACAAACAAACAAAACAATAAAATAATAATAACTTACTAGCACAGAGAAAAACCAACATGTTAGTCTTTTTACAAGCTATTGACCATAGCTATTAAAAAGATATACCTATTGGATGACATCGACAACAAGAAGTCACCATAAAATTTTCATAGAGAATTGATTGAGTAGAGTTAAACCATCCCCATATTTGGACTATTCATCTTCCTGGATGAACAATTTAAATGTGACTAACCACTATTTCTTATTTCATTATTATTGAGAAAGTAAAAATTAACTTCAAAGTCTCCAATCTCATTACGTCGCAAAGGAACAGAGGGTCCTCACCAATAATCATCTGAACTTACTTTTTGTGGAACGAACATTGTCGGAGGTGCTGGCGGTATTGGCAATGAAAGCTCTGGAATTGGAAACAATCTCCCCCCTTGGAAACTGCTACTTCCTTGATCTACAAAAGAATAATGCTGAAAATTTGGATTGTCAAAGCATTTCACAGCATTAATAACATGTCACGGACCAAATCCGTTCGTGATGGCGCCCAACAATACAGCTAGGCAAGCCTAACCAATTATCACTTACGAACCCAACCTGGTAACTCATTACCGACAATGTAAGGTAATTTAACTGTTTAAAAATAACAAGTCTATATTCATAATAAAAACAATAAGGAATAGACCGAAATATCCGACAAAACACTCCCAACAAAATCTGGATTCACGAGTCTAGAGCCTCTAAACAACTGAGTAACAATGTTCGAAAATACATAAGTCTAGAAAGTGGAAATGAATTTGAATAAAAATGGATAATTCGGGTCCTGCGAACGCCAGACAGCTACCTCGAGAACTCGGAAATAAACTCTGGAAGACAGCGACTGCTCAGCTAAGTCTCCGTAACACCTGAATCTGCACACAAGGTGCATGGAGTAAAGTGAGTACTTCCAACTCAGTGGTATAGACATGTATAATGACTTGAAAATAAAAATCTCGAAATACCACAATATAAAGCTGAAACTATCCTCTTCGCACATTTAATGGTAAAAAACAATAAATTAATAACAGACAGATATCAATGTAAGAATGCAATGCAATGCACATGACCGCTGCGACGTACAGCCCGATCCATTGGGTACTCGCACTCACTGTGCGGGTTCAGACTCCGGAGAGACTCCTACAGCCCAAGCGCAATGACATAGTAGCATTCGCTACGGTGTGCAACCCGGTCCATAATCAATCCGAATATATATATATATATATATATATATATATATATATATATATATATATATATATATATATATATATATATATATGCAAGCAAGCCACATGAGCACAATCAATTACCATTTTTGTTTACATTTAACATATATTATATTTCAAGTAATTAAAGCCTTAGAATATTTCTACTCATTGTTAGATAATATTTAACAAAAGACTGATATCATGGGAACAAGCTCAATATCATGGAAACAGTGATAATAATCCCTAAGGGATCTAAATAGTTGGCTCGCAACCCAAATATGCTCATAGCAATCCACGTAGGATGTTTACTAGCTAATTTCTAGGCATAAAACACAGTACAGATATTGCTCGGACGGACTAAGCCATAGTCCCTTCCATAAACGACCCCGCACTCAAAGTAGAGTATGTGTCTCGCCTCAATATAGCATCACAATGTGAGACATCGGGGTTTCAAACCCTCAGGCCATAATCTACATCTATTACCACCTTAAGCCGGCCGTAGACTAGTCCACAATAATCTTTCCTTTTGGACCGACCTCCTCGCGCATCGAATCTAGTCAAAATCACAACGAATACATTATTATATGTTAGAGAAACATAGCCCAATAGAAATTACTCGAAAAATACTAAAACTCATGAAGTTGGTAAACCCCCAGCCCCGATCCCACTTCTCGAAAAGTTATTAAAATCACATTAACGGATTCCTCGTTTCTCCATGAATCCGTACATATAATTTTTATCCAAATCGGAGTTCGTTTGCCCCGGCAAAACTCACCTTTAAACTCTCGTGAGTTTCAAGCCCTAACCTCCATTTTTAGCCATTAAATCCTTGAAGTTCGGCGGTTAATCATTGTTTTTACACCAAAATAATATATTCCGAGGCTAATAGTTCATACATGATGAAGCTCCTTCGATTTCTCCTAAAAATCGCCCAAAATCGCCTCTTCCGAAGTCTAAAATGTTTTCTTATCTTCTGGAAATTCGCGAACATTGTTTCATTAAACCCTTCAGCAATTTTCGCTTCTGCGGTCCCGTAACCGCCTTTGCGTGACCGCTTCTGCGTCCATGGACCTCTTTTGATGTTTTTCATTAAATCCTTGGCCTTCCGCTTTTGTGACCAACCTATCCTCTTCTGCGGATCACACCATACCGCTTCTACGGCCTCATTTCCGCTTCTGCGGACTCGCTGAAGTGATACCCCGTCCGCTTCTGCGTCCATGGACCTCTTTTGATGTTTTTCATTAAATCCTTGGCCTTCCGCTTTTGTGACCAACCATCCTCTTCTGCGGATCACACCATACCGCTTCTACGGCCTCATTTCCGCTTCTGAGGGCTCGCTGAAGCGATACCCCGTCCGCTTTTGCGGAATTACCCCGGTCCCTCATGGACTGCTTATGTGATCACTTAGCCGCATTTGCGGAACCGCTTCTGCGGCTAGTTTTTCGCAGATGCGGAAATACCAGAAGCCAGGTGCACTTGACCTGCAACAACCATCAAAATTCTCTGTGTAACCATCTGACATCACCCCGAGGCCCTTGAGACCTCAACCAAACGCACAGATATGTTCTACTACTTCATTTAAACTTGCTCGTAGCAGTAAAACGCTATCATAAAAATCAAAATCATCAAATTACCACAGATTCAAGCCTAAGTCAAGCTAAAACTTCCGAAAATCGCATTTGATAAAAAAACCCGCCCTAAGCACCTCCGAATGACCTCAAACTTTGCACGCATATCAAAATCACCTAACAGAGCTGTTGCAACTCTCAGAATTACATTCCGACCTTAGGATCAAAATCTCACCTATCAACCGGAATTTTCCAAAATTCAAACTTAGCCAATTCAAGCCTAATTCTACACCGGACCTCCAAATTAAATTCCGATTACACTCTTAAGTCCGAAATCATCATCCGAAACTAGTCGAATCATAAGAAATCCAGTCCGAGCCCTCTAACTCATAAGTCAACATCCAGGTGACTTTTCCAAACTAACCTTCTCTTAAAGAGACTAATTGTCTCATTTCTATGCGAACTCTAGCCAAATTACTTAAAATTCACCAAACACATACAATGAAGTGTATAGAAGCATAAAACGGGGAAAATGGGGTGGTAACTCACGCGACGACGGGCCGGGTCGTCACATCCTCCCCAATTAAAACAAATGCTCGTCCTCAAGCGGGTCAAGAAACATACCTGGAGTCTCAAACAAGAGAGGATATCTGCTCCGCATCTCCTGCTCGGTCTCCCAAGTGGCCTTCTCCATGGGCCGACCTCTCCACTGTACCTTCAGCGAAGCTATGTCCTTTGATCTCAACTTTCGAGCATGACGACACAAAATAGCCACCGGCTCCACATCATAGGTCAGGTCCTCATCCAACTGAATCGTGCTGAAGTCTAATACATGAGACGGGTCCCCAACATACTTCCGGAGCATAAAAACATGGAACACCAGAATGAAATGTCGTGCTGGATAGTGCACTCGGGCTGTCCGTTCGTCTAAGGATGAAATGTCGTGCTCAAATGTACCTGTGTGCCCAACTCTTACTGAAAAGTCCTACAAAACTGGGAAGTAAACTGAGTACCCCTATCTGAGACAATGGAAAACGGGACCCCATGCAATCGTATATCCTCCTGGATGAAAATCTCTGCTAACTTCTCGGAGAATAGGTAGTACATACCGGAATGAAGTGCGTGGACTTGGTCAGCCTATTCACAATCACCCAAATCGAATCAAACTTCTTCGATATGCGAGGGAGACCACTCACAAAATCCATAGTAATCTTCTCCCATTTCCACTCTGGAATATCCATCCACTGAAGTACACCCCCGGGTCGGTGCTCATATTTGACCTGCTGACAGTTGAGACACTGAGCCACATAATTCACGATATTCTTTTTCATTCTTCTCCACCAGTAATGCTATCTCGAATCCTGGTACATCTTCGCGGCACCCGGATGAATTGAATACCGTGAGTTGTGGGCCTCCTCTAATATCAACTCTCGGAGCCCATCCTCATTAGGCATGCAAATCTAGCCCTGCATCCGCAATACACCATCATCTCCAATGGTCACATCTCTTGCATCATCATGTTGGACCTTGTCCTTTAGGAAAAGCAAATGCGGGTAATCATAAAGGCCCTCTCTAATGCGGTCATACAAAGAAGATCGGGAAATCACACAAGGCAACACCTGAATGGGCTAAAAAATATCTAACCTCACCATCCGATTGGCCAAGGCCTGAACATCAACTACAAGGGGCCTATCCCCAATTGGAATGTACACCAATCTACCCATACTAATCGTCTTCCGGCTCAAAGCATCGGCCACTACATTGGCATTCCTTGAATGATACAGGATGGTAATGTCATAATCCTTGAGTAACTCAAGCCATCTCCGCTGCCTCAAATTAAGATCCTTCAGCTTAAAAAATATGCTGAAGACTGTGATGGTCCGTGTATACCTCATAAGATACACCATATAAATAACGCCTCCAAATCTTCAAGGCATGAACAATAGCTGCTAACTCTAAGTCATGAACAGGGTAGTTCTTCTCATGTGCTTTAACTGACGAGAAACATAAGCAATAACTCTAACTCCTGCATCAATACACAACCGATCCCAACTCTCAAAGCATCGCAATACACCGTGTAAGAACCTGAATCTGATGCAATACTAGTACCTGAGTTGTGGTCAAAGCCAACTTGAGCTTCTGGAAGCTCTCCTTGCATTCATCTGACCATACAAATGGAGCATTCTTCTGCGTCAACTTCATCAATGAAAAAACATTAACGAACCTGCGGTAATAACCCGCCAAATCGAGGAAACTCCGAATCTCAGTAGCTGAGGACAGTCTAGGCCAACTCTGCACCGCCTCTATCTTCTTTGCATCCACCTGAATACCATCACTGGATACGACGTGTCCCAAAAAATCCACATAACTCAGCCAGAACTCACACTTGGAGAACTTTACATAAAGCTTCTCCTCTCTCAACCTCAACAATACCACCTTCAAGTGATGCGCGTGCTCCTCCTTGCTACGTGAGTAAACCAGAATATCATCAATAAACACGGTCACAAATGAATCCTTATACGGCCGAAATACACTATTCATCAAATGCATGAATGCGGCTGGGGCATTAATCAGCCCGCATGACATCACTAGAAACTCACAGTGCTCATATCTCGTCCTGAAAGCTATCTTCATAATGTCTGAATCCCTAATCTTCAGCTGGTGATAGCCTGATTGTAGGTCAATCTCAGAGAATACCTTTGCTTCATGAAGCCAATCAAGCAAATCCTCAATACAGGGTAGTGGGTACTTGTTTTTAATTGTCACCTTGTTCAACTATCTGTAGTCGATGCACATCCTCATGTGCCATCCTTCTTCTTCACAAATAAGACCGGTGCACCCCACGGTGACACACTCGTGGCGAATGAACCCCTTATCTAGGAGTTCCTGAAGTTGTTCCTTCAACTTCTTTAGATCCACTTATGCCATACGATAGGGAAGAATAGAGATGGGCTGAAGTGCCCGGCATAATATCAATACCGAAATCAATGTCCCTGTCCGGCGGCATGCCCGGTAGGTCCGTTGGAAACACATCAAGAAAATCCCTCACAACGGGAACAATATCAAGACTAGGAGTCTCAGTTCCAACATCTATAACGAAAGACAGGTACGATAAACAACCCTTCCCAACCATCCATTGGGCCTGTAGGAAAGAAACCACCCTATTGGGTACAAAATTAGTCACGCCTCGCCACTCGATCCTCAGAATACCCGGAATAGCCAACGTAGCTGTCTTGGCATGACAGTCCAGAATAGCGTGGTACCGGGATAGCCAATCCATACCCAGAATCACGTTAAAATCCACCATACCCAATAATAACTAGTCAATTTGGTTGTCCAGAACCCCGATCGTCACCAGACACAATCGATATACATGATCCACAATAATAGTATTACCCACTGGGGCAGTTACGTGCAGAGGCAAAGCAAGACAACTATGATTCGTACCAAATATTGAGCAAAATATAAAGATATATAGGAATAGGTAGATTCAGGATCAAATAAGACAGAAGCACCCCTGTGGCAGACTAAGATAATCCCTGTGATGACAACCTCTAATGCAATGGCGTCCCTCCTATCTAGAAGAGCATAGAATCGAGCCAGACCATCGCTAGTACGGTCTTCACCCCTAGGGCGACCTCTGGCTACCAAGCCTCCACTCCTAGCTAACTGAGTGGGTGCTGAAGACACGGGAGCAGAAGATAAGGGTTGATCCCTCTCCTGAGACTGTCTATCACGGAGCCGAGGACACCGTCTCCTCATATGACCCAACTCACCGCACTCGTAGCAACGACTTGGAGTTGGAGAAGGGGACAGAAGGGAACCCCTCACTACAGATGAACCCTAGGCTAAAGAAGCATGAGTAGTACTCTGAGCTGGAAGGAAGCTAAGTAAAGATTGGCTCTTTTCATAATCCTGATGACCACTGCCTGAAGAAGCCCCATAGAATTCTGTACGACCTGAATGAGGAGGTCTGCAGAAATGACCTCTGCTACGTTAGAACTGGCCCCTAGACCGAGCACCACTGAAGCTACCTGAACCTCGAGGCCTCTTGGCCTCCCTCTCCTCACGCTCCCGATGAGTTCGGTCTCAATCTGACGAGCCATATCAACTACCTCCTAAAATGAGGCGGCCACAACTCTCTCTCTAGTTATAAAAATGTTAATAGGATAGTTGAGACCATCCACGAACCCCCTAATCCTTTTCTGATTAGTCGGAATCATCCATGTAGCATGCCGAGCTAGCTACGCAAACCTCAACTTATACTAGGTCATAGTCATGTCCCCCTAAACCTACCACTCAAATTGACGATGCAGCTCCTCACTGCTTTCAGAAATAGAGCGGAGAACTGCTGCCAAGTAAGGGGCGCGACTCAAACAGGCCTACCCCGCTCAAACTCCTCCCACCAGGTAAATGCAAGCCGTGAGAATTAGAAAGTAGTAAAAGCTACTACACTCTACTCCAATATCCCTACACTGCGAAGTATACGCTGAACTTGTCCCTGGGCATCCTCGCCCTCTGTACTACTAAACATCGGAGGCTGGAGCCTGCCAAACCTCTCAAGTCGACACTGCTCGTCATCTAGCATAGCCAGAACCTCAAAATCCGGAGCTGGTGCGACTGGCACAACTGGGGAAACTGGTGCAACTGGAGCAACTGGAGCAACTACCGATGTCTGCAATCCCTAGACACCCTGCTCGGGTGTGCGAGCAACGGGGGTCTGCTGATCACCCCCGGTTTGAGAAGTAGTTGCTGATATGGCCTGAGCCAGGCTAGTGCAGACGGATAAGATCTGAGCCAAAGCCTCATGAAGACCAGGAATCACAATAGGCACTGTCAGTGGCTGAACAGGTGCTGCTGGAGCATCTACAGCTGGAGGCTGGTCCTGGACCTAGGCAGTTGGTGGATTTGCAGGTGCTTCCCCTCCTGGTCTGCCTCAACCACGATCTCCACCACGGCCCCTAGCGGGTGCTAACGGTGGTCATCTGCCACGTCCGATAGCACAGGCTCTAGCCATCTACGAGAGCATAGAATAAAGAAAATTTTGTTCTCGGGCCAACAAAGTCGCATGACAAGAATTTCAAGAAATTGAAGTATTTCCTAAAGGTTTTGTAGCCTCCCGAGGATAGATACGTACGTCTACGTACCGATCCGCGAGACTCTACTAACCGGTTCATGACTCGTGAGGCCTAGTAACCTAGGCTCTAATACCAACTTGTCACGACCCAAACCCGATCGTGATGGCACCCAACCATATAGCTAGGCAAGCTTAACCAATTATCACTTACGAACCCAGCCTGATAACTCATTACTGACAATCTAAGGGAATTTAACTGTTTAAAAATACTAAGTGGATGTTTATAATAAAATCGATATGGAACAGACCGAAATATCCGACAAAACACACTCAACAGAATCTGGGGTCACGAGTCTAGAGCCTCTAAACAACTGAGTAACAATATTCGAAAATATATAAGTCTAGAAAGTGAAAATAAAACTGAATAAAAGGGGAAAAATCAGGTCTTGCGAACGCCAGGAAGCTACCTCGACAACTCTAAAATAAACTCTGGAAGACAAAGACTTAGCTAAGTCTCTGTAACACCTAAATCTGCACACAAGGTGCAGGGAGTAAAGTGAGTAATTCCAACTCAGCGGTAATATACATGTATAATGAGTTTAAAGTAAGAAATCCCAAAATACCACAATGTAAAGCTGAAACTATCCTCTTAGAACATTTAATGGTAAACAACAATAAATCAATGACAAACATATATCAATGTATGAATGCAATGCAATGCACATGATCGCTGCGGTGTATAGCCCGATCAATTAGGTACAAGCGCTCACTGTGGGGGTTCAGACTCTGGAGGGGCTCCTACAGCCCAAGCGCAATGACATAGTAGCATTTGCTAAGGCATGCAGCCCGGTTCACAAATCAGTGCAAATATATATATGCAAGCAAGCCACACTGGCACAATCAATTACCATTTTCTTTTCCATTTAACAGGTATTATAGTTCAAGTGATTAAATCCTTAGAAGATTTCTACTCAATTTTAGACAATATTTAACTCAGAACTGATATCATGGGAACATGTTTAATATCATGGAAACAGTGATAATAATCCCTAAGGGATCCAGATAGTTGACTCGCAGCCCAAATATTCTCATAACAATCCAAGTAGGATGTTTACTAGCCAATTTATAGGCATATAATGCAGTACAAACATTGCTCGGACGGACTATGCCATAGTCCCGTCAATAAACGACCCGGCACTCATAGTAGAGCATGTGTCTCGCCTCAATACAACGTCACAATGTGAGACACCGGGGTTTCTAACCCTCAGGTCACCATCTACATCTATTACCCACCTCAAGCCGGCTGTAGACTAGTCTGCAATGCTCTTTCCTTTTGAATCGACCTCCTCGCACGTCGAATCTAGTCAAAATCACAACGAATACATTATTATATGCTAAAGAAACATAACCCAATAGAAGTTACTCGAAAAACACTAACACTCACGAAGTTGGTAAAATCCGAGCCTCATTCCCGCTTCTCAAAAAGTTATGAATGTCACATTTACGGATTTCTCGTCTCTCCATGAGTCTGTACATATAATTTTTATCAAAATCGGAGTTCGTTTGCCCTCCAAAACTCACCTTTAAACTCTAACCTCCATTTTTAGCTCTAAAGTCCTTGAAGTTCTGCGATTAATCAATGTTTTTACACCAAAATAACATATTCCTAGGCTAATAGGTCATACCTGATGAAGCTCCTTCGATTTTTCCTCAAAATCGCCTCTTCCAGAAGTCTAAAATGTTTTCTTATCTTCTGGAAATTCGCGAACAGTGTTTCAATAAACCCTTCAACAACTTTCACTTCTGCGGTCCTGTAACCGCCTTTGCGGGACCGCTTCTATGTCCATGTTACCGCTTTTGAAGTTTTTAGTTAAATCTCTGGCCTTTCGCTTTTGCGACCAACCATCCGCTTTTGCCGATCACACCATACCGCTTCTGCGGACTCGCTGAAGCGATACCCCGTCCGCTTTTGCGGAATTACCCCGGTCCCTCATGGACCGCTTATGCAATCACTTTGGAGTATCTGCGGAACCGCTTATGTAGCTCTTTTTCTGCACATGTAGAAATACAGAAGCCAGGTGCACCAGACTTGCAACATCATCCCGAGGCCCTCGGGACCTCAAGCAAACGCACAGATATGTTCTACTATTTCATTTAAACTTGCTCGTAGCATACAAATTCTATCATAAACATCAAAATCAGTAAATTACCACAGATTCAAGCCTAAGTAAAGCTAAAACTTCTGAAACTCGTATTTGATAAAAAAACATAGCCTAAACACCTCCGAATGACCTGAAACTTTGGACGCATATCCAAAATCACCTAACTGAGCTACTGCAACTCTCAGAATTCCATTCCGGTCCCCGGATCAAATTCTTACTTATCAACCGAAATTCGCCAAAATTCAAACTTAGCCAATTCAAACCTTATTCTACACCGGACCTCCAAATTAAATTCCGATTATACTCCTAAGTTCCAAATCATCATCCAAAACTAGTCAAATCATCGGAAATCCATTTCGAGCCCTCTAACTCATAAGTCAACATGCGGTTGACTTTTCCAAACTAACCTTCTCTTAAGAGACTAATTTTCTCATTTCTAACCAAACTCTATCCGAATTACTTCAAATTCATTAAACACAAATAATGAAATATATAGAAGCATAAAACAAGGAAAACAGGGCGGCGGGCCGGGTCGTCACATCACATGACGCGTGAATTTTCCAATCATATGGATGGTGGCGGAAGTGGTTGCAAATTCATTTCGCAATGTCTGATAAAGAAAATATTGAATATTTTAGCCTCTACTAATTCGTTTAGGACATTTGTCATATTTGCCGCTAACCATTCCTCACAAAATTATTTTTTCACTTCTGTAATCCTCCAATTATTTTTTTTCATTTCAGCTTGTTCGTGTAACAACTGATTCATACATGTCATAACATTATGTTAAGAAGCACTTGCATTTGCTTTACTGGCCCTCGAGGAGGGTTTAAAGAATCCAAGTAACTCTGCTCTATGAGATAACAATTTCGCAATTCAGCAAAACCTTCTGTTTCAACCTTAAATTTTTGCCATGTAAGTGATAGTCGATGGAAAGTATAGGTGATCACAATCATCTCTAAAAAGACAATTTGTCATTCCATCAAAGATCATTCGTCTAACGTTAATCGGCAAATTCTTTCTAACGGCATACAACCAAATAACGAACTTTTCAAAATGTAATTTGAATTCTTCACATACGGAATTGAACAAGAACTTATGAACTTCCCCCATCTCTTTCCTGCTTCTCTCATACTGGAACCTCCTACTTGTGAAGGATATTCTTCAGTTCGTAAAATTAACTGTCACGATCCAGAATTTCCACAACCGGAACCGTGATGGCACCTAACATTTTACTTGCTAGGTAAGCCAACATTAGAGGATACCAACCTTAGCTAATGTCAATAACAAGAGCAACTAAGTTAAGCAGAAGTTAAAACTGATTTGTGGAATAACATGAGCCCATAACATCTGATACATTTAGGATCTAGAGTCACAACTCACGAGTTACTATAATTTAGTACAAACGGAGTCTGAAAGAAAATACACCGTTCTGGAAGAAAAAAAGAGTAAAATAATAAGACTCAAGGGTCTGCGGACGCCAGCAAATCTACCTTGGGTCTCCTAATGAGCAAGTCCAGCTTCTAATCTCACGATCAGCTAGGGCCTATACCAAAATCTGCACAAAAGTACAGTGTGTAGTATCAGTACAACCGACCCCATGTACTGGTAAGTATCGAGCCTAACCTTGATGAAGTAGTAATGAGGCTATGACAAGACAACTACATAATGAACCTGTGCAACTTAACAGTATATGTACTAAACTAATAACTAATAGAAGCTAGACAAGTAATCTCGGGAGGGGGACATGCTGAGGGGGACACGAGATAAGAGAATCACAACATGAATGATAACTAGAATAGTCAATATGCCTTGAATCAGCGAAAACGATTAGACATAATAAAGGAAAGTGTATGACATCACCATTCGTGCTTTTACTCTCATCCTCGTCATATAAATCAATAGAATGACGCAACATCACCCTTTGTGCTTTAACTCTCATAACATTAACACCCACAATGTGGCATGACATCATCCTTCATGCATTAACACTTACATACGACACGACATCACCCTCGTGCATTAACATTTTCCCTTACCACATAATAATGAACAAGTAAAAATAGGGAGATAGGATCTATAAGTATAAGCCTTACTTCAGCAATGGTCCCACAATACTAATCTCAACTCGGAATCCATAATCACTTATCACCAAAGCTCATAAACATGATAAGAATGATAAATTTAGCAATTAACTAGTCTAATCATGAATAATATAATCAATGAAAACAACAATTACAAAAGAATAAGTCCGATCCGCATTCTATAACCCGACAACAATGCATAAGTATTCATTACCTCACATATATATTGTACCCAACATCTAAACACATTGAAAATAGACATATAAGACCTAATCCCTCAAGCAAAAGTTAACCACGACACTTACCTCGCTCAAAAGACCAAACTCAAAGCTCAACCACCACTTTACCTTTCAAACTAGCCTCCAAACTAATAGAATCTAGGAATTTACCAACCAAAGGATTCAAATTAAGCCTTAGGAACTATCTATGATTGTAAAGAATTCAATTTAGGTCATTATTGAAAAAGTCAACACCCGGGTTTTCTTGGTCTGAATCCAAAATTCAGACCAAAACACAAGTACACATTCACCCCTGAGTCCGGTTATGTAATTTATTTTGGAATCCGACCTGAATTTGAGGTCTAAATCCCTATTTTTCAAAAATCCATAATTCTACAAGAAAACCCCTAATTTCCACCATGAAAACTCCAGATTTGATGTTAAAATCTTAGGAAAAGTAGCGAAAGATTGAAAGAAACTAGTTTGGAGTCACGTATCAATGATTTGGGGAAGAAAATTTCTTTGAAAAATTGCCTCTAGGTTTTTGAGTTTGAAAATTTACATAATGAACTAAAAATCTCGTCTAAGTTATATTTGATTTGTTGGAGGTGTAGTGTTTGTGACTTGGTGTTTGCAAATGCGAAGAACCTATCGCAAATGCAAAGGTCTCCTCATCCCTGCTTTCATCGCAATTGCGATGAATAGTTTGCAAGTGCAAATTTGTTCCTTCCGCAAATGCGATTCTTTGATTGCATTTGCGAACACTGTGTGCCCAGCCCCACTTCGCAAATACGAAGATTTGTTCACAATTGTGAACTCTTGCCTCCCCAGCTACTCTTCCCAAATGCAAGTCTATCAGTGGCCTCAAATGCGATAATTGACCTCGCAATTGCGAGGTCTAATCCTGCAACAAAATTCTGACGCATAACAGGAATGTTCTAAGTCCAATTTTCACTTAACAGCCTATCCAAAACTTACCCGAGACTTCGAGGCTCTAAACCCAAAGTGCACACATCTGACGACTGAAAAGGTCATCACCTTAAATGTCCCTTTTTTGTACTTTGGAGGCCTTGAAAACCTTACTTTTAGTCACCTCAATTTGCGTACATAGTTCGAGCATGTATCCAGAAAACTATTGTGTTGAAATATGTGAATTCTGTGAAATATTTGAAGAATATTGATATTAATATTGATAAATTTAACTTTGGTCAATATTTTGGTTAAACGGACCCTAACCATGATGTAACAATCTCGGAAGGTCCGTAGAAAAATATGGGATTCGGGAATGTTCCCAGAATCGAAATTCGAGGACCCGAGCCCGAGTAAAGAGCTTTTGAAAGAACTTGTTTTTCTGAAAAAGATATGGAATTTTGAAAAGAAAATGAGTTAGAAAATATATGTATCGGGCTCATATTTTGGTTCCAAAGCCTGTTACAAGTCTCAAATATATGTAAAGCGCTTTCTATGAAATGTGGTGGAATACGGACGTCATTCGACGTGTTTTGTACCTAAATATCTAAAGTTGAATGTTTATAACCTGAAATGAAAAATGAAGATTTTGAGGATTAATTCATTTATTTTGATATAATTTTAGCGATTCAATCGCTTGACTAAGCTCGTAGGATGTTATTAAGTTAGTGTGTCTGTTTGGTTGGGAGCCCCAATGGCTCAGGGAGTGGTTCGAAGTGTTTTTGGGCTTCGAAACGCATAAGATTTTTCAATGTGTTGCAGACTAGTTTTCCTCTTCGCGAACGCGGCCCTAGGCTCGCGTTCGCATAGCCCCGCCATTTCCTCCTTTTGCGTTCGCATCCCTCAGCCGCGTTCGCATAGCTTTGGTAGGTTCCTCTTCGCGTTCGCGTGGGACCTTTCGCGGACGCATAGGTCAAGTTTCCCTCCCCCCACACAAACGTTTCTTCTACTCCTTCGCATGAAGCCTACGGGAACGCATAGTGTACCTGGCCAACTTTCTTTGCGAACGCGACACTGTGTCGCGAACGCATAGGGAATTCTGCCCAGTTATTTTTTATATACCCAAAACAGTGTCATTACGGGATTTTTCACAAACTTCACACGGACTCCTCTCAAAATCACTCCATAGACGAATTTCAAGCTTCTCTTTCTCCATAACTCTTTGGGTAAGTTATCTTTACTTCGTTTTCTCCTAATTGCTTCATCTAATCACTAATTGGCTAGCCCTAAATCATGAAATCAAAATAGGAAATGGAGGTTTTGGGTAGAGTTAGGGTTTTGGGGATTTTGGGTGATTCAACCTCAAATAGGGGTCGAATCTTTAAATAAATTATATATTTGAACTCGTGGGATTATGGGTGAACAGATTTTGGTCCGAGCCCCGAGTTTGGACCATGTGGGACCGGGGTCGGATTTTAATACTTAGAAGAATGCTAAGGATTTCATTTCTAGGCTATGAGATTATCTTTTTGAGCCCTTATTGATGTTATTGAACTAAATTGTGCCTAGATACCATTGTTTTGGAGTTGGATTCTAGAGGAAAGGCGGTTTTAGAAAGTTGATTGCTAATTTTGGACCGAGGTAAGTGTTTGATCTAACTTTGGCATGAGGGATAAGATTAGAGTGTTTTTAATTGCTAATTGCTAAATGATCGAGTATGGTTATAGGCATGGTGACGAGTATCTATACATCGGTGTCTAGCATGACCGTGGGTCCTTGTTTGCACTTTTTTGATATTTTAGGACTCTTCCATGTCAATTGATGAATTATACATGATGTGAAACCAGGATTAGTTAAGGATTGTGGATTTTTTTGAGCGTTTGCTAGAACGATATATATACTATATAATAAGTAGTTGAAGAAAAAGAAAGAGACGTGATAGATCCCTTGCCGAGATGTGTAAGTTATTGTGGTTGCTCCCTTGTCAGGAGGCTTTATTGGTATTATAGATTCCCCCCTTGCCGGGGATTTGTTGATTGATATGCTCCTTGCCGGGATTTTCCTACTATCTATTCTCCTTCTGCTTCGTAGTAGAGATTAAATGTTTGGATGAGAAAGCATTATCTTAGCGGGTTTGGTTGCGCGCCGCAACAAGGATAAATAATATTCCCACGGATCAGGTTGTGCGCCGTAACAAGGATACATATTATCCCCACGGATCGGCTTGCACCCAGCGACAAGGATAGATTAATCCAAATGGATCGGGTTGCACGTCTCAACACTACCATAACTAAGTGGATCGGTTTTCACCCTGCAAGAGTAACACACTCTATTGGATGATTGCGTGAAATTCTAGATTTGAGTTTCGTTGGTGAATTTACCTTTATTTAGATACATGTTTTACATTTGTTTCCCCCCAGCATGTTTCCCTCTCCTATTATCTCTTGTTTATTTTCTACAAAATATACTTTATATCTGTACAGGTTTATCAGGTAGCCGGGTCTAGCCTCGTCACTACGTCACCAGAGTTAGGCCAGGCACTTACCAACATATGGGGTTGGTTTTGTTGATGCTACATTTCTATGTGAAAAGCACAAATTACGATATCGGAGTAGCTTTTGGACCACTATAGTAGCCATTTGATCGGGAGCTGACTTCATTCCAGGGGTTTCGAGGCAGCCTAGCTGGCGTTCGCGGGGCGAAGTCCTTTTCTATATTTAATTTGTTTTCATTATACCAAGACAGATACTATGTATTTCTTTCTTTGCTCATACTTGATTGTAGTACTCTTTAGTAGTCCATGAGCTAGTGACTCCAGATTTTGGGTAGCGATATGTTGTAGACTTTTGCATTTTGAATTCTGTTTTATTTAAACATAAAGACTTCCGCTTTTATCTAAATTTGTTTCACATATTGTGGTTGTTGAGAAATTATTTGAAAATGTTAATGTTTGCTGGCCTAGCTCCGTTAGTATGCGCCATCACGACTCCCGATGGTGGGAAAAATCTGGGTCGTGACAAGTTGGTATCAGAGCACTAGGTTACATAGGTCTCACAACTCATGGAAAAACTCGATAGATTCTAAAGGATCGGTACAGAGACGTATGTATTTATACCCTAGAGGCTACAGAATTATGAAATTTCACTTTGTTCTTTCTTGTCGTGTGATTCTGCTTCTCAAATATTGATTGTCATTCTACTCTATTTTTTCGTATATGGCGAGAACGCGTGCTTCTTCTTCTACCTCACAACAGCACGAGCTCCTAGTAGTAGCTCCTATCAGGCGCAGAGGGCGAGGGCGAGGTTTTGATAGAGGGCGAGGTCAGGGCAGAGCTCTGCCTCGAGCAGTAGTCCCAAAGGTGGAGCCTCTTGGTGACTACGATGAGAAAGTTCCAGCACCAGCAGCTCTAGTGGGCCCAACTCAGGTCCCAGAGGGTTTTAATGCCTCTTCAGTACTCTAGGACGCATTGGTCCGACTGGTAGGCTTTATGGAGAGCGTCGCTAGAGCGGTTTTCTTCTTGTACAACCAGCCACATCTCAGGTTGGGGGAGGAGTTCATACTCCCGCTACGCGTACTCCAGAGCAGGTAGCTCGTCAGGCTCAAGTTCCAGCGGTCCAGCCAGCTGTGGTAGCTCAGCCGGGTATTCTAGCTCAGTCTGGCGATGGTGCGGCAATGTTCGCAGATGCTTTGTGGAGGCTTGATAGGTTCACCAAGCTCTTCACCACCACCTTCAGCGGTGCTCCTAATGAGGACCCCCAAGATTTCTTATTCAGCGGCCACGAGATTCTCAGGACTATGGGTATTTTGGAGACCAATGGGGCCGACTTCATCACCTTTCGGCTACCAGGATCCGCCAAGACTTGGTGGAGGAACTATTGTTTATCCAGGCCAGCAAGGTCTCCATTATTAACGTGGGACCAGTTTTTGCCATTAGCAGAGTTTTCCTACAACAACAGCTACCAGTCCAACATTCAGATGACTCCGTATGAGGCGTTGTATGGTAGGCGGTGCCGGTCCCCAGTCGGGTGGTTCGAGGCGGGAAATGCTTGATTATTAGGTACACATCTTGTGTAGGAGGCCTTAGATAAGGTCAAGATCATTCCAGACAGACTTTGGAAAGCTCAGTCCCAACAAAAGAGTTATGCAGACCGCAATGTCATAGATGTTGCTTTCATGGTTAGTGAGCGAGTATTGCTCCATGTATCACCTATGAAAGGCATGATGAAATACGGGAAGAAGGGCAAGCTTATCCCTAGTTTCAGTAGTCCATTTTAGATTCTTGATCACGTGGGAGAGGTGGCTTATAGACTTGCCTTGCCACCTAGCTTGTAAGTCGTGCATCCAGTTTTTCATGTATCCATGCTTAGGAGGTATCACGGCGATCCAACCCATGTATTATATTTCAGCACTATCCAATTGGACAGGGATATGTCATATGAGGAGGAGCCGGTGGCTATTTTAGGCAGGCAAGTTCGACAGTTGAGGTCGTAGAGTTTCCCTTTAGTGTGTGTTCAGTGAAGAGTCAGCCTCCCGGGGCATCGACCTGGGAGACCGAGTCTCATATGCGAAGCCCTTATCCTCATCTATTCCCCGACTCGGGTACTTCTTTTTTTGTCTGTTCAGGGACGAAAGGTTGTTTTAGAGGTGGAGGATGTGACGACTGAAAGTGTCATCATCGTAATTCTCCTTTTTACATGCTTCTGAGGCCTTGAAAACCTTGTTTTTAGTAGCCCCAATTCACATGCGCATTCCGGGCACGTAGCCAGTAAACTTTTATGTTGAAATATGTGAATTCTATGAAACTTTGAAGAATTTGTATATTAGAATTGATAAAGTTTACATTGGTCAATATTTTAGGTAAACGGACCTGAACCCGTGATGTAACGGTCCCGGGGGTCCGTAGAAAAATATGTGACTCGGGCATGTTCTTGGAATCGAAATCCGACGTCCCGAGCCCGGGTGAAGAATTTTTAAAAGAAATTGTTTTTCTAAAAAAAGATATGGAATATTGAAAGGAAAATGAGTTAGAAAATATAGGTAGCGGGCTCGTATTTTGGTTCTGAGTCCTGTTACAGGTCTTAAGTATGCGTTAAGAGCTTTCTATGAAATTTGGTCGAAATCGGGCGTCGTTTGACTATTCCGGACCTAATTATCTAAACTTGGAAGTTTATGAACTTGAGACGAAAAATGATAATTTTGAGGCTTAATTCATTAATTTTGATGTTATTTTAGCGATTTGATCGCTCAGCTAAGCTCGTAGGATGTTATTGAATTAGTGTGTGTATTTGGTTGGGAGCCCCGAGGGCTCGGGATTGATTTCGGGGGTGGTTCGAATAGTTTTTGGGTTTAGAAAGGCATTAGATCTTTCAAAGTGTTAAAGACTAGTTTTCCTGTTTGCGAACGCGGCCTTAGGCTCGTGTTCACAAAGCCCAGTCATTTCCTCCTTTCGGGTATGCATCACTCAGTCCTGTTCGCATAGCTTTGGTAGGTTCTTCTTTGCATTCGCGTGGGACCTTTCACGAATGCATAGGTCAAGTCTGCGCCCCCTACCCCCAAATTTCTTTCTACGCGTTCGCAAGAAGCCTTCGCGAATGCATAGTGTACCTGGCCAGCTTTCTTCGCGAACGCGACATTGTGTCACGAACGCATAGGGCATTCTGCCCAGTGTTTTTTAAATACTCAAAACAATGTAATTACGAGATTTTTCATAAACATCACACAGACTCCTTTCCAAATCACTCCATAGACGAATTTCAAGCTTCTTTTTATCCATAGCTCTTTGGGTAAGTGATCTTAACTTTGTATTCTCCTAATTCCTTCATATTATAACTAATTTCCTAGCCCTAAATCAAGAAATCAAAGTAGGAAATGGGGGTTTTGTGTAGAGTTTGGGATTTGGGGATTTTGGGTGATTCAACCTCAATTTGGGTTCGAATCTTAAATCAAATTATATATTTGAACTCGTGGGGTTATAAGTGAACGGATTTTGGTCCGAGCCTCGAGTTTGGACCATGTGCGCCCGGGGTCGGATTTTGGTATTTTTAGAAGAATGCTAGGGATTTCATTTCTAGGCAATGGGATTATGTTTTTGAGCCCTTATTGATGTTATTGAACTAAATTGTGCCTAGATATCATTGTTTCGGAGTTGGATTCTAGAGGAAAGACGGTATTAGGGAGTTGGTTGCTATTTTTGGACTGAGGTAAGTATTTGATCTAACTTTGGCTTGAGGTAATAAGATTAGAGGGTTTCTAATTGCTAATTGCTAAATGATCGAGTACGGTGTATAGTCATGGTGACGATTATCTATACACTGGTATTTATCATGACCGTGGGTCCTTGTTTGCACTTCTTTGATATTTTGGGACTCTTCCATGTAAATTGATGAATTCTACATGATATGAAAAGTACGAGGATTAGTTAAGGATTGTGGATTCTTTGGAGCGTTGGCTATAATGATAAAAATACTATTAAATAAGTAGTTGAAGAAAAAGAAAGAGACCTGATAGATCCTTCACCAGGATGTGTAGGTTATTGTGGCTGCTCCCTTGCCGGGAGGCTTTATTTGTATTATAGATTTATCCCTTGCCGTGGATTTTTTGAGTTTATATGCTCCCTTGCCGGAATTTTCCTACTTTCTATTCTTCTCCTGCTTCGTAGTTGTGATTAAATGTTTGGATGAGAAAGCATGATCTTACCGGGTCGGATTACGAGCCGCAACAAGGATAAATAATATCCGCATGGATTGGATTGTGCACCACAACAAGGATACATAATATCCGCACAGATCGGGTTGCACGCCGCAACAAGGATAGATTATATCCATATGGATCGGGTTGCACGCCGCAACACTACCATAAGTAAGTGGATCGGGTTGCACGCCACAATAGTGACGCACTTTATGAGATTATAGTAATAAATTCCGGATTTGAGTTTCGTTGGTGGATTTACTTTATTTAGATACCTGTTTTACATATGTTTTCCTCCAGCATGTTTGCCCCTCCTGTTATAAAATGTTATCTCCTGTTTATTTTCCGCAAAATATACTTCATATCTATACATATTTATCTGGTAGCCGGATCCAGCCTCGTCACTGTCTCGCCAGGGTTAGGCCAGGCATTTACCAACACATGGGGTCGGTTGTGCTGATTCTAGATTTTTGTGCTTTTTGCATAGATTACAATACCGAAGCAGATTTTGGACCATAGCAGTAGCCATTTGATCGGGAGCTTACTTTAGTCCAGGGACTTTGAGGTAGCCTAGCTAGCATTCAGAGTCCTTTTCTATGTTTAGTTTATTTTCATTGTACCGAGACAGATACTATGTATTTATTTCTTTGCTCATACTTGATTGTAGTACTCTTTAGTAGTCCATGAGCTAATGACTCCAGATTTTGGGTAGAGATATGTTGTAGACTTCCGCATTTTGATTTCAGTTTATTTAAACATAAAGACTTTCGCTTTTATCTAAATTTGTTTTCGCATATTGTTGTTGTTGATAAATTATCTGAAAATGTTAATGTTTGGCTGCCTAGCTCCGTTAGTAGGCGCCATCACGACTTCCGATGGTGGGAAAATCCGTGTCTTGACAAGTTGGTATTAGAGCACTAGGTTACATAGGTCTCACAACTCACAGACAAACTTAGTAGAGTCTAAGAGATCCGTACAGAGACGTCTGTATTTATCCCCCAGAGGCTAAAGAGTTAGGAAATTTCATTTTGTTCTTTCTTGTCTTGCGATTCTATTTCTCAAATAGTGATTGTCATTCTACTCTATTCTTTCACAGACGGTGAGAACACATGCTTCTTCTTCTACCATGCAACAGCCCGAGCTCCCAGCAGCAACTCGTATCAGGGGCAGAGGGCAAGGCCGAGCCTATGCCAGAGGCCGAGGCCGGGGTAGAGCTCAGCCTCGAGCAACAGTCCCAGAGGTGGAGCCTCATGATGAATACGATGAGGAGGTTCCAGCACCAGTAGCTCCGATGAGCCCAAATTAGGTTCCAGTGGGTTTCATAGCCACTCGAGTACTCCAGGATGCTTTTGACCGACTGATAGGCTTTATGGAGAGCGTCTCTAAAGTGGGTTTGCTTCCCGTATCACCAGCCACATCTCAAGTTGGGGGAGGAGTTTAGACTCCCGCTACACGTACTCTAAAGCAGGTAGCTCCTCAGGCTTAGGTTCGAATGGTCCAGCCAGCGGTGGTAGCTCAGTCGGGTATTCTAGCTCAGACCAGTGATGGTGGGGCAATGTGCGCGGATGATTTGTGGAGGCTTGATAGGTTATCCAAGCTCTTCGCGGATGCTTTGTGGAGGCCTGATAGGTTCTCCAAGCTCTTCACCACCACCTTCTGCGCTACTCTTACAGAGGACCCCCAAGATTTGTTATTTAGTAGCCACGAGGTTCTCACGACTATGGGTATTGTGGAGACCAATGGGGTCGACTTCATCACCTTTCGGCTAGCAGGTTCCACCAAGTCTTGATTGTAGTACTCTTTAGTAGTCCGTGAGCTAGTGACACCATATTTTGGGTAGCAATATGTTGTAGACTTCCACATTTTGATTTCAGTTTATTTAAACATAAAGAGTTCCGCTTTTATCTAAATTTGTTTTCGCATATTGTTGTTGTTGAGAAATTTATGAAAATGTTAAAGTTTGGCTGGCCTAGCTCCATTAGTAGGCACCATCACGATTCCTGATGGTGGGAAAAAATGGGTCGTGACAGAACAAGTCTAAAAAGATCATACGAACTTGTTCGCCCAATCAAATCACCTAAATAACACCCAAAACATCGAATTGAGCACCAAAATCAAATAAAATCTCAAGAAAACTATGAAACTTCTATTTTCAAAACTTAACGTCCGAAAACATCAAACCAACTCCGCTTCCTACAAAACTTTACAAACAAGTCATAAATATGGCATTGGACCTATACCGGGTTCTAGAACCAAAATACGAACTAGATATCCAAAATGCCAGCTATAGGCCAAACATTTCAAAATCATTAAGCCTTTAACTTTGAAATTTCGACAAAGGCCGATACCATGGGCTTGGAACTTTTGAATTTGATTTCGGACATATACCCAATTCCCAAATCATGATACGGACCCACCGTGACCATCAGAACACAAGTCCGGATCCGTTTGCTCAAAACGTTGACCGAAGTAACCTTAGATGGATCTCAAAGCTATAGTTTCATATTTTATTAGTTTTTTACATGAACATTTTTTGGAATAACACCCGGACTATGCACGCAACTCGAGGAGGGTAAAAATGATATTTACCGAGCCTTCCCTGGCTCAAACAACACAACTGGCGATCGTCACCGCTACCATATAATGCCACATATGGAGCCATCTAAATGCTCTACTGGTAGCTTTTGTTGTAGGGGAACTCTGCAAGTGGAGAGAACTGATCCCAAGAGCCTCCCAAGTCAATAACACAAGCGTGTAGCATATCCTCCAATATTTGAATAGTGCACTCAAATTTTCCATCTACTTGAGGATTTTTTGGTTTGCTCAACTCAACCTACATACACAACGCACACTATACTGCCCTCCAGAAATGCAAGGTGAACTGCATACCTCGATCAGAAATGATAAATATGGGCACAACATGAAGATGAACAATCTTGTGGATATAAATCTCTGCCAACCGCTCTAAAGAAAAAGTAACCGCCATAGGAATAAAATGCATAGACTTGGCCAGCCTGTCCAGAATAACCCAAACTAAATCAAACTTCCTCTTAGTCCGTGGGAGTCCAACAATGAAATACATAGTGATACACTATCACTTTCACTTAGGATTCTCTAGCTTCTGAAGCAACCCACCAGGTCTCTGATGCTCATACGTTACCTGCTGACAATTTACACACCGAGCTACATATGCAACTATATCCTTCTTCATTCTCCTCTACCAATAATGTTACTGCATGTACTGATACATCTTGGCGTTGCTTGGATTAATAGAATTCCAGGAACTGTGAGCCTCCTCTAGAATCAACTCACAAAGTCCATCCACATTAGGCACGCAAACACGACAATGCATCCTCAAAACTCAATCATCTCCAACCGTAACCTACTTGGCATCACCGTGCCACACTTTGTTCTTAAGGAAAAACAAATGAGGATCATCATATTGTCGCTCCCTGATACGCTCAAACAATAAACACCGAGTGACTATACAAGCAAGAACACGATAGGGATTAGAAACATCCAACGTCATGAATTGATTGTCCAAAGCCTAAATATCTAATGCTAGCGGTCTTTCACCAAGTGGAATGTATGCAAGGCTTCCCATACTCATTGACTTCCTACTCAAGGCATCAACCACCATATTGGCCTTCCCGAGATGATACAAGATGTTGATATCATAGACTTTCAATAGATCAAACCACCTCCTCTGCCTCAAATTAATCTTCTTTTGCTTGAATAAGTACTGCAAACTCTGATGATCCATGAATACCTCACACAAAGCGCCGAAAAGATAGTGCCTCCAAATCTTCAGCATATAAATAATGGCTGTTAGATCTAAGTCATGAACAAGGTAATTCTTCTCGTGAACCTTCAGCGGACGTGACGCATATGCAATCACCCTACCACCCTGCATCAACACCCTGCAAGGTCCAATATGAGATGCATCAAAAAATACCATATAAGATCATGAACCTATAGGCAATACCGACATCGCTACGTAGACAAAGCAATCTTGATCTTCTGAAAGCTTGCCTCACACTCATTCCACCATCTAAACGGGACACCCTTCTGGGTCAACCTGATCAATGTGTCTGTTATACATGAGAACCCCTCCCTAAACCGATAGTAATAACCCACCAAACCTAAGAAACACTGGACCTATGTGGCTGAAATAGGTCTAGGCATGTTATGAACAGACTCAATCTTCTTAAGGTATACCTGAATACCCTCTGCCAATGCAACGTGCCCCAAGAAAGTGATTGAGCTCAACCAAAACTCGCATTTTGGAAACTTAGCATATAACTAGCTATCTCCTAGAGTCCGAAGAACGATCCAAAGATGGTTCCCATGCTCCTCTCGACTGTGGGAGTAGATCAAGACATCATCAATAAACACAATCACAAAGGAATCTAAATAGGTCTTAAACACCCGGTTCATCAAATACATAAATTTCATTAGGGAATTTGTCAGTCTAAATGACATCAATAGAAACTCATACTGCCATACCAAGTCTGAAAAGATATCTTATGGACATCAGATGCCCTAATTTTCAACTGATGGTAGCCAAACCTTAAATCGATCTTTGAAAACAACTTGGCACCCTGAAGCTGGTCAAAATAAGTCATCAATTCTTGGAAATGGATACTTGTTCTTGATGTTGACTTTGTTCAACTGTCGATAATCTATGTACATCCTCATCGATACATCTTTCTTCTTCACAAACAGCATGGGCGCACCCCAAGGCAAGACACTGGGTCTAATAAAGCCCTTATCAAGCAAATCTTGCAACTGCTCCTTTAGTTCTTTCAATTCCAGCGGGACCACATCAATACAGAAGTCGATGTCTCTATCGGGTGGCATCCTGGCAAGTCTACGGAAAACACCGCTGGAAACTCACAAACAAGTGGTACTGAATCCATGGAAGAAACCTCTGCACTAGAATCGTGAACATAAGACAAATAAGCTATACATCCCTTCTCGTCCATATGTCGGGCATTCACATAAGAGATAACCCTACTAGTATAACGGCTAGGAGTCCCTCTCCATTCTAATCGAGGCAAACCGAGAAAGGCTATGGTCACCGTCTCGGCGTGAAAATCCAATATACCATGATAAGGTTACATCCAATCCATTCCTTAAATGACATCAAGATCAACCATATCGAGAATTGTGAGATCTACTCGAGTCCCAAGGATCCTAATGGTAACCACACAGGATCGATAAACACGATCTACAAAAATAGCATCACCCACGTGTGTGAACACATACACATGAGCACTCAAAGAATCATAAGACACAACCAGATATGAAGCAAAATATGATGACATGTAAGAATAAGTAGGCATCCCTATTGTAAACTAAAACTGTACAGGTGATAACTGCATCAGATGACTCAGCCTCAGCTCTATCTGGAAATGCATAACATCAAGGCTGGGCCCTACCACTATGAACTACATCTCGCGAACGGGCGCTAGGTGGCTGGTCTCTACCTCTAGCGGTCTGACCTACACCTCTAATGGCCCGACCTCCACCTCTAGCTGCCTGACCCTACCCCTAGCTGGTTGAGTGTTTAGTGAAGCCACTGGTGCTAGGACCATGGCTTGAGAACCCTAATGCTAAGAACTACTCAATCCATGCGGGAAAAATCTAGTAATTTTCCTCGGATTACCATAAGTATAACAAGACCTTGGCTGCTATGACTACTGACCCCGAAAGTGACCCTGAGTAACGACTCAGGAAACTCTAGAGCGGAGGTGCACTAATAGGAGCTTACGGTGCACTGTAGGCTAGCTAATCGGAATAAGGCATATGAGAGCCATGACCACCTGATATACTGTGGGATTCCTGGAGCACTAAATGAAATGTCCTGGAAGGATGGGCTGTATGAAAATTACCCCTGACACCTGATGAGGCACCACCGAGTCCACCAGAATGAAGAGGCCTCTTGTCAGATCCTTGACCTCCACCTTGTGCTAGAACCATCTTGACTGGCTTGGCAATATTGGTAGTTGTTTGAAATGAAATCTCACTCCTAATCTCTTTGGATACTACAGCTTGATAGGATGATCAATCCCCTCAATAAACCTCCTCACCCCCCTCTCTATAGGAAGTAGAATAATAGCATGACGGGCCAATCCACAAATCAGGTCTCGTACTGTGTGACAGATATACTGCCCTGCTATATACACTCAAAATGGCTCCGATAGTCCTCTCTCAATATGATAGGAAGGAAATTCTCATGAAATATTTGAGAAAATGGGTCTCAAGTAAGAGTAGGCAACCCAAGTGGTCTGGTCGATAAAAAGTCCTTCCACCATCTCTTGGTGAAACCCATCATCTCAAACACATCAAAATCAACCCCATTTGTCTCCATTATCCCCATGATCTACAGAACCTCATGGCAGCGGTCAAGATAATCATGTCGGTCCTTAGAAGGTGCACCACTGAAGTGAACTGGGAAAAGTTGGTAAACTTGTCCAATCTCAATAAGCCCTCAGAAGACATAGTTGGTCTGTCACTGGTTTGTGCTGCAACTATTGGCTGAACTACCCCAATTGGCTGAGCTATTGGAGTCTTAAACTGGGGAGCCATCTGCTCTGGAGTGTGAGTAGTGCAAGTTTGCGCTTCTCCCCCAGCTTGAGAGACAGCTGGTTCCAAAGGAATGTGTCGAACTACGCCACACTCTCCATATGGCCCACTAAACGAACCAAGGAATTTTAAAAAACTAGGGTGGCCATGAATCCCTCCAGGACCTAATCTAGTTCGGCATGAACAGTCTGGGTTGGAATCTCCTTATCAAACTTTGCCCGAGGCTCTACTAATGGTATGCTGCTTGAGCTTTAGGCTAATCCCTGCCCCTGCCTCGACCTATGTCCCTCATAGGAGCTGCCATTAGGGGCTTTGATTGTTGCTTAGAAAAAGATGCGGTACATGTTCTTGCCCTCTACGAGAAATCAAGAGTAGAAGAGTTCAATTAGCAACGAGAGAACCAAATTCGCATGACAGATGGGAAGGAATTGAGATTTGTTCCTAAACTTCATAGCCTTTGGAAGATAAGTATATACATCTCCATATCAATCCGCTAGACTCTACTAAGCCTTCTCGTGAATTTTGAGATCTAAGCAGCCTATTGCTCTGATACCAACTTGTCACAACCCAAAATTCCTATTGTTTGGACCGTGATGGCACCTAACCTTTCACTTGTTATGAAAGCCAATGTTAGAGGATTCTTAATGCCAACCTTAGCCAATTGCAATAATAAGAGCAAATAAGCTGAACAGAAGTTAAAACTAATTTATGGAATAACATAAGCCCATAACATCCAATATATTTAGGATCTGGAGTAACAACTTACGAGTTACTATGATTTACTACAAACTGAATCTTAAAGAAAATACACTATTCTGGAAGAAAAGAAATAGTAAAATAATAAGACTAGGAAGAGACTCAAGGTGGGGTCTGCGGATGCTAGCAGATCTATCTTGGATATCCTGAAGAGCAACTCCATCTACTAATCTCACGATCAGCTAGGGGCGGTACCAAAATCTGCACAAAAGTGCAGTGTGTTGTGTTAGTACAATCAACCCCATGTACTGGTAACTGTCGAGCCTAGCCTCGATGAAGTAGTGAAGGGGTTACGCCTAGATAATGAACCTGTGCAATATGACAAAAATAATAACCAATAGAAGCTAGACAAGTAATATCGGAAGAGGGACATGTTGAGGGGGATACGAAATAAGAGAATCACATTAGGAATGATAACTAGGATAGTCAATATGCTTTGAACCAGTGAAAATGGTTAGACACAATAAAGGAAAGCTTACGGCATCACCCTTTGTGCTTTTACTCTCATCCTTACCATATAAATCAATAGAAATGACACGATATCATCCGTCGTGCTTTCACTCTCATAACATGGCACGACATCACCCTTCGTGCATTAACACTGTCAATATTGCATGATATCACCCTTTGTGCATTAACACTCAACATCACCCTTCGTGCATTAACGCTCCCCCTTACCACATAATAATGAACAAGTAAAAACAAGGAGATATGGTCAATAAGTATAAGCCTTACTTCAAAAATGGTCCCACAATACCAATCTTAACTCGAAATCCATAATCAACTATCACCAAAGCTCATAAACATGATAAGAACAATCAATTTTACAATTAGCTAGTCTAAGCAAGGATAATATGATCAAGGAAAGCAATAATTAGAAAGAACAAGTCCCACCCACATGCTATAACCCGACAACAATTCGTAAGTACTCGTCACCTACATATACATTGTACCTTATATCTAAAGACATAGAAAAAAGACAAATAAGTACTAATCTCTCAAGTCAAGGTTAACCACGACACTTACCTCGCTCCAAAGACCAAACTCAAAGCTCAACCAACGCTTTTTTTTTCATACAAGAATCCGAACTAATAGAATCTAGGAATTTACTATCACGCCCTAAATCCGAGGGACATGACAAGCACTCAACTGAGTATCCCCAGTCCAGTGGACCTGGGTGCCTTTCCAGACCCACGAGTTACCCCACATTTTCATTACTTACTAACCGAATGGAAGCAACAGTTCATAATTGAAATTTCCTTTTCACAAACATACTTAACGTAGAACATATTAGCGTGGTTTACAATTTACAATACCAAAAATACAAAAGTACATAATACATGGTTCGTGACCCACATTTCATGTCTTTGGAGCTTCTAAGGATAAGATGACAGTACTATACTTGCCGGCAATAAGGCTCCGACTATACCTTTCTACATAAACAAAAATTAGATCCCAAAGTACAAGAACAAGACTGGCATGAGCCACGCAGGGCCCCCTAAGGAATGGGGCTCACAAATACAGCTGGCGGAGAATGAGGAAGAGCTACGGATGGTGGAATGGAGTACCTGCTAAAGATCTACCTACAATCATAACACGAATGTAGCGCCCCCGGCAAAAGGGACGTCAGAACATTTGAATTGTGCTAGTATGTATGAAACATACACAAGTAGAACACAGCAATAGAAGCAACAACCAAACACACATAGAAGGTACAAGTAGTAAAACAAAGGGGCAATCAATGCCATGCAGTTTACAAACGCTCATGCTGTCTCCTTTCACAATTCCACATCATTGATTTCACAATTTTGTTCAAGTGTGTGTGTGTGTGTGTATATATATATATATATATATATATATATATATATATATATATATATATATATATATATATATATATATATATATATATATATATATATATATATATATATATTAATAGTGATTTCGATCACTTTTCCACCCTTATTACCTCGGCCACCCTTATTACCTCAACCACCCTTATCACCAACCCACACCTTATTACCTTGTGTTGCGGTGCACGAACCGACCCCGCCGCACAGTTTCAATTCACAAAAAACACAACCAAACGGCAAGTCACAAAGATAAACAACAAGTACACCTCAAAGCATCACCATGACAGTGTTACAAGTGTTTCCACAACTATTAGTACCAATTTCATAACTTTCAACAATTCGTACTCAATTCAAGTTACCACAATTACCAACATCATTTCAAATACATTGTTATCATAGATAACCTTGTTTCACGATTTACGGATTCCTTCAATCACTTGTTATTCAACCTTTACCACGTAGTGCATTCACAATTAAACCAGCCACAAGAAGCTTTACAAAAAACAACATAGATATCAACTACCAAATAATTCACATATCAAGCAAGGTGATTTCACAAGGATCAAGGTTAGCCATATATACCTGGAGTCGAATTCCCTTTTTAAGTTTCTATTCTCAATCACCAAGCTATCTAGCATAGTACTCTACTTCTATCAAATTTCCCTTCACTAGATTCTAGGTTTTTAGTGATATGCATGAGGGTTTTCAGTTGTTAGTTTAAAATCAAAGCATACGACTCCCTTCCCTTAGCTTAAATCAGAAAAATTAGGGAAAATGTTAGGGATTTTTCTTGTAAGACCGGAGATGAAGACAATAACTCAAAATTTTCCCGACCTGGATAGTTTTGGATGAAAATTCCTTTCTTCTCAAGAATTGTCCATTCCCTCTCTCTTGATTTGTTCATATAATGTGAAAATGAGGGGTTGGAGTGTTTTATTAGAAAAAAGGTCGGGTTTAAACATTTTAGAAAACTGATGTTCGAGCCGGATCTGCGCTCAAGTATGCGATCGCATTGTTGACATGCGGTCCGCATATTGGACCGCATAATGGTCCAAAATTTCAGGCCTCTCTGTTAGGTATGTGTTCCACATATACGTTCTGCGGTCGCATATTGCACCGCAGAATTGACCTCCACAAATCCTCTAGAAATTCATGCGATTACTATGCGGTCCGCATATTGGTTATGCGATCGCATAATGGACCGCATTTTCAATATCCAATTTGACTACTTTTTAATTCACTCTGTGGCCGATATGCGGTCTGCATACCTGATATACGACTACATTCCTCATCGTAGAAACTACATCTTTTTGGAAATATTTTGACTCTAGATTTTTAAGTATAAAGTTAGTAGAAGAGGGTTTCAACACCTAGGTGGACCTGACTCTATGAGTTTCTAGGACTTGAGCACTCATTTTCACGGGATCTTACATCCTCCCCTGCTTAAGATCATTCCTCCTCGAATGAGAACTTCAAAAATCAAATGGTTTGAAAGCATGATATGCAATCCTCTAAGTTTTCACTAACTCTTTATAATTTAGAAAACTTTCGTCAGAGCTTCCTTTGTAATATGGACATATCCACATGTCAGTGACTCCCATAAATATATTTTCAAGCACCATTAAACAAATCTTGATACCCCTATTACAGTTATATAATGAACGACTTTCACATTTATGCATATTCAACCTCTCGACAAACTTTTAACCATTTTGGTACACCACATACAATTAAATTAAGCATTAATCGTCTGTACTATCAAAGACATTTACCTATCACAAGAGTATGATACATTTAATCACTTCAATACAATTACTCCATGCAAAACTAATCACTATTTCATTGCACTCACTCTACCATGGCTAATTATCAACAAAAAAATCACACAAAATTTTGGCACAACTTGAGGAATTATAATAGTGAAGTATTTAGGAACTTTTACAAAAATTGGGCACAATGTTAGTTTGCTTAGGGACAAGTACTTACATGACTACTCCTAGATTTACTCGAACAAATGGGGGTATTTTACTTTCATCTCATCTTTTGCTTTCCATACGGCCTCTTCGATTTGTTTGTTTCACCACAACACCTTAACCGAAGCGATTTCCTTATTTCGCAACATACGGATTTGTCTATCAAGAATAGCAACCGGAATCTCTTCATATGACAGCTCTTCAGTAACCTTGATGTCTTCAACTGGCACGATGGTGGACGGATCCCCAACCACTTTCCTTAACATGGACATATGGAACACTTGGTGGAATAAGGACATTTCAGGGGGCAACTCCAACCTATAAGCAACTTGTCTGATCCTTTGAATAATCTGATTAGGCCCGACGTATCTAGGACTTAGCTTTCCTTTCTTCCCAAATCGCATGACTCCCTTCATAGGAGACACCTGCAAGAATACCCAATCACCCTATTGAAACTCAAATTCCATTCGACGCACCTCCACATAGGATTTCTTGCGACTCTGAGTGGTCTTCATCCTTTTTTGAATGACTTTAACTTTCTCCATGGCTTGGTGCATGATATCCGACCCTATCAATTCAGTCTCACCTACTTCGAACCACCAAATCGGGGACCTACTCCTCCTCCCATACAATGCTTCAAATGAGGCCATCTTGATGCTAGCATGGAAACTGTTGTTGTAAGCAAATTCTATAAGGGGCAAGTGATCATCCCAATTACCCTTGAAATACAAAAATAAGCCCGCAACATATCTTCGTGTGTCTAAATAGTCTGCTCTGCTTGGCCATAAGTCTGCGGGTGAAAAGTCGTGTTGATGTTCACCTGAGTACCCAATCCTTGCTAAAATTTCTTCCAAAAGTTAGTTGTGAACTAAGCCCCTCGATCCAAAATAATAGAAAGAGGAGTACCATGAAGTCTCACTATTTCCTTGATATGCAATCGAGCTTTTTGTTCTGCAATATCGGTGGACTAGACTGGCAAGAAGTGAGCTGATTTGGTGAGTCAATCCACTATTACCCAAATTGAGTCGAGCATACACTGGGTGCGAGGTAGTCCTGCCACGAAATCCATGTTGATCATCTCCCATTTCCACATTGGTATCTCTATAACCTGGGTTAGCCCACTAGGTCGCTGATGCTCGGCTATTACTTGCTTGCAGTTCGGGACATTTGTATATGAAGTCTGCCACATCCTTCTTCATACCGCTCCACCAATAAACTTCCTTGAGATCGTGATACATTTTTGTAGAACCTGGGTGCACCGAGTATTTGGAATGATGAGCCTGCGCCATCACCCTCTCCCGAAGATTATATACATCTGGAACACATAACCTATCTTGACATCGCATCACACCATCCTTGCTGCCGAGAGAGAATGCCGATATTTTTCTACTCTGAACCGCCTCCCTTATTTATACCAATGCTGGATCAATGAACTGCTTTTCCTTGACTTCTGCTACGAGCGGTGACTCTGCTACGTTGTGCAGCATAATCTCCTCTACATTTGGGGTTGAGATACAAACCCCAAGACTGGCCAACTGATAAAACTCTCGAGCTAAGAACTTCCGATCCGCTCCCAAGTGAGCCAAACTACCCATGGATTTCCGACTGAGGGCGTCAGCCACCACGTTCTCCTTTCATGGATGGTACAAGATGTTCATATCATAATCTTTGAGCAATTATAACCACCAATGCTGCCTCAAATTTAGCTCCTTTTGCTTGAACAAATATTGGAGACTCTTTTGGTTCGAGAACACATCCACATGGTCCCCATATAGGCAATGCCGCCATATTTTCAAGGCAAACACAACTACTGCAAGTTCCAGATCATGCGTTGGGTAATTCTTCTCGTGATTCTTGAGTTGCCTTGAAGAATACACTATAACCTTCCCATGCTGCATGAGCACACACCCTAAACTGACTTTGAAGGCATCGCAATACACCACAAATCCTTCCCTGCCTTCCGGCAAGGCCAACATCGGTGGTGAGGTCAACCTTGACTTCAATTCCTGAAAACTTTTCTCATAAGCATCAGACCATTGGAACTTGGCTTATTTCTGTGTCAATTTAGTTAATGGGGAGGCGAGGGTAGAGAACCCCTCCACAAACCTACGATAATAACCTGTTAACCCTAAAAAGCTATGAATCTCCGTCGGGGTTGTGGGTCTTGGCCAATTCTTCACTGCTGCAATCTTTTGAGGGTCCACTTTAATCCCCTTGCTGGAAACAACATGCCCAGAAAAGCAACTGACTTTAACCAAAATTCATATTTTTAGAATTTAGCATACAACTGGTGTTGATGAAGAGTTTGCAAAACTGCCATGAGGTCATCGTCATGATCCTCCTTACTTCGCGAATAAACGAGGATGTCATCAATAAAAACAACCAGAAAGGAGTCTAGAAATGGCTTATAGACTCGATTCATAAAGTCCATGAAAGTTGTCGGGGGATTGGTTAGCCCAAAAGACATGACCAAAAAATAAATTAACCATAGCGGGTTCTGAAGGCGGTTTTAGGAATATCCCACTCTCTGATCTTCACTTGGTGATACCCAGATCGCAAATCAATTTTGGAGAAGAACTTCGCACCTTGAAATTGGTTGAACAAATCATCTATCCAGGGCAAAGGGTATTTATTTTTGATGGTGACCTTGTTAAGTTGTCGATAGTCGATACACATCCGAAGTGACCCATCCTTCTTCATGACAAAAAGAAATGGAGAACCCCATGGAGACATACTCCGTCGAATGAACCCCTTCTCTAATAAATACTTCAGCTGCTCTTTTAACTCTCGTAATTCTATTGGCCCTATCTTGTATGGTGGAATAGATATTGGCTGAGTATCTGGCAACACATCAGTCCCGAATTCAATCTCACTATCCAGCGGAATCCCTGGAAGCTCATCTGGAAATATCCTCGGAAATTCATTTACGACTGGCACAGATTCGAGGGCAGGCACATCCGAAGTGGTGTTCGCCACACGGACCAAATGATAGATACACCCCTTCTTAATCATCTTCAGAGCCGTAAGGTAAGAAATAAACCTACCTTTCGGCACAACACCATTCCCTCTCCACTCAATCACTGACTCGTTAGGAAACTCAAGTCTCACGACTCTCGTCCTGCAGTCAAGTTTAGCGAAGCATGAATAAAGCCACTCCATTCCCAAAATCACATCAAAATCTACCATTCCATGCTCAATAAGATCGGTCGTGGTAACACGACCACACACCGTGATGACACAATTCCTATAAACTCGCGCGGCTGTAATAAAATCACCAACTGGAGTCGATACAGAGAACGGCTCAAGAAGCTGTTCAGGCTCAATCCCAAAACTCAAAGCAATGAATGGGGTGACATAGGACAAAGAAGACCCATGGTCGATAAGACCATAACAATCAATGGCCTGAATAGACAAATTACCTATAACCACATCTAGAGAAGACTCAACATTCTGGCGACCACTCAAAGCATAGAACCGGCTTGGTCAACCTCTACCACGAGCCCTACTCCTATCTGCACCCTGTCCTGCTAGAGCTGGAGGACGCACAGGTGATGTAGCAACTAAAGAACTGGATGGCGTGGCGAATCCCCTACCCATGCCCTGTCTGGGTGCACGACAGTTCCGCTGAACATGACCTCTCACCCCGCAATTATAACACATTGAGATGTCGAAATAGCAAGTCTCCGTGTGGAACCTCCCACACTTGGGACATGTAGCTCCCCCTGCTGCTGGGGCCTCACCCCTAATGACTGGACTGGTAGAACCTTCTGTTGTCAGAACCTGGTCTCGAGAACTACCCTGCTGATGGCTGTGCATTGATTGCGGTACGCTTGCTTAAGACTGAACATATGACCGGGATGGCCCTGATGGCCCTCCCCCCGGAGCTGACCTCCCTAAGTGACCCATTGACCGGGCCCTACTGCTACTCTCCTTATCTGACTGTATCTTCAACTTCCTAACATTTGTGGCCCTAGTGAAACCCACAATCTTCCCATTGTTTATATCTGAGTGCAAGGCCGCTGTAGCAGCCTCATTCACCACCAATGGACTAAGACCCTGATCAAATCGCCGAACCCGAGCACTCACGATCGACACTAACTGAGGAGCATACTTGGACAATCTTACGAACTTCATATGGTACTCCCAAACACTCATGCTGCCCTGCTTGACAACCTCAAACTCGATGGCACGGGCTGCCATTGTCTCGGCAGGAAAGAAATGATCCATAAAAGCATCCACAAATTCCTCCCATCTAGCCAGAGGGCTCCCCTCCTCGCGGGAATCCTCCCACATTTTAAACCACGAGCGTATAGTTCCCTTCAGCCTGTGGGAATCCAACTCAACCCCCTCTAATTATGTGGCCTTCATCACATAAAGGGTCTTGTACATTTCATAAAGAAAATCCTGGGGATCTGCCTCTGGGTCGGTGTCTGAACACTCTGGAGGGGCCAATCGCAGAAACTGGTGGACAATGGAGCTGGCAGAATCTCCCTGTCCACCGGAGGACATAGGAGCAACATGAGATCTCTGGGCCTGAGCAGCCACTACCTTGGTCAACATACGGATGGCTCCCCTAAGGTCCGCATCGGAAGCCTCAGGGCCGGGAGCTGAAGCAATGCATGGATTAGGAATATTGATAGAAGGGACGGTGACGCCCTCTGCCATTGTAGGAACAGAAGTGCTTGGATCTAGAAGGGACGATCCGGGCAGATTCAAAGCCAGGGTGTCACTCTCGCCCACGGCGTCAGGTATATGGACCACAATCACAGTTGGGTGACGCTGGCCTCAAGACCGAGTCTAACTTTCTTCTTAGGTGCCATCTCTGAAAATTTCGAAACAAGGCACAAATTACACACAAATACTTTCACTTTTCACTTCAACTCACGAAATGGAATAACAAAGAAGAGAGTAGTTTCCTAAATGCCCGTATAGCCCCCTACTTATAGATGTGGTCAAAAACACACCGATAAGAAGGGCTCTACTAGGCTTGGATCCGAGACACCCAAGGACTCTTTTTAAAACCATAGGCTCTGATACCAAGTTTGTCATGCCCTAAATTCGAGGGACATGACTGGCACTCAACCGTGTATCCCAAGTCGAGTGGACCTGGGTGCCTTTCTTGAACCACGAGTGACCCCACTTTTTCATTACTTATTAACCAAATGGAAACAACTGATCATAATTGAAATTCCTTTTTCACAAACATACTTGACGTAGATGATATTAGTGTGGTTTACAATTTACAATACCCAAAATACAAAAGTACATAATACATGGTTCGTGACCAACATTTCATGTCGACGGAGCCTCTAAGGATAAAGATGACAGTACTACACTTGCCGAAAGTAAGGCTCCGGCTATTCCTTTCTACATAAACAAAAATAAGATCCCAAAGTACAAGAATAAGAGTGGCATGAGCCACGCAGGGTCCCAGAAGGAAAGGGGCTCACCAATATAGCTGACGGGGAATGAGGAAGAGCTATGGACGGTGGACTGGAGTACCTGCTGAAGATCCACCTACAATCATAACACGAATGTAGCGCCCCCGGCAAAAGGGACGTCAGCACATTTGAATTGTACTGGTATGTATGAAAAAAACTTTTCCCAAGTAAACTCAAGACATATACAAGTAGAACACAATAATGGAAGGAACAACCAAACATACATAGAAGGTACAAGTAGTCAAACAAAGGGGCAATCAGTGCCCCACAGGTTACAAACTCTCCTGCTGTCTCCTTTCATAATTCCACATCATTGATTTCACAATTTTTTTCAAGTGTGTATATATATATATCAATAGTGATTTCGATCACTTTTCAACCCTTGTTAGCTCGGCCACCCTTATCACACCAACCCACACCTTATTACACCATGTTGCGGCATGCAACACGACCCCGCCGTATAGTATCAATTCACAACAAACACAACCAAACAGCAAGTTACAAAGATAAACAACAAGTACACCTCAAAACACCACCATCATAGAGTTACAAGTGTTTCCACAGCTATTAGTACCAATTTCATAACTTTCAACGATTCGTAGTCAATTCAAGTTACCAGAATTACCAACAACATTTCAAGTACAGTGTTATCACAGATAGCCTTGTTTCACCATTTACGAATTCCTTCAATCACTTGTTATTCAACCTTTACAACGTAGAGCATTCACAATTAATCCGGTCACAAGAAGCTTCACAAATAACCAACATAGATATCAACTACCAAACAATTCACATATCAAGCAAGGCGATTTCACAAGGATCGAGGTTATCCATACATACCTGGAGTCGAATTCCCCTTTAAAGTTTCCATTCTCAATCACCAAGCTATCTAGCCCTGTTCTCTACTTCAATACAATTTCCCTTCTCTATATTCTAGGTTTTGAGTGACATGCATGACGGTTTTCAGTTGTTAGTTCAAAATCAAAGCATAAGACTCCCTTCCCTTAGCTTAATCAGAACAATTGTGGAAAGGGGTTAGGGATTTTACCTGTAACAGTGGAGATGAAGACAAAAACTCAAACTTTTCCCGGCTCGGATAGTTTTGGAGGATCAATTTGATTAAAATTCCTTTCTCTATCAAGATCTCTCCCTTCCTCTCTCTTGTTTTGTTCATAAAATGTGTAAAAATAAGGGGTTGGTGTGTTTTATTGGAAAAGGGTCGGGTTTAAAAATTTTAGAAAACTGATGTTCGTGCCGGATCTGCGGTCAACTATGCAATCGCATAGTTGACATGAGATTCGCATATTGGGCCGCATAATGGTCCCAAATTGCGGGCCTCTCTGTTTGGGTATGCTGTCCGCATACACATTCTGCGATCGCATTTTTCACTGCAAAATTGACCTTCATAACTCCTCGAGACATTTATGTGACAACTATATCATCCGCATATTGGTTATGCGATCGCTTAATGGACCGCATTTTCAATATCCAATTTGGCTACTCTTTGATTCACTTTGCGATCGATATGCGGTCCGCATACCTGATCTGTGACCGCATTCCTGACTGTAGAAATGACATTTTTCCGAAAAATTGTTTACTCATTATTTTAAGTATAAAATCAGTAGAAGAGGGTTCCAACACCTAGGTGGACCTGACTCTATGAGTTGCTAGGACTTGAGCACTCATTTTCACGGGGTCTTACATTTACCAACCAAACGATTCAAATTAAGCCTTAGGAACTACCCACGATTTTAAAGAATTCAATTTAACTCATTACTGGGAAAGTCAACACTCGGGCCCTCTTGGTCCAAACCAAAAATTCAAACCAAAACCCGAGTACACATTCACCCCCAAGCCCAGTCAGCAGTGGGTGAATGATCACCCACTCTTTTCCCATTTCCCCTCTCTTCACCACACGCACCCTCTCTCTTTTTCTTTTCAGGTTTCTTTTTACCTCCACTCCTTTGTAACTTAAGTAATTCTACATCCTTAATAGGCCCAACTAGAACAAACCTAGTTTCTAGCTTATCAAACAAAGAATAACTTACCTTAGAAGAGGATTCTTTAGTCTTTTCAGAGTCACAAGACCTTGGTCATTTCCCCTCACTAGCGGATTTGTGTAACTCAGAATTAGAGTTTGTGTCAGAATCCTGCCTTTAATTTATCATTTAATTACTTTTTGAGAGTCGTAGATGCTACTGTTTTCCGAGCAAGCATTTTCACCCTTCTCAGCCTGGGTTTGGGAGATGTATTGGGTAGAGAAGGGGTTGATGAATTAGAGGGAGTGGATGGTGGTGGAGTTCCAGGATTGTCTTGTGGGTTTGTCATGATCGCTGGTTTTTTGAGAGAATTGGTGAGTTCGAATTTTGGAGAAGAAAGAAAATGAAAGTGAAGAGGGATTTTGACGGTTTATGATTATGAAGATGGCAGGAGGTAATGATGTGTATTTAAAGAGAAATACACATTTAATGTATAACAATAGCTTTATAAATGGTCAATTAGAGGTGTAATCATCCTGAAATTGCAGGTTTAAATGATCAGTTAAGCTTCACTAGATTTTAGGCAATGTTTGTGGTTTAGAGTTCTAAGGCTGACGGAACTGGTTCAAAGGTAATAGGTAGAATTTTCTAAGGAATTGAATCAATTGAAGGACTTTTGCTCATGATTTAAATATTTATATTTTATATTTTTCAGAGTATAGAAAACATACCTTTGCTTTTAGATTAACCCGTATACACCAGGTTCTTCATTTAGAATTCTCTAGAACGTGCCTCAATTTGCCATAGATCATTATTAACACATGTCACAGGAGTATACTAATTATAGTGTGAAGGTGAGTAAAAATTAATCAAGATACTTACACAAGTTCAGACTTCCTAGCCAAAAATATTTTTTTTTTCATTTTGCATTATGAGCTGGTCCGGTTAGGTGATCTTAATCAAAGTCTCATCATAATCTATACTATCCTCTTGGTTGTAACCTTGGACCACCAGTCTTGCCTTGTTTCTTGTAACTGTTCCATCTTCATCAAGCTTGTTTCTGAAGACCCATTTTGTGCCACTCACTTATCTGTCCTTGGGTCTTGGAACTAGATACCAAACTTGACTTCTCTCGAACTGATTGAGTTTATCTTGCATTGCATTTACCCAGTCTGCATCCTGCAAAGCCTCAACAATATTTTTAGGTTCAATAAGAGATAGTAAAGCATCAAAAACACACATATTCTTTAATTGTGATCTATTTTTAACTCCAGAGGTTGTATCAGTAATTATGTTCTCAATAGGATGAGAACTTTGATACTTGTGAGGTTTCACAACCAACTGATTTCTGCTTGATTTTTCTCCCATGTTCTGTTGCTGAAGAATATGGTCATGAATAGGTTCCTTTAAGGGATTGGTTTCAGTTCCTCTTTGATCAGTTCCCCTGTCATGTTGCCCTAGATGGAAGAACCCGTTCCATCACTTACTCCTTCTTTTAGAGCCACTTTAGCTTGAGCTGAGACTTCACTCAAATCTTTTACCAGCTCAATAGCTACATCTTCATGTTCCTGTCACTTAAAAAGAATGTTAGTTTCATCAAACACTATATGTACACCTTCTTCTACACACAAAGATCTTTTATTGAACACTTTATATGCTTTATGTGAAGAATATTTCAAGAATACTCCCTCATCACTTATGGGATCAAACTTACCTAGGGAGTCCTTTCCATTATTATGCACAATAACTCATACGGAGTCTTTTCTACAAGAGGTCTAGTCATGCATCTATGTATGATATAACATGCAGTGTTGACAGTCTTTACCCAGAAGCTATGGAGCAGTTTATTAGAAAGAAGCATAGTCCTAGCCATATCTTCAAGAGTCCTGTTCTTCCTTTCAACTACTCTATTTTGTTGAGGATTCTTGGGGGCAGAGAAATTATGATCTATACCATGCTCATCAGAAAATTCATCAAACTTAGCATTTTCAAATTCAATTCCATGATCAGACCTGATGGATGCAAGTTGATTACCTAGTTGTTTCTGATTTGTTCTAACAAAGACAGTAAACATATCAAATGTTTCATCCTTAGATATTAAGAATAGTACCCCGTGTAAACCTAATATAATCATCAACAAGTACCATTACATATTTCTTACCACCTCTGCTCAATGTTCTCATTGGGCCACAGAGATCCATATAAACCAGTTCCAACGTCCTGGTTGTACTTAACAATTTCTTGCTTTAAAACGGTGATCTTACATGTTTTTCCCTTGCACAGGCCTCACAAACTTTTTCTTCTTTGAACTTGATGTTAGGAAACCCTATCACCAATTCCTTGGAGACTAGTTTGACGAGTTTATTTAGACTTGCATGACCAAGTCTTTTGTGCCACGGGATGGGATAATTGTCCAATACACTCAAGCAAGTGAGTTAATTTTCTAAAAGAGTTGACAAATCTACAATATAAATATTGTTAACTCTTTTTCCCTGCAAAACAATCTTGTCATTGGTAATTTTAATCACAAAACATTTGGTAGAGGTAAATGTTACAAGGTTACCTCTTCAAACAGTTGTGATACACTGATTAGGATATATTTCAAACCATCTATCAAGTAGTCATTCTTACTGGAGTGTGAGTCTGTATTACCTGCCTTTCCAACCCTAATAATCCCACATTTCTTCCCATTCCAAGGGAGACATTACCTCCTTTTAAGTACACAAGTGAAAGGAATTGGTTCTTGCTTCCAGTCATATGTTTAGAGCATCCACTATCCATGTACCATCTTTGGCTACTTCCCTTCAATTGGACCAACAAAAAGAAGTCAGGGGTTAGTCTTAGGAACACAAACTAGTTTGGTCCCTTTCTATAAGCAAAGAGATAAATCAAATTCCTTTTCGCCCTCCCAGGCAACCTATTTTTCTCTTGAACATAAGCTTTGTTCTTTTGACTGGCCTTTTCTTTTGCATTACATTCACTTTTGTAATGACCAGTCTTGCCACAGTGTATACGGATTTTGTTTTCAGGAAGAGTGAGGTACTTGCTTTTGGGTCCCACTTAGGTACTTGTGCCCCATAGCTAAGTCCTCTCTTGTTGCTACTGTAATGTTCTTATAGCTAGGATACTGCATCAGAAGCCTTATTCCATTTTCAAGTTCTGTCTAGTATCATGCTTTACCTTCCCTAGGTCTTCTTTTAAGACTCTTATTTGATCATCCTTCCTGTACAACTCATCCTTCATTTTTCCTCGATTTTCTTCTAAGGTAAGATGTGTGTGATCATCTTTCTTCTTACTTGTTCTTAATTTTAATTTTAAATTATCAGACCTATATTCTATGATATTAGTTTCAAGTTCAAGAACATAGTTCTTCAACTCAATATTTTTATTGTTTAGCCCTAGATTCTAGATTTTTGCACTTAGCTTTTAAGATCATACACTCCCTAGACAGCTATTCCTTCTCATTATTAATTATTTCAGACTCATCGATGAAGTCCAACAATAGTTCAGACAATCATTCTTTAGACAAAAAATTAATTTTGTCTTTGATATGAAGGACACTTACCTCTTGTTCATTATCTGATTCTCCGATGGCCATAAGTGCTTTTTCATCTTCTGAATCCTCATCTGATGTTTGTCCCAAAGAAACAACCATAGCCTTTGTTGATCCTTTGTTCCTTTTGGGTTGAACATGTTCCTTCTTCTTGTTCCTTCATTCAGCCCTTTCCTTCTTCCATTCAATTTCTCACTATGGAGAGTTCTTGACCAAGTGATTAGTATTTCCACATTTGTAATAACCCTTGTTGGTCTGTTTCTCATGAGCCCTTGGTTTGTTGAAGGTTGTACCTCTTGAAAAACCCTTTCCTATCATTAGGTACTTTTTTAAATCCCCTGTGATCATGGCCATTTCATCATCCTCCAGATCTGCACCTTCAGCTATTTTTAGAGCCAAACTCCTCCCCTTCTTGGGTGCATCAATTTTCATGGTTTGCCTTCTCTGTTCATAGGCAGTGAGGTTACCAATCAGTTCGTCCAAATTGAGAGTAGCAATGTCCTTTGATTCTGGATTAGCAGTGATTTTTCTTTCCCAAGTCAGTGGTAAGACCCTTGTCAAGATTGTCTCAACCTTGTCTTCTTCAATCATAATTCCCCCAAGAGATTTATGTTTATTTGTTAGTGTTGTGAACCTTGTGTACCTCTCTTGGATAGTTTCTCCTTCCTTCATAGTGAAATTCTCATATTGAGAATATAACAATGTTCCTCTTAATCTCTTTACTTGAGGAGTTCCTTCATGAGCCACTTGTAAAATGTCCCATATCTCCTTGGTAGTGGTACAGATTTGAATCATGTTGTACTCGTCTGGACCCAGTCCACATACAAGTCATTTCTTGGCCTTGGCATTCTTCTCCCATTTCTTCAAGTCTTCAGCAGTGCAGTCAGCTCTTGCCTTTGGCAGATCCACTCTTTCAACATTCTTCTTAATAGTCGCTAGGGCACCATTAGTCACTACGTCCCAGAATTCATAATCTTCTCCTATTATATGATTTCTCATCTTGTTCTTCCACCAAGAATAGTACTTGACCATTAAAGAGTGGATGCCTAGCAGTGGATTGCCCTTTCCAGTTTCCAGGTGGTGCAATCATCTTGGTCTTCTCTTTAGGTGTTAACCTCTTTAAGGATAACCCGCTCTGATACCAATTGATGTTTAAGTATCAATACCACACAAGGGGAGTAATTTGTGTGGTACTCAATTTTTGCTTAACTGAATTATAGAAGGACCTGGTTCTTCTAGGTGTTCCAACTACTACTGTTTGCGAAATAATAAATACAGAAAATAAAGAACACACAAATTTTTACGTGGAAGACACCTGGCTCAAAAGGTTAAACAACCATGACGTAATACGCAGTAGGATTTTCCTAAACTTTCACTAAAATAACTGAGCCAAAATAGCATTTATAAAACTCTTTGTAAACCTAAAGATTAACTCTAATCCCATTGTGACACACATCCTCAATTATTGTGACAACTTCAAGTTAACTCTAACATGAACACTCTAGATTGCTAATACAATTGCTTGAAAGTTGAAAGGTACAATGTAAAATCATATACTACAATTGAACTACAATAAAAGATAGACACAGAGAATTGTTTCTTCTATCTCATTCAAGTAGCTTCCGGATTGAACACTCAAATCACACATAAATTTCCTGCAAAATTGCCTTGCTCTTTTGCCATCAATTTAAGTTTTAACTTCTACTTATGTGCATTACCTGTAAAAGAGAAGGACACTAACATTTAATAGGTTAGTAATTAGAGTTTTATTGGGATTAAATTGCTATTCTTCAATCGTAAAAGAGTTCATGATGATCTCTAACTATAACACTATCTTCTAAGTTCTTTTGTCAATCTTCAAAACATCACATACTCTTGGGTCAACACAAACGTGTGATTAAGAGGGGGAGGATGTAATGAACCGGTCGATCATTTAATGAATTACAGTCTCGTTTTCCGCATTTTTGCTTTCTTTTGTGTTGTTCAGCTGTATTTTATCATATCGTATTGGTTGTGTTGCCTTTGGAGGGATCTTGGAGTGGAATAAGACACGTAGTCTCTTATTTGGAAGCTTAAATTTGAAAAGTCAACTAGATGTTGACTTATATGTAAAAGATCTCGGATGTGAATTCTTATTATTCGGATAGCTTTGTTAGGTTATTTTAGACTTGGGAGTGGGTTCGGAATGTCTTTCGGAGGTCCTTGGTAGAATTAGGCTTGAATTGACAAAATTGGAAATTTAGAGTATTTGGTCGGTAGTGGAAATCTTGATATTAGTGTCAGAATAGAATTTCAAAAATTAGAGTAGGTTCGTTGTGTCATTTGTGATGGGTGTGCAAAGTTTCTAGTTTTTCAAATGAGGTTTGATAGATTTTGGCATCATTTGCGAAATTCAGAAGTTTAGAAGTTCTTAAGCTTGAATCCGAGGGTAATTTGATGTTTTGATGTTGTTTTGAATGTTATGAAGGTTGGTATAGGTTTTATTGATGATATGTGACTTATTGGTATGCTTGGTTGAGGTACTGAGAGCCTCAGGATGGATTTGAGTGGTTGACGGAAAGTTTGGCTTTGAGTTGTTACTGCAGATTTTGCCGCTTCTGTCATTTTCGCACCTACGGATTAGGGACCGCATGTGCAAGGTTGCAGATGCATTATGGAGACCGCTGATGGAGAATTTTACCATCAAGAGAACAACCTCAGGTGCGGTGTTGGGAGCAAATTCTGGACCGCAAGTGCGGTGCCTAGTCGCAGATGCGGTCCCGGGCATTTTAAGTTAAAATGCAGGTGCGGTTGATTTGACCACATAAGCGGTCCGAAGATGCGTGAAATAGAGGCACAAGAGCGAGATGCCCGGGCAAAAAGTATTTAAAGAAACCCTTCGTTAATTTTGGGTGTGTATCACAATTTCAACTCCGTTTTTGGAGCTTTTGGAGGGATTTGAATAGGGATTAAAGGTGAAACTCGTTGAGGCAATATTTTTGAACCGAAAATTCGATTCTATGGTGATTTTAATTAACTAAGCATGAAAATTTGTAGGATTTAAGGGTGAAAATTGGGGAATTAGGGCTTGAAACTTGAGAATTTAAATTGGGCAATTGAGGTGTCAAATGAAGTTAGATTTTGATAAATTTGGTATGTATGGACTCGTGAGAGGATAAGAATTCTAGTTTTATAATTTTTGTTGGATTTCAAAATGTGGTATCAGGGATCAAGTTTGGCCAATATCGGGATTTTGAGTTAATTTGACAATTTTTGCATGGGCTTTGTTCCTTTAGCGTGCATTAATAATGTAATACTGATTTTGGTTAGATTCGGAGCATTTGGACGCTGAGTCGAGAGGAAAGGGCATCGTGTGCTAGAGTTTTGTTCAGTTTGAGGTAAGTAACGGTTAGAAATCTAGACCTGAGGGTATGAAACCCCATAATTTTGTACTATTTTGATAAATGATGTAACACACATGCCAGGTGACGGGTGTATAGACGCGCACCCATAGGGAGTGTGACTTGGTCCATCCTATGTCAACTGTAGAGTTGCATATTTTGATAAAGTTATATGAAATATATGTGTTTCAGAAATAATTCTATTAACTTGGGATTAATGCAAAATTTATTGCCTTGTACCGTACTGTTTGGACCCTCAGGGGGTATTTTTACTAATATTCTCACATTGTTTTGATAAATAGAATTATCCTCAGTCATTGTTTATACCTATTTATTGTTTAATCTTGTTCATCACTCTATTCTAATATATGAAACTGTTTTGGGCTGAGTTCCCTATATTTCTACTGAAATACCCGAGTGGCTTGTGAGGTTGATGAGTGAGTGAGCCCGAGGGCCGGATTTTGAGGATAGTTGAGGATCGGGTTGCACGCTCCAAAGGTCACTTAACAATGTGGAAAATAGACTACGTTCACGGATGAAATATTATTAAAACCCTTCTGCCCAGCCGTTAAATCCTTCTCCGCGAACGCAGTAACCTCTCGCGTTCGCGATGGACAAAAATCCACTGAGCCATTTTTACTCTATGCGAACGCGGAGCCTACCCCGCGAACGCAATGTTCAACCTGGCCCAACTACGAGAACGCGTCTACTTGACCGCAAATGTGATGACAAACCAGGCCCCCCTTACGCGAACGCGAACCCTTGGTCGCGACGCGATGCAAAAGGTCTAGGGACCCCAAACTTCCTCCATGCAAAAGTGGGGTCCCAACCATGAATGCGAAGGACACGGACCACAAACCTACGCAAACGCAATCAATGCCTCGCAAACGTGAAGGCCAAAATTGGCCTACAACTCCTGTTGCAAAATCTGCAACTCCTCAACTCCTCGAAACTCTCCGTTAGCTATTCGAAATCATCCCGAGGCCCCCGGGACCTCAACCAAAAGTGCCAACCTATCCTAAAACATCATACAAACCTGTTATTATCATAAAAACACATCCAACAACACAAGAATCGTCAATTCTCAATGGATTCAAGCCTAAGCTCAACCAAAACTTCTGAAACTCACATTCGATCAAAAACCCAACCTAAATACCTCCGATTCAACTAAACATTTTCACACACATCATAAATTACCTAAAGAAGCTACTTCAACTCTCGAAATTCCATTCCGACCCTTGGATCAGAATTTTACCTATCAACCGGATATCACCAAAATGCCAACTTCACCAATTCTAGCATAATTCTATACTGAACCTCCAAAGTTACTTCTGACTACGCTCCTAAGCCTCAAATAATTCCCCGAAACTAAGTGAATCATCAAAAATTCATTCCGAGCTCTCTAACTCGCAAGTCAACTAGGACGACCCCGCCCACTATCACGTGAGTTACCTCCCGGTTTTCCCCGTTTGATGATTTTATATGTTTCATTATTTGTGTTTGGAGAGTTTGAAGGAATCCGGACAGAGTTTGGTTGGTAATGAAACAATTAGTCTCTCTAAGAGAAGGTTAGTTTGGAAAAGTCCACCGTATATTGACTTATGAGTTATAGGGCTCGGAATGGATTTTCGATAATTCGACTAGTTTCTGATTGTGACTTATGACTTGGGGGTGAAATCGAAACTGAACTCAGAGTCCAGTGTAGAATTTGGCTTGCATTGGCTAAGTTTGAATTTTGGCGAATTCCGATTGATATGTAAGATTTTGATCCGAGAGTCGGATGGGATTTATAGAGATGTTGTAACTTTGATAGGTGATTTTGGATATGTGTGCAAAGTTTTAGGTCATTTGGATGTGTTTAGGTCTGGTTTTTGGATGAATATGCAATTCGAAAGATTTTATGTAATTTATGCTTCAAATTGATCATAATTGAGGATTTTGATGATAACGTTAGCATTTTGATGATTTGAGAAAGTTTGAATGAAGTATCAGGTTTGGTATGTGGTTTTGATTGAGGTCACGGGGTCACGGGGTGAATTCGGGTGGTTGAGTGGAGGTTTTTGGAGTTGTTGCATGAAAATGGGATCAGACTTCTGGTATTTCCGCATCTGCGAAAAAGGAGCCACAAATGAGGTTCCGAAGATGTGGTCAGGTCGATCGCAGAAGCGGCCTTGGGGGACCGGTGAGTTTACCAAAAAAGCTAGCTTGGCATCGCTTCTGTGGGTCCGCAGAAGCGGAAGGAAAGCCGCAGAAGCGTAAAAGGGAAATCCGCAGAAACGGAAGTGTGGCCGCAAAAGCGAAAGGTCGAAGTTTAATAAGAAACCGCAGAAGCGGTAGGAAGACTGCAGATGCAGTTCGTGGACCGCAAAATCGGAAACCACTGTTGGCAGAAGGGTTTAAACATTATTTTCATTCCGCGAGTTCATTCATAACTTCCTCCATTTTTGACCACCTTGAGAGCTTGTTGGTAGATTTTGAAGGGGATTTTGACGGGAAGTGATTGGAGGTAAGTCTCGAGGCCTTGAAACACCATTTTAATTGAAGATTCATCCTTTGATTCCCTTAAATTTGGGAAAAATTGAAGAAACTAAGGTTTGGTTTTTGAAATGTAAATTTGGGATTTGGTAGCCCATTTGAACTACGATTTTGATGAACTTTATATCTACGGACTCGTGGCGAGATGAGGAATCCAGTGATGTGAATTTTATAATTTTTTGAGAAGTGGGCCAGAGTCTCAAGATTTGCCAACTACAGTTGTTATTTATTGCTATTACTCACTGAGTTGGAGTACTCACTCTGCTCTCTGCACCTTGTGTGCAGATACAGGGATCCCGGAGGCTCAACATTGATTATCCGTTGTTGTCCAGTTCAGTACCAGAGTTGTTGAGGTAGCTGATGGCATCCGCAGGACCCGATTTCTCCTCTTATCTATCTTTTACTTCTGCATCTAGATTTTTCCCTTGTATAGGATATTGATCAGTTGTATTTAGAGGCTCTGACTTGTGACACCGGATCCGTTGGGCTATTATTACTTTTTGTTACGGTTTCTGCAGTGTTTCTATTTTTATCAAACTGAGAATATTATGTTTAACCTAGTATTATAAGTTTATGATTTGGCTGGGAGTGTTTTAATGGTCGGGCTTGCCTAAAAAGGTGTTGGGCACCATCACGACCGGGGTTTGGGTCGTGACAAGTTGGTATCAGAGCTTAGGGTACCAGGCCTCGCGAGTCATGAGCTAGTTTATTAGAGTCCCGTGAATCGGTACGGAGACGTCTGTACTTATTCTCGAGAGGATGCAGAACCTATAGGAAAAACTTCATATTCTTGAAATTCTTTTTGCGACTTTGTTGATCCCAGAACTAAACTTCTGTATTCTACTCTCTCACAGATAGCGAGAACGCGCGCGATCGGACGTGGCGGACGACCACCATCGCCACCCACTAGTGGCCAAGGATGCGGCCGTGGTCGTGGTCTAGCCAGACCAGCAAGGGAAGCACCAGTTGAACTACTAGTTACCCCTATTTAAGACCAACCTCAAGCTGTAGAGGTTCCAGTAGCACCTGCTCAGGCACCAGCAGTGCCTATTGTGATTTTGGGTCTTCATGAAGTCCTGGATCAAATTTTATCAGTTTGCACCGGCCAGGCTCACGCAGTGTCGGCTACTACCGCAACTATATCTCAGATCAAGGGTGGTCATCAGATCCCCCCCCCCAAGCTCGCACTCCAGAGCAGGGTGTACATGGTTTGCAGACCCTAGAGGCACCACCAGTTTAGCCAGTTGCCCCTGTTCAGCCAGTTTTTCCAGTTCAAAGTGATGGGGTGCTAATGATGCCAGATGACGAGCAGCATTGTCTTGAGAGGTTCAGCAGGCTTTCACCTCCTACTTTCAGCGGTATTCCAGGCGAGGATAACAGGGGTTTCTCGACAAGTGTCGGCACATGCTTCGGACAGCAGGGATCTTAAAGACTAATGGGGTATCTTTTACCACCTTTCAGGTTTAAGGAGCAGCCTTTACATGGTGGGAGGAATATGAGCGGCATAGGCTGCAGGAGAAACGCCATTGTCTTTGTAGGAGTTCTCGACTATCTTTCTAGAAAAGTGGAAACCTCGATCGAAGAGGGAGGAGTTGCGCAGGTAGTTTGAGTGGCTTCGCCGGGGGGATATGTCTGTGACACAGTATGAGGTGAGGTTTGCAGAGTTAGCTCGCTATGCCTTGTGGATGGTTCCGACGGATCAGGAGAGGATCAGATGATCTGTGCATGCTCATTTATCTCATCTGTATTCCGATGACTCGAGAGAAGGGAGAGGGAGGCCAAGAGGCCTAGAGGATTAGGCGGCTCCAGTGGGGCTCCGTCTTAGGGCCGGTTTAGGAGAGCATATGTCCTTCTTTCAGGCCCCCACAGCCAGCTCGGTCAGAGTACTGTGGTTCATCTTCTGGTCGGGGTTATCAGGGCTCTCAGAAGGTTCAGCCATCTCAGAGTGCACTTCCAGCACAGAGTTCGTCTCATGCCACATCTATTCAGGGTTCATCTCGGCCGAGTTCTTCAGCCAGCTACTCTAGTGCGAGGGGTTCCCTTCATTCCTAGCCCCTAACGCCAGGGAGTTGTTATGAGTGTGGCGAGTTTGGGCATATACGGAGGGAGTGTCCCCACCGTGCATCTAGTTCATCTTAGTAGATGGGCTAGCCCTCATCTTCTGGCCCAGTGTCTTCAGCACCTAACCAATTAGATAAGGATGAGGGTCAGGCAGTTAGGGGTCGCCCAAGAGGGGAAGGTCGATCCGGTGGTGGTCAGGCTCGTTGCTACGCTCTTCAGGGTAGGTCAGATGTTGTTGCTTCGGATGCTGTTATTACAGGTATTATTTTAGTCTGCCACAAGGATGCCTCAGCCTTATTTGATCTCGGATCCACTTATTCCTTTGTTTCTTCATACTTTGCTCATCATTTGGGTACTACTGGTGGGTGTTTTGCGTTACCCGTGCACGCATCTACCCCGGTGGGCAATACTATCATTGTGGACCATGTGTGTCAGTCCTATCTTGTTACTATTGGGGGTCTAGAGACCCAAGTTTACTTGCTGCTATTTAGCATGGTAGATTTTGATGTTATTATGGGCATAGATTGGCTATCACCGTGCCATGCTATTCTGGACTGTCACGCCAAGACAGTCACTTTGGCAATGTCGTATATTTCGAGAATTGAGTGGCGTGGTACGATTGATTATGTATCCAGCATGGTAATCTCTTTCTTAAAGGCCAAGCGGATGGTTGGGAAGGGATGTTTATCATATCTAGCATTTGTGAGGGATGTTGGAGCTGAGGCCCCTAGTCTTGATTCGGTTCATGTTGTAAGGGAATTTCCTAATGTATTTCCAGCAGACCTGTCAGGCATGCCACCGGCCAGGGATATTGACTTCGGTATTGATCTTGTGTCAGGAACTCAGCCCATCTCTATTCCTCCCTATCGCATGGAACCAGCAGAGCTAAAGGAGTTGAAGGAGCAGCTGCAAGAACTCCTAGATAATGGGTTCATTCACCCTAGTGTGTCGTTGTGGGGCGCACCGGTGTTATTTGTAGAGAAAAAGTATGGCACCATGAGGATGTGTATTGACTATAGACGATTGAACAAAGTGAAAGTGAAGAACAAGTATCCAGTACCACGTATTAAGGATTTGTTTGACCAGCTTCAGGGGGGGCAAAGGTATTCTCTAAGATTGATCTCCGTTCAAGCTATCACCAGCTAAAGACTAGGGATTCTGATATCATGAAGACAGCTTTTAGGATAAGATATGGGCATTATGAGTTTCTGGTTATGTCATTTGGGTTGACTAATGCCCCAGCCGCATTCATGCACTTGATGAACATTGTATTTCAGCCATATCTGGATTCTTTTGTGATCGTGTTTATCGATGATATTCTGGTATACTCGCATAGCCAGGAGGAGCACGCGCAGCACCTAAGGGTGGTATTGGATAGGTTGAGAGAGGAGAAGCTTTATGCAAAGTTCTCGAAGTGTGAGTTTTGGCACAGTTCCGTGGCTTTTCTGGGACACGTGGTGTCCAGTGATGGTATAAAGGTTGATCTAAAGAAGATTTAGGCGGTGCAGAGTTGGCCCAGGCCGTCCTCAGCTATTGAGATTCAGAGTTTCCTTGGATTGGCGGGTTATTACCGCAGGTTTGTTCAGGGTTTTTCATTTATTGCTTCGCCTTTAAAGAAGTTGATGCAGAATAATGCTCCATTTGCGTGGTCGGATGAGTGTGAGGAGAGCTTCTAAAAGCTGAAGTCAGCTTTGACTACAACTCCGGTACTAGTATTGCTATCAGCTTCAGGCTTTTACTCTGCATATTGTGATGCTTTGAGAGTTGGTATCGGATGTGTATTGATGCAGGAGGGTAGAGTTATTTCGTATGATTCGTTCCAGCTAAAGCCTCATAAGAAGAACTACCATTTTCATGACTTGGAGTTGGCTACCATATTTCATGCTTTGAAGATTTGGAGGCACTATCTATATGGCGTATCTTGTGAGGTGTTCACGGACCATCGCAGCCTTCAACACTTGTTTAAGTAGAAGGACCGTAGTTTGAGACCGTGAAGATGGATTAAGTTACTCAAGGATTATGATATTACCATTTTGTATCATCCGGGAAGGCCAATGTAGTTGACGATGCTTTGAGCCGGAAGGCGGTTAATATGGGTAGCTTGGCATACATTCTAGTTGGGGAGAGCCCCTTGCAGTTGATATTCAGGCCTTGGCTAATCGAATGGTGAGGTTGGATATTTCTTAGCCCAGTTGGGTGTTGGCTTGGGTGGTTTCCCGGTCTTCCTTGTGTGATTGTATTAGGGAGTGCCAGTTATATGACCCGCATTTGCTTGTCCTGAAGGACAGGGTCCAGCATGATGATGCCAGAGATGTGACTATTGGCGATGATGGTGTGTTCGGATGAAGGTCCGGATTTGCGTGCCCAATGTGGATGGGCTCTGAGAGTTGATATTAGAGGAGGCCCACAACTCGCGATATTCTATTCGTTCGGGTGCCGCGAAAATGTACCAGAACTTGAGGCAGCATTATTGGTGGAGGAGAATGAAAAAGGATATTATGAGTTATGTGGGTCAGTGTCTCAATTGTCAGCAGGTCAAGTATGAACATTAGAGACCCGGTGGTGTACTTCAGCAGATGGATATTCCAGAGTGAAAATGGGAGAGGATTACTATGGACTTTGTGAGTGGTCTCCCTCGTACCTCGAGGAACTTTGATTCTATTTGGGTGATTGTGGATAGGCTAACCAAGTCTGCGCACTTCATTCCGGTGTGTACCACCTATTCTTCGGAGCGGTTAGCAGATTTTCTCCAGGAGATTTTGCGGTTGCATGGGGTTCTAGTTTCTATTGTCTCAGACAGGGGTACTTATTTTTCTTCCTAGTTCTGGAGGACTTTTCATCGGGAGTTGGCATTCAGATACAGATGAGCACGGCTTTTCATCCTCAGACGGACGGGCAGTCCGAGCGCACTATCCAGATATTTGAGGACATGTTGCGTGCCTATGTTATTGATTTTGGAGGTTCTTGGTCTGAGTTCTTGCCACTTGCAGAGTTTGCTTATAACAATGGCTATCAGTCCAGCATTTAGATGGCGCCGTATGAGGCTTTATGTGGGAGATGGTGTAGGTCTCCAGTTGGCTAGTTTGAGCCTGGCGAGGCTAGAATATTGGGTACGAAGTTAGCTCAGGATGCCTTAGAGAAGGTGAAAGTGATCCAAGAGAGACTTCGTACGGCTCAGTCGCCATAGAAGAGTTATGCGGACCGGAAGGTTTGAGATATATCTTATATGGTGGGCGACAATGTCTTGTTTAAGGTTTCGCCTATGAAAGGAGTTATGAGGCTTGGAAAGAAGGGGAAGCTGAGTTTGCGCTTCATTGGACCTTTTGAGATACTTAGGAGGATTGGGTAGGTGGAATACATTCTTGCTTTGTTGCCCATCTTGTCGGGAGTTCACCTGTTGTTCCATGTTTCTTTACTCAGGAAGTATTTTGGGGACCCGTCTCATGCGCTAGACTTCAGCACTAACCAATTGAATAACGACTTGACCTATGATGTGGAGCCAGTGGCTATTTTGGGTCATCAGGTTCGAAATTTAAGATCAAAGGGCATAGCTTCGGTGAAGGTGCAGTGGAGAGGTCTGCCCGTGGAGAGGCCACTTGGGAGGCCAAGTAGGAGATGTGGAACAGATATCCTCGTTTGTTTGAGGCTCCAAGTATGTTTCTTGACCCGCTCGAGGACGAGCGTTTGTTTTAGTTGGGGAAGATGTGACGACCCGGCCTGTTGTCATGTGAGTTGCCGCCCCATTTTTCCCTTTTTATGCTTCTATATATTTCATCATCTGTGTTTGTAGAGTTTGAAGGAATCCTGACAGAGTTTGGTTGGTAATGAGACAATTAGTCTCTTTAAGAGAAGGTTAGTTTGGAAACGTCAATTGGATGTTGACTTATGAGTTATTGGGCTCGGAATGGTTCTCCGATAATTTGACTAGTTTTGGATGGTTATTTATGACTTGGGGTGAAATTGGAACTGAGTTCAGTGTAGAATTAGGCTTGAATTGGCTAATTTTGAATTTTGGCGAATTCCGGTTGATAGGTGAGATTTTGATTTGGGGTCGGAATGAGATTTTGAGAGTTGTTGTAGCTTTGTTAGGTGATTTTGGATATGTGTGCACAGTTTCAGGTCATTCGGAGGTGTTTAGGTCGGGTTTTTGGACGAATATGCAATTCGGAAGATTTTAAGAAATTTAGGCTTGAAATTGATCATAATTGAGGATTTTGATGTTAACGTTAGCGTTTTGATGATTCGAGCAAGTTTGAATGAAGTATCAGGCTTGGTCTATGCTTTTGGTTGAGGTCTCGGGGGCTTCGCGGTGAATTCGGGTGGTTGAGCGGATGTTTTTGGAGTTGTTGCAAGAAAATGGGATAAGGCTTCTGGTTTTTCCGCATCTGCTGAAAAGGAGCCGCACATGAGGTTCCGCAGATGTGGCTAGGTCGATCACAGAAGCGGCCTTGGTGGACCGGTGAGTTTACCGCAAAAGCGGACTTGGCATCGCTTCTGCGGATCTGCAGAAGCGGAAGGAATGCCGCAGAAGCGAAAAAGGGTAATCCCCAGAAACGAAAGTGTGGCCGCAAAAGCGGAAGTTTGAAGTTTAATGAGAAACCGAAGAAGCGATAGGAATACCGCAGATGCAGTTCGTGGACCGCAGAAGCGGAAACCACTGTGGCTTATGGGTTTAAACATTATTTTCATTCCGCGAGTTCATTCAAAATTCCTCCATTTTTTACCACCTTGAGAGCTTGTTGGTAGATTTTGAAGGGGATTTTGAAGGAAAGTGATTGGAGGTAAGTCTCGAGGCCTAGAAACACTATTTAATTGAATATTCATCCTTTGATTCTCTGAACTTTTTGTAAAATTTGAAGAAACTAGGGCCTGGTTTTTGAAATGTAAATTTAGGATTTTATGGCCCATTTGAACTCCGATTTTGATGATCTTTATATGTATGGACTCGTGGCAAGATGAGGAATCCGGTGATGTGAATTTCATAATTTTTGGAGAAGTGGTCCCGGGGCTCGGGTTTTGCCAACTTCGTGTTTTTGGGTGTTTTTCGAGTTATTTCGATTGGGTTATGTCCCATTAGCCTATTATGACCTATTCTTTGTGGTCTTGGTCAGATTCTGCACTCGAGGAGGTCGATTTGAGAGGAAAGCGCAAGCCGAGCTAGGATTTTGACCGGTTTGAGATGAGTAATGGTTATGAATGATATACTGAAGGTTTAAAACCCTGTATTTGCACTATGCGGTGCTATGTGGAGATGAAACACGCGTCGTGTGATGAGCGTGGTCATGTTTCCGATGGGGACTCTCACTTGGTCCATCCCAATTGATGACTTACTGCCCTTTTTGACTGAGACTGAGTTTGTATCAGTATATTTTGGCTAGTTGCCAAGCTTGGGGCCTTCTGCCGATCTATAGAACTCCTAGGGAGCATGTTGAGCTAATTGATCTCACTTTACCTGTTGAACACATACTCTCTATCCTGACTTTAACTGCGAATCATGAAATAAACCGGACGTAGTAACTTGCACCCTAAATGAGCAATACCTAGGGTTGAATACCTTGTCTTGGCTGAGTGGGCCCGAGAGGCCAAATCTATGTTGACTGAGAGGGGTTTAGGACCCTGTAGTGAGGGTATTTGATATATACTGGATCGGGCTACACGCCGCAGCAGTACATACATTTACATGTGTTGGATCGCACTGCAATTTTTAATCATTTTCTTTCCCCGTTTAGCATATATTTACTGCCTTCACTACAGACTTTAGAACTGTATAGTGTTCTTACCGGATTTCTTACATTCAGTTGTTATTTATTGCTATTACTCACTGAGTTGGAGTACTCACTCTACTCCCTGCACCTTTTGTGTATATATATATGTATATAAATTTTATACATATGTATATATATATATGTGTGTGTGTGTGTGTGTAGATATATGTATACATATACATATATATGTGTACATGTACATATATATATATATATATACCTATACCAATATATATATATATATATATAGATATATATATATCTAGATATATATATATATATATATATATATATATATATATATATATATATATGGATCGAACTGCACGCCGCATTATTATAGAGCTTGGGCTGAAGGAGCCCCTCCGGAGTCTGCACACACCCCTAGTGAGCGCAATCGACTATATTATATTGGATCGGGCTGCGCATTGCAGCATCGTTAGTAACTTGTCAGATGGAACATAGAAGTTTTTAATCATTTTCTTTCTCTGTTTAGCACATATTTACTGCCTTCACTACTGACTTTAGAACTGTATAGTGTTCTTACCGGATTTTTTACATTCAGTTGTTATTTATTGCTATTACTCACCGAGTTGGAGTACTCACTCTACTCCCTGCACCTTTTGTGCAGATATATGGATCCCGGAGGCTCAGTTGTGATTATCCGTTGTTGTCTAGTTCAGTACCCGAGTTGTCGAGGTAGCTGCTGGCATCCGCAGGACCAGATATCTCCTCTTATCTATATTTTACTTCCACATCGAGATTTCTCCCTTGTATAGGATGCTGATAAGTTGTATTTAAAGGCTCTGATTTGTGACGTCGGATCCTTTGGGCTGTTATTACTTTTTGCTACAGTTTTCGCAGTGTTTCTATTATTATCAAACTGAGAATTTTATGCTAAACCTGGTATTATATGTATATGATTTGGCTGGGGATGTTTTAATGGTCGGGCTTTCCTAACAAGGTGTTGCGCGCCATCATGACCGATGTTTGGGTCGTGACATCAACATCCAATTAACTTTTCCAAATCAAACCTTCCTTAAAGAGACTAATTGTCTCATTTCGTACCAAACTCTATCTGAATTACTGCAAACTCACCAAACACATATAACAAAGCATGTAGAAGCATAAAACGGTGAGACGGGATGGAAACACATGAGATAACGGCTCGGATCGTCACATCCTCCCCAACTAAAATATACGCTCGTCCTCGAGCGGGTCAAGAAACATACCTGAAGTCTCAAATAATGTGGGTATCTGCTCTGCATCTCCTACTCGGTCTCCCAAGTGGCCTCCTGCACGGGCCGACCTCTCCATTGTACCTTCATCAAAGCTATATCCTTTGATCTCAATTTCCGAACATGGCGACCCAAAATAGCCACCAGCTACATATCATAAGTCAAATCCTCATCCAATAGAACTGTGCCGAAGTCCAAGACATGAGACGGGTCCCCAACATACTTCCAAAGCATGGAAACATGAAATATCGAATGAACGTCCGACATGCTGGGTGGAAAAGCAAGCATATAGGCCACCTCCCCAATTCTCCTAAGCACCTCAAAAGGTCCAATGAACCGCCGACTCAGCTTCCTTTTCTTTCCAAACCTCATCACACCCTTCATGGGTAAAACCTTCAACAAGACCTTCTCACCCACCGAGTAAGATACATCTCGAAACTTCCGGTCCACATAACTCTTTTGACGGAACTGAGTTGTACGAAATCTCTACTGAATCACCTTCACCTTCTCTAAGGCATGCTGTACCAAATCTGTCCCCAACAACCTAGCCTTGCCGAGCTCAAACCAACTGACCGAAGATCTACACCGTCTCCCATATAAGGCCTCATACGGCACCATCCGAATGCTAGACTGATAGCTGTTGTTGTAGGAAAACTCTGCAAGAGGTAGAAACTCAACCCAAGAATCTCCGAAATCAATCACAAAGGCTCGCAACATATCCTTCAATATTACGCTCGGACAGTCCGTCCGTTTGAGGATGAAATGCTGAACTCAGGTCCACCTGAGTACCCAACTCGTGCTCAAAAGTCCTCCAAAACTGAGACTGAGTACCTCTATTTGATATAATAGAAACTGGAACACCATGCAATTCGACAATTTTAGGAATAAAGATCCCTGCCAGCCGCTCAGAATAATATGTAGTACACACTGGAATGAAATGCGCAGACTTAGTCAGACGATCCATAATGACCCAAATCGAATCGAACTTCTTCAATGTCCGAGGAAGACCACTCGCGAAATCCATTGTAACTCTCTCCCATTTCCACTCAGGAATAACCATCTGCTGAAGCAAACCGCCTGATCTCTGATGCTCATATTTTACCCGCTGACAATTGAGACACCGAGCCAAAAATCCCACAATGTCCTTCTTCATTCTCCTCCACCAGTAGTGTTGTCTCAAGCCCTAGTACATCTTCGCGACACCCGGATGGATGGAATACCGCGAACTGTGGGCCTCTTCAAGAATCAAATCTCTAAGCACGTGTACATTGGGCACACATATCCAGCCATGCATCCTTAACACGCCATCATCACCTATAGTCACATCTCTAGCATCTCTGTGCTGAACTCTATCCCTGAGGACAAGAAAATGTGTATCATCATACTGGCGTTATCTGATGCGATCATACAAGGAAGACAGAGAAACCACACTTTCCAACACTCGGCTAGGCTCCGAAATTTCTAACCGCACCAACCAATTGGCCAAAGCCTGGACATCTAATGCGAGGGGTCTTTCTCCAACTGGAATGTACGCCAAACTCACCATACTGACTGCCTTTCAGCTCAAAGCATCGGCCACTACATTGGCCTTTCCCGGATGATACAAGATGGTAATATCATAGTCCTAAAGTAACTCAAGCCACCTCCGCTGCCTCAAATTAAGATCTTTCAGCTTGATCAAATGTTGAAGAATGCGATGATCGGTAAATACCTCACAAGATAGTCCATATAAATAGTGCCTCCAAATCATCAAGGAATGAACTATAGCAGCCAACTCTAAGTTATGAACAGGGTAGTTCTTCTCATGGGGCTTCAACTGCCGAGAAGCATAAGCAATCACTCTACCCTCCTCCATCAATACACAACCAATCCCGACTCTCAAAGCATCACAATAAATTGTGTAAGAACCTGAAGTTGATGGCAAGATCAATACTGAAGTTGTGGTCAAAGATGTCTTCAGCTTCTTTAAGCTCTCCTCACACTCATACGTTCATACAAACGGAGCACCCTTAAACGTTAGCTTGGTCAAGGATGAGGCAATAGATGAGAAACCATGAACGAACCAGCGGTAATAACCCGCCAAACTAAGAAAACTACGAATCTCGGTGGCCGGGGACGGTATAGGACAACTCTGAACCGTATCATCTTCTTTGGATCAACATGAATATCATCACTGGACACCACGTGTCCAAAGAAGGCCACGGAACTAAGCCAAAACTCATATTTGGAGAACTTGGCATACAACTTCTCCTCCCTCAAAATCTGCAATACCACTCACAAATGCTCTGCGTGCTCCTCCTGTCTACGCGAGTATACTAGAATTTCATCAATGAATACAATAACAAAAAATCTAGATACGGCTGAAATACATTGTTCATCAGATGCATGAACGATGCTGGGGCATTGGTCAGCTCGAAAGACATAACCAGAAGCTCATAGTGACCATATCTAGTCCTGAAGGCATTCTGATGAATATCTGACTCCTTGAACTTCAACTGGTGATAACCCGAACGGAGATCAATCTTAGATAACACCCTCTCTCCCTAAAACTGGTCGAATAAATCATCGATGCGAGGTAGGGGATACTTGTTCTTCACTTTTACATTGTTCAACTGCCAGTAGTCAATATACATTCTCATTGTGCCATCTTTTTTCTTCACAAACAACACGGATGCACCCCATGGTGACACACTCGGACGAATAAACCCCTTTTATAGGAGTTCCTAAAGCTGATCTTTTGATTCTTTTAACTCTGCTGGTGCCATATGATACGGCGGAACAGAAATGGGCTTGGTGCCCTGCACCATGTCAATAGCAAAATCAATGTCCCTATCCAGGGGCATACCCGGTAGGTCTGCAGGAAATATATCAGGGAAGTCCCTCACAACGGGAACAAAATCTATACTAGGAGCCTCAGCTCCAACATCACGCACGAAGGCCAAATATGACAAACAACCCTTCCCAACTATGAGCTGGGCTTTCAAGAAAGATATAACCATACTAGGGACATAATCAGTTATACCACACCACTAGATCCTCAGAACACCTGGCATAGCCAAGGTGACTGTCTTTGCATGACAGCCTAGAATGGAATGACACTGAGATAACCAATCCATGCCCAGAATATCATCAATGTCTACAATGCTCAGAAGCAATAAATCAACTCGGGTCTCCAGACCACCAATAGTAACAAGACACGACCGATACACATGGTCCACAATAATAGTATCACCCACCGGGGTAGATACGTGTACAGGTAAAGTAAGACACCCTCGGGTTGCACCCAAATAATGAGAAAAATATGATGACACATATGAATAGGTAGAACCAGGATCAAATAAGGTAGAGGCATCTCTGTGGAAGATTGAAATAATATCGGTGATAAAATCATCCAATGTTAGAGCATCTGTCTTGTCTGGGATAGAATAAAATCTAGCATCGCCGCAACCGCCTGATCGATCTCCACCCCTCGAGCGATCCCTGGATGCCTGGCCTCTTCCCATCTCTGAATGGGCTGGTACAGAAGAAACCGGAGCAGAAGTCAAATGCTGATCCCTTTGGTGAGACTGGCTACCATGACATCGAGGACACTGGCACCTCATATTTCCAAACTCGCCACACTCGAAGAAAATACCAAATGCTAGAGAAGGGGACTAAAGAGAACCCATCGCACCAGAATGACCAGCCAATGTGCTCTGCGCAGACGAACCCTGAGCTGAAGGTGCATGTGATGAGCTCTGAGCTGGGAGGGCACTAAGTGCCCCAGATGACCATAGCCTGAAGACGCCCCACGATACTCAAGACGAGCCGACTGATGAGGCCTGAAAGAACGACCTCTGCTCTGCTGAACCTGGCCCCTAGACGGAGCACCACTGAAGCTACCCGATCCTCGAGGCCTCTTGGCATCCCTCTCCTCTCTCTCCTGACGGTGAGCCATCTCAATATCACGAGTAATATCCACTGCATCCTCAAATGTATGACTCATAATCCTCTCTCGGGTCATCAGAATACGGACGGGATAGATAAGTCCATCCATAAACTTCCTAATCCTCTCTCGATCAGTCGGGACTAGGGGTGTACATAATCCGGTTCACCCGGATTTTTCATTTACCAAACCAAACCATTTATCTCGGATTTTTAAATCTATAAAGCAAACCAAACCTATAATTGTCCAGTTTTTCAGTCTCGAATTTTCTCGAGTTTCTCGGGTTTTTCGGGTTTCTCGGGTTTTTCGTAATTCGCTGTGAAGCTACTGTAAAGATTTATTGCACATGTAAAGAACATATATAAGTTTAATCAACTTATTATAGCATGCAACGTAAGTCAAACTCTTTTGCATTTACATCTTTGTCTTTGCTAGCTAAAACAGGTTCCTCATACCACTGATTGGTGATGAAACTGGCTTCTGCAATTCATAACGACGTATATCTCAATAGAGAGCAGATGTTCAATTATGCAGCAAACAATGGATTCCTATTGCGGGCTATAAAGTTCTGATAAAACACATCATTTCCAAATGTCTACTAGAGTAAATATTCATCAACATAATGATCTCCAGCTATAAATATCTTCGTTACAAAACGCAAAATAAATTGAACACAAGATATCTTCACTAAGATCTTCCCAAAAGGTGTTCAGACTTTATACACAACAGCAGCAGCTCAATGACCAAACAATTTAGCCTTTGGTTCTTGAAACTTTATGGATCTCACCAAATTTCCAAAATCCAAACTTAAATCTTCTGAAAAATAAATTAAAGTTTTATAAAAGACTAAAAAATGTGATATCGATAAATTAATAGAACATAGATAACTTAACATAGATGGTGCATCAACAGAACATAGATAACTTAAGTTTGATAAATAAATTACAATTGTAATAAGAATGATCAAATAAGTTATCATACCAATTCTCACACAGATGGTGCATCATGAATAGAGTCGGCTAATCAATTCTCAAAGGCAAGTCTGAATATTCTGAAATAAATAAAACAATTCACATATTAGGGATTAAGCAATACAAAATATTAAAAGAATATTCATTAAGAATTTAATATATAAATTACCTTCTTCAACTTCTTCAATTTTCTGAATGTCTTCCAAACTGTCTTGAAACTTGTATTCTTTGGTAGGTGATCGTATCCATTGTTGAGTGCAAATAAGGGCTTCTACTGTTTTTGGCGATAAAGAACTCCGATATGAATCAATAATTTGACCACCTGTACTAAAAGTCGACTCAGACGCAACAGTAAAAATAGGAATAGAAAGAACATCCCTTGCAATCTTTGAAACAACTGGATATTTAATAGATGAAGCTTTCCCCAACTCAAGATATTAAAATTATTTGTCTTCACCACATCATCCATCAAGTACATCTCAAGATCAGACTTTTTTCAATATTTCCCTCATCTGCCAAGTGTTTTTCCCACCTAGATAGCAGCATATCACAATTTTCACTCATCATACTAGTATTGCCTCTAATATTATCATTAGAATCCTCAAAAAAAGAACCATTATAATGATTATATAAGCGATTCAAAGAACCCGCCACATCTTCAGAATTTAGTCTTCCCAACAATGAACCATATGCATCAGTAAGAATGAAGTTCACATACTTCATCTTGTATCAGGGATCCAACATAACAGCCACAAACAACAACATATTCTTGTTCTCAAATTTACCCCAATATTTCTCAAGATTACTTTTCATCTTTGTTGCCATATCAACCAAAATAAGATCATAACTTTTAGTATACTTGATAATAGCATTTGGAAGGGTAAAAAATTCATAGAAGAAAGAGTTAGACGTAGCATACAAACTACCTGAAAATTTCAAAGTCGACTGGTAAAAAATATTAAGAAACTTGACAAAAGCTTTCACATTCTTCCAATCACTTACAGATGGACTTCCTTTTATTGCATTTATTTCTCGACAATACTTTTGGTACTTATGGTCATCAACATACATTATTGTAAAGGCTTTTTCAAATTTCAAAGCCGTATCTAATTGGTATATGTGGAGTTCCATCTAGTTTCAACATCAAGTCACTAGACCATGACTGTCTATCTTAGATTTCTCAACAAATGACTTAAAAGAATCAAACCTTGAAGGATACGACCTAACATACCTAACTGCATTCCTTACACAAGAAATGGGCTCAATTTGTTCATCTAACCCCTCTTTTACAATCAAGTTCAAAATATGAGCATTATATCAAACATGTAAAAACTCATTTCCAAGTATTACCCCTTTCCAATCATCAATGCGCACCTTCAAATGCTTAATGGCAGCATCATTAGCAGTTGCATTATCGAGGGTCATTGTAAATAAATTCTCAATACCCCAACCTAATAAGCATTTTTCAATTACCTTAGCAATAGTTTCACGTTTGTGATCCGGTATTTGGAAAAAGTTTAGAATTTTATTTTGTAAATTCCATTGTTCATCAATCCAATGTGCAGTGACAACCAAATAAGTTAAATTTTATGATGATGTCCATGTATCACTAGAAATACATACACGCTAGTTCTTGATAAGTTTTTTGAGTTTTTCTTTTTCTTCTTGATAAATCTTTAAACAGTGTCTAGCAATAGTTACACGGGAAGGTAATTCAAAATTAGGCAAGGCTTATTCCATTAATTTCTTGAATCCTTCTCCCTCAAAAACTCTAAACGGTTGCTTCAACGAACTTTTACCTGAATAAAGAAGCTTTAACGACCTTAGATTTGGAATCTTCAATTGGGGGAAGATAAAACTAGGGTTTTTGATATGGGTGGGAAAAGCGTGGGTCTTTGATTTAAAGGGAAAAATATTCTGCTTTTGGGAGAAGTGATGCCATATCATATGTAGTATTTTTCCTTTTAGTAACATATTTACTTTTGTATTCTTTTTGGGATTTATTTGGCAGAAGCAATGCTGGACAACATATATGAGTGGGCTAAAATTGTTAGCCCAAATATAATGTAATAATACAAGATAATGATAAAAATTAAAATAAATATATACAAATTTTATTACAGTAAATATTTATTTTGTATAAAATAAATTTAAAAATTATATATATAAATATCAGGTTGGTTTGGTCTCGGGTTGACTTATTTTAGTTAACACCAAACCAAACCTATTATAGTCGGATTTTATTTTACATACCAAACCAAACCACTAGTCGGGTTTTTCTTCGGCTTGACTCGGTTTGTCGGGTTGGTGCAGTTTGTCTGTTTGCTATGTACACCCCTAGTCGGGACCATCCACGGAGCATAACGAGCCAACTCCGAAAATCTCACCTCATACTGTGACACGGGTCATATCTCCATGATGAAGCCACTCAAACTGTCTCTGCAGCTCCTCCCTCTGAGACTGCGGCACCCACTTCTCCAGGAAGAGAGTGGAGAACTCCTGTCATGACAAAGGAGATGCACCTCTTTTCCTACACCGCTCATAAGCCTCCCACCAAGTGAAGCCCTAGGCATCCTCGCCCGGAACACCACTAAAAGTAGGTGGTGATAGCCTACTGAACCTCTCAAGACGACATTGCTCATCGTCTGGCATAGCTAGAATCACATAATCCTGAACCGGGGCAACCGGCTAAACGGGGAAAACCTGTTGAACTGGGGCAACATGCTGATCTGGTGGTGCCTCTGGTGTGTGCAGATCATGCACTACCTGCTCAGGAGTGCGAGCAGCGGGGGTCTGGTTGCCTCCCCCGGCCTGCAAAATGGCTGCTGCAATAGTGGCTGAGACGTCCTGAGCAAGGCCAGTGAAAACTGATAGAGTCTGAGCTAGGGCCTCCTGAAGATCCGGAATCACAATAGGCACAGCTAGTATCTGAATAGGTGCTGCGGGAGTCTCTACAGCTGGAGCATGCTCCTAAGCCGGGGCAACTGGCAGGTCAACAGGTGTTGCCCCCTCGGCTCTGCCTCGACCACGACCTCGACCGCGTCCACGGCCTCTAGTGGCCTCAATAGGTGGTACAGGTGGTCGTCCGCCACGTCCAGTAGCACAGGTTCTCTCCATTTTCGAGTGAATAAAATAACAGAATTTAGTTCTCGGATCAACAAAGTCGCAGGATAAGAATTCAAGAATATGAAGTTTTCTAAAGGTTCTGCAACCTCTCGAGGATAAGTACAGACGTCTTTGTACTGATCCGCGAGACTCTACTAAACCGGCTCATGACTCGCTAGACCAAGTAACCTAGGCTCTGATACCAACTTGTCACGACCCCAACCCGGTCATAATGGCGCCCAGAATACTACTAGGCAAGCCCGACCATTTTTAACAATAACCCAATTTATTAAACAGATGAAGATAAGTACCATTTACGTCAAAAGTCTAAAAAACTGATAATAATGTGGAAAATCAAACAAAATACCTATACAGCCCAACTAGGACCCAGTGTCACGAACATGAGCCTCAAAAAATTACAAAGTAATATCCTACTAAAAAGTTTGTCTAAAACTGATAATGCGGAAATAAGGGATAGGGATAGAGGGGAGAATCATTAGCTGCGAATGCCCTGCAGCTACCTCAAATTCTCCCAGAATAGATAATCTGGATCAACTGGATCTACTCAGCCTGAGACTGCACTGGATCTGCACGCAAGCTACATGGAGTAAAGTGAGTACTCCAACCCAGTGAGTAATAAACATAACTATACTCTGAAAGTAAGAAAACATAGGAAATGCACAAAGTACTCTATATCAAGCAGTTTATATCCAAAACAGTGGAAACAGTAAACAACAAGTGATACAGTCAAGAAATAATGCATGAAAGAATGCAACCCATATATCGGTACCCTCCAGTACCCGCTACGACGTGCAGCTGCTCCACTTATTTAACATTGACGACGCTCACTGGGGGTGTGTACAGACTCTGGAGGGGCTTCTACCGCCCAAGCGCAATATCAGCAAAGTATTGGCAAAAAACAGGCTCTCGGCCTCAATATCAATAAATATAATCGTTGCGGCGTGCAGCCCGATCCATATCAAGGGAGCATCCTCGCAATCGGGTCCCTGACCCATCTCAGTCAATTAAGTTCACATCCAATCAAGCATGGAACACTATAGGGATCTCAGCTCTGATATCGTTTTTCATTAAATATTCATGTATAAAACACAGTTATTATATTGTTTTTAACAGTTGAAAACATGACTGAGAGTATATTCACACTAGTGAGGACAACACATAAGGATACCCTAAGCTTTCTACAAGTCGGCACAAGGCCCCCAAACACGGCAATAAGCCCAATTTACAATGATAAAGTATGTGTCTCAATCGCCAATATAGTAGAAATTAACACTCGGGATGGACTAAGTTTCAAACCCCAACGGTAAACGGCCCCACACTCATCGTGGAATGCATGTAACGCCTCAATATAGTGTTACAATGTGAAAGTCTGAGGTTTCGAACCCTCAGAGCAGCATATACATCCATTACTCACCTCTAGCCGGCCGAAAACTAGCTCGCAATGCCCTTGCCTCTCTAATCGACTTCCTTGCGCATCGAATCTGGCCAATACCACAACAAATACATTACAATAGGCTAATGGAATATAACTCAATCGAAAAGACTCGAAGAGTATCAAAAACCGCTAAATTTGCAAAACTCGAGCCCCAGGCCCACTTCTCGAAAGTCAGAAATTTTTACACCGAAATATTCCTTATCTCTCCACGAGTCTATACATGTAAAATTTATCAAAATCAGAGTCCAAATGCTCCCTCAAATTCCAATTTCTCATTCAAAAACCCAAGAACTAGTTCTTCCCTTTTTACTCAAATTCCATGAATTTAGGTGTCGAAATCACAATTAGATGATATTTCTAGGCCATAAGGCTTACCTCCAATTGATTCCCAGTCAAATCCCTCGAAATATCTCATCAAAAGCTCCCAAGATCACTTAACAATGATGGAAAATAGACTTGGTTAGCGAGAGAAATATTATTAAAACCCTTTTGCCCAACTGTTAAATCCTTCTTCGCGAACGTGGTGGCCTCTCGCGTTCGTGATGACCAAAAATCCACTGGTCCATTTTTACTCTATACGAAAATGGAGCCTATCCCACAAACGTGATGTTCAACCTGGCCTAACTACCCGAACGCGTCTACCTGACCGCGAACGCCATGACCAACCAGGCCCCCCTTACGCAAATGCGAACCCTAGATCACAAACACGATGCACAAGGTCCAGGGACCCCAAACTTCCTCTACGCGAATGCGGGGTCCCAAACACAAATGCAAAGTACACGGACCATAAACCTACGTGAACATGATCACTGCCTCGCTAACGCGAAGGCCAAAATTGGCCTGCAACTGCTTTTGCAAAATCCGCAACTCCTCGAAACTCTCCGTTAGCTCTCCGAAATCACTCCGAGGCCCCCGGTACCTCAACCAAAAGTGCCAACCCATCCTAAAACATCACATGAACCTGTTACAATCATAAAAACACATCCAACAACACAAGAATCGTCAATTCTCAACGGATTCAAGCCTATGTTGAACCAAAACTTCCGAAACTGACATTAGATCAAAAACCTTACCTAAACACCTCTGATTCAACTCATATTTTTCACACACATCATAAATCACATAACGAAGCTATTAAAACTCTCGAAATTCCATTCCAACCCTCCGATCAAAATCTCACCTATCAATCGGATATCGCCAAAATGCTAACTTCGCCAATTCAAGCCTAATTCAACACCGAACCTCCAAAATTACATTTGATTGTGCTCCTAAGCCTAATATCATCCTCCGAAACTAACCAAATCATCGTAAATCCATTCGGATCCCTTTAACTCGCAAGTCAACATTCGGTTGACTTTTACAAACCAAACCTTTCTTAAAGAGACTAATTGTCTCATTTCTTACCAAGCTCTATCCGAATTACTTAAAACTCACCAAACACATATAACAAAGCATTTAGAAGCATAAAACCGGGAAACGGGACATAAACACATGAGACGATGGGTCCGGTCGTCACAAGTTTGGAATTTAATTACTGATTTGGCTTTGTTATTTCTACTGATATTTTATGTTATGCGATGTATGTGATTTTAAATGCTCACTCAGCCTTTTTTATAATGGTTACTTACTGAGTTGGTGTACTCACATTACTCCCTATACCTTGTGTGCAGATCTAAGTGCCAAGGCATCCGAGTGAGAGTTGATCCTTTCCTTTAGAGCATTTTCGGAGTTAGCAAGGTAGATGCACGGCGCCCGCGGCCCTACCTTTTTCCTTCCTATCTTTTAATATTTGTATTTATCAGACTCATCTTTCATTGAGTATACAGTATCAGATTGTTTAGTGTCTCATGGCTAGTGACACCGGATCAGGTGGTGTTTGATGTAATGCATATTTTGCCACTTGTTTTGAAATATTTAAATGAAATATTGATGATAATATATAATTAGTAAATGTAGTAAGAAAAAGACCCGTTTTTTTTATAAATGTCAGATCGGCTATCCTAGTACTGTGATAGGCGTCATCATGACCGGGGTGGTTTGGGGCCGTGACATATGTCTTGGTGTAGACCACAGTATATGGCTTCACCTTCAGTACCTCTTCACATGAAACCACAAGTTTTGTTTGTCACCTCATTCTAGAAGAAGCCAAACTTTGTAAATAATTAGAGATCTTCTGGATTTTGGGGAAGCGGGTATTCTTATGCTTTGATAATGTCTCTAGAACTTGTTCCCCTTCTTTAATAGACCTAATCTCTCAAATAAAAAAGTCCTAACAATTCATTGTCTAAGTCGATCAAAGACAAAAGGCCTATTGGAAGCAGCAGGTTCATCTTCTGTAGTAATATGATTAATTCTTGCCCTTGTTATAGACATGCGAACTAGTGATGGTTGCTTGTACCCTAGATCTTCATTTGGTTGCCTTCGTTCCGCCATCCCGACCAGTGAATCATTAAGATTCCTTTTTCAATAGAATCTTTTGCATTCACAAGTTCCGTCATTCCCATCACTTCTTACTTAATGGTTAGGTCCGAATTCTACAATGGAGCTCAGAATGAAATTGGTTCTTGAGTCAATCTTCTCAGTCTTTATTGGCTCGAAGCTCTTGATTTTTTGTTCTATTTCTATAAGAAGATTCATTTTATTATGGTATGAATGCGTATTGATGCTTTATTACACTGCCTTTTATGAGATTACTCATAGACCTTACATATTGGAATTTTATATCATTGGTATTTTTTTCTCTCTTTCTCTTATCCTTCAATTATCCACATCTTTTTTGTCTATTTTACTTTACAACTTAGAATCATATTTCCTTTTTTGTTTATGCAAAAGATTTCAGTTGTTGGCAGCTTCTGACATGAGCTTCCTAATTTTGATGGCTCATTGGGATTATATCCAACTTTTACAAATAGCCTGTAAGCATTAGGATCAAAGACTTCATATGTACGCTTCGTAGGGAGTGACATTCTCCGAATGATTTCGGGCCACAAACCATGGATGTAGCGTTGAGGGAAACTTTACTGCCTCAATTCATTTGATCGGAAGAGTTAATCCCCTTAGCATAATTTTTTGGAGATTGGATGATTCACTCGCCTCTTTCTTCTCTTTAGGGACATAGCGGAGCGCAAGAGTTATTTTCTTTTCATAAGACACAGTGTTCCCTCCATGAGATTTATTTGAGTTAGGATACACCTCCTCACAAACAACTTTGGTTCTGTCCGCAACCACCTCAGCTCTTTCAGTCGTGGACTCATCATTCTTGTCTTTCAAGACATCATCAACTTTAGCTCCTTCACAATGTGGTTCTTCAAGTAGAACTTTGCATCGGCAAAGTGTGACTCAGACTTAGTGAATGGTTTGTCATTAGCAACTATCTTCTGCTCGACTTCACCCTTGTAGTACTTCAAACATTGATGGTAGGTAGATGGAACTGCTTTATTCTCATGTATCCAAGGCCTTCCAAACAAGATGTGGTATGAAGTCATTTCATTGATCACATGAAGCCATTCACTTAATTGCATATCTTCTATGTTAATTCCTAACCTGATCGCACCTATTGCTTTTTTCCTACTTGTTTGAATCCTTGAATCATCACACGACTTTTCGAGAGTTCGTTCATGGGAATACCAAGATCTTTCATAGTGAAAATTGGCAAGATGTTCACTGATGAATGTCCATCAACCAAAATTCGATTCACTCTTTCATTGCGCATATAGCCAACAAGGTACAACGACCGATTATGAGGAGTGTCACATAGTAGAAGATCATCATTTATGAACGTAACTTTTTCCTTGCAAGCATTAACTTCTTGAGGAATGGACTCGATGACTTTTTTTGAAGATGGTGCCAATGGTATATCATCACTATTTTCTTACCCTTTATTAGCATTGCAACAAGAGGCCTCAATACCATCATGGAAAATCTTCATGTCGAACCAACTTGGCAAGAAATCCTCCAAGATCACTGGATGTCGTGGCTTTTGAGGATAGTGAACCTCTACTTTTGCGTTCTTCAAACGCTTAAATGGATTTTGTTTCCTTGGTCTTTATATCAATATTTTCCTTGTTGGTTGTTCTATTGATTCTTTTTGTGGGATTCTTTTTGTGGCGCATATGACGAGTCACCAATGTTCAACTTTCATCATCATTAGGATGATCTACTTTGGGTTTGTTATTCTCAAGTAATTATTCATCTTTGATCCATTTTAAACTACATAGCCCATCTAGAGTGAATGATCCAAAGGTGATAGAGACTTGGTTCGCACTTTCCTTCTTATCTTCAAGCAGGATCTTATATTCACAAGTCAAGTCCATAAATTTATCATTAAAGACAAAGCACTTCTCAAGAGGTTGATTCACAAGTCGATGATATTTGCAATAATTTGGATCATCAATTTTCCCGGCTTCGTTTATCCGCTTCATCTCTGGAAGCTTGATGACCTTTAACTTGAGAAACTATTCAAGAAATGCAAGCACATCATAATCTAAAAATTGATATTCATTTTCTTGCATTTCTTTTAGAGTCAACTTTCCACTCGACTTATCTTAAAAAGAAGTTTGATTTCACACTTTGTTTCTCTATCACCTTCATCATGAACTTCATAGGTGATGAGTTGACATTCATAGCTTCTTTGTTTTCAGACATGGGTACGAACTTGCTTCATTTCCTAACTTCTTACTTGTTGTTCCCATTGCGAGGCTTATAGATGGGCAGCATTTCGTTCTAGTAGAGGCTATGCTCAATTCCGTGTCATAGGCATGAGTCACAAGTTCTTCAAATATGCTAAGCTTGATACCTTACAAGATGTAGTGCAGTCCCCAGTGCATGCCTTGGATGCACATCTCCATGCCAGAAGCTTCACTAAGCCTGTCTTTACAGTTGAGTCTTGCATTCCTACAACGATTGATAAAGTTGATAACTGGTTCAACCTTTTGTTGACGAGTATTTTTGAGTTCTACCATACTCATAGTATGTCTCGTGCCATAAAAGCAAATGAGGATCTCTCGCTCTAGTGGATCACAACTATCAATAGATCTAGCCTCGAGGACTGTGTACCAATCAAAATCATTTCCTTTTAGTGAGCGGACAAACTTCTTCATGAGATAATCTACATAAGTCCGAACATTGTTGCACGTCTCAACGAAGTGTGCCATGACATTGCTTTGGATTGCCTTTGCCATAAAATTATTGAAACTTTTGAGGTTGATAGCCAACGGACATCTTCAACATATCGATACTTGCAGTATATGCCTTTGCGTCTATAAGAGAGGACTTGTTAGAAACTTCATATTTATTTTTAATAGTTCCATCAATAAACTCTTTTAGTTGATCGATTGAATCATTCCTTCATATAAGACAGGGATAGCCTTAGTGGATGCTACTTGACTTGGGGAAGAATCACTCTCTAGAACCTCTATGAGTTTGCCAGTGTATAGGTGGATTCTTCTTCCATCAAGATTCCCACCCTGTGTGTTAGCTTGTCATTCTAGCATCTTGATTTTGTATGTACTTGGTCAAGCCAGCGATTGCTTCCATCAAGTTTGCCAACTGCTATTCCATAGATGAAGCATTCGTCACCATTGCTTGCATGATTGTTATGGATGATGAGGAGTAGCATGAATTATCACATAAATTGATCCTAAATTGGCCCATGTGGTATGGTGTTAATGGGAAGGATCCATCACTTGAAATATCATCATCTTCCTTCACAGTAGAGTTCTCAGATCCGTTGAGGTTAAGCATAGCTAGAGTTTTCTTAATCTTTTCAGCAACATTTCTTTCACCTTCATGTGTATTTGTAGGTCCTTTTAAGGATAAATATCCAAAAAATAAGATTTGATGCGGACGGAACTTGGAGTGCTTATTATCCAAAAGATCTTGCTTTGCTCCTTGTAATTGGTCCAAAAGCTTCCAAAGTTAACATCGAGGATGCTTTCTACATCAGCGTAGAACCTGGAATCAACAGCCTTGGTGGAGGTTGATGTGGAGTTGATTTTGTTTTATGCCACTTCAATGTTCTTGAACTTTTGTGATTGAAAAGTAGAGATGAGAGGTAAATATTTTCCTACTGTATGTACTAGCTTTTGTAGACAATATAATTTTGTCAAGAAAATAAAATCAAGATCAAAAAATATTACACACACAATTTTTATGAATCCTGTTATTCTTCATTTCAAATATAAATAAAAGATCATTCGAGCTCAATATTGAATTTTATTTTATTTATTTTAATTCACGTGCTTGAGGTCTAATCTTGACGTATTTTTTATTCAAGGTTTTGTTCCTTATTTTTGAATCTTCGTTCTGATCTTTTAATCCTTAGAACACTTGACTACTCGTAGCTTTTAGAGAAATCTTCATTACTTGTTCCGAACTCTCTCTTGATTCTTATTATAACTTCTTATCGATCCTTTCTGGGTTATGAAGACCCTTATTTATAGTTGTGGGAGGAACAATTATGATAAGAACAAACCCTTTCCAACTAATTAAATTGAAGCGTGACAATGCCGCATTTGATTGGCTAGAATATGTCACCGGTACACGTACCATTGTTTCATTGGGCTTATAATTTGACACTTGTTATTTTGACACGTGGCACGATTCTATTAGCTCTTCTATTTGGATTTGTGTGCCATGTCATTTGACACGAGGAACAAAACTAGGCGTCTAGGAATATGACATGTTGGGCCGAATGAAATGGGCTCCTCATTTGTGCCCAACTAAATGGATTAGCCCAGTCAATATTTATTGGACTTAAGTAATTAATCCAATTATATTAGCCCATAAAATTTACTTGGACCAAAATATATTTAATTGAGATCAAATCCAAATTTCTTATGAATTTAAATTCAATAAAATTTCAATTATCTACAATACAACCAAACAATTCCTTCAAAATTGACACGACCCTAGAACTTAATTATTTTACTCGCATATGGATGTGGAGTTCATTTCTCATTTTTGCTCTAGATTACCAGTTTGTCAGAAAGTTCATGTGATTTGATTCAATAAAAAACGACAAGCTCTATGATTTAAGATAATGAATCAATTTCATATTTGCTGCAAAATAAAGGAAATACACCCAGTAGAATAAAAGTCAACTACCTCACTCATAAGCAATTCCTTCTAAGTTACAACACCTATATGATCTAGATTCTCCGACGGAAATATAAAGAACGATAAATGGGATGAGATGGAGTTGACAATATATCAAACCTTCCACTTTGAATGAAGAATACGGGGGTGGTTGTAATGGCATATAGATGATTAGAATGTCGACAATGGGGTGGTGGGTTTGGTTGAGTGAGGCAGCGGTGGCGCGTTATAACTTTTCTGTTTTTGTTTCTCAATTATCAGAAGGTGGATGTTTGGTAGGTGGATGAGGTGATAGAGTTAGAATGTAAAAGGAGAATTTGTTTTCTGGCCCTCAGATGCTCAAGTTTGATGTTTTACACGCACAGTGCCATGTCAATCCTTGTGTTTTTAATAGAGACACTTGCGCTTCAGTTAAAGTGTTAAATAGGAACATCACCTAATTTAAGGGGGAAAAGACAGGAGTATCTATAAAGGTAAATTATTTACCCTGGCCTACCCATAAAAAATTTTACCCACTAAATAATTATAATTTCCTATCCATTTAATAAATAAATGGGAATATCAAAGTAACTACCCCACGCTTAATGCCCTACCTGTAAAAACTCAAAAGCTGCTCAAAACTTCAGAAAATTAGCGCACAAAATTGAGATTTCGACTGTCATTCCCTAATTTTAAGATCGCTAAGTGTGAAAAAACATATCAAAGATGCTGATTCGCATATTGTTCTCGGATTTTGATTTCGCTGTTGTTTTGAGATTTTGATTTCTTTGTTGTTTTCGGAGCTAAACTTCTGAATTTTAGCTGAAAATTCTAATCTAGGTTTGGAGATCTGGAGATATAAAGGTTTGATTTTGAAATATCTGTTGTTTAAATTCAATATTTGACGTAAACACTGTTGAAATTTCATTGTTGAGATTCAATTTTGGACATAAAAGTGATTATAGCCTTATAATTAAAGAAAATATACCAATTCTGTTGCAGCATAGTGGAGAATGGGATGATAACAATAATTTTATAAAATTTCAAGTTGATGCAATTCTACTAAAGACCTATTGGAAATTTGAACAACTTCTCATAGAAATTTCAAAGCAACTGCAAAAGGACAGTAACACAATAGTTATTCAGTATGTTATCGCTCAAGGATATCCACCAATTTTAATTTGCAGCGATATGAGTGTTACTGTTTACGTGGAATTGAAAAAATCAAGTGCAGGGATGACAACACTTCCCTTGTGTGTGTCGTTTGCTAAAAACACTATAGCCGCAAGCACCTCCAGTTTCAATGTTGCTCCAATTTCATCAGAAATTACACAATTTGAAAGCACCGATATGATTACTACGTTTGATGTGCAAGAAGGAGATGATGTCATTTTAGAACTTGATGATGCAAATATCATAACTCATCAATTTCATCAAAATGTTGAAAAAGGACAAATTTACAAAGACAAGAACCTGCTGGCTCTCGTTATGAACCAGTATGCCGTTAGAGAAAAATGTCAGTATTAGGTTCATAAATCATGTCCAAGAAGGTTCGTCTGCGTGTATTCAAGTAAAAAACTATGGGATACCTATATAGTATATAAGTATGCTAAATCAGTATACTATGCGAGTAGTGAATTATATTGGTTTGTCTGTGTTTTTTATCAGCGATACTAGTATAGTATATAAACATGCTATATTAGTATACTATGCGAGTATATAACTGTATTGGTTTGTCTTTGTTATTATCAGTAAAACATAATACCAATATAGTATACATGTATGCTAAATCAGCATAGTATGTGAGTATAGAATTGTGCTGCTTTGCCAATATTTTTTATCAGCAAAATATGATATTGATGCAGTATATGAGTATACCAACAGAGTATACCATGTCAGTATATAATTATACGGATTTTTGTGTGTGTTTTTTTATCAATAAAACATGATACATAATTGTATTTGTATTATAAATAGGTATATCCTTGAATGCATGGATGAAAGATGCACTTGGAGACTTAAAGCATCAAGCATGCGAGCATCAAATCTTTTCAAAGTGACGGATTTCAGTTCTGTCCATAGTTGTTTAACTGATAAGAGATTTTGTTCACAAAGGTAATTGTATCAGCTTTTGTTGCAGTTGTGGTACAAGATAAACTTGTTGACCCAAAAACCATATATACAGCAAGAAATATCAATAAAGACATCCAAAAAGCATATGGTATGGACTTAAGTTACATGCAAGCATGGAGATTAAAACAAAAAGCAATGCAATTGTTGAGAGGAACACCAAGTGAGTCATACAATAAAACCCCAACATATTTTTATATGTTAGAGTATGCTAACCCATGATCGGTGATACGACTACACACTGAAGGAGATGGGAGTTTCTTATATGCATTCATAGCTATATATGCATCGATTAGAGGATGGATCTATTGTAGGCCAACAGTTGTAGGTGATGGAAGTTTTTTAAACTTAACATATAGAGGGACCATACTCACGGCTTCCAGGTAAGACATAGAAGGTAAGAATACAATCCAATTACATTCAGTTAAAGAAATAAAAATGATTTCCAAATATTATATGATACCAGTATGATATACATGTATACCAACAAAGTATATAGTTGTTTTGCTACACACATGCACCTACCTATGACTATACTACTATATGAAATACCAAATTAATATTTTGTGTAAATACAATTACATTCAGTTAAAGAAAAAAAAATATCAAATATTATATGATACCAGTATGGTATATAAGTATACCAACAGAGTATATAGTTGTTTTTCTACACACCTGCACCTACCTATGACTATTGACTACAGTACTATATGAAATGCTAAATTAATATAGTGTGTTGTAATTGATATTTTGTTCTTTGGGTTTACAGGACAAATTCTACCCCTCGCATATGCAATTATTGATTCGGAAAATAGTGCATCGTGGGAGTGGTTCTTTTTGCATTCAGAGAAACCTATGAACAAAGAGACGGAATGTGCGTTGTATCAGACAACCATGATGGTATATGGAGAGCAACTTCAATTGTATATCTAGAAGTCCCTCATTATGCATGTATTTTCCATCTTCGGAATAACATAAAGACAAACTTCAGGAAGAGCCAAAACAAATCAAAGAAGTATACTTTGCATTAGCAAGAGCATACACTGTTGAAGAATTCAATAGGCATATGACAGAGTTAGAAGCTATTGACAGTAGCGTAAAAACATACCTGATGGATATTGGATATGATAAATGGCCTCGGACACATTCCAAGGCAAATAGAATCATTACCATGACATCGAATATTGCAGAATCAGTAAATGCAACAAATAAGCATGCAAGAGACATCCCAGTTGTGAATTTGCTTGACTTTATGCTGTCATTGATTCAAAAAAGGAATTACACTAATCGGAAGGATGTAGTGGAATTGGTGCAAAGTATGAAAAAATATTATCAGATAATACTATCTTATCACAGACATGACGGTATGCATTTTCAAAATCATATAAACATTGCATGTACTGTAGTTTTACTTTTTTACCTTAGTGATTTCACTAAAAAACTGAATATTGTTATTTAAAAAATACTATTACTTCATATAGATAATAATTTTTCTTAATTAAAATTACACTAGGTGTTGCTATCAACTGAATTCTTACATTTAGTAATTGATGGCGAAACAAGATATGTGGTGCGCCTACATGAAAGAAACTGCACTTGTGGGAGGTTTCAGTTAGACGATATTCCATGTTCACATACAATGGCAGTTATATGAAAATTTCATATGGATTCATACAAGTATTGCTCGGATTACTATGGCATAGACTACTTGCTGAAAGCATATGAGATACCAGTAAATCCTTTTCCTGATAAAACAATGTGGTAAATTCAAGAACATGTCTTTTCGCAGCTAGTACTACCCCAAAAGAAAAAAATTAAACCAGGAAGGCCTAAAAAGAAGAGAGGCATAGAAGGCGGGGAGGAGATACCGTTACATGTGCATTATGCGGGAGAAAAGGACACAACCGGAGAACATGCCGAAATATTCCAAAGAGAGAGTGATATAATGCTTCAATATTTTTCTATAACTCATATATCGTAGAATCATAGTATTTGAATTGCAAAGAAATAAAATGCATTTCTAGCACTAAACATATATTTGGCATGATGATTTTTTGTGAAATTACGTTTTGGCAACAAATTTATATTGCTACTTGTATTTCCAATAAGAATCTGTTTATTTTTTATTTTAGTATATAAAAGTGGGATGCATTTACATCTAGTTGCTGCAGGAAAAAAGATGCTAAAATGTATATGTGATACCCAAGTGGTATATCTGTATACCTTATTGGTATATTTGTATATCTTATTAGTATCAAAATATGTGCAAAAATAGAAGTAGTGCCGAAAATGCAACATTTTTACATACTTCGTTAACAAAATGGGTACGCTAGGCAGCTCATGTTTGTATTGAAGTATAAAAAATTGGAAGCCATTTACATGCAGCTATTGTACATCATCAGGTACATAAATACAAGGTGATATCCAAATATTATATTTGCATACCATCAGGTACATAAATACAAGGTGATACCCAAATGTTATATTTGTATACCTCGTTGGTATATAGCGGTATTGCACTAATATGGCTAAAACAAAATATGAGCAAAAATATAAATGGTGCACCAAATACAACGTGATACCCAAAATGTGCACGCTTTTCAACTCATGTCAGTATTACATCTAGTTGCTGCAGGAAAAAAGGTACTCAAATATAACTTGATACCCAAATCGGTATACCTGATTGGTATATAGTTCTACTACACTAATATATCTTAACTAAAATCTTTGGAGAATACAACTGGTGCAGCAATGCAAATTATGCATAGATTTTCTTAGATTAAACTATAACTAACAACTACTCTCAATATAATATCAAAACCAGTTCACTTTCTAAAAAAAATTCTTCTCATTCAAATCAATGCTCGCCCTGTTCTTCAACTAACAGTGCTGCTGTTGTTGGACAATACGCTTTACGCTAGAGGGGGGGTGAATAGCGTTTTAAAAATTAAGCGTTTTAGTGCGGAATTTAAAAACTTTGCAGAAATTAAAACAAGTGCAGTAGAATAAACTTACACAATGATGTATCCTGGTTGGCCACAAACGTGGTTAGTCCAGTCCCCGAGAGACTCTCTCGAGATTTCCACTAAACTTGTCAAGCTTACGGGTGCTTAACAAACCGTTACAGCTGAGGACACAAGCCTCACCTAGGTGCTCGGGGATCACAATCCCAAAGACTTCAATTGCTCGGGGATACCAATCCCAAAGACTTCAATTGCTCGGGGATAACAATCCCAAAGACTTCAACTGCTCGGGGATAACAATCCCAAAGACTTCAACTGCTCGGGGATAACAATCCCAAAGACTTCAACCGAGGAATCACAAGTTCCTCAACAAACGAGAATCGCAATTCTCTTACAAACACAAAACACACTCACTTTACAAAGCACTCCTTAATGAGTAGATATGAGTAGAAATAGTACGCTCAAGATCACAACAACTTAGCTCAATAGAATGGCTCTTCAAAAAGCTTTATGGATGAATGGAAAATGATGATCAATGTAAGAAAGCTTTTAGCAATGAAAATACTCAAAGTGTATATGTTGTTGTTGTGAAAACACTAAGTTGAAGCTGTATTTATAGGTGAGAAACTCAGTCTTACCGTTGTCTAATTGCCAGTTAAGGATTGCTGAAATTACTCAGTGACAATCGATTGTCAAGAATAAACAATCGATTGTTTGCCTATCAGATCAAAAATTCAATCCCAGATTTTACGTCAACAATCGATTACTTCAAATCAATAATCGATTATTTATAACGTTAAGAAATCCTTTCCAATTTTTGGCATAAAACATCGATTGTCCGGAAATCAACAATCGATTATTTTAACAACGTTCAGAAAATCTTTTCCAGATTTTACGCAAAACATCGATTGTTAAATATCAACAATCGCTTACCTGACGGTAATTGAAAATATATGACAACGGTCAGCTTCAACAATCGATTATCAAATGGGATAATCGATTATTAATTAATTTCAAAACTCTCTGTCTCATATATAATCGATTATCAAAAGCCACAATCGATTATCATTTTATTTAAAATCACTGGGAGACATTTTTCTCATTCTAATCGATTACCATTAGTTCATAATCGATTTTTATGAGTTTTGAAAACTTTGCCTCAGTTAACAATCGATTATCATAAGTACACAATCGATTGTTATGCAGTTTGCAAAAACCTGATGTTAACTGACTTACTCACAATCGATTATCATTAATTCACAATCGATTGTCATGCAGTCTTGGCTTAGAGATACTCGATTATCATAAGTACATAATCGATTATCTTAGCCCAGATTTTTGAGGCATGCTTGGAAAACATTTTAACAAATGTAAATATGCATAGTTTAAAATCATTTGACACTTAATTTAAATATGCATGATTTTGGAAAAAATAATTTTAGTAGAGAAGCCATGTTATGAGCCAAGTTGAGGAATCAAGATCACAATTAATATTGACTCAATTATAACATTTCTAAACTTTGTCTTGAGCTTCTTGTAATGCATCCATTTTGTGCTTGTCCTTGAGCATTGCTGTATATCGCTTTTTGCTTTGTTTGACATTCATCAAAACCTACAAAAGAACACACGTTTAGTATATTGCATTTGAAACGTGTTTCCAACAATTTCCCCCTTTTTGATAATGGCAAACATAAGCGGGATATATGCAATAATTATTTTGATGATCCAAGACAAGTGTAAAGTATGCAATTTGATGTTCCCCCTTAATTCATGTTCCCCCTCACTTTAAGCATAAATGAAGTTGAGAGTGATATAGCATACTTCTTGATATCCCGTTTCTTCCCCCTTTTGCCATTAGCAAAAATATATACAAGAGAAGAATATGCAAAAAAATATGAAATAAACAAAAGTTTATTTATTGGAAAATAAAGATAACAAAAGTAATCGATTATTGATACAGTAATCGATTGTTTGACGGCGATTTTCCTGTAGAATACTTGAGTATTTTGCGTCATGCTTTTATGATCCCCTTTTCTTTAGGGTGATACCTGCAAAAAAGTGTTAGACGCCTCCGACGCTCAAGTTAGAAATTATGTAAGAAATAAAATGCAATGCATGACTTAGATCAACGTGGAGTCAAGGATCCCGAGTTCACTACGAATTCGGAAGAAGGACTCTTTATCTAAGGGCTTTGTAAAGATGTCTGCCAATTGGCTTTTTGTTTCAACAAATTCAATTTCGACATCGCCTTTTAGAACGTGATCTCTAATAAAATGATGTCTAATTTCAATGTGTTTTGTTCGCGAGTGAAGAATGGGGTTCTTCGTCAAGCATATGGCACTAGTGTTGTCACATCTAAGAGGAATGTGGTCAAGACGTAGGCCATAGTCCAAGAGTTGTTGTTTCATCCATAGGATTTGAGCGCAACAACTCCCCGCGGCTACATATTCAGCCTCGGTTGTGGACAACGCAACACTAACTTGCTTCTTACTAAACCAAGAAACTAAAGCGCTACCGAGCAAGTGGCAAGTGCCGCTAGTGCTCTTGCGGTCCAATTTGCATCCAGCAAAATCGGAGTCGGAATAGCCAATAAGTTGGCATGAAGAACCTTTGGGGTACCATAGACCCATATTGGTAGTACCGACAAGATACCTTAGAATCCGCTTTACCGCAGTAAGGTGAGACTCTTTCGGACATGATTGATAACGGGCACAGACGCACACGCTAAACATGATGTCCGGACGACTAGCAGTAAGATAAAGAAGAGAGCCAATCATACCTCGGTACTTTTTGATGTCGACTTCCTTACCTTTTTCATCTTTGTCGAGATGATCGGATGTGCTCATGGGAGTTGCCATTTCCTTTGCATTGTTCATATCAAAACGTTTAAGCAGTTCTTTGCAATACTTGCTTTGACAAATGAATGTACCTTCCTTCATTTGTTTTACTTGTAATCCCAAAAAGAATTGTAACTCACCCATCATGGACATCTCAAATTCGCTAGTCATTAAGTTTGAAAATTCCTTGCATAGAGCATTGTTAGTAGCACCAAAAATGATATCATCTACATATATTTGAACTAGCAAGATATCATTATTTTCATGCTTGACAAATAAAGTTGTGTCAACTTTTCCACGAATAAAATTATTTTCTAAAAGAAATTTACTCAACCTTTCATACCAAGCTCGAGGAGCTTGTTTTAAACCATAAAGGGCCTTTTTGAGTTTGAAAACATGATTAGGAAAATTAAAGTCTTCAAAACCGGGGGGTTGCTTTACATAAACTTCTTCTTGAATAAAACCATTTAAAAAGGCACTTTTCACATCCATTTGATATAAAATGAAATTCATAGAAGATGCAAAAGCAAGCAACAAACGGATGGCCTCTAATCTAGCTACCGGAGCATATGTCTCATCATAATCAATCCCTTCTTCTTGATTATAGCCTTGAGCCACAAGCCTAGCTTTGTTTCTAGTGATTATGCCATTTTCATCTAATTTATTTCGAAAAACCCATTTCGTACCAATTATGGTATGACCTTCGGGTCTTGGCACCAAATCCCAAACGTTGTTACGTTTGAATTGGTTAAGCTCCTCTTGCATTGCCAAGGTCCAAAATTCATCCCCAATTGCTTCAGAGATGGTTTTGGGTTCAATTTGAGAAACAAAAGCAGTAAGATCTAAGGTATTTCTAAGGGAGCTCCGGGTACTTACCTTCCCTCCAACGTCGCCTATTACCTGATCGAGAGGATGGTCTTTGACTGTCCTCCATTCTATTTGCTCTTTTGGTTCATTTTCCGGTTGAGGAGCTTCTTCAATTGGTTGTTCCACCGTTTTGTCAATTTCTTTCCTTGGTGGTTCTTCTTGAATTTTGTCCTTTAGACTTTCCAGAATGCCTGAAAGATCAAGACCACAATCCTTTCTCGCCAAGCGAGTATTATCTTCGGAAAATACAATATGAGGAGATTCCTCTACAACTTGGGTTCTTTTATTAAAAACCCTATAAGCTTTACTACGAGAAGAATAGCCAATGAAGATACCTTCATCCGACTTTGCATCAAATTTTCCTAGTTGGTCCTTTCCATTGTTATGCACAAAACATTTACAACCAAAAACACGTAAATGTGAAATGTTAGGTTTTCTACCTTTGTAGAGTTCATATGGGGTTTTTAAGAGTATCGGCCGAATTGCTACTCTATTCAAAACATAGCATGCGGTACTCACGGCGTCTGCCCAAAAGTGTTTGGGAATCTTAGCTTCGTCGAGCATGGTTCTAGCCATCTCTTCGAGACTCCTATTTTTCCTTTCCACCACCCCGTTTTGTTGTGGTGTACGTGGAGCGGAAAAGGTATGCTCGATTCCGAGTTCATCACAAAAATCCGCAAAGAGATTGTGATCAAACTCTCCCCCATGATCACTTCTAATGGAAGTGACAGTTGATTCCTTTTCATTTTGAACTCTTTTAAGAAAAAGCTTGAAGCTAAGAAATGCATCACTTTTATGTGCAAGAAATAATGTCCATGTAAATCTAGAGAAATCATCAACAATTACAAAAGCATATCTATTTCTTCCTAGACTTTCGATACGGGATGGTCCGAATAAATCCATATACAATAGTTGTAAAGGTCTAGAGGTTGAAACAACATTTTTGGATTTAAAAGATGCTCTTGTTTGCTTCCCCTTTTGACATGAATCACAAATAGCATCACTTTCAAATTTTAAGTTGGGAAGACCAATCACTAGATTTTGAGAAATCAATTTATTTAAAAGATGCATGTTCATATGAGCTACTCTACGATGCCACAACCACACATTATCATCTTTGCTCAACAAACAATCAACATACTCGGATGAGGAGTTTTCAAGATCAACCATGTAAATATTGTCAACTCTAAAACCACGTAGAATAATCTTGAAGTCACTACGTCTAAACACTAAACACTCATCCGAATCAAACAACGCAAGATTTCCCTTGTCACATAATTGACTTATGCTCAAGAGATTATGCTTTAAACCTTTGACAAGTAATATATGCTTTATAGAGGATTTTTCATTCTTACCGACCGATCCGATGCCAATAATTTGTCCTTTATTGTTGTCACCGAATACAACGCTTCCTCCTTCTTTGTGCTCTAGTTGAAGGAATTTGGATTCGTCTCCTGTCATGTGTCTGGAGCATCCACTGTCAAGGTACCATAGTACACTTGATCCCTTCAAGCACACCTACAAAGCAAATTAATATTCTTTAGGTACCCATACCATTTTGGGTCCTTGGGGGTTAGGCAAATAACGACCATAATAATATGAAGAATCTCTATGCTTTGTAAAACACATAGGTGCAATATGACCTATACGATTGCAGTAATGACATACTACGTTCGGGTTGTGTTGATGCCTAGGTTGAGCCAACAAAGTTCTAGGCGAATGAAAAAGATTAACACTAGACATATTGTTCCCATTTCTAGTATAATATCTAGATGGTCTGAAGTTATTAGTGCTAGACTTGTTGAAGGACCTAGTGTCATGTCTAGGTGGTCTAAGCTCGTTCCTAGAGTTATTTCTTGGTTGCCGAAAATTACTATTTGTAGGCTTGTTTGCAAGAATCCTAGATTCGGATCTAGGTTGTCTAAAGATATTAGTTCTACCCTTATTTTCATACATTCTAGCATAATGTCTAGGTGGTCTAAAAGAATTTGTTCTAGGCTTGTTTAATACCTTAGAGTTATTTCTAGGTGGAGTAGTGAAGTTTTTGTTTTTATGCCGTTGATATTTCTTAGGCGTTTCTTTTTCAACAACTTTAGGAACTTCTTTACTACGTGTTTCTAATGTTTTCCTAAGTTCTGTGTTTTCTAGTTTTAAGGACTCACAAGCAGTACAAGTAGAGCATTTATCAACACAAGAGGCTTCATGCATAGTCTTGATGACTTGTCTAAGTTCTATACTATCATTTAACAAAAATTGATTTTCATTTGCAAGATTCTCGTTATCACGAGACAGATTTTCAACACCTTTTTGAGCTAAAGAAAGACGTTCTTCAAAGTCCTTGTCTTTTAAAAAGAGTTGTTTTTGAAAATCCTCTTCTTGTAAAGAAAGAGTTCTTTGTAAATCTTTAATAGTCTTAGAAGCATTTACCAACTCATCATGCAGTTTGTTATAAGCAATTTGCATATCGTTAGATGTACTTACCTCGTCTTTTTCGTCTGCCATAAGGCACTGACCAGTTGATTCATCGTTTGTGCTGACCGCTTTTTGAGGCGTGTTTTCGTGCAATTCCTCAAGTTTGTCCCACATTTCCTTAGCAGTTTTATAGTGGGAGATTTTTCGCCAAAGTTCCTGGTTCAAGGCGTTATGTAATATATTCATAGCTTTAGTGTTGTATTCACTTACCTTATCTTTCCCGACTTTTGTCGTCAGTTGATCACTGTGTTTAATAGCTTGCCATAGATACAAATCGTTTGCCATTGTAAAAACTTGCATCCGATATTTCCAGACTGAGTAGTCGTTTTCGTCTAATATTGGAGGCGACATGCTGCATTCTCCTTCACCTATTCCTGCAAAGAAATTTAGAGTAGAAGCCATGGATGGTTCTCTCAAACGGTTAAGTTTTTCAGAGAGTATGGCTCTGATACCAATTGTTGGACAATACGCTTTACGCTAGAGGGGGGGTGAATAGCGTTTTAAAAATTAAGCGTTTTAGTGCGGAATTTAAAAACTTTGCAGAAATTAAAACAAGTGCAGTAGAATAAACTTACACAATGATGTATCCTGGTTGGCCACAAACGTGGTTAGTCCAGTCCCCGAGAGACTCTCTCGAGATTTCCACTAAACTTGTCAAGCTTACGGGTGCTTAACAAACCGTTACAGCTGAGGACACAAGCCTCACCTAGGTGCTCGGGGATCACAATCCCAAAGACTTCAATTGCTCGGGGATACCAATCCCAAAGACTTCAATTGCTCGGGGATAACAATCCCAAAGACTTCAACTGCTCGGGGATAACAATCCCAAAGACTTCAACTGCTCGGGGATAACAATCCCAAAGACTTCAACCGAGGAATCACAAGTTCCTCAACAAACGAGAATCGCAATTCTCTTACAAACACAAAACACACTCACTTTACAAAGCACTCCTTAATGAGTAGATATGAGTAGAAATAGTACGCTCAAGATCACAACAACTTAGCTCAATAGAATGGCTCTTCAAAAAGCTTTATGGATGAATGGAAAATGATGATCAATGTAAGAAAGCTTTTAGCAATGAAAATACTCAAAGTGTATATGTTGTTGTTGTGAAAACACTAAGTTGAAGCTGTATTTATAGGTGAGAAACTCAGTCTTACCGTTGTCTAATTGCCAGTTAAGGATTGCTGAAATTACTCAGTGACAATCGATTGTCAAGACTAAACAATCGATTGTTTGCCTATCAGATCAAAAATTCAATCCCAGATTTTACGTCAACAATCGATTACTTCAAATCAATAATCGATTATTTATAACGTTAAGAAATCCTTTCCAATTTTTGGCATAAAACATCGATTGTCCGGAAATCAACAATCGATTATTTTAACAACGTTCAGAAAATCTTTTCCAGATTTTATGCAAAACATCGATTGTTAAATATCAACAATCGCTTACCTGACGGTAATTGAAAATATATGACAACGGTCAGCTTCAACAATCGATTATCAAATGGGATAATCGATTATTAATTAATTTCAAAACTCTCTGTCTCATATATAATCGATTATCAAAAGCCACAATCGATTATCATTTTATTTAAAATCACTAGGAGACATTTTTCTCATTCTAATCGATTACCATTAGTTCATAATCGATTTTTATGAGTTTTGAAAACTTTGCCTCAGTTAACAATCGATTATCATAAGTATACAATCGATTGTTATGCAGTTTGCAAAAACCTGATGTTAACTGACTTACTCACAATCGATTATCATTAATTCACAATCGATTGTCATGCAGTCTTGGCTTAGAGATACTCGATTATCATAAGTACATAATCGATTATCTTAGCCCAGATTTTTGAGGCATGCTTGGAAGACATTTTAACAAATGTAAATATGCATAGTTTAAAATCATTTGACACTTAATTTAAATATGCATGATTTTGGAAAAAATAATTTTAGTAGAGAAGCCATGTTATGAGCCAAGTTGAGGAATCAAGATCACAATTAATATTGACTCAATTATAACATTTCTAAACTTTGTCTTGAGCTTCTTGTAATGCATCCATTTTGTGCTTGTCCTTGAGCATTGCTGTATATCGCTTTTTGCTTTGTTTGACATTCATCAAAACCTACAAAAGAACACACGTTTAGTATATTGCATTTGAAACGTGTTTCCAACAGCTGTAACAGCCATGTTCTGCACTAATGACTTGAGGTGCTAACAAAATTCTGTCTCCAAAAGGCACTCCTAATAAACCAATAACTTTATGGAAGAAGCCTAAGAAAACCCTAATAAAACAAACTGAAATCAGAAACAAAATCAGGAAATTTTCAGCATCAAAAGAATAACTAAACTAATAACCCCCATGTACTTTAAGAAATTTATACCACATATTCTGAACCAGAATAATTAAATATGACAAAGAAATATTAACAGCTGGAAATATTTTATAAAGGCACAAGTTTCCTACAGTCTTGAATCAGCAGAAGGTCATTTACTCCTAAAAATATCATACTTCACCCAAAACTATTAAAATCCTACAAAGTTTTCATGATACGATTAACAAAAAAAAAAGACCTATACTAGTTCTTGCGTTTCTTTCCACGAGTCTTTATAGGTGCTACTGGAACCTCAGATTCATTTAGTTCGCCATGCAACTACTTGTTCCTCCCATAGTGCTACAACAGTATACCAAACCTAGCTCGAAGACCATCCATATCAAAATTGGCAACAGGGATTGGAAGATCTTCAATAATATACTCCGCAAAGCATGCAACATATACTCCACAATCTTTGAAATAAAATAAATGACATAATATAAAAATAAATTAGAAGTGAAAATGTTAATATGAATGAGAAAAACAAAGTAAAAAAAAAGTAACTATTCTTACGAATTTTGCTGTGTTGGCAGAATTGTAATCAGTTCAATCTCAAAAGGATCAATCAACTTATTTCCCATGTGCAGATCATTTTCTGCTACAATGTCACTTCTTTGGTTATAAAATTGAATACTAACTAGAAATAGGGGGATCAACACAGCGTATGCCTCTGCCACCTTTTGAATAGTTTTTTTGTGCTTTCGACTAAGTAGCAAGTCATATACGTAAAAACATCTCCTATGGAATGATACATACCCCAATATCCAATGCCACTTTTCTACTAAATTAATTAGAAAAAGGACATGATCAACCTGGTTCCATGGAGTGTTGCAATGTATCCTAAATCCTTTCATGTACTCCGTGATATCGTCTGATCTATCAATCAAACGATCTTGTTTCCCGCCTTTTACAAATTCAGTGAGACCCTTTAAATTATATTATTAAAAAGAGTATCTCTAGTTGTGACTTTGATTGGCATATTAATTTCATATTTCGCCTTCTTCCTAAGATAGTAGAATATAATATTCAAGTGCTGCAAAAAAAATAGGAAGAAAACATGACTAACACTAATAATATGAATGAACTACTACAACAACAAAAATAAAAAGCAGTACACATACCGAACTAGACATCGGCCTGCCAGAATAGTTTAAGGTATGGAAAAATATCTTATCACGAATCTGTTCAACTTCAAAGTCAAAACCAGGCTCTAGCTTTTCATCACCATGTAAATACACTTCCCTATTTGGCATAAAAGAAGATATGGATAAGAAACATAACAACAAATATTAAGAAAAAATGAAAACAAAAGTACATGGAAACGAATACTCACTCACAATTGCATGTTTGCTTCAACAAAGTTTCAGAATGCCGTCGTAAGCTTAAAATCAACAGTCACTGAAATGTCGTTTACAAATGGAAATCTTCCTTTGATAACCTTCTAGGATCCCCCAACTGCACTAACACCATATTTCCAGTCATTCCTATACGGTGACTGTTTTACAGCTGCAGGGCGCCTTCTCCATGTGAAAACTGCAGGAGTAGTTTCAACATCTGTTTGTATCTAGACAATACTTCTTGATATCGAGTGATCAGATTTAGACTCATTTACAGCACGAGTTGTCAGTTCATTTCCAGATTGATTTACATTACGTCTCCCACCTTGTGTAATGGCTGGAATTAGATCAAGTTAAGAATCAGTATATTCAACATCAAAATCCAAGTGAAGATCACCCCCGCGTCGACATGGAGCTTAAATTAGAAAATGCTAGTGAATTAATAAATATACAAAGCTAAGAAATTTAGAAAAAAAGAATGAAAAGTTATATATAGAAGATATTACCAGAAGGCAAATTCACATTACTGCCACCAACATCCACTTGACCAATACCATCAGCCCGACATGCTGAACACATAAAAGCATTATTAGCATCACTACTTAAATAAAAAAAACTATCAAGAACCTATCATTTACATACTAACTACAGAATTAGTAACATCACCATCGTACCCTGTGGAGCAGTATTAGACTCAACAACAACATCTTCTCGTGTTTGTGCAAGGATTCCTAATGGCACGGAGCAAGACCCGACTTTTTTACATCATGAGATGACTGCTGATATGTTACTTGTTGTGTAATGGCGGTGATTTAATCAATTGCAGATGCAGAAAGTTCTAAGTTAGAATCCAAGCAAAAATCATGCTCATTTATGAAGGGGCTGAAAAAAGTTTTTAAAAAGAAGGTTAGTGAATGCACAAATACATAGAGTTAAATAAATAAAAACAGACTAAAAAATTTACATAAACAACATTTTGCCAGAAAGTAAATCATCATTAACTACGCCATGACTTGCTGTGACATTCTTTATATTGACACCAATGGCACCTCCATCTTGACCAACCCCACCAAAACCAGATATTAAACATATAAAAGTATAGGCAAGAGTACTATTTTCAAAAAACAACAAAAATCAATCAAATATGTGATTTACATACTAGAAGGCGCTTTGGGCGTGCTATCTCCAATAACTATAGGATCGTTCCCAACGTGGCCACTTTCACACTGGTCATAATCATTATGCATCTCGCAAAAGCCAGGATCATTATCCTGTTGCATATGAAGAAAATGAGAAACTAACAATTTTATTATCATGTATATTACAATAATACTATGTGCACTAAAAGTAAAGAATGGAATAGTATCCATTAAGCATCTATTGCATTTTGAGAAATATGCTATAGCATTATATTATATAAAAGATCAATACCGCTAAATTTTCCTCTGGTTTCATTGACTGCCTACCAATAGCTGCAAGCACCTCCTCAAACTTGGTCTCTGGAAAAAGCTTCAAACCTTGTAACTTGTCACGACCCTAGTTCACCATCTGTGAACATGTCATGACGGCACCCAGTCACCGTCACCGGGTAAACCTGACAGTGCAAAAAGATAAAAATTTGCCGCAATAATTAATTCAACAAGATAAGTTAAAGGAAAATTGTATATAAGTTCCGCCTGGAAAATACAATCAAACATTTACAAATGCTAAGCAAATCCAAATACCCGGATGTCTAAATTAGCGCACAAAATTGAGATTTCCACTGACATTCTCTTATTTTAAGATCGCTAAGTGTGAAAAAACATATCAAAGATGCTGATTCGCATATTGTTCTCGGATTTTGATTTCGCTGTTGTTTTGAGATTTTGATTTCGTTTTTGTTTTCGGAGCTAAACTTCTGAATTTTAGCTGAAAATTCTAATCTAGGTTTGGAGATCTGGAGATCTAGAGGTTTGATTTTGAAATATCTGTTGTTTAAATTCAATATTTGACGTAAACACTGTTGAAATTTCATTGTTGAGATTCAATTTTGGACATAAAAGTGATTATAGCCTTATAATTAAAGAAAATATACCAATTCTGTTGCAGCATAGTGGAGAATGGGATGATAACAATAATTTTATAAAATTTCAAGTTGATGCAATTCTACTAAAGACCTATTGGAAATTTGAACAACTTCTCATAGAAATTTCAAAGCAATTGCAAAAGGACAGTAACACAATAGTTATTCAGTATGTTATCGCTCAAGGATATCCACCAATTTCAATTTGCAGCGATATGAGTGTTACTGTTTACATGGAATTGAAAAAATCAAGTGCAGGGCTAACAACACTTCCCTTGTGTGTGTCGTTTGCTAAAAACACTATAGCCGCAAGCACCTCCAGTTTCAATGTTGCTCCAATTTCATCAGAAATTACACAATTTGAAAGCACCGATATGATTACTACGTTTGATGTGCAAGAAGGAGATGATGTCATTTTAGAACTTGATGATGCAAATATCATAACAGATCAATTTCATCAAAATGTTGAAAAAGGACAAATTTACAAAGACAAGAACCTGTTGGCTCTCGTTATGAACCAGTATGCCGTTAGAGAAAAATGTCAGTATTGGGTTCATAAATCATGTCCAAGAAGGTTCGTCTGCGTGTTTTCAAGGAAAAAAACTATGTGATACCTATATAGTATATAAGTATGCTAAATCAGTATACTATGCGAGTAGTGAATTATATTGGTTTGTCTGTGTTTTTTATCAGTGATACTAGTATAGTATATAAACATGCTATATTAGTATACTATGCGAGTATATAACTGTATTGGTTTGTCTTTGTTATTATCAGTAAAACATAATACCAATATAGTATACATGTATGCTAAATCAGCATAGTATGTGAGTATAGAATTGTGCTGCTTTGCCAATATTTTTTATCAGCAAAATATGATATTGATGCAGTATATGAGTATACCAACAGAGTATACCATGTCAGTATATAATTATACGGATTTTTGTGTGTGTTTTTTTATCAATAAAACATGATACATAATTGTATTTGTATTATAAATAGGTATATCCTTGAATGCATGGATGAAAGATGCACTTGGAGACTTAAAGCATCAAGCATGCGAGCATCAAATCTTTTCAAAGTGACGGATTTCAGTTCTGTCCATAGTTGTTTAACTGATAAGAGATTTTGTTCACAAAGGTAATTGTATCAGCTTTTGTTGCAGTTGTGGTACAAGATAAACTTGTTGACCCAAAAACCATATATACAGCAAGAAATATCAATAAAGACATCCAAAAAGCATATGGTATGGACTTAAGTTACATGCAAGCATGGAGATTAAAACAAAAAGCAATGCAATTGTTGAGAGGAACACCAAGTGAGTCATACAATAAAACCCCAACATATTTTTATATGTTAGAGTATGCTAACCCGTGATTGGTGATACGACTACACACTGAAGGAGATGGGAGTTTCTTATATGCATTCATAGCTATATATGCATCGATTAGAGGATGGATCTATTGTAGGCCAATAGTTGTAGTTGATGGAAGTTTTTTAAACTTAACATATAGAGGGACCATACTCACGGCTTCCAGGTAAGACATAGAAGGTAAGAATACAATCCAATTACATTCAGTCAAAGAAATAAAAATGATTTTCAAATATTATATGATACCAGTATGATATACATGTATACCAACGAAGTATATAGTTGTTTTGCTACACACCTGCACCTACCTATGACTATACTACTATATGAAATACCAAATTAATATTTTGTGTACAATACAATTACATTCTGTTAAAGAAAAAAAAATATCAAATATTATATGATACCAGTATGGTATATAAGTATACCAACAGAGTATATAGTTGTTTTTCTACACACCTGCACCTACCTATGACTATTGACTACAGTACTATATGAAATGCTAAATTAATATAGTGTGTTGTAATTGATATTTTGTTCTTTGGGTTTACAGGACAAATTCTACCCCTCGCATATGCAATTATTGATTCGGAAAATAGTGCATCGCGGGAGTGGTTCTTTTTGCATTCAGAGAAACCTATGAACAAAGAGACGGAATGTGCGTTGTATCAGACAACCATGATGGTATATGGAGAGCAACTTCAATTGTATATCTAGAAGTCCCTCATTATGCATGTATTTTCCATCTTCAGAATAACATAAAGACAAACTTCAGGAAGAGCCAAAACAAATCGAAGAAGTATACTTTGCATTAGCAAGAGCATACACTGTTGAAGAATTCAATAGGCATATGACAGAGTTAGAAGCTATTGACAGTAGCGTAAAAACATACCTGATGGATATTGGATATGATAAATGGCCTCGGACACATTCCAAGGCAAATAGAATCATGACCATGACATCGAATATTGCAGAATCAGTAAATGCAACAAATAAGCATGCAAGAGACATCCCAGTTGTGAATTTGCTTGACTTTATGCTGTCATTGATTCAAAAAAGGAATTACACTAATCGGAAGGATGTAGTGGAATTGGTGCAAAGTATGAAAAAATATTATCAGATAATACTATCTTATCACAGACGATGACGGTATGCATTTTCCAAATCATATAAACATTGCATGTACTGTAGTTTTACTTTTTTACCTTAGTGATTTCACTAAGCAACTGAATATTGTTATTTAAAAAATACTATTACTTCATATAGATAATGATTTTTCTTAATTAAAATTACACTAGGTGTTGCTATCAACTGAATTCTTACATGTAGTAATTGATGGCGAAACAAGATATGTGGTGCGCCTACATGAAAGAAACTGCACTTGTGGGAGGTTTCAGTTAGACGATATTCCATGTTCACATACAATGGCAGTTATACGAAAATTCCATATGGGTTCATAAAAGTATTGCTCGGATTACTATGGCATAGACTACTTGCTGAAAACATATGAGATACCAGTAAATCCTTTGCCTGATAAAACAATGTGGTAAATTCAAGAACATGTCTTTTCGCAGCTAGTACTACCCCAAAAGGAAAAATTAAACCAGGAAGGCCTAAAAAGAAGAGAGGCATAGGAGGCTGGGAAGGAGATACAGTTACATGTGCATTATGCGGGAGAAAAGGACACAACCAGAGAACATGCCGAAATATTCCAAAGAGAGAGTGATATAATGCTTCAATATTTTTCTATAACTCATATATCGTAGAATCATAACATTTGAATTGCAAAGAAATAAAATGCATATCTAGCACTAAACATATATTTGGCATGATGATTTTTTGTGAAATTACGTTTTGGCAACAAATTTATATTGCTACTTGTATTTTCAATAAGAATCTGTTTATTTTTTATTTTAGTATATAAAAGTGGGATGCATTTACATCTAGTTGCTGCAGGAAAAAAGATGCTAAAATGTATATGTGATACCCAAGTGGTATATCTGTATACCTTATTGGTATATTTGTATATCTTATTAGTATCAAAATATGTGCAAAAATAGAAGTAGTGCCAAAAATGCAACATTTTTACATACTTCGTTAACAAAATGGATACGCTAGGCAGCTCATGTTTGTATTGAAGTATAAAAAATTGGAAGCCATTTACATGCAGCTATTGTACATCATCAGGTACATAAATACAAGGTGATATCCAAATATTATATTTGCATACCATCAGGTACATAAATACAAGGTGATACCCAAATGTTATATTTGTATACCTCGTTGGTATATAGCGGTATTGCACTAATATGGCTAAAACAAAATATGAGCAAAAATATAAATGGTGCACCAAATACAACGTGATATCCAAAATGTGCACGCTTTTCAACTCATGTCAGTACTTACATCTAGTTGCTGCAGGAAAAAAGGTACTCAAATATAACTTGATACCCAAATCGGTATACCTGATTGGTATATAGTTCTACTACACTAATATATCTTAACTAAAATCTTTGGAAAATACAACTGGTGCAGCAATGCAAATTATGTATAGATTTTCTTAGATTAAACTACAACTAACAACTACTCTCAATATAATTTCAAAACCAGTTCACTTTCTAAAAAAATTTCTTCTCATTCAAATCAATGCTCGCCCTGTTCTTCAACTAACAGCGCTGCTGTAACAGCCATGTTCTGCACTAATGACTTGAGGTGCTGACAAAATTCTGTCTCCAAAAGGCACTCCTAATAATCCAACAACTTTATGGAAGAAGCCTAAGAAAACCCTAATAAAACAAACTGAAATCAGAAACAAAATCAGGAAATTTTCAGCATCAAGAGAATAACTAAACTAATAACCCCCATGTACTTTAAGAAATTTATACCACATATTCTGAACCAGAATAATTAAATATGACAAAAGAAATATTAACAGTTGGAAATGTTTTATAAAGGCACAAGTTTCCTACAGTCTTGAATCAACAGAAGGTCATTTACTCCTAAAAATATCATACTTCACCCAAAACTATTAAAATCCTGCAAAGTTTTCATGATACGATTAATAAAAAAAAAGACCTATACTAGTTCTTGCGTTTCTTTCCACGAGTCTTTATAGGTGCTACTGGAACCTCAGATTCACTTAATTCGCCATGCAACTACTTGTTCCTCCCATAGTGCTACAACAGTATACCAAACCTAGCTCGAAGACCATCCATATCAAAATTGGCAACAGGGATTGGAAGATCTTCAATAATATACTCCGCAAAGCATGCAACATATACTCCACAATCTTTGAAATAAAATAAATGACATAATATAAAAATAAATTAGAAGTGAAAATGTTAATATGAATGAGGAAAACAAAGTAAAAAAAGTAACTATTCTTACGAATTTTGCTGCGTTGGCAGAATTGTAATCAGTTCAATCTCAAAAGGATCAATCAACTTATTTCCCATGTGCAGATCATTTTCTGCTACAATGTCACTTCTTTGGTTATAAAATTGAATACTAACTAGAAATAGGGGGATCAACACAGCGTACGCCTCTGCCACCTTTTGAATAGTTTTTTTGTGCTTTCGACTATATAGCGAGTCATATACGTAAAAACATCTCCTATGGAATGATACATACCCCAATATCCAATGCCACTTTTCTTCTAAATTAATTAGAAAAAGGACATGATCAACCTGGTTCCATGGAGTGTTGCAATGTATCCTAAATCCTTTCATGTACTCCGTGATATCGTCTGATCTATCAATCAAATGATCTTGTTTCCCGCCTTTTACAAATTCAGTGAGACCCTTTAAATTATATTATTAAAAAGAGTATCGCTAGTTGTGACTTTGATTGGCATTAATTTCATATTTCGCCTTCTTCCTAAGATAGTAGAATATAATATTCAAGTGCTGCAAAAAAAAATAGGAAGAAAACATGACTAACACTAATAATACGAATGAACTACTACAACAACAAAAATAAAAAGCAGTACACATACCAAACTAGACATCGGCCTACCAGAATAGTTTAAGGTATGGAAAAATATCTTATCACGAATCTTTTCAACTTCAAAGTCAAAACAAGGCTCTAGCTTTTGATCACCATGTAAATACACTTCCCTATTTGGCATAAAAGAAGATATGGATAAGAAACATAACAACAAATATTAAGAAAAAATGAAAACAAAAGTACATGGAAACGAATACTCACTCACAATTGCATGTTTGCTTCAACAAAGTTTCAGAATGCCGTCGTAAGCTTAAAATCAACAGTCACTGAAATGTCGTTTACAAATGGAAATCTTCCTTTGATAACCTTCTAGGATCCCCCAACTGCACTAATACCATATTTCCAGTCATTCCTATACGGTGACTGTTTTACAGCTGCAGGGCGCCTTCTCCACGTGAAAACTGCAGGAGTAGTTTCAACATCTGTTTGTATCTGGACAATACTTCTTGATACTGAGTGATCAGTAAAAGATCAATACCGCTAAATTTTCCTCTGGTTTCATTGACTGCCTACCAATAGCTGCAAGCACCTCCTCAAACTTGGTCTCTGGAAAAAGCTTCAAACCTTGTAACTTGTCACGACCCTAGTTCACCATCTGTGAACATGTCATGACAGCACCCAGTCACCGTCATCGGGTAACCTGACAGTGAAAAAAATAAAAATTTGCCGCAATAATTAATTAAACAAGATAACTTAAAGGAAAATTGTATATAAGTTCCGCCCGGAAAATACAATCAAACATTTACAAATACTAAGCAAATCCAAAAACCCGGAAACTCAGTGGAAATACTGGCTATAGAAATGTATAACAACGGCTCTGAACTCACGGATGTATAAATACAGAAAGAAAAGAAAACTGAGAACTAAAGATAGAGTAGAGAGGGAGACTCTTTGGTCTGCGGATGCAGCAGATCTACCTCAAAGTCTCCGTAGTCCTCGTGCCTCATTGGTAGTGTGCTTGGGTAGAGGTACCTGGATCTACACATGAAAAACATGCGCAGAAGAGGCATGAGTACACCACAGCGGTACTTAGTAATTGCCAAGCCTAACCTCGGTCGGGTAGTGACGAGGAAGTCCAGGGCCCTACTGAGATAAACAAAATAAATAACAAGATAACGGAAATAGTTTAAATAAAGTCTACACCGAGAATCTAAACCAGATAATACGGAAACAGTAATAGATAACAAAGGCAACAATACAAGGAATATTGTTCTAAATAAGGAATAGTAGCCGGGGATCTCTCAGTATCCCGAGGATCTCTTGGTATCCTCATCATACACAACATGGATCTCTTGGTATCCTCATCATATGTGCTGGGGATCTCTTGGTATCCTTATCATATACGCTGTGGATATCTTGCTATTCCAAGGATCTCTTGATATCCTCAATAAGTAAGCCGGGGATCTCTTGGTATCCCAATACATTGAAATACACGTGCCAGGGTTCTCTTGGTCACTGTCAATTCAGAACATACCAGTACAGGGGGGTCTCCCAAAAAACCGTCCCGTAGTCCCAAATTAAACACACAACAAAAACAACTCATATTCTAATAATAATTGCTAAATCACAACAAGTAACGGTACATTTTAGCCTAACATGATCCACAGATTGAAAATAATAGGGTTAAACAATTAAACAAGTAAGTCAGCTAAATATGCTTCTCTAAGCTAGCACAGATTAATCTAACAGTCCAATATGAACAAGTAACCAGAAATCTCAATTTAAATAATTCAAGTAGAAACGGGTTTACAATAATTAGCTCAAGTACGCGTTCGTCACCTCACGTACGAGGCATTCAAATACCAAGAATCATGTCCGAAGGATAAAGGTCCCCACACAAGGTTGGACAAACCACTTACCTCAAACTGGTACAAGAATAAACTAAGGAACCACGCCATTTCCACGAGTATCCAACTATGAATGGCCCAAATCTATTCAATTCAATTACATAACGTAAATAACATCGCAAGCAACTGATTCCACTATTAGAATTAAAGCTAAGGCGCAAAAATAGGTAAAATTACCAAAACACCCATCAGGACAACATCTCGAAATCGAATAATTTTTATATTTTCAGAAACTTCGCACTCTCATGAATCTAACCATATAAAAGTTTTCCAAATCGGAGGTCAAATACCCCCTCAAAATTCAATAGTTTAGCAAATGAAGTTTTACCATAAATATCAAATTTTTGATCCTCAATTCGAATTTTAATGGTTTAATTAACTATATAATGATGAAATATAACTAGAATGGATCAGAGCAAGGTTGCCTAATGATCTTCTCTTCAAAACCCACTCAAATAACCTTTACCCGAGCTCTCAATTGATTTTGAAACTTAACCCTCGATTTTACTATTTCTGAACAGTCATTTCCGCTTTTGCGGTCCTGCCTCTACGGAACAAGGGCCGCTCCTGCGGAATTCTCCAAGTCACTCAAGACCGCTTCTGCGGTCAAGACTCGCTTATGTGGTCATTGCTTCTGCAGAACTAAACCTGCTTATGCGAAAACTCTCCAAGGTTCAAAACTCGCACCTGCGATGAGGAAGCCTCTTCTGCGGTTCCCAAGCCGCAGAAGCGAAAATACGAGAAGAGAAAATACTAGTTGCTGCAACACGTAAAAATTTTCTTTGTTAGCCACCCAAAATAGTCCCGAGGCCCCCGAGACCTCAACGAAAAGCACCAATAACCCTTAATACCTTATTCGAACTTGTACCAATCTTAAAATACCTAAAACAACAACGGAAACCCGATTTAATCAATGATTCAAGCATAAGAACTTCTAATTTCTTCCAAATACGCTTTCGATCAAAAACCTATCCTAAACACTTTCGATTGACCTGAAATTTTACACGCACGTCCCAAATAACATGACGGTGCTACAGAAACTTCCATAATTTCATTTCGACCCTCGGATAAAAATTTCACTATCGGACCGGAAACTTCAAAAATACAAACTTTGGCATTTCTAGCCTAAATGAGCTACGAGACCCCAAAGTACACTCCGAACATGCTTCCAACCCCGAAATCACCTAAAGGATCTAATAGAACCATCAGTTTTTCATTCCAAGGTTGGCTTCATACTGTTCCGACTACGGACCACTTTCCAATACTTAAGCTCTCATTTAGGGACTAAGTGCCCAAAAACACTCCGAACCCTAATGCCAAACGTCCCAACAAACCAAAATAGCACGAATGAACTTACGGGAAGCTGTTAATAGGGGGATGGTGCGTAAATTCCAAAAACGACCGGTCGGGTCGTTACATAACTCATTCATTACCACAGCATTGGTAGGTTGAGAATCACCTCCAGTACTTTCATGCATACTTTGTGTCTTTGGTAATTGAGTGCCAAACACCTGAGATCTATCGGGCTGACTGTGAGTGCACTCAACTTCAATTTCAAAGTTTAGACCACGCACATCAAATAGTTGCTTCTCATCATCAATTGGGGGTGATGTTCTTTAGCTGCAATTATTAAGCACACTAGTTAGAAATAGAAATAATAATAAAGTATGGAAAGATAAAAGATCCCTATTACCATATGATACCAATATAGTATACATGTATACCAACAGACTATTTCTTTGCATTACAGTGGTGAATGGTGGACAAAGAATTAAAAATTCCCCTTCGTCGAAGAAAATAAGTGTCTTTTTTTATAAAATAATATGATGGGATGATGTTTCATGATCAGCAATATATTCCAAATTTTCACAATCAACACAAAGTCGGCACCATCCACACACAATAAGTAGAACTTAAGAAACAACACTAGAATAATTCTCCATTGTGACCTTACATTTCCTTAGAAAACTGATAATCGGTCCATCATCTTCATCCTAATTGTAATGCCAACTATATACTAATACTTTTTACTAAGTACTTCTATTAACAGCTTCAGAAGCAAGGAGGTATATTACGATTGTACAAAAGCATCACTCGAATTATTTTTAAGTGTCTAAGGAGTGCATAAAGTCCACTATATCCTCAAAAGTTGTTACAGAATCACTTTTGCAAGCAATTAAAATTTACAATAGACAAGTTTAATAAGTAAATAAAGAAACAAACAACTTAAATGGTACTCACCCGGCATTCTAAAACAAGGTGGCAGGCAGTAACCAAATAAAATAAACAATAAAAAGTACTTTTTTTTCTTAAACTCTGTAATCAGCCAAACTATGACAAGTATTAATAAGGTTAAAGGGAAGAAACTTTATAATAAAGAAAAAAATGTACGGAATGGGAGGCAAACCTGTTGAGGGCTTTACCAGAAAATGCCCAAAAGGAGCGAGAAGAGGAAAAGGAATGAACTGGGATATAGTGTACATGATACCAATATAGTATACATGTATACCAACAGAGTATATTACTGAATTAAGATATTGCTACAACTGTGACTAAACTATTGTACCAAAGCATTAAGAGAGGCAATAAAACTATGAGAAATTACCTGCTCGAGTTGCAAGCTAGACATTCGCAAAGCAACTCGCTCATTTGGTATTTGATCCATGACTACCCAGTTCCAAATTCATGGAAGTTTGTTTCTAATACGATCAGCAAAGTGACTATCCAAACTTGGGCAGCATTCATACGACCAAGTCGGTAAAGCCAACGGGAATCCACCGAGCCTATAAAAAGAAGGCTTATCTTGAAACTTGTTGTGACACGATTCAATTGTAGCATTATAAACATCTATACCCCAGGGATAATTAGTAAAATCACCGCACTCAACCAAGTCAATGTAAGACCGTGAAATAAACTTTGTTTTGAGTTGAGAAAGTATGAAGCTATTCACAAAATAAAGAACTTCTATCTTCAACGCATCATCATCTGTTTCCCATTTCTTCTTCATAAAACAGTCTGCTAGTTGGGCCAATATCACAGATGCAGTCCAAAAATATTTTGAAATCAACCTAATCTCTGCTATGCTCTCTATACTTATATCACCCTTACATTTCAACCCAGTAATAAGTATAAATTCACTCAAACCAAAGCGCAACCTAGAATCATCCACTACAAACTGCATCTCATTTTTTACCTCATGATGTATTTCTATAATAAGCAAATGGTGCACAAACCGAATCTGCACAATAACTGGTGGCAGATCCAAAAAACAGCCAAAACATGTTTTCTTAAACGGTCGAAGTTGCTTCTTTGATAAATTCACTTTCAATTGATGAATAACATAGCAGTTAGTATCCCAATCAAACTTTGGTTTATAATCTAAGTCCATAGGCACAAGGAAATCCCAACACTGCAAAACATATTCATATAAAATAATTTTAGAAATAGAATTCACTTAAAAATGCAACTAAACCAACTACAAATATTACAACTACCATACGATACCAACACGACATATAACTATACCAGTAGGGTATACAATTCTACTGACTAATTTTCGGCAACTACAAATGATTGTACTATTATTACCTAACATATAGGAATAAAGAAAAAAAGTAAAAAGGTATGCAGCTATAAAGTATTTTCAAGATACCGTACGATATTACTATTATTAAAGGAAAAAAAAAATAGCGAAGACAGCCAAAAAAGGATCCAGAAGCATATGATAGTATATACCTATACTAACAGGGTAAATTGTTGTACGGGTTATTCTAACAACTGTCTATAACTATAAAAACAATCAAATAACACACATACACTATGTCTATAGGCACAAGGAAATCTCAACAATGCAAAACATGATTATATAAATTATTTAAGAAATAGAATTCACTTAAAATTAACACAACTGACTATAACTATAATATAATACAAAAGCATAACAGGAAATCAAAAAATAATAATGTACTATACATTCAAAATCTCAGAAATCATAATTGTAAGAAAATTACCTTATTGGGTGCGACATCAATTTTTTTCTTTTTTAACTGAGAATCATTACTACAATCAGCATCTACTGGTTGAGTTAGGGGTGTTCATCGGGCGGATTGGGCGGCTTTTACTCTTAACGGTTTGGCTTAACGGTTATCGGCTTTTAAATGTATTAATCCGTTAGCCACCCGATAAGATATCGGGTGGATTGGTATCGGGTTAGCTCTTATAGGGCGGTTAATGGGCGGTTTATCGGCCTAACATACATGTTCACTAAATATCTCTTATTCTCCTCGTCTTAGAAATAATGAATTGCAATAAAAAATAATATTTTAGAGGCAATATGATGTAGCTAATGAAACAATCGCCATCAACATGTAAGATTATAAAATAGATAAATTCACTACTAGTTCAGTATCGAAAAAAATAAAACAGAACTTATCTTCTGTTAGAGGCCACACTACATGTGTACTCATAAGCTTCGGATATAACCAAAAAAATCTGTCGCGCAAATTTCCATTCTGCTCCCACAATGGACTTTTAAAAACTGAAGTCCTCTGGTAAATTCTACTCTCTACACTCCTCTTCTGTAAATAACTATCGTTCTCCATTTTCCACAAGCAATCATCCAAAATGCACAAATTTATTTCATGGGGTGTCGTTCCTCTAGTCATAACCAACCTTTCAATTCTTCTTTTTCCATGAAACACATAGAACCATATATGTATTAGACAACTCAATTCTATCACTAAATTTTATATATATATATATATATATATATATATATATATATATATATATATATATATATATATATATATATATATATATATATATATATATATATATATATATATATATATATATATATATATATATATATATATATATATATATATATATATATTATATTCTTAACGGGTTAACGGATTAGCCGTTAAGAAAATTGAATAATCCATCCCCAAACCGATAAGCCGTTAATAAGAAAAATTCAATCCGTTCCCCATCCATTAAGCCATTAAGCCGTTACCAATAAGCCGTTATGCTTCGGTTTGGATCGGTTTTCGGTTTCGGATCGGTTTTGAACACCCCTAGGTTGAGTCTCTGTTTTAGGCACGAATTCACGTCGGCTTCTCCCCTAACTCAAAATCCTGAACAATTTTACCTTTTTCCCTTATCAGTCACAGGAACCTCTTATGACTAGTTCGAAATTTGTGTCGGGTAATGACAGGTAGGGAGTTTCATCGACTAACGAAGCATGAATATTGTTGCCTTTTCCACCCTCTAATTCTACATTTTCAGTTGTGTTTTCAACATGACTACTGCTAGGCTTACGACTAAATAGAGGCTGTGAATCATAAAATAAGGAAAAACTATGACCAGACAGGGCTGAGGCAACGGATTCAGCAGCTACTTGTGTTGAAGAATGATATTGTCCATGGCGCCACCATCTACGCGCACAATGCTTCCGACCCATAGAGAAAACAACAACCCATAGATATTGATTCACAAAAAATACAAAGGAAAACACAAAAATCCTATAATTTTGAAAATCCACTTTTACTAAAATGTACTTTTAGAAGCAGAATTTTCACCCTAAACTAGGTACTAGACGAAGAGATATAACGGAATCGGAAAAAATTAATGTGGGTGAAATTTGCGTCCTCGTCGGTTGGCTATGGAGATTTGGAAACTGTTCTCTAATCTGAAGTTAACTGTTAAAGGACGAACAAGTGTGGGAAGTTTGGACCGGGTGAAATAGGTGGGCTGGATTCTCTTCTTTAATCTAGTGTAAAGATCGAACATAAGGCTTTAAAGACAATGGGTAGCTTGGGCCGATGAGGACCGGGTAAATAAATTGGGCCAACTAGATAAATATAGTAAATAGTTTGGGCACAAATTTTAAAAGATAAATAATTTGGGCTTAATAAATATAAAGTAAGATTTTCTCTAATTTAAGTGTCCAAAATGGAAAAATAGACAAGTTCAAAGGTTTGCTTACGTATTTGGGCCTAAAATGTTTGTTCTCATATAGCACAAATTCAAGAATTTTGAAAAGCTGCAACTTCTAGAAAGTCAATAATTAAATCTACTTCAGAAGATATTGGAGTATAATCGTAATTATAGCTAGCTTTTGTCCACTCCACCGTGGAACACCAGCCCCACAACAAAAAAAATCCAGTTTGATCCCAATATATGGGGTCTAAGGAGAGGAGGGTATGTACGCAAACCTTACCCATACCTAGTGCAGGTAGAAAATATGTTTCCAATAGACCCTTGGCTCAGGAAGGGCAAAAAGAAGAAGAGGGAAACAAAAAAGGAAGATGGAAGAGAAAAAATAAGGTATAGAAAGGATAAATATAAATGCAATAACAAACCAAATATAAATGCAATAACAATGCTCTGTTCAGTATGTGATTGTCATAGGCAACTGGGTGATAAGTTGCTTCTTTCTTTCATCAGGACTGATAAATTGCTCAAATATTGCTAAAACATGGACAGACCTAGTAGTCTGAGGATGTTTCGTAGACCCTAGAAAAAGAGATCGACCACTGTGGGACAAGACACCAATTCCAATGGAGTGCAGAGAAAATTCAACATGAAACACGTCGGAAAACAAAAGTTAAACAAGCACAGATAAGCATAGAAGCAGGTTGATAGAACATAAAAGATGTTCAGAGATGTTTTAATTACTCCACAGTAGTGTACAAGTAATTACTGCCTGAGACTATCCAAAAGTCGCTATAGATACAGGCTTCCCATATGCACAAAAACAATCCTGAATCCCCAGCCAAACTAAAGAGATGCCAGAAAATGATCTATCTTCTTTTGACATTCAGAAATATGATCACTAAGCAAAAACTCTGAATCAGGACATCTTTGCCCTAGAGAAGTCCATTTCTGGATGCTGCAGAAGATCATCGAACAAAATCAGTTTTACTTTGCAAGGGAGGGCGGCAAGACAAAAAATACAAGGTGTCATTAAGTACCTCAGCCATAAATTTCTTTAGAATCTCCTGCTTTTGCACCTCATCACTTGTAGGAAGATCCATTGATTTCTGTCGCTGATCAAACTGCAAAATTTATTCCATCACACTATTAGAAGGGCTTGACATCCACAGATGCAACAAGAAAGGCAGTTACTGTGAACATGAATTCCACCAAAAGAAGAACAACTTATAGGCAAGTAGATCAAGCATCATTCGGCTTGTCCCTTCTACAGAGTGAAGATAAAAGCAACCCTGCCCAAAAGTAAGTGTACCCCACACTATTAAGTCCAGAAATTAAGGATGTCTACAGGGCATATGAAGCTGGTAGACAAAACTTAGCATCATCAACAATAGCTATGTCTACAGGGCATATGAAGCTGATCGACACAACTTAGAATCATCAACAATAGCTACATGAGATAAAAACCTCCGTGCCAAAATATTCGCCCATCATGTGAGGTGGTACATTTGTTTTACTACCACAGGATTCAGAGCTCCTGGAATATGCCATAATCCCAATAGAGACTGGAAAAAAATGGTACTTCTACAACTTGAATACAAAATTATACTTTATGGAACTATCCATGCTCGTTGAGGCTGTGTCGCGTTATAGTTCAGTCACTTTGTTGTGCTATACAGAAGATACTACAATATTTTGTATAACCACTTAACCAAGTATTTATCTTATTTTATAAAGCACCTTCAGCACTTAATTTACATAAATAACCTCAAATTTACATGTACATTTCGATTTCATAGTCAAGAACTGAGATATATTACAACAAGTTTAGGCTCAAAAGTAGCTACGTAAGTTTCAAATCTGAATTTTTCTTGAAAACCATTTCTATGCTAAGCTTCTACAAACTAAGCCAGAATTTTTTTTTTTTTTTTTTTTACATTTACCAAGCATGTCAAAAAGGGATCGGTTTCTTCAAATGCACCTCACTAACTTTGTGGAACTATCCATGCTCGTTGGGGCTGTGGCACTTTATAGTTCAGTCAATTAGTTGTGCTATACAGAAAATACTACTAAAATTTTGTATAACCACTTAACCAAGTATTTCTTATTTTATAAAGCACCTTCAGCACTTAGTTTACATAAATAACCTCAAAGTTACAAGTGCAATTTGATTTCATAGTCAAGAACGGAGATATATTAGAACAAGTTTAGGCTCAAAAGTAGCTACCTAAGCTTCAAATCTGAATTTTCTGGAAAACCATTTCTACGCTAATCTTCTACAAACTAAGCCAGAAGTATTCTTTTGACATTTACCAAGCATGTTTCTTCAAACGCACCTCAAAAAAAAAGGGATGTCATGAATGCTCCTGTGGTGGTAAATTTGTGCTAGTGCGGATAGCAAATAACTCACAATGTATAGGATAAGCAGCAGTTATGCTGTATCACCATGTGATTGAAACTAGAAACTTCCAGGAACAATAACATAAATCAGGGCCTTAAGTTAGCAGTAATAAATAAAGAAGGAAAAGTGCCACCCATGAACTCCCACTTAAAAATTAGTGTTCCCATACTGGAGCATCCTTTATTAACAATAAAGTCCTACCATCATCTTTTCAACAGTCGATCGAGTCTCTGGGTCCAAGTCTGATAGCTTGCTGCTTTCTGGTTCAGCTTTTGTTGGATCGATTTCAAGTTCACCTTTCACCACACTTTTCCACCATTCCATCTGGTCCGTCTTGGTAAGGAGTATAGAGATGGATTTCTGATCCTCTGCAACAATAGTTGTATTAGTTGTTCTTGAACAAATTCTGCTAAGACTAACTTGCAAACTATTGGACTGACAGGTGCATGCGCATAGTTTGAAATCATGTATCACATTGAACATCAACTCACATACTAATAACAACAGATGTAGATTGAAACAAATATCAAGCATCTATGCATCATCTAAACATATAAGCAACATACCTAAGCTCCAGAAACAATCCTCAACTTTGATAGGTCGATAGAGCTCTCCCTGCAAGCACGAAGGGAATGAATGTTCGGAAGGGCTCAGAAAGAAATCATACGAAATCTCGCACATTTTGAATGGACTACAGCAAAAGATGTTCCCGTATGACCAGGAGAATTCACTTACATCAATTATTGGAGGCTGGCCCTTTAGTCCAACTGTAAGATGGTTCTTCTTTATATCGCAAACAATAAACCGTGATTTTGTCCCTGGAGGTACAGGAATGTTAACATTGACCTCCTGCAGAGATTGACCCCAGGAGTAGCTGTCCAGATCAAGGCCATTGCCTTTGTTGGGATCTGTGTACATATCAGCAGCAAAAACAATGAGAAGCCGTTGGTGATGCAAAAAATACAAGGTAGTACAGTAGCACCAATGAACATAAACAAATTGGCATATGATGTCAATAATGAATAGCCATATGTTATATGGAGTTTGAAATTTAAAAAATACTACCACAAAAAGTCCTATAACATACAATTGGAGTTAATAGACCCCACAAGAACACGTACATACGCACTACACAGCTCAGAAAAACGTGTACTAGTTCAAACTGAAAATAACTAACCTTACGGTAACCATAAGCATAACACGACCAAGTCATAGTGATAAACAAAGTGAGACAGCAAACGAATCAAAAAAAAACAGAGTGAGACAGTAAAAGAAAGCCACAACACAGACCCTCCCAAGCAGATTGGCACAATGCGGGATAAAATCCACATAGGTCGCCTGCTATAAATTTCCAAATTCCGGCAAGCAAGAGTAGAGCTTCCATAATGTACTATTGGCTATTCTTTTCAAAACGTTAGAATCAAAATATATTTGATAAATGACAACACCCCACTTCGCCATCAGCTGTTACTTAAAATGCTTTTCACAACTCAAACAAAAGTTTACGTATCAAACAATATAGCAAATGATATTCTGGGTCAAGGTCCAGAACTATGATAATTCTTTCTTTTCCCTGAGTGGTAATATTCAAACCCAAGGGGTCTAGGGAGTGGAGTTGGATCACAAGTACCTGTAAGCCAAATCTTAGTTATATAACACTACGGTACATAACGAAACAGAATAGAGCCGACAGCCTTCAAAACTCGAGAATAACGCCCCCCACCCCCCACACAACCCCCAACCCCACATACTTCTCCAACTTAAATGCCAGGCTTAGTCCTGGTACAAAGCACTGGGCAGTAGAAAAGCAGTATATCAGCATCATGAATCAATCAATCACGCCTCGCCCATGTAGCAGTTTGGATCACCTGTATAAACCCTCGGTATCCATTCCTCTAAATTCTGAGTCATTTCACGTAAATAATTTCATTTTTAAGGTTTTCTATGTCTCCCACTAATGCCTACACGAACGTCAACGTCAATAAATACAGACCAGACAAGTCCCTAACACCAGTAAAAGAAAACCAAAAACATTTTGATAAATAAAACAAACAAAAAATACCTAGAGGCCCCTTCTTGTCCTCCTCCATGGCCTCCTTAACCTCCTCGGCCTTACCAACGACAGGAACGTCCTCCTTATACTTCTTCTCGGCCTTTCCAGGTGATCCTTGAACATTCTCTTTCCTCTTCTTCTCCTCAGTTTCCAACTTGTCTTTCACCATGCGAACCACCGCATTCACATCACTCACCAGAGAATCGCTCTTGAAGATATCTGACTCCCGGCCGAGAAACTCGAACACCGTTTCTAGAAACCCTAGAGGGTTTGCAGAATCAAGCACGGCATTAAAAGGCTTTTTTGATACCGATGAAGATGACAGTGGCTTGTTATCTTGCTCATCATAATCGGAAATTATCGCCATTGATAAACTCGAGAATCAGTCAGGGTTCAAGAGTTAAGGTTTTAGCGGTGGATTTTGAATTTTGTAGAAATGAGGGAAATGGATAGTGGGAAGACAAATGTAAGACAGCCTAGAGAATTACGGAACATTCTAAAGGTAAACTGCCTCATAGTAAAAATAATACTCTATAATATAATGCTTACTGTTATGAACAATAAGAGAAAAGTTGAGAAAATTAGGAGAGAATTATTATGGATTTGGTATCAATTACAATACAATAGTATATGATCTCTATAAAAAAAATAATTTAGCCACCAAATAAAATTCTTAAAAATCTCTCTAAAATATAGATATTTATCTTAAATAAAATCAGTGGGACAAAACTTTGTAAGAGAAAAAGAGTACAACGTGTGTTAACTTCCACTGATGAGAGCATCAATTTACATCCTTGAGCCTCCATATCCCAATCTTGTACACTATCTTCTTGAAAGTTGACATCCGTAGAGATTTAGTGAACAAATCAGCCATTAACTCCAAAAAATATGTTGCACCTTGAAAATTCTCGCTATCATATTATCATACTTATAGTTATAACGAGATACAAATGTGTGCAAATAACACTAAGGATATGGTACTTCAGTACCAAGAATTGTATATGCTTTAAGCGATTTAAATCCTTCAAGGATTGTTATATAAGTTAAGTCATATAAGTTATATAATAAACTTTAATTAGATGCATATCAAGTTTTCATGTCATGCTAGACAAATAAGACATCGAAAACTGATTGCACATATCATTCACTTTATACTTTCAAGTGTTTGAATTATATGTCCAAAACTATGTGTCTTTAATATGAAACCAATTCTATTTGAGTTGTGTCGAGCCAATATTTTTGTGTCTGTATTCCACAGACTTAAGATCCTCATCTATACATAGCGTTGTAATAGATGTTGTCGACAAATATTTTATATCGGTTCCAACCTCCTTATTTTCATAAAGACCTAACATAGATATTTCTTCATTTATATTTTTAGGTACCTGAACCTCTCCTGAAATTTTATGAAGTGTTATGTCATGTGATCTTCTAGATCAATTGCCTCCTTATTATGATCATTTTGATCATTTGCTCATCTTCTTTATCTAGAAGATTATTTGAAACCAATTTGTGTATATGCTTTAAGCGTACGATAAACTTTGTCCTTCTAAGACTTAATAAGAGCATTTGCAATTAGAATGCAGTTACTTTCTTTGGGTCAGCAAATGCGTCTAACATACTTTGCAATATATTGCAGATGAATTATCTTTTTATGAACATCAAATTCATATTGTTTTATTCGAGGATCCAGATGTACAAATAGCAATTCATTACATGTAAGTTTTTCTCATTTGTTGTACTATGTCTCCCTCTCATGTTAGAAAAACTAATTTTCTTCCTCAATTTTGGAAAACCATCTTTATGTGTTACAGTGTTAATCAAATATACACCGCGCATCAATAATAATAAGATGAAACTATTTGTTTCCTGATCCTGAACCACTTGTGAGGGGAGAATGTAATATACTTTCGTATTAAATGTGTACCAGTCTTATATAAATAACTTTGTTCTCATAAGAAATAGTTTAGCTATTAAGTGGAGGCACTCAATAAATTATTTTCTAAAGCAACTGTGATGTAACCTACTTATCAAGATGAACTTTCTTGAAAAATCTGAAAATTATGCTCTAAATTAAATTATTGAGCAAGTTACCTCGCAAATACCAGGTTGCAGGTTAATAATAATCGCACATGTAACCATCTCATAGATGCATCTTATGTGTTATACATGGCAGGTGAATGCACACATATTCACCTTTGATATTTCCAGCATTCATGGAATTCAATCCCAATTTTGGTTAGTCTATAATTAATGAGAACAAGTAACATAAGAGATTTCTTAAAGAACTTTCTAGTTCGTTAATATTTACTCACGTGAATTCTTTTTTATTTTTGCACATCATACTTAAATTAACATGGTTAAACCAATTATGCCAGCTGAATAAATTATTAATATTGATAAGTTCAAGTTTACACCCTTACATGTGCAATTATTAATAAAATCAAAATTTATTATGATATAAGTTTTTATATGTGACGACATGGCCGGTCGTCTTTGGAATTTATGTCCCTTTCCCCCATTAACTGCTTCCCCTAAGTCCATTTCCGCTATTTTGGGTTGCCGGGATGTTCGGTAATAGAATTCGAAGTGTTTTGGGACGCTTAGTCCCTAAATGAGAGCTTAAGTGTTGGAAAATGATCTGTAATCAGAACAGTATGAAGACGACCTTGGAATGGAAATCTGATGGTTCCATTAGCGCTGTTAGGTGATTTTGGGGTTGCGAGCGTGTTCGTAATGTATTTCGGATGTCCGTCGCTCATTTAGGCTAGAAATGCCGAAAGTTAGAATTTTGAAGTTTCCGATCCGATAGTGAATTTTTTATCCGCGGGTCAGAACGGGATTCCGGAAGTTGTTGTAGCACCGTCATGTAATTTGGTACGTGCGTGCAAAATTTCAGGTCAATCGGACATGTTTCTGTTAGGTTTTGAATAGAAAGTGAGTTTTGTTAAGTTTTGGAAGTTTTAAGTTCAAATCATTGATTAAATTGTGTTTCCGGCATTGTTTTAGGTGACATAAGGATTGATACAGGTTTGAATGATGTTAAGGGATAGGTTCGTAGGTTTGGTTGAGGTCCCGGGGGCCTCAGGTGTGTTTCGGATGCTCGACGGGTTGGTTTTGGGAGTTAGAAGGTATTTAATGTTGCTGCTTCTGTTGTTTCCGCTTCTGCGGTGTGGGGAGCGCAGAAGCGACACCGCAAAAGCTGATGGGCAATCGCATGAGCGGAAGGAGGTCATGAGGTCACGAACCGCAGAAGCGGTCTAGGTTCCGCAGAGGTGGACTCGCTTCTGCGAATGGTGGATCGCAAAAGCGGAACCTGAGGGGAAGAGTGTGGACCGCAAAAGCGGTGGATTTTCTGTGAAAGCGGGATTCGCTTCTGCGATGTAAGGTACGCAGAAGTGGAGTTTGGAATTTTAAGTGGAGCCGCAGAAGTGGCATTTTGACCGCAAAGGCGGGAACGCCGAAGCGGTCCCTGATCCGCGAAAGCGGAAATCGCTGTGTGTTAAGAGAAAATCCGAGGGTTTAATGACATAAGTTGAAAAATCAAGTTTGAGCTCGGACCAATGCGATTTTGAGAGGGATTTAAAGAGGAGATTACTGGGTAACGTTTCTATGATCCTTTCTAGCTTTAATCCATCATTTAGTAGTTAAATTCATCTTTTAAATTCGAATTAAGGATAAAAAATGGATGAAAATTGGGGTAGAGTTCTTAGACCTAAGTTTGATGATTTGAAGGGGCATTTGACCTCCAATTTGGGAGATTTTTATCTGGTTAGACTCGTGAGAGTGCGAGGTTTCTGAAAATGTGAAAATTATTCGATTCCGAGACGTTGTCCTGAGGGGCATCTTGGTTATTTTACCTATTTTCGCACCTTAGCTTTAATTTTAATAGTGTAATTAGTTACTTGCGATGTTATTTACAATGTGTAATTGATTTGAAAAGATTTAGGCTACTAGGAGTCGGATACTCGTGCCAAGGGCATTGTTTCTTAGCGGTTTTGTACCAATTCGAGGTAAGTGGCTTGTCTAACTTTGTGTGGGGGACCTCTCCCCTTAGGATATCCTTGCCGTTGTTTAAATGCCTTGTGCGCGAGGTGACGGGTGCGTACTTGTGCTAGTTGTTGAAAATTCACCTTACTTGACTTATTTAGACTCTGTTTCTTCACGTACTTAACTGTTAAAAATGAAATTTCACTTGTCTTCGCTTAGGGAAAGCATGTTAGTAACTTATTTGCTGTACTTGACTAATTTGCAATATCTGTCTTCTCTCGAGCATGCTACACTCTAGAATTTTACCCGTTGCTTGTGCTTAGCTTCTTCCTGTTAGTATTGATTTGTTGTGATGTGTTTTATTGATGTGCTGGACTATGGGTTCAATTCCCGGGAGATCCTCTGTTATTAGTATGCTGGAATATAGGTTCGATTCCCGGGAGATCCTCTGTTATTGCTATGGCGGACTACGGGTTCAATTCCCACGAGATCCTCTGATATTTACATGACAGACTACGGGTTCAATTCCCAAGAGATTCTCTGATATTGATATGATAGACTGCAGATTCAATTCCCGGAGATCCTCTGTTATTGGTATAAAGGAATGCGGGTTCAATTCCCGGAGATCCTCTGTTATTGATATGATGGACTGCGGGTTCGATTCCTGGGATATCCTCAGATATTGGTAAAAATGGACTGCCGGTTCAATTCCAGGAGCTCCATGTTGCATCCTGACTTTTGAGTGATTTTTCTTGTGTTCGTAGACTGTACTTGCAGCCTGTTCTGTTTTACTTACTGTCTAGCTAGAACTTCGCTATTTACTTCATTATCTACTAATTATTTATCTTACATTATTTCCTATGTTCATCTCAGTAGGGCCTCGACCTTCCTCGTCACTACTCCACCGAGGTTAAGCTTGGCACTTTCAGAGTACCGCTGTGGTGTACTCATGCTACTCTTTTGCACACTTTTGTTGTGCGGATCCAGGCACTACTGGTCGGGCGCGCTATTAGTGATTTTGGAGCTACATTTAGAGGCTTGAGGTATGCATCTGTCATGTCCGCAGATCCGAAGAGTCTCCTTCTATTCTACCTTTAGCTAGCAGTTTCATTCATGTACTCACTTGTTGTAGACATTTCTTGATGTTAGAGCCGTATGTTATATTTTACTCTTAGCCTGTGTTGCCCGTGGGTTTCCAGGTCTTGGAAGTTTTACATTATTTTGAGTCGAAGTGTATGTGCCAGGTGGCACCCTATACATTTTCTCATGTTATTAAGTATTATTTATTGTTTTCGTAAAGATTGTTGAATTTTCGCAATGTGTCAAGCTTACCTAGTCGCGAAGACTGGGTTCCGTCATGACAGGTTCCCGATTGGTGAACTAGGGTCGTGACATTATATCAATAAATATCACTTTATTGTGGTATTCTTTTATTTTTGTAGTACAAACTGGAGAATAGAGCGGGTAACTTTTCATATATATATATATATATATATATATATATATATATATATATATATATATATATATATATATATATATATTACCCCGCTACAAGTTGTAGTAATAGAAGATATTAAATCTTTCCTTTATTTGCAATCTCAATATAACCAACCGCTTTCGTGAATACTTTAGAAACTCAATAAGTTTCTTTGAGACATAGAATTTGGCATTTTGGGTTGTTCCGGCCACGTTGACTAGGAGGGTGATTTCCCTTTTCATTGTTTCGCTCGCCATGTTGAATCCATTGAGGACTCGAGAGGCGGGCACGATCTGGTCAAGCAGTCCGCGTAGCTCTACCACCCCCAGACCTGATAATGTTGGTCGAGCTACCTGGATCCACAAGTACACGTTTAATTTGAAATGTATTTACAAGGAAAAATATTACCACTGTGTCATTGTGACGCTGAGACAAGGTCTCAATGTCCTCTTTGCTGAGCCATTACCAAGGCTTGTGTGCGGCAAAGTTCCCTAAGGGTTCGTTTGAACCCCTGGCCAATACCAAGCACCCAAAATGTCCCAATTAGACAAGTGCAAGCATGGAAGTGCCAGCCTTGTGCATCAGAGTTCCATGGGTGCTCAAGGCTCCCAAGGTAGTGCTTGCACTAAGGGGACCCTAAAGTTCTATCAAGTCGAACGTAGTTCCTTTTTTCTTTTCTTTTCTTTTCTTTTCTTTTCTTTTCTTTTTTCTCTACTTATTCTTCTTATTCTTTTTTTTTATTTTTTTCTTCGCTTTAGTCTTTTTCTTCCTCTTGTTTTCCAATTCTACTCCTGATTACAAAAGAAGGGTATGAATGAAAATAAATAAGGCTCAAAAGGGGTAACAAAGAATAAAATTATTTGGGTAGCTGAACAAAATGTCTTCGTCATTCCAACTTTGGACATGCCAAGTGCAATATGCAATTGAAGGTAAACAAAGAAATCATACATAGTACCTCTTCACTGCATCAGAATTGATAGACATATCTGTACATTTGCCTTCTATGTCTGTTAATTACAAAGCATCACTCTTGTCACCATGAACGACCCCTGCTAGTTTGGGGCAAACATGACATTAGCTTCAGCCTGATGAGCAACGATGAGTTTCAATGCTAGCTAGACCACTTTAAATTTCCGAGGACGCACCTTCTTGTTGTATACTCTTTCTATTCTCTTCTACTACAATTGACCATGACATACAGAATTCAATCGTTTCTCATCAATCAAACTCAACAGCTCTAGCCGGGTTTTGACTCACTTATCATCATCTATTTCAGCTTGTGCAATGATTTGAAAGGATGCAATCTAAACTTCTGCATGTATAACTGCCTCGGTTCCATATACTAGCAAATAAGGAGTTGCACCTACTTTAGTGAAAACATTAGTGCGATAACCCAGAAAGGCAAAAGGTAACTTTTTATGCAATTGCCTAGAACCTTGCACCATCGTACGAAGTGCCGTTTTTGCGTTTAGAGTGGAGTTTTGATGCATAATCTTGAACTGTTGGCATACCTCTTTCATCAAATTACTATTGAGGTTGGTCGCATTGTTTGTGATAATAACCTTAGGAACTACGAACCGACAAATCATGTTTGAATGAACAAAATCCATCACTGTCTTCTTGATCACAGACTTGAAAATTACAGCTTCGACCCACTTGGTAAAGTAATCAATGGATACCAGAATAAACCTATGCTCGTTTGATTCTGCCAGCTCAATTGGTCAAATTACATCCATGCCGCAAGCAACAAACGACCAAGGTGCGGAAATTGTATGCAACTCAGATGGCAGGGAATGAATCAAATCACCGTGCAACTGACATTGATGACATTCGTGAACATAGATGATGCCATATCGTTCCATGGTGAGCCAATAATAATCTGCTTGGATTATCTTCCTTTCCAAGACATACCCATTCATATGCAGCTCGCAAACTACAGAATGCACTTCGACCATTATAGTTGAAACTTTTTTATAATCTATGCACCTCAGTAGTCCTAAATCTAGAGTTTTCTTGTACAAGATTCCCCCACTCAAAAAAAATCCACTAGCTGGACGTCGAATGGTTCTATTTTGATCATTTGTGCCATGTACTGCATATACTATTCCTTGATATCGTGGAGTAGAGGTTCGCCATCAATTTCCCTTTCAACCACATTATAATAAGTATGACGATCACGAACTTAGATATGCAGGGGTCGACATAAGCCTTGTCCGCATGACGTAACATTGACGCCAGAGTAGCTAAGGTATCGGCAATCTCATTATGAACCCTGGAAATATGTGTGAATTCTACAACTCTGAAGTGTTGATTAAGATCATGCAGACATTGTTGGTACAGAATGAGCTTCAAGTCCCGAGTCTCCCATTCTCCTTGAATCTGGTGAACCAACAAATCTGAATCTCCCCGAACCAATATTTCCTGTACTCCCATGTCTATAGCTAACCTCAAACCCATAATGCATGCGTCATACTCAGCCATGTTGTTGGTGCAATAAAATTGAAGCTGGGCTGTTACGGGGTAGTGTTGCCCTGTTTCAAAGATAAGTGCTACCCCTATTCTGACACCTTACATGTTAGCAGCTCCATTAAATAAGAGTTTCCAACCTGGCTTTTCATCATGGTAAACCTTCTCCACACACATAACTTCTTCATGAGGAAAATAAGTCTTTAGTGGCTCATATTTTTCATCAACTAGATTCTCGGCAAGGTGGTCGGTCAAGGCTTGGGCTTTCATCGCAGTCCAAGTCACATAGATAATGTGAAACTCTGTGAGTAAAATATGCCACTTCTCATGTCTTACTGTGGGCATAGGCTTATGAAAGATATACTTTAGAGGATATATGCGATAAATATGATAAGTAGTGCAGGACGAAAGATAATGCTTCAACTTTTGTGCCACCCAAGTCAGGGAGCAACTTGTCCTCTCAAGCAGAGTGTACTTGACCTCATAGAGAATGAACATCTTACTGAGATAATTGATTTCTTGCTCCTTATTTCCCGTTATGTCATGTTGACCTAATATATAACCAAATGAATTATCCAAGACTATCAAATACTGAATTAAAGATCTCCCAGGCTATGGTGGGACCAACACATGTGGGTTGTAAAGGTACCTCTTAATCTTATCAAATTCCTCTTGTCACTCGTTGGTCCACTTGATTGCAACATTGCTCTTTTTCAGCTTAAAGATGGTCTCACAGGTTGTCGTGAGCTGAGCAATAAACCTGCTGATGTAATTTAGTCTTCCGAGCAGGCTTGTCACCTCTCTTTTGTTCTTGGGTGGTGGTAGCTCTTGAATGTCTTTGATATTCGACGAATCCTACTTAATACTGCATCGGCTGACCATGAATCCCAGCAGTTTCCCAGATGTAACACCAAGTGAACATTTTGCTGGATTGAACTTGAGGTTATACCTGTAGAGCTTTTGGAAAACCTTCCTTAAATCCTTAACATGGTTAGACTACTTCTTTCACTTTATAATCGCATCATCTACATAAACCTCAATCTCCTTATGTATCAAGTCATGAAATATGGTGGTCATCGCCCTGATGTAAGTTGACCCAACATTTTTTAAACCAAATGGCATTACTGGTAGTATTTTTCAAACCAAATGGGATAGTGAACGGTCCGTCTTCTGCTTTGCGGATATTGAAATGATGTCGCTGTTGGAGGAAATTGGGGGTTTAGCCGGAATTCCTTAGGATAGCCCAGGGTTTCTCATGCCAGTAAACCGCAAAGGTAGAGGTTTCTTTTAAATGATGAGACTCAAAAATAATCCTTTGAAGGACTCCTACATATCCTTCGACTTCATGTATGAAAGGTTCGGACATAGCAAATCATACTGCAATCACATGGAAGAGTTCACCCTCACCTCTTTAGGGCACATACATAGGAGAACCTTTGTATTCATGTTCTGTTTCCTGGGCATGATAGTTTTTCCGATGAAGAAGGCTAGAATCCATACAAGACTAGCAATAGTAACCGAAGCCGCAACAGAGGGTATCGATGGGCAGACATTCAACATAGCACTCATGATCCTCGCAGAACTGTACCTAGCCTTAGAGAAATGTCAGCAAGGGGCACCTCACTTTGAAGGGTGAAATCTACTACTACAACTCCGGATCATTGAACATCTTCAAAAAGGAAAGTATAGGCAGGAGATCATACGCCGGGATTGGGATGATCACATTGCTTTCCATCATCCAAAGAGGATGCACTTCACGATGGATATGTTTGCTCACCCGGAAGACTCCAGTGGATAGGTTGAACTATTAAGAAATCTGAGTAAAGAGCAAGTACAATGGATGTACGAGTGGTTTCCAACCTGAGAGTTTATCATTAGGTCTTGGGATGCGCCATTCCTTGTACTCATCGGCTTGAGAGGAACTTACCCTTATGTCCCTCTCCGAGTCATGAGGCAAGCCGGAAGGAAGCAGATTATACCAAGAGTGGAAAAGATGAGTCATTACTGAACTGATTTCCAGGATGACGATAGCTCGCACAGGTGCTGAGCTCAGCATATGTGGCATTCCAAAATCATTCTAGAAAAGGAATCTATGGAGCCAGACATGTATCGGGCGAGATATGTGCCACTTTATCTGGGATGATTAGAAGATAATCATATTGGCTTGGGAAAAACAGGTTTCATCCATGGTCACAGGGTTGTTGATAAGGAGGCTGCAGCGAAGGTCAAGTATAATCAGTTAAGCAAGCGAATGCGAGAGTGTAAAAGTGAACACCAGGAAATACTATAGGCTCAAGAGAAGGAAATCAATTAATGGAAAGACATGGTTGTCCGCGCAAGCAACCGTTTAGGGTACTTAGAACAGGGTATAGTGGAGCTGGAAGGCAACTTTCTTAAATGGATCAACGACTGTCAGGAAGCTGAAGGTAATGAAGGCAGGCGTTTGACTCAGGCTTAGTTGTTGCTGGGACTGCACGAGCTAATGAAGCTGTATGAGGGAGGCAAAGATACCGAATCTGGGGAAGGTCCTTCCGAGACCAAGTAGTTAGGGTTTTACTGCTTTCTGGATGTAATAAGGCCCTTGTGCATTAGTGACAATTTTTCTTCATTTCAATTTTGTTTTGACTCATTCTATTTTTATCAATAAAATGAGGCATTTGGTACTATGAGTTCTCTAAATAATTATTTGTCTCTAAACCTACCTTGCGGATAACGAGGAACCTAAATAGGAAATGATTTATTTCTTGCAACAATGTGTTTACATACCGCAATGTTTTCTTCCTCGAAATCTGCAATAACTTTTTACCTTTTTATTTTGCATTTGTTTTATCCCCCTCCCCAAAAGTTAGTTCCTGCATTCTGGCACCATCAGCATATTCAACAAGATCTAAGGGTCCTCCTCCTCCTCCGAGTCCCCCCAGAAACAAGAACAAAGGAAAGATGGCAGATAATGAGGCAAGAAAGGAAATTGAAGGAACTTCTCAGAGTACCCAAATCACCAAAGAAAATGTTGCTCACTTGGAGCAAACTTTGCTAAGGTTTTGAGAGGAATTGGACCATGTCCATAGTTTCTCAAGCTTGTCCATCTCTCTTGCTGATGCAGATGTCAACAACCAGGTCCCTGCACCTCCACAGAAGATTCCAAGCCATGTTAGCAACACTGCTCCACCGCTCATCCCTGAGCCTCAAAATGCTCCAAACCACCAAGATACCCCTATCTTTATGGATAATATGCCATACTATACACAGCCCATACCAGATTTATCAGAATCATATTCACTCATTCAGAACCTGGCTGGTGAACTCAAACTCACTAACAGGGTTCAAGGTGTGGAAGGTGATAAGGGCGTAAAAAGTGTAAATTATGAAGACCTTTGTGTTCAGCCTGATGTCGAACTCCCAGAGAGGTACAAACCTCCTAAGTTCGAGATGTTTGACCGTACGGGTGATCCCAGGGTCCACCTCAGAATGTATTGTGAAAAATTAGTGGGAGTTGGTAAAGATGAGAAGATCTGCATGAAGCTATTCATGAGGAGTTTGAAAGGGGATGTTTTATCTTGGTACATCAGCCAGGATGCAAAAAGTGGACGAGTTGGGTAAACATGGCGTCCGATTTCATGGACCATTTCAAATTAAACACTGAGAACGCGCCAGGCGTGTTCTTCATTCAGAATTTGAAGAAGAAGCCTACTGAAACCTTTCGCGAGTATGCTACTCGTTGGAGGTCGGAAGCTGCCAAAGTCAGGCCGGCTTTGGAAGAAGAACAAATGAATATATTCTTCGTTCGTGCCCAGGACCCACAGTATTGCGAGAGACTGATGCTGATAGAGGGGCAGAAGTTCGTTGATATCATGAAACTGGGAGAAAGGATTGAAGAGGGAATAAAAAATTGTATGGTTACCAATGTTGAGGCACTGCAGTCCACCAACAAAGCCTTACAATCTGGTGGTTCATCAAAGAAAAAGGATGTACACTCCGTAATGGTTGAGCAAAGAAACCATTCTCCTATGAAATACCAACGGTACCCTCCAACTCCACTCACGTACCAACCTTCTCTAAATTACCAAGCACCTTCGCCCACTTACAAAAATCCACCATCCGTCTACCACTCATCTCCACCACCAACATACCATCCCACCTCGCCAGGATATTCCCAACCCACATTCGTGTACCAAGCCTGCACACCCCAACCTCCTCACTATCCATCACCACCTACCCGTTAATATTTCCCTCGACCAAGACCAAATTTTGACCGCAAAGCACCCAGACAATACACTCCTATTGCTGAACCCATTGACAAACTTAATGAGAAGCTCAAAGCCGCCAGATATGTTACAACCATCCCAGCCATAACCCCAGAGAACCCATCCCAATGGACTAACCAAAATAAAACCTGTGCATACTATTCGGCGATGAAAGGCCATACCATTGATGAGTACTGCTCGTTGAAAGACAAAATTCAGACCTTAATTGACAACAAGGTCATTGTCGCTAAAGAGCCTGCTCCTAATGTTCATAATAACCCTCTACTAGACCACAAAGGTGGAGGCATCCACATGATTGAGGTAGAAGACGACTAGAACCCCGAAGGGTTGATTGGTTTGATATCTGAGGGAAATGAGCCCAAGAAACTGGTGGTCACTCTTAATCCTATAGTTGTGCAAATCCAGCCATCTGAGGACAATGTTGTGAATATATCTGTACCGTTTGAGTTTGAGGCACCTCCTGCAAAAGTGCCAAATCCAATTGAGGTGGAGTTTGGGACTCCAAAGACGCCCGCACCGATTGAAGTTACTATGTTTCCTCCAAAGGTGCCCATTTCAGTCACCATGGCAGATATGATCCCATTTCAGTCCAAAGCCATACCCTGGGACTACACAGCCGAGGCAAGAAGGAAAGAAAAAAGCACGTGCAGGTGAAGCAATTGTCGTGCAGGGTATGACTAGAACAGGCAGGGTGTGCACACTAGAGCACTTAGCTGAGTCCGGCAAGCATGCCTCTGGACGTCCCACAAAAACTGGACTTGACGATCTTTGGAGAAAGATACAGGCTAAGGAATATTCAGTTGTTGAACAGCTAAACAAGACTCCGACACATATTTCCATCTTGGCATTGCTGCAGAGTTTCGAGGCGCATAAGAACGCCTTGATGAAGATATTGATCGAGGCTTATGTCCCAAGCAACATAACAGGAGGCGAAATGGCAATCATGATAGGGCCGGTGTTGGAAAGTCACAAAATCACTTTCCACGAAGATGAATTGCTGCCTGAAATGCTCAGTCATATCAAAGCACTACACATCACCGTGCAATATGAGGAGAATTTCATCACAACAATCCTAGTTGACGGAGGTTATAGTCTCAACATTTGTCCACTGATCACCCTCAAGAAGTTACGCAAAGGGTTGAACGAGATAAAAGATGGGGCTATTAATGTCAAGGCTTTTGACTGTTCTCAGAGGTCCACTCTCGGAGAGATTAGCCTGTGTTTTCAAATGGGACCTACTTGGTTTGATGTTGAGTTCCAAGTCATTGACATACCACCCTCTTACAACATACTGTTGGGACGACCCTGGATCCATGCCGTTGGGACTGTGGCGTCAACTTTACATCGGGCTGTGAAGTTCGAATGGAACCATCAGGAAGTAATCATCCATGGCAATGGTAGCAACCCCATATACAGTCACCATACCATTCCGATGATCGGAGGCAGAAGAAGAATAGGCGGGGAGACATATCATCATATCGAGCGGGTCAACACTGTGGATAAGGACAAATGGTGGAGTGAGAAGGTTGAAAGCATTCTTAATTGGAATAAGTATGAACCGTGGAAAGGACTCGGTAAGAATCTTCAAGGCATCACAAAACCTATCCAGTTGAAGAGACATGGTACTACCCTCGGACTGAGGTAAGAGTACACTTGGCAGGAATTCAGAACTGGTCACCACCATGGCGCGGCGTATATTACCCATTGGAACGCCCCATACCTCCGTTGGAGCAGACATTTCAGCCAGCTGTCACTCTCTACGGTTCAGAGGAAGATAAGGCTCTTGAAACGATGAAGAACCTGTTTCTGGAGGATGACATGGACTGTTGTGTGATCTGTAAAAAGGAAGTGGAGGAAGGCCCTTCCATTCAAGCTGTGAACCGAGGAGAGCGCCTCACCAACTGGTCAATTAGGACCACCATCGTCTGGAAACCTTCGGGGTAACATGGCTGAACAAGCATCATGCATGTTTATATTAGTTGTTTATTTACTTTGCGCATTTTGTCTTTACTTTACAAAAGAGCCCCGAGTTTTGAACATTTACGAATTCAATCAAAAGCATTTTCAGATTTATCAAATGTCTCGCTATTCATTACTTTTCTCTGCGATTTACTTTTCACACAAAATTACTATTACATGTCTTGATGATGAACCAACAACGGTAACTTGCAACGAGGCTATGCAACAAACGGACATAGACTCAGAGGAAGATTATATACAAGAAAAGGTTGTCAGAGAGGCCAAAAATTTTGAGAATAGGCATAAGTCCAACTTGGATGAAACCGAAGTCGTCAATTTAGGAGATACGCGCACCAGTATGCACTTATCACAGGCAAAGAAAGAGAAATATATAGAGTTATTGAAGGAATATGAGGATATCTTTGCATGGTATTACGGCGATATGACCGGCCTCAGCATGTTCATCGTCGCTCACAAACTACCTACAGATCCTGCATGTCCACCGGTAAAACAGAAGCTCAAAAAATTCAAGCCAGATATGATTCTAAAGATCAAAGAGGAGGTTACCAAGCACGTCAAGGCCGGAGTTCTTCAAGTGGTAGAATATCCAACTTGGTTCGCTAACATTGTCCAGTAGCAAAGAAGAATGGGAAAGTTAGACTCTGTGTCGACTACCGGGATCTCAACCGGGCCAGTCCCAAAAACGATTTCCCCTTGCCAAACATACACATCCTGATCGACAACTGCGCAAAGCATGGTTGCATTCATTCGTCGATTGCTTCGCGGGGTATCATCAAATATGGATGGATGAAGGTGATGCAGAGAAAACGGCGTTCATAACGCCTTGGGGAATGTATTGCTACAGAATGATGTCATTTGGGTTGAATAATGCAGAAGCTACTTACATGAGGGCCATGACTACCCTCATTCACGACATGATATATAAAGAGATTGAGGTGTATGTGGACGATGTCATCATTAAATCCAAGAAGGCTGCAAATCACTTGGAGGACCTCTGAAAGTTTTTTAACAGATTAAGGAGGTATAACATGAAACTGAATCCCGCCAAATGTGCATTCGGGGTCTTTGCGGGAAGATATTAGGTTTCATCGTAAGTCGCCAAGGAGTAGAGGAGGATTCAACAAAGGTAAAATATATTCAGGAGTTGCCACCGCCAAAGAGCAAGAAAGAGGTAATGAGTTTCCTGGGGAGACTTAACTGTATGAGCCGGTTCATAGCTCAGTCTACCGTCATTTACGAACTTATCCTCAAGATGCTAAAGAAGGATGCCGCCACCAAGTGCACCGATGAATGTCAAAAGGCTTGTGACAGGATCAAGGAATACTTGTCTACGCCTCCAGTCCTGGTCCCATCTGAGCCTGAGAGGCCTTTATTGCTCTATCTTGCAGTTTTGGATGGAGCATTGGGTTGTGTTTTGGGACAACACGATGAAACGAGGAGAAAGGAGCAAGCTATTTACTACCTCAGCAAGAAATTTACCCCGTACGAGGCACGGTATTCTTTGCTAGAATGCACCTGTTGTGCTTTAACTTGTATAGCTCAGAAGTTGAGACACTATTTGTGTGCTTACACCACCTACCTTATATCAAGAATGGATCCACTAAAATACATCTTTTAGAAGCCCATGCCCACTGGCAAGCTCGCCAAGTGGCAAATTTTGTTGAGTAAATTCGACTTTCTCTATGTCACCCAAAAGACAGTTAAAGGACATGCTTTGGTAGATCATCTCATAGAAAATCCTATGGAAGGGGAGTATGAACCATTGAAGACGTATTTTCCCGACGAGGAAATAGCTTTCATATGAGAAAATATTGCAGAATCCTATGACGGTTGGAGGATGTTTTTTTGACGTAGCAGCGAATTTCAAAGGGGTTGGTATCGGAGCAGTCCTGTATTGGAAACCGGTCAACATTATCCAGTATCTGCCAAACTCAGGTTCCCACGCACAGATAACATGGCCGAGTATGAAGCTTGCATCTTAGGGCTTAAACTGGCCATTGATATGAACATTCAGGAGTTTCTAGTGATTGGGGGATTAATACCTACTCATACACCAGGTCCGAGAGGAGTGGGCAACCAAGAATTCCAAGATACTCCCTTATTTGCATCACATACAGGAGTTGAGGAAGAGGTTCCGAAAAACGGAATTCCAGCATTTTCCGAGAATACAGAATGAGTTCGGTGACGCCTTAGCCACTTTGTCATTCATGATTCAGCATCCAGATACAAATTTCATTGACCATGTCCAAGTTAGAATTCAGGATCAACCTGCTTATTGTGCACATGTTGAGGAAGAAGCCGACGGAACACCCTGGTTCCACGACATCAAATGGTACCTGGCAACAAGAGAATATCCAGAGCTTGCTAGTCCTACTCAGAAGCTCACGCTTCGAAGGTTGTCCAACAATTTATTTCACAACAGAGGAATCATATAACAGAGGACTCCCGATTTGGGACAATTAAGGTGTGTCGATGAGACAGAAGCAACCAAGTTATTGGAGGAAGTGCACTCAGGGACTTGTGGACCGCACATGAACGGTTTTCTTCTGGCATAGAAGATACTCAGGGCAGGATATTTCTTGATGACAATGGAGACATACTGCATTCAGTATGTCTGAAGGTGTCACCACTGCCAGATACATGCAGATATGATAAAGGTACCTCGAAACGAGCTCACTGCAACAATCTCACCATGGCCGTTCGCCTCCTGGGGAATGGATGTCATTGGACCAATCGAGCCTGCCGCATCAAACAGACACAGGTTCAATCTAGTGGCGATTGACTACTTCACTAAATGGGTTGAAGCAGCTTCATACAAAGCAGTAACCAAGAAAGTCGTGGCAGACTTTGTCCGAGATCGAGTTGTCTGTCCGTTCGGTGTTCCAGAGTCGATCACCACTGATAATGGTTCCAATATCAACAGCGACTTGATGAAAGCGATGTGTGAAACTTTCAAGATAAGGCACATGAACTCTACAGCTTATAGATCTCAGATGAATGGAGCTTTGGAAGCAGCCAACAAGAACGTCAAGAAAATACTATGGAAAATGATCGAACAGCATAAGCAGTGGCATGAGAAGTTGTCATTTACTTTATTGGGTTATCGCACTACAGTTCGCACATCAACCGGGGAAACTCCCTACATGCTGGTTTATGGTACAGAGGCAGTGATTCCCGCCGAGGTAGAGATTCCATCCTTGAGAATCATACAAGAAGCTGAGCTAGAGGACGCAGAGCGGGTCAAGGTTCGCTACGAGCAGTTAGCCCTTATAGACGGAAAGAGAATGAACGATGTCTGTCACAATCAGTTATATCAGAACAGAATGTCCAGAGCCTTTAACAAGAGAGTTCGATCAAGAAAGTTCACACCATGACAGCTGGTGTTAAAGAAAATATTCCCATATCAAGATGAAGCCAAAGGGAAGTTCTCTGCCAACTGGCAGGGTCCGTACATGGTTCACCGGGTTCTAACAGGAGGAGCCTTTATTCTTGCAGAAATGGATGGAGAAATCTGGCCAAAGCCGATCAACTCAGATGAAGTGAAGGAATATTACATTTAATCACTATGCTTTTCTTTGTGATGTAATTTGAACTACGTCTGACCTGATTCTCATTTAAGAGGGGATACGTAGACAGCCCTATGGGTTCGGTCACATCATTATTAAAATTCCATCTTTCCCCGCATTTAGAACTGGGGCAGAGTTTTTAGGAGGACCCTCAAAATTCCGAAGTCAGTTTGCCAACTTTTGTATTAGCATCAACCTAGTAAACCGGGGCAGAATTTTAAGGAAAACCCTCAAAATTCTAAGACCAACCCGCTTTCAGTCATGCAGCACCAGCCCTCTAAACTGGGGCAGAATTTTGAGGAGGACCCTCAAAATTCCGGAGCCAGCGAGGTTGCCGTGCCTTGAACCACGTTACAGTTGTAGTTCATCATAAAAGAAAAACTACCTTTTGCTTTATTTTATATACATACATTTGCATCATATTTGTCAAATCTTGCATAAAATCATTTGGATCTCTATCTTTCAGCAACGCTACCCCAAGAGGGTATAGAGCGCCACGGCTCGAAGGATTCGAACTAACCTCCCCCTTACAGAACTCACAATTTTTCTTTGGATGCAGGAACCCAGGGTGAAAATAGGCGATGCATGAGTATTAAGAAACAAAGCCAATACCTACCTGACAAAGGCTTACTATCTACAATCAATGCTACACCAGTAGTCATCAATATCGCAATCATCTACTAGCTAAGAAAATCCTCGTCATCCTTTCCTTTATATTTTTTGCACTCTTTCATAAGGCTATTTTCTGCCTTCCGAGGTTAAGCTCTACCTCCATCCTTGCACAGGGCTATTTTAAGCCTCTCGAGACTAAGCTCTATCTCCATCTTGCATTGCATAAGGCTATTCTTTGCCTTCCGAGGCTAAGCTCTGCCTCCATCACTGCATAAGGCTATTTTATAGGTTTCGAGGTTAAGCTCTACCTCCATCCTTGCATAAGGCTATTTTCTTCCTCTCGAGACTAAGCTCTGTATCCATCTTGCATTGCATAAGGCTATTCTCTGCCTTCCGAGGCTAAGCTCTGCCTCTATCACTGCATAAGGCTATTCTCCGCCTTTCGAGGTTAAGCTCTACCTTCACTCTTGCATTAGGCTATCTCTGCTTTCCGAGGCTAAGCTCTGCCTCTGTCATTGCATAAGGCTACTTTCTGCCTTCCGAATCCATCCTACATAAGGCTATCTTTTGCCTTTCGAGACTAAGCTCTGTCGCCATCCTACATTGCATAAGGCTATTCTCTGCCTTCCGAGGCTAAACCCTACCTCCTTTATTTTGCATTTTGGCTAAAAATTTCCACCCTATCTTATTTGGGATGATATATCGCCCCCGAATTTAAATTCTCGCTTTGGATGAAACATCACCATCCTTGTATTCATTCGGCTGAAATATTACCACATTCACATGGGCTGAAATATCGCTAACTTATTCAAAGGCGTCATAGTTCGGAGGCACCATCCGCATGGTATGAGAACACCATTTCATGGCCTGCGAATCTATACTTTTATGCTTTTCATAGCCAGGACATCATATTCTGAGGACGCCATCCTAATCATCCAAAGACAACTTCATGGTTCAATGGGAATTTGCATCACGTTTAAATTATGCAAAATATCTGCACATCGTTCATTTGCAGGTACGCCAGCTGGCACGGTTGTCTCATGTAGGAGCGTTCCCGCTCTAGTTCTCCGCAGTTCGTTCGATCCTCGAACCCTTGCCAAATCTCAAACCCCGTTGCATCTACCGCTTCAAATTTTCATTGGCACATTCCGCCAGTGGCTCCTGAACTACATACGGCCTGATTCCTGTAAAACTAGGGATATGTAGGTAGCTCAGAAGCTAGATCACGATCAAAATTCTCGTACAATTGTCACTCCCGGTCAAAATTGACCATATTTTCTTTACCCGAGAACTCTTTAATCCTCCTCGGGTAAAGAAGGGCAGCTGTTGATACCCAATTTTCCCCTATGTTTCTTTGTACCCAAAATACTTTCAAACTAGCTTTTGAATGCATATATAAGCATCCACGAGAGGTTTGGTATTTTTCTATAATTTTCCAAACATTTTAAAACCAATTTATCACTTATTTTTATAATGTAAAATCCAATATTCAGTGTCAAATCTTGTTATTTTAATAAATAAATTATTTTATTCTCTCATTTACATAAAAATATATTTATGTAATTTTTACAGGATTTTACAAAGCCATTAGGTATTTTTAAATTAAAATTGCATTAAATTGCAATGTTAGCCTATTTTCTCAAATTAATAAGTATTTCAAGTGTAAAATCGTTCATGATATTTTTAATTAATTCCTAACCTGTTTTATTGTCTCATTAATTTTATTGGATTTTTATAAAATTGTTTACTATTATAAAATTAAATGTGGGAAAATTGGCTATTTAAAATATAGCCCTTATTCTTTCAATTTTAACTCCTATTTCACATCCAATTCCAGCCTAATCTTAAACCAAATCCACCCAACCCAATTTAAATACCCAACCCGTACCAAACCAAACCTTACCCGCCCGGTTTCCCCACTTCTATTCCTGGCCGTTGATCTATGAGATCAACGACCCACATTATTTCTTGCCAAATTAAACGCCCAAACCCCCTTAGCCCTAATCACTTCTTTGATTCTGCCGCCTTCACTCCCAAAATGCTCTCTAGATTCTCTCTGAACCCTAATCACTTCTGGCCTTCTTCGCCGGGTTTAATGGCCATTCTAGGCCGGAAACTCAGATGCTCGTCCATTTATCACCTTTCCTGGCCTTTGGGTTCGAAGATCCGGATTTTGTTTCGAGGGTAACTGGACCAAAGGTCTTTTAATGGGGGTTTCACGGCCATGTCAGGCTTTTCTCCGGCGAGCTTTTGAAGTCCTGGATCTTTACCAAGTTGCGATGAGCCGTCTAGGCTTTTCTCGCCATTTCTGAGGCCTTTTATGAACACCATAATTGATTCGATGTTCTTTCTCCTGTTTCTCTGTATTATTTTGTGATCTTCTTTGAGTTTTGTTTGTTTTCTAAGGTTTTTATGTATTTCTCATCTGTTTCTCCACCTAGTCGTGTTTAAAAAAAAGCTGTTCATCTTCTCAAGACTTAGGATTTCCGTTATATCTACTTGTTTCACTTTGATTTCTTCCATTATTTTACTTCACCGTAATTCCTAAGTGTTTATCTGTGTTTTCTATGTATTCTCCTTATTATATTTTTCTAGTTTATTCAAGTAGTTTCTTTACTGTTCTTCTTTCATTAAGCTTCCATGAATGTTTGTGTGCTTTGGACTTTCTGAGTTTACTCTTTGACTGATTAGCTTACCTTTCGCCTTTTGAATCGACTTGTGGAAGAAACCCTAGATTTTGGGGTTTTCACACCATTTCTGTGCAATTGTTTGTTGCCTGTTTGATTTCGAAAACCTAATTCATTAAACTCTTTGATTCTTGCTAAGATTTGGAAGACCTATGGATCTCATGACTGTGCTACTCTACTCTGTTTATTTTTTTTAGCCTCGCATGAATCTGTGCAATCTTTTATAGTCAGGCCATTCCTTTCAAAATAACCCTAATTCTTGGGGATTGATTTTCTATGTAACTTTATTTGATTCTTCCCTCATTTGATCTGGGCCTATTCTTGAGTTAGTTCAATATTATGTACGAATCTTTGAATCCCCGATTTACTAGGTGACAATTGATTTAGCCCTTACCTTATTTACCTAACCGTGTAGTTTTAAAAGTTTCTCTCATGTATTTACCCTTGATTTCATCATGTGTTATTGATTTTCTTTCCTTAAATACGACTTTGTCCTCTCCTGTTCAAATTCGAACTCCTTAATTAAAGGAGTCCCCTTCTTCTAATTGATTCCAATTGGTACCGAATTATTCTTGCCTTATTTTCTTGCCTATTTTCAAACTATAAATACCTCCACCCTTTATTTTAAAAAGGGAAAACATCAGTCCTCTCTATTCTTGCTCACAAAAATTCTCTGCTTTTCTTTTCTTGCTACTTGCTCCCTCTGTTAAAGGCTATCCGGTTGAAAGTCAAGGCTAGTTATATAATTTCTCTTTGCATTAGTCATGCAAGTGCAACTGGTAGGTTCTAATCTCTATTACTAGTCCTTCAACTACTTGTTTATTTTCACCCTGTCTTTGCCTGATGTACATATAGCTTAGGTTCAACATATAAATCCCTTTCTTTGCTTGTTTCTTTCAGTACTTTACTTAAGTTCTAACATGCTTAATTCCCTTCCCTTTATTCCCTTGTCTGATTAGTTCAGTATTTCATGTAATTTTAGTATGTTTAAGTCCCTACCCCTTGTTCCCTTGTTCATGTTGTAGATTTAGTTATGTTAAACCCGCTTTCCCTTTTACCCTTCACCTGTTCGTGTTAAATTGAAATATGTTAATACCTGATTCCCCTTTCCCTTGGTTGCTTACATTCAATATGTTATTAAATCCAGCATACTGAATTCATTCCTTTAATTGTGCACTATTATGCTTTAATTTAATCTTGTCTGCTAAGTGTTTGTATTATTTTCTTGTTCCTTGTTTGTATGTGAGTGGTTATGGACAAGGGTGGCACCCTATTTCCATCTCTAGTTTAGAATTAAGGTTTTCAATAACCTTTACTCAAAGAAATCCATCCCCCATCCCCTCTCTTATGTGTTTGAGCTTGGACAAAGGCATGCCGGTGTCTTAGTCACCTTTCGTGCCCTCGTCTGACTTGTTTACAAGTCTGCTCCTATTTGTAACCTTTGTAAGGAGTTTAGAGTGTGCCAGTCTCATTCAATAGGCTGGGTATGACCACTTCATACACTAGTTTCCCTTTAATCCTCACCTTGCACTTTTTCTTAGCCCTTTAAGTTCCTATCCCCCTTTTGGTAAGCCATGCTTAAGGACATTGGAGTCTCCTCTGAACTTGGATGCCTTAGGGTTGGTAATTCCACACTTGCACTATCCTAATTAGGGTGCAAGCAATGCCTGGGTCTCTTTTGAAGGCCTTTGAAACTTTGTAACACTCTAAAATGAGAAAATTTGGTAAAGGGCATATATTGGACATTAAAGTCTCTTCGAGATTCCTTGGGCCTATTATAGCAACTGATGTACTTTTAAATTTTTACTTCTTTTAATGTCTTTAGTTTTCTACCCTGTTTTGTAGTAAGTTGTAATGTTAAAAAACTCGGGGTATAGTGAAAGGGATGTGGGGGGATTTACTTTCTCGCATGCATTAGAGATCATGCCTATAGGGTCACTTTACTTCATTGCATCAGTGTCCTCTATAGTTGAGTTTATTTTTTCTTGGTTAAATATCATATAGAAATCATGACTATAGGCTCATTCATCTTTGCATCACTAGAAATCATGTCTTAGGATCTTTACTTTATTCATGTGTACTGTTACCATGCCTACTTTTTATGATGTTGCATCCATCATGTAGATACCATGTCCATAGGCTTCTTGTATTGCATCGACTTCATATAGAAACCATTCAATTAGGTTTGCATCTTATAATCTCACCTAAAAAGCATGCCTATAGGGACTATATAAACGCTAGACAAAACAATTGGATGTCTAATTATGTAAACGCTGTAATCAAAGGGTAATAAACAGTTTTAAGTCCAGATCCGTTAATGTTTCCAGCAACTCAGTTTTTTTTCAACTTATCTTGAATCGATTCACTTTCAAAACGGGCACAGGTCTGCCCCTTTTCGTAAATTTCTGAGCCTACATGCTATCTTCTATGTTGAACCTGCAACTGTTTTGCTTAAGTTCATATGTTTCAAAGTATTTCAAAACTTCTTACAACCTTTTACTTAACTTATACAATTGATTTACAACCCTTTTCTCCAAAACTTGTCTGCAGTTTTAAAATTTTAACAGACTTCCGTCTGAAGCTCGTGCTAAAACCTGTCTGCAGCTCTAGACATTTTAAACAGAATCCTGTCTGCAACTGGTATCTTTTCCCTAAAATCTTATTGATTTTCTAAGGTCTGTCGACTTCTAAGATGGGCCCGGGGAGCTCGAAGCAGATTTTATGTCCAATCCTTATGTGTTAAACTAACCTGCCCGCTCTCCTAACCCCTTTTAAAGACCAAATCAGTGATTGATGTTATGCTAAATTATTTGCTGTATGTTACAGGGTTTACTTGAGCCTTTATTGTTTATTTGCATCCCTCTTATTAGCTACTTGTTTTGTTTGTCTCTCTAGCACTTTTACCTTTGAAAACTCCATATAAGTATCCTACTTCCTTTTCCCCCTTTAGGATTAGAAGTCCTAATACCCCGGGACTAACAGGTTTGGGGCGGGTATTAGCATCAATAAGTAAACGATACCAACGCTCCTTAATACCTTAACGTTGTGATAATATCATGAAGCGACCCCTTTTTGGGAGTATGAGCTAGATATTGCATCGAATGATCCATATTATAGTTAAACCTAGGACCCTTCTTTCTCTTATGTGCCTTATTTGTTTTCTTAATGCTTTTCAAACTAATCCTCTCTCCTATTTCAGACTTATGCCCCTTCTTTTTTAAGCTTTCAAAATTGTGTGAATATATGCACTTCATTTGCCTACTTGCCTCACCTTCTTTATAAAGTCACAATTAGCACAGCCGGGAAGCACATTTGTGGATCTTGAGGGGTGCCTAACACCTTCCCCTCAAGATAATTTCAAGCCCTTACCCAACTCTGGTTATACTCTCCTAAGGTGTCCTAATGCACAATAATCATTAGGTGTCGACTCTTCAGATTTCGTAACCCAATTCCCAAATGGGAAATAGAGTTGTTTTGCCCATAATGTCGTAAAACCCGATTTCGCTCTTTGAAAAAGGTGGCCTAGACACCCAACACACTTCAAACTCACCAAACACATATATCAACACAATGGTAAACATAATACGGGGATAACAGGGCTGAAATACAAAAAATGACGGGTCGGATCGTCACAACTATGATTTTCAAAGGAAAAAAATAACAAAGGCATGCATTTACATCATAACACAAGAAAGACATTTTACACATTATTAAGCTACTGGTCTTAAATCCCAGTCTCAACAACCTAAATCCTCGAATATATCCGAATGGATCTCAACTTGGGCTTGGTTGTAAACCTGGCCCAGTTGCTGCTATGAAACATGAACAATGGGTCTTAATTGTAATGACCCAATACTTAAACAAACCAAGAAAAAATGGAAATTAAAATTTTAAATTCATAGAAGTCCCTTTACAATACTTGAAAGCCCAAAATATAAAAAAATTTCTAAACCAAACATATAACTTTACATTTTTTTTCTGAATATAGCTAAATATATTATATGGAGCTACCTTAATCAGTCTACAATTTATAATGAACTCCAGTTTATTAAAAATCCCAAAATTGAACAAGGAGGTAATATGAATTTCATTAACGCCTTAAAATAGATTTCGTAAAAAATAAAAAATAAAAAGGGAATCCTAAACTGTTGTTGCTCCAACTCCAAATGAGTTAAGAGTGTCATGAATTGAACCATGTGTAGGGGTCAGATTCACAATACATCTTCAAATGTATGGGCCTACAATGTAACCAAGTTAATCCTAACACAAAATGAGTAAAAGGGAAAAGACAATGTATCCATAAGTCTAACCATATTGAGGGTCGACCTTATAGACAAGCAATAATCCCAAACCATGATTTATTCTATGTCTCTCAAATTCGTAAAGGAAAAGAAGGGAGAAAGGGAAATAACATAGACATATATTAAAAAAATCCAGATTATTATGCACTATAAAAGGATGAATATGACTTTGAAGGGGTCATATTCACTTCCCTTTTGGGCTGCCATAGGAGAAGAGCTTTGGACACATGTTTCATAGATATATATGCATACTGATTTTGTAATCCAAAGATGTGAGTTTTGACAAATGAATACAACACCACATCACAGATTTCATGGTTCAAACTTAACAATCATCTAAACTAACATATGGTTCAATTAACTCTAAATGCAAACAATCATGATTCCTAGACCAAATATCAAAGATCAACTAAACAAAAAAGTTCCAAACAGAGATTTTTATGCACAAAATTGATTATATTCAAGACGAACATTGTACATACATGGAAGAATAAAAAAATACGACTGAAAATTGACCAAATAAATGTCAAGAAAGCCAAAAGAGAGATTGAAACCCTAACTTCAGCAGTAAACCAAGCAAGACAACAACATCAAAACCAGATCCAAATGAAGATTGTTTTAAATTAAGGACCAGCAAAAGGACACCATAAAATCTCTACTTTACACCATGTTTCAAACTTGAAAGGGATAAGATATTTTTGGAGTTTTCAAAGCTATTTTTAAGAATGAAGTTTTCGGAGAAGAAACAAAACTTTTCAGAAAAAAATGCTGATGAAAATGTGCATCAGAATCTATCTTTTTTTCAAGAAAAATAGAGGCTATATATAGGTTGTCTAAATGGAAGGAATCTTTTAGCGTATTCCTTATCCTAAGGAATTATAATACAGTCTTTTTAACAGCCTTTGGTACAACTCTTCCATTTTGAACATATTTTTTAAACAGTTAGGACAGCCGTACACTTTCCTAGATATATCTGATTTTAAGCTTAAGTAAAACCCCCTTTTTACCCTTTAGGTTATCGCTTATTTTAGATTTTACCTAAGCTTTCTAATTCAAATAAACCCCCTAAGGTTCTAATAATTTCCAAATCCAACTCAATAGAAGCAGAAACACAAAGAAAAGACCCAATAATTTAGTCGAAATGACAAAAACTAACAAGCATGATAATATAACCTAAATCTAACTAATCATAAAAATGAAAAAAACTATTCTAATCAAACCTAAATGAGAGCTAACTTGGACAAATACTGATAGAAGTAATGATGACAATTGAAGAAGCAGACATGATGAAGCAATGCTAACTTAACTAATTACCTTAGACTTATGCATTTTGCTGACTAAAATATGCTTTGATTAAGAAGGAATTAATAAACCAGGTGGGAATAAAGGAAGTAAAAATCCAAAACTGAAAATTCCTAAAACATGCTGCCAAAACAAAAAATACTTGGACATGCATAGATGGATCAAACCAACAAAATAATCGAACAGAAAATCTAAACAAGCCAGAACTTTTAAAAAGTTAAACATGCTCTAGTTAACGGATGGCCAAAACAATTAACAATCAATAGAGAGAAAAGAGAAGAAACCTAAACATGTTGCCCTAACAATTAAAAACATGAACATGCTAAAAAATAGACAAAGATACGATTTAAATGAAAAAGAAGAGTTACCTATAATGCTACCGAAAAGGTAAATTAGAAAACTCGTCCAAAAACACTCCAAAATGGACTTTGACTACCATTAATCGATTATTCTAATACGAACAATCAATTAATGGAGGCTTTAAGTCCATTCGACTAACTGCAGACCAGGAAAAGAAGAAGAAAAATTTTAGGGTTGTTCCGAATCATGAAATCCAAAATTCGAGGTGCTCAAGGCTGGTTCGAAAGAGGTTGAAGGTGGTTTGGCATTTAGAAAGGGGTAGGAATAGTAGGGGGTGAATTTGGAATGATTTGCAACAGTTTAAGTTTTGGCCTTAATTTTTGATTTGAGAATCGACCGGACCAGGCTTGGTTTGAAGGAAGTGGAGTGAAAATTTGAAATGGGGAGATGTAGGGGAGTTTGTAGTATCATTTTGGAACTGATTTGACCATCGGAACCGCCGTGAGGCAATTTTCGGTGGGTGGTTTGCGGCGGAGGCGGTGAGGGAACAAAAGGCAGATAGGGTTTCGTTGGTGGGGGTGATATACAAAGCATAATGAGATGAAATTTGATCTGGGGCAGGGGGACGCACTTCCAACAATTATATAATGATGGATCGACCAGTTCCAGGCCGTTAGATTGATGAGATCCAACCGCTGAGATCAACTTGATATAAAAAAGGTCGTTTGAGAGTTATATGTGGTGGACCGGGTTAATCAATTTTGGTCCTGGTTATTTGGTTGTGTTTGGGCTGATTTTGGGGATAAAATTGGGTCCAATTTCGGAAATCAAAGCCTTCCTATTTCTTTTTTTCTAATTAAAAATTCTTTCATTTTTCTATCTTTTTTTAATTTAAAAACCTTAATAGTAAAACATCCTAAATAATCTAAGATATGAGATTAACCTATTTAACTAGTTATAAAAATTACATCGTTTTAAATAAAAATGAAAAAACAAACAATAAGCTAAGAATTAAAAGATAAAACATGTAAAATGAGCTATTTTTCTGATTTTCGCATTTTACGAATCAAATAATTACTGATTAATTCTAAAATGTTCAACTATAAATACTAATTGCAATGCATAATACTTTTTTGTATTATTCATGATTTAAATAAATTAAACATGCAGATAATTCAGAAAATTGTAAAGAAATTCCTAAAATGGCCAATAATTAACAAAAATATATTTTCCTTGGGATTTATAGGAGTATTTCATAGAGGGAAAAAATCGCATGCTCACACCTACCCCTCTTTGATTGGAAATACGCAGGATTTTCGGACAAAGATTAAATGAGCAATTACGAGAGATTTTTGCGCATTTGAATCTCTATGTGAAGCATTTTAAAAAGATCCTGACTGACCCTTACTTCAGAGGTTACCTACCTATCCTTGGCTATTAATAAATCAGGTCAGCATAGTTCTGGAAGTTTTTTAGTAGCTGGGACTACTAGGAACAGTGAATTTACTATTGTTGCTGTTGTTTCTGCTTGCTGAGCTCTTTATTACACCAAAATGAAAGATTAAAAGCTAAACTAGCTAAGCCTTTCAAGTACAAGTCATAAGATTTCTATCTATAAACCTTCTAAGCTTGATCTTGAGTCTTGGCTGGTTCTTCTTGCGGACTCTGATCTGGATCTTGATGCTTGTTAGCTTAAGCAGTCCGCATCTTTTCTCTGCTTATGCACTTGAAGTCCACTTATTTTCTTTTCTTTCATCACATTTGTTTGGGCTGAGATTTCTTCTTTTGGCCATCTCAAACCTTGCACCTCACGGTAGAAAACCTGCTCAAGCACCAAAGAAAACAAGCGAACGAAATTTTCTGCCCCAATTTTTACTAGGAAAATTTCATGACTTCAAGCTATTTCTTTATTGAATGTAACTAAAAATAGGATTGGGGACCTAATTTGGAACAGTCAAGACACCTACTGGTCAATAAGCAATATAAATAATAGGAACAATATGCAGTATGTGAAACTGCATTAATGACCAAACATACTACGATTCACAATAAGGGAACAAGGCAACAAGTAACAATGAGAATACAATAAATGGTGATACGAAATGTCGACAGAATCACAATCCAAATCCTAAGATCAAGACATAGCAAGGGAAAACAGGTCAATAACACATATCCTGCAATGATGTTCACATAAGGTCTTATTCAACTCTTTCCACAATTTTACCTGGCCTCGCACGAAGCACAACTCACGAAAATCCAGCATCTGAAATATAACACTTGGCATCATTTGCCCCATAAATCTCACGGTCCTGCTGACAACTAACTGGTTAACTAGTGCCACTCTCACATATATAATGGAAAAACGGGGGAATTTCCACAACCTTAGCAAAATCGAAAGGCATTCACCTATAATAGGGGTGTCCAACTATGTCAATGCTTGTGCAAGCGTGTTTAACATGAATTCCACCAACTAGTAAGTACAAGAAATGGAACGGCCAGCACCCGAAATGTATGCACACAGATAGAATAAATGAAAACATCAGCTCAAAAAACAATAAGTTTAATAGGGTATCTCTCAAGATATCATCTTCTAGTCCCAAACATAAATATGTGTTCTAGGGATCTCTTGGTATCCTCAATATATGTGCTAGGGAGCTATCGGAAATTGAACCCGCAGTCCCAAAGTAAATATGCAGGGGGTCTATAGGGAATTGAACCCGCAGTCCCAATCGATCCCGCAGTCCCAAAGTAAATATACAGGGGGATCAATCGGGAATCAACCCTGCAGTCCCAAAGTAATCAATCAAGGGAGCTACTGAAATCCCACATCCGTAGTTGTCACGACCCTAGTTCACCAATCGTGAACCTGTCATGACGGTACCCAGTCTTCGGGACTAAGTAAGCTTGACACATTACGGAAATTCCATAACCTTCATAAAAATGATAAACAATACTGAATGACATAAGAAAATTTATAGGGTGCCGCCTAGCACATACACTTCAACTCAAAATAATGCAACAACCTCCAAGATCCGGAAACCCACGGGCAACACAGGCTAAGAGTAAAACATAACATACAGCTCTAATATCCAGAAGTGTCTACAACAACTGAATACATGAATGAAACTGTAAACTAAAAGATTGAATAGAAGGAGACACTTCAGCTCTGCAGACGCAAAAAATGCAGTATTCAAGTCTCCAAGTGTAGCTACGAAGTCACTGATAGCGCGCTCGACCAGAAGTACCTGGATCTGCACAACAAAAGTGTGAAGAAGAGTAGCATGAGTACACCACAACGATACTTAGTAAGTGCCAAGCCTAGCCTTGGTGGAGTAGTGACGAGGAAGGTCGAGGACCAACTGAGACAAACATAAGAAATAATATAAGATAAATAAACAGTATCAAAGGACCTTCAGGGAATCGAACCTGTAGTCCATCATATAAATATCAGAGATCTCCCAAGAACTGAACCCGTAGTCCATCATATCAATAATAAAGGATCCCCCGGGAATTGAACCCGTAGTATGTCATACCAATAACAGAGGATCTCCCGGGAATTGAACCCGTAGTCCGTCGTACCAATAATAGAGTATCTCCGGGAATTGGACCCGTAGTCCTTCATACCAATAATAGACGATCTCCGGGGAATTGAACCCGTAGTTCGTCATACAAATAATAGAGGATCTCTCGGGAATTGAACTCTTAGTCCCAATCGTAGAGATCTTGTAAGCTTTCTGGGCTATGTAGAGATGGGATCAGATTCAGTGAAATAGGAGGCTCAAGTGGTTCATCCTCTTATTCAAGGGATATTCTAAGAGGAATGTACTCCATTCGTCGGTGAGGGATCTATGCTAGCTCGTCTATCTCTTAGCATCGATGGCAGGCCTACTTTTATAGCTAGAGCACAACAATTCAATATTTATTGAAAAGAAGCCAAATACAAACAACAGATAGGAATCTAGAGTCTAGCATGCTCTCAAATAGAACAAATATAGCAATTAAGTTAATTAGAGAAAATAAGTTACTAACATGCTTTCCCTAAGCTAAAACAAGTGAAATTGCATTTTATTAGTTAAATATGTGAATAAACACAACCTAAATAAGTCAAGTAAAGTGGATTTTCAACAACTAGCACAAGTACACACCCGTCACCTCGCGCACAAGGAATTTAAACAACAATAAAGATATCCTATGGGGAGGTCCCGCACACAAAGTTAGACAAGCCACTTAACTCGAACCGAAACAAAACCGCTAAGAAACAATGCCCTTGCCATGAGTATCTGACTTCGAGTGGACTAAATCTATTCAGACCAATTACATATCATAAATAACATCGCAAGTAACTAATCCACTATAAAAATTAAAGCTAAGGCGCGAAAATTGGTAAAATGACCAAAATGCCTCTCAGGACAACGTCTCGGAATCAAATAATTTTTTCATACCTGGTACTCTCATGAGTCTAACCATATAAAAATCTCCCAAATCGGAGGTTAAATGCCCCTTCATATCATCAAAGTTTGGTCTAAGAACTTTACCCCAATTTTTATTCAAAATCCGAAATTAAAGCTTGAATTTGATATTAGATTGGTGGGTAATAATCATAAGGAAGTAAAGAATCGTTACCAAATCATTACCTCTGAAAATCCCTCAAAAAATCTCCTAAAACCGAGCTTTCTAGCTTTAGTTTTTGTAAAAATGGAAGAACCCTCATTTTTGAAAAGCTTATAACTGCCCAGAACATTTGTACATCGCGATCGCGTGGATGGCCACGTGTTTGCGGAGAGTAAAATTTGAGTGGATGAAAAATCGCATTCGCGATCGCGGAGGCATGGATGTGAAATCGATGAGCTGGAACTGGACCCTACGTGAACACGAAGGGTCTCACGCGATCGCGTTGAAGGAACTGAAGGGGGTTTAGGACTTGGTCTTCGCAATCGCGGGGAATGGAACGCGAACACGATGAAGGGAATGGCTGTGCCATGCGACCGCGGATAAGGGCACACGATCGCAATGAAGGGTGAGGCAAAGATGCGCGAACGCAACACCCGCTTCGCGATCGCATAGAAGAAATCACTAACTGCAAATTGCTGCTGCAATTCTAAATTCCAAATTCCTCCGTTGAGCATCCGAAACACACCCGAGGCCCTCGGGACCTCAACTAAACCTGCAGACATATCCCATAACATCATTCAAACTTGTACCAATCCTTAAACCACCGAAAAAATGCAGGAAACACAAATTAATCAATGATTTGAACTTAAAAACTTCAAAACTTAACCAAACTCGCTTTCGATTCAAAACCTAACCAAAACACGTCCGAATGACCTAAAATTTTGCACGCACGTCCCAAATGGCCTGACGGTACTACAACAACTTCCGGAATCCCGTGCCGACCCTTGGATCAAAATTCAGTATCGGACCGGAAACTTCCAAAATCTAACTTTCGACATTTCTAGCCTAAATGAGCTACTGACATCCAAAGTACATTCCGAACGCGCTCCCAACCCCGAAATCACCTAACGGAGCTAACAGAATCACATATTTCCATTCCGAGGTTGTCTTCACACTATTCTAATTACAGACCTTTTTTCAACACTTAAGCTTTCATTTAGGGACTAAGTGTCCCAAAACACTCCGAATTCTATTACCAAACATCCCGGCAAACCAAAATAGCATAAATGAACTTAGGGGAAGCAGTTAATGGGGGAACGTGGAATAAATTCCAAAGACAACCGGCTAGGTCGTCACATCCTCCAACACCAAAACATTCGATTGTCCTTGGACGAGAATAGAGAACATACCTGAAGTAGCAAAAAGATTAGGGTATTCGCTGCGCATATCCCGCTCGGTCTCCCAAGTCGCCTCCTTGGCCGGCTCACACAACCACTGAACCTTTACTTAAGCTATATCCTTTGACCCGAGCTTTCAAACCTGCCTATCCAATATTGCCACTAGCTCCTCAACATAGGACAAGTAATTGTCCAACTGGACTGAAGTGAACTCCAACACGTGAGACGGGTCTCCGTGATATATTCGAAGCATCAAAACATGAAATACCGGATGAACCCCGGCCAAACTGGGAGGTAAAGCAAGCTCATAAGCAACCTTCCCAATCTGCTTCAAAATGTCAAATGGACCAATCAACCTCGGGCTCAACATCCTCTTTCAAAACCTCATGACGCCTTTCATAGGCGAGTCCCGAAGCAAAACCTGCTCACCAACCATGAAGGATACGTCAGGAACCTTCCGGTCCGCATAACTCTTCTATTTGGACTGGGCTGCACGGAGTGTATAGTGAATCACCTTGACCTTCTCAACCGCATCCTGAACGAAATCAGTGCCTAGTAGCCTGGCCTCGCTCGGTTCGAACCAACCTACTAGTGATCTGCATCTCCTACAATATAAGGCCACATAAGGCGCCATCCGAATACTGGACGGATAACTGTTGTTGTATGTAAACTCAGCCGATGGCAAGAACTGATCCTAAGACCCTATAAACTCAATCACGCACGCATGGAGGATATCCTCAAGAATCTAAGTAGTGCATTCGCACTGTCCGTCCTTCTTAGGGTGAAAAGTTGTACTCATGGTCACCCGGGTACCTAACTTATGCTGGACGGCTCTCCAGAACCGTGATGTGAACACTAAATCACTATCTAAGATGATAGAAACTGGAATGCCGTGCAGACATATAATTTCCCTGATATAAATCCCTTCTAACCGCTCCGCTGAGTAAGAAGTACATACTGGAATGAAATGAGCGGACTTTGTCAGCCGATCCACAACAAGCCAAATAGAATTTAACTTTCTCGCTGTCAGAGGGAGACCAATCACAAAATCCATGGTGATATTCTCCCATTTCCACTCCGGGATCTCCATTTGTTGGAGTAACCCTCCCGGTCTCTGGTACTCAGCCTTTACCTGCTGACAGTTGAGGCATCTAGCTACAAACTCTGCTATGTCCTTCTTCATTCTCCTCCACCAGTAATGTTGCCTCTAATCCTGATACATCTTCGAGGCGCCCGGATGGATGGAGTACCGCGAGCTATGGGCCTCGGTAAATATGAACTCCCCAATATAATCAACATCGGGCACACAGATCTGACCCTGCATCCTCAATACCCCATCATCTCCAATAGTCACATCTTTAGCATCGCCATGCTGAACTGTGTCCTTGAGGACAAGGAAATGAGGGTCATCATACTGCCGCTCCCTGATACGATCAAATAATGAAGACCGAGAAACCACGTAGGCTAGAACCCGACTGGGCTCATAAAGGTCCAATCTCAAAAACTGACTGGCTAGAGCCTGAACATCCATCACCATAGGTCTCTCTGAAGCTAGTAAATATGCCAAACTTCCCAAACTCTCCACCCGGCGACTCAAGGCACCGGCTACCATATTGGCCTTGCTCGAGTGATAAAGAATAGTAATATCATAATCATCTTCCAACCATCTTCGCTGGTGCAAGTGTAGATCCTTTTACTTGAACAAATGTTGCAAACTCCGATGATCCGTATATATCTCACAAGGCACGCAGTACAAATAATGGCGCCACATCTTCAAGGCATGAACAATAGCAGCTAACTCAAGGTCATGGAGAGGATAGTTCTTTTCATGCACCTTCAACTGTCTTGACGCGTAGGCAATCACCTTACCGTCCGATATCAATACCGCTCCAAGTCCAACTCGTGAAGCATCACAATATACTGTATAGAACCCCGAACGAGTAAGCAAAATCAAATAGGGGCTGAAGTCAAATCCGTCTTGAGATTTTGTAAGCTGACCTCACACTCATTTGACTAGTGAAAAGAAGCACCCTTCTGGGTAAATCTAGTCATAGGGGCTGCATTCGACGAGAACCCCTCCACAAAACGACGATAATACCCCGCCAGGACAAGGAAACCGCAGATCTCTGTAGCCGAGGAGGGCCTGGGCCAACTCTTCACGGCCTCCACCTTATTCGGATTTACCTGAATGCCCTCACTCGATACCACATGGCCTAGGAATGCCACAGAACTCAACCAAAAATCACATTTTGAAAACTTTGAATATAATTTCTTTTCTCTCATGGTATGAAGCACTGTCCTCAAGTGCTGCACATGATCTTCCCGACTCCGGGAGTGTACAAGAATATCATCTATGAAAACAATGACAAATGAGTCGAGATAGGGCCAGAATACACTGTGCATCAAATGCATAAAAGCTGTTAGGGCTTTGGTCAGCCCAAATAACATGACAAGGAGCTCGTTATGACCATACCGAGTCCTGAAAGCAGTCTTCAGGATATCTAGCTCCCGAATCATTAAATGTTGATAACTTGAGCGCAAATCAATCTTACAAAACACCCGTGCGCCTTGAAGCTGGACAAATAGAACAACAATACGAGGCAAATGATATTAGTTCTTCACTGTAACTTTGTTCAACTAAGGATAATCGATACACATGCGCATAGAACCATCCTTTTTCTTTATAAAAAAGACAAGAGCACCCCATGGGGAAACATTGGGTCAGATAAAACCCTTCTCAAGCAATTCCTATAACTGATTCTTCAACTCCTTCAACTCAGGAGGAGCCATACGGTAAGGAGGAATAGATATGGGCTGAGTGCCCGGCAACAAATCAATTCCAAAATCAATGTCCTGATCGGGAGGTATGCCTGGTAGATCAGCTGGGAACACATCGGGGTAATCCCGTACTATTGGAACAGAGTCAACAGAAGAGGTATCGGAACTGACATCTCTCACATAGGCTAAATACACAGTGCACCCCTTCTCAACCATACGTTGAACTTTAAGAAAGGATATAACTCAACTGGGAGTGTGATCAAAAGTACCAATCCACTCAATACGTGGAATACCTAGCATAGCAAGTGACACGGTCTTAGCGTGACAATCAAGAATAGCATACTGGGGCGACAATCAGTCATTGCTGAAGATAATATCGAAATCAACCATATCAGGTAATAAAACATCTGCCCTGGTATTAAAACCATGAATAGTAACCAAACATGACCGATATACGCGATCAACAACAAGGGAATCTCCCAAGGGAGTGGAAACATAAACAGGAGAGATCAAGGTCTTTCGGGCTGTACCGAAATGCGGAGCAAAATAAGATGACACATAAGAATAAGTAGAGCTTGGATCGAATAGAATCGATACCTCTCGGTGACTAACCAATATGATACCTGTGATAATAGAATCGGAGGCAACAGCCTCGGCACTATCAGGAATGGCAAAAAATTTGGCCCGGTCCCTACCTCGAGGGCGACCTCTATCTCCCGATCTCCGCCTCTGGCTGGATGGGCAGGTGGGGTGGCAGCTGGAGCTTGAACAATGGCCTGTTGACCCTGTGGAGCATGCTGAGGCTGTGGAGTCTAAAAAGGCACACCTATACCACGTTTGGGGCACTCTCTAACAAAATGGCGGTTATCCCCGCACTCATAAAAAGCTTTGGGAGGGCGCGGTGGCTGTGACTGACTGGATCCACCCCTGCTAGTCTGACATCTGGAGGTACCCTACACAGGAGGCGCACTAGAAACTGGGGGTGCATAATAAGGTTCCTGATATTTGGGATGAGCTGGAGTACCGCTGGATGAAGGAATAGCCAAGTGAACTGGGCGACCCGTATAGCCCCTACCATGACGTCCTGCTCTTGAAGTATGGGTACCAGAGAAATGACCAGACTCTCGAGACCTCTTGGCCTCTCTCTCCTCTTGCTCTCTAGCATGCATACCCTCTATCCTCCTGGCTATACTCACCACCTATTGATAGGGTATATCCATCTCCAACTCTCGCGCCATGCCAGACCTGATGGAAGGAATAAGATCCTCGATAAACCTGTGAACCCTTTCACGAACAGTAGCTACCAAAGCAGGCGCATGCTGGGCCACCCTAGTATAACGGATGGCATACTCAGAGACAGTCATAGGGCCCTAGCGCAAGTGCTAAAACTTCGCGCGCCATGCATCTTCGAGGTTCTAGGTAAGAAACTCCCTCTAGAGCATATTTAAAAAATGAGTCCAAGTCAGGGAGGCAGCCTCGTCTCGAACAGTCTAGCTCAAAGGTGTGCCACCAATCATAGGCGGCTACTTGAAGCTGGAAAGCTGCAAAAGAAACCCCACTCGAAGCAATAATACTCATGGTGCGGAAAATGCGGTGACAATCCTCCCAAAAATCCAAAGCATCATCTGTAGCTAGCCCACTGAAAATAGGAGGGTCATACTTCTTGAACCACTCCAATCTACACTGCTCATCCTCCGAAGCAGGTGCCACCATCCTCGGGCTAAACCAGTACTACAAGCTAGGAAGGAATAATATCTAGAATCATTCCCATGCACCCTCTGCTCTGGAGTGTGGGCTGCGGGTGTCTAGGTTCCTCCCCCGGCCTAGGACGTGACTGCAGAAAGTGAAAGCATCCCAGCTTGCGACAGCGAGGTATACATGCTCATAAATTGCGCCAATGCCTCCACAACAACTGGAGTAGTGATGGCTGTGGGTGTCTCTGGTGCCTGAGTCCTGAATGGGTCCACTGGTGTCACCTCGGCATCTACTTGCGCAGGTGCTCTAGCTGCACCCCGCGCACATCCACGACACCTGCCCCTAGCTCCTGTAGGAAGTGGTGCGGGCCCTGATCTTCCTGGGTCGTGTGTGTCCTCCCCATATGTGAGATAATATAAGACAGAAATTTAGAATTGGTGTCAAAAACATAGCACGACATTGAATTCAATGAAGTGAAGATTTTTCCTAAACAGTTACATAGCCTCTCGTAGATAAGTACAGATGTCTCTGTATCGATCAGCAAGACTCTAATAAACTAGCCTGTGTCCCGTGACTCCTATGAACCTAGAGATCTGATACCAACTTGTCACAACCCTAGTTCACAAATCGTGAACCTGTCAATATGGCACCTAGTCTTCGCGACTAGGTAAGCCTGACACATTGCAGAAATTCAACAACCTTTACAAAAACGACAAACAATACTGAATGACATAAGAAAATGAATAGGGTGCCGCCTAGCACATACACTTCAACTCAAAATAAGGCAACAACCACCATGACCCAGAAACCCACGGGAAACACATGCTAAGAGTAAAACATAACATACGAGTCTAACATCAAGAACTGTCTATAACAACTGAGTACATGAATGCTAACTAAAAGGTAGAATAGAAGGAGACTCTTCGGCTCTACGGACACGGTAAATGCATACGTCAAGTCTCCAAGTGTAGCTCCGAAGTCATTGATAGCGCGCTCGACCAGAAGTACCTGGATCTGCACTACAAAAGTGTGCAAAAGAGTTTGATGAGTACACCATAACGGTACTGAGTAAGTAACAAGCCTAACCTCGGTGGAGTAGTCACGAGGAAGGTTGAGGCCCTACTGAGATGAACATAAGAAATAATATATGATAAATAAACAGTAGGTAATGAAGTAAATCTCGAATATCTACCAAGAAAATTAGGTGTGTATGGTGATTCTAAGGTTAGTGTTAGAAGTGGTGATTTTATTATTGATGGTGTTTATATTTTTCATGCTTCAGTTTTGAATTTAATTATGTTTCGGACTAATTTTTTAATTAAATGAATGCAGTGTGATGTGTTAAATTCTGTTAGAATAGTTGCCTTAAGAATTATGTTAAGCTTGTTTGTGTATATCTTATTTTATGCACCTTTCAGATTCTCGTTTTTGTAAATATTTCTTTCCTGTATCCTTTACCGTATGTAATTTCTTAGCCCCTCGAGACACGACTTGCTCCCCCCCTCCGAAAATAAATGTGAGAATCTGAATCAATGCAGGGACTATAGTATCATCTCAGTAAAACTAACAACAAATACCTTTCTTCTGCATACAACATCTCCGCTTCTAAAGTAAAAACAAAATTTATTCATAGCATCCTATGGGCATTTCTTAGATCAGAACACCATATTTTAGAATAAGATACGGTGTCCGTATTTTATTAATTAATATCAAAAATTGCTAGCTGTAGCGATCGCGGCATTTCCGACTTGCACACCATTCTTCTATCTTAAAGGTTTTTGTGGATATGCTTTGCCTACTTATTAAATTCATTCTTCCTATAACAGGATTAATTATTGAATTAAAGATATGTCTCGATCAATTCTCTCAATGTCTCATCTCGCCCAGATGGATCAGCCCACATTGCACGGGGATCCAATATTTCAGCCAGCATCACAGCCGTCTCAATATGTTCACTCAACATCTCAGCTTGCTCTGATGGATCAAGCCGCATCACAGCTTGTGTCGGCAGTTTACACTATGTCACTGCCATCTTGGTGAGTTTACTCGACATCACATACAACTCCAACATATCAGAACTCAACACAACCAGCTCCAACATTTCAGACTACATCTTGGAAGAATTTTGGAGCCACTGGACTGTAGAAGCAATAGGTAAATACTTTTGACTATTAATGCATATTCAGCAGTCCGTTTTATGCATTTGTTCATCTGTCTCACGGCTTCATCTTATCTCTTTCTTATACAGATTCAGAAGAAAATGTGAAAAGAACTCAAAGTGAAAGTCAAGGAAGTGCTAAATTTAACATGCAAAGAACGTATCATGGTTGATTTTGATTACCTAGTTTAACCATTTGGAGAAGCACACAACCTACTTTTTGGCTTTCGTGAAATGTTAGCGTGTGACGGCATTTTATTTCTAATCAACTGTGAGAAATGGTCTAGTTTACCTTTGTCATACTCCAACCGCGTCTTCGATCAAGTTATAAAGTATAATGTCACAGACCGGATAACTCCCTAGCTATCTTCCGTGCGGCCTTAGTCACAATTCGCCCCTGCGATGTGCTAAGTCAGCCTTTCCCCAAACTAACACCACAACAAAGCTAAGAGAAGCTAAGAAGAAAAGCTTGTGAGAAAGCTTTGTATTAAACAAGAGAGCTTTGTACAAGAGTGTTGGATTGCTTGATTGTTTTCTTCTATGATGGAAAATGCCAAATGCTAGCCTATTTATAGTTGCTAGAGTCCCTAACCAACGGCTATGATCTATCAAAATCAATGGCTAAGATCAAAAGCCTAGAAAATTCTACAAGTCTCTACAAATATCTTTAATATACAAGATGGGTCTAGAGTCTTCCATTTGTGGAAAGATCTAGACTTGGCTAGAGAAAGGTTGCCATGCGTGCCCCAAATCATCGCCTTCATGTCACCCAGTCATCGACTGCGTGGCATAACCTCATAGAAAAGGGCAGAGTGTGACAACCTCCCCCACCTATTGCGTCGACGCCCTCGTCGACTCTTCGTGGAATTCCCGGATTTGATTTTCAAATTGCCAAAGGGCTTCCTTTGGCTCCCAACTTTCCTCGCTTTCCGGTAGCCCCTTCCACTTGATAAGGTATTCATGCAAAGGTTCCCTGAACCGTCGCCGAGTCAACTGGTCAGCCATGATGCTTTCAACTTCCTTGTCAAACAATGTTGTAATGGATGGTGGTGCCCGATGTGACTCGTCCGTGATGGGTCTTCCATGTCTGTGTGGTATGACTTAAGACAACTCACATGGAAGATAGGATGTAACTTGAGTTTGGGTGGCAGCTCCACCCGATAAGAAGCCTTGCCCACCTTGGCAAGGATGGGGAGTGGTCCCTCGTAGCACCGAACTAGCCCTTTGTGCAACCCGCGTAGCCTCTTTTGTTGCTCGGCATTGAGTTTAAGCATGACCAAGTCTCCCACGTTGAATTCCAAGTGCCTCCTCTTCTTGTCAGCCTACTTCTTCATTTTCTTGGAGGCCTTGTCAAGATATGCCCGAGCTAAGTCCGTTTGCTCGTTCCAAGTTTTTGCCGTCTTGAACGCCGCTGGACTCTTACCAGTGGACTTGTTGACAAGTCCATGTGGTGTCAAGGGTTGCTGTCCGGTTGCAAGCTCGAATGGGCTCTTGTCAGTAGCCTCACTTCGTTGCAAATTGTAAGAGAATTGGGCAACATTAAGCAACTTGGCCCAATCTCGTTGGTTGGCACTCACATAGTTCCTCAAATATAGCTCCAAAAGTGCGTTTGCCCGCTCTGTTTGTCCATCGGTTTGTGGATGGAAGCTGGTGGAAAAGTGTAGATCAGACCCCATCAAGTGAAATAACTCCGTCCAAAACTTGCCCAGGAAGCGGGGGTCTCGATCACTGATGATAACTTGAGGCAAGCCCCAATACTTCACCACACCTTGGAAAAATAGCTGAGCCGCCTCTAGTGCTGTGCAGTCCTTCGTAGCAGCCATGAAGGAAGCATATTTTGAGAACCGATCCACCACAACCATGATGCTACCTTTACCTTCGGATGTGGGCAAAGCGGAGATAAAGTCCATGCTAGCACTCTCCCATCGACATTGAGGTATGGGTAAAGGCTCCAATAGTCTTGCGGGTGCCCGTTGCTCCACCTTGTCCTGTTGGCACACAAGACAAGTCTTGACGTATTACTCGATGTCGTCCCGCATGCGAGGCCAATAGTAGTTAGCCTCTACCAATGGCTAAGTGCACTTTTGTCCTGGATGACCCGCCCATCGGGTGTCATGGCACTCCTTAATGATACTCTTGGGCAACCTCTCCCATTTGGGCACATAAATCCGTTGCCCCTTGGTACGCGACAAGTCGCCTTCTACCCAAAATTGTTTGGTTTTCCCTTCTTTAGCCATCTACACAAGTTGCTTGGCTAAAGGATCATGCGCCATGCCTTCCTTGATAAGATCCAAGAGCTCCACCTGAACTCTTGACATTGCCGCCAATTCTGCCTTTCGGCTTAGCGCATCCGCCACAAAGTTGGCCTTGCCCGGTTTGTGCTCCAACTCGATCTTTTGATCCACCCCACGCCCGGGTGGCAGCTTACGGTGCAACTCGGGTGGCATCACATACTTGAACTCTTCTAGCACGTTCTTGATGCAAGCGGGGATATCACCATCAACTCCCCCTTCTTCCTCTTGCTGAAGAACAGCTAACCATGTCTCCTCCCTACGTTTGAGTCCCTTGGCCAGCTGCATGGCACTAAGTTGGGGAGATTTGGATGTCTTGGGAGGGGTAACAGTTGGGACCATGCATGGTTCCCCTTCCAACATCATTAACGTGTTGAATCTAGGGAACGAGATAGCATTGAACTGCCGAAGGAACTCCATCCCTAGAACAATGGAGAAATCATCTATTGGTGCTACCGAGAAATCCACCTTACCTGACCAGTTCCCTAGCTTCGACTCATTCCCTTTCGCCACGCCAACCACGGGTTTGGCATCGGCATTTACAGTCTTGAGCCAACCCTTGGAGTTTGTAACCTTGAGTCCCAACCATTCTGCCTCGGTTGGAGTCATGAAGTTGTGAGTGGCGCCCGTAACAATCATTAAGTGGGAAACCTTGTTGTTGGCGTGCCCCTGCACGTACATGAGACTCCTGTCACCCGCCTGGGGAGGAGAGGGCTTAACGTTCAATGCACTAAGCAGCTTAAGACACCCCATTGTTGCGGGCCGCCCAATTTGATAGCCCAATCGCCCACAATCTTGGGCTAGTGAGCCAACACAAGGTCAAGAGTGCTAGCTTGGCCCCATTCCAGGAAGTTCTAGACAACTCTAACCCATTTGAGCTATTAAATACTCTAGAATTCTCCATAGAATTCCAGCACATGTACATAGCTAGAAAGTGATAGAACTCTCTAGAATTCTCCATAGAATTCCAGCACATGTACATAGCTAGAAGGTGATAGAACTCTCTAGACTCTCTAGAATTCTCCATAGAATTCCAGCACATGTACATAGCTAGAAAGTGATAGAACTATCTAGTCTCTCGAGATCTTGGCAAGCCTCCCCTATAAATTTGGGATGGCATTTGGCATTTGCACAACTCGAAGAAAATAATACAACAAGCAAGTCAAGCATTGTAATTCTCTCTTAAGTGCAATACAAGTTTCTCATTTGACTCCATTGCTTTCTTCTCTAGTTCGAGAAGCTCTAGGCTTACTTAGCAACATTCAGCAAAGTTGTCTAAGTGCCGCATGGGTTAGCTGCGCAAAATACTTATCTCGTGACAAGTGGCATCAGAGCTAAGGTTTGCACACACGCAAGTTAGCTCACAAGCAATGGCCAACACTTCGAACATAGCACAAGAGGGTGTTGTTGGTGTGGATGTTCCACCGGAGCCAAACCGCAACCTTGAGAGAGAACGAGGCCAAGGCAAGACTCGTAGCAAGTCCAGGCCCCATCTATGAATGCGTAGGAGCCTCGTGTGAACACTCTCGAAAATATATTGTCCGCCACTCAAGAAAGCCTCGAGGGATTGGAGGAACAAGTGGATGGTCTCGAGGGGGAATATGTCGAGTTCACGGTGGCAACAAAGGCACTCATCCAAGAGCAAGCGAACATTCTCCGAGGCGAGTTTCGTTCATTTCATGACGAGTTGCTAAAACTTTGTAGTTTTGTCCAGGACGAACTAGGTGCTGTTCGTGCGGAAGTGGATGAAATCCGCTCGGATTGGGCATGGCCCAAGCGCACACTCTCCCCAAGTCTAGCTTCTGCCAACTCGAGTGATGCGCGCCGCATTGACGTGCCAAAGCCCGACACCTATGTTGGCACACGAAATGCAACCATCATGGACAACTTCCTATTTGGACTTGATCAATACTTCGATGCCGTTGGCGTGTTGGCACTTCACCCACTTATCTTAGAGGCGCTGCACAACTTTGGTGGCGTCGCAAGCATGGCGAGATCGGCAAGGGAATCTGCACCATCGACACTTGGGCCGACTTCAAGCAAGAACTCCGAAAGCAACTCGCCCCAAACAATGCGAAAAAGGAAGCGCGAGCGCGCTTACATCGCCTCAAACAATCGGGTAGTATGCGGGACTACATCAATGAGTTTACTACCCTCATGTTGGAGATAAGAGACATGTCCGACAAGGATTTGCTCTTCTACTTCCAATATGGCCTCAAGGATTGGGCCAAGACCGAGCTTGATAGGCGTGGCATTCAAACACTTGACAACGCCATCGCCGTTGCGGAATCACTCACCGAATACTCTACCCAATCTAAAGACAAAAAGGCCAACCAAGGCAAAGGTGGGGGAGAGAGTTGCAAGGGCAAGGGCAACAGGCGCAGAGATTGCGGACAGAAAAAGCCGCCTAGAAACAAGAGTGGGCAAGGTAAATCGGAGGGCAAGAAGGAAGCACCGAAACCGCGAAGCCCATTGTCACAGACCGGATAACTCCCTAGCTATCTTCTGTGCGGCCATAGTCACAATTCGCCCCTGCGATGTGCTAAGTAAGCCTTTCCCCGAACTAAAACCACAACGAAGCTAAGAGAAGCTAAGAAGAGAAGCTTGCAAGAAAGCGTTGTATTAAACAAGAGAGATTTGTACAAATGTGTTGAATTGCTTGATTGTTTTCCTCTATTTCTTCTGTGTTTCTTCTATGATGGTAAATGCCAAATGCTAGTCTATTTATAGTTGCTAGATTCCCTAACCAACAGCTAAGATCTATTTGAATCAATGGCTAAGATCAAAGCTCTAGAACACTCTACAAGTCTGTACAACTATCTTATATACAAGATGGGACTAGATGGGTCTAGAGTCTTCCATTTGTGGAAAGATCTAGACTTGTCTAGAGATGGTTGCCAAATGTGCTCCAAATCATTGCCTGCGTGTTGCCCAGTCATCGCCTCCGTGGCATAACCTCTTAGAAGAGGGCGAAGTGTGACAACCTCCCCCACCTATTGCATCGACGCCCTCGTCGACTCTTCGTGGAATGCCTAGATTTGATTTTCAAATTTCCAAAGGGCGTCCTTTGGCTCCGAGCTTTCCTCTCTTTCCGGTAGCCCCTTCCACTTGATAAGGTATTCATGCAAAGGTTCCCTGAACCGTCGCCGAATCACTCGGTCAGCCATTATGCTTTCAACTTCCGTGTAAAACGATGTTGTAATGGCTGGCGGTGCCCGATGTGACTCGTTCCATGATGGGTCTTCCATGTCTGCGTGGTATGGCTTAAGACAACTCACATGGAAGATAGGATGTAACTTGAGTTTGGGTGGCAGCTCCACCCGATAAGAAGCTTTGCCCACCTTGGCAAGGATGTGAGTGGTCCCTCGTAGCGCCAAATTAGCCCCTTGTGCAACCTGCGTAGCATCATTTGTTGCTCGGCGTTAAGATTAAGCATGACCAAGTCTCCCACGTTGAATTTCAAGTGCCTCCTCTTCTTGTCCGCCCACTTCTTCATTTTCTTGGAGGCCTTGTCAAGATATGCTCGAGCTAAGTCCGTTTGCTCGTGCCAAGTTTTTGCCATCTTGAACGCTGCTGGACACTTCCCAGTATACTTGTTGCCAAGTCCATGCGGTGTCAAGGGTTGTTTTCCGGTTGCAAGCTCGAATGGGCTCTTGCCAGTAGCCTCACTCCGTTGCAAATTATAAGAGAATTGGGAAACATCAAGAAACTTGGCCCAATCTCGTTGGTTGTCACTCACATAGTGCCTCAAATATAGCTCCAAAAGTGCGTTTGCCCGCTCCGTTTGTCCGTCGATTTGTGGATAGAAGCTGGTGGAAAAGTGTAGATCAGACCCCATCAAGTGAAGTAACTCTGTCCAAAACTTTCCCGTGAAGCGGGGGTCTCGATCACTGGTGATAACTTGAGGCAAGCCCCAATACTTCACCACACCGTGGAAAAATAGCTGAGCCGCCTCTGGTGCTGTGCAGTCCTTCGTAGCAGCCATGAAGGAAGCATATTTTGAGAACCGATCCACCACAACCATGATACTACCTTTGCCTTCGGATGTGGGCAAAGCAGATATAAAGTCCATGCTAACACTCTCCCATGGACGTTGAGGTATGGGTAAAGGCTCCAAAAGTCCTGTAGGTGGCCGTTTCTCCACCTTGTCCTGTTGGCATAGAAGACAAGTCTTGACGTATAACTCGATATCGTCCCGCATGCGAGGCAAATAGTAGTTAGCCTCTACCAATGCATGAGCTTGCTTTTGTTGTAGATGACCCGCCCATCGGGTGTCATGGCGCTCTTTAATGATACTCTTGCGCAACCTCTCCCATTTGGGTACATAAATTCGTTGACCCATGGTGCGCAACAAGTCGCCTTCTACCCAAAATTGTTTGGTTTTCCCTTCTTTAGCCATCTGCACAAGTTTCTTGGCTAAAGGATCATGCGACATGCCTTCCTTGATAAGATGCAAGAGCTCCACCTGAGTTCTTGACATTGCCGCCAATTCTGCCTTTCGGCTTAGCTCATCCGCCACAAAGTTGGCCTTGCCCGGTTTGTGCTCCATCACATAGTCAAACTCGGCCAGGAAGTCTTGCCATCTTGCTTGCTTGGGGCTGAGTTTCCTCTGTGTTTGGGAGTAACTTGTCGCCACATTGTCCGTGGGCACCACGAACTTTGCGCCGAGCAAGTAGTGTCGCCAAACTCGCAAGCAATGAACCACTGCAGTCATCTCTTTCTCCTGCACTGTATAGCGCCTCTCGGTGTCATTAAGCTTGCGACTTTCATAAGCAATTGGATGCCCCTCTTGCATAAGTACGTCCCCTATGGCAAAGTTAGAGGCATCTGTGTGAACCTCATACACCTTGGTGCAATCCGGTGGTGCCAACACTGGTTCCTCGGTCACAGCGTTCTTCAGTATGTCAAAGGCACGTTGGCACTTGTTGTCCCACTGCCAAGCCTTCTTCTTCTTGAATCGGTCAGTGAGTGGTGCCGCCTTGTCTGAATAGCCTGTAATGAAACGCCGGTAATAATTCACAAGACCAAGGAAAGATCTAAGCTCATGTACCTTGGTCGGTGGCTCCCATTCCTTGATCGCCCGGATCTTCTTTGTATCTATCATGAGTTTGCCGCCTTTGATCACATGGCCTAGGGAGTGCACCTCTTCCTTGGAAAATGAGCACGTCTCCTTCTTTACGTAAAGCTGATTGTCCCACAAAGTCTTGAGAACGGTCCATACATCTTCCACATGCTCCTCCAAGGTGTTGCTATATATGACTATGTCGTCCAAGTAGACCACCACGAACCGGTCCAAGTAGGGATGAAGGATTTCGTTCATGAGAGTGCAAAATGTGGCTGGCGCATTTGTCAGGCCAAGGGGTATCAACAAGAATTCAAACACCCCATATCGAGAGGCACAAGTTGTCTGGCCCTCGTCCCCTTCGGCTATGCGCACTTGATAGTACCCCGATCTTAGGTCAAGCTTTGTGTAATACTTGGCCTTCCCTAATTGATCAAAAAGGTCAGCAATAAGAGGAATTGGAAACTTGTTTTTTTATTGTTACCTTATTGAGAGACTGGTAGTCTATGAAAAGTCGCTGCGATCCATTCGCCTTGCGTTGGAATAGAACTGGTGAACCATACGGTGCCTTGGAAGGTTGGATGAAGCCCATCTCCAACAATTTCCCCAACTGTTTTTGCAGCTCCTCTAGTTCAGATGGCGCCATCCGGTAGGGTGCTTTGGCTGGTGGCTTAGCCCTTGGCTCCAACTCGATCTTATGATCCACCCCACGTCTAGGTGGCAGTATACAGGGCAACTAGGGTGGCATTACGTCCTTGAACTATTCCAGCACGTTCTTGATGCAAGCGGGGATATCACCATCAACCCCCCCTTCTTCCTCTTGCTGACGAACGGCTAACCATGTCTCCTCCCCACGTTTGAGTCCCTTGGCCAGCTGCATGGCACTAATTTGGGGAGATTTGGATGTCTTGGGAGGGGCAACAGTTGGGACCATGCATGGTTCCCCTTCCTAGATCATTAACGTGTTAAATCTAGGGAACGGTACAGCATTGTACCGTCGAAGGAGCTCCATCCCTAGAAAGATGGAGAAATCGTCTATTTGTGCCACCGAGAAATGCACCTTACCTTACCAGTTGCCTAGCTTCATCTCGGTCCCTTTCGCCACGCCATCCACGGGTTTGTCATCGACATTTACAGTCTTGAGCCAACCCTTGGAGTATGACACCTTGAGTCCCAACCGTTCTGCCTCGGTTGGAGTCATCAAGTTTTGAGTGGCGCCCGTATTAATCATTAAGTGGGCAACCTTGTTGTTGACATGCCCCTGCACGTACAAGAGACTCCTGTCACCCGCCTGGTGAAGAGTGGGCTTAACGTTCAATGCGCTAAGCAGCTTAAGACACCCCATGGTAGCTTCATATCCATGCTCGTGTTGTTCCAACATTGCTCTCATGGCTTTACGTTGTGGCCAGTCCCTAGCCCAGTGTGGCCCTTGACATAGGAAGCAACCCTCCCTTTGTTTGGCCTCCTTCTTGTTGTCTCTGGCCTATTTCCCTTTATCTCCATGGGTTGTTGGCTTGTGGGTTCTTTCCTTGGCTCCCCCGCATTTAACCGGCCAAGTCCTTTGAGTCTTGGACTTGGATAAATCGCCTTGATGCTTGACATGAACCCCTTTCTCAGCACTAGTATAGTCCTGCAATGTGGCAGCTACCTTGAGAGCCGTCGAGATGTCTTCTGCCATGGATCTTCTTAACTCTTGAACCGCCCAAGGTTTGAGTCTGGTTAAGACGTTGAATAAGATATCCTCATCGCTCATGTTGTCAATTTGCAACATTAAGTTGGAGAATGCCTTAACATACTCCTTCATAGAATTGCCCTACTTGAGGTCCCTCATTTTTGCCCTAGCCTCGCAGCTTACGTGCACCGGGTATAACTCCTCCTTGAGCTCTTTCTTTAGGGCTTCCCAAGTGTCAATGACGAATAGCCCTCTGTCAATGTCGGCTCGTTTCCTGCGCCACCAAAGTGCAGCCATGTCGGTAAAATGTAAGGTGGCAGTATGTACCTGCGCTAATCCTGTTAGATTGAGCGCCTCGAAGTAGCACTCCATATGCCAAAGGTAGTTTTCTATGACGACTTCGTCCCGAGCTCCATCGAATTCCTTTGGCTTTGGCAAGTCTAAGGCACAGGCATTGTTTCGGACTTGCACGGTTGATGTCGAGGCAGCCTTTTTTGCCATGAAAGCACTTCTGCACATAGCCTAGTCGGCCTTTGTTTCCTCCACAGCAGCCTTGGACGCCTCCAAGCTTAACTTGGCTCCATCAACGTCCTGCCTAAAATCTACCAAGGCTTGATACACTTCTGCTTGAAACAAGCTATTCTCGTTGGCTAACTCTGCCCCAGCAGCATCAATCCTTTCTTGGAAAGTATCCAATGAGGTGTCAACCTTCTTGACGTACTCGTCTAAGGTTTGCTCCGTTCGATCCAACCTCTCTTTCGTGTCCGCCATAGCTATCTCAAGCTTAACTAAACGAGCTTCAAAACCGGCAAGAACGTCACGAGACTTACCTCCCATATGTGTTGGTGGGATGGTGCGCTCCTCCTCGCGACCATTGCAAACTTGCTCCTCGCCACCGCTAGCCATGTCGTGTATGTGCCCAAGATAACCCACGAACCCTTTCGTAGCATGGCTCTGATACCAACAGTCGCGGACCGGATAACTCCCTAGCTATCTTCCGTGAGGCCTTAGTCACAATTCGCCCCTGCGATGTGCTAAGTCAGCCTTTCCCCGAACTAACACCACAACGAAGCTCAGAGAAGTTAAGAAGAGAAGCTTGCAAGAAAGCTTTGTATTAAACAAGAGAGCTTTGTACAAATGTGTTGGATTGCTTGATTGTTTTCCTCTATTTCTTCTGTGTTTCTTCTATGATGGTAAATGCCAAGTGCTAGCCTATTTATAGTTGCCAATGTCCCTAACCAATGGCTAAGATCTATTTGAATCAATGGCTAAGATCAAAGCTCTAGAAAACTCTACAAGTCTGTACAACAATCTTATATACAAGATGGGACTAGATGGGTCTAGAGTCTTCCATGTGTGGAAAGATCTAGACTTGTCTAGATAAGGTTGCCAAATGTGCTCCAAATCATTGCCTGCGTGTCGCCCATTCATCGCCTACGTGGCATTACCTTTTAGAAAAGGGCGGAGTATGACACCATGCTTTATATGCAATTGCCCTCATTGGGTACGCGACTGTCCGGAAAAGAAGTAGCTCAACGCTCTTGCTGCCCAAGTAAAGAGCAACCCCACAATGTCCTCAGAGGAACCCCAACTCTGCATGGGTTCTCTCCAATGCATAGGCGCACTTAATCGCCAACAACCCACACCCGTAAAGAAATGGCTCATGTATGTAAGCGCAAAGATAAATGGCCAGTCCGTTCGCGCGCTGCTAGACACGGGTGCGACGTACAACTTCGTGTCCGCTGACGAGGCCAAGCGCTTAGGCCTCAAGGCCACCAAGGAAGGAGGCACAATGAAGGCGGTAAACTCACCCGCCAAGCCAATTGCGGGAATTGCACAAGGCGTGCACTTAACACTCGGAACGTGGAGTGGAAATCTCGATTTCTCTATTGTGCCCATGGATGACTTTAAGATGGTCCTTGGCATGGAATTCTTCGACCAAGTCCATGCCTTCTCGTTGCCCGCTACAACTCACTAAGAATACTTGACGGGAGCAAGGCATGCATGGTACCCGCGGAAAGAGGCAAGTCCGAGGAGAAGACACTCTCCGCCATGCAATTCAAGAAGGCTTTCAAGAAGGACCCAAGCTTCTTGGTCTCCACTAAGGTATTAAATGAGGAAGGAAATAGCGGAATGTCGCCAAGCCAAGTCCCTCCACAAATTCAATCCATCCTAATGAGTACAAGGATGTGATGCCGTCAGAACTTCCGAAGAAGCTCCCACCTCAGCGAGAGGTAGATCATGCGATCAAGCTGGAACAAGGCGCGAAGCCACCAGCCTTGGCGCCCTACCGCATGGCGCCACCCAAACTTGAGGAGTTGCGGAGACAACTCAAAGATTTGCTGGATGCGGGATACGTCCGTCCCTCAAAGGCCCCATTCGGTGCACCAGTCCTCTTTCAAAAGAAAAAGGATGGATCGCTGCGGATGTGCATCGACTATGTGAGCGCTCGTTAGCGGGATTGGGTGAAGTTAGTTGACATCGCCCAATTTTCTTATAATTTGCAGCGAAGTGATGCTACGGGCAAGAGTCCATTCGAGATCATCATGGGATTCCAGCCCATGACCCCAAATGCCATAGCCTCGACTTATGAAGGAAAAAGCCCCGCGGCACATAAGCTCGCCCGCGAATGGCATGAGGAAGCGGACATCACGCAAGCCTACCTTGACAAAGCCGCAAGAAAAATGAAGAAATGGGCGGATACAAGGAGACGACATGTTGAGTACAAGGAAGGTGATCAAGTCATGATCAAGTTCCTACCCCAACAATTCAAGACATTGCGGAAAGTCCACAAGGGGCTAGTGAGATGCTACGAGGGACCTTTCCAAGTTGTTCGACGTGTGGGCAACGTCTCGTATCAACTCCAGCTTCCTCCAAGACTCAAGATCCATCCGGTCTTCCATGTGAGTCTTCTCAAGCATATCAAAAAGACATGGGAGATCCAAGTCGCAGAAAATCGAGGCGTGCACCAACCGCCGTTGTCACCGCATTCGACAAAGATGTGGACTACATCATTGCGGATCGCGTGGTTTCGAGAAGGGGCGTGCCAGCACATAACGAGTACTTGGTAAAGTGGAAAAACCTTCCCGAGAGTGAATCCACCTGCGAACGAAAAGAAGAATAGTAGCAATTCGCTGAGCACATCCAGAATTTCAAGCACGAGAGCGCGACGAGGATGCCGCGAGCTTAGGTGGGGGAGGATGTTGTGGGACACCCAATTTGATAGCCAAATCGCCACAATCTTGGGCTAGTGAGCCAACACAAGGTCAAGAGTGCTAGCTTGGCCCAATTCCGGAAGGTTCTAAACAATTCTAACCCATTTGAGCTTGTAAATACTCAAGAATTCTCCATAAAATTCCAGCACATGTACATAGCTAGAAAGTGATAGAACTCTCTAGACTCTCTAGAATTCTCCATAGAACTCCAGCACATGTACATAGCTAGAAAATAATAGAACTCTCTAGACTCTCTAGAGCTTGGCAAGCCTCCCCTATAAATATGGGATGGCATTTGGCATTTGCACAAATCAAAGAAAATACTACAACAAGCAACTCAAGCATTGTAATTCTCTCTTAAGTGCAATACAAGTTTCTCATTTGGCTCCATTGCTTTCTTCTCTAGTTCGAGAAGCTCTAGGCTTACTTCGCAACATTCGGCAAAGTTGTCTAAGTTCCGCACGGGTTAGCTGCACAAAATACTCATCCCGTGACACATTGTTAGCTTCATTGCCATGCTCCTGTTGCTCCAACATTGCGCTCATGACTTTACTGTGTAGGCAGTCCCTAGCCCAGTGTGGCCCTTGACATAGGAAGCAACCCTCCCTTGGTTCATCCTCCTTCTGGTTGTCTCTGGCCTGTTTCCCCTTATATCCATGGGTTGGTGGCTTGTGGGTTCCGTCCTTGGCTCCCCCACCTTTAACCGGCCAAGTCCTTTGAGTCTTGGACTTGGATGAATCGCCTTGGTGCTTGACATAAACCCCTTTGTCAGCACTAGTATAGTCCTGCAATGTGGCAGCTACCTTGAGAGCCGTCGAGATGTCGTCTGCCTTGGATCGTCTTAACTCTTGAACCGCCCAAGGTTTGAGTCCGGATAAGAAGTTGAATAAGAGATCCTCATCGCTCATGTTGTCGATTTGCAGCATTAATTTGGAGAATGCCTTGACATACTCCTTGATAGAATTGCCCTGCTTGAGGTCCCTCATTTTTGCCCTAGCCTCGCGGCTTACGTGCACCGGGTAGAACTCCTCCTTGAGTTCTTTCTTTAGAGCTTCCCAAGTGTCAATGACGACTAGCCCTCTGTCAATGTCGGCTCGTTTCCTGCGCCACCAAAGTGCAGCCATGTCGGTAAAATGTAAGGTGGCAGTATGTACCTGGGCTAGTCCTGTTAGATTGAGCGCCTCGAAGTAGCACTCCATATGCCAAAGGTAGTTGTCTATGACTATTGCGTCCCGAGCTCCATCGTATTCCTTTGGCTTTGGCAAGTCTAAGGCACGGGAAGTGTCTCGGGTTTGCACGGTTGATGTCGAGGCAACCTCTTTTGCCATGAAAGCACTTCTGCACATAGCCCAGTCGGCCTTTGTTTCCTCCACAGCAGCCTTGGACGCCTCCAAGCTTAACTTGGCTCCATCAACGTCCTTCTTCAAATCGGCCAAGGCTTGATACACTTTGGCTTGAAACAAGCTATTCTCGTTGGCTATCTCTGCCCCAGCAGCATCAATCCTTTCTTGAAAAGTATCCAACGAGGTGTCAACCTTCTCGACGTACTCTTCTAAGGTTTGCTCCGTGCGATCCAACCTCTCTTTCGTGTCCGCCATAGCTATCTCAAGCTTAACTAAACGAGCTTCAAAACCAGCAAGAACGTCACGAGACTTACCTCTCTTAGGTGCTGGTGGGATTGTGCGCTCCTCTTCGCGACCCTTGCGAACTTGCTCCTCGCCACTGCTAGCCATGTCGTGTATGTGCCCAAGCTAACCCACGAACTCTTTCGTAGCGTTGCTCTGATACCAACTGTCACGGACCGGATAACTCCCTAGCTATCTTCCGTGCAACCTTAGTCACCATTTGCCCCAGCGATGTGCTAAGTCAGCCTTTCCCCGAACTAACACCACAACAAAGCTAAGAGAAGCTAAGAAGAGAAGCTTGTGAGCAAGCTTTGTATTAAACAAGAGAGCTTTGTGCAAGAGTGTTGGATTGCTTGATTGTTTTCTTCTATGATGGAAAATGCCAAATGCTAGCCTATTTATAGTTGCTAGAGTCCCTAACCAACGGCTATGATCTATTTGAATCAATGGCTAAGATCAAAAGCCTAGAAAATTCTACAAGTCTCTACAAATATCTTTAATATACAAGATGGGTGTAGAGTGTTCCATTTGTAGAAAGATCTAGACTTGGCTAGAGAAAAGTTGCCATGCGTGCGCCAAATCATCGCCTTCGTGTCGCCCAGTCATCATCTGCGTGGCATAACCTCTTAGAAAAGGACGGAGTGTGACAATAAGCTCTATATTCTTACAACTATATCGCTGTATTTTTATTTTGGAGAAGGACAACTATATCTCTATTTTCTCTTTTATCTTTGTATTTGCATGTAATAGATATGCTAACAAATGTTTTATTCTTGAAGCCCACGCTCTTCTTTAAGACAACTTAGTCAGTTGCGCGACAACATATTTATAAATCCATTGGAAAGAAATGGGCTGCAAATAAGCTTAACTTGTAGAGTGCATATGAAGACCCACTTAAAAGTAGAACTGAAATTATTAATAATATACCGGATGGAGTTCCACAGGATTAATTAATTTCTTTTATTGATTACAAGTATAAAGAAGCCAAAGAAATATGCGTAAGTTTCTATGAATTATTAGCTTATTTCAAAAAAGAAATCACGAGGAATAAGGAGTAAGCTAGATAACTGAAGCAGGCTAATGTTGGTCTTTGTATCCGAAAACCTGATAATTTTAGATCACAATCATATTGTAAAACTTATTGCATGCCTTGTGGAAACATGTTATCAGTCTAAACAAGTGAATTAGCTAACTCTATCCATTTCCTATATTACTTTTTCTATTTCATATCAGTCATAAGAAATTCAGTACCCTGCTTTTCCATTCTTGCTCTCTGTGACTCTCGTTATTTATCAACTATCAATTTGAACTCTAATTGCCAACTTACTCAATCAATTTTATGGAAAAGGGAGCCAAGAAATGTCTCTTTACATATTTCACGCTTCACAAATTGGACCCAAACTAGTAAGAATATTTCTCAATAATCAGTTGGCAAAATTTGAGTTTTGTGTTGGTTTACATATTCCTATTGGTGTAATTAGTCTCTTTACATATTCCGATTGGTTTAATTGTAATAATTAGTTTTGTATGCACAGGAAAATTTTGACTTAGCTTTGAGCGAAAGCACCATGGACAAGTCTCAAAATTTTCCAAATGATGCCGTTGGTAAGGTGCTAGTAAAAGAGCATTCAAAAAAAATAAGGTCAAGTAGTGAAGATTCATGTTCATCCCACTGCCAACAGAACGATATTCAAATGATTAATGTTCAAAGTCAAATGGTGAATGCTCTCAATCAAATGATGAATGCTTTCAAGGCATATATAATAATGAACGAAGAGACAATACTAGAACAGTTTGCACGGTTCTTTCCTTCTCCTACGACTTTTTCTCCCAGAACAATAAGTAATGTTCTTCAATTTTTTCTACTTAAATCTCTTTGTTTGCAAAGACATAGTGGCTTAGGTTAGTCCTATTGTTGTAGAACCTAGAGTTACTGTATTGTCTGATTTGGGCATAATTTTATAAAATTAGGAGCATAATGCGCAGTATATCTGCACAAACATCATTTTACTCAGTCCTATTAATAGGTAGTTAGCATTCTTCTTATAGCTATTTGCTATAATAGTGTGTACCTTCCAGGGAAATAACTGTACTATTTCCAAGCTTTGTGATGAATGGTATATGGAAGGTGATAATTGCAAATTATACTCTCCCTAATGTGGATCATGATTACCAAGAATTTGTGGGGTTATCTAAGGATAATGCCGTAACATGATTACTCAATTTAAAAGGAGTAGCACGAGTGATGTTATTGTTAGTATACGCATATGATAAAAATTCCTAGAAGTTTGAGTACCAATATAATTATCGAAGAGATTGAGACTATAAATTATGTGTCTGTGTGCGTCTATATATATATATATATAAAGTTTTGCACGAGTTGAGTAGTTTTCAGGGACTACAGCTTAGGTAGGGATTAAATCACTACGTTAAATAATGTGAAGGTACTTGGACTGTCCTAATATAATCTTTGCCTAAACCAAAAGGACAAACGTATTCACCCTCTTTTACATTGAATTACCCTTTTGACAATAGCCAGAAGTACACAAAGAGTACTCTTTAGCTAATGGAAGCAAACAACATTATACTGTCGTTTTTCCTCACCTTGGAATTAACCATACGGTTGTCGAACCAAGGAAGAAAAAAGGGAAAGCCAAGATTGATGGAATAGAAATAAACCATGAAATATGAAAAAAAAGCCTTGTTCTTTCTTGTAATTTTGTTTTCAAGAGATAAATAATGGGAACACAATCTTTGTGACGACCCGACCTGTTCCCTTTTGTATTTCAGTCCCGTTATCCCCGTATTATGTTTCCCCGTATGTTGATATATGTGCTTGGTGATTTTGAAGTGTGTTTGGTTGAATTTGGTCATAAATGAGACCAACAGTCTCCTTAAGGAAAGCTTAAGTTGGAAAAGTCAACCGTATGTTGACTTGTGAGGTAGAGGGCTCAGAATGGATTTCTGATGATTCGATTATTTTTTATGGTGATTTATGACTTGGAAGAGAAATCGGAATTTAATTTGGAGGTCTGGTGTAGAATAAGCCTTGAATTGGCTAAGTTCGAACTTTAGCGAATTCCGGTTGATAGGTGAGATTTTGATCTGAGGGTCCGAGTGGAATTTCGGTAGTTGCAGTAGCTCCGTTAGGTCATTTTGGATATGTGTGAAAATTTTCTGATCATTCGGAAGTGATTAGGTCGGGTTTTGGATCGAATGCGAATTTGGAAAAGTTCTAGTTTGACTTATTCTTGAATTTGAGGAATTTGGTGATTTTTGATATTAATGATAGTGTTTTTACAGTCCGATCAAGTTCGGATGAGGTTATTGGTCACGTTGGTGCCTTTGGTTGAGGTCCCGGGGGCCTCGGGGTGATTTCAGAGTGTTAACCGGGCTATTTTTCAACTTGAAAGAATGCCGGTGCACAGCTTTTGGTGTAGTAGAGAAATGCTCTTCGCGTTCGCATGGGTGAGTCGCGAACGCCTAGAGGGAATTTGGGAGGCCTGGAATTTGGTCTTCGCATTCTCAGGGGTTCTCTCGGATTCGCATAGGCCTGGGGTCCATTGGCCTTCGCGTTCGCGTAGGCAGGACGCGTTCGCATAGGGGTAGTTTCGGAAGGGCCTGGGATTTTCCTTCATGTTCGCGTGAAGGGGACGCGTTCGTGAAAGGGAAAGTTGGGCTGAAGGATTCTTGGCTTACGCGTTCCTGGTTGGGCACCATGGTCGCGAAGAAGGAATTTTGGGTCTGAGGATTTTGTGCATCGTGAAAGCGGAAGGGCCTCGCGTTCGCGAAGAAGGAGGCGTCAGCTTGGCAGAATGTGATAAGGGAAATTTCAGTCGCGAACCCAACCATATTTCCACCATTGTGGGACATCTTAGAGAGATTTAGGAGCAAATAAAGAGGGATTCGAAGAGGATTTACTAGAGGTAAGTTTTATGAACTGAAAACATCTTATAAACATGAATTTAGACCTTAAATTTCTGGAATCAAATCAAAAGGGGGTCAACTAGGGTTTCGAATTTTGAATGTAAATTGGGGACTTCAAGGAGCAAATGCACTCTGATTTTGATGATTTTATATGTACGAAGTTGTGGCGAGATGAGGATTCGGAAAATGTGAATTTCGTAATTTTTCGAGAAATGGGCCCAGGGCTCGGGTTTTGCTAACTTCTTATTTTTGGGTGTATTTCGCGTTATTTTGATTGGGTTATGATCCATTAGCCTATTTTGATGTATTCCTATTGGTTTTGATTGGATTTGACATCCGCGGAGGTCGATTCTAGAGGGAAAGGCAATTTGAGTTACCGGTTTGAGGTGAGTAATGGGTGTAGATAATGACCTAAGGGTTTGAAACCCTGGTATATCATATTATTATGCTATTATGAGGCTAGACACACACTCAATGGCTAGTGTGGGGTCATAAATGTTGGAAATTGTGACTCGGTTCAATCTGAGGGATAAATTATGCTATATTGGCGATTGCTTCGCATACTATATTGATGATATCAGGGCGTGATGCCATGCTTGGGGCCTTGTGCGGACTTATATAATCCTTCAGGGATTGATATGTCAGAGATAGCATGATTTTCATATTATTTAAATTCAGTCAAGGGTTTTTAAACATTATTTTTGCACACTCAGCCGTATTTCTATGTTTGAAAACTCAAATGATTCCTAAATGATATTTATGGATGACGTTCAGTATTCCACTATTTTCTAGACTGTATATTATTTTAAATGGAAATGTGGTAACTATTGCCACCGTGGTTTAAATGTAAACGGTGGTAACTATTGGCACCATGGTTTTTAAATGGAAACAGGGGCAACTATTGGCACAATGTATTGTTATGGAAACAGTGGTAACTATTGGCACTATATGTTATGGCGCTTGGGCTGTAGGAGCCCCTCAGAAGTCTGAACCCCCGGAGTGAGCGCGGGTACCCAAATGGATCGGGCTACACGTTCCGCATTGTTCATGCATTGCATTGCATCTCATATATTTATTTAGTGTTGCTTTATCTGTTATCTCTGAGGCTTGTATTGCATAGGACTGCTAGATAGCTTCATTTTGTGTTATTTCGTATTTTCTTGTCTTCGAGTTTTTAATCATGCTTATTACTCACTGAGTTGGTAGACTCACCCCATGCTCCCTGCACCTTGTGTGCGATCCAGGTGCTCGAGAGACCTAGTGTTGCTGCTGTTGATTACTCGAGCTATTCAAAGTATTGAGGTAGCTTCCCAGATTCTGCAGGACCACCTACTCTGTTTCTATCAGTCTCTTGTTTTAGCTATTTTGTCAGACTTTGGTATCATTTCCGTTCAGACTTGTATCTTGTATTGTTAGAGGCTCTGTACTCGTGACTCCTCGGTTTTGGGAGGATTATTGTTCTTGCTCAGCTGTATTTTCATTGGTATTTTCTATCTCTAGTTGGGAGTTTGATATTAAATTCTTTGTGTTATCTTAATTTGTTTCTTTTTGGCTGGAATGCCTTTCTTGGTTATGGTTGGTCGGACTTGCCCAGCCTCGCGGCCAGGCGCCATTACGATCGGGTTTGGGGTCACGACAAGTTGGTATCCGAGCCTAGGTTTCTAGGCCTCACGAGTTATGAGCCGGTTTAGTAGAGTCTCAAGGATCGGTACATAAACGTCCGCATCTATCCTCGGGAGGCTGCAGAAATTTTTTAATTAACCCTTCATATTATTGAACTCTTTTCGTGCGGTTTTGTTAATCTAAGGACTAAACTTCTTTATTTTATTCTCTAACAGATCGCGCGAACTCGTTCTACCGGACGAGGTGGATGACCACCATTGCCACCAGCTAGGGGCCGTAGACGCGGACGTGGCCGTGGTTGTGGTAGAGCAGCAGGGGCAGTACCAGTCGACCCACCTGTTGCCCCAGTTCAGGATCAGACCCCACTTGTTGAGGCTCCAGCAGCATCTACTCAGGCACAGGCAATGCCCATTGTGATACCTGGTCTCTAGGAGATGTTGGCTCAGATCTTATCCGTCAGCACCGGGATAGGTCAGGTGTTATCAGCTACCACTGCAGCGGCTACTTCTCAGACCGGGGATGGTCATAAGACCCCCGTAGCTCGCCCTCCAAACAAAGGTGAACAGGGTTTGCAGACCCCAGAGGCACCACCAGGTCAGCCAGTTTCCCCTGTTTAGCCAGTTGTTCCAGTTCAGGGTGATGGTGTACCAGTGATGCCGGATGACGATCAGCGTCGTCTGGAGAGGTTTAGCAGGCTTTCACCTCTGACTTTTAGCGGTGTTCCGGAGAAGGATGCCCAGGGGTTTCTCAACAAGTGTCGACGCATGCTCAGGAAAGCAGGGATCTTGGAGACTAGTGGGGTATCTTTTACCACTTTTCAGTTCTCAAGAGCAGCCTTCACCTGGTGGAACGCATATGAGCGGCGTAGACCGGCTGGGTCAGCACGTTATCTTGGCAGAAGTTCTCCACTATATTTTTGGAGAAGTGGGTACCTCAGTTGCAGAGAGAGGAGTTGCGCAAGCAGTTTGAGTTGCTTCGCCAGGGGGATATGTCTGTGATGCAGTATGAGATAATTTCAGAGTTAGCTCGTTATGCTCCGTGGATGGTCCAGACGGATCAGGAGAGAAGTAGACGATTTGTGGACGGGCTCATTTATCCCATTCGTATTCTAATGACACGAGAGAGGGTCCTGAGTCATACTTTTGAGGAGGCGGTGGATATAGCTCGCGATATTGAGACGACTCGCCATCATGTGAGAGAGGAGAGGGAGGCCAAGAGGCCTCAAGGATCAGGTCGCTACAGTGGTACTCCATCTAGGAGCCAGTTTTAGAAGAACAGGGGTCGTTCTTTCAGAGCTCTACCTCCAGCGCGGTCTGAGTACCGTGGTTCATCTTCTGGTCGGGGTTATTAGGGCTCTCAGCAGGATCAGACATCTTTGAGCGCACATCCAGCGCAGGGTTTGTCTTATGGTCAATATGATCAGGGTCATCTCTGCCTAGTTCTTCGGCCAGCTACTCTGGTGCGAGGGGTTCCCTTCAGTCCCCTTCGGTCATTTGAAGAGATATTGTCCTCGACTTCGTGGTGGTAGGTTTCGGTAGAGGGATCAACCCTCCTCTTCTTCTCCATCTACTTCAGCACCATCACGGTCTAGTAGGGGTGGGGGTCAATCATCTAGAGGCTGCCCCATAAGGGAAGAGCGATCGAGCGGTGGTCAGGCTCGTTTCTTTGCACTCCCAGATAGGAGAGATGATGTTTCTTTAAATGCTGTGATCACAGGTATTATCTCAGTTTGCCACATGGATGATTATATTTTGTTTGATCCCGGGTCTACATATTCATATGTATATGCTTACTTTGCTTATCATTTGGGAACTACCCGAGGGTGTAGCGTAGCTTGTGGATGTATCTACCCCGGTGGGTGATACTATTATTGTGGACCACGTGTATGGGTCCTGTCCTGTTACTATTGAGGGTCTGGAGATCCGAGCCGACTTGCTGCCATTGAGCATGGTGGATTTTGATGTTATTCTGGGCATGGATTAGGTATCACCGTGCCATGCTATTCTGGACAGTCACGCCAAGACAGTCATTTTGGCTATGCCGGGTATCCCGAGGATCTTGTGGTGTGGTTGGACGGATTATGTACCCGGCAGGGTAATCTCTTTATTGAAGGCCCAACGGATGGTTGGGAAGGAATGTTTATCATATCTAGCATTCTTGAGGGATGTGGGAGCTGAGGCTCCTAGTCTTGACTCGGTTCCCGTGGTGAGGGAGTTTCCTTATTTATTTCCAGCAGACCTGTCGGCCATGCCGCCAGACAGGGATATTGACTTCGGAATTTATTTGGTGTCGGGAACTCAGCACATTTAATTCCTCCCTATCGTATGGCACCAGCAGAGCTAAAAGAGTTGAAGGAGCAGCTGCATAAACTCTTAGATAAGGGGTTCATTCATCCGAGTGTGTCGCAATGGGGCGCACCGGTGTTATTTGTTAAGAAGAAGGATGGCACAATGAGAATGTGCATTAATTATAGATATCTGAACGAAGTGACAGTAAAGAACAAGTAGCTACTGCCCCGTATTGAGGATTTGTTTGACCATCTTTAGGGAGCAAAGGTATTCTCGAAGATTGATCTCCGTTTGTGCTGTCACCAGCTGAAGATTAGGGATTCCGATATCATGAAGAGAGCTTTCACGATGAGATACGTGCATTATGAGTTTCTGGTTATGTCATTTGGGCTGACTAATTCCCCAACCGCATTCATGCACATGATGAATAGTGTGTTTCGGTCGTATCTGCATTCTTTTGTGATTATGTTTATTGATGATATTCTTGTTTACTCCCACAGCTAGGAGGAGCACGCACATCATTTGAGGGTGGTATTGCAGAGGTTGATATAGGAGAAATTGTATGCAATGCTCTCCAAGTGTGAGTTCAGGCTCAGTTCCGTGGCTTTTCTGGGACACGTGGTGTCCAGTGATGGTATTCAAGTTGACCAAAAGAAGATCAAGGCGGTGCAGAATTGGCCCAGACCATCCTCAGCTCCTGCGATTCAGAGTTTCCTCGGTTTGGTGGGTTATTACTATAGGTTTGTTCGGGAATTTTCATCTATTGCTTCGCCCTCGACGAAGTTGGCGCAGAAGAATGCACTATTTGGGTGGTGTGATGAGTGCGACGAGAGCTTCCAAAAGCTCAAGTCATTATTGACTACGGCTCCAGTGTTAGTATTGCCAGCAGCTTCAGGTTCATATATGATATATTGCGATGCTTCGAGGATTAGTATTGGATGTGTTCTGATGTAGGAGCATAGATATGTCACATGTGCTTCTCGGCAGTTGAAGCCCCACGAGAAAAACTACCATGTTCATTACTTAGAGTTGGCTGCTATAGCTCATGCCTTGAAGATTTTGGAGGTACTATCTATATGGTGTATCTTGTGAGGTGTATACGGATCATCGCAACCTTCAGCACTTGTTCAAGCAGAAAGATTTGAATTTAAGGCAGCGGAGGTGGCTTGAGTTACTTGAGGATTATGATATTACCATGTTGTATCATCCGTGGAAGGCCAATGTAGTGGGCAATTCTTTGAGCCGGAAGGCGCTGAGTATAGGTAGCTTGGAATACATTCTAGTTGGGGAGAGACCCCTTGCAGTTGATGTTCAGGACTTGGCCAATCAAATGGTGAGGTTAGATATTTCAGAGCCCAGCCAAGTGTTGGCTTGTGTGGTTTCTCGCTCTTCTTTGTATGATCGCATCAGGGAGGCCCAGTATGATGACCCACATTTGCTTGTCCTGAAGGACAGGGTCCAGCATGATGATGCCAGAGATGTGACTATTGGTAGCAATGGTATGTTGTGGATGCAGGGCCGGATTTGCGTGCCCAATGTGGATGGGCATACGAGAGATGATATTAGAGGAGGCCCACAGCTCGCGGTATTCCATTCATCTGGATGCCGCGAAGATGTACCAGGACTTGAGGCAGCATTATTGGTGGAGGAGAATGACAAAGGACACTGTGAGTTATGTGGCTAGGTGTCTCAATTGTTAGCAGGTCAAATGTGAGCATCAGAGACGCGGTGGTGTACTTTAGCAGATGGATAATCCAGAGTGGAAATCGGAGAAGATTACTATGTACTTTGTGAGTGGTCTCCCTCGTACCTCGAGGAATTTTGATTCCATTTGGGTGATTGTTGATAGGCTAACCAAGTCTGTGCACTTCATTCCAGTATGTAGCACCTATTCTTCGGAGCGGTTGGAAGAGATTTTCATCCATATAATTGTGCGGTCGCATGGGGTCCCAGTTTCTATTGTCTCAGATAGGGGTACTCTGTTTTCTTCCCAGTTCTAGAAGACCTTTCATCGGGAGTTGGGCACTCAAATGGAAATTGAGCAAAACTTTTCATCCTCAAACGGACGGACAGTCCGAGCGTACTATTCAGATATTGGAGGACATATTGCATGCTTGTGTTATTGATTTCGGAGGTTCTTGGGCTGAGTTCTTGCCGCTTTTGGAGTTTGCTTATAACAATATTTATCAGTCCAGCATTTAGATGGCACCGTATGAGGCTTTGTATGGGAGACTGTGTAGATCTCTAGTTGGTTGGTTTGAGCCCGGAGAGCCAAGGCTATTGCGGAAAGAGTTAGTTAAGGATGCCATAGAGAAAGTGAAAGTTATCCAGGAGAGACTTCATACGGCTCACTCGCGTCAGAAGAGTTTTGTTGACTGGAAGGTTCGGGATGTATCTTTTATGGTGGGCGAGAAGGTTCTATTGAAGGTCTCGCCTATGAAAGGTGTCATGAGGTTTGGAAAGAAAGGGAAGCTGAGTCCGCGGTTTATTGGACCTTTTGAGATACTCAGGAGGATTGAGGAGGTGGCTATATGCTTGTCTTGACACCCAGTTTGAATGGGGTTCACCCGGTGTTTCATGTATCCATGCTCAGGAAGTATGTTGGAGACCCATCTCATGTATAGGACTTCAGCACAGTCCATGTGGATGAGGACTTGACCTATGATGTGGAGCCAGTGGCTATGTTGGGTTGGCAGGTTCGAAAGTTGAGATCAAAAGACATAGCTTCAGTGAAGGTGCAATAGACAGGTCGGCCCATGGAGGAGGCCACTTGGGAGGCCGAGCAGGAGATGCAGAGCAGATATCCTCACTTGTTTGAGGCTCTAGGTATGTTTCTAGACCCGCTCGAGGACGAGCATTAGTTTTAGTTAGGGAGGATGCGACGATCCGATCCGTCTTCTTTTGTTTTCCCGTGTGTTGATATATGTGCTTGGTGAGTTTGAAGTGTGTTGGGCTGAATTTGGTTAGAAATGAGACCAATAATCTCCTTAAGGAAAGCATAAGTTGGAAAGTCAACTAGACGTTGACTGGTTAGGTAGAGGGCTCAGAAAGATTTTCCGACGATTCGACTAGTTTCGGATGGTGTTTTATGACTTGGGAGCGAAATCAGAATTTAATTTGGAGGTCCGGCGTAGAATTACGCTTGAATTGGCTAAGTTCGAATTTTGGCAAATTCCGTTTGATTGGCGACATTTTGATCTGTGGGTCGGAATAGAATTTCGGCAGTTGTAGTTGCTCCATTAGGTGATTTTGGATATGTTTACAAATTTTCAGATCATTCGGAAGTGTTTAGGTCGGGTTTTGGATCGAATGCAAATTTTGAAAAGTTCTAGTTTGACTTAGGCTTGAATTTGAGGAATTTGGCGATTTTTGATATTAATGATAGTGTTTTATGGCTCGAGCAAGTTTGAATGGGGTAATTGGTCACGTTGGTGCCTTTAGTTAAGATCCACGGGGCCTCGAGGTGATTTCGGAGGGTTAACCGCGCTATTTTTGGACTTGGAAGAATGCTGGTGCACAGCAATTGGTGTTGCAAAGAGATGCTCCTTCGTGTTCGCATGGGTGAGTCGCTAACGCATTGAGGGAATTTGGTCTTCCCGTTCGCAGGGGTTTCTCGCATTCGCGTAGGCCTGGGGTCCATTTGCCTTCGCGTTCGCATAGGCAGGACGCGTTCGCGTAGGGGTAGTTTGGGAAGGGTCTGGGTTTGTCCTTCGCGTTCACGTGAAGGGGACGCGTTCGTGAAAGGGGAAGTTGGGAAGCAGGATTTTATGCATACGCGTTCGCGGTTGGGCACCGCATTCGCAAAGAAGGAATTTTAGGCATGAGGATTTTGTGCATCGCAAACGCGGAAGGGCCTCCCGTTCGCGAAGAAGGAGGAGTCAGCTGGGCAGAATGTTTTAAGGGAAATTTCAGTCGCGAACCCAACCATATTTCCACCATTGTTGGACATCTTAGAGAGCTTTTGGAGCAAATTGAAGAGGGATTCGAAAAGCATTGACTAGAGGCAAGTTTTATGGACTCAAAACATCTTTTAAATATGAATTTAGCCCTTAAATTTCTGGAATCAAATCAACAAGGGGGAGAACTAGGGCTTGGACTTTTGAATGTAAATTGGGGTTTTGAAGGAGCAAATGGACTCCGATTTTGATGATTTTATATGTACGGACTCGTGGCGAGATGACGATTTTGAAAATATAAATTTTGTAATTTTTAGACAAGTGGGCTCGGGCTCGAGTTTTGCCAACTTCGTGTTTCTGGGTGTATTTCGAGTTATTTCAATTGGGTTACGGTCCATTAGCCTATTTTGATGTATTTCTTTTGGTTTTGATCAGATTTGACATCCGCGGAGGTCGATTTTAGAGGAAAAGGCATTTCGAGCTAGCTTGCAGCCGATTTGAGGCGAGTAATGGGTGTAGATGATGACCTGAGGGTTTGAAACCCCGGTATATCAGATTATGACGCTATTATGAGGGTAAACACGCACTCTAGGGCTAGTGTGGTGTCGTAAATGTTGGAAATTATGACTCAGTCCAATCCGAGGAATAAATTGTGCTGTATTGGCGATTGCTTTGTATACTATATTGATGACATCTGGGCTTGATGCCATGTTTGGGGCCTTGTGTCGGCTCGTTTAATCCTTCAGGGATTGATATGTCAGAGTTAGCATAATTTGCATATCATTTAAATTCAGTCCAGGGTTTTTATACACTATTTTTTCACACTGAGCCGTATTTCGATGTTTGAAAACTCAAATTATTCCTAAACGATATTTCGGGCTGACGGTCAGTATTCCACTACTTTCTGGACTGTATATTATTTTAAATGAAAACGGTGGTAAGTATTGGCACCGTTGTTTTTAAATGGAAACGGTGGTAACTGTTGGCACCGTGTATTGTGATGGAAACAATGGTAACTATTGGCACTGTATGTTATGGCGCTTGGGCTGTAGGAGCCCCCCCCGGAGTCTGAACCCCCATAGTGAGCGCGGATACCCAAATGCATCGGGCTGCACGTTTCACATTCTTCATGCATTGTATTGCATCTCATATATTTATTTACTGTTGCTTTATCTGTTATTTTTTAGGCTTGTATTGCATATGACTACTAGATAGCTTCATTTTTGTGTTATTTTGTGTTTTCTTATCTTCGGGTTTTTATACATGCTTATTACTCGTTGAGTTGGTAGACTCACCCCATACTCCCTGCACCTTGTGTGCAGACCTAGGTGCTCCAGAGACCTAGTGTTGCTGCTGTTGATTACCCGAGCTATTCAGTGTATTGAGGTAGCTGCCCAGCGTCCGCAAGACCACATACTCTGTCTCAATCAGTCAGTTCTTTTTGCTATTTTGTCAGACTTTGGTATCATTTCCGTTCAAACTTGTATCCTATTTTGTTAGAGGCTCTGTACTCGTGACTCCTCGGTTTTTGGAGGATTATTGTTCTTGCTCAGCTGTATTTTCATTTGGTATTGTTTATCCCTGGTTAGGAGTTTGATATTAAATTCGGTGTGTTATCTTAAATTGTCTTTTTTTGGCTGGAATGCCGTTCTTGGTTGTGGTTGGTAGGGCTTGCCCAGCCTCGCAGCCGGGCGCCATCACAACCGGGTTTGGGGTCGTGACAATCTTATTAACTAACCAAAAGCTCTCAAACCTATTCTTTCAATAGGTGGAAATTATAAAACTATAGCTAATACCATGTTTGTGAAAAGTGTTAATGAAATTGTTTTGATTTCTATTTCTCAGTCATTCATCCTTTGGAGCAGATCGGAAGATATGTGGTTCGGTCTGGTAGAAAACAATCTCCCCGAAATCTCTAACATAATAATCCAGCTTCATGCTTACCTAGGTAATACGAGTTGATCTTGAGATCAAATAAGATTATATTTTCATGTTTGCTTTATAGTAACTAAGCCTCTTTTTTTAACAGTAATGTTCAGCTTGCATTTTGCGTGGGGTTGTTTGTTCCCCCTAACTTTTCATATTTAACCTTTTATTTATTCAAATTTATGAAATTCTATTTATTTTTAGAAATGCACACTTTCGCCTCTTATAGAATTTTTATACTTTGCTTTTTCTTCTTATGCAGCCAAGTGATGCGGACAATAGACCCCTTTCGCCCATGGGCACAAGAAGATCATGCGGTGATAGAAATTGTAGTGACAATCACTGATTTTATTGTAGTTGTCTTAGATAATTAATTGTAATAATATAGTTAGGTGGTTCGAGTTAGAATGTTGGAGTGAATGTTTTTTGTTTAAATTAGGTTTTTTAGTCTAATGATGCTACTTAATGTTAACAATTTAGTTTTAAAGACTAATGATATTTTATGGTTTTAAGATATGTTATGAATTTTCTCTTAACTTTAAGATATTTTATTTTATTTTGCTTTTCTAATGATTTACAACTTAATTAGTGATTTTGTCAAATATATAAAAATTCGAATAAATTTATGAATTTGAGGTTATAACCGATGGTGCTTTAATTATAAGCAAAAAATGTTAAAAATTATATTTCGGAGGTTTAAAACAGTCGCAATTCACAATTGAAAATTATTTTAGAAAGATTAAAATTTTAGATTTACAGGGGTCAACCGACGGTAAGTAACTGCCGCTGCTTAGTTCTGGCAGTCAGCAAAAAACTGCCGCAAATTGATTGCGGCGACTCTTATAGTGGGGGTTCAGCGATTGCCGTATCAACATATTGCGGGGGGTTTTAACTGCTGCAAACCTTAAAAATACACCCCCCCTCGCAATTAGGCCTATTTTTGTAGTAATAATTGCACGAAGTCACAGAGGAAATTACAATCAAAAAGTATCCAGACAATGATGAAGTTAACATGAATCAAACAATTATAATTAAAGAAATATGAACTAAACCTAGGATGTCTAACTTCTTTCCAATTAAGGCCAACTAATCACATGAGTGATAGAAAATATATTTTTCCAAATAAAGACAAGCAGTTAGGAATGATACTGTGACTATAGAAGGGTGAATATCTATAGTTAAACAAGTAAAACACAATTAGGCAACAAGAATGCACCAAGAAGGGGCAAATAAATTTCAAGTAAGACATATAGAGGTGAAACTAATAACAGCGAATTCAATCGTATTAAGAACAACTTCATGTTCGGTGATTTCAAGGATCTAAGAGCCTAAAAGGGCCAATTTTGAACAAATACATCCGAGCACACACTCGTCTCCTCGCGTACAAGGGTTACAATCAACAAAGAAGACTCAAATCTTAAGGGGAAGTCCCGTACCCAAGGTTAGGCAAGATACTTACCTCAAACCGGCTAAACTCAACTAGCAACCGCGTTCTTGCCACGAGTACTCGACTCCAAATGGCCCAAATCTATTCAATTCAACCACACATTGTAAATAATATCTTAAGCAACTGATTCTACTATTTAATTCAAAGCTAAGCCACAAAATTGGGTAAAGTGACCACAACGCCCCTCGGGCCAACCTCTCAGAATTTAACATTTTCAGAACCCTCATACTGTCATGAGACTAAGCATATAAAAATCTCTCAAATAGGAGGTCAAACACCCCCTTAAAACTCAGTAATTTAGTGTATGAAGTTCTACAAATTTTTCATTCAAAATCTTAAATTAATAGAAAAATTAAGAGGAGATTCATGGAAATTTGTCTAAATAGAGGTGAAAATTCCTTCAAACATTTCAAAGAACCGAGCTCTAGAAGTCAAAATGTGATAAAATTGTGAAACCGTGGAATTTGGGATTTATGCCTACGTAGATTTTGTTCATTGCGTTCGCGGAACAGTTGTTGCGATCGCATGGATTAAATGCAAGAAGGCCCATAATTGTGCATTGAGTTTGTATGAAGAGGGATGCGAATGCAAACGGTTTATTTGGTGATATCTGCGATCGCATAGGGTCTCATGCAACCACGAAGAAGAAAAGTATCAACTGGCCCAAGCCCTAGTTTACACTATGCGAACGCATGACCAGGGATGTGATTTCATAGTGAAGAAATATAGACCTTTGCGATTGAGGAATGCATAATGTGAACGCAATAAAGGTGTTGGAGGTGTTCTTCAGCAAAGTATTGCCACCGCGGAAGGATATTGCGATAGCATAGAAGGATATCAGAAGCAGCAGTTACAACGGTTCAAAAAGGAGGAAAAAGGAGCCGTAGCCCATCCGAAACACACTTAAGGCCCCAGAGACCCCACATAATCACACACACAAGTCATATAACCTAACACAGACTCGATCAAAGTTCCAAATCACGTAAACAATATCGAAACAAAAAATCAAGCTTAAGAACTTCCAAATCTTTAAATGAAGAATATCTTGCCGAAAACTATAAATTCAACTTGGAATGATGCCAAATTTTGCAGACAAGTCCAAAATAACATAGCGGAGCTGGTCCAACCCTTGGAATCGCATTCTGACCCCAATATCTCAAAAGTCAATTGTGGGTCAAACTTCTTTATTTTCCAACTTCAACTTTCACAAAAATGGCTCAATTTTCTCCATGGACCTCCAAATTTGAATCTGGAGGCGCGCCTAAGTCCAAAATCATCATGCAAAGATGTTGAGATCATCCACGACCCATTATGGGGTCGTTTCAAAAAGACCTGATTCTAAATCCATATCAGATATCAGTATTTCCCGGCTATTTCAATATAAGCCAACACACACAGGGAACAACCACACAACATGACACACCACACATAGTCCCACAAATAACATTTCTGATAGCAATGCTTGCCTTATATCAAATCCGTACCAGCCATAAGCCTCATATCCAATAGGAACTCCTTTCAAACCTCCACAAAATTGACGATGATACAATAACCATGAAAACCACATAACAAAACACCCAAATATTCGAATCTCTTCCAACACCAACGGCTACACACCCCACAAACTAAAACTCAGGAAGCATGGAACAAAAATGAATGAATATGGTAAAGGAAAACACATATGGGAACTAAGAAATAACTCAAACTAGCACAATTCTTCTAAAGCACAAATCTACAAAAAACATCTAACAAGAAAGAATAAAAGCACATAAAGGACTCACAAGGATCTCATACTGATATAACTCTCACCACAACATACAAAGCGGTCTCAATATATCAAATCACTTAAAATCCAAGGGTCCCACCCTCAACACTGAATCACAAGTAGGGTACACATCGAACCATCTAGATACTGTCACTAGATCAACTCCGCCTACAAATTAAAACACATCCCACGTACCGAAAGAGACAACATGAAATTACTACTAGCCTCATAACTCTCGACAACAGCTAGAAGCGGACAATAGACACGACTATCACTCATAGAGACTCCCAACAGGATAATCACATAAACAAAGTGCAAATCATGAAACGAACCCATAAATGGGAAAAAAAATAAGGGAACTCACCTCAACAAGCAAACTGTTAATGAACTACTAATAGTGCCCCCTATAACAAACTAAACTCGTACCTAAATGACATTAGCCGGCGCACCGGCCTCAAACATATGATATGAAACACATAAATGAGACGGGTCTCCCCCTCTTGGGCTCCCACTACCTGCATGTATACCTCATTGTGATACATAAGTTCGAAACCTAGGACAATCTCTCACGATGTGGCTAGATCTCCCCACTCAAAGCACCATCTCTGCTGATAAGGCGGTGGGAATTATGAGGTATGCGTACTCCGAGACACATGAACAACTGAGTTACCATGCAAAGCCTAAAGCGTGAACTGAACTAGCTGACCCGTAAAAACTCTACCATGTCATACCATGCATCCAAAATAAGGATTAGTATATTGTCACGACCCAAATTCCATACCTGGTCGTGATGGTGACTCTCGTGAAGACTGTTAGGATTTATGCCCGTCACTAGAGGGGGGGGGGTGAATAGTGTGGCACGAGAATATTGATAAATATTGCGGAATTAAAATTGCAGGAGTAAAGTAAATGCAGTAATTAAAAGATTAAGGAAATGACACACCGAATTTATACTGGTTCACCACAACGTGTGGTTAGTCCAGTCCCCGAGAGACTCTCTCGAGTTTCCACTAACTCCGTTAAGCTTACGGGTGCCTAACAAACCGTTACACTTGCTCGTAGATGTACACTCTACAAGACTTCAACTTGCTCGAGGATACCTCACCTCAAGACTTCACCTTGCTCGTGGATACCGCACCACAAGACTTCACACACTAAGATTGAGGGTACTTAGTGAACCCGACAATCAATGAGAAGATATGGTCTTCTCAAACACCTTTCTCTTTTACAACAAGAACTCTCTAAAAAGAGTAGATAAAGAGATACAATATTAGCTCTATGAACAACTCAAAGTTGTCTCTCAATTGGCTCAACAAAAGCTCTAAAATGATGCACAAATAATATCAATATGTATATGAATAATGAGAGGTGTTGTGTGTTTCAAATCAGCTCAAAAGACCTCTATTTATTGGTGGTAGAAGTAGTATGTCCAATGCTTAATTGGCAATCAATTATGCTGATTTTATGCCAAGATAATCGATTATCATATTTGTATAATCGATTATCAGCTTACCGTTACAAAATCGGAAGCTGATTTTGTGCTAGAATAATCGATTGTTGGATTTGCATAATCGATTATCTGCATGTCGTTCAAAAACTTTGGCAACGGATATAAGATATTCGATTATGCCCAAGTGTATAATCGATTATCCTACTCTGCGGAAATTTCCAATAAATGGAATTTCCCAGAATAATCGACTATCACTTTTGCATAATCGATTGTTCACTTATGCTGTCCAGAATTGAAAACTTACTTCAAAAACCATTTTGGTTAAAATGAAAACGTTAAAATCATTTTGTTTGATGTATTTGAAATATGTTTATGATAAATATGATTTGATAAAAATATTTTATGCATATTTATGATGACCTATGTTGAGCCAAAAGACGAGATAACTTAAACGTTGCTCTTACATTGGTTCTACCTAACGACCTACGCCTTAGGTCTTCGGTCTTGAACTTTTGAGCTCGTCTTTGGCTTTTCCATGCAATCCATTCATCAATATGCTTCTCGGCATTCAATCTTGATTGTTTGTCATATAATAACGTTGTTTGACACTTGACTTTATTGTTTGTCATTCGTCAAAACCTATACCTGAAAATCATGCTAATACAACCAAAGCACACATATCATAGATAGAATGATTTTCTACAATTTCCCCCTTTTTGATAATGACAAACAACAGGAGATATGCATATCGGATTCCCCCTAAATTCATGCTATATCTCAACATACAATTCATGCAAACGATTTCCCTTAATGATAATTCCCCCTCAAATAAGGCATACTATAACGTAGATACATTCCCCCTTATTTGATGCATATCGCCTAAACTCTTCCCCCTTTTGGCATTAGCAAAAAGATAGTATGCAAAGGCTACTTTCCCCTTTCGACACTTCCCCCTTTTGGGTATATCAATTGTTAGTGTCAAGAATAAAATAGGAAATACAATGAGGAATATACATTGATGATATTTAAAGAATCATACCAACATGAAATAATACCAAATGTTAATAAAAACATAACAAACATAATAACTGTTATTTTTCGCAGATCATATTGCTTAAGAACATATCAACAGTTAATTTTTGACAAACCAATAGTTGTATTAAAAACACGAATCATTTATTTTTCAAGAATATATCAACTGTTATTCAAACCAAAAATAATATTCATCAAAACACGAATCAATTATTATTTTTAACAAAAATAATTGATACCAATTGTTATTCAAGATAAAAGTTATCAAAACATGAATTAACAAAAATAATTATTATCAATTGTTAACAAAGATATATTAATTGTTAACACATATCAACTATTACGTTTTTATCAAAAATATGATAACTAACCGACATTAACTCTCGATGCAATAAGGTTTCGTGCTTGGTGCATCTACTACGATATTGTAGTCTTCAAGCACACCTGCAAACGTACCTAAAAATAGGTTTTAGGTACCCAAGCACTTTTGGGTCCTTGGGGGTTAGGCAAATAATAATCATAGCTCAAAGATAAATCCCTATGTTTTGCAAAACATACGGGTGCTATGTGTCCTACCCGGTTGCAATAATGATATATAACATTCAGGTTGTCAATATGTCTTGGTTGAGCCAAAAACGTTCTAGGTGATCTAAAGTCGTTATTCCTAGACGTATTGCGATTCCTAGAGTTATTTCTAGGTGGTCTAAAATGATTCATTTTAGACTCATTAGCAAAATTCCTAGAGTTTTTTCTAGGTGGTCTAAAATGATTAATTTTAGACTCATTAGTGAAGTTCCTAGAATTATTTCTAGGTGGTCTAACTTCATTTCTATCATCCTTTCTAATATTCTTCTTAATTTTTTCAATTGTTTTAGGATAATCAACACTACGTTTTTCTAGTGTGTTCCTAAGTTCTATGTTCTCTATTTTAAAAGAACTACAAGAAGAACAATAGGAACTTTGATCAATTGAAGAGGCTTCATTCATCTCCTTAATTTTATTTTTAAGATCAAGATTATCATTTTCAAAAAATTTATTTTCTTCTTCTAAGACTTTAATTTTAGCCTTGGCCTCTTTGGAGATTTTTGAAGACTTTTTCAATTCGTCATATAATTCTTGAGAAGCTTCTTGTAATTCTTCATAAGAGTAAGAGATAGGAGTGCTTACCTCTTCTTCCTCGTTGGCCATGAGGCATAGGGCGGCAGTTTCATCACCCGAGCTTTCCGAATCCCATGTCACGCGCTTTTGGTGTTTCTTCTTTTTCTTGTCCTTGGGTTTTGGACAATGCGACTTGGTGTGCCCAAGTTTTCCACAATTTTGGCATGAAGGACTTTGTTCTTCATTCTTTATTTCCTTCTTCATAAACTTATAAAACTTTTCAATTAAATAATTGGAAATAGTATCATCATCGCTTTCCGAATCACTTACCTCTACTCTTTTAGAGGATGAGGCTTTGAAGGCAATACCTGGACCTTTATTTCCAAGATAAGGATTAAGAATAGTGCTTTTATAAGTTTTGAGGTTACTTCTTAGTCCATCAATTGTGACGTCCGTGATTCCTATCGACTCTTGGATGGCATTGGCTTTGGATCGCAATTCGGGAGTGAGACTCCGCAAGATTTTTTGAACAAGATCTTTGTTTGAGTATACTTTCCCGAGAGCATGGAGATTGTTGATGATCATTGAGAACCGATCGAACATAATATCGATGCTTTCATTCTCCCTCGTTCTAAACAGTTCATATTCATGTGTTAGAAAATCAACTTTTGATTCTCGGACTTGAGGCGTACCTTCATAAGTGATTTCAAGTTTATCCCACATCTCCTTGGCGGTTGTGCAGCAAGAAATCTTCCGATAGTCATCCGGATTCACCGCACAATATAATAAATTGACGGCCTTTGCGTTATTTTCAACTTTCTCGATGTCCTCGGCAGTATATTCATCTTTCTCCTTTGGAACCGTGGTTTCTCCAACTTTCTTTGTCGGCATTTGTTCATCGTTCTTGATGATTTACCACAGACAAAAGTTATTTGATTGGATGAAGATTCTCATCCGCTCTTTCCAATATGTGTAATTTGTTCCGTCAAATAGTGGAGGCCTATTGGTGGAGTGTCCTTCGGTCATCATTCCTCCGTTCAATATTCTCAACAAAAAAATATATCGTTCTCTCAACCGGTTAAGGCTTTCAGAGAGTTAGGCTCTGATACCAATTGTTAGGATTTATGCCCGTCACTAGGGGGGGGGGGGGGTGAATAGTGCGGCACGAGAATATTGATAAATATTGCGGAATTAAAATTGTAGGAGTAAAGTAAATGCAGTAATTAAAAGATTAAGGAAAGGACACACCGAATTTATACTGGTTCACCACAACGTGTGGTTAGTCCAGTCCCCGAGAGACTCTCTCGATTTTCACTAACTCCGTTAAGCTTACGGGTGCCTAACAAACTGTTACACTTGCTCGTAGATGTACACTCTACAAGACTTCAACTTGCTCGAGGATACCTCACCTCAAGACTTCACCTTGCTCGTGGATACCGCACCACAATACTCACACACTAAGATTGAGGGTACTTAGCGAACCCGACAATCAATGAGAAGATATGGTCTTCTCAAACACCTTTCTCTTTTACAACAAGAACTCTCTAAAAAGAGTAGATAAAGAGATACAATATTAGCTCTAAGAACAACTCAAAGTTGTCTCTCAATTGGCTCTACAAAAGCTCTAAAATGATGCACAAATAATATCAATATGTATATGAATAATGAGAGGTGTTGTGTATTTCAAATCAGCTCAAAAGACCTCTATTTATAGGTGGTAGAAGTAGTATGTCCGTTGCTTAATTGGCAATCAATTATGCTGATTTTATGCCAAGATAATCGATTATCAGATTTGCATAATCGATTATCAGCTTACCGTTACAAAATCGGAAGCTGATTTTGTGCTAGAATAATCGATTATTGGATTTGCATAATCGATTATCTGTCTGTCGTTCAAAAACTTTGGCAACGGATACAAGATAATCGATTATGCCCAAGTGTATAATCGATTATCCTACTCTGCGGAAATTTCCAATAAATGGAATTTCCCAGAATTATCGACTATCACTTTTGCATAATCGATTGTTCACCTATGCTGTCCAGAATTGAAAACTTACTTCAAAAACCATTTTGGTTAAAATGAAAACGTTAAAATCATTTTGTTTGAAGTATTTGAAATATTTTTATGATAAATATGATTTGATAAAAAGATTTTATGCATATTTATGATGACCTATGTTGAGCCAAAAGACGAGATAACTTAAACGTTGCTCTTGCATTGGTTCTACCTAACGACCTATGCCTTGGGTCTTCGGTCTTGAACTTTTGAGCTCGTCTTTGGCTTTTCCATGCAATCCATTCATCAATATGCTTCTCGGCATTCAATCTTGATTGTTTGTCGTGTAATAACGTTGTTTGACACTTGACTTCATTGTTTGTCATTCATCAAAACCTATACCTGAAAATCATGCTAATACAACCAAAGCACACATATCATAGATAGAATGATTTTCTACAAAGACAAGGCCAGCCAATAACCCCAAATCCTCTTTGTGCAGCTATTAAACATAAATTAATAGAAATACTACTTAATGGAGTTTAATTATGAAATTTCATTCCCATACAACCCGACCGGGGTGTCACAAGTCACGAGCATCTAATGAGTAGGGATACTACTATTGGGCCAAATAAAATGTATATACAAGGTAAAACTGGAACTCAAAGTCGGAATGCGGTGCCGCGAACATTGGCAGTCACCTTGATCAACTACTAAAATATGGCCTTCAATCCTGCTAATAACCTGCTACAGAGTGAACAATACCTACAACTGCACGCAAGGTGCAGGGAGTAAAGTGAGTACTTCCAACTTAGTGGAAATAAGAGAGAAAAATAACTGAGCGATAAGAAAACACGCATGGGACACCAAACTGCAGAAAAGACAGATCAACCCTTTTTGAGAAAAACCGAAATACTCAGAAAAATATCTTTAGAAAATCTCAAGATCAGTTCAAAAATCTCTTTTGAAAATATGCTTTTTCAACAGTTTCAAAGGTAATTTCAACAAGTAGGAAGTAATTAGAAACCTACTCCTCAGGCTCAGTATCAACCTCTCAGTACAGTATCTGCCCCGAGGGCCCACTCCGAACTCAGAAAATCCAACATCAACCTCTAGGGCTCAACACTCCTTAACATATAACATCAGGGTATCTGGTCAACAAGGCATGTAACAATATGGGTGACATTGATAAATGAGTGCTAAATGTCATGCCACGTAGTACAAGCAAGAGTAAATGCATGAATGTAAAGAAATGCTATGCATATGACCGCTGCAGCGCGCATCCCGATCCATTTAGGTACCCGCGCTCACAATGGGGGTTCAAACTCCAGAGGGGCTCCTATAGCCCAAGCACAATATCAATATGACACCGCTGCGGCATGCGGCCCGATCCATGCGGGTATATGTATATGCACACATAACACTCGAGGCTTGAAAGCCACCTTACATCACTCTCCATGCCCTCGCATATGGCCCTCAGCCTCAATCAATCGAAAATAGTCAAAGCTCCTCGGGCATCCGTAAATCAGTAATACTCAGCTCAAACAACAGCTCAAATATCAGTTAAAACTCCAAGCTTGAGAAAAATATAGATGAGTTCATGAAATAGTGCAAAGCATGTGGACTAAGTTCAAATAATATTTCAAACAGAGAGGAAAATAGTGATGATAGTTCATAAAGATTTCAAATAATCAGAAATAAGCCCCAAGTATGGCAATGAGCCCAAGTCATAGTGATAACAACAAATGATTTAAAATTTCGCGGTAAAAACCAACAACCGGGACCGGCCAAGTCACAATCCCCAACGGCGCTCAGGTTCAGCGTGCCAGTCACCATGATACAGCACTAGGATGTGCAAATATGGGGTTTCAAACCCTCAGGATGTCATTCCCAAATATTACTCACCTCAAACCGGTGAAATTCTTCGCTCGCGATGCCTCTGCCCCTCAAATTTGCCTCCAGCACGTCAATTCTAACCAAAATCAGTACAAATATATCACAGTGTGTAAATGGGACCATACACAATCGAAAAGACTCGAAAAATATTGGACTTCGCGAAATTTGCAAAACCCGAGCCCCGGGCCCACTTCTCGAAATCCAAAATTTTTTACATCAAAATGATCCTTGTGAGTCTATACATATAAAGTTCATCAAAATCAGAGTCCAATTGCTCCTTCAAATCCCAAATTTTTATTAAAAATTTCAATCCCTAAATTTAGCCCTTTTAATGAATTCAACCATGTTTCCATGTTAATTCTTCCATAAACTTAAATAATTAGGCCAAGGAACTTACCTCTCTTTGATTCTCTTCGAAACCATCTTCATTTGCTCCCAAAAGCTCTCAAAATCCTCAACAATGGTGGAAAAATGACTTAAACTCGCGGAGGAAATGTTTAAACAAAAACGATCTGCCCAGCAAAATCCCTCTATGCGATTGCAGCCCCTGGCTTGCGATCACAGAGCACAAATCTTGAGCCTCTAACTTTTCTCTTATGAGATCGCACTAAACACCACGAGATTGCAGTGATCCTCTTCCCTTCCTTACGCGAACGTGGCCCAGCTATTGCAAACGCGTAGGCCAACCAAGCAGGGACCCAGACCCCCTCTATGCGAATGCGATCCTCCTCACGCGATCGCAATGAACGACGAGCCACTGCTACGCGATCGCATACATACTCCTGCGATCGCGATGAGCAAAATTGGTCTGCACTGCTGCTGCAATTTCTGCAACTCTTCAATTGCAAAAACCTCCTGTTTAACCATCCGAAACCACCCCGGGGCCCCCGGTACCTCAACCAAAAATACTTACCTACTTCAAAACATCATACGAACTTGTTCCAATCACAAAAAAACACCAAAATCATCAAATTACCACGGATTCAAGCCTAAATTTTCTTAAAACTTCCGAAACTCATATTCGATAAAAAACCCTACCAAACGAAATTCGAATAACCTGAAAAATTGCAGACATATCCAAAATCACCTAACGAAGCTATTGAAACTCTCAAAATTCTATTTCGACCATCGCATCAAAATCTCACCTATCAACCGGAATCTGCCAAAATTTAAACTTTGCCAATTCACGCCTAATTCTACACCGGACCTCCAAATTCAATTTCGATCGCTCTCCTTAGCCACAAATAATCTCTCGAAGCTAACCAAATCATCGAAAATCACATCTGAGCCTTCTAACTCAAAAGTAAACTTCCAGTTGACTTTTTCCAAAAGAAGCTTCTTTTTAAGAGGCCATGTGCCTTATTTTTCAACCAAAACTAATTCAATCACACCCAATCGAATCTAATGCTAATATAAAAATATTAAGCAACACAAGAAGGAGGAAATGGAGCAGTAACACATAAGACGACGGGTCGGGTCATCACATCCTCCCTAACTTAAACAAACGCTCGTCTTCGAGCGTACCCAGTGTTGTACTAGAAGCAACCCAATAGCTGAATGACCTTACCAAGCATATACACGGGGTGATCCCACGTCACCCTATCTCATATATGTCCGATATCACAACATAGTTGGAATTTTACAGTCTATCTAAACCATAAACTATACAACCGCATCACACTTTCTAATGTTATACACAAGATCCAAACCTCACATCTATATTCAGAATAAACCCGAACCAACTGTAATAATCCATACATGCAACCTTGGCTGCAATCATATGATAACCCATATAACCTCTATTCACAACAATTGCCCATGATAGCCAGATACCGATAGAAAAACTTTTAACTAAATAAAGTCTTATTCCAACACTTTCATATACTGCCAACAGTAACTGAAACACGCGATAAACCAAACCCATCTCTCAGATCACCCATATCTCATGCGTCCATTTCCTTTCTGACTGATACTACAACAGATTTCGGAGCCTAACCTCGATATTACCTTTCCAACAGGCTGAAATCAAATATGCTTGTACTCAGTAATGACTTCAACGATAATCTCAACTAAAACACGCCACTATGGTGATATGAAACCTCAACACCAGCCTAAGCCACAATGTGCTCAACACAGGCACAAATAAGAAACGATCTGAACACACTCAAATCATGACAACTGACTCAAACGAAAGAGCTGTACTTCAAGTTCCTTCGCATGATCACAACACAGAATTGAAATCCCATCTGACATCATAGAAATAGAGTACCTGAATCGTCCTCAAAAGGTCATAACATCACGTGGCCTTGCTACAACGCGCGATTCTATCCAAACACTATTACCCATAAAGCACCTCAAGTAACCATGCTTAACACAGACAACCACGCGCAGATTGAGGTCTGAAACTAAACAATCCATCACACCCATAGTGAAGCAAGTATTATACACTATTCAATCCTGATAGGACATAACCGATGCGCTATTCCCCGAGCAATACCCAATACGTACCTTCCTCAGAAATTAAGAAGCAAGGAGTACAAAGTAACATATAGAAAACTATTCTCCATATCACACTGTTGCGGCGTGCAACCCACTCCAGATAACATACATGTGGCGGCGTGCCACCCGATCCAAATGCCATACCCGTGGCGGCGTGCCACCCGATCCGCACATATATCTCACAAAAAGAGATGCACATCGAGTCAAATTTTCTCAGTACGATAAACACATATAGTCTCATGCCCGGTCATAAGAAACACATCCAAAACCTCAATGTCGGAAATGAATCAATGGTAGAAACCTTTGCACTGATATCCGCCACAAAGGCCCAATCAATACACAATGCTTGCTAGCCGTCCGCTGGTCTCTGGAATATAAGATACCCTCTAGACATAATCCGATGTACCTTGCCATGAATGCCTGTGGCATTTTCTGGCATAGTCCATAACACATTAGTCTAGACAATTTGATACTGGAACAACCAGTGTGCACTCTAACATCATAACCCAAATTTACATACCACGCAAAGAAAGATCCACCCAGACCTCCAATTTCCAACAACTGCTAGACAATGTCGAGACACACGACCCACAACCACCACATGGTCGGATAACGAGAACTTCTAGTCTCCAACACATATAACGCATGAATCACTGTGCCTGATCCCACACTCTGCCATACGAATACATAACACACATTAAGTATGCATTCATACTAGGAAATATATTCAAAATTTCATGTGCCATCAATAAACTCAAACATCCGCAGTTGATCCAACAAGAAAATGTCGCAATACTACTGACGTATCATCAATTTACATCACCTTAATCATCTGAAGATCGATTCATTACTCACTTGTAGCTGTCCTTGCTGCTCAAGAAGTTAATGATTTCCTAATATGAACCGAACCAAAACCTTGAACAGGTAAATTGCATTTCTCCATATCATAACACATAGACCATACCACCCTAGGATAATAAGGACTTCTATCTCTCTCATGTGCCTCAGACATCGACGCACTGAGCTAGCTAAGAACATTCATGATCCCACATAGGAGAAATAGTATTACCACTCCATGCATATGCTCATTTCAAAGCACGGTAAAACACATCAAGAGTTCTTTCTCCCAATTCCATTGCACCAGCTAAACTGCCAGGACTAAATCCTTTTACCAAAAAAATGTTAAGCAAACTGCCAGCACTCATGGCTTTGCTGCACAATACCTGTATGGCTCATTACCTCGAACACAAATAAGAATTAATCATACCCTTACCATACCGATCTGGTTTATTATCAAACTATTCCATCTATCTAATTTCCTTCCCGATTCATCGTTATTTTTGTATTCTCCCCCGCTGTAGAACCACAATAGCTCAATTCAGGTTACCACATGAGACTCACACATAAAACCACACTGACCAAGACCCATAGGTGACGGGATACCTTCTTAAACGCTTCCTAGAAGTACCACATTCCAGAATGCTTTACTTTGAAGAACTTCCTGCGATTCTGAATTTGTTTACCATTACCTTCCAAATGCAGATACGTAGATTCCCATGATTAACACAAAGTACCACAGTCTTGATCTTTTCCTAATAAAAATACAGTCTCTAGCCATATACACAAACTTAAGACACCTGATTGTTACATGCAAACTCTTGAACACACTAATCCGCCATCATACCTCAAGATGGAACCGACATAGTACATAACCATGCAATCAGCTGACCAACAACAACCTCCTTGGCTCGAAGCCATATATTAAGGCACTCTTAACAACTCATAACTCTTTTACTCTAATGATACCGCAATAAGATCAAACTCAAATCATTTACAAGTTCTTGAAAACATAGATCAACTAGTACTGTAATCCTCCACACCTCTCACATTCATCTCTACCACAATTGAGTCCACTTTCTTAAGGGTCCCAAATTCTCAAACTACAACATATACCCTTCAATTACACATGAGATATTTGAACATACACATAAGTATCATACTATTCAAAACACTCTGCAGGGGATAGCCCACCTGCTTCACCTCATTTAAATATTTCAACATACCTTCCCCATCACATGCATTACACAATCAATTAGTCTTTCTGAATCTAAACTCATACCACCACATGAAATTCACTTTACTTTCCAGCTAAGAGACATAAAAATATTCTTCACGCGCCCATAACTTGAGGCCACACAATAGATCACAATAGGAAACAATCACTTAACAACTCATCTATTGTCCATCAGACTTCTTCGTCACTACCAAAATCACATAGATACACCCCACAGTACTAACATACTCATCGCAAGGATACACAACCGCCAACCTAGCTAATTAGTACATTACTGAATATGCAAGTTCAAAACACTTGCTCACACAATCAGCATCTCGGTGCTCAAGCCATAGGCAGAGATCTGGCCTCAAGTCCTCCATACTGGCCAAACTCACGGAGATTACCTCTCGCCCGTTGATTGGGGAATCACAAGACATCAGGAACATATAATACTGATCGCTCGGGTGCGCATATAGACGTGTGGAAGGAATTTCAAGAGTTATCCGAATCTTAATCTAGTACGCACAATAAGAATTTAAAGAATGGGAAGTTTTCCTAGAGGTTCTGCAGCCTCTCGAGGATAAAGACAGACGTCTCTGTACCGATCCGCGAGACTCTACTAACCCTGCTCATTACTCGTGATACCTAGTAACCTAGGCTTTGCTACAAACTTGTCACGACCCAAATTCCATACCTGGTCGTGATGACGCCTCTCGTGAAGACAAGGCCAGCCAACAACCCAAATCCTCTTTACGTGGCTATTAAACATAAATGAATAGAAATACTACTTAATGGAATATAACTATGAAATTTCATTCCCATACAACCTGACTGGGGTGTCACAAGTCACGAGCATCTAATGAGTATGGACACTACTATTGGGCCAACAAAAATATATATACAAGGTAAAACTGTAACTCAATGTCAGAATGTGATGACATCAACGTTGGCGGTCACCTTGCTCAACTGCCAAAATATGACCTTCGGTCATGCTAATAATCTGCTACCGGGTGAACAATACCTGCAACTGCACGCAAGGTGCAAGGAGTAAAGTGAGCACTTACAACTCAGTGGTAATAAGGGAGAACAAAAACTGAGTGATAAGAAAACACGCATGGGCACACCAAACTTCTATGAAAGACATATCAACCCTTTTTGAGAAAAACCAAAATACTATAAAAAATCTCTTTAGAAAATCTCAAGATCAATTCAAAAATCTCTTTTAAAAATACGCTTTTTCAACAGTTGCAAAGGTAATTTCAACAAGTAGGAAGTAATCAGAAACCTGCCCATCGAGCTCAGTATCAACCTCTCAGTATAGTATCCGCTCCGTGGGCTCACCCAACTCACAACATCGAACATAAGACTCCCGGGCTCAGCACTCCTTAACAGCTAACACCAGGGTATCTGGTCAACAAGGCATGTAAAAGTATGTGTGCTAATGATAAATGAGTGCTAAATGTCATAACACGTAGTACAAGCAGGAGTAAATGCATAAATGTAATGCAATGCTATGCATATGACCGCTGCGGCGCGCAACCTGATCCATTTGAGTACCCGCACTCACTGTGGGGGTTGAGACTCTGAAGGGTGTCCTACAGCCCAAGCACAATATCAATATCACACCGCTCCGGCATGCAGCCCGATCCACGCAGGTATATGTATGCACACATAACACTCGAGGCTCGAAGCCTCCCTACATCATTCTTCATGCCCTCACATGTGGCCCTCATCCTCAATCAGTCCAAAATAATCAAAGCCCCTCCGGCATCCGTAAAACTATAATACTCATCTCAAATAATAGCTCAAATATCAGTTAAAACAACAAGTTTGAGAAAAATATAACCGAGTTCATGAAACAGTGCCAAATCACGTGGACTGAGTTCAAATAATATTTTCAAACAGTGATGATATTTCGTAAAGGGTTCAAATAATCAGCAACACCCGGAGTATGGCAATGAGCCATAGTGATAACAAAAATCATTTAAAATTTTGCGGTAAAAACCAACAACCGCGAAGGACCAATTCATAATCCCCAACAGCGCTCTACCCCACGCTCAGGTCCACCGTGCAAGTCACCACGATACAGCACTAGGATGTGCAAATCCGGGGTTTCAAACCCTCAAGATATTATTCCCAAATATTAATCACCTCGAAACGGTAAAATTCCTCACTCGTGATGCCTTTGCTCCTCAAATTTGGCCTCCACGCGCTTCAAATCTAACCAAAATCAATACAAATATATCACAATGTGCAAATGGGACAATACCCAATCGAAAAGACTCGAAAAATATCAGAATTCACGAAATTAGCAAACCCGAGCCTCGGACCCACTTCTTGAAATCCAGAAAATTTTAAAGCAAAATGATCCTCGTCTTTCCGCGAGCCTATACATATAAAGTTCATCAAAATCGGAGTCCAATTGCTCTTTCAAATCCCCAATTTTTATTCAAAATTTCAAGCCCTAACTTTAGCCCCTTTTAATGAATTCAAGCATGTTTCCATGTTAATTCTTACATAAACTAAAATAATTAGGCCAAGGAACTTACTTCCGTTTGATTCCCTTCGAAACCTTCTTCATATTATCCCAAAAGCTCTCAAAATCCTCAACAATGGTTGAAATGACTTAAACTCGCGGAGGAAATGTTTAACATAAACTGATCTACCAAGTGAAATCCCTCTATGCGATCGCACCCCCTGGCTTTCGATCGCAGAGCACAAATATTGAGCCTCCGATTTTTCTCTTATGCGATCGCACTAAACACCATGCGATCACAGTGATCCTTTCCCCTTCCTTACGCTAACGCGACCCAGCTAATACGAACGCGTACGCCAATCAAGTAGGGCCCCAGACCCCTTCTATTCAAATACGATCCTCCTCATGCGATGGCAATGAACAACGAGCCACTGCTAGCGCTCACATAGACAGTCATGCAATGGCGATGACCAAAATTGGTCTGCACTGCTGCTACAATTTCTGCAGCTCTTCAAGTCCAAAAACCTCCCGTTTAACCATCCGAAACACCCCGGGGCCACCGAGACCTCAACCAAAAATACCAACCTACTCGAAAACATCATACAAACTTGATCCAATCACAAAAACACACACAACAACATAAAATTCATCAAATTACTTTGGATTCAAGCCTAATTTTTTTAAAACTTCCGAAACTCATATTCGATCAAAAACCCGACCAAACGACTTCCGAATGACCTGAAAATTTTCAGACATATTCAAAATCACCTAACAAAGCTATTGCAACTCTTGGAATTCCATTCCGATCCTCGGATCGAAATCTCACCTATCAACCTAAATCCGCCAAAATTCAAACTTCGCCAATTCAAGCCTAATTCTACACCATACCTCCAAATTCAATTTTGATCGCTCTCCTAAGTCACAAATCATCTCCCGAAGCTAACCGGATTATTGGAAATCACATCCGAGCCTTCTAACTCACAAGTCAACTTACGGTTGGCTTTTTCTAAACAAGCTTCCTTTTAAGAGGCCACGTGCCTTATTTTTTAATCAAAACCAATTCAATTACACCCGATCGACTCTAATGCTGATATTGAAATATGAAGAACCAAAAGAAGGGGAAAACGGAGCAGTAACGCATAAGACGATGGGTCAGGTCATCACATATATCTCCTAGTCTACGAGGCCACCTCGCATCTTCAAAATCTCTCTCATGATCTCGTCTGCTCTTTCTCTCTATTGACCCTGCCTGCCCTCTCTCTCTCTCTCTCTCTAGCATGCATACCCTCTATCCTCTTAGAAATGCTTACCACCTATTGATTTGGAATATCCATCTCGAACTCACACCCATACTGGACCTAATGCTAGGAATAACCCCCTTAATAAACCGATGAACCTTCTCGCGAACAGTAGAAACCAAGTCTAAGGCATGTCCAGCAAAACCATTGTAACAGATAGCATACTCTGAGACGGTCATTACACCCTGGCACAAATGCTCAAACTTTGTGTGCCATGCATTCTTGAGGCTCTAAGGAACAAACTCTCGCATAAACATATCTTAAAACTGGGTCAAAGTCAGTGAAGCTGCCCCGTCTGGGCTGTCTAACTCATAGATGTGCCACCAGTAATAGGCGGCTTCTCGAAGCTGGAAAGTAGTGAAAGAAACCCCGATCGATCCAGAGATACTCATAGTATAGAGAGTACAATAACACTTATCAAGGAATTCGAGGGCATCCTTCGATGGTAAAACACATAACTTAGGAGGTGTATACCTCTTAAACCTCTCAAGTCTTATTTGCTCTTGTTTGGAAGCCGCCGCCATGCCCTTCGGCAAAACTGGTGCTGCAGGCTCCATAAGAATAATCTAAGGGACCTGCACCACATGCGCTCGCTACTCGGCAGTGCGGGCGGTAGGATTCTGTGCTCCTCCCCTGACCTGGGATGTAGCTACAACAATAAGAAGCAATCCTGCCTGAGCCAAAGTGGTGTACATACTCATGAACTGTGCCAAAGTCTCCTAACGGGCTGGTGTAGTAGTCGCTGTAGGCGTGTCAGGTGCCTGGACTCTTACTGGATCTGCTGGTGGCACCTCGGTCGCCTCTTATGCAGGTTCTCTCAATGCACCGCGTGTGCGTCCTCATACTCTACCTCGTCCCCAACCTCTAATGGCTACAACAAGGAGTGCGGGTGCCCGATCACCTCGGATAGTACGTGTCCTCACTATCTGTGAGAGGGTAGAAGATAGAGGTTAAGGATTGTGGATATCAAAAATCTCGCACGACAGGAAAATCAAATGAAGTGGTATTTTCCTAACAGTTACATAGCCTATCGCAGATAAGTACAAATGTCTTCGTACTGATCCACGATCATCTAATAAATCGGCTTTTGATTTGTGACCTCTATGAACCTAGAGCTCTGATACCAACTTGTCACGACCCCTGATCGCCCTCCGTGAACATGTCGTGAAGGAACCTAGATATACGACTAGGTAAGCCTAACAATGCAGAATATAAACCAAATTATGGAATAAAATAATTAAACTGAACTAGTAAAAGAAATCAGTGTTTAAGGTGTCGCCTGCCACATACAATAACAACTCTCAAAGCTAACAAACATTCCCAAAACCTGAAATCTCACAAATCACAAGCTAAGGGATACATAAGAGGCTCTGACTTGAGAATATCTATTCAAAGGAAAGAAATACCGAGAGAACTATACTTATTATAGAAATCTGGAAAGGGACTCATCGGTTTTGTGGATGTAGCAGATATACCTCGAAGTGTCTACCGATACGCCTCCTTCCAAGGCTGAAGGAACTAAATGGGAGTACCTGTATTTGCAAAACAAAAAGTATGCAATAAAGTAGCATGAGCACACCACTATGGTATCCTGTAAGTATCAAGACTGACATCGGTGGAGTAGTGACGAGGAATAGTCAAGACACCCACCGGTCAATAAAAAATATAAATCATGGGAATAATGGGAACGATATACAATATGTGAAGACTACATGAATGACCAAAAATACTAGGATTCATAGTAAGGAACGAGGCTACAAGTAACAATGATAATACAATAAACAGTGATACGAAATGACTCCAGAATCACAAACCAAATCCTAAAGTCAAGACACAGCAAGGGCAATCCTCCAATGATGTTCACATAAGGTCTTATTCAACTCTTTCTACAATTTTACCGAGCCTCAAACGAACCACAACTCACAAAAACCCAATAGTTTAAATCTAACACATCTTGTGCCTCATCAATCTCACGGTCATGTTGACACTAACTAGTTAACTAGGGCCACTCTCAGATTTATAATGGATAAACAGGGGCGTATCCCCAGCCTTAGCAAAATCTAAAGGAATTCACCTCTAATGGAGGTGTCCAACTATGTGTATGCTTGTGCAAGTGTGTTTAACAAGAATTCCACCGACTAGTAAGTATAAGAAATGGTACGGCCAACACCCGAAATGTTTTCACTCGGATAGAATCAACAAACACATCAACTCAGAACACAATAAGTTTAATAGCGGATCCCCCATGATACTGTCCTGTAGCCCCAAACATAAATATGTGTGCTAGGGATCTCTTGGTATCCCCAATATATGTTATGAGGATCTATTGGGAATCGAATCGGCAGTGCCAAAGTAAATATGTAGAGGGATCTATCATGAGTAGAACGCGCAGTCCCAGAGTAAATATGAAGGGGGATATATTGGGAATCGAACCTGCAGTCCCAAAGTAAATATACTGGGAGATCTATCAGGAATCGTACCCAAGTCCCAAAGTAAACAAATAAGGGGGAGCTACCGGAATCCCACATCCGTAGTTCCAATGTAAATACATACCAAAAGTAAGAGAACAACAACATCCCAGCAAGAGAGTCAACATTAGATACAATAACATCCCGACAAGGGAATCAATAATAGAAATAATAACGTCCCAACAAGGGAACCAACAATGGAAATAAATAACGTCCCGGAAAGGGAATCAACAATACCTAAGATGGGTCATGGAAAACAAAGAAGCACAATAACCTAAGCAAATTAACAAGACATAATAAGTGTGTGATAGCTAAACTGGTAACCACAACAATTGAACATGTAACATAATTGCAGGAAGTCACAGAGGAAATTACAATCAAGGAGTATCCAAACATTAAGGAAGTTCACATGAATCAAATAATTACAATTATGGAAATATCAACTAAACCTAGGATGTATAGCTTATTTCCAATTACGACCAATTAATCACACGAGAGATAGAAACAATGTTTTTCAAAATAATGACAAGCAATTAGGAATGATATTATGATTATAGAAGGGTTAATATCTACAGTTACATATGTAAAAGTCAATTATGCAACAAGAATAATCCAAGAAGGGGAAAATAAATTCCAAGTAAGACATGTAGAGGTGAAACTAATAACACGGAATTATATCGTATTAAGAACAACTTCATGTTCGGTGATTTCAAGGATCTAAGAACCTAAAAGGGGCTATTTAGAACAAATACATCCAAGAAAGCACTTGTCACCTCGCGCACAAGGAATACAATCAACAACGAAGAGTAAAATCATAAGGGGATGTCACCCACACAAGATTAGACAAGATGCTTACCTAGAACCAGCTAAAATCAACTAGAAACCGCGTTCTTGCCATGAGTACTCGACTCCAAATGGCCCAATCTATTCAATTCAATCACATATTGTAAAAATCATCTCAAGCAACTGATTCTACTATTTATTTCAAAGCTAAAGCGCATAAGTAGGTAAAATAACCAAAACGCCCCTCAGGTTAATGTCTCGGAACCTGATGAATTTAATATTTTCAAAAACCTCGTACTCTCATGAGTCTAACAATATAAAAATCTCTCAATTCAGATGTCAAACACCCCCGAAAAACTCAATAATCTGGTCTATGAAGTTCTACCCATTTTTCATTCAAAATCTAAAATTAAAGGATGAAATTTAGAGGAGATTCATGGAAATTGGTCTAAATCGAGTGAGAAGCACCTACCCAAGTTGCCTAGGTTAAAATACCTTAAAAACCCTCCACGAATCGAGCTCTAGTAGTCAAAATGTGATAAGATGGTGAAACCCTCGAATTTGGGATTCAAATCTATCTGCCCAGATTTTGTTCGTTGCGATCGTTGAATAGTGGTTGTGATCGCATAGATTTAATTCATGAATGCCCGTTATTGTTCATTGAGTTTGCATGAAGAGCGATGCGAATATGAAGTGTTGAGATGGAGAATTTTGTGATTGCGTATAGTCTCGTGAGAACGCGAAGAAGAAATGTATCAACTGCCCCAAGCCCTGGTTTACACTATAAGAATGCGGGACCAGGGATGCGATCGCATAGTGAATAAATGTAGACCTTTACAATCACGAAATGCATAATGCAAACACAATGATGGTATTTGAAGTGGTCTTCAGCAAAGCATTATGATCATAGAAGGACATTGCGATCGCATAAAAGGATATCAGAAGCAGTAGTTACAATAGTTCAAAAAGGAGGAAAAAAGATCGGTAGCCCATCCAAAACACGCCTGAGGCCCCCCGAGATCCCTTATAATCACACACACAAGTCATATAACCTAACATGGGGTCGCTCGAAGTTCCAAATCACATAACACAACATCAAAACGACAAATCAAACCAAAAATCAGGCTTAACAACTTCCAAATCTTCTAATGACGAATCTCATGCCGAAATCAAACAAGTTGATATTCTCCCTTCATTAAGGCATTGCATAAGAACCAGATCCATATAATTTTCTATATGCCTTCTTTCCTGTCTGGGGAAAAGGCATTTGTTGGCAAACTTAAAAAGCACATTGTGTTCTACTCTCATTTCACTTTTCTGAACTGCCCTGGCCTCAAGTACCTCTTCATCTGTTTTGGTTTCACAAAAGTTTATTGTGATCTGAATATCAGTAGGCAACCCATCCAGCAAGGCCACCTCTGCCTTGTATAGTCATCATATCCCTCAGTAGATATGTCTAGAGTTTTTCCCAACTTAGCAACATTGAACTTCACTTTGACACATTTCACAGTGCTAGTTACCAGCCAATTCTTCACTGTCCTATTTTCCATGAACTCTACAAGTTCTTTCTTGGCCAATTTACCATCCATATGAAGGACCATGTCCTTCCACCGGTGGGTTCTAGTGCACTCATAAGCCTCATCATACCTAGCTCCTCCAGGTCTTTGAGTAGTCTCCCTTTCAAAATTTTCCTCGTGCCAATCATGGCATATCTGTCCTGTTCCTTCTCCGACTCATCTTCTTCATCCTCACTACATTCATCATCCTCTGCTTCAATAATTTTCACTTGTTTTCCTTTTGCATATGACTTTGTTCTCATTGCAAGAACAGGTTCAGCAAGTACTGGCTTGGAGGGCTTCTTGGTAGAAGTCCTGGTTCCCTTTTACTTGGTAGTGGGAACATCCTTACTAGTACCCTTTTCTAGATGGACCTGCTCCATCACTTTTTCTTCTTCTTCAACCACAGCCTCTAAGCTTTTACCTATCTTTGCATTCCTTTTCTCTTTCCTTTTTTTCTTACCTATTTCTAAAGCCTTATTTTACTCTACTTCACTTTCCCTAATCCTACTTCTGGTAGCTCTAATCCTAGGAGCAGACTTGGGTGAGGAAGGTTTGCTTTTCTTGGCTACTTTGGATGCAGTAGAAGTCCTTTGTGAGGAAGCCTTGCATTTCTTTGGGTCATAGCTAGCCCCCACTTTCTTCCACAAATTAGCCAAGCTCTCTTCCCCAAATGAACCAGGTTCATCTTTTTGCTTTCTCATATTAACCAACCCCTCAGCAACCTCATCTTATCCACTTCCCTCTGACCTCGAGACTCCCTCTTCCCTACTCCCACATATGGCTAAAGGCTCATTCTTCTTTTTCTTCCTCACTTTCCCAGAATCAATCCCACCTACATCTCTAGGAGCCCCTATCAGAACAAATCTATTTTCCTCCCTCTGACTACATCAGAAAAAACAAAGCAAGACTTTACCTCTCCTTGGGTTCTTTAGTTTTGGCCTTTTCAGAAGACACAGGTTCATCTCCTTCACTAGCAGAGATGTAATCATCAAAATTAGAGCTAGAGTTGATCTAGTCTACTAAGACTGCTTTCTTTTGAATAGACTGAAGTTTTTCATTCAAGGCTTTCCTCAGAGGACCAGTAGCTACAGTTTTTATTAGTAGCATTTTTTGGCGACTGAATATAGGTTCTGGGATTTTGTCTGGTGGTGTGGAAGATGAGTTGTTGGGAGAAACAGGTGTCGGAGTGCCATGATTGTCTTGGGCATTTGTCATGGTGAAGAATTTCTGAAAATCCTAAGGGAATTTTGGTGATGTGAAGAACTTTGGAGAGATTCAGACACGAGAGAGGATGATCAGGGGTTTTGCGAATAATTGACGGTTATTGAGTGTTTTGGGGGTTTTAAAGAGGGTAATTAGTACTCAGAAACGGTAGCTTTTTGATAGGTCACATAGAGGTCTAATCAATTTTGAGTTTCGGTCTCCTTAGAGATTAAATAATATTGCTAGAATTTAGGAGAGGGTTCCGTTATACTTAGACTTATAGTTTCAATAAAACTGGTTCAATTTGCCCAGTGGATAGAATTGTTAGGACATTTGGTTTATCTATGACTCTTGCCCACGATTGACAATTAAATTTTTCTAATTGCGCAAAGTATAAAAACATACCTGAAATTTCTCATGAGCATAGTTTGATGAACCAGGTTCTTCAAGTGAAATTTCTCTTGATTTGGCCTCAAATGTCAAAATAGAAAATTTGTAAGAGATTAGTGAATCGCATAGACACATTTCATGGGAGTATACTATTTGCAGTATGAAACTGAGTGTGAATTAGTATAATATTCACAAAAATTAAGAACTCCTAACCCAAAAAAAATTCAACATTTCTTTTCATTGTGCATTCTGAACCAGACCTTTTAGGTTATCTTAATCATCTCTAACTCCAACCTTTTCCTTTCAAAATTTTCTCTACTCAATGCCTTAGTGAAGATGTCAGCTATTTGTTTATCACTAGCACAGAATTTTATGGACATTAGCCCTTTCTCATAATTATCTCTTAAGAAGTGCTGTCTAACATCTATGTGTTTAGTTCTTTTGTGATGAACAGGGTTCTTTTTCATACTAATTGCACTGGTATTATCATAAAATATTGGTATGCACCTCACTTCAATTCCAAAGTCTACCAGTTGTTGCTTAATCCACAGTAATTGAGCGCAACATGAAGCAGCACCAACATATTTAGCTTCAGCGATAAAGAGGGCCACTAAATTTTTCTTTTTGGTAGACCATGATACAAGACAAAGCCCTAGGAAGTGTGCCATACCTGAAGTGCTCTTCGTATCCACTAGAAAACCTGCATAGTCAGCATCAACATATCCAATTAATTCAAGATTACTACCTTTGGGATACCATAGATATAGATCATTTGTGCCCTTAAAGTATATCAAATATTCTTTTGACAGATATCAGATATGACTCTTTTGGACTTTCTTGGAAGCGAGCACAAAGTCCTTTTTCCCTTAGGAACAAAGTGCTGTCAATTTTACCTCATTTGTACCCATGCTCCAGAAGGAATTTTGACAATCATTCATACCAAGCTCTTGCGGCCTACTTGAGACCATAGAGGGCTTTATCTAGCTTGTATACATGGTCAAGACATTCTTTGCTTTCGAATTATGGACCTTGTTGCACAAACACTTCTTCTTTGAGATAGCCATTTAGGAAGGAACTTTTGACATCCATTTGACTAAGGGTGAATTCCATATATGTTGTAATGGCTATGATGAGTCTAATTGCTTCAAGTCTAGCAACTGGATCAAATGTTTCATCATAATCAATGCCTTCCTCTTGACTATAGCCTTGAACCACCAACCTTGCCTTGTTTATTGTAATTGTTCCGTCTTTATCTAGTTTGTTCCTGAAGACCCATTTTATGCCAATGACTGACATGTCCTTAGGTCTGGGAACCAAGTGTCAGACTTGGCTTCTCTCAAACTGATTGAGCTCATCTTGCATAGAATTAACCCAATCTGCGTCTTGTAGAGATTCACTCATATTTTTAGGTCACTGAGGGACAGAAAGGCAACAAATACACACAGGTACTTCAATTGTGATCTAGTCTTGACTCTAGATGTTGGATCATTCATGATGTTCTCAATGGGGTGAGAACTCAGGTACTTGTAAGATTTCCCCACCAGCTGGTTCCTGCTAGTTTCTTCTTCATTGTTATGCTGCAGAGGAACAGGTTCAGGTACAAGATCCTTCAGAGAATTTCGATCAGTTTCTCTCAGATTTGTTCCTCCTGTCAAGTTTCCCTAGGTGGAAGGACCTGTTCCACCACCTGTTTATTTGATTCCACCTTGACTTGTGTTGTGGCTTGAGTCAATTGTCTCACCAGTCCAATGGCTTCACCTTTATGTTCGTATATCTCGGAAAAAGTGTTAGATTCATCAAACACAACATGTACACTTTCTTCAATACATAGAGTTCTTTTATTAAATACTTTATATATTTTTCTATGTGTAGAATATTCCAATAATACTCCCCCATAACTTCTGGGATCAAAATTATCTAGGGAGTCTTTGCCATTATTGGGCACATAGCACTTGCGACCAAAAGCCCTAAAATGGGATATGTTTTGTTTCTCCCTTTAAGTAACTCATAGGAAGTTTTCTCTAAATAAGGGCTGGTCATGCATCTATTTATTATATAACAAGGAGTGTTTATAGCCTTTGCCCAGAATCTATGAGATAGTTTACTGGAAAGAAGCATGGTCCTTGCCATATCCTCAAGGGTCTTGTTTTTCCTCTCAACTACCCCAGTTTTCTAAGGAGTCCCTAGAAGCAGAAAAACTATGATCTATTCCATTTTTATCACAAAATTCAGCAAACTTTGTATTTTCAAATTTAATTCCATGATCGGACTTAATGGATGCAAGTTGATTTCCTAATTATTTTCTGGGTTTTTCAAACAAAAGTAGTGAACATTTCAAATGCTTCATATTTAGAAGTTAAAAACAACACCCATGTAAATTAAGAATAATCATCAACAAGCAACATTACATATCTTTTACCACCTCAGCTCATGGCTCTCATTGGACCACAGAGATTCATATGAACCAGTTCCAACGTCTTAGATGTACTTACCATTTTCTTGGGTTTGAAGGATGACCTTACCTGCTTCCCCCTTGCATATGCCTCACAAACTTTTTCTTCCTTGAACTTGATATTAGGTAACCTGATCACTAAGTCCTTGGAGACTAATTTGTTCAATTGATTTAGACTGGCATGGCCAAGTTTTTTGTGCTAAAGAAGGGGATCATTAATTAACACACTTAAGCAAGTGAGTTCATTTTCAAAGAGAGTTGACAGATCTACAATGTAAATATTGTTAACTCTCCTTCCGTGCAAAAAAAACTTGTCAGTAGTAAGGCTAATCACAAAACATTTTGTGTAAGTGAAAGCCACAAGATTACCTCAGTCACACAGTTGTGATACACTTATCAGGCTATATTTTATGACATCTATCAAATAGGAATTCTCAATGGAATCAGAGTCTATTTTTTCTACCTTTCCAACTCCAAAGATCTCACCTTTCTTTTCATTTCCAAAGGAGACATTACCTCCTTTTAGGTTCTCAAGTGAAAGGAACTCGTCCTTGTTGCCAGTCATATGTTTTGAGCAGTCACTATCTGTTGATACCCACTTTTTTCTTGTATATTTTAACACCCAAAATACTTTCAAAATAGTATATGCATGCATATATAAGTATGCCTTGAAATTTTGGTAACTTTCCTTAATTTTTAAGATTTTTAAAATCAATTTACTGCCAATTTTTGACTGTATAAACGCCAAACTTATTTCCAACTTATTATTTTTAGTGAATAATGTGTTCCACTCTCATATTTACAACAAGATATAATTTATTTAATTTTGGGTCATGGCCTAGTTTTGCAATTAATTATGATTTATAGTTATAAAATTATTTCTAATATTTTTAGCTTAATATTTATATGTTATTAATTAGTTTGATGCTTTCAATTTGACTTTTTAAACTATTTTAGCAATTTTTAAAATAAATTGGGAGAAATTGGCTATTTAAAAGTTAACCAGATTTTGTTTACATAGCCTAAATTGAACCCCCATGTCAGCCCAATTTTTGAACCGAATTAGACGACCTAGTTCAAAAAATAACCCGACCCATACCCATCAATTTGCCCGATCTAGCCTTGATTCAATCTGAGCTGTTGATCAAATGAGATTAACGGCCCAAATTTAATTTCCTAAATTAAAACCTACTGACCATATCCCCTCACCCTCATTTGAAAGAGTCCGTTCTCTCTCTCTTGAACCTTTCGTCTCTAAGTTCTCTCTAGAACCTTCTGGTTCTCTCTCTAATCTTCGATGGTCTTCATCGCCGTTCCAGCCACCTCCACCCTTACTCCTCTCGACCACCATTCACCATGGAGCCACACCTCATTATTTCTCTCTAAGACTCGAAGTCCAGAAGCTTCGGCCATGGTAGATAGCCACCTATGCTTTGCCTATGTCTGTGCGGGCCTCTCTTCCGTAGTTTTTAGTCCGATGATGCCTTAAACCCCGTTATTGATGAGTTTCATGGGCAGGTTCTTCCTTTCTCTAATTCTTTCGCAAACCCTAATCTTTGTACTCAAATCTATTTAATCTTTGTTCTATTAAAATGATTTTTAGTTTAAGTTTTGTTTCCTACTCTATTTCTCACTCAATAACTCTGATTATCTCAAGTTTTCTGATGATTTTTCTCTTTTTCAAAATTAGGATTTCTGACCCCTTTTCAATATCGTACGTCTTCAGCTTTTCTTGAATGTTATGTGTTTTTTCATTCTTGTTTGTGTTACGAGTTTGTTTGGTTTCCTTGTTAACATGAGTTCCATGCCTTAATTTCTTGCAAGGGTTCCGACCCTTTGTTGCTCACATGCTTTCTTGCTTAAGGTTCTCTGATTTTCATGTATAATGTGCTTTATAGCCTTAAATATTCATCGTTCGTGTAATATTCTACTGATATTGTACATCTCTGCGAACCCGGGATTTGTATGTGATTTTCCTTAGAAGTTTTACACTGATTTCTTTTGAATTACTTCCTTACTTAGATAGGTTTTCCTTACCTATAAACAATTCCCTCTAATTTTTTGGTCTTGTCTGTGATTCTTTGGCTAATTGTCAGAATTAACTTGTATTCCCTTACCATATTTGTGCACGAGCAGTCGTTTGAATCCTCGGCATATATTTTTTGTACTTGAATTATTATGTATCTAACCTCTATTTCATATTATATGCTTTACTACTCTTACTAGGGTAAATGCAGAGTCTGATTGATTCTTTTCCTTTTTCAACCTAGTGCTTGTTACCGTATGTCTTTGATTCCTTAGTTAAAGGGGAGTACTTATATTGATTTGATTTTGATTGATGCCAGCTCCTTAATTATGTTTGCTGCCTTGGTTGTTTACTCGTTTTAGTACTATAATTACCCTCTCCCATTCTCTTTGAGAGACACCAACACACATTGCATATCTCTCACATGTTCAAACTCTCTGAACTTTCTCTCACTTTCTCTACTGTTTCTATACTCTCTCATTCTTCTATTTGAACACTCAATCGGCAGAAAGCCAAGATTGAGTAATCTTGGCTGTTTATTTCTACACTTATGGGATTCCACTGCATTATTTATTTGGGTGTGCCTGCTACTTGCTTCCCTGCACCGATGTTCTCACACTGCTGCTCTCATTCTCTGCACACTTTGCTCTCTTTTTGTGCATTATTGCTCATTGCTCTTGTATTTTATTTTCCCACAATTGGTATGTAATCTATTTAGCATACAGTTTCCAAAACAACATGATTTTGTTAGTTCTACACTTCATCTTGTTCCTTGGTGTTTTTACCTATGGTTCTGCTGTTCTTATTGTCACTAGCATGTGTTTATCAGTCTCCCTAATTTAAGTTAGCATGCTCCCCTTACCCCATTTCGCGTCTCAATAAATGTTTACTTTTCCTTGTGTATTACTACCATGTGTCCAGGTCTTCTTGGCTACTTGATTATCCTAAAACCTCTTCCTGAGGTTGATTGTATTAGAGTTTGGTGCAGTAAGAACTGAACTCTTGTTTTGCAACTAAGTATTATTAATTTACTCCAATTTGTTGCATGTGTGAGTAGTTTATTTTGTTCCCTTGTTTGTGTGGCGCTCTGTTTTTTCTAAAAAACTAGTCAGTCCAAATGATTTCAAAAGAACTCTTTCAACAGTTTTCTCGAACTGTCTCAACTGTTTTCAACTTTCTTAGTCCTACCACAATCTCACTACTCTTAAAACATTAGGTTATGCCCCTTAGTGTAAGCATTGCCTTGCGAGCCCTTGAGCACCCATTGAACTTTTATGCACAAGGCTGGCACTTTCACACTTGCACTTGTCAAATAATGATCTTTTGAGTGCTTGGTATTGGCTCCACATTTTCTTTTCTTTCCAAAAAAGCTCCGATGTTTTGAACATTTATGAATTTAATCAAAAGCATTTCATTTTATCAAATATCTCGCTATTCGTTACTTTTTCTCTGTTATTTACTTTATTTTCACACATCATTATTGTTACATATAATGATGATGAACCAACAACTGTAACTTGCAACGAGGTTATGCAACAAATGGAAATAGACTCGGAGGAGGATGATATACCAGAAGAGGTTTTCAGAGAGGCCGAGAATTTTGAGAATAGACCTTAGTCCAACTTGGATGAAACCGAGGTCGTCAATTTGGGAGATACAGAGAATGTCAAAGAAACGAGCATCAGTGTTGCACTAATCACAGACAGAGAAAGAGGAATATACAGAGTTCTTGAGGGAATACGAGGATATCATCGCAGGGTCTTACGATTATATGACTTGTCTCAGTACATCCATCGTCGCTCACAAGTTGCCGACAGATCCTGCATGTCCGCCGGTAAAACACAAGCTCAGAAAACTCAAGCTGTATATGAGTTTAAAATTCAAAGAAGAGGTCACCAAGCAGGTCAAAGACAGAGTTCTTCAAGTGGTAGAGTATCCAACTTGGTTAGCTCACATTGTGCCAGTACCGAAGAAGTATGGGAAAGTTAGAGTCTGTGTCAACTACTGGTATCTCAACCGGGCTAGTCCCAAAGATGATTTCCCCTTGCAAAACATACACATTCTAATCGACAACTGCACCAAGCATGAGTTGCAGTCATTCGTCGATTTCTTTGCGGGGTACCATCAGATATGGATGGATAAAGAAGATGCAGAGAAAACAGTGTTCATCATGCCTTGGGGAATGTATTGCTACAGAATGATGTCGTTCGGGTTGAAGAATGCAGGAGCTACTTTTATGAGGGACATGATTGCCCTCTTTCATGACATGATACATAAGGAGATTGAGGTATATGTGGTCGACATCATCATTATGTCCAGGAAGGCTGAAGATCATATAGAGGACCTCCGAAAGATTTTCAACAAACTAAACGTATAACTTGAAACTGAACCCCGCCAAGTGTGCATTTTGGGGTCCCTGCGGGAAAGTTATTAGGTTTCATCGTAAGTAGCCAAGGAATAGAGCTGGATCCATCAAAGGTCTAATCCATTCAAGAGTTGCCACCGCCGAAGAGCAAGAAAGAGGTAATGAGTTTCCCGGGGAGACTCAACTATACCAGCTGATTCATAGCTCAGCCTACCATTATCTGCAAACCTATCTTCAAGATGCTAAAGAAGGATGGCGCCACCAAATGGACCGATGTATGTCAAAAGGCTTTTGACACGATCAAGGAATACTTGTCTACGCCTCCACTCATGGTTTTGCCTGAGCCTGGATGTCCTTATTGCTCTATCTCACACTTTTTGACGGAGCATTTGGCTGTGTCTTGGGACAACATGATGAGACGGGGAGAAAGGAGCAAGCTATTTACTACCTCAACAATAAATTTACCCCGTACGAGTCTCGATATTCCTTGCTAGAACACACCTGTTGTGCTTTAACTTGGATAGCTCAGAAGTGCAGGCATTATTTATGTGCTTACACTACCTACCTTATATAAAGAATGGTTCCGCTAAAGTATATTTTTCAGAAGCCCATGCCCACTGGCAAGCTCGCCAAGTGGAAAATTTGGTTGAGTGAATTCGACTTCGTTTATGTCACCCAGAAGGCAGTTAAAGGACAGGCTTTGGCATATCATCTCGCAAAAAATCTTGTGGAAGGGGAGTACGAACCATTGAAAACATATTTTCCCAACGAGGAAGTAGCTTTCGTAGGAGAAGAAATTGAATAATCCTACGACGGTTAGAGGATGTTTTTCGATGGGGCCGCGAATTTCAAAGGAGTTGGTATAGGAGCAGTCCTGGTATCAGAAACCGGTCAGCACTACCCGGTATCTTCCAAGCTCGGAATCCCGTGCACCAATAATATGGCCGAGTATGAAGCTTGCATCTTGGGGCTTAAACTGTCCATTAACATGAACATCAGGAGCTCTTTGTGATTGGGGATTCAGAGCTACTCATACACTAGGTTTGAGAAGAATGGGCAACCAAAAATTCCAAGATATTCTCTTATCTGCACCATCTACAGGAGTTGAGAAAGAGGTTCACAAAAACGGAATTCCAGCATGTTCCAAGGATACATAATGAGTTCGCAGATGTTCTTGCCGCTTTATCATGCATGATTCAGCATCAAGATACAAATTGCATCGACCCCATCCAAGTCAAGATTCATGATCAACCAGCATATTGTGTACATGTTGAGGAAGAAGCCGACGGAAAACCATGGTTCCATGACATCAAAGAGTACCTGACCAGAGGGGAATATCCAGAGCTTGCTAATGCTACTTAGAAGCGCACGGTTCGAAGGTTGTCCAACAATTTCTTTCACAGTGGAGGAATCTTGTATAGTAGGACTCCCGATTTGGGACTATTAAGGTGTGTCGATGCTACAGAAGCAACCAAGTTATTGGAGGAAGTGCACTCAAGGACTTGTGGGCCGCACATGAACGGTTTTTTTCTAGCAAAAAAGATACTCCGAGCAGGATATTTTCTAGATGACTATGGAAACAGATTGCATTTAGTATGTCCGGAAGTGTCACCGCTGTCAGATACATGCGAATATGATAAAGGTACCTCCGAACGAGCTCACTGCAACGAGCTCACCATGGTTGTTCGCCGCTTCGGGAATGGATGTCATTGGACCAATCCAGCCTGCCGCATCAAAAGAACACAGGTTCATCCTAGTGGCAATCGATTACTTTACTAAATGGCTCAAAGCAGCATCATACAAAGCAGTAACCAAGAAATTCGTGGCAGACTTTGTCCGAGATCGTTTTGTCTGTTGGTTCAGTGTTCCAGAGTCGATCATAACTAATAATGATTCCAATCTCAATAGCAACTTGATGAAAGCGGTGTTTGAAACCTTCAAAATCAGGCACAGAAATTCTACAGCTTATAAACCTCAGATCAATGGAGCCGTGGAAGCAGCCAACAAGAACATCAAGAAGATATTAAGGAAAATGATCAAAAGGCATAAGCAGTGGCATGAGAAGTTTTCATTCGCTTTATTGAGTTATCGTACTACAGTGCACACATTAATCGGGGAAACTCCCTAAATGCTAGTTTACCGTACAGAGGCGGTAATTCCCGCCGAGGTAGAAATTCTGTTCTTGAGAATCATACAAGAAGCTGAGCTAGATGATGCAGAATTTGTCAAGGGTCACTACGAGGAGTTAGCGCTAATAGACAAAAAGATAATAAACGATGTGTGTCACGGCCAGTTATATCAGAAAAGAATGTCCAGAGCCTTCAACAAGAGAGTTCGACCAAGGAAGTTTACACCAGAGCAGCTTGTGTTGAAGAAGATATTTCCACTTCAAGATGAAACCAATGGGAAGTTCTCTCCTAACCGGAAAGGTCCATATATGGTTCACCGAGTTCTAACAGGAGGAGCCCTCATCCTTGCAGAAATGGACGGAGAAATCTTGCCAAAACCAATCTACTCAGATATAGTGAAGAGATACTACATTAGATTGTATTCCTTACATTATGATGTAATTTGAACTGCATATGACCTGATTCCCGTATAAGAGGGGATACGTAGGCAACCCTATGGGTTCGGTCACATCTTTAATAAATTTCCATTTTCCCCTGCATTTGGAACATGGGTAGAATTTTGAGGAGGACCCTCAAAATTCCGAAGCCAGCTTGTCAATTTTTCGTATCAGCATCGACCCAGTAAACTAGGCAGAATATTAAGGAGAACCCTCAAAATTCTAAGGTCAATCCGCTTTCAGTCATTCAGCACCGCCGTCAACAGCGCCAGCCCAGTAAACTGGGGCAGAATTTTGAGGAGGACCCTCAAAATTCCGGAGCCAGCGAGGTTGCGGTGCTTTGAACCACGTTGCATATGTGGTTCATCATAAAACAAAAACTATGTTTTTCTCTACTTATATATACATTTGCATCATATTTGTCAAATTTTTCATAAAATCATTCAGGTCAATATCGTTCAACAACGCTACCCCTAATGGTACATGAGGCCACGAGTCGAGGGATGCGAACTAACCTTCCCCTTATAGAACTCACGATCTTTCATTGGATGCATGAATCCAGGGTACAAATAGGCGATGCAGGAGCTTTACAAAACCGAAGCTCCCGAAACCACTTCTTACCTCACAAAGGCTCACTATATACATTCAACACTTCCCCAGCAGCCATTGATAGCACAATCATCTACCATCTAAGAAAATCACCATCATCCCCCTCATTTATATTTATGCACTTCTTGCATAAGGCAATGTTCTGCCTTCCGAGACTAAACTATGTCTTTATCTGTATTTTTGCATTGCATAAGGCTACTCTATGCCTTCCGAGGCTAAGCTCTGCCTCCATCCTGCACAAGGTTGTTCCGTGCCTTTCGAGACAAAGCTCTTTCTCCATCTGCATTTTTGCATTGCATAAGGCTACTCTCTGCCTTGCGAGGCTAAGCGCTGCCTCCATCCTGCATAAGGCTGTTCCCTGCCTTTCGAGACTAAGCCTTGTCTCCACTTGCATTTTTGCATTGCATAAGGCTACTCTCTGCCTTCCGATGCTAAGCTCTGCCTCCATCCTGCATAAGGTTATTCCCTACCTTTCGAGACAAAGCTCTGTCTCCATCTGCATTTTTGCATTGCATAAGGCTACTCTCTGCCTTCCGAGGCTAAGCTCTGCCTCCATCCTGCATAAGGTTGTTCCCTGCCTTTTGAGACTAATCTCTGTCTCCATCTGCATTTTTTGCATTGCATAAAGCTACTCTCTGCCTTCAAGGGCTAAGCTCTGCCTCCATCCTACATAAGGCTACTCCTGCCTTCTGAGGCTAAGCTCTACTTCCATCCTGCATAAGTCTATCTTCTGCCTTTCGAGACTAAGCGCTGTCGCCATCTACATCTTTGCATTACATAAGGCTATTCTTTGCCTTCCGAGGTTAAGCTCTACCTCCATCTTGCATAAGGCTATCGTCTGCCTTTCGAGACTAAGCTCTGTCTCCATCCTGCGTTGCATAAGGCTATTCTCTGTCTTTCGAGATAACCTCTACCTCCTTTATTTTGCATTTGGCTGGAAAATAGCCCCCTATTTAATTTGGCTGAAATATCGCCGCCCTACATTTTAAATTCTCGCTTTGGCTGAAACATCGCCACCCTTGAATTTATTCGGCTGATATATTGCCACCTTCTCATGGGCTAAAATATCGCCAACTTATTCAAAGGCGTTTTAGTTCATAAGCACCATCCGCATAGCCCGAGAACACCATTTCATGGACTGCGAATCTTTACTTTTATGCTCTTCATAGTCCTGGATATCCTAGTCTGAGGACGCCATCTTAATCGTCTGACGACAGCATTCATGGTCCAAGTGGGAACTTGCATCACGTTAAATTATGTAGTATAGCCGTGGATCATTGATTTGCAGGTGCACCAGCCGGCACGGTCGTCTCAGCGTGAGCGATCCCGCTTCGTTTTTTTTGCAACCGTCCGACCTCCAACTATTATCAAATCTCAAACCCCGTTGCATCCGTCTTTTCCAAACTTCCATCGGCATGTTCCGCCAATGGTTCCTGAACTACATACGGCCCGATTCCTATAAAACTAAGGATATGTAGGCAGCTCAAAAATCGGAGCACGGTCAAAATCCTTTTACAATCGCCAATCCCGGTCAAAATTGGCCATCTTATCTTTACCCGACAACTCCTTATTCCTCCTCGGGTAAAGAGGGGTAGCTATTGATACCCAATTTTTCCTATATATTTTTACACTCAAAATACTTTCAGAATAGTATATGTATGCATATATAAGCAGGCCGGGGAACTTTGGTATTTTTCTTTAATTTTTGAGATCTTTTAAAATAAATTTACTACTTATTTTTTGACAGTATGAAGGCCAAAATTACTTTTCAAATTATTATTTTTAGTGAATAATGTGCTTTATTCCCATATTTACAGCACAATATAATTTATGTAACTTTGCACATGTTGTACAAATTTATTTGGAATTTTTAAGGCCAATTGCACAAAATTGCCATATGGCCAATTTAATAATTAACTGTGTTTCATAGTTATAAAATAATTTCTAGTATTTTTAGATTAATATTTATGTGTTATTAATTAGTTATATGTTTTAATTTTTCTTTTTGAGTTATTTTAGTTATTTTACAAAATTAATTGGGGAAAATTGGATATTCAAACTACAGCCAGATTTATTTAAAATATAGCCCAATTCAACCCCCTATTTCTGCCCAATTTTTAACCCAATTTGATAACCCATACCCATCAATTTTTTACCCAGTCCACCTTTGACTTGATATGAGCCGTTGATCAAATGAGATCAACGGCCCAGATTAAGTTGCCTTTATTAAATCTAACCTACCCCTCCCCAACCATTCATTCTCAAAAACCCGTCTCTCTATCTCTTTAATACATGCTCTCCCTTCTCTATAGTACCTTCTGGTTCCTTCTTCTCAGATGAAGTTTATCGCCTCTCCGGCCGTACTCATCCCTCACTTCTCTCGACCTCTAATAGCCATGTAATCCCTGTATCGTTGTTTTCTCTCTAAAGCTTGAAGCCCAGCAGCTTCCGCCATGAAAGACGGTCATTGAAGCTTCACTTGGGTCTGTTTCTGGCTTTTCTCCGGTAGTTTTTATCCGATGATGCCTTCTATGGAATTATATACGAGTTTCACGACTAGGTTTCTCATTTCCCTAATTTATTTTGCAAACCCTAATTTTTTGTCAAAATCTCTTTGATCTCTGTCTTTTAAACGATTTTATTTTTGTTTAACCTTTGTCTTCTACACTTCCTATTACTTGATATCTTTGATTATTCAAGTTTTAAACGTTTTGTTTCTTCTTCTGAAACTAGGGTTTCTTAAACCCTTTCGAAAACACTTTACTTTTCTGATTTTGAGTACTAATCTGTGACTCTGAAAACATTTTTGTGTAAGTCTGATGATACCCTAGCTCTATATGTTTGTATCTGTATTATCTACTTTTTTGCGTGTTCCTCTGGGTTCTTTTTTGAGTTCCGTGCCTTTGCTTTAATTTTGTTGCTAGTGTTACATTCCCCTACCATGTTGTGTTCTTCTCTTAAGGTTTTTTTGGCTATTTACATGGTGATTTTATACTGATTCTTAAAAGCTCTCTTTAAGACTGTGATTACTGGCCTTAAATTGTGATTTTGTGTATTCTCCTTATAGTTTGGTATTGATTTCGAATTTCTTCCTCAATCAGTGGGATACATTCCTCAATTAATAACTGATCTCCTAGGTTTTAAATCTCTTTCATTAATTCAAAAACTATTTTCCAGAATTAATTGGTATTTTTCCCTATATGTGTGCACAAGCATATTGATTTATTTGCTTGACATATTTCCCTGGTTAACTTTCATACACTTAGTCTTCACTGTATACCTTATACTATTTTGTTTCCTCGAGCAACCATGAGATAATTTCTGATTGCTTTCCTTTTAAAATGACTGCTTGTTACCGTTTGACTTTGATTCCTTAATTACAGGGGAGACCATATGCTTATTTTATTATTATTGATACTCAGTTTCTTAAATACGGATTGATACCTTATTTGTTTACACATTTTCAGTACTATAAATACTTCTCTCTTCTCAATTGAAACAGACACGAACACAATTTCTCTAAAAACTTTCTTTCAAACACCAACACACACTGCATATCTCTCACAACCTCAGACTCTCTGAATTCTCTCTTTCTCTACTATTACTATACAATCTCATTCTCTTATTTGAACAGTCAATCGGCTAAAAGCCAAGATTGAGTAGCCTAGGTTGATTACTTTTACACTATTGGGTTCTATTGTTTGTCTACTTGGGTCTGTTGCTGTTGCTATTCTCATACTGCTGTTATTCTCTCTGCTGCTTACACTCTCTGCTCACTTTGTTCCTCTGTGCACTATTGTCATTATGGTCTATTACTTGCAACTAGTATGTCACCCCTTTAAGATACAGTTTCCACAACAACATGTTTCTATTAATTTTGCACTTTATAATGTTTCTCGTATGCTTTACTTATGGTTTTGTCGCTCTTTTTGTCACTAGCATGTTACTTACTAGTCTATTTGGTTCACATTAACATGCTCCCCTACCCCCTCCCCTGATAAAGGAATGTTTACTTTTTCCTTATGTACTACTACCATGTATCCATGTCTGTTTGGCTACTTGGTTAACCTATAACCTCTGTTTGAGGCTAAGTGTATTAGAGCTTGGTACAGTAAGAACTGTACTCTTGTTTTTGCAACCATGTATGGTTACTTTATTCCAATGTGTTGCATCTGTGAGTAGTTTACTTTGCTTATTTGTACCCTTCCCCTTTTCCCTCATTTGTGTGATGCTCTTTTGTTCTAAAACTGGTCAGTCTAAATGATTTCAGAAGAACTTCTTCAACTCTTTCAACTATTTTCTTATACTGTCTCAACTTTTCCAACTCTTTCAACTATTTTCTTAAACTCTCTCAATTCTTTCAACTGCTTTCTTAAACTGTCTCTCAACTGCTTTCAACTCTCTCAATTCTAATCACAATCTCGTTCTTAGAGCTTTAGGGCCTGCCCCCTTAGTGTAAGCACTGCCTTGGGAGCATTGAGCACCCATTGAACTTTGATGCACAAGGCTGGCACTTCCACACTTGTCTAATTATGTTTTTATGGGTTCTTGGTATTGGCTAGGGGTTCAAACAAACTGTTAGGGAACTTTGCCGCACCCAATCCTTGGTTGTGGCTGTGAAACTCGAAAGAAGTGAGGTTGGAGATCTTAGGCCTGGCTGTAGGCTCCCTATTGAATAGCTTCTTCTTTGTTTTCACTTTTGTATTTTTAAATTATTTGGTATGTAATAACTTGTAAAAGACAATGGGGATTATAGTGAAATTGGGGAGGGAAAACATGTTTGTAGGATTTTATTCACCTATTTGCGCAATAGAAATACATGTTTAGGACATGCATTTTACATGTAAGAATCCTGTTCCTGGGTGTTTACTTTCAGCTTGTAATTTTGTATTCATAATTAGTTAATAATCAAGTTACTGCCATTGCATTTAGATACCATGTTTTAGGGTCTTTATATGCATTCGATATCATGTACTTAGGGTTTTTTTTCAACTGTTGAATGCCTCACTAATTTAGTTAAACAGACGTGAAACTGGTTTAAAAACTCCTCATTAAACTAGAAACCATTGAATGTTCACTGTCTTTAATAACTCATAGGCAAGCCTTAGGCCACATAAAAATAAAATGGGCTAATCACCTTCAAGTCGTGTTCAAATTAATCCACCTCTGTCTGAATTCGTTAGTCTCTGAAGCCCTCTCTATTTTTTTTACAAACTTCTGCCATATTTTTTAAACCATCTATGCAAAAGGTTTCTACTGTATTTTCTTGTCCAAATTTGGACCACTATTTCAACTATCTTAGTACTAATTTTCAAAATCTTAAAAGCCAGTATGTTTACTGTTTTTCTTTACGCTTCTGCAATCTCAAAATGCTTTCATGCTTGTTCTTTTACCCCGCCTGTCCAAAAACTCTTTTACTAGGCATTCCACAAATGTTTCTAATGACTTCTGTAGATTTCTAAAAACTTATACTGCCTCTTTTTAGTTCTGAACGATTTCTCTTACGTTCATTTCTGCAAACTCTCTAACTTTTGTTTTAATTTATACCCAGCTTCCTTTTAAAAAACTCTCTTTTCCTTAGACCTTACATGTGTTTGAGACGTGCTAACTACTTATTCACATATGGAGGGGTATTTGAGCCTTTTATATAGTTTATATGATTTATGTGATTCCTTTGTATGCAAATCCTATTTGTTTTTTATGTCGCTTAGAATTTTAACATTTAAACTTAAGGGTTCGATGAGCCTTTTATATGATTTATATGATTCCTTTGTATACAGGTCCTATTTGTTTTGTATGTCTCTTAGCAATTTAACTTTTAAACTTAAGGGTTTGACCTAGTTCCTACCTTATAAGAATAATGATCTTTTTTGCCCTCTAGGATCTATAGGACGAGACGGGTAATAGCACGCAATAAGCATTCATGACCAATTCACATGCTTAAATAACCTCTAAGGGGTGGGAAGGGTAGAATATGGAGATGATGACGATGTGATAATATCATAAAGTGACCCCTCTTTGGGAGTATATGAGGGATATTGCATCAAATGATCCATATTACAATTAAACCTAGGACCCTTCTCTTTTTTGTTTGCTCTATTTAAATGTTCCTTTATAATAATGTTTTTTTCAAATAGAGCCTCTCTTTTATTTTAAATTTACGTCCTTCCTTTTCTTTAAAAGCTTTTTCAAGTTGTGTGAATGTTAGATGTGTGAGCCTTACTTGTTTAATTGCTTCATATGTTTTATAAAGTCACGATTAACACGTCCGGGAACCACACTAGTGGATTTTGAGGGTTACCTAACACCTTCCCCTCGAGATAATCTCAAGCCCTTACCCGAACTACGGTTTTCTTCTCAAAATACTCTCTTCTTAATGTGTCGTAATGCACTATAATCATTAGGTGGCGACTCTTCAAATTCCATAACCCAATTCCCAAATGGGAAATAGAGTTTCTTTACCTATAATATCGTAAAACCCGATTTCGCTTTTCCTAGAAAAAAAGGGGGCGTCGACATCTCCCACTCGCAAAAATATTTCTAGACCTAGACAAAATTTTGATCGCAGACCTCCGAGACAATACACAGCCATTGCTGAACCAATTTACCAGCTATATGAAAAGACTTAAAACTATTGGTTACGTCACCCCTATCTCTGCCATAACTCCTGAAAATCCTTCCCAGTGGGTCAACCCAAAAAAGTCTTGTGCGTACAATTCCGGCATGAATGGACATACAATTTATGAGTGCCGCTCACTGAAGGACATGATTCAGACCATGATCGACAATAAGATCATCGTAGTAAAGGAGCATGTTCCTAATATTTGCAACAACCCTCTGCCTACCACAAGGGTGGACCCATTACATGATCGAGATAGAGGATGACTAGGACCCCATGGGGACGATAGGATTGATTGCTGAGGGTGAAGCCAACAGTCACACTTAACCCGATTGTTGTCCAGAACCAATAGTCGCCAGGCCATCCCAATGACTGGAGAAAGAAGAAGAATAGGCAGAGAAAACTACCATCACATCGAGCGGGTCAACGTTGTGGACAAAGATAAATGGTGGGACAACAAGATTGAATTTATCTTGTTTTGGAGTGGATATGAGCCTGGAAAAGGGCTTGGGAAAAACCTCCAAGGAATTGCCAACCCAATCAAGCTGAAGAAAAATGGTACCACTTTTGGTTTGGGGTATGAATACACTTGGGAGGAGTTCAACCACTGGTCACCACCATGGCGCGGTCCCTACTACTTGCTGGAGCTTCCTATACCTCGTATGGAGAAGACTTTCCGACCGGCAGATACTATATATGGGTCAGAAGAAAATGAAGCATTGGCAGCAATGAAGAATTTGATTTTGGAGGATGATAATATGGACTACGGTATTATTTTTGAGGAGGATGGGGAGAAAGGACTTTCTATACAAGTTGTGAACCGAGGAGAATGACTCGGCAATTGGTAAATTAGAACCACCAGGGCCCGGAAAGCTTCAGGATAGCAAGACTAAACAAAGCACCACGCATCCCATTTTACTTTTTACTAGCTGATTTACTTTCTGTATTTTTCTTTAATTATCAAAAAGAGCTTCGATGTTCAAAAACAATTATGAAATTTGATCAAAGCATTTCAGTTTCTTATGTATCTCACTCTTATTGTCTTTCCTTTTCTGTATAATTTACTATATTTACATATCATTACTATTACTTATCTTGACGATGAACCAACGATAGTGACTTGCAACAAAACAACACAATAAAAAGACATAGATTCAGAAGAGGATGATTTACCAGAAGAGGTCGTCAAATAGGTTGAGGATTTTGAGAATAGGCCTAAATCTAACTTGGATGAAACTGAGGTCATTAAATTGGGGGATACAGAGAATGTCAAGGAAACATGCATTAGTGCTCACCTGTCACCATCAGAAAAGAATGAGTACATGGAGTTCCTAAAGGAGTATGAGGACATATTCACTGTGTCGCATGATGACATGGCTGGTATTAGTACATCCACTGTAGCCCACAAACTGCCAATAGACCCAACATGTCTGCGGGTAAAGCAGAAGTTCAGAAAGTTCAAGCCTGACATGAGTTTGAAAATTAAGGAAGAAGTTACCAATCAAGTCAAAGCCAAGGTTCTCAGGGTGGTAGAGTACCTGACATGGTTAGCGAACATTGTACAAGTGCCAAAGAAATATGAGAATGTTATGGTCTGTGTCCACTACCGGGATCTTAACTGGGACAGTCCGAGAGATGACTTCCCCTTCCCAAACATACACATTTTTATCAAAAACTGCGCCAAGAAAGCGCTGCAGTTATTTGTTAATTGTTTTTCCGGGTATCATAAGATATGGATGGATAAGAAAGACACAGAGAAAACAACTTTCATCATTTCGTGGGGAATGTATTGTTACAAGATGATGTCGTTTAGGTTAAAGAATGCTGGTGCCACTTACATGAGGGCCAGGACTACTATCTTTCAAGACATGATACAGAAGGACATCGAGTTATATGTAGACGATGTCATCATTAAATCCAAGAAAGCCACTGACCATATGGAAGATTTGAGAAATTTCTTCCACAGACTAAGAAGGTACAATCTGAAATTGAATCCAACCGAGCTTCATTCGGGGTTCTTGTCAAAAAATTACTGGGGTTTATCGTGAATTGTCGAGGAATAGAATTAGATCCATCAAAGGTTAACACTAATTAAGAACTGCCACCGCCAAAGAACAAGAAGGACGTGATGAGTTTCTTGGGTAGACTGAACAATATTAACTTATTCATAGCTCTGTCCATTATCATTTGTGAACCTATATTTAAAATGTTGAATAAGGATACTGCCACCAAGTGGACCGATGATTTTCAGAAAGCCTTTTACAGAATTAAGGAATACTTGTCAACGCCACCGATTTTGGTTCTGTCTGAACCAAGTAGACCCCTACTATTTTTCCTTACAGTATTTGATGGAGCGTTTAGTTGTGTTCTGGGACAACATGATGAAAGAGAGAGAAAGGAGCAAGACATCTACTATCACAGTAAGAACTTCACCTAGTACAAGGCTTGATATTCTCTACTAGAGCGCACATTTTGTGCTTTGACTTGGGTAGCTAAAAATTTGAGGCATTAGTTTTGTCCCAGTACTACTTATCTCATATCAAGAATGGAACCGTTGAAGTATATCTTCCAGAAGCCCATGCCCACTGCCAAGCTCGCCAAGTGGAAAATCCTACTAAGTGAATTCGACATTATTTACGTGACTCAGAAGGCAATCAAAGGACAAGCTTTGGTGGATAATCTCGACGAGAATCCCATGGAAAGAGAATACGAGCCTTTAAAGACGTATTTTATCGATAAGGAGGTATCCTTCAAAGGAGAAAATATTGCAGAATCCTATGATGGTTCGATAATATTTTTTTATGGAGCCACAAATTTCAAAGGGGAGTTAGCGTAGGAGCAGTCCTACCATCATAAATCGGCCAACATTACCCGATGTCTACAATGCTGAGATTCACATACACCAATAATATGGACGAATATGAAGCCTGCATCCTAGTGCTCAAAATGTCCATTGACATGAGCATTCAGGAATTTCTAGCAATCAGGGATTCAGACGTGCTCATACATCAGGTTCGAGAAGAGTGGGAAACCTAGAACTCTAAAATACTTCCCTACCTGCATCACATACATTAGTTAATGAAGATATTCACAAAAACATAGTCTTAGCATGTCCCAAGGTTCCAGAACGAATTTGCAGATGCATTAGGTACTCTATCATCCATGATCCAACATCTGGATAAGAATTTAATTGATCCCATTCCGGTAAAGATTTATGATCATCCAGCTTATTGTGCTCATGTGGAGGAAGAAGCAGATGGGAAACCATGGTTCCATGACATCAAGGAATACTTGAAGCAATGGCATGATAAGTTATCCTTTGCTTCATTGGGATACCTCACCACAATCCGTACATCAACTGGGAAAACTCCATATATGCTGGTCTATGGTATAAAGGCGGTCATTCCCGACAAGATAGAAATACTCTACTTAAGAATCATATAAGAAGTACGGTTAGATGAAGCAGAATGGGTAAAAGGTCGCTACAAGCAGCTAGCCCTAATAGATGGGAAAAGAATGAATGCAATTTGTGATGGCAATTGTTTCAGAATAGATGTCCAAAGTGTTCAACGAAAGAGTCAAGTCAAGGAAGTTTACACCAGGACAGCTGGTGCTAAAGAAAATATTTTTCGTATCAAGATAAAACCAAGGGGAAATTCTCTCCGAATGGATAGAGTCCATACATGGTTTACCAAGACCTAACAGGAGGAGCCTTTATACTCGCAGAAATGGATAGAAAACTCTGGCCGAAGAGAATAAATTCAGATGCAGTAAAGTGATACTATATGTAATCATTTATGATTTCTTTATGATGTATGTGGAATATGCCTGACATAATTCCTGTTTAATAGGGGATACGCAGGCAGCCCTATGGGTTTGGTCAGAATTTAATACATTTCCATTCCCCCCCCCCCCCGGCTATTGAAAACTGGGACAGAATTTTGATAAGGACCCTCAAAATTCCAAAGTTGATTTCAGTCACTTATCGCACGCAACCATCAAAAGCACTGGCTCGGTAAACAGGGGTAGAATTTTGAGGAGGACCCTCAAAATTCTGGAGCAAGAGAGGTAGTAATGTCTTGAACCGTATTGCAGTCGTAGATTCATCTAAAGAAAACTATTTTCAGTTATGTATTAACGTTACATTTTTACTAAATCATGCATAACTATTATAAAAATTGCTTTGTCTAGCAATGCTACCCCAGTGAGAACACAACGTCAAGAAGGATGAGCAAAGGCCACGGGAAGACGAACCAACCTTCCCCCTTTTGGAAAACTCACAATTTTTCTTTGGATGAAGGCACTCAATTCTCAATATCGTCAGATATATTTACGCGCTCATACTTTCTCAAGAATGCAACTCCTCAGAATCATCACCTCTTCATAATCGCTATCCCTACACAACATCCCCATCAACCACAATGATGTAATCAGCTACCAGCTATCATCTATCAGCTAAGATATTTCATTACTATTTGCCTTTTATTGCCTGCATTTTTCATAGGGCTGCCTTTATGCCTTCCGAGACTAAGCCATGTCTCCGTCTGCGTTTTTGTATAAGGCTACTTATCTGCCTTTCGAGACTAAGCATTGTCTCTATCTACAGTTGCATAAGGCTACTTTTGCCTTCTTAGGTTAAGCTCTACCTTCATCTGCATTTATCTGCATTTCTGCAGATGGATACTTTTCTGCCTTCCAAAGTTAAGCCATACCTCCATCTGCATTCATTTGCATCATCTGCATAAGGCTACTTTTCTTCCTTCAAATATTAAACTCTACCACCATCCACATTTATCTGTATTTTTGCATAAGGTTACTTTTCTGCCTTCTGAGGATAAGCCCTACCTCCATCTGTATTAATTTGCATAATCTACATAATGCCTTTCGAGGTTATGCTCTACCTCCATCTGCATTCATTTGCATCATCTACATAGCGCTACTTTTCTGCCTTCCGAGGTTAAGCTCGACCTCCATCTACATTTATCTACATTTTCGCATATGGCTACGTTTTTGCCTTCCGAGACTAAGCACTGTCTCCATCCGCATTTTGCGTAAGGCTACCTTTCTGCCTTCCGAGACTACACTCTGTCTCCATCCTGCATGGCTGAAATATCGCCTCTTTATTTTTCTCACACGGCTGCAATATCGCAATCTTCATTTAAATTTTTCATCAACTGAAATATCGCCACTTCTTGCATAGCTGAAATATCACCTATTTATTTTTCTCACACGGCTGCAATATCGCCACATTCATTTAAATTTTGCACCAGCTGTATCACCACTTCTTGCAATGGTTGAAAGATCGCCACCTTTTGCATTTCATAGGCTAGAACATCGCCTACTTTTGCATTTCAAGGGCTGAAAGATCGCCAACCTATTCAACCGCATCATAGTTCGAAGGCACCATTTACATTTCCCGAGAAAATCATTTCATAGCCTGCGAATCTTTATTTATGCACTTCATAGCCCAGGACGTCATGGTCTGAGGATGTCATCCTAACCGACCAAAGGCAACATTCATGGTCCAAATGGAACTTGCATCACATTTAAATTTATGCACAATATATGCTTGTATTATACACCTGCAGCTACACTGGCTAGCAATGGCCGTCTTAGTAGGATCAATCCCACTCCGGTTCCCGCAGCCTATCAGATTTCAGCTACAATCTAAACATTGCGTCTGTCCTTTTCGAAAGTCTTTTCCGCTGATGGATCTTGAACTACATATGGCCAGATTCCTGTACGACTTGGGATATGTAGGTAGCTCATAAACCAGAGCTTGGTCAAAATTCCTTTCGAATTTCCTCTTCCGATCGAAATTAGTCATCCTAACTTTACCCGATAACTATTTCATCCTTCTCGGGGTAAAAAGGGGCAATTGCTGATACCGAATACTTTCCTAGACATTTTAATGCTCAAAATACTTCCAAAATAACAAATATATGCATATATGAGAACACATAAATGTTTTGGAATTTTTCCAAAATTTTAAAAGATTTTTAACCAATTTATTGTCTATTTTAATATTACAAAATTCAATAATCATTTCAAATAAATTATCATTTTGTGAATAATTAATTTTTATTCTCATATTTACACCAAAATGTAATTAATATGATTTTTGCATATATGTACAAATTTATCTGGTATTTTTAAAGCTAAACTGCGTATAATTACAATTCTAGCCTATTTTGTGATTAATAATATTTTATATTTATAAAATTAGTTCCAGTATTTTTTAATTAATATTTATGAATTATAAAGGGGTTCAGTTCTCTTGTTTTCTGTCAAAGTCACTTCTACTATTTTTATAAAATTAAACAAAGAAAAATTTTCTATTTAAATACTAGCCTCATTCATTTCAATTTTAGCCCAAATTGAACCCCAAATCCCACAACCCAATTTTATTATAACCTGACCCATACCATTCCCAAACGTGGTCCCCGTTAATCCCATTTAATCCCAGCCGTTGATCTTTTAGATCAATGCTCCCTTCATGCCCTTCCCTTTTTAATTCAAACGACCCCTTTACCCTACATCATTTCTCACCAATCGTCACCTCTAAAACCATCCACTCTCTAAAACGCTCATGAGGGTTCTCAAACCCTAGCTGCCTCCTGTTGTCTTGGACCGAAGATCCAGCGGAATCTATGGCCACTAAAGCTCAGGGGGTATTACACCCCACCCCTTAATGCTCTTATACATCGATTTTCTAAAGGTTCAAGGCATGAACTTGAAGATTTGTACCCATGTTTCCTTCAATTCAAGGTTCCATGGTCATCTCCGGCTTTACTCCGGCGTATCATGGTCGTTCGAGCATTAGTCTAACTTCTCCGGCTTAGATCCACGAGTTTTCTAGGCCTTTCTTACTTCTAAGTTTCTTCTAAAACCCTAAACTTTTGATTTTCTTCTAATTTCTCTATATCTATCCTAGATCTGTGTTTATCTAAAGGTATCAAATGTTTTCTCAGAAGTTTCTTTCAAAACTTGCTTTTAAACCTTTCATCTTCCCCGATTTAGGGTTTCGTTTATTTGTAACATGCTTTATTGTGATTCTTATATGTTTCTTCTACTGTGTTTCTTCTATGATCCTTATGTGTTTCTTTTACTGTGTTTCTTCTACCTTGTTCTTATAAGTTCTTCTACTGTATTTTGCATGATTGTTGTTTTGTTATGTTATTCATGAGTTTCTTCTACTGGGAAGTATGTGTTCCTTTATGATTTCTACACTTGTTTTATTGTTATTTCTTCCTGCTATTCTTGCTTTCGTCTTTACACTTGATGAATAGTAAACGCCCTGTAATTTGGGGTTCATCCTAGTTTCTGAGACTTTTTGTTATGGGATTTGTTTGTTTCTCATCTCTGAACTTGTTTGGTTTCAAAACCCTAGTCTCTTTGGACCTATTTGAGTTCCTAATATTGTTTCCTCGAGTGCTCGTTTAAATTTAAAAATCTTTGTGTCAACTTTGTTTCTTCATACAATTCTGACCTCTTGCTAAACTCTATAAGACTTTTTTCTTGACATTTTACATGCTATCTGATACTCCCTCTTCTCTGAGATAACTACCATGCTCTTATAGTCATCTACTCACTAATTTGTTTTGATTGCATAATATTCTTCTTTGTCTTAAATCCAGCTTCGCATGCTTAATGCTTATGCACTCTTTATATGTTAAATTTCCCTCTCAAAATAACTTTAGATTGTGGACGGATTTCAAATTTCTTTGTGTTATTTTGATTGCACTCTTGTAATTGATTCTTTCCTTATTGTATTGATTTTTCTTGTTTCTTAGAGTTGTTGAAATACTTTCCTTTAAGCTTTCGTCCCTACCTTTCTACATAAGTTAATTTGATCTCATTGGCTTAATTACGTTAGTATGGGATTCTTATAGACCCTTCCTCAATTGAGGTCTAATTAACCTAACCTCTATTATATATTGTGTGCTCGGACTATGTTGAAAATATTTTCCTTATTTAACATGTTCATCCCCAACGTGATTTCTTTTCTTATTTAACACTTGCATGCTACCGTTTGATTTAATTCCTTAATTAAAGGAAGTATTTGATACTAAATTGATTTTTATTGCACACATATTCCTTAATTATGTCTGAATCACAATCTATTACGTTGTTTTTTCCCGTTTCTCACACTATAAATACCTGCTCTTTCGGTTAAAACAAACAGCACCAACGCTCGAGTCGTTTCTGAACTCACACTCACACACAGAGTATTCTCTCTTGCTGCTTCTACTATGGCTTCTTTGCAAGACTTCTGTTATTAATAATGCATCCCTAACTGCATAACTTGTATTATTGTGCTAAAAAAACTGGCAACCTTCTCTGCATTCAGTTTACTCCTTTACTTCTGAAACAAGTAGATATCATGCCTATAGGTTTCACCTAGGCAAGCCTTAAAGCAAAATCTATAATTGCATCAGTCGTCGATAAAATACAACCAAGCGAGCCTAATGTGGACTTCTTGTCTTAAAATATATAATGAACTAGTCCGCCTAACGTTAAGCATAATTTGGACCTAATCAGTATATGCAAGACGTGCTAAACTATCTGATTTATGTGATTAAAGGAGGTTTATATGAGCCTTAATTTTTTTTGTGATCCCATAACTGTTTTACATGTTTTTCTGGACACCTTAGTATTTTAACCCGTTAAACTTCTGAAACAGCCCAAATCTCCTCCCTTTAATTGTACTAGAAGTCCCAAATACCTCCGGGACTAATAGGATTGTGACGGGTACTAGCATGCAATAAGTAATGATACTATTCTACGCATTAATACCTTAACGGGGTGGGAAGGATTGAATTTGGAGATGATGACCGATGCGCTAATATCACATGCGACACTCTTTTGAGGAGTGATTGTTGGAATTTCATCGAAGTGATCCATATTAATCATAAACCTATGACCCCCCTTTTCTTGTGTTTGTCTTTATTTGCTTTGTTTAATATTTTTTAAGCCTATCAAAATTCTGCTCACTTTCACAAGTTTATACAATGTTGTACTCAAGTCTTTACTTGAGCCTTGATTGTTTACATGTAAAGTCACAATTGTAACATGGCCGGGACCACATTAGCGGATCTTGTGTGGTGCCTAACACCTTTTCATCGTGATAATTTTTAGCCCTTACCCTAATATCTGCTTTCATCATCTCATATTCTTCTTAATGTGTCCTAATGCACTATAATCATTAGGTGGCGAGACTTGAACTCCAAAACCCAATTCTCGAAAGGGAATAGAGTTGTCCTCCCAAATATCGTAAACCCTATTTCGACTCTTAGAAAAAGGGGGCGTCGACAACAGTAATGGTAACAATTGAAGAAGCAGACATGATAAAGCAATCCCTACTAATCTAATTAGCCTAAACTTATGCATTTTGCTGACTAAAATATGCTTTGATTAAGAAGGAATTAAAAAAATAGGGTGGAACAAAGGAAGAAAAAATCCAAAACTAAGAATTCCGAAAACATGTTGCCAAAGCAAAAAATACTCATACATGCAGAGAGGAATCAAAGCAACAAAATAATCCAATAGAAAACCTAAACGAGTCTGAACTTTAAACAAGTTAAACATGCTCTAATTAATGGATGGCAAAAACTATTAACAATCTACAGAGGTAAAAGAGAAGAAACCTAAACATGCTACCCTAACAATTAAAAACATGATCATGCAAAAAATAGACACAGATATGATTTAAATGAAAAATAAGATTTACCTAAAATGTTCCAAAATTAGGAAAATTTAGAAAACTCGTCCAAAAATCATCAAGAATGGACATTATCTATCGTTAATCGACTGTGCTAAACAAGAACAATTAACTATTGGAGGTTTTAAGTCTATTCGAGTCACCGCAGACCAAGAAAAGATGAAGAGAAATTTTAGGGTTCTTCTGAATCACAAAATACAAATTTCGAGGCGCTCAAGGCTAGTTTGAAAGGGGTTATATGCAGTTTGTGGTTTTGATAGGGGTGGGAATCATAGGGTGTAAAGTATGACGATTTGTAATGGTTCAAGTTTTTGCCTTAATTTTCGATTTGAGATTCGAACAGACCAAGCTTTATATGAAGGAAGTGGAGTGATGTCACCACCCTAGTTCACCAATTGTGAACCTGTCATTAGGTAAGCCTTATTACATTGCGAAATTTAACAGTGCAGAAATGAAACAATAAACAACGCTAACTAGAACATGAAATATATACGGTGCCACTTGGCACATACACTGATGAACACCACATCTGAAAAATCACCACATCTGAAAAATAACATCCCAAATCCCGAAATCCCACAGGAAACAGAGGTCTAAGAGAACGTAAATATAGCTTTGATATCTGAAGAGTCTAATACAACGGAAATAATAAGGAAACCTATTGCTAACTAAGGTAGAAATGACGGAGACTCTCTGGTCTGTGGACATAGCACTATACTTCAGGTACCCGATAGCAAGCTCAGAACTCACTGATGATACGCCTGGCCGGATGCACCTAGATCTGCACAACAAATGTGTGCAGAAGAGTAGCATGAGTACACCATAGCGGTATCAGTAAGTGCCAAGCCTAACCTCGATGGGGTAGTGACGAGGAAAGTCGAGGACCCTACTGAGATAAACATAAGAATAAATATGAAATGAAATATCATTAGGAAATACGTATAAGTCAATTATCTGACAAAACAATAAGAAGAACGGAATATGCTATAATACAATTCTACAAAACAAGAACGATCACTACATGCTATTTGTCATCGGGGATCTCCTGCTATCCCTAGGATCTCCCGGTATCCTCATCATACACACAAGGGATCTCCAAGTATCCTCATCATATAAGCAAGGGATCTCCCAGTATCCTTATCATATAAGCAAGGGATCTCCAAGTATCCCGAGGATCTCCCAGTATCTCATCATATACACAAGGGATCTCCAAGTATCTCGAGGATCTCTTAGTATCCTCCAGGTAATTTGTCCTACCCTGGGGATCTCTTAGTATCCACCAGTTATAAAATACAATGTCGAGGATCTCTTGGTATCTCGCACTTCCAAGCCTCGGAACAGAATACAAACAGGGGGAGCTCCTAGGATGCCATCTCGTAGTCCCAATAGTAATTACACCACAATAAACCAATATTTAACGGGAAGAAAGCGAAATGCAAAGAACAAGTAAAATCGAGAATCTAACATGCTTCACAAGGAAGACAGATATTTCAATTTAATCAAATAGAGCAAATAAGTTACAAACATGCTTTCCAAGAAAAGACAAATATTGCAATTTCGTCAAATAGAGCAAATAAGTTACTAACATGTTTTCCCTAAGTCAAAACCAGTGAAGTTTCATTTTTAACAATTACATATGTGAAGAAACAAATTCTAAATAAGCCAAGTAAGGTGAATTTTCAACAACTAGCACAAGTACACATCCGTCACCTTGCTCACAAGGCATTTAAGCAATGGCAAAGATATCTTAAGGGGAGAGGTCCCCCACACAAGGTTAGGCAATCCACTTACCTCGAATTGGTACAAAACCGCTAAGAAACAATGCCCTTGCCACGAGTATCCGAATCCGAGTGGCCCAAATCTATTCCAACCAGTTACACATTGTAAATAACATTGCAAATAACTAATTACACTGTTAAAATTAAGGCAATGGCTCAAAAATAGGTGAAATGACCAAAATACCCCTCAAGCCAACATCTCGGAATCAAATAATATTCACATTTTTAGAAACCTCATACTCTCACGAGTCTAACCGTATAAAAGTCTCTCAAATCAGAGGTCAAATGCCCTTTCAAATCATCAAAGTTAGGTCTAAGAACTCTACCCAATTTTCATCCATTTTTTACCCTTAATTCGAATTTAAAAGATGAATTTAACTACAAAATGATGGATTAAAGCTAGAAAGGATCATAGTAACGTTACTACAAAATGATAGATTAAAGCTAGAAAGGATCATAGTAACGTTACCCAGTAATCTCCTCTTCAAATCCCTCTCAAAATTGCCTTGGTCCGAGCTCAAACTTGATTTTTCAACATATGAAATTAGTACCTCGGATATTCTCTTAACACACAGCGATTTCCGCTTTCCCGAACAAGGGATCGATTTTGCGGTCCTGCCTTTGCGGTCAAAATGCCGCTTCTGCGGCTCCCACTTAAAATGCCAAACTCCATTTCTGCAAACCTTACATTGTAGAAGCAAATCCTGCTTTCGCAGAAACTCCACCGCTTTTGCGGTCCACACTCTCCCACTCAAGTTTTGCTTCTGCGGTCCACCACTCGCAAAAGCGAGTCCGCCTCTGCGGAACCAAGACTGCTTCTGTTGTTCCTGGCCTTATGGCCTCCTTCCGCTCCTGCGATTGCCCATCCGCATTTTCAGCGCCACTTCTGTGGTCCCCAAGCTGTAGAAGTGGAAACAACAGAAGGAGCAACATTAAATACCTTCTAACTTCCAAAACCAACCCGTCGAGAATCCGAAACACACCCGAGGCCCCGGGACCTCAACCAAACCTATCTCTTAACATCATTCAAACTTGTACCAATCCTTAAATCACCTAAAATAACGCCGGAACCACCATTTAATCAATGATTTGAACTTAAAACTTCCAAACTTAATCAAACACGCTTTCGATTCAAAACCTAACCAAAACACGTCCGATTGACATGAAATTTTGCACGCATGCAACAACAACTTCCGAAATCCCGCTACGACCCTCGGGTCGAATATTCACTATTGGACCAGACACATCAAAATCTCCTAACGGAGCTAACGAAAACCATCAGATTTCTATTCTGCGGTCGCCTTAACACTGTTATATTTATGGACCATTTTCCAACACATATGCTCTCATTTAGGGACTAAGTGTCCCAAAACACTCCGAATTCTATTACCGAATATCACGACAAACCAAAATAGAATAAATGAAATTAGAGGAAGCAGTTAATAGGGGAACGGGGAATAAATTCCAAAGACAACTGGCCTGGTCATCACAAGTGAAGATTTAGAAATGTAGGGGAGTTCGTGGTATCATTTTGGGACTTATTGGACAACCGAAACAGCCGTGAGGGGATTTCTTTTGGGTGGTTTGCGGCGGAGGCGGTGAGGGAACGAAGAGAGACTAGGGTTTCGTTAGTGGGGGTGATATACAGAGCATAATGAGATGAATTTTGGCCTTCGGGATGGGGTTTCACCTTAGTTCAAACACTTATATGCTGATGGATCGATCAGTGTCGGGCTGTTCGATTGATGAGATCCAATGGCTGAGAACAACTTGACATAAAATGGGGTCGTTTGAGATTTATATGTGGTGGACCAGGTTAATCGATTTTGGGCCTGGTTATTGGGATAGGTTTGGGCTGAATTGGGATAAATTACGGAAATCAAAGCCCTCCTTTTGCTCTTCTTCTAATTTCAAAGTCTTTCCTTTTTCTATCTTGTTTTTAAAATGCAAAACCCTTAATAGTAAAACATCCTAAGTTATCTAAAATGTGAGATTAACCTATTTTACTAACTAAAAAATTACACACACCATTTAATTCTAAATTAAAAAAAAACCAATAACCTAAGAATTAAAAGATACAAAAATTTAAAATGAGATTTTTTTTAAAATTTTTGAATTTTATGAAACAAATAATTACTGAATAATTCTAAAAAATATAAAAACAAATCCTATATATAATGCATAATATTTTTGGTATTTTTCTGATTTAAATAAGTTAAACATGCATAGAAAAATGCAATTAATTAAGAAAATTCTAAAGAAATTCCTAATATTACCAATAATTAACAAATATCTTTTTTTCTTTGGGATTTATAGGAGTAGTTTATAGAAGATAAAAATCACATGCTCACAGTTGCGCCTCTTTGCTCGGAAACACGCAGGGATTTCGGACAAAAATTAAATGAGCAATTTCGAGGGATTTTTCCCATTTGAAACTCCATGAGAATCATTTTCATAAGAGCCTGACCGAACCTTGCTTCATAGGTGGCTTAGATATCCTTGGCTATAAAGAAATCAGGTCAGCGTAGTTCTGGAATTCTCGTGGAAGCTGGGACTACCGAGAACTGTGATTTCACCACTGCTGTTGCTTTTTATGCTTGCTGAGGTCCTTATTACACCAAAATAAAAGATGAACTAGCTAATCCTGTCAACTACAAGTTATAAAATTTCTATCTATAAACCTTCTAAACTTGATCTTGATTCTTGGTTGGTTCTTCTTGCGGACTCTGATTTGGAACATGATGCTCGTTAGCTTAAGAAATCTGAATCTTTTCTCTGCTTCTTTTCTTGTTCTTTCATTTCTTTTTTTTTGGGCTGAGATTTCTTCTTGTTGTCATCTCAAACCTTGCGCCTCACGGTAGAAAACCTGCTCAAGCACCAAAGCAAACAAGCGAACGAAATTTTCGGCCCCAGTTTTCACTAGGAAAATTTCGTGAGTATAAGCTATTTATTTATGAACAATTTTCCACGACTACCTCCTTATTTTCCCTTAAATCATGTAATATACGCCAATCCCCCGAGTCCACCCAACCAAGTTTACTAGTCTCGGGTGTTTGTGTTTCCAAAGAAACTCATCCACCTTATTGAAAGAGTATGCAGAACATTCTTATGGACTGGGGGTGCAGATGTGCAAAGGAAAGCTCTAGTCATACGATAGTTTATGCAAACCTATAGCTGGTCGTGGTTTAAATCTACTGGCTATAGAAGAATAGAATAAGGCAGCTATATGTAAACTCCTTTTGAACCTATGCAAGAAGAAAGATAGGTTATGAGTGCAATGCATATATGTGTATTATAAGAAGCAAAATGCACTGTGTAGTATTGTACCAAAAAAAGCCTCTTGGATAGTACAAAAATACTTAAAGTCAAACAATACTTTGAGGAAGCTAGTTATACAGAGGAGGATGTAGAGGGTATACGCAGCTTCTCTATCTAGAGTATGTATGGAAAACGGAGGGATGACTAATAATACCCAATTTTTTTATATATATTTTCAATATGCAAAAAACTTTCAAAATAGCACATATATGCATACATAATCATGTCCGTGTATTTTATTATTTTTCCCATAATGTTTAAGTTTTTAAATTTATTTATTTCCATTTTTATCCATAAACATCCCCAATAATTATTTCCAAAATTATTATTTTTGGAAATTCATCTATTAATTTTCATATTAAATTAAAAATATGACTAAGGTAATTTATACATATTTTTATAATTTTATTTAGTATTTTAAAGCAAGGCATACAATTGCAATATTAGCCCTTTCAAGTTGTAGTTAGGTTCTATATTTATAAAATGGGGTCAAGTATTTTTAAATTGTTAATTATATGTATAAATCAATTTACCTTTTTAAATTAATCTTCAAAAGCCATTTACTATTTTTTATAAATTAAAAGGGAAAATTGACTATTTTAATAACAACCTAATTGTATTTCAATTTTATTTTAAATTTAACCCCAATTCCCCATCCAAATTTTAATTTAAACATAACTCTTATCCAATTAAATCCTACCCAAACCCAGATCCCAACCTACCTATTTTAATATAAATTGTTGATCATTCAGATCAACGACCATCATTTCAGCTACCTAAAATAAATCCAAACGACCCTCTTACCCTAAATTATTTCCACTAACCCGTGGCCTTTGAATCCCCTTCCTCTCCAATTCTCTCTGCATCCTTACTTAAACCCTAGGCACCACCACCCACATCCACCCTAATCCCTTTTAATCCCTACCTAGTCCATGAACTCCCATGACTGTTTAAGATGTGTACCCCTATCCTATGTCTCGTTGTTGCCTGTTTTCATGATTCCATGGAATGACCTCAAAGAGATCTAATCTAGATCCTACTCGACTTTTGTCTATGGTCTTTTTCCGGCTATCCATGGCCGATCGAGTAAGATCCATGGCTTTTCCGGCAAGATCGGTAACTTTTCGAAGTATTCTTACTTTTCTGGGTTCTCTGAAACCCTAGCCTTTAAAGGCTTTCCGATTTTCTTTCAGATCAATCTTAGATTTCGTATGTTATTAACCTCCTAAGTGTTTTCCTAAAAGTTTTTTTGATATTTTTAAAGTGACTCTTCGACTTTAACGATTAGAGTTTTCTTAAATCTTTTCTAAAAATGACTTCTTATCTCATTTTTAGTATTAGCTCATGATTTTACTGTGTTAAAACGGTTTGCTTATATTTTTTATTCCACCTGGTTCTTCGTGTTAAAAACATTATGTTTTTTGGTTCTATCTAGGGTTCTGAAACTCTTTTTGTTTACTTTATACGCATGCTTGGTTCGATTAAGTTCTTTGTCTTTGAATCTATTTTTCTTGTTTGACTTATCTGATTATGAGTTCTTACCATTTTTAACTCGACTATTGTATAAACCTTAAATTTCTTTAAAGGTTTTCCTCAATTATTACAGTGAGTTCTTTATTTGTTTGTGACTTTCTTTAACTGTTAGACTGATTTCTTCACTTTAGTTCTATGTTTAAGCCATGACTGCTTGACCTTCTTGATTATCATGCTTGGAATAGTGCTTAACTTATTCATGTCACTCCTATATGTTTATGTTCATCTAGTTTGCTCCTTTTGTCAATGTGTGTAACCCTGCATATCAAATATTCCCGTTCATTACTTTCTATATATATGTTGAAGTAGGTAACGTTTTATTTGCAAGGTTTTCTTATAAACCCTAATTTTACTCGCTTATTTAAGTAATTGATTCATTCCTTTATTTGTTGTTATATTTCACCCTGTTGAATCATCTCCCCGATTAAATATTATTTTTGTACTTAGACTCAATTATTACTCTATACTTTTAATATCCCTACACAGTTAGAAATAATTTTTTCTCAAGTTGGTTTTTATCCTTAATTATTCCTGTCAGTATCTATTTGAACAGTAATTCCTTAATTAAAGGAAAGTACTTGTGTTAGTTGATTCTGCTAGTGATTATTTCGATATTTGTGTTAAAAATTGTGATTATTTCGATATTTGTGTTAAAACTTTACTTGTTACCTTATTTGCTACTCATTTCAAAGCTGTAAATACCCTACCCTCTCTTATCCAAAGACATGAACAATTGAGTTCAAAAAAACACACTCAAACACTCAAAACTCTATTCTTCTTTACTACTACTTGTGCTACTACTTTGTCTAGCCAGCTGAAAGACAAGGTAGACTGTGAAATCCTACCTGCTTTACCTTTTTGCACCTTTCTTTCTCTACCGATATATCCTAGTTAATTTAATAGATTCAACAACATTCTTCTTTAATTGTTTCTGTTTCTCTCATTCTTTTCTACTTCTGCTTGTGATTATGCAGTCAACTTACATTACTAGCATGCAATAATGTCGCCCCCTTCCCTTTTAGATTAACAAAATCACCTATATGTGTTGCAAGGCATACTCTGTCAGTCATTTATTCTGTGCTTGCAATCCCAAGCCCCGTATCCTTTAATGTGCTTATATTCTTTCTGACTAGCTTGTGATCATGCCAGTATCAGCTATTGTTATGCATGCACAACTAGTCCTAAGAGCCTTGACGGGGTTATGTGTCTACAACCAAATGTCTCTGTGTCCCAAGCCTCATTAACCCTTATATGACTACTGATTTAGTGTGTGCTCACATCTTGGAATTTTGAGTATTGTTTACTACTACAACTGCTTTTAATCACCTATGTAATTGATTACTCTCAATCAAGCTTTTAAACAAGCTCCTTTTTTAAAATTATGTTCTACCCCATTTATGTGAGACTTGTCTTGGGACCCTTGAGCTCCCTCTGAACTTGGATACATAAGAGTTGGCCCTTCCACACTGCACTAATTCTATTTGGTTATAAAAATCTGTGTGTGAGGACTACCTGGGATCCCTTGAGATCCTTAGGGAATTCTGACACACCCATATATGAGAAAGGCTTTTGAAATAATATTGGCATTGATAGAGTATAAACCCTACTGGGTTTATTCATCACCACTTCTTGTTATAAATTAATTGATAAACAACTCTCCTTAAATCTTAATTTCAATTGGATATGGGATGCCAAGTGCTCGAGAAAAATCAAGTTCTTCCTATGGAAGTGCTACCACAACGTCTTCCCACTAAAGAATACCTTGAAAATTGGTATTAATATCGACACTAACTGCCCAATTTATAAAAACACAAATGAGTCCATAATGCACATCTTCTGGGAATGTATGGTTGCTCAATCGTTTTAGCAAACCATGGGGATGCCCATCACTCATCAACCAGACAATGAACACTAGGTAGATTTTCTTCGAACATTCATCACATGGGAATAAAACTTTCCATTTGCATTATGGATATTTGGAAAAATAGAAATGAAAAAAAACCATGAATAATTGTAGCAAGCACATCAACACTGTCACGATCCCTGTTCACCTTTCGTGAACCGTCGTGACGGCACCCAGTTTCTACGAGTAAGCCTAACAAGTGCGGAAAATACATAGAAACTTGCGGTAATGTAAATTTAAAAGCCAAGGTTTAATCAAAGGAAAATGATATATAAAATATCACTCGGCATATACAGCTCAACATCTTAAAATCCTACACACTATCCCAAAATCTGAAAACTCATGGGAATACAAGCTGAAAGAAATATAGTAAAATGCTCTAACCCCAGAATATCCACATCAACAATATGATAACATTATTATAGAAGGGATAATACTACATGATTGAATAGAGATAGAGACTCCTCGATCTGCGGACGTGGTAGATAAACCTCAAAGCCCGTGAACGCGATCCCTGCCTTAAGGATGGTAAGCCTGTGCATAGGTATCTGGATATGCATATGAAAAACATGTGTAGAAAGGACATGAGTACACCACAACGGTACTCAGTAAGTGCCAAGCCTAACCTCGATTGAGTAGTGACAGGGAATCTAAGGGCCTACTAAGGTTAGATAAAAGAAATAACTGACAGCATAGAATAGAAAAAAATGATAAAACATGTACAACATTATAAGTGATACAAATGTAAAGAACAACAATAACTACGCAGGAACAACGTAAACACCAAGGAGAATACAGCACAACTCTAACAGTAACAAGCGGGGATCTTATGGTATACCGTCCTGAAGTCCCAAGGCAACGAGTCTCTCAGAATACTGACCTATAATTCAACTATCAGTACACAGGGGATCTACAAGAATCCCGATTCATAGTCCCAAATATAAATACCCAGTATTGAGGTTATCTACCGGGTGCATTCCTGTAGTTCCATATAACTGTGCAGGGGGATCTAACGAGAATCTAACCCGTAGTACCAAATAAAAAGACAAGGGGGAGCTAGCGGAATCCCACATCTGTAGTCCCAATGTAAAACACAATAGCAGCAAAAAGATTTTCAGAAATAGAAATTTCAAACCAAGGCATAATATTCTAGCCTAGCATGTTGCACGGAGTTCAAGTAGGGCAATTAAGCAAATAAGACAATTTAATCACTTAGGAATGATGTTACAATGCTAACATAGGTTTACATAACTCACAAATAAATAGTAAAGTAACATACTAGTAATGCTTAATTAAAACTGTATTTTCCAACAATTTGGACACGTACGCACTCGTCCCCTTACGTAAAAAGCATTTCAATTAACAATTATACCAATCCTAAGATGAAGGTCCCCCTCCCCCCACACACACACAAGGTTAGACAAGCCACTTACCTCGAACCGGCTTAAAATCAACTCAAAACCATGCTTTTGCCACGAGTATTCAACTCCAAATGGGTCAATTCTATTCAATTGAATTGCATATTATAAATACTATCTCAAGCAACTGATTCTACTATTTAATTCAAAGCTAATACATGAATCTAGGCAAAATAACTAAAACGCCCCTCAAGCCCACGTCTTAGAATCGGATAAAATGTACATTTTCAGAAACCTCGCACTCACAGGAATCCATTCATAACAAGAACACTAAGATTGGAGTCTAAATGGCCCCTCAAATTCTCATGTAATGGCCTCATAAATTCAAGCCCTAATTACCTATTTGGTTCAAATTTGGTCCTTCATCACATAAAAATGAGTTATAAAGTCAAGAACGTTACCTCAAAATGATTCCCCTCTATTTTCCCCAAAAATCCGTCTCAAAAGCTTCAAACCTTGATGAAAATGGTGGAAGAATAGCTAAATTTCGCAAAGGCTACCATTTATATGTTCTGCCCCGCGATTACCACATGCGACCTTGGGATCGCATCTGCGGTCCCGCTTCTGCGGATCTTATGTCGCATTTACGACTTCCATTAAAAAGATCAGGACAACATCTGCGATCACTTTTTTGCAGGTGCTAAAGCGCTTCTATGGTATAACCTCCGCATCTGCAGAACTTGAAGGGAAGGAAAAACTCCGCTTCTGTAGCTCCGCAGCCGTAGAACCCAAACCGCAGGTGCAATTATGACAGGTACCTACTGAACCAGCAATCTCTCACCTTCAAACAATGCTTCCGTTAACAATCTCAAATCACCCTGATGCTCCCAGGACCTCAACAAAAAGCACCAACATCACCTCATACCTTATTTGAACTTGTACCAATCCATAAAACACCTAAACCAACATCAAATCCTCGGATTAATCAAATATTTAAGCCTAATAACTCTAAATTTCTTAAAAATATCTTTTTGATCAAAAACCCAACCAAACCATCTCCGAATAACCTAAAACTTTGCACACACATCCTAAATGACATGATGGAACTGCTGAAACTTAAAGAATTCCATTTCGACAATCTGATTAAAATTTCACTATTGAACCGGAAACTTCAAAAGTATACCTTTCGGCATTTCAAGCCTAAATTAGCGACGGACCTCTAAAACACAATCTAAACACACTGCCGAACCCAAAATCACTCAATGAAGCTAACAAAACCATCCCATTTCCATTTCGATGAAGCCTTCACACCGTTTTGACTATGGTCAACTTTCCAACACATAAGCTCTCATTTAGGGACTGTGTCCCAAAACTCTTTGAAACTCAAAATGAACATCGCGGCGAATCAAATTAGCATAAATAAACTTAGGGGAAACAATTAATTAGGGATCAGGGTGTTTATCCGTAAGATGACCGGCCAGGTCGTCACATACTCCTACACTTAAACATTCGTTCGTCCTTGAATGAGCATAGAGAAATACCTGAAGTAGTGAAATGATGAGGGTAACGGCTGTGCATATCCTGTTCGGTCACATAGGTCGCCTCCCCGACTAGCTGACCTCGCCAATGAACCTTTAGTGATGCAATGTTCTTTGACCTCAACTTTCTGACCTGCCTGTCCAATATAGCCACTGGCTCCTCAACATAGGATAGATCCTTGTACAGCTGACTGAACAGAAATCCAACATGTGTGACGGGTCACCGTGATACCTTCAGAGCACTGAATCATGAAATACTGGATGAACTCCTGCCAAGCTGGGAGCAAAGGTAAGCTCATAAGAAACCTCCCCAACACGCCTCAATATCTCAAAAGGGCCAATAAACCTCGGTCTCAACTTTCCTTTCTTCCCAAATCTCATAACGCCCTTCATAGGAAAAACCCAAAGAAGAACATGCTCTCCAACCATATAGGAAACATCACGAAGCTTTCGGTCTAGACAGCTCTTCTGTCTGGACTGGGTTGTACAGAGCCTATCCTGAATCATCTTGACCTTATCCAAAGCATCCTAAACCAAATCTGTGCTCAATAGTCTAGCCTCACCCGGCTCAAACCAACCCACCACAGATCTACACTACCTTCCATATAAAGACTCATTCGGTGCCATCTGAATGTCGGACTGATAGTTGTAATTGTAAGAAAACTCCGCCAATAGCAAGAACTGATCCCAAGACCCTCCAAACTCAATCACACACGCATAGAGCATATCCTCATGAATATGGGTAGTACGCTCAGACTGTCCGTCCATCTGAGGGTGAAATGTTGTACTCAACTATACCTGAGTACCCAACTCGCGTTGAACGGCCCTCAAAAACCATGATGTGAACTGAGCACCTCTATATGAAATAATGGAAACTAGAATATTATGCAGACGAACAATCTCCAGAATGTAAATCTCTGCCAACCGTTCCAAAAAGTAAGTAGTACACGTAAGAGTGAAATGAGCGGACTTGGTAAGCCAATCCATAATTACCCGAATAGCATCAAACTTCTTCAAAGTCCATGGGAGTCAAACTACAACGTCTATGGTGACCCACTCCCATTTCTACTCAGAATCTTTATCTGGTGAAGCAACCCACCTGGTTTATGGAGCTTATACTTCACCTACCGATAGTTGAGGCACCGAGCTAGAAATCCAACTGTATCTTTCTTCCTCCGCCTCCACCAGTAGTGCTACCTCAAATCCTGATTGTTGATACCCAAATTTTTTATATGTATTTTTTATACCCAAAATACTTCCAAAATAGCATATATGTACATATATAAGTACATCAAAAAGTTCTGATATTTCTATTGATATTTAAACCAACTCATTGCCTATTGTTATACCATAAAACCCAATAATTATTCCCAAAATTTCTTATTTTGGTGGATAATTTATTTTTATTCTTATATCTACATCAAAACATAGCTAGCATGATTTTTGCATATTTATATTTTTCTGGTAATTTTTAAGACTAAATTGCATATAATTTCAATACTAGCCTCTTTACAGATTAAATTGTAATTATATTTATAAATTTAACTCCAGTATTTTAAATTTGATAATTATGTATTATTAATCATCTTAGCACACTTGATTTATTTCTAAAAATCATTTTTCTATTTTTATTAATTAAAATAAGGAAAAAGTGGATATTTAAGAGTTAGCCCTTTGCATCTCAATTTTAACCCAAAATTGACCCCGATGTTTGCCCCAAATCAGACCTAAATTCATGAACCATACCCGCTTAACTTGTATCGGCCCGTGTCCCTTTATATCTGAGCCGCTGATCATGTTTGATCAACGGGCCCAGATCTTCGCCTTCTTTATTTAATCCAAAATGACCCCAACCCTATCCCCATTTCTCCAAATCCGCTGCCATTGGTTCCTTCGTCTCTTTCGAACCCTCTCGACCTGTGAAACCTTAACGTCCACCTACCTCCCTCTCCGACCTAAAATCCACCAAAATCCATGGCTAACCTAGCCATGGAAAACCTCTACTCACCATTTCCTGCTCTTATACGCTTGCTCTTTGAAGATTCGAGGCTAGACCTCGAAGGTCCTCATCTAGACCTTTGCCGATTCGAGTCTCTTTGGCATTTTCGGCCTTGTTCCGGTGGCATTTGCCTTTTGAGCCTTGATTCAACTTTATCGGCTCAAATCCATTCGTTAAGACTTTCAAGCCTTCTCGTCCTTTAAGGTTCTCACAAACCCTAGCCTATTCGAGGTTCTTTCTTCGTTTATTTGCCTAGATCTGTGGTAAATATGTGCTATATTCGATGTTTTAAGTGTTTTCCCCAAATTTTCTTTTTAAAATCGTTTGGTTTGAAACTAGGATTTCAGAAAACCTTTCGATTCTTGTTGTTTCCCTTCTTTTAGGTGTTTTTATGTGTTTCGCTCAGATGTTTTCTTCTCTTCTATGCATGTATTCGATTTTTTTTCTTTCCTTCTATTAAGCATGTTTCTGATATTCTTCTGTATTTTACTATGCCTCTAGACTAGGCTAGCATGATTATTTATGCTATGTTTTCTTACATGATTTCTATTGTATGTGTTTCCTGCTGAGTTCTTTAATTTTTTTTGCTTTACTGAACTTTATCTAAGTTTTTCTAAGCATGGTTCATCTACTGTTTCTTAAGTTTCTATCACTCATTCTCTTCTGAACTTGTTTAAGTTCCGAGCTTGGCTTAAAAAATATGTACTTCATACTTTGAATAAGTTTTCTTTCCTGGTTGTTTCAAAATTGCTATCATACCTGTTTGTTTCTGGAAAAGTCTCTTTCAATAACTTGCTTTTTCATCTCTATATCTGATTTGATTCAAAACCCTAGGATTTTGGGGGGTTTTTTTTCACAATCGTGATTTTGTGTTCGAGTTAGGGTTCCACTTTGGAACCTTGGACTTCTAGACTGACTACGATTCTACAAACTAAACTTGTGTCCCTTTGTTTGTGATCCTGAACCTTTCAATACTAGACTTTTTTTTAAGTAATAGGATGACCTTTTTGTTCTATTTGTCTACTTTTTATACGAGAAATCCTTCTTCTAAAAAAGGTTTTGCCAATCACTAATTGATTTGGATTTACTTTTAATGAGTCCTGCTGAATATTAATGATTTTCCCCAATTTAACCTTTCCTTGCCCTTTTCGACTAGGTTCATTCGAACAAAGCTTTCAACTTTGATTTTACTGGCTGTTTTATTTATTTCCCTTCCTTATTATCAGGAAATCATGTAGTACTAGACTCCTACCTTAAATAAGATTCTGTGTATTTACCATTATTGTACTGCTTTGGAAAATATTTTGAATCAAACCCTTTCCTTAATTAATCTTCCTGTTTGAAATCAAATCCCTTGACTAAAGGGATATCATATGAGATTGATTTCAAGTCTATTTTCTTACCTATACTTACTTTCTTTCTGCATTATAAAGGGGGACTACCCTTCTGCACTTGAACAGACTTCGAATTGCACTCTTACACACACAAGGTAACAAACGACTAAGTGACATTAAGTAGTACGCACTTTGCTTTTTACTCTCTTCTTCTCTCCAATACACATACTAGTTCTGTTTGTTCTCCTCTTTGCTTTCCAAAATACCTTCGAGTTATCACTGAATTTTCGAGTGTTCTATTGAAAACCTGAGTTGTTCCTGTTATTTGCTTGCTATGATTGTTCTGCTATTTTATTACTTTCCAACTGGTATGTCCATCTTAGTAGAAATACTGCTCCTCCACTATGTGATTTACATTCTAGTTCTGTTATACTTTCCACTACTATTTTCTGTAACTTTGTCAATACTTTACGTATGTGAATTCCCTTACCCTTTACCCTTCTGTGTGTGAGTACAGTTCAAGGCATAACAAAACGTTAACATTGTTGTTTATGATTCTGAACTAGGTTCTTTGAATCCCCGACTCGATCAATTCCCACTCCCATTTCCCCTTTTATGTGTTTGAGCCTTGAGCTTAGGTATGATAGTGTCCTAATCCAAACCTTGGTCTGACCTTCAAAGGTCTGCTCCTAACATGTTTAACCAAACAAGTGGTCAGGGGTGTGCCAGCCTACACTTGTCTCTAGGCATGACCACCATTTGTTATGGCTCCCCAATTCACGTTTCACTTTGCACTTACTCTTATCTATAAGTTCTTCCCTCTTTTGCACGCCATGCTTTGGTGCCCCTGAGCTCCCTCTGAACATGGATGTCTGAGGGCTTGCTTTTCCACACTGCACTATTCTAATTCTAATGGTATTCAGGGCGTAAACAATGTCGGGAATCCCTGAGATTCCTTGGAGCTTTGAAACACTTTGGATAAAGAGAAGGCTTTGAGAAGTTTGGATCCCGGAATGTTTAATCACATGTTGTTAGGCATTTAGCCTGGTTTAGGTACCTTGAATGCAACTGTTAGCTTTTGATGTATCTTTTATATAGCTTTTCTGGTTTTTAATAACTTCTATAAAACTCGGGGAGTATAGTAAAAGGGTGTGGGAGGGGTCTTTACTTTCTTTCATTAAAAGGGTAGAAATCATGATTTAGGACTTTACTTTTACTAGAAATCTTGCCTATACGGTTGTTTAATGCTCCTGATTCAAACACATAGAGGCCATGCCTATGGAATTTAACATTTAACTACACTCCAAATCATATAGAAAGCATGTCTATATGATTTAACGCTCATGTTCTATAATTACACATATATAGGGATATTTCCTATAGGAGTTCAAACTTTCTGGAAAACATTATCTATAGATATCATGCCTATTGCATATGCATATTCGTTAGGCAAACTGTAGGGTTAATTAAACAAGCATCTTTTCATAAATTCACTTACAAGTTCTGAAAAATCCATAATGTAGATATCATGCCTATAGGATTTACATCAAACGCTTTGGCCTGTCTAAAACAGTTATAATTGGTTAACTGGTTTTTAAAACTCCAAATTTATTAACTTTTTCAAAAGCTTTATCCTTTCGATAAAACTCTCTCTTAAATCAATGTACATTTATACTAAATTGAATTATTCAAATCAGCATAACTTCTCTCAAACGGCTTCTCTGATGTTCTGCCTCTACGTATTTTTAAACTTAATTCCTCAACGTTGTTTAAATAAGTTATGCAGCTTACTCTTTTCTTTTGATAAGTTTTGACTCTTCTCAAAATGTTTTATAACCGTTTTTTTTGTTTTATAACTAGATAGTCTTCTAATCCTTTTGAAACCCAATTCTAAATTAAGTCTGCAGCCTGTTCTTTCTTTCAAAAAGTCGTGTGCATTAGTTTATCTTCTAAAAGCAGTACCTTCCTAAAACAACTCGTTAAATTCCTTAATCTCTAACAATTGTATCCAAGTTGCCTAATGTTGACTGTCACTCTAAATATATGTGTTGAACCAGTCCGCTCACTACTTAGTTTAATCTAAGACCAAATCAGTATGTGCCAAGATATGCTAAACTATATGTTTGTCTTATTTAACGGGTTTATTCAAGCCTTGCTTATCTGTTTTGTTTTTTCTCTATTTGGTACTCATAAATTAATGTGACGACCCAAAGTGAATCGTAATTCTTCGTTTTTCTGTGCTTCCGAGGCCTTGAAAATGTCACTTTTAGTTGCCTCGATTTACGTGTGCAGTTCGGGCGCATAACCGGAAAGCTTTCATGTTAAAATATGTGAATTCTGTGAAAACGTTGAAGAATTTCTATATTAATATTGTTAAAGATGACTTCAGTTAACATTTTGGGAAAACGGACCCGGACCCGTGATACGACGGTCCCGGAGGGTCCGTAAGAAAATATGGGACTCGGGTGTATTCCCGAAATCGAAATCCGATGTCCTGAGCCCGAGTAAAGAATTTTTTAAAGAAATTATTTTATGAAATTTGATATGAGAATTTGAAATGAAAATGATTTAGAAATCTATGGTATCGGGCTCGTATTTTGGTTTTGATTTTCGATACAAGTCTTAAATATGTGTTGAGGACTATATGTAAAATTTGGTGGAAAACGGACATCATTCGATATGTTTCGGACTAAAATGAGGAATTTGAAGTTTGTGAAAGTTTAAAGAAGAATTATGTGTTTTGAGGCTTGATTCATAGATTTTGATGTTATTTTAGCAATTTGATCGCATGAACAAGTCTGTAGGATGCTTTCGAGGTTGTGTGCATGTTTGATTTGGAGCCCGCTCGGATGAGTTTTGGATAGGCATTGGGTTGCATTTTAGTCTTAAGAAATATTTGGTATTTTTAGGCATTTGTGATCTTCGCAATTCCGAAGGGTGAACTCACAAATGCGAGTCTCGCAAATGGAAGCTATTGGCCGCAAATGCAAATTCAGGGGGCCTGGTCTTGGATCGCAAATGCGATATTTGGTCTTGCAATTGCGGATTGGGGTTGTTCGCAAATGCGAACTATTGGGTCACAAATGCGAAAACCCCCGGGTTGTCCATTGTTCGCAAATGCGAACTTCTTTCTCCCAAATCCCAAGCTTGCTGGGTTCGCAATTGCGAACCCAGATTCGCAATTGCGATATCTGCACATGCATATTCCATACTTAGACGATTTTGGAGCTTCAATTTTCATATTTTCAAAACCCAAACACCCATTGGCAATTTTTCACGAACTCCCACTTCTCCAAATTATTTGTTAGCCAACATTTACTCAATTTCTTCAATCTTTAACATCATTTATCATGTTTTCATCTTAAAATCAAGGTTTTCCATGGGTGAAAATGGGGATTTTGGTAGAGCTAGGTTTCGCTAAATTGGAGATTTGGACCTCAATTTGAAGTCAGATTTCAAAACAAATCATAGATATGAACTCGTGGGGGAATGGGTAACCCAGTTTTGGTTCAAATCACGGGTTTTGACCATGTGGGCCCGTGGGAATTTTGGGAATAATTGGGAAATTCAATCTTGTGCATTCAAAATTATTTCAATAAGCATTTGATGATACATTTGAGTAATTTGTGACTAGATTCGAGCGGTTTTATAGTGAATTCGAGGGGTAAAGCTATACTAGAGGCTTGAGTTGAGTTTGGAGAATTGGAGTGAAGTGTTTATTCTAATTTTGGCTTGTGTGAATAGGATTCGAGTGTTTTAATTGCTAATTGCTAAATGATTAAGTATGGTGTATAGGCATGGTAACGAGTATTTATACACTGGTGTCTAGCGTGACCGTGGGTCTTTGTTTGCACTTATTTGATATTTTGGGACTCTTCCACATTAATTGATGAATTCCACATGATTTGAAAAGTACGAGGATTAGTTATAAATTGTGAACTTTTTTGGAGCGTTGGCTCAAACGATATAAATACTATTGAACAAGAAGTTAAAGAAAAAGAAAGAGACGTGATAGATCTATTGCCGGGATTTTTCCTACTATTTATTCTTCTCTTGCTCCGTAGTTGTAATTAAATGTTTGGATGAGAAAGCATAATATCCGCACGGATCGGGTTGCATGCCGCAACAAGGGTACATAAGATCCGGACGGATCGGGTTGCGCACCGCAACAAGAATACATAATATCTGCACGGATCGGATTGCACACCGCAACAAGGATATATAATATCATTATGGATCGGGTTTCACGCCGCAATATTACCATAAATAATTGGATCGTGTTGCACGTTGCAACTGTGACACACTGTATGGGACGGATGTGTTAATTCCGGACTTGAGTTTTGTTGGTGGATTTACCTTGATTTATATACCTTGTTTATATCTGTATCCCCCAGCATGTTCCCCCTCATGTTATAAACTCTTTATCACCTATTTATTTTTCCGAAAAGTATACTTCATATATATACATGTTTATCTGGTAGACGAGTCTAGTCTCGTTACTACCTCGCCGGGGTTAGGCCATGCACTTATCAGCACATGGGGTTGTTTGTGCTGATGCTACACTTCTGTGCTTTTTGCATAGATTACGGTACCAGAGCAGCTTTTGGACCGCAGAAGTAGCTAATTGACCGGTAGCTAACTTCTGTCCAGGGACTTACGAGGTAGCCTAGCTAGCGTTCACATGCCAGAGTCCCTTTCCATGTCTTAGTTTGGTTTCATTGAACCGAGATAGACACTATGTATTTCTTTCTTTTGATCAGACTTGATTATAGTACTTTTTAGTATTTTGTGAGCTAGTGACACCAGATTTTTGAGTGAAAATATATTTCAAACTTCCGCATTTTTCATTTCGGTTTTATAAACATAAAGTCTTCCGCTTTTATATAATTATTTTCTATATATTTGTATTACTGATAATTTATCAGAGTTCGTTTCAAGTTTGGCTGGCCTAGCTCCGTTAGTAGGCGACATCACGACCCCCGATGGTGGGAAATCTGAGTCATGACATTTAAACTCCATAAATGCCCTCATCCTTTTCTTCCCTCTTAGGATTGGAAGTCCTAATACCCCGAGACTGATAGGTTGGGGCGGGTTACTAGAATGCAATAAGTAAACGAGACTAAATGCGCTTTAATACCTTAATGGGGTCGGAAGGTAGAATATGGATATGATGACTGGTGCGCTAATATCACGTGCGACCTTTCTTCTGAGGAGTAATTGTTGGAAATTGCATTGATGCGATCTATATTATGATAAAACCTAGGACCCCTTCCCTTTTCCGTTTTTTATCTACAATGTATTCTTAAAATTCTGTTTCCTTTTAATTATTTCATTTCTAAAAAACTGTATGTCCTTTCTTCTTTTTAAATCTTTAAAATTATTTGTAGTTACTATGTGAAAACCTTATTTGTTTCTTCTATCTTCTAAAGTAACAATTATAGCATGACCGGTAAACACACTAGTGGATCTTAAGCGGTGCCTAACACCTTCCCCTCTAGATAATCTCTAAGCCTTTACCCAAACTCTTGTTTCTTCTTCTCAGTTTCTTCATTCCTTTAAAAGTGTCCTAATGCTCTATAATCATTAGGTGGCGACTCTCGGAAACTCCAAAACCTAATTCTCGCAAGGGAATAAGAGTTGTCCTCTCATAATGTTGTATACTTGATTTCGGACTCCCCTCCAATGAAATAGAGGGCATCGACACTGATACATCTTAGCGACACCCGGATGTATGGAATATCGCGAACTATGGACCTCCTCCAGAATGAACTCCCGAAGCCCATCGATATTGGGTACACAAATCCGACCATGCATCCTCAATACCCCATCGTCACCATAATCACATCTCTGACATCACCGTGCTGAACCTTGAACTTGAGGACAAGTAAATGAGGGTTATCATAATACTACTCCCTAATATGATCAAATATGGAAGACAGAGAAACCACACAAGCTAGGACCTGATTCAGCTTTGAAAGATCCAATCTCACAACCTGAATATCTAAGGCCGAAAATCTATCACCACAGGCCACTCTGAATATGCCAAACTCTCCGCATGTTGACTTAAGGCATAAGCCACTACATTGGCCTTGCCCGGGTGATACAAAATAGTGATGTCATAATCTTTCAGCAACTCTAACCACCTTCTCTGGCGCAAATTTAGATCTTTTTACTTGAACAAATGCAGCAAGCTCCGATGGTCAGTATAAATCTCATAGGGAATCCCATATAAATAATGGCGCCAAATCTTCAGGGCGTGAACAATGGAAGCTAACTCAAGGTCATTAATAGGGTAATTTGTCTCATGTATCTTCAAGTGTTTGGATGCGTAGGCAATCACCCTACCGCCCTGCATCAACACTGCTCCGAGGCTAACCCTCGATGCATCACAATAGACTGTATAAGACCCCAAATTTGTAGGCAATATCAAAAGTGGGGTTGTAGTCAAAGTTGCCTTGAGCTTCTGAAAGCTCGCCTCGCACTCTTCTATACACTGAAATGGGGCACCCTTCTGGGTCAACCTAGTCATAGGGGCTGCAATCGATGAAAACCCCTCCACAAAATGATGCTAGTCTCCCTCCAAACCAAGGAAACTGCGGATCTCTGCAGCTGAGGATGATCTGGGAAAACTTTGAACGGCCTCTATTTTCTTCGAATCCACCCGAATACCCTCACTCGATACCACGTGGACTAAGAATGCCATTAAATCCAACCAAAACTCACATTTCGAGAACTTAGCATATAATTTCTTCTCTCTCAGAGTCTGAAGCACAATCCTCAAGTGCTGCTCATAATCTTCTCGACTCCGGGAATACACCAGAATATCTTCAATAAAAAAATAACGAATAAGTCAAGATACGATCGGAACACATTGTGCATCAAATGCATAAAGGTTGCTGGGGAATTGGTCAGCCTAAATGACATGACAAGGAACTCGTAATGACCATATCAAGTCTTGAATGCATTCTTTGGGATATCTAGTTCCCGAATCTTCATGTGGTGGTAACCTGAGTGCAAATCAATCGTAGAAAACACTTCTTCACCCTGAAGCTGGTCAAATAGATCATCAAAGTGAGGCAAAGGATAATGGTTCTTCACTATAGCTTTGTTCAGCTGGCGGTAATCAATACATATAACTATAGATTTGACATCTGTCACATAAGCTAAATACTCATCACACCTCTTCTCAACCATACATTGAGCCTTAATGAAAGAAATAACTCTACTGGGAATGTGATCTAAAGTACCCCTCCACTTAACACATGGTACACCTGGCTTGGCCAGTGTCACGGTCTTGGCATGATAATCAAGAATAGGATAATGGGGCGATAACCAGTCCATGCCCAAGATAATATCAAAATCAACCATGCTGAGTAACAATAAATTGACTTTTGTCTCAAAACCATGAATAGTAACCAAACACGTCCGATAAATGTAGCCCACAACAAGAGAACCTCCCACATGACTAGAAACATAAACTAGGGAATTCAAAGAATCTCGGGGTATGCCTAAAAGCAGAGCAAAGTAAGAAGACACATAAGAATAAGTCGAGCGTGGATCTAATCGAACCGATGCATCTCTATGAAAAATAATTATAATACCTACGATGACATAACCGGAGGCAACAACCTCGATACAGGCATTAATGGCATAGATCTGGCCTAGACTAGCCTCCCGCTCTAGGGCGGCGTTCACCTCCCCAATCTCTACCCCTAGTTGTGTGGGAAGATGGGGTAGCAGCTGGAGTTGTAATCATAGCCCTGAGAACTATGCGGAGCTCGTTGTGGTTGAGAAGTTTGTAGAGGTAAACCCCTCCCATGTCTGGGGAAATCCCTCAACATATGGCATGTGTCACCACACTCAAAAAATGCTCTGGGCGGACGTGGTGGTTCTGACTGGCTAGGGCCAGGTCTGTTAGACTAACCTTTGAAAGTACCTTGCGAAGGAGGCGCGCTGGATACCAGTGGTGCATAATACGGCTCCTGAAACATATGAGGAGTTGTAGCACCACCGGTTGCTTAAAGAGCTGAATGGATAGGCGGCTGATATAACCCCTACCATCACGACCTGCACCTAGGGTACGGGCACCAAAATAATGGCCTGACATTCGATACCTCTTGGCCTCCCTCTCCTCTCTCCTCCTAGCATGCATACCCTCAATACTCCTAGCAATGCCCACCACCTACTGATAAGAAAGGTTCATCTCTAACTCAAAATCCATGCTAGACCTGATAATGGGAATGAGTCCCTCAATAAATCAGGAAACCCTCTCGCGAACGGTAGAAACCAAGGTTGGTGCATGGCTAGCCAATCTAGTGTAACAGATAGCATACTCTGAAACAGTAATAGAACCCTGACGCAAATGCTCAAACTCTGCACGTCATGTGTCCTTGAAGCTCTGAGGCACAAACTCTCTTAGGAATATATTTGAGAACTATGTCCAAGTTAGTGAAGTAGCCTCGTCTGGACTGTCTAACTCATATGTGCGCCACCACTTATGGGCGGTTCCCTGAAGCTAGAAAGTAGGGAAGGAAACCTCGCTCGATCCTGATATACCCATAGTGCGAAGAATACAGTGGCGCTCCTCTAGAAATCCCAAGGCATATCTGATGCTAGTCCATTGAATGCCGCATGATTGTACTTCTTGAACCTCTCAAGTCTTCGTTGCTCATCCCTTGAAGCAGCTGCCCCATCCTCGGGCTGATCTGGCACTGCAGGCGACATAGGAATGTCCTTTGGGACCTTCTCAATATGCACTCGCTGCTTCCTAGTGTGGGCGGCAGGAGACTGTGCTTCTCCCCCCACCTGGAATGTGGCTCTAGCAAGCGGAAGTAACCCTGCCTGAACCAAGGTGGTGTATATACTCATAAACTATGCTAAAGTCTCGTGAAGAGCTGGAGTAGTAGTAGCATTAGCCGTGTTAGGTGCCTAGACTCTGGTTAGATATGATGGTGGTACCTCGGCGGCAGATCGCATATGCTTTCATTGCACCACGTGCGCATCCTCGGCCTCTACCCCGGCCCCATCATCTGACGACTGTAGTAGGGGGCGCAAGTGCTCTATCATCTCGAGTAGCATGTGTCCTCACCATATGTGAGAGAATAGAAGATGGAAGTTTAGAATTGTGATGCCAAATATCGCATGACAAGAAATCAAATGAAGTGAAAATTTTGCTAACTGTTACACAGCCTCTCGTAGATAAGTACAGACGTCTCCTTACCGATCAGTTAGACTCTTATAAACCGTCATGTGTTTCGTGACTCCTATGAACCTAGAACTCTGTTCCCCCTTCGTGAACCGTTGTGACCTCACCTAGTCTCTACGATTAGGTAAGCCCAACAAGTGCGGAAAATAAATAGGAACTTTTGGGAATGTAAATTTAAAAGAAAAAATTTAACTAAAGGAGAATGATATATAAAATGTCGCTCGGCATATACAACTTACCATCTCGATATCCTACAGCAGTATCTCAAAACTCGAAAACTCACGGGGGAACACAAGCTGAAAGAAATATAGTAAAATACTTTAACTCCGGAATGTTTACATCAACGATATAATAGATAGGATAACACTACAAGATAGAATAAAGATAGAGACTCCTCGGTCTGCGGACACGGCAGATGTACCTGGAAGTCTCCGAATGGTGTCCCTGCCTCAAGGAGGGTAAGCCTGTGCAGAGGTACCTGGATTTGCACATGAAAAACTTGCGCAGAAAGGGCATGAGTACACCACAACGGTACTCAGTAAGAGCCAAGCCTAACCTCGGCTGAGTAGTGACGAGGAAGTTCAAGGCCCTGCTGAGGTTAAATAAAAGAAATAACTGACAGAATAAAATAGAAAAAAAATAGTAAAACACGTATAACAGTATAAGTGATGGGAATCTAAAGAACAACAACAACTACGCAGGAACAATGTAAACACCAAGGAAAAATGCAGCTCAACTCCACCAATAATAACCAGGGATCTTATAAGATACCATTCTGAAGTCCCAATATACATATTCAACTAGTCTACCAGGATACTGTCCCGTAATCTAACTATCAGTGCGCAAGGGATCTGCCAGAATCTACCAGGTGCATTCCTGTAGTTCTATATAATTGTGCAGGGGGATTTACTGGGAATCTAACCTGTAGTCCCAAAGTAAACTGACATGGGGAAGCTACCAGAATCTCATATCCGTAGTCCCAATGTAAAACATAATAGCAGCAAGAAGATATTCAGAAATAAAAATTTCATACCAAGGCATTAAGCAATTCTAGCCCAGCATGCTGCACGGAGTTCAAGTAAGGCAATTAAGCAAATACGATAATTTAATCATTTAGGCATGCTTTTACGATGCTAACACGGGTTTACATAACACACGAACTAAACAATAAAGTAACATACTGCTAATGCTTAATGAAAACTGGATTTTCCAACAATTTGCACTTGTACGCACTCGTCACCTTACGTAAAATACATTTCAATTAACAAGTATACTAATCCTAAGTGGAAGGTCCCCCACATAAGGTTAGACAAGCCACTTACCGCAAACCGGCTAAAAATCAACTCGAAATGGTGCTTTTGCCACGAGTATCTGACTTCAAATGGCCCAAATCTATTCAATTCAATTGCCTATTGTAAATAACTTCAAACAACTGATTCTACGATTTAATTCAAAGCCAATACGCAAAATTAGGTAAAATAACCAAAACGCCCCTCAAGCCCACGTCTAGGAATCGGGTAAAATTTACATTTTCAGAAACCTCGCACTCTCATGAGTCCATATATAACAAGAATACTGAAATCGGAGTCCAAATTACCCCTCAAATCCTCATGTTAAGGCCTCATAAACTCAAGCCCTAGTTATCCATTTTTTTTCCAAATTCTTCACCCATAATTAGGTCATTAATCACATAAAAACGAGTTACAAAGTCAAGAATATTACCTCCAAGTGATTCCCTTTTGTTTTCCTCAAAAACTCTCTTAAATGCTTCAAACCCAGATGATAATGATGGAAGAAAAGCTAAATTTCACAAAGGCAACTATTTATATGTTCTGCCCAACAATTACCGTATTTACGGCCCTGGGACCGCATCTGTTAGGTGTTAGGCCGACAACAACCTCAAAGGTTAGGTGTTTTTGACAAATTATACTCCATCAAAAATTGTTACAAAAGAGCCTATATATCTTTTCTTTTCCTAAGAAAAGAAAATAAAGTGAAGTAAGCGAGCTAGGACTAAAACATCTCTTGTCAGATTATGGATTAGCTCAAAAGAAATTTAAGTCTCTATCACTCATGAATATTGCACATGGATTATGAATGGATTACGCTTGGTGATGGAAAAGTAGTGAAACTAGTTGTTGTAGTCTTGTAGACATGCACTTACCTTGTCTATGATACCAACAAGACCTAAAACTAAAAACCCAATTGAAACTCCTTCTCTTTTCTTTGGATTGAGTGGGTTCACGATCCATTTGAAAGTCACACTTGCTGCTTTGCATGCAAACGTACGAGTCATATGCTCCGAAGGCTATTTCAGAGTTCTAAGCTAACTGACCTCCAAATACATTTTGTCTAATCTATCAAATTAGACTGTAAAGTTAGGTGACTTTATTTTTCAAAAAGTATTGATTTTCTTTTCAATAAAATTTTCTTGTTCATTTTTTTAAAGATACTTTCTTTTAAGTCTAGAGGACCTACCTTAGGGATAGGGGTCACCGATACCTGTGGGAAAAATATTATAAATATATTTTATATTTATACTAGTGACCCCTTCAATAATATTTCTGCCCCCCCCCCCCCCCCCCCCCCCCCCCGCACAAAAGCGAAATAGACGAATTGGTTTTACAGCTTGCTGAAGCATTTCAATTGCTTTAAGGATCCGGGTTTGAAACCTTTCTCTTACTCTTCCTTGTTAATATTATTTTAATCAACTGATTTTATTTTTGAATACAAGTCTTAACTTTTATCCTTTTCCAAATTGAAAAACAAAATCAATTCATCTCTCTTTTGATAGAATAATGATTCCGACTAAAATACAATAACATTCATATTGAACAATTTGGAACAACAACTACATGAGCGGAAGCTTACTTGAATCCATATGTGGAAATCCTTGAACCTCCTTTGATGATTGTTTGAAGTGTGCCTTAGCAAGTTCCTTAGTCCTTCCTTCAAGATTGTCTTCTTGATCCTTCTTGAAGTATGGATTTCACAACAACAATAATATCACAATAACCAAAGTTGGTGTATGGCTTTCCACAAGAATATCACACAAGACCAAATATGGGAATGGTTTTCCACAAGAATTTGCAAGACAACAATGGAGTTTCTCTTGATTCAATGGGAGGAAGAAGAGATTATGTCTTGCAATAATGTGGGAACCATAACCCCCACTTTATAATAAAAGAGTTACATAACCCAAGAGTCACAAGAGTTACATAACTCAAGAGTCACAAGCATGTAACCATGGTTACATATATGTAACCTTAGTTAGCCCATCATTAACTAAGGTTACCCTTTTGGGTATCTACACATTAGTCCTACACTTTATATGACAATACATTGGCACCCTTAACATAATGTCCATAAGACCACAAAATTAGGCCAAACCAAAAGATAGCACATAACATATAATTTATCCATATATTGTTCATATGTATGTAGATATAAGTCCATATATCTTACAATCTCCCACTTGGACGAGATACACATACATATATACAAATTTTAGCATTATATGTTACAAATAACCTTAGGATCTCAAAATTGCTTTCACAATAAAATTGTCACGAACAATCCGGTCCATCAATCATACCAACATAGGAACTAAGTGCTCTTCGTTACTCATTCGTAACTAGAACCAACATAGATCACGTATATCAATATAACCAACGACATGGATCAAGTGTAGGTATGTAGCATGGAAATAACATAAAGTGTGGTCAATAGAATGTCTATTTCCAACTGGTTCTCTTTATTGAGACAATCATAAACTGTAAGAGTACCAAAAAACTTTAAAACTGAATATCAGCGCAGATATAATTGAATTACTGAATTTCTGAATATAATGGACAATACATAAATGTACAATAAAAACTCCCACTAAAATACATAATCCTTATCTGATTTGATACCCATACAAGCAATATGCTCATGAAATACTTTTGGTGTCAATCCCTTAGTGAGCGGATCCGCAAGCATGGAGTTTGTACTAATGTACTCAATGCACAATTGTCCATTTTGCACTCTTTCTTTAACAACCCGAAATTTGACGTCCATATGTTTTGCTTTCGTCAAACTACTGTTGTTATTAGCATAAAGGACTGGCGATCTGTTATCGCAGAATAGCCTAAGTGGCCTTTTGATGCTATCAACAATTCGCAGTCCACCAACAAAATTCCACAGCCATAATGCCTCATTGGATGCTTCATAACATGCCATAAACTCCGCTTCCATGGTGGAAGTGGCTATAAGAGTTTGCTTGATGCTTCTCCAAGAGATAGCACCGCCCGCAAGCATGTAAATATAGCCTGAAGTGGACTTCAAACTATCCTGACATCCAGCAAAATCGGAATTTGTATACCCAATGATCTCAAGCTGGTCCGATTTCCGGTATGTAAGCATGTAATCCTTTGTTCTCTGTAAGTACCTCATGACCCGTTTGGCTGCCTTCCAATGGTCCATTCCCTGATTGCTTAGATATCTGCCTAACATCCCAACAATGTATGCTATATCAGGTCGTGTACATACCTGAGCATACATCAGACTACCTACAGCCGAAGCATAAGGCATCTTCTGCATTTCCGAAATTTCATTATTATTATTTGGGCACTATTTGAGACTAAACTTGTCTCCCTTAGCAACAAGGGTGTTGCCTGGTTTACAATCTTGCATGCCAAATCTTTTAAGAACCTTATCGATATAGCTCTTTTGTGACAGACCGAGAACACCTTTCGAGCGATCTCGTTGTATCTGAATTCCTAATACAAAAGAAGCTTCACCAAGATCTTTCATTTCAAATTTCTTTGAAAGAAATTTCTTAGTTTCATGCAATAATGCTATATCATTACAGGCAAGCAGTATGTCATCGACATATAAAACAAGAAAAATATACTTACTCCCACTGAACTTATGATATATACAGTCATCAGCAATATTCAGTTCAAAACCAAAAGATGTAATGACTGCATGAAACTTATAATACCATTGACGAGAAGCTTACTTGAGCCCATAGATGGATTTCTTTAATTTGCAAACCTTTTTCTCTGATTCATCCGAAACAAAGTTTTCAGGTTGCACCATATAAATTGTTTCCTCAATGTCACCATTGAGAAACGCTGTCTTAACATCTATCTGATGAAGCTCAAGATCAAAAAGTGCTACTAATGCCATTATAGTCCTGAAAGAGTCTTTCGATGAAACTGGAGAGAGAGTCTCTTTATAATTAATGCCTTCCTTTTGAGTGTAGACTTTTGCTACAAGACGAGCTTTGTACTTAATAACATTACCCTCTGAATCCCTTTTGGTTTTAAAAATCCATTTACAACCAATAGGTTTAATACCTTCGGGCAATGTAACAAGCTCCCAAACGTCATTATCGCTCATAGACTTCATCTCATCATTCATGGCATCAATCCACTTTTGAGAGTTAGAACCCTTAATGACTTGACGGAAGTTGATTGGATCATCTTCCTCAAGTCCAATATCACTTTCTTGTTCTTGGAGAAATACAACATAATCATCTGGAATTGCATTTCTCCTCTCTCTAGTGGATCTCCTTAATGGCACTTCAGTTTCTTGAGGTTGTTGAGTTTGACTTTCATTAGTAATTACAGGATCCTGAGAGGGGAGATTTTCGAGATTGTCTTGAACTGGAGTTGTATGAGCCGTGTCAGGAATGAGAACTCCCTGACCAAGATCAACAACTTGAGGGAAAGACACATGTTCTTCCTCAAAGACAAAATCTCTAACAACTTTATCTCCCCACCCCCCAAACTCAATATCCTCAAAGAACCTAGCATTACCCGTCTCAAAAATAGTTCTAGAAGTGGGATCATAAAACTTAAAACCCCTGGATCTTTCAGAGTATCCAACAAAATAGCTACTAACCGTCTTAGCATCCAGTTTCCTTTCATTCAGCCTATAAGGCCTTGCCTCAGCTGGACAACCCCAAATGTGTAATTGCCTAATACTGGGTTTATGCCCAGTCCAAAGTTCATATGGGGTTTTGATTGTAGCTTTAGTTGGAACTCTATTAAGAATATAAGCTGCGGCTTTTAATGCTTCACCCTAAAGTGAGTCTGGCAAAGTAGTACGACAAAGCATACTTCTTATCATATCCTTAAGGGTCCGATTTCGTCTCTCAGCTACACCATTCATCGTAGGACTGCCTGGCATAGAATACTGAGGGACGATCCCATACTCATCTAGGAATTTAGCAAATGGCCCTGGACGTTGTTCACCTGAACCATCATATCGACCATAGTATTCACCACCACGGTCAGATCTAACGAATTTAATTCTTTTGCTTAGTTGATTTTCAACTTCAGCCTTAAATTATTTGAACACGTCTATGGATTGGGACTTTTCATGAATAAGATATAGGTACCCATAACGAGAGTAATCGTCTATGAATGTGATAAAGTATTGTTGACCATTCCCACAAGGAGTAGGAAATGGCCCACAAATATCCGTATGTATCAATTCTAAGATGTCTGAAGCTCTCTTAGCACCTAATCTCGTCTTGTTTATTTGTTTTCCCTTGATACACTCAACACAAATATCCGAATTTGAGGAATCAAGAGAATCAAGAATTCCATCTGACACGAGTTTCTGAATTCTTTGAATGGATAAATGACCCAAACGTTTATGCCAGAGTGATATAGAATTCTCATTAGTTAATTTTCTTTTAGTACCACTTAAACTTGTATGCAAGGTTTCATTATTTGAGGTTATTGTATCAACCAAATATAGGCTATCAAATGTTGATAAAAGACCAGTACCAATAAGATTTGAATTCTGAAAGAGACTAACTTTATTATCACCAAAAGAACATGTATAACCGGATATGTCCAATTTGGGAACAGAAATTAAATTCCGTCTAAAAGATGGTACAACAAAAGTCTCATCCAAATCTAAATGAAACCCGGTCTTAAACAACAGCCTAAATTTTCCAATAGCCTCAACTGGCACCTTCTTGCCGTCACCCACATAGATGTATCTTTCACCATTATTTGGTTTTCGGCAGTTCAGGCAACCCTGCATAGATATACTTATGTGAGTAGTAGCAGCAGAATCTACCCACCAAGTATCCTTAGGTACCGAAATTAAATTAACTTCAGAACAAACAAGAGAAAGAAATGTACCTTTTTTCGCACGCCAGGCATGGTACTTGGTACAATCTTTCTTCACATGATTAGTCCCCTTACAGAAAAAGCAACCTAATTCAGTAATTTCAACCTTAGGTTCCTTATGTTGCTTAATCTTGGGCCTTGCAACCGCAACTTCCTTACCTTTCCTCTTCTTAGTTTCCTTAGAAGAGGATGCCAAATGAGCACTTTCAGTCTTATCCAGCTTTATCCTTTCCTCTTCTTGCACACAATGTGAAATGAGCTCATTTAGAGTCCATTTCTCCTTCAGGCAATTATAACAGACCTTAAACTGATTAAAGTGTGCAGGAAGAGATATCAAAACAAAGTACACAAGCAACTCCTCAGGTAATACTAGCTTGAGTGACTTAAGTTTCGAAGCAAGATGAGACATTTCCAAAATGTACTCCGTAATGTTTCCCTTGCCCTTATACCTCATGGAAACAAGTTTACTCAATATTGTACTTGTTTCCGCCTTTTCGTTTTGCATAAAACGCTTTTCAAGGTAAACTTTGGCATTAGCTTCATCATTCATAGTGCCCCTGAATGATTCTGGAATTGCACGCTTCATGATCATTAGACTCATGTGATTCGAGCATTCCCACTTCTCCATCTCCCTCCTTTCATCAGGAGAGGATGTATCCTCAAGAGAAGCAGGTTGCTCAATCCGAAGAGCAAGGTCAAGATCCATGCAACCGAGAACGATCAGTATGTTCTCTTTCCATTCCTTAAAGTTTGTGCCGTTAAGCACAGGGATGCTATTGATGTTGGCAGATATCGAAGCAGCAGAAGAATTAACTGAAAATAGAACAAAAGGATGACTTAACACATGCTTACAATTACTTGAACTTTAAATTTACTTTATAGATTCAAAATAGGCAAATCCCATTACAAGATACCTAGCACAACATTGATTTTAGTCTTTGGACAGAAAATCAACTTGTAAGTGGTACTCTTGGTGTGGTGATCAAATATAGACAATAAACTCCTGTCAAATATCAAGCCTTCCTTTGGGCCGACTTAATATTCATATGGAAAACCAAATAATTGTCTCATATTTATCACCACAAGCATGTTCGAATTCCTGCCAAATAACAACCTTCCTTTGGGCCGGTGTTAAACGCATGGAAGACTAACATCCACAGTCATCTTATATTTCAAGATCAATCAATCTACACAATAGAGGTTACTTTGGCAACATAATGCTTCAATTGACTAATTTAAAATATTAGATGCTAAAAACTTTAGTTCCTTAAGCCATATTATGAATCTTAACTTAGTATGTTACATGTTTTGACATGCAACAACTGAATATTAATTGTTATTAGACTTAGTTGGACAATTCCAAAATCTGAAAATTGATGGACTAAAAAAACAATTAATATTCAAAACTTAAATATTAATGTATAATACATTAATAATTTTAAAAACTTAATATTAATTGACATATTATAAATATTCAATTAAAATCCGAAACTTAAAAGACATAAAACGTTTTATTAATTAAAAAAAACGTTTCTTACATTATGTCCTTATTAAACAATCAAAACAAAACGTTTTTTTTTGTTTTGGCAGAACCTTTTGTGGCGACTGTTGCCGTCACTGAAGGTTAAAAAGTTCTGTCTTTATTGGCAGAACCTTTTGTGGCGACTGTTGCCGTCACTGAAGGTTAAAAAAGTTTCTGTCTTTATTGGCAGAACCATTTGTGGCGACTGTTGCTGCCACTAAAACCATAGAAGTCGCCGCTAAATGTATTAGTGGCGACTTTTGTCGTCACTGAAGGTTAAAAAACGTTTCAACAACTTAATATGGTCTTCAACAAGAAACTTAAACAGGAAAACATGTTTCTCATCAACCAAAATCATGCAAAATTCAATGTTTCAATTCAAGTAATGATAACATGATATTAAAACATCAAAGTTCATCAAAAACATAACATTCATAAAATCATGCTATTTCATGGCACTAGAATTTCATAAACAAAATTCTAACTTAACTTGAACATGAACTTTATATAACATGAATCTTATGAACATCCAAATTATCCAAATATGAAGGTGGCTCTGATACCAATTGTTAGAATAATGATTCCGACTAAAATACAATAACTTTCATATTGAATAATTTGGAACAACAACTACATGAGCGGAAGCTTACTTGAATCCATATGTGGAAATCCTTGAACCTCCTTTGATGATTATTTGAAGTGTGCCTTAGCAAGTTCCTTCGTCCTTCCTTCAAGATTGTCTTGATCCTTCTTGAAGTATGGATTTCACAACAACAATAATATCACAATAACCAAAGTTGGTGTATGGCTTTCCACAAGAATATCACACAAGACCAAATATGGGAATGGTTTTCCACAAGAATTTGCAAGACAACAATGGAGTTTCTCTTGGTTCAATGGGAGGAAGAAGAGATTATGTCTTGCAATAATGTGGGAACCATAACCCCCACTTTATAACAAAAGAGTTACATAACCCAAGAGTCACAAGAGTTACATAACTCAAGAGTCACAAGCATGTATCCATGGTTACATATATGTAACCTTAGTTAGCCCATCATTAACTAAGGTTACCCTTTTGGGTATCTACACATTAGTCCTACACTTTATATGACAATACATTGGCACCCTTAACGTAATGTCCATAAGACCACAAAATTAGGCCAAACCAAAAGATAGCACATAACATATAATTTATCCATATATTGTTCATATGTATGTAGATATAAGTCCATATATCTTACATCTTTGTCTTTGAATTCTTTAATACTTGTACACAATAGTTAACCTAAAGTATTACTCCAACTTTATCTTTTTATAAACTAAAAAATAAAACCAACCCCGCCTCTCTTTTCCAAATAGACGCACCCCTAAACCTTTCTGCTAAAAAACAAAACCCCTTTTCAATTAACTTTTTTTTCAGGGTTGTAGGATAGGAGCTCCTAGAGTTTTTCGTACGCCTCATCCGGGGTTGGGTGTGGGTCAGCAGGTTTACCCATAGATGATTTGTGTTTTAGCTTATGTCCCCCCTATGGCTGTTAGTTATGGTAGTTACTGTATGATATTATTGCATGCGATTGTATTTATGTTTCGTATGTTTAGATAATTATTTACGCTATTTCTAACTGGAGTTACTAATGCTCTAATGCTCTATTGTTTGTGTTTTTGTCTTTGTTTTTATTTTACTGCTGTTTTTCTTTTTATCATATGAGCCGGGGGTCGATTGGAAACAGCCTCTCGGCCCTGTCGAATAGGGGCAAGGCTTTTGTACATATTACCCATCCTAGACCCCACCTGGTAGGAGTATACTGGATTGTTGTTGTTGTTGTAATTAACTCTTTTTTCACTTCTACTCGAACTCAAATTCGGCGACTGGTAGTCTGAATCAGCAACGGCTACTGGATTGAGGCTATTCTTAAACTGAAATAGTATGTTTATTTGAGTAAAATCTTGATTTTATTTGAGTAAGTTTTTTCTTTTTTGGAAAATATTAACTTAGCAAGGTAATTTGATATCAAAATTTTACTTTCCTTAGAGCCCAAAAGTAAATGCCAATTTAATTTTGTAGGCATTTGAATATTATGTGCTAATGTTATTTTGAAATATTCTTTGAGTGAAGTGTTTCTTTTTAAACAAAAACTTTAAATAAAGGCATTTTTTTTACAGACTAGAAAAAATTTTATACTTGTTTAATGTAATTAATATGTGTTCTCACTGTAGCCACACTAAGCAGTAAGCCTTAAAATCTTAATATAGTTAAATATCAGGACTTTTTATTTATTAGACAAAATGTAGTATTGATACAAGACAAAATATAGTATGGAATCTTAAATTGAATTGAATCATTATTTTATAAGAAGTTCTTGTTCTTGTAACTTGAGATGGATGTATTTAAATTATTCGTTATTATTTAATTAAATTTTATCAATATATCTTGATAAATAATAGATTTCTCAAAAAATAATTGATTTAATAGTGTTACGTTTAAAATGTAGTCGCCGGAATATATGTGTGATAGTGTATGTCTGATATTTAAAAATAAATCGATAAATAACCAAAAAATTAAAAATCGACAAAAACAGATTCTAAAAAATCAACTTAATTAGTTTGGTTTGGTTCTAATATTTTAAAAAACCGACTTGATTTTGGTTTTTAAGGAAAAACGACTCAAACCGAACCATGAATACTTTAGGCCTTCGTCATGTTTAAATCCTGAGTCCGCTTCTAATTTTAACAAAAAATATTTATAAAAAAAAGTTTGTTTGGAAACAAATAGCATTTTTTAAAACAAATGCCAATCAAAAGGAAAAGAGGACAGAAAAATCAGATATTAAAGAATTATGTTATCATCTCGAGCTAATTTACAAAAGTAGGAACGACATTGAATGAAAACGCGGATACTCACAAGTCACCGTTTTCTGCACAGGGAATTTGTCTCTTCTGAATGCCTTCTTTCTCTTTCAGAGATTCTACATTACAGTTTTTGAAGAAAGAAAGAAAGAAAGTGTCACGAATCAAAATCGCACCTTAAGGATTGTGATGGCCAGAGCTGGCTTAACTCCAAAGCCACTAAATCGGTCGTTTTAGGCTTCACAAAATTAGATGGCCTAATAGCTATTTTTTTCATGTATAATCTAAATATTTATTGTATTTGTTATTAAATAGTGATAAAAAAAATTCAACTATCTTTTGCTACATTATCACCAATCATTAATTACACAGTTTTATATTTTATGTTATCTTTTTCGGAGTTGGTTGAGAAAATTCAATTCAAAGTGAAAGGCAATTAAATATGTAATTACTTTCTAGTTTTTCTTACTCCAACTTGAGTAAATTTTATTTACAACTCTAACTTTCTAAGATCTTTTCTTTCAAGATTTCTGTAGGCACACTTCATCTTAATTAGATCGTAAAAAGCTATAGTTAATTTATTTATTATCTTTGTACATAAAAATTTCACATGAATGTTACTTTGGGAAACAATGCTATATTGTGAGTTATGTTGACGGTTGTGTGAAAAGAAAAAAAATCAAATTAACTTAGTAAAATCTTACTATCAAAGGTTAATAATGTTTTAACAAAGATTAAATGGGTTGGTTATATCGTCAAGATGAAACTCTGTCACAAAAGGTAAAAAGAATAAACTTCAATAAAAAAATTTAAAATTATTAAACAAGTTTAAGGCCTCTTATTACGTCTTGGCTTTAGGCCTCCAATACCATTGAGCCGCCACTGGTGATGGAACCTAATCACTAAATTAGATAAGCCAATCGCTTATTAATTCTTAAATCATTAAAAACAAGATATAATGAAGCACAGTTTAATATAAATACGTAAATAAAAGTGATACAGGCCAATACAGTGATAATCACGATATATTCCAAGAAATGGGCAGTATAGAGTCACGAACTCTAAGTGAATGCATAAAAATATCTCAAAATATAATTTTGTTCAGATAGAGAATTGATATTATATATATAAGAAAATAACTCCAAGGGAATGCGACGATCAAAGCAGTTCTACCTGGAATCCTTACGATCGAAGAACTCCCACAGCTAGGGCCAACTATCTCCATTACCTGAATCTGCACAAATATATTTAAAAATATAATATGAGTACACCATGGTCGGTACCAAGTAAGTATCAAGACTAACTTCGGTGAAGTAGTAACGAGGTTCAAGTCAAGACACTCACTAGTCAAATAATATGTGCAAAATATCAAAAATTAGCATAGGAAAAGTAACATTAAGAAATAATTGCAATCTCATCAGGATAAGCAATAACCAGTTAGAACAAATAAAGGCCTCGTTCGACAATAAGTCATCAAACAGAATTACACACCCATGGTACCTCATGCACACATTATCATTTACCCTCGCACAATAAAGACCACGTGTCACAATGTAGGTCACACTCGAACGTCAAAAATCTTGTGCCATAATATAAGTCACACTCGTACGGCGAAGACCTCGGGCCATAACATATACCACAAGCGCATGGCAAAAACTTTGTGCCACCATATATATTTTAGTCGTGTCAATTACCAATAACACATTCAAGAGAAATTTGTTAAGAATCAAATAAAGTAAAGCACGATAACAACTTCCTTTTATTTCAATCCATTATATTACCAACAACACAAAAAAAAATAAGATAATAACTCCACGTGGGTAAATTTATTTTAGCGACCAAATCATCAAGTAATAATAGAGATACAGATTATCACATCGGAAACAACGCAAAAAAACACGTAGAATGCATGACACACACAAAACGTCATAAGCACAAACAAGAATACTTTATTTTAACCACCACACAAGCATCATCAATAAAAAATCCCCAGGCATCACATATCATTCCCACATAGCCAACCTTATCTCATCTATAAATGTACGCCTTATCCCGTGACACGCGTATTAACAATCATCCCACCTTATCTTGCTACATGCGAAAATCTATATATATATATATATATATATATATATATATATATATATATATATATATATATATATATATATATATATATATATATATATATATATATAGGATACAGAACCTTTAGGAAAGCTTCATATTCTTGAATTCATATCCTACATCCTTGATTCGGCTTGGAAAGCAACTCTTGAAATTCCTTCCACGCGTTCGCATGCGCGCATGATGGCTCAGTATCATATGTGGCTGGATGGCTTGAGATGCTCGATCTAGGGGCGAGATGTGATCTCTATGAGTTGATGTTGGGCCAGTCTGGAGGACTTGAGGCCAAATCTTTGCGTGTGGCTTGAGTACCAAGGTGCTGATTGTGTGAGCAAGTGTGTTGAACTTATATGTTCGGTATTGTCCATATTAGTGGAATGACAGATGGATAGTTATGTGATGAGTATGTTAGTACTGCGAGATGTTTCTATATTACTTGGAAAAGTCAAGGAAGATCTATTGGATGATAGGTGAACTATTAAGAGTACGATTTTCATTGTGATTGGATGTGTAGCTCTGAGTTATGGGCGCGTGAAGAATCTTTCGTGTCCCCTAGTTTGGAGTGAAGTAAATTTCATATTGCAGTATGAGTTCTGACTTAGGAAGACTATGTGGTTGTGTAATGTGTATAACGATGAAAGGTATACGAAAATGTTATATTGAGGCAAAGCAGGTGGGTTATCTCCTGCGGAGTGTTCTGAAGTGGTGTAATCCTTATGTGTATGATGGAAGATCTCATGTGTAAGTGAAAAGTATGTGTTGAAATTTTGAATTTCAGGTTGCTTAAGAGAGTGAGCTTAACTATTACGAGGATGAATGTGAGATTTGCAGAAGATTTATAGTTCTAGATGATCTGTGTTTTCACAAACTTATAAATGATCTGAGTTTAATCTCACTATGGTATTATGGCATCAATAAAGCAAAAGTGTTATGAGTTATTGAGTGTATCTTGATCTATGGCTTTGAGCCAAGTAGGGGAGTCTGCTGTGAGCAGTTGATTGCACGGTTAGGTGCTATGAGGGTTCTAGTGTGGGGGCGTGCGAGTGAATTTGCAATGGCAAGAGAAAAGGAAAAGTTTGCCAAAGGATGTATATTATGCTTCATAGGGAATGAGAATCACGGAATGTCTAGAGTGTTGTTGGTAAATAATGCTCCGCATGAAACAGGAAGCTGCTTGGTTGAATTGGGATGAGGATTTCATTATGCGGAGTCATATTGCCAATGAGGCACGGGTGGTTTTGTTCATTACGTCAGGTAAATTACAATTTGAATAAGAGCGAATGACTCTCTGGAATAGTTCTAATGTGTTCAAGATTCTACAAAGAGCAATTGGGCATCTTAAAGTTGAGTGTTGGTTAGAAACTGTGTTTTTATTAGAAGAGGTCTAGATTTTTGGTACTTCTATGTTAAATGTGGGATTCTAAATATGAGTTTCAGGAAAGTAAAGGTGATACATATAGATTCGCAAGAATTTTTTCGGAGTAAAGTATTCAGGAATGTGGTACTTTTTGGAATAATTGAGAGAGTATTCAACGACTTACGGGTCTTAGACAATGTGGTTTTATGCTTGGGTCTCGTATGGTAATCCTGGGTCAAGGAATTGCGGTGCTACAGTAAGAGTAAATACCAACTGAAAATGAACCAGAATGAAATTTAGATAGATGGAGTAGCTTGATAGTACACCGGATAGTCACGGTAAGGATATGATTAATTCTTTGTATGAATTAGAGGTAAAGAGCTCGTACAAGTATTTTGAAGCAATGCTCATGGGTTTCAACGGTTTGCTTGTCTTGGTCTAGTTATAACGACTCAGTCCAGGCAGTTTAGTTGGTGCAAATAGAATTGGAAGAGTTCTTATTGGTTTTACCGTGGTTTGGAGATGTATATTTTATGGGCATGCGGAGCGTGGGATGTATAGTGGTATTTGTTCTATATGGGACCAATGTAAAGCTCTTGACTAGTGGAGCACATAGATTTCTGTGACTCGGAACGGAGGTAAGGTTTTCATGTATCCTCGGATCATATATTATATGCGGTATGTTGTGAAGGACTGAGACTTGCGTATGTTAGGTTGCAATTCAGTTCAGAAAGGAAGTCATAAAACACTTAGGAAGTGGGTAGCCTCAGATAATCAAGGAAAATTGTACTACTACTAGGAAAGTGATTTGACGAGAGTATATGTTTCAGAAAACGGACAATGTGATTAAATGAATGGCACTTCGGTGGTATTACGACACTTTCTTTTTAGGTCAACTGGTGATATTCGGGTTAGCTTGATGGAACAAGGAAATTTTAGAGTATCTACCGCGGAGTTATTGGGTATTAAAGGTGTGGTATGTGTTCGGACGGCGAAATTAGGATCAAGTATGAGGATTCGTGTGCTATATGGAGTTGGAGACTGGGAGTTCTCATGTTCAGGTCATGTTGTGGTTGTGGATCATGTGTATCGGCACTGTTTAGGGACCACTGAGGTTTGGAGGCCCGAGTGGATCTCTCTCTATGCTTGGTATGTTAGATTTTGGATATGATATTGGGGTTTGGACTGGCTTTCTTAGTGTTGGATTATTCTAGATTATTCCGTTATGGGCTATGCCGGAAATTCCAAGGGTTGAGTGGCGAGGTTCATCAGAGTATGTTCTAGTAGAGTCATGTATGTTTCGAAGAACCAGCGGACGGCTAGGAAGGATTGCTTTTTTTAATTAGGCCTTCGTGGTGGATGCCAGTTCAGAGGTTGCTATCAACGATTCAGTTCTGGTTTTAAGGGACTTTTCGAATGTGTTTACCGTGGTTTGGAGATGTATATTTTATGGGCATGCGGAGCGTGGGATGTATAGTGGTATTTGTTCTATATGGGACCAATGTAAAGCTCTTGACTAGTGGAGCACATAGATTTCTGTGACTCGGAACAGAGGTAAGCTTTTCATGTATCCTCGGATCGTATATTATATGCGGTATGTTGTGGAGGACTGAGACTTGCGTATGTTAGGTTGCAATTCAGTTCAGAAAGGAAGTCATAAAACACTTAGGAAGTGGGTAGCCTCAGATAATCAAGGAAAATGGTACTACTACTAGGAAAGTGATTTGACGAGAGTATATGTTTCAGAAAATGGACTATGTGATTAAATGAATGGCACTTCGGTGGTATTACGACACTTTCTTTTTAGGTCAACTGGTGATATTCGGGTTAGCTTGATGGAACAAGGAAATTTTAGAGTAACTACCGCGGAGTTATTGGGTATTAAAGGTGTGGTATGTGTTCGGACGGCGAAATTAGAATCACGTGTGAGGGTTCCTGTGCTATATGGATTTGGAGACTGGGAGTTCTCATGTTCACGTCATGTTATGGTTGTGGATCATGTGTATCTGCATTGTTTAGGGACCACTGAGGTTTCGAGGCCTGATTGGTTCTCTCTCTATGATTGGTATGTTAGATTTTGGATATGATATTGGGATTTGGATTGGCTTTCTTAGCGTTGGATTATTCTAGATTATCGCGTTATGGGCTATGTCGGAAATGCCACGAGTTGAGTGGCGAGGTGCATTGGAGTATGTTCTAGTAGATTGATGTATGTTTCGAAGAACCAGCGGACGGCTAGGAAAGATTGCTTTTTTTAATTTGGCCTTCGTGGTGGTTGTCAGTTCAAAGGTTACTATCAATGATTCGGTTATGTAATTTAAGGGACTTTTCGAATCTGTTTCTTGTGGTGGGGATGTCGTGGGGCGAAGTTGTGGATTTCAGTATTGATTTTGTGCCGAAAACCATATCATATGGCTCTGACAGGAGTATAGTCGTGGAAGGAACAACTTTAGGTTCCATAGGTAAGAAGTTAGTAGGCAGGCCAATGTGGATGTGTGTTCTAGCTTTAGTCGGCTTGGTTGGCCTGAATTGTATAATTGAGGGATAGGTTGATTCGATAGTTATTGAGCTTATTAGTCAACGGGGAGGTCCATGAGTTGCTATATAAGTTACGAGATGTTATGATTTGTTGGTTATGGGCTCACATAGTTCGGTTCTATTGGAGGTTCATAGTGAAAGTTGAGCGGGAAGAGTAATTGGGTGTTTCTCGATGAATGGTGCATCAGTTATGTCCTTTAAGGGTTGTATGGTGTATGTTAATTGGTTCACCGCAGATATGATGATTTATTTGGGGTTTCAGATGTCAAAATGGTGTGTGGTTGTCAATTTCGAGCATAGTGACTTAACGTTTTTCATTTGGAGCACTGTTCGGATATGTGGAGGTATGACATTACGGGCTAGGTTTGTGTGTTCTATTCTATGATGTGAGACAGGTCATCTGCCTTTTATTGTGGTGTTACTGGTGAGCTTGAGGTACAACTCTTTCATTTGAGTCCTTTTCATGATTTAAGTATGTTCGGATCGTTGCTTATTGGTGCGTGCATGGTGATAGTCATGGCTTAGGCCTCTATTGATGTGTCCTGTCACTCGAGTGGTTATGATTGATTAGATGAGATCATTGGGATCTTTAATGAATATGAACGGATGCAATTTCAGCATGTTGGAAGGTAAATAGCGAGGTTCGGCTCGGAAATTTGCTACGGTAATTTTCAGAGGAGAAGAGGCTTTATGAATGGTTGATCTAAGAAATGGTTATAGTTGATTGCATGTTTCTTTGATTGTTTGCAGTATATGAAAGTTGTTGGAGTGAGACTTAGTTGATAAGAGTCCTCTTTCGATATTTGTGTGTTGTGTGCAGTTGCTGCGAATAGAAGTTATTACTACCAACAGTAGAGTTATGTTGTTTATCATGTAATGGCGTCGAGGTTGCAAGTATAGGTTATTACAGCTGGTTCATGCTTGTTTAAAGAATAGATGCGAGATTTGGATCTTGTGGATGATTTTGGCAGTGGAAATGTGGTTCTGTTGTTTATAGACTGTGATGGATTGCGAAATTTAAGATATATTATGTTATCGAACCTATGTGAGATAGGGTGACATGGGATCACCCCCGGGTATATGTGTTGTGGGGTTATTTAGCGATTGTTTGGTTTTTAAAACAACTCTAAGTACGTTTGAGGACGAACTTGTGTTTAAGTAGTGGAGGATGTAACGACCTGACCGGTCGTTTTGAGCTTTTGAACTTTGATCCAGTTCTGGTCATGACTTGCCCCATGTTATGCATTATAACTGATGTGGATCGTTGGTTTTGGTTTTCAGAAAAACCGGAATGAGTTTGAAAGAGTAGTCCCAGTTGAAAGCATTCAATTTGAAGTGTTTCACCAAGAGTTGACTTGTGTGTATATGAGCTCGTATCGCCATTTTTATGATTAGGTCTGCTTCGTCGGGTGATTTATCACTTAGGAGCGTGATCGGCATTAGGTTTAAAGGTCATATGTGGAATTTGTCTTGAATTGGCAAAGTTAGTATTTGGCAAATTTCGGTTGGTAGGCGAGATTTTGATCCGAGTGAAGGAATAGAATTCTGAGAATTGCAGTATCTTTGTTACATAATTTTGGATGTGTGTGCAAAATTTCAAGTTATTCGGAACTGATTTGGTTGGGTTTTTGATTGAATGCGTATTTCAAAAGTTTTAGAAGAATTGAGGCTTGAATCAGATGAGAATTGATAATATTAGTGTTGTTTGATGTGTTTTGATGATTGGAACAATTTGTATGATATTTTGGGATATGTTGGTGCGTTTGGTTGAGGTTCCGGGGGCCTCGGGGTGATTTCAGATCATCAATCAGACCAATTTTGGCCTTTGAAGGATGCAGGTTTTTCCAGCTTTTTGTTGCAGAGAAATAACCCTTCACGTTCGTGTAAGGGTCATGCGTTCGCAAAGGAGGAATTTCGGAGGCAGATGGATTATTCTTCGCATTCGCGTGTGTGGGTCCGCGTTCTTAGAGGGATAGCTAATTGTGCATCGATTTCGCCTGGCAGTAGTCGCGAACGCGTATAAGGAATTGAGCTTAGGGGGTTTTAGTCTTCGCGTTTACATAATGAGCTGTGGGAAGCTTCGCGTTCGCAGAACTTGGGCCGTGTTCGCAAAGGGAATTTTTGGGCTGATGGAAATTTGAGCATCACGAACGTGAGAAAGGCCTCACGTTCCCATAAAGGAAAAGGTCACTTGGGCAGACCTGTTTTTATATTATTATATCTGCGAGCCAAGTCTTACTTCCACCATTTTTGAACAGCCTTGAGAGCTTTTGGACGAGAATTGAAGGTGATTTCGACTGTGTGTGATTGGAGGTGAGTTCCTTGACCTTAATACATGATTTAATGGTATAATTAACATAGAAATTTATGATAATCCATCAAGAGACGGTAAAGCTAGGGCTTGGAAATTTAATGTTTCAAAGTGGGATTTGAAGGGTCATTTGGGCTCGGATTTGGAGGTTTTTCGTATGTATACACTCGTGGGAATATAAGGAATCTAATGATGTTAAATTTTTGAGGTTCTAGAAGTGGATCCGGGGATCGGGTTTTGGTAATTTTGGGATTTGTGCCCGTTATTGATTGTTTTTGATTGGGTTTTGTTCCCTTATCATATTGTGATGTATTCGTTGTGGTTTTTGTTAGATTTGACGCGCGTGAAGGTCGATTTGAGGGGAAAAGGCGCCGCGAGCTAGAGATTTCGCCGATTTGAGGTGAGTAATAATTGTAAATGATATCCTGAGGGTTTGAAACCCCGGATTTGCACATCGTAGTGCTATATTGAGGTTGGACACACGCTCAATGACGAGCGCGCGGTCATTTGCTATTGGGGATTGTGACTTCGTCCATCCAGGTTGATACTTTACTCCGTATTTGACTATGACTTGTTATGTTTTACTATGACTTGGTCTTATTTCCATACTTGGGGCTTATTGCCGACTATTTGAAATCCTTTGTGAATTTCCATCATTGTTTCCTCACTATTTGAAATATTACTTGAACACTGTCCAATGAAATTATATTGTTTCATGGACTAAGCTATTTTTACTCAAATTTGAGATATAAATGATATTTGAAATGATATTTGAGTTGAGCACTATTACTTTACTAATGGCCCAGGGGCTTATGATTTTTTTTTGGACTGATTAAGGCCGAGGGCCATATGTGAGGATATGTCGAGTAATATGTGAGGAGGTTTTCAAGCCTCGAGTGTGATGTGAGAAGGCTTTCAGGCATTATGTTGATATTAACAGGCTTTCAGGCATTATGATGATATAGCGCTTGGGCTGTAGGAGCCCTCTAGAGTTTGAACCCCCACAGTGAGCGTGGGTACCCACCCAAAGAGGATAAATGTAAGAGAGTCGTAACAATGACAGTGTATGTTGCGTTTGGTCAGGTAACAATGACTGACCAGGAATAACACCATACAATAAGGTAACAATGGCTGATCAGGAACAAAATATTGCCCGAGGGACTGGTACTATTCTATGTGTTTGCCTGAGGGGCGAGTTTTATGTGCTCCTTTTGCATACTTATTTGTCTTTTTCTTGTTATACTGAGATATTTGTGCTAGAGGGCGGATTTCTGTGCATAGCGGCACTAATTGTTTTTAAATTATTTTTGTAACTTTGAAAAGATCATATTCAAAAGACATTTAAGACTGAGCCAAAATATTTCTATAGATTTCACAGTTTCACTGATTTTCTAAAATGGGTTTTACACTACTTCTATACAACATGATGATCAGTTATTCTTTACCTTTATTACTCACTGAGTTGGAGTACTCATTTTATTCCCTGCACCTCGTGTGCAGATGCATGTATTTGTTCACCCGGTAGCGGTTTTGAGCTTATTGAAGATTTTGCTATCATAGCAGAGCAAGGTGACCACCAGTATTCGCGGCACTGGATATTCTTCCTTTTGAGTCTAAATTTATTCTATATATTACTGGCCTTGTAGTTGTGTTTAGACTCTTCTAGATGCTCGTGACTTGTGGCACCCCGATTTGGGCTGTGTTTGGGTTGTACTTCCGCTAAGTAATATTATTGAACCATCTTTAAAATGGTATGCTCATGTTTATTTATTTTCAAAAAGGCAAATTAAGTTGGTTGGCGGGCCATGTCATCACAAGAGGCGCCATCACCGGTGTTTTAAAAGGCGGGGGTGTGAGGCAAGGCGTTTTACCTCTGACGAGGCGAGGCGTCAGCCCTGAGACGTGGAGCGCAAGTCCCACAGATCCTTAAATTTTACTAATTTCAAGAATTTAAAGATAATATAAAATAAAAATAATTATAAAAATTACATTAAAATCACAAAACTATAACATATGATCTATTTAACATATTCATAAATTATTATTTAACTATGAATAATGTAAAAAGTATGACATATATCAAAGTATGTAAATTAGCTGCAACATTGTTACAACTCAAACGTCAAAAGCACGTATCTGAATGCGAAATATTATATGTATCTCTTAAGTAGTAATGAATATTGAAATAATTTCGATATTATAATATGATATATTTTTAAAAGTAGTCCTTTTATTTACTATGTTTTCTATTTGAAAGATAATTTAAATAAAAATATTATTCAAAATTTAAATATGATTCCCTAGCATCATTTATTTTTAAGCTTCAACAAGTTAATAAAGTGACACATAATTTACCATACTATACCATGATAACTATTTATTTATAAATAGTTACTAGCTAATACAGAGCTATAAAATTAATAAGTATTGTATTTCGTAAACATGAAAAATAATATATAGGAAAATAATTTAAAAATAATTATGGACTAATATAATAAAAATATAACAAAGGTTAATAAATAAATACTTTTAATTGAAAGATATATTTAAAATTTACTATCATATCAATCTCACGGGATAATATGCAATAAATTTTATTTTTATTATGACATAAATATTCTCAACATAAAGATTTATGGTTAAAAAAAGTAATTTTTAATAGTTAATGATTTGTCAAGAAATTGGCTTTACTCTCTCTTCTCTCTCTAAAGAAAACCTTCTCGTCTTCCTCAACTCCATGAATATGGAAATGGATCTATCCTTGATCCCACCAAAGCCGCCAGGCATTAAAGACGTTGTAAATCCCCAAACTCCTTGTAACTCAAAAACCTCATTTAAGGACGACCTAATTACTGAAGGAGTTACACTAGATTTAGTACCCAACTTGCTGGCTCTTGATGTTACCCCCAAACGATCTTCTCCTCTGACAAGCATAGACGAAGTTTCCATGAATGATAAGGTAGTCTCTCTCTCGCAAGAAGATAAAAGAAGAGAATATATGCCCTGGAAATATTCTATATTAATAAAACTTCAAGGAAAACGTCTCCTTCACTAAATCTTTAAGAAAAAAGTTTATGATCTCTGGAAAGTTGCTTAAATTTTTCCTTTGATTGATTTAGGCTCAGACTATTATGTTGCAAAATTCCAAAAACAAGAGAGCATGATATCGGTCCTTCAAAATGGACCTTGTTCATTTTTGGTCACTTCCTCTCTTGCCAACGGTGGAAACCAAATTTCATAGCTTCTAACGAAAACAAAAGTTCCACAGCCATTTGGATCCGCCTTCCAAACCTCCCCACGGAATTTTACGATGGTATTATACTACAGAAGATTGGCAACTCAATTGGTATACTTTTGAAGGTAGATGCTTGCACCTCGGTCACCCTTAGAGGTCGTTATGCCCGCCTTTGCATTGAAATTCCATAGGATCGCCCAGTAGCATAATTCATCACTATTGAGAACCATAAGCATCTAACTGAATACGAAAGTGACAAAATCCTATGTACAAATTGTGGACTGGTGGGCCATACTATACTAAAATGTCCTGCAAAAAAACCTATCCCAGCTCAATCTAAGGTAAGTAGCAAACTATCTGAAGAGCAAGCCATGTGCCAGTCCAAGGAAGATGAGGGATGTCATACAATATCCTTCAAAAGTTCAAAGAAAAATGCATTTGAAGAGTCAAACAGATCCTCCCAATAGATCTCCAAGCTCAGGTATAGACTTAGATATTTTTAACACCAATACAGGTAAGTATATTCAATCTCAAAAACTTAAATTTGTTCAGAAAATCAACAACACTGAAGTAGTGTCAAGCCAAGTTCGATATTAAACCATAAACAAGGTGTTCCGGCCAAACTTATTCTTAACAATCCATATATCCTATGAACCCTATTGATCTCTTGAAGGACAATGACCCTGTAAACAACAAAAATACCCCTAAAATATTGTTTGAAAAAGATATTAATTCCTCCCCCAGTCCCCTCATTACAGTCGCCCTTAGTAGGTTGGGTACCCCTATCTCTTTCCTCCCCCCTCCAGGTGTATCTATACCTAACCCTTCTTCTACCATTGCTAAAGAAAAAATCTGAACCAGCCACCCTCACGATTGGCTACCCCTTCTTCCATCAGTGAACAGATGGAAGAACCTTGTGGCCAAGTGGCCAAAATTTCCCATGAAGAATCCTCAAAATATCTTGCTTCTCCTCTCACGCCAAACCCTACAAATTGCATGCAAATAGATGTAATCATTGCCAACTCCCTTCCTTCTCCAACTTTAATCCCAACTTCTTCTCATAACAATGCCAAGGCTTCATCTTCCCAGTCGAAGAAGATACTGTCTAATTTAGATAACACGTCACAACAACCCTCTGAATATGGAAAACCTCTCACCTCTCCCTCAAAAAATGCCAAATCCATCGATCATATATGCTCAACCTCCACTCCCTCAAGACCACCATTCGGATGGCTTGGATAGAGTTGGGACTAGCAGGGAGAGGACTGATGTTCAATGCAACAGTAAATGGCCAGGAAAGCATCATCCTGATACAAAACCCTCGATATCTAGCTCAGTTGATCTCGGAGGGCCTTTACCTAGCCATGAACAACTACCTAAACCATATTTGGGTCAACAATATTTTGCAACCACTAGCACCTGCTCTCAACCAGGATATAGCCCAGGAGAGGAGAAATCAATGGAATCTCCCTCCCCTATTCAATCCAGTCCCAATTCTCCCTCAAAATCTAGGCTTAGACCTCCCCTTCTTCCCCCAGAAGCATTGATAGCCCTGAATCATATCCTTATGCAGTGGGGAGTTCATCAACTACCTCAGAACCCAGCCCCTCCCCACAACATGCAAATGAACATGCAAAACATAGTCCCAGACCCTCCGTTAGATCAACCTCACAAACAAGAAAATCAGGTAGAAGAAGTAATGAACCCTCCAGTAGATCTTCTTGGGGAGTCAGTGGTGGAGTTAGGAAGCCTAAACGAGGTAACAGTGTTCTTGTTCAGAGAGAATCAGGAAAAAAGGCACATACTCGTATGTCCCCCAGACTTCTTCAAATGTGGCATGGACATTCGTCCACCACAAGATCCAAGGAAACAAAGCAATGATCCTAGTCCCAACTCTAAGGAGACTCTCAGCCCGTCATGGAGAATGGACACAACCCTCTTCAAATGATTAATATGTCTAATCCCATTAACTTCATAATTTGGAATATAACAGGTGGAAACAATGAGGAGTTTGTAAGGAACTTTAGTGAATTGATGGTATCTCACAAGCCGTGTATGGTGGCTCTTCTAGAAACTAGGATTCAAAATCATACTTACTTAATAAATGAATTTGGATTCTCGGAACTCATTGAGGTTCCCGTTGATGGTCAAAGTAGAGGTATGGTGGTTCTTTGAGATAGCTCTAAAGTAACCGTGCATAATTTCATTAGAAGGAACCAGGAAATCCATGCCACGATAGAGGTACGTCCTAACAATATTAAATGGCTATTTTCATGTATTTATGCCAGTACAATTAGTTCTAATAGACACATCACGTGGGGAAACATAAAGGAGCTTTCTAAAAATCATAATGGTCCTTGGCTTATGCGTGACATTAATAATATCTTTAGTTCAAATGATAAAATTTGTGGTAAGCCATTGAATAGAAATCATGCCCTAAAACTTTGGTCCTCCTTAAATTTTTGTAATCTTTATGATCTTGGTTTTAATGGTGGGAAATATACTTGGTCAAACCAAAGATATAAAAATAATCAATTAATTCTTGAACGACTTGAAAAACTTTTTGGTAATTATATTTGGGTCCAATCCTTCCCCAATGCATCCATAGTTCATGTTCCTAAGACTCACTCGGATCATAGCCCCATTCTTATAAATCTTACTCCTAAAATTTCTATTCCTTACCCCAAACCCTTTAGATTAGACACATTTTGGTGCAAGCATCCCTCATTCCACAAGGTAGTTGAACAATCCTGGTTGGCTAATTCTATTGGGGAAGTAGTAGTTAACTTTAGGAAAAATGTTGTTCTTTGGAAACATAATACCTTTGGTAACACCTTTAAAAGGAAAAGGATAATTTTAGCTAGGTTGAATGGTATACAAAATTCGCCTAGTTATTACCATAGTCCCTTCCTTCAATCCTTGGAAAAATCTCTTATTTTTTACTTCAATACTATTTTGAAATTGGAAGAAGACTACTGGAAACTTAGATCAAGAATTACTTGACTTAATGAGGGAGATGCAAATACGAGATTTTTCCGCATCTCCGCCACTACTAGGAAAAGAACTAATAAAATTGTGTCTTTTAAAAATAATCAAATTTTATGGATTGATGACCCTTCCGAGATCATATCCGACACCATAAAATATTTCAAGATAGTCTACACAACCTCCGATAAGTTTAGTAGTTGGGACAATAATCTGAAAACCCCTTCCTCATTTTTCAATTTCAACCATGCATCTCTAGATAACTCGGTCACAACATCTGAAATCAAACAAGCATGTTTCTCCTTCAAACAATTCAAATCCCTAGGCCCCGATGGATTACATCCCCTTTTTTTTCCAGAATAGTTTGAAAACCATAGGCTACTAGGTTACTAATCATTGTAAGGATGTTTTCACCAATGGGATTATTCCTGAAGGAATCAATGACACTCTCCTTTGCTTAATCCCAAAAATTTCCAATGCTAACAACCTTAAGAATTTTAGACCAATTGGATCATGCAATACCATCTACAAGATCATTTCTAAAATTATTTGCAACCGCCTTAAACCATTTCTAGATACCATTATTAGCCCTTATCAAACAAGCTTTCCAAAAATAGAAGAGCGGTGATAATGCTTTGATCATTCAAGAACTTATGTTAAAAATAAATAACTATAAGGGTAAGTACCACAATATGCTTTTTAAAATCGATCTAGAAAAAGCGTTTGATCACCTTGAATTGTCCTTCATTCATAAGAATTTATTGTTCATCGAATTCCCTCCAAAATTTATCAAGCTAATTATGAATTGAATTTCTACCCCTAAGATAACAGTCCTAGTAAATGGAATAGGACCCCTTATTTCACCAATAGTAGAGGTATAAGATAAGGCTACCCCTTGTCCCATATATATTTATCCTCTGCCTCGAAATGCTTTCCATACTCATCAACCATAAAGTTGATATAGGTGAATGGAGCCCCATTTCTATTGGTAAGGGCAACCTTAAATTATCGCACTTGTTCTATGCTGATGATCTTACCCTTCTTGCAAAAATAAATGAAAAAACTATTACTACAATCAAAGGTTGTCTTGACCATATTTGCTCTCAATCAGACCAATCTATTAACATGACTAAGTCTAAAATAATTGTCTCTAAAAATTGTCCCCAGCAGCCTATTTCGAAGATCCAAAATATTTACAGTATAAAAATCACAAACTTCTTTGGAAAATACTTAGGCTTCCCAATAATAAATTTGAAACCCAAGGCCAAATATTTTCAATTTATCGTGGACAACATGCTCATTAGGCTAGATAACTGGAAAGCTAACTGCCTCAACATGGCAGGTAGAACTGTGCTAGCAAATACTTGTCTATATTCCCTACCAAACCACCTAATGCGATTTATCCTCGTACCAAAAAAATCCCTAAACACAATAGACAAGATCCAAAAAAACTTCATTTGGGTACTAATAACGAAATGAAAATACTAGAACAAAAGATGAAGGTGGCTTAGGTATCCAGAAAGCCAAAAGCAAAAACCTTACTAGTCTTGCCAATCTCTCATGGAGACATATTAACAACCCTAAAGCACCTTGGGCCCAATTTCTTTGTGATTTGTATGGTCACAAGAAAACTTTGAATAATTCTTCCTTTATTTGGTCTGGTATACTCAAAGGGTGGGAGATCTGTAATAAAGGTACCAAGTGGATTCCCCATCAAAATTCGAGGATGAATGTGTGATATAGCAACTGGATCAATGATACTCTCCCCCCCCCCCCCAGAGAATGTTTTATTGGTCCCTTAACCAAGCCGAGATTAATCTTACTATCAAAGATTTGCATAATAATAATAATAAGTGGGATCTCACCAAGCTTCCATATCATCTTGAGAAGTACTTCACCAATAAAATAATAGCTACTTCCCCCTCCAATAGAAGCCATGATATCCCTACCTGGTCATTGAATTCCAACGGTCTTTTTACGTCAAAATCTTTCTATGCTATTTGATAGTCAAGACGTGCCCAAAGGGGATTTCTCATGGATTTGGAAATTAGACTGCCCCAATAAATTAACATACTTACTATGGAAATGTTCTCACAATAAACTTCCTACCAGATGTTACCTCAGCCAGATAGGCATTAATATTGACCCATTTGCTACGTTTGTAAAATCCAACAAGAAACTATTGAGCATATCTTTTTAAGATGTCATGCAGTCCGGAATCTATGGTCCTTGCTTAAACTCGACACTGAAGCTATACCCTGGAATCAAAAATGGCTTGACTTACTAAGAAACAAAAACCCTCCCCTAGCAAATAACGTAGTTAGTTGGAAAGATCTCCTTGCTTTTATCATTTGGAACATTTGGACCAATAGAAATAAAAATCTTTTTAATAATATGCTCAATGAAGCCTTCCTCAAACCAGCTATCAACCATGCAGTTCAATATAAAATCTTAACTTATAAAGACCCTATCATACACCTCTCCAATGATATTAGGATTCGTTGGATCATACCAAAGGAGAGTAATTTCAAACTCAACACAAATAGTTCCTTCTCCCAACCAAATTTCTTTTATGGGCTAAGGGGATCATTAGGGACATTAAAGGTTTCCGGATTACAGGTTTCCAAGGAATTGCAAAGGGATTATCTCCAATCCATGGAGAGCTCCTCGCTCTAAAGGCAGGATTGGAATTAGCTAGGAATCAAGGACTTTATAACATGATAGTCGAAACGATTTCCACTGACGCAATAAGTCATATTAGAAATGGTTTACCATTGTTTGATACCATCATCTCTGACTGCACGTTGTTAATGATCCAACTGGAGGTCCAAGTAATTCATCACACATTCAGGGAGGCCAACAAGGCAGCACATCTAATGGCTAAGAGAGCAGTCAAGGAGATGCAAGGCACCAAGGACTTTACTATTTTATATTATCCCCCCTATGTTTATGATACTCTTATCTGGATCTAGAAGAAAGGCCTTTGGTAATAAAAAGTCTAAACAAGACAATATCCTCTAATCTAGTTCATTTTGGTAATCTTAATGTCCTAAGCAATATGGTTTGTAATAGCCAAGTAGGAAATACCCATTCGGGTGAAACTCTAACCCATTTGGGTGAAACTCTTTGTAATATTGGCTAGTTAATATAAATATTAGGTCCTTGTTGCTAAAAAAATGATTTATTAAGAAATTTTTAGGATTTCAAGGTTAGTTACATACAATTGCACAAAGTTTTATGAGGCGAAACCAGTACGTAAGGAGTTGGGAGTGTCCAGGGCATAAGCCGCGACGGCCGAGGCGTAAGTCTTGCGGAACTAAGCCCCATATATAAGCCCAGGGGCGTTTTACGAGTGCCCCGCCCCAGGGCGAATTCTGGACGAGTCCCAATTCTGCTTTTTAAAATAAAGGACATCACAATCGGAGCGGAGTTTTGATCGTGTGACATGAAGCTACCATTAGTGACTCCAAAGAGAAAGAGGGTAGGGGTCGGGGGTAGGGGGAGAAAAAGTCTAAGCATGCCAGGAGAGAATTTATTGCGCCTATTCGTACAAAAGGTCGATTGTAGAAAAGCTAAATGACTAGCTAATTGATTATACTTCGAATTGAAGCGGACGACATTGAATCACAGTGAGCACATAATAGAGAGGAAAAAGAAAAGAGAATGGGGTAATGAGAACGGAACCTACGTACACTCAAAGTGTGACGAAGATTCCACTATATTATTAGCAATTTTTGGTGAAATCTTAATGAAGTCATGATCAATTTGCTGAATTGGACTTTCGGAGCAAACTTTGGTTTGTCTGATTCATCAGACTAGTACATTCTTCTTCACTTTTCTTTTTAGCTTCGATGTGTTCTAATGTATATATAATATATATTTGTTGGCAATTCATAAAAGGTAAGGAAAAAGAATCGAGCAGTTTCACCGGTAAAAATAGAATCATTACTTGCGAAATACCTTGGATGAGCACAAAATAGAAGACTACAAAAAGAGTCAAGACAAATTAGAATAATATATCGGAGTCAATCAAGATAGCGAAAGAGTCCTCTCAAATTAGAATAATATATTGGAGTCAATATATGGCCGCAGAAGTCATAAAAGCGCGTCATTTTGAATTAGGAATAGTCTCCCATAGCTTTTTCTTTTCTTTTTTAACCTTATGTTCTATTTTTGGATTATGGGAGGCTTCGCTATCTTAACTGAATTTATTATTTTTATTCGAACAACGTAAATATTTATAATAAAAATTAAATTCCATGCCTATAATAAGATCATAAATTTATTAACTCTCGTATTCGGTAAATTTGGTTCCCTATGTTCTTATGTTATTTAAGCACGCCTTTGACAAAGAGAACGACCTAATTGAGGCCGAATCGAATAAGGTCGGCCCCTGTAACAGTGCCGGCTTTATAAGTATATGGGGTAAGATAAGTGTCTTAGGCCCCAATTTTGGGAAGCCCCATTTTTTAGGAATATTATATATTTTATAGGTTTATATGACTCGAGATGGCGTCGCTTAAAGTTCTAACTCTCCCGTACACTGAGACCACCAACTCTTGTACTTTTCTTTGATTATTTCGAGGAAGGTCCCTTAATATATAAAGAGGACCTTCCCTTTGTAAAGGACTCATGTGTATCTTACTATTAAGAATATACAACTCTCTCTTTCTCTATCTCTTGTGAAAAGATTATTACTCGCTCTGTTGTTCTTAAATCTTAAGCTACCTTCACTATAATCATAAATCTCAATAAAACGTTCCCTCTAGCTCATATTTCCCTTCATTCCGATTAACCCTTATTATTTTCGATTGTTCTTGAGCTTAATAAGTACTTAACTTTTTAGCTAAAAAACTCTAAGTCTTGAATTCTCTGTAATAAATGAAAATTAGTTTCACAAAACGATTTACGTCGGAGGGAGAAATAGGAACAAAAATAAGTTAGGAAAATATCAGTTATCGATAACAATTACTGAAAAAGGGTGTGCTAAGCTTATTTCACACGCCTTTGGTTACATATTTTAATTGGTCGTTCATTTAATAACCATTTAAGTATATCATTACTACAGAAAGAATACGCTTATTTTTTCAATATACTTGAGATGGTCGTGTGGGGAATAATAAATACTTCTTCAGTTTCATATTGTTTGAGCTATTTCTTTTTTAGTCGGTTCCAAAATAAATGACACATTTCTAAATTTCGAAATAACTCAACTTTAAACTCTTCATTTTATCATTTTTATCTTTAGCGAGAAGTTTTTATTGCCACAAAAAGGGTATAGCCCCACAAACCCTTTATCCCTTAATCTTTTAAGATAACAAGTTTTAAAAATCTTCTTCTTTTTTCTTAAACTTCATCCGGAGTCAAAATACCTCACACAATATGGAACAGATGGAGTATGGAGTAGTAGGAGTCTGGAACAAAAATATATTTTTTTTCGACTCAAAATACACAAATAGGTGTAAAAAATATTAAGCCACTACTACAAAAAGTACATTTGGCGGCAATTATTTAGCGGCAATAAGTCAATTACTGCTAATATATTCTATAGACAAAAATATATGCGGCAAATGATCATTGGCCACTAATAACAATTAATTGACTAACTGGCACATATAGGGTTTTTTTAAAAAAAAAAACTTTCCCTCCCTGCCAAGTAAATTGTTCCCTCCAAATTATTTTTCACGACAAAGTAATCCTCTATTCATTCCACTTTGCACAAAATAATCTATTATTCCCTCCAATTTGCACCAAAAATTATACATCGATTCCCTCTAATAAGAAAAATAGGAAAACCTATTCTGAATGGGATACGATTTTCCTTCGATCGAATTGATAGGAATCTTACATATTGATTATTCTTCTTCGAAAAGGATACAAATTACAGAGTCTACATATAAGGTCTAGCGATTTTGTATCGTTTCATTGAACCGCAGATAGTATCGTCGAATCGCCGGAGAGAATCCCAGACAGTATCATGGCATCGCCAGCCAGATTAACAGAATCGAAGCTCTCCGGCCAGCTTCTTCCCCAGATAACTGCTCTTCTTCCCCAGGTATTTTCGTTTTTTCACACACTAGATGCAATTATAGTACATTTAGGATTGTGCTGCTCGATTATGTTCTATCGTCGTTTTTAGTATTCTCTGTTTTATCCGTTTTCGCTTCTCTTTTCCTGTAGGTTTCAAGATCGTTGCAGAATTCAGATTTCAATTTCTTGTGTTTATCAACAAAACAATCTGCTACAAGGTATAAATTCGTGGCTTCAACTGTTGCGATTTGAGATTTGCGTAAGTACAGTTTTTTCTACATATGCGAGTCGCGATTTGAGATGATTTTGGGTTGATGCTGCGCGAATATGTTCAATCTTCGATTTCAAAGTATAGCTTTTTTTTGTGTTTGCTAAGTTGTTTGTGATATCTCCCTGCTTTCTGTTAGATTGATAGTCGATTCATTGAATTGATTCTTCCCTTATTACTCTATTATTTTTTGTTTGTTTGCTGCATTTTTGTTGTTTTCTCTGATTGGTAGTTGTTTGTTATATTTGCTGCCATTTCGTATTTACAATTTCTATTTTCTTATTTTTGAAATGGTTCCTATGTATTTTTTCTAAAGCTACTGCTAGGCAGAACAAAGCTAATAAGATTCTAGGTTGTGGCCTCTCTATTTTTTGCCTTTTTAATTCTTTTTTGAACCCTTCCCTTCCTACTCATTTGAATTATTGGTTAGCGGACATGATTATTTGTAAGAATATGTTTATTCTAAAGCAAAACAAACAAAAGTAGTGTAGTGTCTTACAAGATGTAAAGTCCTATGCTAAGGTAATTACATGGCCCCTATTACTAGAACCGAGCAAGGAATACTCAATCCTGATAGTACCTGCTGAACTAATTAACCAATGGCAAAGAAACCTTCAAGTCAAAGAACTGAACTGAATCTCTTTGGCAAAAGTGGAACTGAATAGCATTGTTTGTCTTACACCTGGTGGAGGCATGTCCATTTGTTGCACAATTTTCATTATTTGAGGTTCAAAAACCATATGAAGAATTCGATCTGCCTCATCTAAAGCCAAGTACCTTATCATCTGTAACGAGACTCTAGCTCTCTTAAGTAAATCAACCACTCTTGTAGCCATCTCTCCTAGGTAGTATTGAACTCTATTATATGCTTGATACTATGTTTATGACTATCCTCTTTAGGTGATTTCATCCTTGGACACTAGTATTGTGAATCTGCATTTGGCTATTATCCAGATTTGATCCTTGGACACTAGTCTTTTGACCGTTTTCCTGAATGTAAATCGGTGTGTTGCCATAAGCCTCTTTTAAGTACTCCAAAAATTCATAATAGGAGTAGTAAGTTTTGAAAGTTTTAAAATATATGATATATGGTTATTCTATAAATTATATGTTTAATAATTCTATTCTAGAAATTTTAATGAACTAATATGTGAAAAATATAGAAGAATTAAATATAGTTTAACTGTTTGACAACTTTATGTGTTTAAGTGATCATTTTAAATAAATTTCTATTTAATAGTTTTAATTGTTAAAATGATATTTTTGAGCCATGGATATAAATGCTAATAGGATGGTTATTTTATTTTAACTATATTTTTCATTAATTCCACCTTTTTACTAACGCATTTTTAGCTCTTTCAATAATTACAGAAAAGAAAAGACTATCTTGAACGTCATGGACAATCATGCAAATAAAAGATGGATATATTGTGAAAGAGTTAGTAAAGAATATTTGGATGGAGTTTATGATTTTGTAAATCATGCCTTTTCCGAAAAACAAGATGGAGAAAAAATTCCATGTCCTTGTATGGAGTGTGTGCTTATCCATCAAGTAAATCAGGCTACAGCATATGATCATCTTATGGTTAACGGTATTCTACAATCCTATGATACTTGGTTTTGTCACCGTGAGTCTCTAAAGGGATGAAATAATGCTGAAGCAAATAATCGCAGTTAGTCAATTCAAAGGGGTGATGATATGAGAGGAATGATACATGATGCATTTACAGGTGTTACACAGTTCATGGATACTAACGTTAGTGAATTAGGTGGCATGGAGCAAGACTTGCAAGAGAATACTGCTCATCCATGAGGAAATCAACCGCATCCATAGGTGGATAAGTTTGAGCGGCTCATGAAGGAGGAAAATGAAGAACTATATCAAGGATGTAAGAAATTTAGCAAAATGTATTTTTTGATGCATCTGTAGCGTACAAAATGCATGTTCAAATGGTCAAATGAATCGTTTAATGTTTTACTTGGACTATTGAAGGATGCGTTGCCTGAAGGAGAAAAATTTCCTCATTCCTTCTATGAGACCGAAAAGATAGTTGAAGGTTTGGGCTTAAAGTATGAGAAAATTCTTGTTTGTCCCAATGATTACATGCTTTACAGGAAAGAGTTTGCTAATAAGAATGTTAATAAATGCAATGTTTGTGGAGCTTCTAGATGGAAAAATGATGCTAGAAAAATCCCAGCGAAGGTCCTAAGGTATTTTCCTTTAAAACCAAGGCTACAAAGACTGTTTATGCCTTCGAAAACTTCTAAAGCAGTGCGTTGGCATCATGAAGAGCGTAAATATGGAGGTTTACGACATCCTGCAGATTCTGAAGCTTGGAAGAAATTTGATAGTAAATATCCCCAATTTGTTTGAGACCCTCGCAATGTGTGCCTAGGACTAGCTTCTTACGGGTTCAATCCATTTGGCACAATACGAACTGTTCATAGTACATGGCCAGTGATTTTAATGCCATATAATCTTCCTCCATTGATGTGCATGAAAAAAGAATTTTTCATTCTGTCCTTACTTATTCCTGGACCCAAAGCGCCTGACAATAATATCGATGTATTTGTGCAACCTCTAATAGAAGAGTTAAATGAATTATATGATATTGGGGTAGAGACATACGATGCCTCTCGAAGTCGAGACACAAATATCAGATGCGAAATCATTTGATGGGACTAAAGAAACAAGTCCTGCGCATTCTCCAGTATCTGGGTCAGTAGTGCTGAATCAAGTTAACGATATAAAATTTACTCTCGGCCACTCAAGTGAAGGGGTAAGTGGGGTGATGAAAAACACATGGAAAAAAAGAAGTATTTTTTTATCTTCCTTATCGGATATTTAACTTGGTCCGCCATAATCATGATGTGATGCATATAGAAAATAATGTGTACGATGACATAATTTATACACTATTGAATCTTGGTAAAAAGTCTAAAGACAACTTAGAAGCTCGATTGGACTTGAAGAAGATAAAAATAAGACCAATCTTATGGCCTCAATATCGAGCTAGTGGGAGAGAATATCTTCCTGCTACTTTTTTCACAATGTCATAGCAGGAAAATGAGTTATTTTATGAAGTACTAAAAAATGCCAAGTTTCCAGATGGCTATGCGTCTAATATTTCACGTTGCGCTCTCAAACGAAAGTTATCTGGTCTAAAAACTCACGATTGTCATGTTATTATTTAAGAACTTCTTCCTCTTGCCTTGCGGAGATCTTTAGATAAAAGAGTAAGTTCAATCTTAATTGAACTATGTTCATTCTTTCATGTTTTGTGTAGCAAAGAGCTAAAACTAGAAGAGTTAAACCTACTTGAAGAAGAAATCCCAGAAACATTGTCTACTATGGAGAAACTCTTCCTCCCAGGATTCTTTACTGTTATGATGCACTTGGTTATTCACTTGGAAAGTGATGCTAAACATGCGGGACCAGTACATTATCGCTGGATGTATCCAATTGAGAGGTATGTTGAATATCGTTGAATCTTTGCTATATGTCTTTAGTTGTTAAATACTCTAATATCAAACTAATAACATTACTTTGTTCCATAGGTATTTGGGTACTTTAAAATCATATGTTCGTAATCGTGCATGTCCGAAGGTTCAATAGTAGAAGTATACATATCAAATGAGTGTATGGTGTTGGAAACACGTTCTCAAGGCTTTATACTAAAACGTGTGTTCCTATGTGTAGGTTTTGATGAATGACAAACGAAGCGCAAATTGATATATGACGAAGTTCAAGTACAAGCGCATAATTGATGCATAACGAGATTCAAGCACAAGACAAAGTTTTATAGCTTAAATGAGTCGTTCTTAATTGTGTTCTTGATTCTACAACTTGACTCATGATATGGCTTCTCTCGTAAAACTATTTTTTTTCAAAGTCATGCATATTTAATTTAATGCTAAATAATTTTAAATCATGCATATTTTCATTAGTCAAAATGATTTTTACACATGCCTCAAAAATCTGGACAAAGATAATTGATTATGTACTTATGATAATCGAATGTGAACCTTATGACAATCGATTGTGATGAGGCAGTGTCCATCAAAGTTTTTCAAAACTCAGAATAATCGATTGTGAAGCTAATGACAATCGATTGTGAAGAGACAGTGTCCTTCAGATTTTTCAAAGTCACAAAATAATCGATTGTGAACTTATGACAATCGACTGTGTTGAGGCAGTGTCTTCCAGACTTTTTCAAAATTATTAAATAATCGATTGTGAGTATAAAACAATCGATTGGCAAGAGGCAGTGTCTAAAATGATTTTCAAAGTCTGATAAATAATCGATTGTTAACATTGCACAATCGATTGTGAAGCTGACCATTGTCGTAATGTTTTCAAATACCGTCAGGTAATCAATTGTTGATTTTGTACAATCGATTGTTGATATTAAAATCTGGAAAGGATTTTTTGAACGTTGCTGAATAATCGATTATTGATTTGGTATAATCGATTGTTTTACGTAAAATCTGGAAATGATTTTTTGAACGTTACCAATAATCGATTGTTGATCTTGGACAATCGATTGTTAAGCGTAAAATCTGGGATTGATTTCTGGAACGATTGGCAAACAATCGGTTGTGGCTTCTTGACAATCGATTGTCACTCAGTAAAATCAGCAACTCTTAATTGACAATTAGACAACGGTAATGCCAAGTTTTTCAACTATAAATACAGCTTCATTTCAGTGTTTTAAACACAACAACACACAACAACTGATCATTCTATTGCTATATGCTTGCATACTATTGTTTATCATTTTATATTCATTTCATAAAGCTTTTGAGAGCCAAAGTCTTGTCCATAGTTGTTGTGATCTTGAGCTTACTTCTTTTACTCATATCTACTCATTAAGGAGTGTTTTGTTTGAGTGTTTAGTGTTTTGTACACTTGTAAGAGAATTGTGATTCTCTTGTTGTAAGGAACTTGTGTTTCCTTGGTTGAAGTCTTGGAGTGTTGTATCTCCGAGCAAAGGTGTTAAGGCTTGTGTCCTTAAGTTGTAAAGGTTTGTTGAGCACCCGTAAGCTTGACAAGTTAGTGGAAAATCTCGAGAGAGTCTCTCGGGGACTGGACTAGCCACGTGTTGTGGTGAACCAGAATACATCGGTGCGCTCTTTCCTTTTGTTTATTTAACGCACTTAATTATTTCCTGCAAATTTTAATTTCCGCAAGTTTACGCTAAATTTTATTATAACGCTATTCACCCCCCCTCTAGCGTTAAGCGTATTATCTAACAATTCGTATCAGAGCCCAACTCTCTGAAGACTTAACAGTTTGAGAGAACCATCCATGGCTTCTACTCGTGACTCTTTTGCAGGAATAGGTGAAGGTGATTTTAACATGTTGTCCCCAATATTTGATGGAAATAATTACTTATATTGGAAAGATCGGATGAGAATTTTCATCACAGCCAATAACTTTTATCTATGGAAAATCATCAAGCACGGTGATCAAATGACAACAATTGTTAGGAAAGCCAAGGTAAGTGAATACAACACTAATGCAATAAATATGTTGTATAGCGCCTTGAATCAGGAAGACTATCAGAAAATTTCCCACTACAAAACCGTCAAAGAGATGTGGGATAAGCTGGAGGAAATGTATGAAAGCATGCCTCAAAAAGCGGACAGCTCATATGATGAATCAACTGGCCAATGTCTCATGGCAAACGAAGAAGAAGAGGTAAGTACGTCCAACTCTCACTCGCTTGAAGAAATGCAAAATGCTTATAATAAATTACATAGTGAGTTTGTTGATGCTTCCAAGACTATTAAAGATTTGCAGAAAACTCTGTCATTGCAAGAAAAAGATTTTCAAAAACAACTCTCTCTAAAAGAAAAAGATTTTGAAAAACTGGTTTTAGAAAATGAGAAGTTGAAAGAGGAAAACAAGTTTTTCGGAAAAAGAAGCGCCGATAAGCCCGAAAGCTCTATTAGAAAGTGTACTTCTTGCTTGCATCTCAAAAATGAAGTAGAAAGGCTTAAAGGCACATTAGATAAGTTTAATTCTTCGCACAAAAATTTGAATGATGCTCTTGATAATTTGAAGTCAACCAAGCATGGCATAGGGTTTACGAATGAGCCTAAAGAAAAGGTTGAAGCTAAACCCCAACAACTTAAGGCTCAACCTAGGACTAATAATAAAAATGCTTATCCTAGAAATAGCAATCCTAGAACCAATATGCATGCTAGACTAAATGTTGAACATTTTAGAAGACCTAGCAATGACTTACCACCTAGAAATAACTACCCTAGAAATGATGCATATTATAGGCCAAATACTAGAAGGATTTTAAAACCCTTTAGAGCACCTAGAAATGATTTCCAACGTAGAAATAGTTATTCTAGGAATGCTGCTCATAGTAGGAGAAATGATGTTCATAGAGCGCACAATAGTCATAATGCTGAAAATAGAGTAAATCATTTCCGTCCATCAAGTTACTATGAACCTAGAAGGATGCATAACCCCAACGTGACTTGTCATTATTGTAGACGCATTGGTCATATTGCTCCTGCATGTTTTACACGACATAGACATATCACTCAATCGCATCATTATGATATGCCTAACCCTCAAGGACCCAAAATGCATGGGTACCTAAAACGCATTAATTCGTTTTGTAGATGTGTTTGAAGGGATCAAGTGTACTATGGTACCTTGATAGTGGATGCTCCAGGCACATGACGGGAGACGAATCCAAATTCCTTCAACTAGAACACAAAGAAAGAGGAAGTGTTATTTTTGGTGACAACAATAAAGGAAAGATTATCGGCATCAGATCGGTCGGTAAGGATGAAAATTCTTCTATTAAGCATATATTACTTGTTAAAGGTTTAAAGCATAATCTCTTGAGCATAAGTCAATTATGTGACAAGGGAAATCTTGCCTTATTTAATTCGGATGAATGCTTAGTATTTAGACGTAGTGATTTCAAAATTATCCTTCGTGGTTTTAGAGTGGATAATATTTACATGGTTGATCTTGCTAATTCCTCACCCGAATATGTGGATTGCCTTATGAGCAAAGAGGATGATACTTGGCTATGGCATCGTAGAGTAGCACATATAAACATGCATCTTTTGAACAAATTGATTTCACAAAATTTAGTTGTTGGTCTTCCAAATTTGAAATTTGAAAACGACTCTATTAGTGATTCTTGTCAAAAAGGGAAGCAAACAAAAGCATCTTTCAAATCGAAAAACATTGTTTCAACTACTAGACCATTGCAATTGCTTCACATGGATTTATTTGGACCATCTCGCATTGAAAGTCTAGGAAGAAATCGTTATGCTTTTGTGATTGTTGATGATTATTCTAGATTTACTTGGACTTTATTTCTTGCCAATAAAAGTGATGCTTTTCAGAATTTTAACTATTTTCTTAAGCGTGTTCAAAACGAAAAGGAAACAACCGTCACTTCAATTAGAAGTGATCATGGGGGAGAGTTTGATCACAATCTCTTTGCGGACTTTTGTGACGAACTCGGTATCGAGCATACCTTTTCCGCTCCACGTACACCACAACAAAATGGGGTGGTGGAAAGGAAAAATAGGTGTCTCGAAGAGATGGCTAGAACCATGCTCGAAGAGGCTAAGATTCCCAAACATTTTTGGGCGGATGCCGTGAGTACCGCATGCTACATCTTAAATAGAGTAGTCATAAGGCCAATACTCATGAAGACCCTTATGAACTCTGCAAGGGAAGGAAACCAAATATCTCCCATTTTAGAGTATTCGGTTGTAAATGTTTTATTCATAACAATGGCAAAGATCAATTGGGAAAATTTGATGCTAAGTCCGATGAGGGAATTTTCATTGGTTATTCCTCACGTAGCAAAGCATATAGGGTTTTTAATAAAAGAACCGAAACTGTGGAGGAATCCCCTCATGTTGTATTTGCCGAAAATAATGCTCGCTTGGCGAGAAAGGATTCCGGTTTTGATCTTGCAGGTATTTTAGATATCCTGAAAGACAAAATACAAGTGGAAACGCCTAAGGAAAATAAAGATGAAATCTTGGAACAACCAACGGAGGAAGCGCCACAATTGGAAAATGAAACGAAAACGCCTAACGAGTGGAGGACAATCAAAGATCACCCTCTCGAACAGGTAATTGGCGACGTCGGAGAAAAGGTAAGTACTCGAAACTCCCTTAAGAACACCTTAGGTCATACTGCTTTTGTTTCTCAAATTGAACCAACAACCATCACCGAAGCAATTGGGGATGAGTTTTGGACCTTGGCAATGCAAGAGGAGCTTAACCAATTCAACAGGAATGACGTTTGGGATTTGGTGCCAAGACCCGAAAATCATACCATAATTGGTACGAAATGGGTTTTTCGAAACAAACTAGATGAAAATGGTGTAATCACTAGAAACAAAGCTAGGCTTGTAGTAAAAGGCTATAATCAAGAAGAGGGTATTGACTATGAAGAAACATATGCTCCCGTAGCTAGATTAGAAGCTATTCGTCTATTGCTCGCGTTTGCCTCCTCTATGAATTTCAATTTATATCAAATGGATGTGAAAAGTGCTTTTCTAAATGGTGTTATTCAAGAAGAAGTTTATGTTGAACAACCCCCCGGTTTTGAAGATTTTAATCTCCCGATCATGTTTTCAAACTCAAAAAGGCTCTTTATGGTTTAAAACAAGCTCCCCGAGCTTGGTATGAAAGATTGAGTAAATTTCTATTGGAAAATGATTTCATTAGGGGGGAAGTTGACACCACCCTTTTCGTTAAACATAAAAACAATGAAATTTTATTAGTTCAAATATATGTGGATGATATCATATTTGGTGCTACTAACAATCTCTTATGCAAGGAATTTTCTGACTTAATGACAAGCAAATATGAGATGTCTATGATGGGTGAGTTAACATTCTTTTTGGGATTACAAGTAAAGCAAATGAAAGAAGGTACGTTCATTTGCCAAGCCAAATATTGCAAAGAATTGCTGAAACGATTTGAAATGAACAATGCAAAAGCAATGGCAACTCCCATGAGCACATCCGATCATCTAGACAAAGATGAAAAAGGTAAGGAAGTCGACACTAAGAAGTATCGAGGTATGATTGGCTCTGTTCTTTATCTTACTGCTAGTTGTCCGGACATCATGTTTAGCGTGTGCTTATGCGCCCGTTATCAATCGTGTCCGAAGGAGTCTCAACTTATTGCGGTAAAACGGATTTTGAAGTACCTTGTTGGTACTACAAATGTGGGTCTATGGTACCCCAAAGGTTCTTCATGCCAACTCGTTGGCTATTCCGACTCCGATTTTGCTGGATGCAAATTGGATCGCAAGAGCACTAGTGGCACTTGCCATTTGCTCGGTAGCTCTCTCGTTTCTTGGTTTAGCAAGAAACAAGTAAGTGTTGCGTTGTCCACAACCGAGGCTGAATATGTAGCCGCGGGGAGTTGTTGCGCTCAAATCCTATGGATGAAACAACAACCCTTGGACTATGGCCTAAGTCTTGATCATATCCCTCTTAGATGTGATAATACTAGTGCCATATGCTTGACGAAGAACCCCGTTCTTCATTCGCGAACAAAACACATTGAAATTAGACATCACTTTATAAGAGATCACGTTCTCAAGGGGGATGTCGAAATCGAATTTGTCGAAACCAAAGATCAATTGGCCGACATCTTTACAAAGCCCTTAGAGAAAGAGTCCTTCTTCCGAATTCATAGTGAACTCGGGATTCTTGACTCCACGTTGATCTAAGTCATGCATTGCATCTTTTTATTTTACATGATTTCTAACTTGAGCGTCGGAGACGTCTAAAGAATTTTTGCAGGTATCGCCCTAAAGGTAGGGGGAATTATAAAGCATCACGCGCAATAATCAAGTCTTCTTCAAAAAAATCGATTTCTGTCGTCTAATAATCGATTATCTCGTATCAATAATCGATTGTATTGCTATTACTTGAGTTATTGTGCTCTCTTTAAGTAATCACGTTTTCTCTTTCCAATAAATAAACAAGTTTTATTTACATCTTTGGCATCTTCTTATATTATTTTTGCTAATGGCAAAAGGGGGAAGATAACGGGTATGCACTCTCAATATTTATAAGCTTAAATTGAGGGGGAACAAATTGCATACTTGTTGATGCATATATATACTTTTCTTGAATCGTCATTATAAATTGTTTAATTTGCATAACCCGCTTAAAGTTTGCCATTATCAAAAAGGGGGAAATTGTTGGAAACACGTTCTCAAGGCTTTATACTAAAACGTGTGTTCTTATGTGTAGGTTTTGATGAATGACAAACGAAGCGCAAATTGATATGACGAAGTTCAAGTACAAGCGCATAATTGATGCATAACGAGATTCAAGCACAAGACAAAGTTTTATAGTTTAAATGAGTCGTTCTTAATTGTGTTCTTGATTCTACAACTTGACTCATGATATGGCTTCTCTCGTAAAACTATTTTTTTTCAAAGTCATGCATATTTAATTTAATGCTAAATGATATTAAATCATGCATATTTTCATTAGTCAAAATGATTTTTAAACATGCCTAAAAAATCTGGACTAAGATAATCGATTATGTACTTATGATAATCGATTATGTTAAGCCAAGACTGCATGACAATCGATTGTGAAGTTAATGACAATCGATTGTGTTAAGGCAGTGAGCATCAGGTTTTTCAAACCTGCATGACAATCGATTGTGAACCTTATGACAATCGATTGTGATGAGGCAGTGTCCATCAAAGTTTTTTCTCAGAATAATCGATTGTGAAGCTAATGACAATCGATTGTGAAGAGACAGTGTCCTTCAGATTTTTCAAAGTCACAAAATAATCGATTGTGAACTTATGACAATCGATTGTGTTGAGGCAGTGTCTTCCAGACTTTTTCAAAATTATTAAATAATCGATTGTGAGTATACAACAATCGATTGGCAAGAGGCAGTGTCTAAAATGATTTTCAAAGTCTGATAAATAATCGATTGTTAACATTGCACAATCGATTGTGAAGCTGACCGTTGTCGTAATGTTTTCAAATACCGTCAGGTAATCGATTGTTGATTTTGTACAATCGATTGTCGATATTAAAATCTGGAAAGAATTTTTTAAACGTTGCTGAATAATCGATTATTGATTTGGTATAATCGATTGTTTTACGTAAAATCTGGAAATGATTTTTTGAACGTTACCAATAATCGATTGTTGATCTTGGACAATCGATTGTTAAGCGTAAAATCTGGGATTGATTTCTGGAACGATTGGCAAACAATCGGTTGTGGCTTCTTAATCGATTGTCACTCAGTAAAATCAACAACTCTTAATTGACAATTAGACAACAGTAATGCCAAGTTTTTCAACTATAAATACAGCTTCATTTCAGTGTTTTAAACACAACAACACACAACAACTGATCATTCTATTGCTATAAGCTTGCATACTATTGTTTATCATTTTATATTCATTTCATAAAGCTTTTGAGAGCCAAAGTCTTGTCCATAGTTGTTGTGATCTTGAGCTTACTTCTTTTACTCATATCTACTCATTAAGGAGTGTTTTGTTTGAGTGTTTAGTGTTTTGTACACTTGTAAGAGAATTGTGATTCTCTTGTTGTAAGGAACTTGTGTTTCCTTGGTTGAAGTCTTGGAGTGTTGTATCTCCGAGCAAAGGTGTTAAGGCGTGTGTCCTTAAGTTGTAAAGGTTTGTTGAGCACCCGTAAGCTTGACAAGTTAGTGGAAAATCTCGAGAGAGTCTCTCGGGGACTGGACTAGCCACGTGTTGTGGTGAACCAGAATACATCGGTGCGTTCTTTCCTTTTGTTTATTTAACGAACTTAATTATTTCCTGCAAATTTTAATTTCCACAAGTTTACGCTAAATTTTATTATAACGCTATTCACCCCCCCCCCCCCTCTAGCGTTAAGCGTATTATCTAACATATGACATTCTGCTCACAATATTTAGAGGGTGCAGATTCAAAGTCTTATTGTTCAAAAAATTGAGTGATGAAGTTGAGCATGAGACTAATAAATAAGAATCTCTCTTTCCTACTGTTGGGGAGTCATACGGTGGAGTAGATGTATTTGAGTTGGATGACAAAACATAGTTGCAAGCACATCAGCATGTGCTTTTCAATTGTGAATCAGAAGTGGTTGAGAATTATAAAAAGTGAGTGTCATATCTATTATTTAATATATATATGTATATATGTATATATATATATATATATATATGTGTGTGTGTGTGTGTGTGTGTGTGTGTGTGTGTGTGTGTGTGTATATATATGACTTATTTGATAACAAAATTGATATATGCGAGTTACATGTATAGGAAACATATTGCTGAAATCAAAAGAGCACATCGTAAGCGTCGTTTAACACAACATCAAATTGATCGTGTGCATTTCGATACATTTCATGAGTGGTTCAAGGAGCAAGTAAGTAGTAGGACTAAGTGATTGTTTACGTTAAATTATTATCCTTGTACAAATATCCACATTTACAGTTGTATATTTTATTTGGTTAGGTAAAGGAGTTGGAAGCCACATATAACATCTTAAAGGACGTTAAAATCATAGCACAAGGACAAAGTTACATTTCAAAAAGATTCAGTGCGCTCGATGTTAATAATGGGTGTCGATTCCGAACAAAACAAAGTGAATAGTTCAATGTGACACAAAATAGTTATGTTATGGTCGTTTCAAAGACTGAAAGTTATGCAAGTACAGGTGATAATGCTCCAAAATCTGCAAATATCTCATATTATGGCAGATTGAATGATATTGTGGAGTTAAACTACTATGAGAAATTTAAGGTCACCTTATTTAGGTGTGATTGGGTTGATGTAACCAAAGGTAGAGGAATTAAGGAAGATGACTTGGGTTTCACACTTGTGAATTTCACACACCTGACAGACTCTGGCGATCGACAACGTCATGAGCCTTTTATTTTTGCAGAACAAGCTCAACAAGTAATATTTGTACAAGATCCTAAAGATCATGAATGGTTTGTCCCTAGGTTAATTAAACCTCGAGACATTTTCAATATGGGAGAGGAAAATAGTGTGCAGTTTGAGTCATCAACGCAAAGTGATGTCACTGACCTGACTCTTTTAGAAAATGCTTGTGTTTTAGAAGATGAGTATAATTATTGGGTAAGAAGTGGTGTCGATGGGATAATAATAGATACAAACGTAGATTCTCAACCTTCTCCAAATGATGGTGAAGCTAATGTTGAGGGAGAAAAAACCTAGAAAATGAATGTGATTCTGAATAATATAGTTGGTACTCTTATTTCTAGAACAATATTTGTCGCAAGGCTTTCTTTGCGTTAACTGAGTTGTTGATATTTTTCACATATTAACATTTGCATGATGCTTCTTCATGTTTTACAAGTGGCTTGCTGATTTGTTGGAGTCAATCTAGTACTAATATAGTGTTGGCAGCTTTCACTCTTTTGTTTTAATGCTGCTTTTTGCTTCAATTGTAGTCTTTCCTAATGATAGATTTATATATTCCTGTTTTTTTAAATGTTTATCACACGTATTGTACTGTTTTTGATGCATTAACTTTTATTGTCAATAATGTTACTACTATCGATGAGATAACTGGAGTATATTGTTTCTCTATTTTAACTGATAGGTATCCTTTCTCTTGGTAATGCAGCACTATAATACAATCGTTAGAAGTAGAAATTTTACTTAAAACCATGTCTTAAAATACTTCATAAAATTAAGACCAAGTCTTAATATATATCTTATTGGATGAATTTTAATTTTCTATTCTTTTTTATTTTCTGCCTTTAGTCCGTGTTAGCTTCCTTTGTTTTCCCTGCTTCTTCTTTAGTTCAACCACCTATGGAATATAACTTCTGTTACTTTTCTTTCTTTGTATGGGTATAACATGTCTTACCTTTCTTCATATATGTCATCTAGTATTGACAGAATGTTCACAAAAATTTTTACTACATTGCCTTGTAATTGTGTATCCAGATTCTACAGATTTGAAAGCCTAAATTTCATGCATAACTTGAAGATACACTGAAGTTCTACCTCTTTGGAGTTCTGTTATGATCATAGTTAGAAGTGCTTTGAACCACCTACTAAGCATCTTCTTTTGCTTATTGGTGATTCGTTGATCTACGTATACCCGAATATTTATTTGAAGTAAATCGCAAACACAACTACTCCAGCCTCTAGTCATTGTATTTATCCTGATGAAAATGTAATGCAGCTAGAATTTTTTTTACTTTAGAGAAGGAACTATGCGAACTAGAGGTCGCAACTGACTGGTAATTGAACAAGACAATGATGAAGATGTGCGATAATGTATTGAGCATTTGATGGACGGTCAAAACCATTATGCAACCCAACCTTATATTGAGCAGTTGATGGATAATCAGAATCCTTTTGAAGACCAGGCACATGATGATCAATCTTGTGATTTGAATAGTTCTACTGGTGGTACTGAAGTTCAAGGAAATGATGATTAATCAGGCAACACTTTTCTCTGGAATTATTTTCAAATCTTAATTCTTCAGTATTTTTCAGTTTCTTTAGCTGCACTACTGGCATCCCCAAACTGTCCTGCACTATTCAGTAGTGACACTCCCTTGACTTGATCAGTGAGTGACACTACTGCTACCAAACCAGTAAATCCTCCAATACTGGATAACATAATTGGATAAAGAACTAAGGATATAATCTCAGTTATTCCTGTGAAAAACGCAGGCTGAAATGTGAATGTGAAGCAACGATACCTTTCTTAGAGTTCAGACCTAATATTCAGTATGGATCTTCAGTCTGGTCATGTTATTTCATAGACTAATTTTGGATACTGATATCATAAGCAACATTCAAGAAAAAAACTAACAGTATCATATTTGCTATCTCTAGTATACATAACAGAGTGAGAAGATCTAAAATATCTATGGCTCCCTTTAATGGCTATATCTATGAAAGACATGAACGTGTAGTCCCCCGATCGAGGTGAAGATTAATCACTGTCCTATAGTTGACAATCTTCTTGTTGTCACTCAACTTGAAATCAAAGTAACGTAATAACACAATATAGAATATATTTATTTGCCTGTAAGCAAACTCCTTTCCTAAACAGATTCTTGGCCCCGCCTGTCTTAACAACACAGTAATGTATAGACAATTAATGTATGATTCTATGACAAATGATGTTAAAAACTGATAAGGAGCTTTGACCAACTTGAAAAGCTGAAAATTTGAAGGGACTCTCTTGCCTGAAGAAACCATCCCCATCAAGCCATCTTTCTGGTTTATATTCTTTTGCGTCATCACCCCATATAAATATCATTTTTCCCATCACGTATGGTTGGTAAGATACCATGTCCCCTTTGTTCACACTAAATCGATCTGGTAATGTATCATTCGAAAGCTTAGTTTTGCGTCCTACAATGTGAGCCCGAGAAACAAAATTAACATCTGAAAGAATACATCTACTTAGCAACTTCTATATGAAGATCCTTATTACAACTGGAACTATAGGATAGAGTCTACTTGTGGCCCTGCATCTGAAAGTATACATCTACTTGTGCTTGAAAGAATCTTGCCTCTGCAACCACATCATGTGCCCCTTCCCCAAAATTGCACAATTATCCCCATTAGGATGTGTGGAATAAGAGTATCCAAGCATTTCTTTTACTTAAAAATGAAAATACCTGCAGAGCAACAGCCCATACAACGAGGAAAGAGGTGACCCAAATTTGTTTTGTTTACGTTGCTGTATCTCAATCCTTACCCAATGGTGTGATGTCATTTGTATTGTTGCTTATATATGTATCTCTTCTTTGTTGAATCTTCTATTCTAGGTAATTTTGAGCCAAGAAAGGTTAGTGGGCCTACTTTACTAAAAGATATTTGGAAACTTCCTCCGAGGAAGGTAGTTGATGTGCAATTTAATAATCGTAACCAAGCTATTGGGGAAAAAGGTCGAAAGCTTGCTAGCTTTCTAGGAATCATTGCGAGAACTCCGAAATTAACACCTTTACATGTAGATGATTGGAAAAATTTTGACAAGGAGGAAAAGAAGAAATTGTGGATTTTGTGAGGGCATGAAGTATTATTTATTTATTTATTTGTTATTCTTATTATTATATAAATGGGTTCAATCCTCTATACATGATATTTTTTCCTTAACATTGACTTTATTTTTTTAGAAGAAGTTCTCTATCCCAAGACGAGGAGAAGCTTATGTCCTAATGTCACTAGGAATGAAATGGAAAGATTACAAGTGTGAGCTAAAAGGTGAGTATTTGCGAAAATATAAGACTAAAGATCTTTTACTGAAAAATAGACCAAGTCGCATACCGAGGGATCAATGGAGTGGTCTTGTCGCTTATTGGCTTTCAGATAAAGCTAAGGTATCAACAAATCTTTAAAACACCTCAAGTTGATTATTTTCAATGTTTTAATTTTAGTGATGCTCAACGTTTATGTATGATTTATAAGATATCATTTTAATATTTCAACAACAGAGGCGTTCGCAAGCAAATAGAAATAATAGGTCCAATCAAAAGATGCCCCACATAGGAGGATCCAAAAGTATTGCTACAATGATGGACGAGGACGTAAACTTGCTCAAATTACTTACTATAATGTTTTAATTTATTTTTTTCATATATATCTTATGTTAATTTTATTGTATTAGGATGTAAATGGGATGCAGTCTACACGAGCACAAGTTTCCATATTAACTCATACAAAACGTAAGGATGGTAGACCATTGGATGATGATTTTATCAAGGCAATTGTAAGATTTCTTTTTTTATTTTATTTTATTAATTGGGAAATAGTTAGGAAAAAACATAAAGTGAATAAATGAATTCCAAATTGGATTTATGTATTTTATGGCCATGAAATGATAAACAAAAGGACGGACAATAGTGAGAGCTGTACTGACCAACCTCCTCGCGCTGTTGCTTGGGAAGGCGATGTGTATTTTCAGGTGTTCGAAAATGATAAAAGTGGATATATTCGTTGTTTAGGACTTGTTCCAACTCCTTCTGGTCTATGGGGTAGTAGATATTCCTTAGAAAATATTGTTTGAGAGGATTCGTCTAATGAAGCTATCCAACACAAGAGATAACCGAGTTAAATGATAAACACAATGAAGAAACGAATCTGGTGAAACAAAATCAGGAGAAGATGTAATCCGAATTACTCGAAATGCGACAACTTATGTGAAAATATTCTTCCTTTGAGTTTATGCCTCAAAATATCAATGACGCCTCAATTGAATATGTAACTCCTCGTCCAGGTCTTTGGTTGTCTGATCACTTTGCATTTCAACCCCTTTTTCCCCTTCTGTAGCCCAAAGATCTATGTTCTTCTTCATGTCTATCACTGTTGTTGCGAGAAATTGTTGTAAGAAAGATCTGGATGAGGTAATCTCTCCTCAATCAAATCCCTTTCTTTAGTAGGTAACAATTTTGATAGTAATATTCCTAGTTCTCTTTGCCAATTTAAGAGTTTGAAATCTTGGTTTGGGTATAAATAAGCTATCTGGTGTGGTGCCTACTGTAATTTTCAATCTTTCATCTCTTGAAATATTCACAGTTCCATATAATCAGTTGTATGAAACTTTGCCATTAGACTAGGTTTTAGCCTTCCCAATTTAAAAGTTCTAAATATTAGTCATAAATGGTTTACTGGACACCTTCCTAAATCATTATCTAATGCATAAAATCTTGTTGAACTTGATGCAAATGGTAGCGATTTCACTAGAAAAGTGTCGATTGACTTTCGGGGCTTATCGAATCTTTGGTGGTTGATTCTTGTATCAAATTTCTAAGGAAATGGAGAAGTTGATGACTTGAGCTTTTTCAATTCTTTGGTAGATGAAAAAACTCGAAAGTATTGGATTTGAGTGATTGCCAATTTGGAGGTGTGTTCCCTGATTCTACTGCAAATTTATGGACAAATATTTTGTCATTAAGATTGGGAGGTAATAAACTATTTGAAAGTATTCATTCAGGAATAGAAAATCTTCTTAACTTGACTGAATTGCAATTACAAAAGAATAATTTTTCTGGTAGCATTCCTCAAGTTGTTGGCGATCTTCGTATGCTTCAGTTAGTTGATTTATCTGAAAACAAGATTTCAGGAAATATTCCATCTTCTATATCTAACATGAGTCGATTGTATTCACTTCATCAAAGAATGAGTTAACTGGTAATATTAACTAAACTGCTACTCAAGAACCTGACTTTATTAGTCCTAAGTTGAAGAGAAATTTCTCTGGCTTTGATCTGAATATATGTCCCAAAGAGAATTTAGCAGTTTGCTGTGGTGGTGAATCAGAGTAGACGTCGCCCTTGACGCAAAGAACATTCTGACCTATTTCTTTACGGACTGCTTCTACGGTTTCACTTTTAACTTGAATTCTTGATGCATCAGTAACATAGAAAACATTAACTGCTTGTAAGCCCCTTTTCGTAACCTCAGCCCTCGAAACGGAAAGACCATTCTCCCTAAATATTGGAGTTACATCTGATAGAAACCCAATCCTGTCATCACTACATAGTTCCAAATTTTTTCGTACCAGCTCCTCCACCAGATTTTTGTTCTGAGCTTTTTGTGTTTATGGTTGTGAAGGCTTTGATTATCATCATTGGTTTTGTTATTGCATAGTGTGTTTGCTTCAGGGAAAAAGAAATAGACCAATCGTTTTTGGCCAGTATATATTTTGTTCCTCATCATTCCAATTACCTAGCCACACATGAAATTACTGAAAGATTTCTGCTGTTCTTCCAACAGTTGATGCATGGAACTGTTTAAGTATAATTTCAATTGTTTGGCAATATTTACTTCCTATTGATATAATTATTTTATAAATTCAGGTCATACAGCTTGATGTTCGATAATTTAGCGGGTGGAAGATTTCTATATGACAAAGAGTTTCAGAGATTATTTGAAGATGGTTATTCCTTAAGATTAGTTGTAGTGACATTAGCTTTTTACTTCAAACAATATGAGTTATTGTTTTATGATTTTGTGATATTAATATTTTGGATGATTAGTACTTCCTTTTGTTCGTTAAGATTTAACGAGATATAGTATAGTTTTATGAATTAATATTAATATGTTTTGTTATTTGTATTATTTTTTGGTCGAATGTAGTAGCTATTATTAATGGTGGTTAAACATACAGTTATAGCTTATGAATTTTAGTGCCTATTTAATAGGATTAAGAAGTTTATACAGGGATATTGTAACCATGATATTGCTATTAAAGACGATTTTTAGCGGCAATTTAAATGACTTTGCTATCCCTTAAAATGGATGCTAAAGGGGCATACTAATACGTTTTTAGAAGAGATATTGTTGCTAATTTAATTGCCACAAAATAATTACCGCTAAAGGTATGGACTTTTAGCGATAAATATTTTGAATTCAGCGGCTATAAAATGGACGTTAAATGAGCACTATTAGTCGTTTTTAGGATGGATTTAGCAGCCATAATAACTGCTACAATAATTGCTGTTAAAGGAGATGAGTTTTAGCAGCAATAAATCATACCCTTTACCAGCTTTTGGCAGAAATGCCGCTAAAGGCTTTACCGACCCTAACAATTGTGGCCAAAGCTATTTTTTATTGCCGCTAAAGGTCCTTTTTGTAGCAATGAACTATATATAACGCCAGAAATTGTGACGCTGTACAGTGACGGTAACTGCACCCTATATAGCCCTACTAAAAATGGTGTTATACCCCTAATTAAAAAAACCATCCGTCTTCTTCATCGGTCTTATTCCCCACCATTATTTTACTCCTTTATTCTTAGCCCCCCAATTTTTGTCGATTCTGCCCATTTTTTTTAACAAAGTTTTGGACCCCCGTACCGGCACATAAAACTTGAAGAACGTAGGTCCCACATTCGAGTAGAGTTTCATGTGATTTTGATTCATGCTTCCGGAGTCAAAATTTCGATCTACTTGCTTTTCCAAAATTCTAAATTGAGGTATTTCGATTTATTTTAAGTTTTTATTTTTTTCGAAACTAGTATGTTAAATTTATCCGGATTTGATTTTAGTTTTATATATAAAAATATAAATCTATCAAATTAATTTGTTTGTTAATATTCTCATTTATATATATGTTTTCATGTCGTTTTGTGTTTATGTTTAGCTTAGATTATTTTTTAGCGTAGTAAAATCTAGACCTTTTAGGCGTAGTAAAACATAGACCTTTTTAGCATAGTAAAATTTAGAACCTTGTAGCGTAGTAATGTGTAGTATATTAGCTTAGAATTACTTTCGTTTAAGTATGTTATACTGGTATTTCGATCCTCAAAATATCGAGCCCGGAACCCATACGTAAGTAATTTAAACAATTAATTCAAATATAAAAAAATAAATAATTATTAATTATAGATTGGTGCCATTGGGCCTCAAAAATATCGAACCCGGAACCCATATGTAAGTAATTTATACAATTAAGTGATTAATAAAATATGGATTTCAATTATAAAAAAAACATAATTATTAAAGATAGTTTGGTGCCACCAGGCCTCAAAATATTGAGCCCGGACGCCATGGTAAGTAATTTGTACAATTAAGTTATGAAAAATACGAACTTTAATTATATAACTATTAATGTCCGTTGGTGCCACTGGGCCTATAAAATATCGAGCCCGGAACCAAAAGATAAGTAATTTGTACAATTAAATTATTAAAAAATATGAATTTAAATTATTAAAAAACACATAGTTATTAATGATAATTTGTACAATTCAAATATTAAAAATTGTGATTTTACGGTTGACGAGCCGGCACTCGGACGTCGGATCTGTTAGCCCTACAGCCCTATCATAGATCCGAGTATATATGGGAGGGTCAGTTACTTACGCAGACTTTCCGGGCTAGGAGAGTAGATCTACGATGGGAGTTTTTGAGTGCTCCCCGCGTTCTACATCCTCGCGTGGTCCATTACCTAGAGGAGAACGGATTTTATAGGTTTGTTATGATTGGCCAGATACAGCTCGACTATGCTTTGATCACGGCCTTGATTGAGCGGTGGAGACCGGAGACGCACACTTTCCATCTGTTCATTGGCGAGGACACCATTACACTCCAGGACGCAGAGATTTTCTATGGCCTATTCGCTGATGGCTTGCCTTTTTTACTGCCTGGGACCATGAGATATTATTCGCGCGCGGCATATTGGGAGTTACTGCATATGCTCACTGGTTTCATGACAGAGGACCAGGATACAGCGTTTGGGGTCAGTCGTATACAGTTAGTCCCCATTAAAGACCACATCGTGCAGATTCACGATACTATCACCGACGATTCAGCGGACGTGAATGTGCAGCGATATACGAGGCTGTTGCTGCTCATTTTATTGGGGGGGTCTTGTTCCCGAACACTTCGGGGAACCTAGTTAGCCTTTGTTTTCTGTATCATATTACCAGGTTCGAGGATATAGTGACCTATAGCTGGGGTGGTGTTGTTCTCTCATTTTTGTACACGCAGATGTGACAGGCTTCCATGCGCACAAAAAGAGACGTTTGTGGCTTTCTGCCGCTTCTACAGGCAACATATTCAATTAATATGTCTGTTTGTTACAATCCTACCTAGTTATTGTTAATCTTACACTATACATCAAATTTCTACGTTAGGTTTGGGTCTGAGAGCGATTTCTGCAGCTTCGGCCACCTCTACCACAGCTACCGGCTAATGTAGAAATTCCGGATCTCCCTCTAGCTTGCAGGTGGGTTATTCGTCATAGACTTTCACGAGAGTGTGATGCCCATTATGATCTCCCCCGCATCAGGGATGTGTTAGATTTGCTGGAGGACTCATAAGTGAATATCTAACTAAACGTACCAGTTATTGTTTAACTTAGTGTTGCGGATACTCACAGTTTGTGTTGTTATTTGATAGTTCATCTCGACACCGTATGCGAGAAGGTTATAGTTACCCTGCCAGCATATTGCATGTTTGGCCGACATATTTTGAGGGCTTCTGTCCTCTCATATGTCTCGATATTGTCGAGCATCATCCCTCAGAGCGGGTTTTTCATCAGTTTGGCCTGCCGCAGCCTATACCGACTCCGCCTGCATGGCATCCTTTACATTACTCGAGGGATGATCGGACTAGGATGGACGACACATTTATTGACTGGCTTAACGCTCAATTGGCTATTTGGGATATGCGAGGGAACTTGACCCCACCTCCGCAGCACTTTCCTGTTGAAGGTTATATGGCATGGTACCGCACTGTTTCCTGACTTTTTCTCTGGAACCCAGTTCATCAGGCAGATGGCCGGTACATTTCATACGTCGGGAGAGACGAGGCTCTGGTATGTTTTCTGATATAATTAATTATATACCTGTAATTCGTGCCAAAAATGTAGTTTAGATTCTTTACTTTTGTGAAGGAAATTGGATTGCATACCGTCTAATTTATGGGGCAACAGATGCAGAGTTATGTCCACGATCATGTGGTCATGCAAGAGTACATTCGTTGATTCATGGATGTGGCTGCCCAGACACTGTAGCGAGTCCGATCAGATTAGCATTTATATTATTATGTAACCTTCTACTGGACATGATAGCATTGCCGATACATGGCATTCTGTGCCGCATCCGGCAATAAGAAGGTGACTTGATGATGATGATCCTGATAGCGTACCCTGGCAGGAGGGGATGCGTCTCAGGCCGATGGCTACATTGAGACACACTACATGCGGGACACACTGAGTCGACCTTTTTTTTATTCGGTATAAATAATATTTTTGTATACATTAACAACAATATTTAATTGAATATGTCCATTACTTTTTTTAATTCTCGATTCATTTTATTGTTTCGTATAACAACACAAGCAATTAACACAAGCCATTTCAATTAAATAAAATACGTAGTAAGACAAACAATGGAAACATTACTACAAACACAAACATAACATGCCAACATAATAAAAATACAGGTCAATGTTTAGTCTTGGTTGCAATTTATTCTCCGCTCCAACAACTTAAATCGTTCTTCCATTTGTTTTTTTTTCTTCTAACTCTTTCACTCTCGCCTTCACCTTTGCAAGTTCCCGTTTATTCTTTTCGTAATATTTCTTGTGTGCTTCAGAATTCCATTCTGATCTCCATTATTTATCTTCCACCTCTTTCAGTTTCTCCCTCATTTCATTAATAATTCTATCGCTTTCGTGTTGTATTCGTAGTTGGCCTAACCACATATTATGAAGAGACTGTAGTTGTCCTCTGTAGAATTCCTGATAACATGGTTCATCAACCCATTGGTCAAATTCACACGTAGGTCCATCGGGAACTGTGTATAACTTGTTCATACAATACTGGTAGTAGCGTCCAACATCACGATCTTCCCAACAACCATCCATGAAGCATGTTTTTCAACAGAAGCACGTTGGTGGATGAAGAGGTGGAGCCATTTGTAAAATATTTGCTTTTAGTAAAAAAAAAACCTTTCTTTTAATGAAATATTAGCTTATAGGCTAATTTGAGCACACAAAATGTTTATAGTGAGCCCGTTATTTATAGGCGAGACAACACACACATAGCGTCATATATAATGGCGCTATGTTTTGCGTATTAATTATCATGATGTTGACGAGACAACTTAATGTCAGGTGGTCAGCTTTTTCAGTTCGACAAGATAATACAGACATAACATCATATTTAATGGCACTATATCTTTTGACGGGACAACTTTATGTCAGTTGGTCAGATTTTTCAATTCGACAAGAAAACACAAACATAGCGTCAAATTTAGTGGCGCTATATTTTGCATATTAAATATCACTACAGGACAACTTTATGTTAGCTGGTTAGTTTTTCAGTTTGCCAAGACAACACACATATAATAAACACACAGATAATTATATTTGTGAATTATTTAAATAGATAAAATGTGAAAGTACAAGTCATAATTAACAAACAAGAAATTTTTATTTCATAAATCTTGCAACAAATACATAACAACTAATTATTACAACATTCTCTATCATGGGTAGTTAGGTACAATAGAAGAACACTCGCCCTGAGGTTGATTACTGTTGCCACCCAAAGGACATTTTCTACGATCGTGTCCTGTTTGCAGGTGTATACCACATTTGCGCGCATATACAGTATCACTAACATTCATTTGGTTCTGTATATACGTTCTCTTCTGCACCTGTGTTTTTCACAAATAAGCCTTGTTACACAACATTTTAAATAGTTCTGGGGGCCAATAATGCTTAGCACCCACTGGATGCAACTGACCACTATATGTGTTTAGGTACGCGGGAACACTATATTGTTGATTAATATAGTTGGTCTCCGCATAACCAACATGTTGAATACACTTGATGGCATGTGAGCAAGGCATGTGGTAGATTGACCATTTCCCACAGGAGCATAACCTTGTAGATTCATTTATAGTACGAATATTATTACCCCGATTATTATTGATAGTGGTGCGAACTTCAAAAGTACCTCTTTCGTTATCATATTGCAAAAAGGAATGCCAATGTGCTCGCCGTCTATATTTCACAAGTCTCCGTATAGGCAGTAGCATAAATTCAAAACCCTTTTACATCAATTCAGTTGCAGCTGCAGATCGCTAAACAAACCTCTCCGCCATCTTCTTGAACGACATCCACATCATGGCTGTGACGGGCAATCCTCCTGCCGACTTCAATAACCCGTTGAAGGACTATGAAATGTTTGTAATAAGAATTCCCCATCGTCTGCCACCATCTGCATGCAACTTCAACTTTAATGGGTCATGTCGTATTAACCAACGATAGGCTGCCTCGTCTTCTTGCCTGATGGAATCCATATGGCTCTAAAATTTATGCTATTGGTTGTCTGTTGCTCCCATCCACATCAAATCATGTAGATCCTTGTTGGGATGTGCCTTCTGGAAATTTGCCTTCAAGTGCCTCAGACAGTAATGATGGTATGCATGTGGTTCTTGCTATGCAGGCAAGTTCTCCACACAACTTAATATACCACCATGCCAATCAGATATTAGACAAATACCTAACCACTGTTAGACAACGTGCTCGTTCAAGTTGTTTAAAAATATCGTCCACGTCTCTGTGGTTTCATTGGCATAAATATCAAAATCTAGGGGAAATATCTGTCCATTAGCATCCACTGCCACGACTATTAATAGCTAGATACCGTAATTTTCACAGACATGAGTTCCATATATGGATATTACGGGCCAACAATACGGAAAACCATCAATTGCTGGCTTAAACGCCCAGAACACGTAATTGAATATATATTCTGGTTTACCTGGACTCCACTCAAGTTTCCATTCAACAACCGTCACGGGGTAAAACTGCTGCAATGCAGCCATATACCTAGGCAGATCTGCAAATGACTTATCCTAGTTACCATAGACTATTTTAAATTCTCTTTTGCGCCCGAGATATGCCTTTCTTTTAGTAATCGTATGGCCATATTCCTGGTAGACTGATGTAATGCGCTCTTTGATTTTATACATTATGGACGCTTCGATGTGCGGAATAAGTACAAGAGATATCAAGTCAATATCCAAGTTGAAGTGATTCCCGTTGAATGTGTCCATTTCGCATGTGTGGGTGGGAATGTATTTACCGACTTTCCACATACCTGTCTTCTTCTTGGTCGCACACAACATCAAATCACATTGCCAAAATCACCTGCGAAACAGCCTTGTATCCCGTTGGACTTGACTCCAACACCTGCATCTCATGACACTCTTTTACGTTGTGCATTTTACAAGCCCTACTTACGCGCACTTTATCAGGAAAAAGCATCCCCTTTGCAAGCAGTGTTGGTCTAGGCTCATCCCACTTTCCTGTCCATATTTCACTCACAATCCATTGTGAGAGCTTCCACATCCGACACGGTTGGTAAGTTATCAATGTAAGGAATCTCAATTGAATGAACGGCACTTCGGACTCGTACACTCTTCGTCTAGGGGTTCTCTCTTCAAATTGGGTCCTTCATCCTCATCATGTTCATTACCATCCTCACGAGCAAAGGGTGTCTCGTCTTTCGATTCATCGGTATTATTATCGTATTCACTATTCTCTTCCCACTATGTGCATCTGCCAGATCCCGATATAATACGTCATTTTCGGACAATTGTGTGAGCACAGGTGGTTCAACTTGCGCGTTTTCACTGCACAATGAACAGAAACATAAGCTACTGAATTAATAAATGCTTTTCATATGGCAATATCAATTCACTTACAAGTCGTAATATGATGACATTCCATGATGGACATTTTCAATTACGTGATTAGTACTGGATGGGCCACTTGTAAAATTCATATTCCGCCGGTACCCCCTATTAAATAAATAAACGTTAATACAAATTCAATATGCCAAAAATATACATAATTAACTCAAATGAAAATTGAAGTTTACCACTCTGCTTGTGAATTATGGAAATCATGGTATAAATTATTGTCTCGATGCTCATTCACCGACGGTGATAAGTTTAAATCAAGGAAAACTATTTCATCCAGAACATGTCCAGCAAAAACTAAACCAGAATAACCACCCGATGATTGGGGGTTGTCTCTACTACGCACAACCTCGTTTTTTGGAACGTCTTCGACCTTCACGTACATCTCCAACATTGTGATTACAAGAAATTTTCGTCATTCATCCGGAGTCCTCAGAAAATCACTCAAAGTGTCATCATCGTCGATGTTAAACTCCGAGTAAAAAGCAACCCCATGCGGCGTAACGAAATACGGATATCTTCCGGTTACATTAAGTATCACTGAACGTTTTCTCACACTCATTTTTTTGCATAACAACGATATCAATGTTTTGTACTTCATTGTAAGTGGAAATTTAACATTACATTTAACAGGTAAACTATAGCGCACAGAGTTATTCTTCATCACAATCTCACCCCCCCAATATAATGATACTCTTATTCTATGCTCTTCAGACATAATGAAAAAATGCTGGAGAATTTAACAATAGAAACGAATAAGAGTTAAAAAAAAATTTGAATGAAGATATTGAATGATGATATGCGATTGTAACCTGTTTATATAGGAAATGGATTGCCGGAATTTTTGTTTATTGTATATAGCGCCAGAAAAGTTGGCTTTATACGCTTGTGAATTATTGAATCCAGAAATTATTTGTGGGGCCAGGGGAAAAGGTATAACGCCACTTTTAATGGCGCTATATATACCTCTGTTTGTTGAAATATAACGCCAGAAATTCTGGCGCTATACAGTAATGGCGCAGTTATCATCACTCTATAGAACCATAATTTGTGGCGTTATATATAGTTTGGTAATTTTGCTTTTTTTACATTTATTTGTGTATTTTAAGTCCAAAAGAATCACATTTTAGTTCCGGACTCGTAATAGCAGTAAGTAGCAAATTCATGACTTGCTGCCTTGCCATGTCAGTCTCAGTCACCAGCTAAGCTTTGAGCAACCAAAAGATATACTTATGAAGTGTTGCAGACAATATGTCAATTCTCAGGTCTGCATACAGTAATATTATAGTAGCATTGGCATGAGTTTCTGTCAATCAACGTTTTATTCTTCTGTAATATATTTTGATTTAGGATATGTATCCCAACTACATTCAGCCACTAACTCTTGGTGGTTGGATGTTCCTAACAACTATGCTCTATTAATCTATCACAATGCAGACAAGCCCATTTTACCCTCCACTGGGAAAAGGAAAATAAGAAATCGAGTTAATTTTTGGGGTTGGATTAAGTTAAATATTTTTTGTTCTTATCAACATTTGAGCCTGCTCTGAAACCTGATCTTCTCATGCTATGTATACCAATTTAGTATCCTATGAAAAATTGTTATATCTAGCAATGTTATTTTTCTTTGGAAGAAAAGTAAAGTTTTGTTTCATTTTACGGGGGTTTTCCCTTTTCAACATTTCATTTCAAAATAATTTCTCTTCTAACAAACAGATAAGATGATGCTCATGGCAATGACAATAATAATTATAATACTAACGCTGATAATATTAATAATGATGAAGATGAGCTATGATTATGACGATAAGAAGAATAAAAGCAACAGCCTCTCACAGCATTTAAAGTTCAAACCTACCAAATCGTTTATCAAATTAAATATATCAGGACATCATAGCTGTGTGCTCAAACTGAAAATAACATTTTCTCACTTGTCTGGACTATGGAAGTGATACCTGATGTATTAATGCTAACTGCAGTATAAAGAACACCAAAGGATAATATATAAATGTCTCTTAACACGTCCCGAAATTTTTAATATATTTATAACACTGAAACAAAAAGTATAATGTACATAAATCTGTTATATTGTAGTCAAAGAGCAGAATTTTACTAATTAAAGGCTAAACTTGTTGTTATCAAATATTTGTTGAAATGTTAGTTATAGTGTTAGAATGTACAACTGGATGTGAGCTATGCTAAGTTAGTGGAGCATTAGTTAGTTAAGTAGGTACTTAACTAATAGCTTAGGTATAGGTAGTATATATATATATATATATACACCAATGTACAGTGTAAAACTAACTTAAAAGAAAATGAAGAGAATAACTTTCTCTCTGTATCAGCGTAACTGCTTCTTCTCCTCCATAGTTCAACAACTCAATCTAGATCTAGGATTTCATCATGGTATACGAACTCGCGTTGAAGATCCACACATCGTTATCAAGTTCCTAGAGTCTTAGTTGCGTCCAATAATTGAGTTGGAGCAAGTCAGAGCAATTTTTTGATATCTTCGAAGCTAGGGCTCAATCGACAGTCAACGACTGCATTTTCTCTATTTTTCTTCTTCTAAGCTCGATTATTTTTCAACAATGGAAATCGAGAGTGAAGGAATTGATACAAGTGCAACAACATTCGGAGGAGGTCCTATCTTAATCGATCAACATCATCCATTATTCCTTCAACCATGCGATACCCCAGGTAGTTCTCTAATTTCAGTCAAATTAACTTGACCTGAGAACTATACACTATGGAGTAGTACAATGCGTGTGAATTTACTAGGAAAAAGTAAGCTAGGGTTTATGGATGGTAGATATTCTAAGGAGATGTTTAATATAACTCTTCATGAATTACAGAAATAATGTAGTGCCATAGAACTTTCATGGATCATAAATTCAGTAAGTGCTGAATTATTGTATGGCATGGTGTATGCCTCAAGTGCTCACAAACAGTAGATGGATGTCAAAGAGAGGTTTGATAAGGTCAATATATCTCGTGTGTTGTATCTTCGCAAACAAATTTCCACTTTGACTCAAGGAATATCCTCTATTTCAACTTACTTTTCTAAGTTGAAGGATCTATGGGCAGAGCTTGATGTTCTTATGCCCTGCCCTGGGTGTGGCTGTGAGGAGTCAAAAAAGTATGTTGAGAATTTCCAATACAAAAGGCTATTGCAGTTTTTGATGGGATTGAATGAGTCATATTCACAGTCTAGCAACCAAATATTTAACATTCTACCCATACATTATATTAATAGTGCCTATTCCATGATCATTTCTGAAGAGAACAGAAGCTCTATGTGTCAGACATCTCAAATTCCTAAAGTAATAGAGGTAACTACTTTATTCAATAGCAAAAATATACGTGTACCAAAAAATAGCACATGTTTATTCAATGGAAAAGGTCATAATAACTCGGGAGGCTCTACATAAGGAAACAACTACCCTTGTGGACATGGTGGACAGGTCTATGCTGGAGGAAACAATTATAGATAGTAAATGAACTCCCTGTATTGTGATTATTGCAATTTTAAGGGACACACTAGGGAGAACTGCTACAAGCTAAATGGATATCCCCTAACTTTTAAGACTAAGAAAAAATCTGGCTCAGGGAATGCAATACATTATGCTCAGGATGCATCAAATGATAAATGTAACAACCCAGTTGTTACAACAGCTAATTTTGCAAGTTCTTCATAGGCACAACAAAGTACTAAAATTGGACAAGGGACTCAAAATGTGATGCTCAACATTCCTCAATTTACTCAAGAGCAGCATAAACAGATAATTCAGCTATTAAGGAAGTGGGAGTGAAGGCAACGATACAAGTACATAAGGGTCAGAAGGTATGCCATCTCATGTAATGAACTCAGAAGTGTTCGTTAAGTGGATAGTAGACTCATGTGCTTCAAGTAACATGGTGCATAGCCTTAATCTGTTGATTAATCTTAAGTTGATTACTAATAATAAGGATGGTACAATTCAAGTTCCTATAAGAAATATATCCCACATCATCCATATAGGATCCTTCTACATTGTTCAAGGTCAGAGGATTAGTAATGTCCTACACATACCTTATTTTAAATACAATATACTCTATGTCTCAAAAAAACTGTCACGCCCCAAAACCGTAGAACGCGATCGGCGCTCAACCGAGTAAACTCGACTAAGCAAGCCTATTAGATGTCATTCTATCCAAAATAGTTTATGAATAAATATGAGATAGACTCCATTAATCATACTCTTAAAATATTTCATTGACAACTTTCACTTTACTTCCATTAGCAACTTAAAACATGATTATCAAAATATTGCAAGTTTTATAAGTAAAACATCAATATTTTTACTTTAATTCCCAATATCAAATACCACCCACAACCTGTCTATGGAGCCTCTAAATACAGCTGAAGAATAATATGAAAGTACCGGTAACAAGGCTTCGGCTATACCTCAAAATCAAGAACAGAAGATAGATGACATGACCCCGGAATAGAGTGGGGCTCACCAAGTCTGCTGGGAAGAGAATACCGCTATCACTGGCCGTTGCCGCTTGCTGTGGAATAACCTGTACCATAAAATGATACAACGCCCCTGGCAAAAGTGACGTTAGTGCCATTGAATAACACTAGTATATATAAATAAAGACCACCTAGTTAGAAATAACTATCAAACACGAGCAAAGAAATCACTAACATTTCATCATTAAAAATAATTATCAGTCAAGAACCAAGATATCATAAATCTCAATCAAAAGCTTTAACAGTTCCCATATCATCAAATCGAAGAATTTTATGACTTTCTCATAATTCCCATATCTTTAATTTGGGCACTAAAAGAATCATACAACTTTCATATTATGTTTCTATAATCTTTAGACTGGGGCATTCCATACTATTCATCATTTTTTTTCAATACCACCGCTATCATGAGCGGAGTCCGATCTCGAACCGATCGGCAAGGTCACCTTACTCGAGTCATACATTCCAATCACATCCCATCTTTCCTTTTCTTTTCGAAATTCATTCATAATACTACCGCTTTGTTGAGCGGAGTCCGATCACGACCCGATTGGCTAAGTCGCCTCATTTGAGACATATACCTAAATCACAATTTCATTCTCAATTTGCGAAACTCAATATCAGCACAGTACCACCATGTGTATGGCATGGTGTCCGATCACGGCCCGATCAGCTAGGCCGTCTTACCAAGATGTTGTTCCTTTTTTTATTAATTATCTTATTTTAATCTTTATTTCACATATACGAATTCATAGGTACTTGGGGCCACAATTATCACATCCTACTTGGCACTAAACCACATTTTATAACTCAATCTATTATTTCCCACATTTCACATTATTTTCACATATTTTACATTAATATCAAATTTTTACAACTAGTCATTCAATTCAAGATGTCAAGTACACATGATAGGAATCATGAATCTTTGGCATATACAATATTTCAGGAATATTACACCTCAATTTCATTATCGATGGAACTTCAAACATAAAGGATTTTTTCACAAAGGAGAGGACACACTGAACCATAATAGAAATAGACATCAACTCATAAGCAATCAATTCCACCAATCATTCTTGAATTACTCATTTCCAATCCTGACAATATACAATTTAAACATCGTATGTAACAACTCAGATCACATTGGGGGTACTAATAAGGCAAATCATTATCTCGAACAACCATTTATGGGCATAATTTGTGCAAAAGGCCTTTGAGGCACTTTATTATTGAAGTCATTTATGAAAAATTAAAGTCAAGACTCATTTCATAATCTATCTCATATTTTCTCATGTCATAGACATCACCAAGTACATTTATAATTCAAGTTCTCACCACATTGGCTACACTCTATTTCCCAGATTCATTTGATTACTTCAAACATCTCTATACATCGAGATTTTCACATTGTTTGTCATAACAATCTCAATTTAAACTTGACTTGAAACCTAGGAATTTTAGCACATAGATCACATTCTTCATATATCTTCAATTTACCAAGAACCGCATATTGAACATATTGGTATGCGCTTTTCTAATATATCTTGCAACACCAATTCCTTGAAATAACAAGTACTACATCAATCAAATTTCAGACTTACAATATTTTCTTTGATACCATGTGAGCTTGATTTCTAAGAAGATTGAGTTTTAGCCATACATACCTTTCTTGAGCTTTCCTTTAATTACTACGATATTCCGGAAACTCTAGCAAATTCAATCTCTTAGATGAAGAACTTGTGATTGGTTTCTTTGATTCTTGAAGACTGATGCAATATTTGAATGATTTATATGTTGGGTTCCTCTTTCTCTTTCGAAAATGCTCTCAACTCTCTCTAAAATCAATATGAAATGGCCTTAAAATGAACCCCAAAGGCTATATATTGAATCAAAATAGTAATATTAACCCTCCGATGTCGGGTTTGAATTAGCAAAACGGACCAAAAAATGAGAATGCTGGCCGTGTAATTCATCGTAAATCTCGGCATCCAATACTGGGCTACTCTGTCCTAGTTTGCAACAGAAATGTGACAGGTTTTGCTGTTGCAGATTTGACAAATGATCGCTTTTTCACATCCTTTGGTAATTTGATCATAACTTTGTGTAGGAATGCTCAAATGACAAACGGTTTGAAGAGTTAGAAACTAAACTCGAAGACTGTTCACATAAGACTTTATACATATTTAGATATTTTCGTTTAAATTTGAGACTTGTGCGAATTTATTTGAAATCTTAGCCTATTACGAAATGTTCCAATTTGACTTGGACTTAGGCCCTTACTTGGACCCCAAATTACTTACCACAAGACTTGTATACTTAGTTACCAAGTACAATTGACGTCCACCATATTAATAACATATAAAATATTATAATTAAACTATGTAGCACCATGAAAGCATATTTTTCTTAGTAATATTTTCGGAGGCCTTATGCTAACTAAGGAGATAAGATTGGCAGTGATGTTCTTCCCTGAATTCCATTTTTTTCAGGAACTCTTTAGTGGACAGCTGGAGGAGATTGGTTAAGAAGATAATAGACTATAGGTGTTCTACTCTGGAGATTTTAGTACAACTGGACTTCAAGTTCCTAGTACAATTCATATTCCCTTAGATCCTAAACCAACACCTATTGTAAATATGATAACAAACCACAAAATAATGGATGCAGCCTTGTGGAGTGAGAGATTAGTGAATACACTTGAAAAGACGTTGAGGAACAATATTGTATTTCACGATTGTGCATGCAAAAACACTACTAAGTCTTGTACTATATGTCCTTTAGCTGAACAAACCAGACTTCCTTTTCCTTTGAGCACTACTAACACTAATGTTTGTTTTCATATGTTACATGATGATGTGTGGGGACCATACAAAGTCCCTACCTATGATGACAAGAACAATTTCCTTACTCTTGTAGATGACTATTCTAGATACTATTGGATATTCTTGCTACCTGCCAAGGCAAAAGTAATTGTTGCTCTTAGATCCTTTCTTCTAATGATTCAGAATGTGTATAAAAATTTTGTGAATATCTTTAGGTCAGATAATGGGAGTGAATTTCTTAACTCTCAAGTGGCTGAGTTATTAGTTTTTAAAAAAATTATTCATCAAACCTCTTACATATATACTCCACAATGGTATGGAGTTGTAGAGAGGAGACACAAATATATTTTAAATGTTTCCAGGTATCTAAGGTTTTACGCAGTTGTTCCTCTTCCATTTTGGGGGGAGTTTATTACTATAGCTATGTATATCTTCAACAGACTGCCCTCGGTTGTGATTCAAGGGAAATATGACTTTGAAGTTTTACTTTCTCATGATCCTTCCTTAGAACATATGAGATTATTTATTTATCTTGGTTATGTTATAGAGGCGAGGAAGTCTGACAAATTTGCTCCCAAAGCAATCATAACTATATTCTTAAGTTAGTATATGACAAAAAATGATTACAAATTGTATGGTATTCATTCCAGGACCTTCACTGTCAGTCGAGGTGTAGTTTTCAAGGAAGATGTGTTTCCTTTCAAGTATGCTCATACTACCTCTTCTATATTCCCTGTCTTGGATCTTACTTCTGTTATCCTCTCTTCTCCTGAAAGCAAGTCATCATCTCAGCACTCTCAGCTTATTTCTTCTACTAATTCTTCACTTGGTGATGAGATTCCTCTCCACAACACAGCAAGTGAAACTGTAGTTGGCACTGGTGAAGCTTCATCTCTTGGTTGTCATGATGTCTCAATGTCTCTACTAGCTTAGCCAAGCTTTTCCTTATCTTTACCACTGCATGCTCTTGAGGCTCCTCTTACCAAAAGGCTCAGCAGAGATAACAGACCTCCTATTTTGATGAAGGACTATGTCACTCACAATAAAATGAAGGCTAATTGCTGCTATCCAATCTAAACATGTGTCAGCTATGATACTGCCTCCTCGTCCTTTTGTAGAGCCTTTACCAAAGACAATTGCTAAAACTGTTAAAAATCCTAAGTGGATTGCTGCAATGAAGGATGAAATTTGAGATTTGGAGGATAACAACACCAAGAATATAGTTTCTTTGCCTCCACGAAAGATGCCCATTGGCTGCAAATGGGTCTGTAAAGTTAAGTTCACTTCTACAGGAGAGGTAGAAAGATATAAGGGATGGCTTATAGCCAATGGTTACAATCAATATAAGGGTCTGGATTATACTGAAACATTCTATCTAGTGGCTAAAATGGTCACTGAGAGGTTTGTTTTGGCCATAGCTGCTGCCAAGCAGAGGTTCATCTAATGATGCTGTCTCAGATGTCCATTCAAAAAGAGCTATTGAGGGAAGCCACACTAATTAGTATTCATCTATTAAGACAAGAGCTCCTAGAAAAACTCGAAAAAGAAAGAGTTTCTCTCGTCCCTTTAGCCGGATACGGATCGAAGCCCTACCTCAAAAAAGTCAGAACTTTTGGGCAGATTCCAGTATCTAACCCATCACTTTCTACCGTTTCCTAGGTTTCCGGAATCTCTGGTTCAATCAAGACCAAGAGTCCCGTTCATTCGTTTATGGGAGTAACTCTCTGTTCCCATTCTCCACCGGTCACATGGATGTCCACATGCTTTTTTGCATGGAGACTTTCTTGAACAAGTATGCATAGAGGTTTCTCCTGATTTTGCAAGCCATGACAGATGGCTTGAAAACTTTATAAGTACTTGTATGGACTTAAACATGCCCTTAGACAGTGGGAGAAGAATCTTACAGATGCATTAGTTCAGCTTTGATTCACTCAAAGTCATTTTCACTATTCATTATTTACAAGCAGTCCAAGTATAATCTTACAAACTAGAAATAATTTAAAGCTCAAGTGTACGATAAGAATATAGGTGAACATAAGTTCTTTTTGGGTGATTTTTTATGCGTCGATACCACACAAGAGGGGGAGTTATTTGTGTGGTACCCAATTTTCGATCTAGAAGAACCAGGTTATTCTAGGTGTTCTAACTACTATTTGCAGAATAAAAAATACATAAAATAAAGAATACAAAGATTTTTATGTGGGAAACACTTGGCTCAAAAGGTGAAAAAATCACGACTTACTACTCAGTAGGATTTTCCCAAACATCCACTAATATCACTGATCCAAAACAACATTTACAAATACATTTTGTAAAGCTAAGGATTAACTCTAATCCCATTGTAGCACAAAGCCTCAACTGTTGCGACAATTTCAAGTTAGCCTATAACTTGAACACTCAAAAGTACCTAATATAATTGCTTCTATGAAAGCTGAAATGTACAACTTTAAACCACCTACTACAATTTAACTAGAATAAGAAAAAAAACAATGGAACTGGTTATTCTATCTTGTTAAAGTAGCACAAGTAGTGCACACTCGAATCTCACATAAATTTCTTGCAAAATTGCCTCACTCTTTTCTTCTCAATTTAGTTTAACTTTTGCGTATGTGCAATACTTGTAAAAGAGAACAATCACTGTCATTTAATTGGTTAATAATCAGAGTTTGATCAGGACTCAATTGATGATCTTCTATCATAGTTGAATCTTTGAAGATCGCAAACTCTAACATTCTCTTTATCTAGATTGTGTTCTCTTTATATAAGGAGACTTTCTCTCCTTATCTAATATGCGACATTTTCAATCAGATCAGGAGATATTGCTGATGACTTCTCCTTTTCACGTGCATCTCACATGTTTTGGTTGATCAAGATAGTGCTTCACAAGATGGACCTGGTCCATTGCTGAGTTCATTTGTCATTCTTCAAAACTTCAACTGTTCTTGGGCCAATATATTCCCCTTTTGATGATGACAAACTCTATGCTTTTTACTGATCAAAGAACTTGTAAGAACCCAACGTAACCATCAAGACTGAACTTAAAGAATTTACTTTTCATCAAGGAACATATTAATTAGATTATAAATATCAGTTATTTTAGAATAATATGTAAAGTACAATATCTCTTCCCCCTTTTGGTATCATCAAAAAGCTGCATACACTGTGGGAATCCCAGATTTTAATAAGTACTCATGGTTATTGGGGAAAATGCAAGTGCAATCATCAGTAACCAAACAAACATATTTAAACTATCAAGGTCAAAATATTTATTGAACAAGAGAAAACAGTCTTTGTCATTGATAGAGATATTTTTCCACTAACAAACAACAAAAGAAAGAAAAACATTCAAACCATGAGAAAAAAAACAAAAAAATCCCTAATATGGGTCACTAAGAGGGTACTAGAACTAGTTTAGGAGTCAGAAACTAGGAGTCCTAAGGCTTGGAGGAACTGGAGGGTCGAGTTTGGAGAAGACTCAGCATATTCAGAAGAATTCAGAAGAATTCCATCATTCTTCTCCTTTTCATTTGCAAGCTCAATTCTGAGACCATCTCTCTCAACTTCCACTTCAATCACATGAGCCCGGAGCCTAGAAATTTTAGCATCCTTAGCAATATATTCCTGAACAAAAGTCCTAAATCTGCTATTGATGGGTGTCCTCGGGGATGAACCAGGTTCAACTAGGATCGCATTGAATAGATAGTCACAAGCAAAAAGAGTTTTGACGCCAAGTGTTCTTTGCTCGAGGCCATTTCCCATTTCTTCAGAGGCACATTGAGTCTGTCCATAACAGTGATTAGTTTGAAGAAATATGGAGTGGCATGAGCTTTGGAATCATTAATGACCATTTCTAGCAATTTGATTGTGAGTGCAGGCCAGCTGATTTGCATTCCCCTTTCAATGTATTCCATAAGAACAAGATCCATGTAGTTGATAGTGTGCCTTCACTCCTGTCTTGGCAATAAGCATTTTTTGGCAAACTCAAACACCACCTTGTGTTGAGACCTCATCTTACTCTTCTACAGAGCTATGGCTTCATTCACATCCTCAGAATCACATAATATTTTGGTGATTTCAAGAGCAATGAGGAGGGAGTCCTGCCATAGCCACCTTTTCCTAGTATAGTCATCAAACCCTTCAGAGGGTATGTCTAGAATCTCTCCCAGTTTCATAACATCAAACTGCACTTCAACTCCCTTCACCTGGCTACTAACAACTCCATACTTAACAACAACATTTTCCATAAATTCAATCAACTCATTTCTAGCTAGCCTTACTTCCATATGAAGGACCATGTCCTTCAATCCCTGAGTAGCTAAACAGTCTACCAATCTCATCATATCTGGTTCCACCAGGTCCTTCAAATGTCTACCTTTCAAGATTTTTCTTCTGCCAAAAATGGAAAGCTTGTCCTGTTATATCTCAAATTTATTTTCTTCTTCTTTTTCTCCACTCCAATCATCACCTAAGACTTTGGTTTGTTTGGCTTTCACTGCAGATGATTTTATTTTGGCTAGTGAGGGTTCAACAACTACATGCACAAATGATGATTTCTTGGAGGAAGTCTTTAGTTTCTTAGGCTTGGGCGTAGGAACCTCCAATGTTGTACCCCTCTCTTGATGGACCAGTTCCATATCCTCTTCCTTAACAGTATCTGAGGATTATGCAACATTTCCCTTTCCCTTGTCCATTTTCTTTTTCTTGCTTTCTTCTAAAGCCATTTGTAGATCAGTTTCACTCTGTTTTGCCCTGCTTCTTATGGCTCTACCCCTAGGCACTAAAGAGTAGTAGGTGTTTGGAATGAGGCGTTTCTTTTATTGGATGGCTTGGGAACCATTAGGGCTTTTGGTGTGGTAGCTTTGCATTTCTTTGGGTCACAACTTGCCCCAATCCTTTTGAGAAGATCAGCCAAGGTTTCATCAGTAGATGAAACAGGTTCATCTCTTTGTTTGCTTAGATGAATCAACCCCTCAGCTGCTTTCCCACAACAACTTCCCCCTAACTTCATGCCACATTCTTCTACAACCCCACATATAGCAAGAAATGCTCCCTTCCATTTTCCCATCTCTTCACCACATGAACCATCTCTCTCTTTTTCTTTTTCAAATTAATTTAACATCCTCTCTTACTCACCTCAGGAAACTCAACATACCTAATGGGTCCAACCAAAACAAACCTAGTCTCTATGTTTTCAACTACATAAGAACTTACCTCAGAAGAAGATTCTTGAGTCTTTTCAGAGTTAGAAGACCTATGTCCATCTCTTTTAGTCACAGATTGAAAGGATTCAAACTCAGAGCTAGAATTAGAATTTGGAGCCGAGCTTTCTGTTACTTGTCTATCTTTCAAATTTTCATTTAAAACCATCCTTAGCGCCCCGAGAAACTACAGTTTTGAGAAAGCATTTTCTGCCATCGAAACTAGATTTTGGAGATACACATGATAGAGTAGATGAGGATGAATTTGAGGGAGTTAGTGGTAGAGGAGTGCAAGGATGATCTTTTGGGTTAGACATAATTCTTTATTTCTTGAGGGGATTTGGGAATTTTGGAGAAGAGATTAATTAGGATTGAAGAAGAATTTTTGAAGATTTTTGAATAATGAAGAATACTGGAGATGTGGTGTGTATTTAAATAGAATTAGACATTAATTAATTAATGATAGCTTTTCCAAGGGTCAAATAGAAGTCTAATCAAATTAAAATTTCAGAATTTTAATGATTATTTTTCTTCCCTACATATTAGGAAAAAATTACGGCTTTAGAGTTCTAGATGGATGGAACTGGTTCAATGCTCAACTGATAGAATTTTCTAGGAATTTGACAAGTATAGGACTTCTTCTCATGATTGAATTATTAATCTTTCTAATTGTGTAGAGTATAGAAAACATACCTGACCTTTCATAGGAACCCATACTGATGAACTGGGTTCTTCATTTAGAACACTCTTGAATGTGCCTCAAATGCCATAATAGAAAAAACTTTGTAAGAGATCAGTGAGTCATATATACACATGCCACAGTAGTATACTATTTAAAGTATGAGACTCAGTAAGAATTAATCTAGATATTTATACCAATTTAGAATTCCTAGACAAATTGTTTTTCAATATATTTGTTTTTCAATGTTTTCATTGTGTATTCTGAGCTAGGATTATTAGGAGATCTTAATAATCCCTAATTTTAACCTGTTCCTCTAAAAGTTTTCTCTACTCAATTCTTTGGTGAAGATGTCAGCAATTTGATTATCAATACCACAGAATTTATGGAGATCTGACCTTTCTCATAGTTATCTCTTACAAAATTGTACCTAACATCTATGTGCTTAGTCCTTTTATGATGAACATGGTTCTTTGTCATACTTATAGCACTAGTGTTATCACACAATATAGGAATGCAATCAACTTCAATTCCAAAGTTTACTAGCTGTTGTTTAATCCATAGTAATTGAACACAACAAGAGGCATCAACAACATACTCAATTTCAGTAATAGATACGGCCACTGAGTTTTGCTTTTTGTAGCCCATGACACAAGACATGAACCAAGGAAGTGCGCCATACCTGAGGTGCTCTTCCCATCCACTAGGAAACCTACATAATTAGCGCATGTCCTATTAGATTTAAATTACTACCTTTGGGATACCAAAGACACAGATCAGTGGTACCTTTCAAAAATCTCGGTAATTGCTTGACATCAGACAAGTGAAAGTTTTTGGATATTCCTGAAAACGAGAATAAAGCCCTACACTAAAAATAATGTCAGATCCGCTGGCAGTAAGATACAAGAGTGAACCAATCATACCCCTATACAACTTTTGATCAACTGATGAACCAGGTTCATCAATGTCTAATTTAGTGGCAGTTGCAATAGATGTATCTATTTCTTTTGATTCTTCTATGTTAAACTTTTTGATAAGCTCTTTTGCATACTTCTACTGATGGATCATGGTTCCATTAGGAATCTGTTTGATTTTCAATCCTAAGAAGAAGTTAAGCTCACCCATTATACTCATTTCAGACTCAGTCCCCATTAATTTTGCAAAGTCCTTACTTAGCTTATCAGTGCTGCCCCCAAAGACTATGTCATCAACATATATTTATACCACCAAGAGATCCTTACCTTTTTCCCTTATGAATAAGTTTCTATCAATTTTACCTCTTTTTGAACCATCCTCTAGTAGGAATTTGGACAATCATTCATACCAGACTCTTGGAGCCTACTTGAGTCCATATAGAGCCTTGTCTAACTTGGACACATGCTCAGGACATTCCTTGCTCTCAAACAGTGGAGGTTGTTTCACAAACACTTCATGTTTCAGTTAGCCATTCAGGAAGGCAATTTTTATATCCATCTGATTAAGAGCGAATTCCATGTGTGCTGCAAAAGCTATGTGGAGTTTGATTGCCTCTAGTCTTGCAACTGGAGCAAAGGTCACCTCATAATATATGCCTTCCTCTTGACTATAACCTTGGACTACCAGTTATGCGTTGTTTCTTGTAACTGTTCCATCTTTATGAAGTTTGTTTCAGAAGACCCAATTTGTGTCAATGACTGATATGTTGGGTCTTGGAACTAGATGCCAAAATTGACTTCTGTCAAACTGATTGAGCTCATCTTGCATTGAATTTACCTAATCTACATCCTGCAAAGCCTCAACAAGACATTTATATTCAATAAGAGATAAAAAGGCATCAAAACACACAGATTCTTTAATTGTGATCTAGTTTTGACTCCAGATGTTGGATCAGTGATAATGTTCTCAATAGAATGAGAAAATTGATACTTTTGAGGTTTCAAAACCAAACTGGTTTATGCTACATGTTTCTCCCATGTTCAGGTGCTATGAAACAGAGTCATGAACTGGTTCTTTTAAGGGATTTATATCAATTCCTCTTTGATTGGTTCCCCATGTCAGGTTGCCCCCGGATGGAAAAACCTTTTGCATCACATGTTCCTTCTATTGGTGCCACTTTGACTTGTGTTGAGGCTTCGGCCAAGACCTTTACCAATCCAATGGCTTCATCTGCATGTTCATGTCTTTGAGAAAGAATGTTAGTTTCATTAAATACTACATGTACACTTTCTTATACACATAAAGTTCATTTATTGAACACTTTATATGTTTTGTTAAGTGTAAAGAATATCCTAAGAATACTCTCTCATCTCTTCTGGGACACAACTTACCTAGGGAGTTTTTTCCATTATTGTGCATTAAACATTACATCTGTCGACGCCCTCCTTTTTCAAAAGCGAAATTGGGTCTCACGACATTATGGGCAAAACAACTCTCATTCCTGTTCGGGAATTGGGTTATGGAATTTGAAGAGTCGCCACCTAATGATTATAGTGCATTAGGACACTTTTAAAGATGAGAGGAGTATTTTGAAAGAAAACTAGAGATCGGGTAAGGGCTTGAGATTATCTCGAGGGGAAGGTGTTAGGCACCCCCAAGATCCACAAATGTGGTTCCCGACCGTGCTAATTGTTACATTAACAGAAGATGACACAAGTAGACAAATAAAGTGCACATGTATTCACATAAGTTGGAAGGTAGAAAAGGACATAAGTTATAAATAATAAAGGACTAGTTTGAAAAGCATTAATAGAGGAAAGCATTTCAAATAAAACAAATGAAAAGAAGGGTCCTAGGTTTAATTATAATATGGATCATTCGATGCAATATGCTGCACATATTCCCAAAGAGGGATGGCTTTATGATATTATCGCATCGTCATCATCTCTATATTCTACCCTTCCCACCCCGTTAAGGTATTTAAACGCATGAGTATCATTTACTTATAGCATGCTAATACCCGTCCCAACCTGTTAGTCTTGAGGTACTAGGACTTCTAATCCTAAGAAGGGGGAAGAGAGAGATATGGTATATATATGGAGTTTCCAAAGGTAAAAAATACTAGAGCGACAATCAAAAACAAATAGCATAGAATAGACACACAATTAAACGGTTAAAGGTACAATTAAACCCCGTACATAACAACAACTAGTTTAGCATGACATCAAGTACTGATTTGGTCTAAAAAAAAAAGTTAAAGAGCAGGCAGAGTGCTTTGACACATGAAAGTTAGATAGAAAATCTGCTTTGTGCGCTCCGTGTCCATTAATAAGAATTGACAAGTTTTTCTTTAAAATCAGAAGAAGACGTTGGTTTAAGACAAGAATATGTTAAGAGGGATTGAGGTGACAGGAGGGTATAGAAATGGCTTACATAATGTTTGAAACAACGTTTGAACCATTAGACTTAGGCATACATAATGTTTGAAACAATAGATTTACTATTTTTAAAAGACATTGCAAGTTCAGAGTGAGGTGAAAGGGGCAGACCTCGTCCCGATTTAAAGTAACAGACTTAGACGTTTCTAAGCACTGGACATACACATTGATCTTTATTCGTTACTTCCTTTTTTACAAGTTTGGACGACCTACTATTATGCCTAGTGTTTGCATGGTTCCTATAGGCATATTTTCTAGATGAGATTATGAGAAAGCAGACCTATAAGCATGGTTTCTATTATGAAACTGTATGAATGCAGACCTGTAGACATGATTTCTATTATGAAGTTGATGCAATAACGAGAAACCTATAGACATGATATCTATATGAGATTGATGCAATAATGAAAGCCTATGGACACGATATCTATATAAGATGCAAGAAAGTAAAGCCCCATAGACATGGTAACTATATGATATTGATGTAAGAAAGTAAACCCTATAGACATGGTAACTATATGATATTGATGCAAGAAAGTAAAGCCCTATAGACATGGCAGCTATATGATATTGATGCAAGAAAGTAAAGCCCTATATACACGGTAACTATATTATACTGATGCAAGAAAGTAAACCCTCCCATATTCCCCTTCACTAGATCCCCCAAGTTCTTTTATTACAAGAATCTGGACAGGAAAATAACATTAAAAGAAGTAAGTAAATACATCAATATTACAACAGGCCTGAAGAAGCGCAAAGCAACTTTAATGTCAAAGGTATGCTTTTACCAAATCCTAGCTCGCAAATCCGAGGCATGCTCTCTAGAGTAATGCAAGTGTGGAATTACTAGCCCCAAGGAATCCAAGTTCAGAGGAGACTCATTGGCCCCTAAGCATGGCTTACCAGAGAGGGGTAGAACTTAAGGAACTAACAATAAATGTAAAGGAGATAGATAATAGGGAGACCATCCTATGAAGTGGTCATACCTAGCCTACTGAGTGAGACTGGCACACCCCAGACTTCTTACAAGGGTTAACAAACAAGTGCAGACTTGTAAACAAGTCAGACAAAGGTCTGAATGGTGATTAGGACACTAAAATGCCTTTGTCAAGGCTCAAACACATAAGATAGGGATGGGGGATGTGATTGCTTTTGAGTCAAGAATGTTGACAGCCTTAGTTCTAGACTAGAAATGGCAATAAAGTGCCACCCTTATCCAGAACAACTCAGATACAAACAAGGAGCAAAGGGAGAGGGGAGTCATATAAAAAGTACTTAGCAGAGAAGATTAGATTGAAGCACAATAATGAACAATGCACAAGCAAAGGAAAGTATTTAACATGCTGGACTTAATAAAACACTGAATGTAAGCAACCAAAGGGAAAGGGAATAGGGATTAACATGCTGTAGTTTGAACTAAAGGTATAATCAGACAAGGATCAGGGTTCAGGATTATCCTGAGCACAAACAGACAAGGGGACAAGGGGAAGGGACTTATCATGAAACTTAACTGAAGTACACAAAATAGGTGAGGTAGCATGATAAACTAGGGAATTAAACATGCTAGTACTCATATGAATTACAGAAACAGACAAGGGGATAAGGGGACAAGGGGAAGGGATTTAACATGCAAGCTTAACTGAAATAACATAGCAGACAAACAAAAAGAGAGAACAAACAGATAGTTGAAAGTTAATAAATGATGTTAGGAGCCTACCAGTACAAACTTGAGTAACAAAATAAAGAGAATCCTTATAATTAGCCTTGGCTTTCAGCCAGCTAATCCTTAGCAAGAGAGCAAGTAAAAGAGAAGGAATGTAGAAGATGAGAGTTTTCATTGAGAATTAGAGAGTACTCTTGTTTTTCAGTGTCTCTTAGTGAGAAAAAGTGAAGGCTAATTTATAGTTTGAAAGAGATGCAACACTTAAGGAGCGAAAATATTCAGCAGCACCAATCATACAAAATTAATGAGAAGGTTCCCATTAACTAATGAACCAGGGTGAAATAAATAAACCTTTGGTCTAATTTTGGAAGGAAAATCGCGTATTAATCAAAGAATATAGGGTAGATCCATGTAAAGAAATTGAAAATTACACGAGTAAACATATAAGGCAGGTAAACAACTAGAAAATCAAGGAATCGAGATACTAGATGATTAAAAACTAGTCAAAAAATAGGGGTTAATTAGAGAATCAGACAGCTGTACCAAATCAAGTTTTCCAATTAGGGTTTGAGAGAAGGGGAAATGTGACAATATAAAAGAGGTATAGGTTAGAACATACAAAAACTAGAAATAGAAAGTAAGCACATAGCAAAACACCCAAAAAAGAAATTACGCGGTTAGGGTTTCACAGAGAAAGAAAGATGGAAAATACCTTGAGAAATTAGGGTTTTCGTTACAAATTAGAACATAAGAAGTATAATAGATGACGACGAACAAAAGCGGAATAACATACAAAAAGCATGGAATACATGAACTGAAAACCCTGGAAAATAACTGTAAAGTACAACACCTTAGAGTCATGGTGGAAAGTGCCAAAAATCATAGAAAAAAATAGAGAAGAACACTCAGTAACAAAGAACGAGTAGAAACTAGAGAAATCATGGAAAGTCGTAGAAACCCTAGGTTTAAAAAGATGAACATTTTGAAACACAAATAGGCGAAGAAGAAGTGAGTAATATTTTGAAATCTTTAGAAAATCACCAGGACTCAGAGGGGATCATAAAATAAACACAGAGAAGAACCTCGAGAAATTAGGGTTTTCAGAGAAAGGTCACAAACCATCGAGAAAAGCCTGGAATGGACTCGTCGGAGCCGACAAAGGACTCAGAGCCTTAAGACTTGCCGGAGAAAGCCTGGACACAGCGGCAAAACCCATTGGAGGACCTGTGGTCCAACCACCCTTGAAATGCAGCTCCGATCTTCGAACCCAAGGACCAGGAGAGGTGAAGAGTCAATGGGTGAAGGAGTTTCAGGTCTTGGATGGCCATAAGCACCGGCGAAGTGAGCAGGAGGCGACTAGGGTTTTCAGAGAACCTAAAGAGCATTGGGAGTGAAGGCGACATGTTGGTAAAAATTATTGTAGGGTTAAGGGTTTGGGGGGTTTAATTTGGTAAGTCAAAACATGAGCCGTTGATCTGTAAGATCAACGGCCAGGATTAGTAAAAGAAGTGGGTGGGTTAAGTTTAGTGGATTTAGGTCGGGTCAAATAGGGGTTAAATTGGGGTTGGTTCTGAGTTCAATTTGGGCTACAATTTCAAAAATAAAATGGCTTTATTTAAAATAGTCATTTTCCCAATTTAATTTTATAAAAAATAGTATAATTTTTTGTAAAGATCTAATAAAATTACTGAGTTAATAAAATATATTTAGGAAGCAACAAAAAATATCAGGAACGATTTTGTACTTGAAATACTCATTAAATTAAGAAATAGGCTAAAATTGCAATTTAATGCAATTTTAGTTTAGAAAATACCTAATGGCTTTATAAAAATCTGAAAAAATTACAGAAATTATATTTTTATGTAAATAAGAGAATAAAATAAATTATTTATTAAATAACAAGTCTTGAGGTTAAATATTAGATTTTGTAGTACACAATAAGTTGTAAATTGGTTTTAAAAATGCTTGAAAAATTATAAAAAAAAAGTACCAACCTTTTGTGGTTGCTTATATAAGCATTGACAGGCTATTTTGAAAGTATTTTGGGTAAAAAAATACACAGGAAAAAATTGGGTATCAACAGCTGCCCCTCTTTACTCGAGGAGGATGAAAGAGTTGTCGGATAAAGATAAGATGGCCAATTTTGACCGGAAATGACAATTGTACGAGATTTCGACTGTGCTCTGGCTTCTGAGCTGCCTATATATCCCTGGTTTTGCAAGAATCAAGTTGTATGTGGTTTAGGAACCTTTGGCAGAATATGCCAATGAAAATTTTTGGAAGAGGCGGACGCAACGGGGCTCCAGTTTTGTCAACGGTTCGGAGATCGGACGGTTACTAAAAATTGGAGCGCGATCGCTCCTGCTGAGACTACCATGCTGACCGGTGTACCTGCAAATGAACGATGTGCGGATAGTTTGCATAATATGAACTTGATGGAAGTTCCCATTGGCCCATGAATGCTGTCTTCGGACGATTAGGATGACGTCCTCAAACTACAACGTTCGGGATATGAAGAGCATGAAAGTAAAGATTCACAAGCCATGAAATGGTGTTCTCGTGCCATGAAGATGGTTCCTTCGAACTTTGACACCATTTAATAAGTTGGCGATGTTTCAGCCGATGAAAATGTGGCAATATTTCAGCCGAATGAATGCAGAGGGTGGCGATTTTTCAGCCGAGCAGGAATTTAGAATGTAGGGTGGCAATATTTCAGCCAAAGTGAAATAGGGTGGCGATATTTCATCCAAAATGCAAAAATAAGGGAGGCAGAGCTTAAACCTCAAAAGGCAGAAGATAGCCGTATGCAATTCAAGAGATGTAGATGGAGACAGAGCTTAGTCTCGAAAGGCAAAAAATAGCCTTATGCAGGATGAAGGTAGAGCTTAGCCTCGAAAGGTAGAGAATAGCCTTATGCAATGATGGAGGTAGAGCTTACCCTCGGAAGGCAGAGAATAGCCCTATGCAAAAATGCAGATCGAGACAGAGCTTAGTCTCGGAAGGCAGAAAATAGCCTTATGCAGAATGGAGGTGGAGCTTAACCTCGGAAGGCAGAGAATAGCCTTATGCAAAAATGCATATAGAGACAGAGCTTAGTCTCAGAAGGCAGAAAATAGCCTTATGCAAGATGGAGGTAGAGCTTAACCTCGGAAGGCAGAGAGTAGCCTTATGCAATATGGAGGTAGAGCTTAACATAGGAAGGCAGAGAATAGCCTTATGCAAGATGGAGGTAGAGCTTGACCTTGGAAGGAAGAGAAAAAGCATTATGCAATGCAAGAATACTAATGGAGACAGAGCTTAGTTTCGAAAGGCAGAAAATAGCCTTATGCAAGATAGAGGCAAAGATTAACCTCGGAAGGTAGAGAATACCCCTATGCAAGAAACGCATATGGAGACAGAGCATCGTCTCGAAAGGCAGAAGATAGCCTTATGCAATGCAGAAATATAAAGGAGAGGATGGTGGTGATTTTTCTTAGCTGGTAGATGATTGCGATATCATGACTGCTTGGGGATTTCGACCCTTGGGGAACAATTGCATTATCGACTTTCCCTCCATTCAAAGAATAATCATGAGTCCTGTAAGGGGGAGGTTAGTTTGCATCCCTCGACTCGTGGCGTCTTGTACCATTTGGTGTAGCGTTGCTTAACTATAGTGATCCAAATGATTTTATGCGAATTTTGGCACACATGATGCAAATGTATGTGTATAAGTAAAGCAAAGGATAGTTTTGTGTTATGATGAACCAGAACTGCAACGTGGTTCAAGGCATGGCAACCTCGCTGGCTCCGAAATTTTGAGGATCCTCCATACAATTCTGTCCCAGTTTACTGAGCTGGCGTTGTTGACGGTGGTGCTAAACGACTGAAAGCGGATTGATCTTGGAATTTTGAGGGTCCTCCTCAAAATTCTACCCCAGTTTACTGGGTCGCAGCTGATGCAAAAATGGACAAGCTGACTCGGAATTTTGAGGTTCCTCCTCAATATTCTGCCCCAGTTTCAAATGTAGGGAAAATGGAATTTTATGAATGATGTGACCGAACCCATAGGGCTTCCTACGTATCCTCTCTTAAACGAGAATTAGGTCAGACGTAGTTCAAATTACATAATAAAGAAAATCATATTGATTAAATGTAATATCTCTTCACTGCATCGAAGTGGATTGGTTTTGGCAAGATTTCTCCATCCATTTCTCCAAGAATTAGGGCTCCTCCAGTTAGAACCCGGTGAACCATGTATGGACCTTTCCAGTTGGGAGAGAATTTCCCCTTGGCTTCGTCTTGATGTGGAAATATCTTCTTCAACACCAGCTGCCCTAGTGTAAACTTCCTTTGTTGAAATCTCTTATTGAAGAATTTGGACATTCTGTTCTGATATAACTGACCGTGACAGACAGCGTTCATTCTCTTTTCGTCTATAAGGGCTAGCTGCTCGTATTGAACCTTGACCCATTCTGCGTGATCTAGCTTAGCTTCTTGTATGATTCTCAATGATGGAATTTCTACCTCGGCAGGAATTACCTCCTATGTACCGTAAACTAGCATGTAGGGAGTTGACCCGGTTGATGTGCGAACTTTTGGACATATTGGATGCAAAAAGCTCGTTTGGAGGTACCTTTATCATATCTACATATATCTGACAACGGTGGAACTTTTGGGCATATTGGATGCAGTCCATCTCCATAGTCATCTAGAATTACCCAGCTCGGAGTATTTTCTGTGCTAGGACAAAACCTTTCATGTGCGTTCCATAGGTCCCTAAGTGCACTTCCTCCAATAAATTGGTTGATTTGTCGCATCGACACACCTTAATAGTCCCAAATCAGGAGTCGTCCTATACAAGATTCCTCCGCTGTGAAATAAATTGTTGGACAACCTTCAAAGCGTGGTCTTCTGAGTAGCATTAGCAAACTCTGGATATTACCCTATTGTAAGGTACATTTTTATATCGTGGAACCAGGGCTTTCCGTTGACTTCTTCCTCAACATCTTCACAATGAGCCGCTTGATCCTAAATCTTGACCTTGATAGGGTCAATGAAATTTGTGTCTGGATGCTGAATCATGGATGATTAAGTGGCAAACGCATCTGCGAACTCAATCTATATCCTTGGAACATGCTGGAATTCCATTTTTCTGAACCTTTTTCTCAACTTGTATGTGGTGCAAGTAAGGGAGTATCTTGGAATTCTTGGTTGCCCATTCTTCTCGAACCTGTTGTATGAGTAAGTCTGAATCCCTGATCACTAGCAGCTCCGGGATGTTCATGTCAATGGCCAGTTTAAGAAACAAAATGCAAGCTTCATACTTGGCCATGTTATTGGTGCATGGGAACCTGAGTTTGGCGGATACATGGTAATGCTGGCCGGTTTCTGATACCAGGACTGCTCCGATACCAACTCCTTTGAAACATACGACCCCGTCGAAAAACATCCTTCAACTGTTATAGGATTCTGTAAATTCCTCTCCTATGAAATCTACTTCCTCATCGAGAAAATGAGTCTTCAATGGTTTGTACTCCACTCCCATAGGATTTTCTGCGATATGATCTACCAAAGCCTGTCCATAGACAATGTCGAATTCACTCAACAAGATTTACCACTTGGCGAGCTTGCCAGTGGGCATGGTCTTCTGAAAAATATACTTCAGTGGATCCATTCTTGACATAAGGTAGGTAGTGTAAGCACAGAAATAATGCCTCAGCTTCTGAGCTATCCAAGTGAAAGCACAACGGTGCGATCTAGCAAAGAACACCGAGCCTCACACGGGGTAAATTTCTAGCTGAGGTAGTAAATAGCTTGTTCCTTTCTCCCTATTTCATCATGTTATCCTAAAACACAACCAAATGCTCCATCCAAAACTGCGAGATAGAGCAATAAAGGCCTCCGAGGCTCAGGCGGAACCAGGAATGGTGGAGTAGACAAGTATTCCCTGATCCCGTCAAAAGCCTTTTGACATTCATCGGTCCATTTGGTAGCGGCATCTTTTTCCAACATATTGAAGATGGGTTCGCAGATGACTGTAGACTGAGCTATGAAGCGGCTGATATAGTTGAGTCTCCCCAGGAAACTCATTACCTATTTCTTGCACTTCGGCTTTGACAAGTCCTGAATAGATTTGACCTTTGTTGGATCCAGCTCTATTCCTCGGCGACTTACGATGAAGCCCAATAACTTTCCCGTAGGGACCCCAAACGCACACTTGGGGGGGTTTTGTTTCAAGTTAGACCTCCTTAGTCTGTTGAAACACTTTCGGAAGTCCTCCATGTGATCTGCAGCCTTCTTAGACTTAATGAGGACGTCGTCCACATATACCTCAATATCCTTATGTATCATGTCATGAAAGAGGGTAGTCATGGCCCTCATATAAGTAGCTCCCGCATTATTCATCCGAACAACATCATCTCGTAGCAATACATTCCCTAAGGCGTGATAAATGCTGTTTTCTCTGCATCTTCCTTCTCCATCCATATCTGATGATACCGCACAAAGCAATCGACGAATGACTGCAACTCATACTTGGGGAAGTTGTCGATCAAAATGTGTATATTTTACAAGGGGAAATTGTCTTTGGGACAGGCCCGGTTGAGATCCTGGTAGTAGACACAGAGTCTGACTTTCCTATCTTTCTTCGGTACTGGCAAAATGTTAGCTAACCAAGTTGATACTCTACCACTTGAAGAACTCCGGCTTTGACCTGCTTGGTAACCTCTTCTTTGATTTTTATACTCATATCTAGCTTGAATTTTTTGAGCTTCTGTTTTACCGGCAGACATGCAGGATCTGTTGGCAACTTGTGAGCGACAAGGATGTACTGAGGCCAGTCGTAGGACCATGCAAAGTTAGCCTCGTATTCTTTTAAGATCTCTGTATATTTCTCTTTTTCCGTTTGTGATAAATGCACGTTGATGCGCGTCTCTTTGACATTCTCTGTATCTCCCAAATTGACAACTTCGGTTTCATCCAACTTGGACTTAGGTATATTTTAAAAATTCTCGGCCTCGCTGACAACTTCTTCTGGTATATCATCCTCCTCTAAGTTTATGTCTGTTTGTTGATACCCAATTTTTCCCTATGTATATATTGCATCCAAAATTCTTTCAAGATAGTATATGTATGCATATATAAGCATGCCTAAGAATTTTGGTATTTTTTCTTGATTTTCAAAGGTTTCTTTTAATCAATTCAATGGCTATTTTGACAATATAAAGGCAAACATCATTTCCAAATTTTTATTATTAGTGCAAAATGTGTTTTATTTTCATATATCTTACAAGACATAATTTATGTAATTTTTTGCACATTTTTTACAAATTTATTAGGATTTTAAAAAGCCAATTACACAAAATTGCAATTATAGCCAATTTCGTAATTAACTGTGATTCATAGTTACAAAACCATTTTTGTTTTTTTAATCTAATTTTAATATATTATTAAATAGTTCCATGTTTTCATTTTTATTTTTAAATGATTTTGACTATTTAAAAAAATTATTTGGAAAAAATTGGATATTTAAACCATAGTCAAGATTTATTTAAAATATAGCCAAAATCAATCCCTATTTTCAGCCGAATATTCCAACCCAATTTTATGACCCATACCCTTTAATTTACCCAACCCGCCTCAGAATTAATCTGAGTCGTTGATCAAATAAGATCAACGACCCAGATCTCATTGCCATAATTATAATGAAATGACTCCCCCAACCTTTCTTTCTCACTCTATTTCTCTAACGGATGCTCTCTAACTTTTCATCTCTCTTGAACCTTCTGGTTCTCTCCATCTTCTCCGATAATGACCTTCGCCTCTATGGCTCACTCCTCCCTCACTTCTCTCGACCTCCAGCAACCATGGGGTCTTCGTATCACTATTTTCTCTCTAAAGTTTTAAGCGAGCAGCTTCCGCCATGAAAGAGGTCACTGGAGAATTATTTGGGTCTGTTTCCGGCTATTCTCCGGTGGTCTTTGTATGATGATGTCTTTTATGGCATTTTATACGGTTTCACGGCCAGGTTTCTCATTTCCCTAACTTATTTTTGCAAATCCTAATTTGCTTTGCCTAAATCTTAAACTTCTATCATTTTAAGTGATTTCCGGTTTAATATTTGTTTTCTACACTCCATCTCACTCGATATCTTTGATTAATTCGAGTTCTTCAAACGTTCTGCACCTGTTTTTCAAGACTAAGGTTTCTGGTCCCTTTTGCAAAATCGTTATACTTCTTGACTTTTCTTGAGTATTATGTGGTTGTTTGTGCTTATTTGTGTTATGAGTTTGTTTGTTTCCCTATTAATCCGAGTTCCATTGCTTTAACTCTTTGCTAGGGTTCAAACCCTTTACTACTTCCATGCTTTCTTGCCTGAGGCTATCTGATTTTCATGTCTGTTGTGTTTTATTGCTCCAATTGTTCATCGTTCATGCAATATTCTATTGATTCTGTGCATCTCTTTGAATCCCTAATTTGTATAAGTTTTCCTTAAAAGGTTCTTACACCGATTTTGAATTATTTCCTTACTTTTGAGATGCTCTCTATACTTGGCTGTCTCCGTGATTCTTTGACTAACATTCAGAAATTAATTGGTGTTTTCTTACTATATTTGTGCATGAACAGGCATTCAAATTTTCAGCATATATTTTCCTTACCTAAATTATTATGAATCTAACCCTTATGGTATATTATATGCTTGCTACTCTTACTAGGGTAAATTTAGTTAATTGATTCCTTTCCGTTTGGACCCTTTGTTTCTTACCGTTTGCCTTGACTCCTTAGTTAAATGGGTGTCCTAATACTAATTGGGTCTGATTGACACTAGTTCCTTAATTAATGATTGTTGCCTTGTTTGTGTACTCGTTTCTAGTACTATAAGTAATCCACCCATTCCCTTTGAAGCAGACGAACATATTACATATCTCTTATACACAGACACAAGTTCAAACTCTCTGAACTCTCTCTTTCAAAACACTCAATGTTCTCTCTTCCTCTACTGTTTCTACAGCCTCTTATTCTCCTATTTGAATACTCTATCGGCTGAATGCGAAGATTGAGTAATCTTGGCTGTGTATTTCTACAATACTAAGGTTCTACTACATTGCTTACTTGGGTTTTCCTGCTGCTCTCTTTGCTGCACACTGCTGTTCTCACCTTGCTGCTCTCATTCTCTGCATACTTAGCTCTCTTTGTGCACTATTGCTCATTATTAGTGTTTTCTATATTCTGCAACTGGTATGTACCTATTTAATATACAGTTTCAAAAACAACATGCTTTTACTAGTTTTGCACTTCTTCGTGTTTCTTGTGTGCTTTTACCTATGGTTCTGCTGCTCTTGTTGTCAATAGTATACACTTTCGAGCCTACTTAGCTTATATTAGCATGCTCCCCTTACCCCTTCCCGGTCTCAATGAATGTTTACTTTTCTTCATGCATTATTACCATGTGTCCAGGGCTGCTTGGCTAGTTGATTAGCCTAATACCTCTTCCTAAGGTTAAGTATATTGGGGTTTGGTGCAGTAAGAACTGAACCCTTATTTGTTCAAAAACTATGTCTGATTACTTGCCTTCACTATGTTTGACTGTGTGCGAGTAGATCCCTGTACTTATTTTTTCCCTTCCTATTTGCCCATGTTTGTATAATGCTCTGTTCTAATCTGGTTAGTATAAATGATTTTAAAGAATTCCTTTCAACTCTTCTAACTCTTTTAAACTATTTTCTAAACTGTCTCCCAAATCCTTCTGCTGTTTTCTTAAATTGACTCTCAATTGTTTTTAAGCTCTCTCAACCCTATCACAACTTCACTACTCTTCGAACACTAAGTTCTGCCCCTTAGTGCAAGCATTGCTTTGGGAGCCCTTGAGCACCCAATGAACTTTGATGCACAAGGCTGGCACTTCCACACTTGCACTTGTCTAATAATGACAGTTTGGTGCCTCGTATTGGCCAGGGGTTCAAACGAACCCTTAGGGAACTTTGCCGCACCCAAGCCTTGGTAATGGCTGTGAAACTCGAAAGAAGTGAGGATGGAGATATTGGGCCTGGCCGTAGGCTACCAATAGAATAACTTCTTTTTTTTTATCACTTTTGTACTCTTAATTACTTGGTCTATAATAACTTGTAAAGAGTAATGGGGTTTATAGTGAAATTGGGAGAATTATGCATGCTTAGTTAAGGGGAATGGGCAGAAAACATGTTATAGGATTTTACTTACCTATTTGCGCATAGAAATCATGATTTAGGACATGCATCTTCACATATAGAAATCTTGTTCTTTAGGACTCTTGCTTTTAGTTTGTTATAACACTAATTGATCCGTAATCGACGAGTCATCACCATCACGTTTAGATACTGTGCTTATAGGGCTTCATGTGCATTAGATATCATGCCATTAGGATTTTATTTGCAGCTGTTTAAATACTTCACTAATTTGGATAAAACTTGTTATCAACTCCTTGTTAAAACTGGAAACCATTGTATGCTCACCATTTAATAATGCTTAGGAAAACCTCAGGCCGGATAAAAAAACTGACTAACCACCTTTAAATCGTGTTCAAAGTAATCCGCATTTGTCTGAACTCGTTTTGTCTCTGAAGCTTTCTAATTTTTATACAAACTTATGTCCTATTTTAAAACTACCTATGCAAATGCTTCTACTGTATTTTTGACCAGAACTGGATTACTATTTTAAAGCTGTCTGAATACTGTAATAAATTTTGAAAGCTAATAACGTTCATTGTTTTCTTTACATTTCTGAAATAATTTTCCTATCTGTTCTTTTACTCTTCCTATAAAAAACTGTTTTACTAGGCATTTCCTAAATGCTTTTAATGACTTCTGCAGATTTCTAAAAAAACTTATACTGCCTCTTCTAAGTTCTGAATGTTTTTCTCTTACGTTCCTTTTCTGCAAACTCTCCATTTTTGTGTTAACTTATGCTCCGGTTTTTCGAAAGATTTTTCTTGCCTTATACCGTAATTGTGTTTGAGTCGTGCCAATTACGTGTCCGTTGTGGAGGGGTAAGTGAACCTTTATCTGTTTACATGATCCCTTTATATGCAAGTCCTATATGTTTTGTATGTTGCTTTTCAGCCTAGTCTCCCCCTATTTAAGAATAGTGATCCTAAGTGCCCTCTAGGATTTCTAGAATGGGACGGGTAACAACACGAAATAATTATTCGTGACCAATTCACACGTTTAAATACCTCAACGGAGTGGGAAGGGTAGAACATGGAGATAATGACGATGCGATAATATCATAAAGCAACCCCACATTGGGAATATGAGCTAGATATTGCATCGAATGATCCATATTATAGTCAAACCTAGGACCCTTCTTTCTCTTACGTGCTTTATATAAATGTTTTCCTGAAGCATTTCAAACTAATCCTCTTTTATTTCAAACTTATGTCCTTTTCATTAAAGCTCTCAAATTGGGTGAATACGTGTACTTCATGTGTCTACTTACTTCATCTTCTTTATAAAGTCACAATTAGCACGGCCGGGAACCACATTTGTGGATCTTGTGGGGTGCCTAACACCTTCCCCTCGAGATAATCTCAAGCCCTTACCCAAATATGGTTTCTCTCTCAAAAATACTCTCTTAAAGTGTCCTAATGCACTATAATCATTAGGTGGCGACTCTCCCAATTCCATAACCCAATTCCCAAACATGAAATAGAGTTTTTTGCCCATATTGTTATGAAACCCGATTTCGCTTCTTTTAGTGGAAAAAGGGGGACGTCGACAGCATGGCGACTCTGCTGGGACTTCTTTTAGGCTTTTAACACTACGTGTTTTTGTGACTTTATTGTTTCAATTATTTTTCACAATTAGTAACTTGTTTCTTCGTGTCTTTCCTTTTTCCTTTACAGTTTTACGGCTTTATTGTATTTATCTCATTTCAATGCCGTCTTTAACTTCGAGCATTCATTGTAGCCATTATCGTATGAACGCGAAAATACATGTACTTATTTCCTTGTTGTAATTTCATACTTCAACATCATTTTCTACTCGTGCCAAACAAATGCTATAGAAACGCTAATAATGAGTGGTTGTGCACTTCCAATACTTACCCACAAATTTGGCAAAGGCATATTTGCGGTAAAACCAGTCGATCAACGGTGTAGTTGACGGTTCCGCACCTTTCCCTCTTGAGTTGTCCGCTCAAGGGTACCTTGTCTAGTACTTCAAAGTACAAACGTTACTCCATTTAAATGTTCATGCATCATGCTCAAGCGTAGCCGAGTCAGTTATGATGTCCACACAATGATTCAGTAGGATGGCCTAAACCAAAAGTCCATCGGGTTTCCTCAAAACCCAAACGGACAATCACGTTATGTGCATTGATTTGGAGAATTACATATCTTTTGCTAATTATTGATTTAAATAGTCGAGTCCGGTGGGGTAAGGGCCTAACTCTCTGTTTTGCAGGAAATGAGGTACGAGGTCCCCAGGTTCGGTATAGTATCAAACATTCATCCTAAGTTGCTAAGTTGGTGGGACGATTTGCATGGTAGTGATCGGGTTGTCGTCCGCAAACACTTAGGAAATATTCCTTCACTTCTGGAAGTTAGGCCGGATAACAAGATCGTGGAAGCTGCTACTATGTTTTGGGATAGTGAACGGTCTGTCTTCCACTTTGTGGATATTGAAAAGACGCCGCTGTTAGAGGAAATTGGGGGTTTAGCCGGATTTCTTAGGGATAGCCTGGGGTTCCTCATGCCAGAAAATCGCAAAGATCGAGGGTTCTTGAAGATGATGGGGCTCAAAAAGAATCCAAATCTGACCAACTTGAAGGACTCCTACATATCCTTAGACTTCATGTATGAAAGATTCGAACATAGCAAATCATACCGCAATCAGATGGATGAGTTCGCCCTTACCTCTTTGAGGCACATGCATAGGAGGGCTTTTGTGTTCATGTTCTGTTTTTTGGGAATGGTAAATTTCCCGATGAAGAAGGCTAGGATCCATACAAGACTAGCCATGGTCACAAAAACTCTAATGGAGGGTATCGACGGCCAGATGTTCCGCATAGCACCCATGATCCTCGCAAAAGTGTACCGAGCCTTAGAGAAATGTCAGCAAGGAGCACCACACCTTTGAAGGGTGCAATCTACTACTACAACTCTGGCTCATTGAACATCTTCATAAAGGAGAGTATCGTTAGGAGATCGTACGCCGGGATTGGGATGATCACATTGCTTTCCATCATCCAAAGTGGATAACTTCATGCCAGATATGTTTTCTCACCTGGAAGACACCAGTGGATGGGTAGAACTATTAAGAAATCTGAGAGAAGAGCAGGTACAATGGATGTACGAGTGGTTTCCAAATGGAGAGTTTATCATTCATTCTAGGGATGCACCATTCCTCGTACTCATCGGCTTAAGAGGAACTTACCCTTATGTCCCTCTACCAGTAATGAGGCAAGCCGGGAGGAAGCAGATTATACCAAGAGTGGAAAAGATAAGTCATTACAGAACTAATTTCCAAGATGAAGATAGCCCACATAGTTGCCGAGCTCAGCATATGTGGCACTCCAAAATCATTCTAGAAAACGAATCTATGGAACAAGACAAGTATCAAATGGGGCATGCGCCACTTTATCCGGGATGGTTAGAAGATGATTATATTGGCTTGGGAAAAATAGGTTCCATCCATGGTCACAGGGTTATTGATGAGGAAGTTGCAGTAAAGGTCCAGTACAATAAGCTACACAAACGGATGTGAGAGTGCGAGAGTGAATATCGGGATGTACTAGAGGCTCAAGAAAATTTTATCAATGAATGGAAAGACATGGCTGTCCGAGCAAGAAACCGTTTAAGGTACTTGGAGCACGGTATAGTGGAGCTGGAAGGCAAGTTTCTGAAAAGGATCAAAGACTGTCAGGAAGCTGAAGGTAATGAAGATGGGCACTTAGATCGGGCTTACTTGTTGCTGGGACTACTTGAGCTAGTGAAGCTATATGACGGAGGCAAAGATACTGAATCTGGGGAAGGTCCTTCTGGGACCAAGTAGTTAGGATTTTTACTGCTTTTTTGATGTAATTAGACCATTGGCCATTAGTGACAATTTCTCTTATTTCAAACTCGTTCTATTTTCTATCGATAAAATGAGGCACTTGGTGTTATAAGTTCTCCAAATCATATGTGTCGCTAGGTGTACCTCGGGCACAACGAGTCACCCAAATAGGAAACAACTTATATTCTTGCAACAACGTGTTTAAATATAGCAAAGTTTGCTTTCTCAGAACCCGTACTAACTTTTTACCTTTTTTGTTTTTCTTTTAATTTTTATTCCCTCACCAAAGGTTAGTTTCTGCATTCTGGCACCATCAGCATATTCAACAAGATCTAAGGGTCCTCCTCCTCCTCCTCCTCCGAGTCCCCCGAGAAACAGGAACAAAGGAAAGATGGCAGATAATGAAGAAAGAAAGGAAATTGAAGGAAATTCTCAGGGTACCCCAAGCACCAAAGAAATTGTTGCTCACTTGGAGCAGACTTTTATAAGGTTTTGAGAGGAACTGGACCAGGTTCGGAGTTTGGCAAGTTTGTCCATCTCCCTTGCCGCTGCAGATGTCAACAATCAGGTCTCTGCACCTCCGCAGAAGACCCTAACCCAGCATTACTATTACGTATCTTGATGATGAACCAATGACCGTAACTTGCAATGAGGCTATACAACAAACAAACATAGAATCATAAGAAGATGATATACCAGAAGAGGTTGTCAGAGAGTTCGAAAATTTTGAGAATAGACCCAAGTCCAACTTGGATGAAACCAAAGTCGTCAATTTAGGAGATACAGAGAATGTCAAAGAAACGCGCATCAGTGTGCACTTGTCACAGACAGAGAAAGAGAAATATGTACAGTTCTTGAAGGAATATGAGGATATATTTGCATGGTCGTATGACGATATGACCGGCCTCAACACGTCCATCGTCCCTCACAAACTACCTACGGATCCTGCATGCCCCCCGATAAAACAGAAGCTCAGAAAATTCAAGGCAGATATGAGTCTAAAGATCAAAGAGGAGGTCACCAAGTAGGTTGAAGCCAGAGTTCTTCAAGTAGCAGAATATCCAACTTGGTTAGCTAACATTGTGCCAGTATCGAAGAAGGATGGGAATGTTAGAGTCTGTGTCAACAACCGGGCTAGACCCAAACACGATTTTCCCTTGCCAAACATACACATTCTGATCGACAATTGCGCTAAGCATGAATTACAGTCATTCGTCGATTGTTTCGCAGGGTATCATCAGATATGGATGGATGAAGGAGATGTAGAGAAAACGGCGCTCATCACGCCTTGGGGAATGTATTGCTACAGAATGATGCCGTTTTGGCTGAGGAATGCGGCGGCTACTTACATGAGGGACATGAATACCCTCTTTCATGACATGATACATAGAGAGATTGAGGTAATATGTGGATGATGTCATCAATAAATCCAAGAAGGCTTCAGGTCATATGGAGGACCTCCGAAAGTTTTTCAATAGACTAATGAGGTATAACTTGAAACTAAATCCCGCCAAATATGCATTTGGGGTCCCTGCAGGAAAGTTATTGGGTTTCATCGTACTGAGGAATAGAGCTGGATCCATAAAAGGTCAAATCAATTCATGAGTTGCCACCGCCGAAAAGTATGAAAGAGGTAATGAGTTTCCTGGGGAGACTTAACTATATCAACCGGTTCATTTCTCAGTCTACCGTCATCTACTAACCTATCTTCAAGATGCTGAAGAAGGATGCCGCAACCAAGTGGACCGATGAATGTCAAAAGGCTTTCGTCGGGATCAAGGAATACTTGTCTACGCCTCCAGTCCTGGTTCTACCAGAGCCTGAGAGACCGTTATTGCTATATCTCGCAGTTTTGGATGGGGCATTTGGTTGTTTCTTGGGACAACACGATGAAACGGGGAGGAAGGAGCAAGCTATTTCCTACCTCAGCATGAAATTTACCCCGTACGAGGCTCGGTATTCCTTGCTATAACGCACCTGCTGTGCTTTAACTTTGATAGCTCAGAAGTTGCGGCATTATTTTTGTGCTTACACCACCTACCTTATATCAAGAATGGATCCACTAAAATACATCTTTCAGAAGACCATGCCCACTAGGAAACTCCCCAAGTGGCAAATTTTGTTGAGTGAATTCCACATTTTCTATGTCACCCAAAAGGCAGTTAAAGGACAGGATCCAGCAGATCATCTCGCAGAAAACCCTGTTGAAGGGGAGTATGAACCATTGAAGACATATTTTCCCGACGAGGAAATAGCTTTCATAGGATAAGATATTGCAGAATCCCATGACGGTTGGAGGATGTTTTTTGACGGAGCCGCGAATTTCAATGGAGTTGGTATTGGAGCAGTTCTGGTATAAGAAACTGGTCAACATTATCCGGTATCCGCCAAGCTCAGGTTCCCGTGCACCAATAACATGGCCGAGTATGAAGCTTGCATCTTAGGGCTTAAACTGGCCATTGATATAAACATCCAGGAGTTGCTAGTGATTAGGGATTAAGACCTACTCATACACCAGGTCCGAGAAGAGTGGGCAACCAAGAATTCGAAGGTACTCCCTTATTTTCATCATATACAAGAGTTGAGAAAGAGGTTCAGAAAAATGGAATTTTAGCTTGTTCCAAGAATACATAATGAGTTCGCTGAAGCCTTAGCCACTTTGTCATCCATGATTCAGCATCAAGACACAAATTTCATCGACCCTATCCAGTTCAGAATTCAGGATCAACCGGCTTATTGTGCACATGTTGAGGAAGAAGCCGACGGAAAACCCTGGTTCCATGACATCAAAAGGTACCGAACAACAAGAGAATATCCAGAGCTTGCTAATGCTACTCTGAAGCGCACACTTCGAAGGCTGTCCAACGATTTCGTTTACAACGGAGGAATACTGTATCGAAGGACTCTCGATTTGGGACTATTAAGGTGTGTCGATGCGACAGAAGCAACCAAGTTATTGGAGGAAGTTCACTCAAGGACTTGTGGGCCACACATGAATGGTTTTTTTCTAGCAATGAAGATACTCAGAGCAGGATATTTCTGGATGTCCATGGAAAGAGACTGCATTTAGTATGTCCGAAGATGTCATCGCTGTTAGATAAATGCAGATATGATAAGGGTACCTCCAAACGATCTCACTGCAACGAGCTCGCCATGGCCGTTCGCCGCTTGGGGAATGGATGTAATCAGGCCAATCAAGCCTGCCGCCTCAAACGGACACAGGTTCATTCTAGTGGCGATTGACTACTTCACCAAATGGGTTGAAGCAGCTTCGTACAAAGTAGTAACCAAGAAAGTCCTGGCAGACTTTGTCCGAGATCGGGTTGTCTGTCGGTTCGGTGTTCCAGAGTCAATCATAACTGATAATGGTTCCAATCTAAACAGCGATCTGATGAAAGCGATTTGTGAATCTTTCAAGATCATACACAGAAACTCCACAACCTATAGTCCTCAGATGAATGGAGCCGTGGAAGCATCTAACAAGAACACCAAGAAAATACTGAGGAAAATGATTGAAAAGCATAAGCAGTGGCATGAAAAGTTGTCATTCGCTCTACTGGGATATCGTACTATAGTTCGCACATCATCCGGCGAAACTCCCTACATGCTGGTTTATGGTACAGAGGCAGTGATTCCCGCTGAGGTAGAGATTCCATCCTTGAGAATCATACAAGAAGATGATTTAGATGACACATAATGGGTTAAGGTTCGATACGAGTAGTTAGCCCTTATAGATGGGAAAAGAATGAACGCCGTCTGCATGGACAATTATATCAGAACAGGATGTCTATAGCCTTCAACAAGAGAGTTCGACCGAGAAAGTTTACACCAGGAGCTGATGTTGAAGAAGATATTTCCGTATTAAGATGTGGCCAAAGGGAAGTTGTCTCCCAACTGACAGGGTCCGTACATGGTTCACCGGGTTCTAACTGGAGGAGCCCTTATTCTTGTAGAAATGGATGGAGAAATCTGGCCAAAACCAATCAACTCAGATGCAGTGAAGACATACTACATTTAATCAGTATGCTTTTCCTTCTGATGTAATTTGAACTACGTCTGAACTGATCCCCGTTTAAGAGGGATACATAGGCAGCCCTATTGTTTCGGTCACATCATTAATAAAATTCCATTTTCCCCTACATTTGGAACTAGGGCATAATTTTGAGGATGACCCTCAAAATTGCAAAGCCGGTTTGTCAACTTTCAGATCAGCATCGACCCAGTAAACTTGGGATGAGTTTTTAAGAGGACCCTCAAAATTCTAAGATAAATCCGCTTTTAGTCATCCAACACTGCCGTCATCACAACCAGCCCAATAAACTGGGGAAGAATTTTGAGGAGGACCCTCAAAAGTCCGGAACCACCGAGGTTGTCGTGCCTTGAACAACGTTGTGGTTGTAGTTCATCATAAAACAAAACTATCTTTTTCTTATTTAATATACATGCATTTGCATCATATTTTCCAATAATTTTCATAAAATCATTTGGATCACTATCGTTCAGCAACGCTGCCCCAAGGGGGTACAGAGCGCCACAGGTCAAAGGATGCGAACTAACCTCCCCCTTTGCAGAACTCACAATTTTTCTTTGGATGCAGGAACCCAAGGTGTGAACAGGCATTGCAGGAGTGTTACAAAACAAAGCCACTACCAACCTGACAAAGGTTTACTATCTACATTCAATGCTACCACAACACTCATAATATTGCAATCATCTACCAGCTAAGACAATCATTGTCATCCTCTCCTTTATATTTTGTGCACCCTTGCATAAGGCTATTTTCTTCCTTCGAGACTAAGCTTTGTCTCCAACTTGCATTGCATAAGGCTATTTTCTATGTCTTTCAAGGCTAAGCTCTGCCTCCATCATTGCATAAGGCTATTTTATGCCTTTTGAGACAAAGCTCTGTCTCCATCTTGCATTGCATAAGGCTACTCTTTGCCTTCCGAGGGTAAGCTCTACCTCCATCGTTCCATAAGGCTATTTTCTGCCTTTCGAGACTAAGCTTTGTCTCCATCCTGCATTGCATAAGGCTATCTTCTAACTTCCGAGGTTAAGCTCTACCTCCTTCTTGCATAAGGATATTCTTTTCCTTACGAGTGTAAGCGCTACCTCCATCCTGCATAAGGCTATCTTCTGCCTTCCGAGGCTAATCTCTTCTTCCGACATTGCATAAGGCTATTCTTTGCCTTTTGAGGTTAAGCTCTACCTCCATCCTGCATAAGGCTATCTTCTTCCTTTTGAGACTAAGATCTGTCTCCATTCTACATTGCATAAGGCCATTTTCTGCCTTCCGTGGTTAAGCTCTACCTCCATCCTTGCATAAGGCTATTCTCTTCCTTCTGAGGCTAAGCCCTGCCTCCATCACTGCACAAGGCTATTCTCTTCCTTCCGAGGTTAAGCTCTACCTTCTTTATCTTGCATTTCGGCTGAAAATTGCCACCCTTTCTCATTTCGGGCCGAAATATCACCCCCGCATTTAAATTCTCGCTTTGGCTAACACGTCGCCATCCTTGCATTCGTTCGGCTGAAATATTGCCACCTTCTCATGGGCTGAAATATCGCCAATTTATTCAAAGGCGTCATAGTTTGGAGGCACCCATTTGTACTGCCCGAGAACGTCATTGCACGGCCTGCGAATCCTTACTTTTATGCTCTTCATATCCCGGACGTAATGTTCTGAGGACGCCATCCTAATCGTCCCAAGACATCATTAATGGTCTAATGAGAATTTGCACCACGTTTAAATTATGCAAAATATCCGCACATCGTTCATTTGCAGGTATACCGGCTGGTACGGCTATCTCGGTAGGAGCACTCCCGCTCCAGTTCTCTGCGGCTCGTCTGATTCTCGAACCCTTGCCGAATCTCAAACCCCGTTGCGTCTGCCTTTTCAAATTTTTATCGGCATATTCCGCCGATGGCTCCTGAACTACATACGACATGATTCCTGTAAAACTAGGGATATGTAGGCAGCTCAGAAACTAGAGCACGGTCAAAATCCTCCGACCATCGCAACTGCGGTCAAAATTTGCCATCTTATCTTTACACGACAACTCTTTCATCCTCCTCAGGCAAATAGGGACAGCTATTGATACCCAATTTTTCCCTTTTTATTTCTTGCACCCAAAATGCTTTCAAAATAGTATATGTATGCATATAAAAGCATGCCTAAGAATTTTGGTATTTTTCCTTGATTTTCAAAGATTTCTTTTAATCAATTCAATTACTATTTTGACAATATAAAGGCAAAAATCATTTCAAAATTATTATTTTTAATGCACAATATGTTTCACTTTCATATTTATGACAGGACATAACTTATGTAATTTTTTGCACATTTTTTATAAATTTATTCGGATTTTCAAAAGCCAATTACACAAAATTGCAATTATAGCCAATTTCGTAATTAACTATTTTCCATAGTTACAAAATCGTTTCTTTTATTTTTATACTAATTTTATATGTTATAATAGTTCCATGTTTTAATTTTACTTTTTAAATGATTTTAGCTATTTTACAAAATTATTTGGAAAAAATTGGCTATTTAAACCATAGCCAAGATTTATTTAAAATATAGCCAAATCAACCCCTATTTTAAGCCCAAAATTCCAACCCAATTTGATGACCCATACCCTTTAATTTACCCGACCCGCCTCAGATTTAATCTTAGCGATTGATTAAATAAGATCAACGGCCCAGATCTCATTGCCATAATTAAAATAAAACGACCCCAAAACCTTTCATTCTCACAAGCTCATCTCTCTATCTCTCTAACAGATGCTCTCTAACCCTTCATCTCTCTAGAACCTTCCGGTTCTCTCCATCATCTCCGATGATGACCATCGCCTCTCCGGCTCACTCTTCCCTCAGTTTTCTCGACCTCCAGCAACCACGGGGTCCTCGTATCACTGTTTTCGCTCTAATGTTTGAAGCCAGCAGCTTCCTCCATGAAAGAGGTCACTGAACCTTTATTTGGGTCTGTTTCCGGCTTTTCTCCGGTGGTCTTTGTACGATGATTACTTCTATGGCATTTTTACGAGTTTCACGGCCAGGTTTTTTCATTTCCCTAACTTATTTTTGCAAACCCTATTTTGCTTTGCCTAAATCTCTTAAGCTTCTGTCTTTTTAAGCAATTTCGGGCTAAATCTTTGTTTTCTACACTCCATCTCACTCGATATCTTTGATTAAGTCAAGTTTTTCAAACTTTCTGTATCTCTTTTTCAAGACTAGGGTTTTTGGCCCCATTTGCAAAATCATTATACTTTCTGACTTTTCTTGAGTTTTATGTGGTTGTTTGTGCTTATTTGTGTTATGAGTTTGTTTGTTTTCCTATTAATCCGAGTTCCACTGCTTTAACTCTTTGCTAGGGTTCCAACCCTTTACTACTTCCATGCTTTCTTGCCTAAGGCTCTCTGCTTTTCATGTCTATTGTGTTTTATAGGTCCAATTGTTCATCGTTCATTCAATATTCTACTGATTCTGTGCATCTCTTTGAATCCCTAATTTGTATATGTTTTCCTTAACAGGTTCTTACACCGATTTTGAATTATTTCCTTACTTGTGAGATGCTCTCTATACTTGGTTGTGTCCGTGATTCTTTGACTAACTTTCAGAAATTAATTGGTGTTTCTTACCATATTTGTGCATGAACAGGCTTTCAAATTTTCAGCATATATTTTCCTTACTTAAATTATTATGAATCTAACCCTTATGGTATATTATATGCTTGCTACTCTTACTAGGGTAAATATAGTTAATTGATTCCTTTCCTTTTGGACCCTCTGTTTGTTACTGTTTGCCTTGACTCCTTAGTTAAAGAGGAGTCCTAATCCTAATTGAGTCTGATTGACACTAGTTCCATAATTAATGATTGCTGCCTTGTTTGTGTACTCGTTTCTAGTACTATAAGTATGCCACCCATTCTCTTTGAAACAGACGAACACATTGCATATCTCTCTTATACAGACACAAGTTCAAACTCTCTGAACTCTCTCTTTCAAAACACTCAGTGTTCTCTCTTTCCCTACTATTTCTACACCCTATTATTCTCCTATTTGAATACTCAATCAGCTGAAAGCCAAGATTGAGTAATCTTGGTTGTTTATTTCTACACTACAAAGGTTCTACTACATTGCTTACTTAGGTTTGCCTGCTGCTCTCTTTGCTGCACATTGTTGCTCTCACCTTGCTCTTTGTGCACTATTGCTCATTGTTATTGTGTTCTATTGTCTGCAACTGGTATGTTACCTATTTCATATACAGTTTCCAAAACAACATGCTTTTACTAGTTTTGCACTTCTTCTTGTTTCTTGTGTGCTTTTACCTATGGTTCTGCTGCTCTTTGTTGTCACTAGTATACACTTACCAGCCTACTTTGCTTAGATTAGCATGCTCCCCTTACCCCTTCCCTGTCTCAATGAATGTTTACTTTTCTTCGTGCATTATTACGTGTCCAGGGCTTCTTGGCTAATTGATTAGCCTAATACCTCTTCCTCAGGTAAGTGTATTGGGGTTTGGTGCAGTAAGAACTTAACCCCTATTTGTTCTACATTTATGTCTGATTACCTGCCTTCATTATGCTTGCATATGTGTGAGTAGATCCCTGTACTTATTTGTCCCCCCCCCCCCCCCCATTTGCCTATGTTTGTATAATGCTCTGTTCTAAACTGGTTAATATAAATGGTTTTAAATAATTCCTTTCAACTCTTCCAACTCTTTTAAACTATTTTCTCAAACTGTCTCCCAAATCCTTCTATTTTTTTCTTAAATTGACTCTCAATTGGTTTTAATCTCTCTCAACCCTATCGCAACTTCACTACTCTTAGAACACTAAGTTCTGCACCCTTAGTGCAACCATTGCTTTGGGAGCCCTTGAGCACCCATTGAACTTTGATGCACAAGGCTGGAACTTCCACACTTGCACTTATCTAATAATGACACTTCGGGTGCCTGGTATTGGCCAGAGGTTCAAACGAACCCATAGGGAATTTTGCCGCACCAAGCTTTGGTAATGATAGTGACACTCGAAAGAAGTGAGGTTGGAGATCTTAGGCCTGGCTGCAGGCTCCGTATAGAATAACTTCTTCTTTTTTTATCACAGTTGTACTTTTAATTAGTGGTATGTAATAACTTGTAAAGAATAATAGGGTTTATAGTGAAATTGGGAGGGTTATGCATGCTTAGTTAAGGGGAATGGGTAAAAACAAGTTATAGGATTTTACCTACCTATTTGCGCAATAGAAATCATGCTTAGGACATGCATCTTCACATATAGAAGTTTTGTTCTTTAGGCCTCATGCTTTCAGTTTGTTATAACACTAATTGATCAATAATCTACCAGTCATCACCATCACATTCAGATACCATGCTTATAGGGCTTCATGTGCATTAGATATTATTCCATTTGGATTTTATTTGCAGCTGTTTAAACACTTTGCTAATTTGGATAAAACTGGTTAACAACTCCTTGTTAAAACTGGAAACCATTGTATGCTCACCATCTTTAATAATGCCTAGGTAAACCTCAGGCTGGATAAAAACTGACTAGTCACCTTTAAATCGTGTTCAAATTAATCCGCCTCTGTCTGAACTCGTTTTGTCTCTGAAGCTTTCATATTTTTATACAAACTTCTGTCCTATTTTCAAACTACCTATGCAAATGCTTCTACTGTATTTTTGTCCAGAACTGGATTACTATTTTAATGTTGTCTGAATACTGTAAAAAATTTCGACAGCTAATAACGTTCAGTGTTTTCTTTACACTTCTGAAATACTTTTCCTATCTATTCTTTTACTCTTCATGTCAAAAACTATTTTACTAGGCATTCCCCAAATGTTTCTAAATGACTTTTGTAGATTTCTAAAAAAACTTATACTGCCTCTTCTAAGTTCTGAATGTTTTTCTCTTACGTACCACTTCTACAAACTCTTCATTTCTGTGTTAACTTATGCTCATGTTATTCGAAAGATTATTCCTGCCTTAGACCTTAATTGTGTTTGCGTCGTGCCAATTATGTGTCTGTTGTAGAGGGGTAACTGAACCTTTATATGTTTACATGATCCCTTTATATGCAAATCCTATTTGTTTTGTATGTCGCTTAGAATTTTAGCCTTTGAACCTAGGGGTTCTTCCTTGTCTCCCCCTTTTAATGAATAGTGATCCTAAGTGCCCTCTAGGACCTATGGAATGGGACGGGTTACGGCACGCAATAAGTATTCATGACCAATTCACACGTTTAAATACCCTAACGGGGTGGGAAGGGTAGAACATGGGGATGATGACGATGCGATAATATCATAAAGCGTCCCCTCTTTGGGAATATGAGCTAGATATTGCATCGAATGATCCATATAATAGTAAAACGTAGGACCCTTATTTCTCTTACGTGCTTTATTTAAATGATTTCCCGAAGCTTTTCAAACTAATCCTTTTTTATTTCAAACTTATGTCCTTTTCTTTAAAGCTCTCAAATTATGTGAATATGTGGACTTCATGTGTCTACTTGCTTCATCTTCTTTATAAAGTCACAATTAACACGGCCGGTAACCACATTTGTGGATCTTGAGGGGTGCCTAACACCTTCCCCTCGAGATAATCTCAAGCCCTTACCCAACTCTGGTTTGTCTCTCAAAAACACTCTTTTAAAGTGTCCTAATGCATTATAATAATTAGGTGGTGACTCTCCCAATTCCATAACCCAATTCCCAAACGGGAAATAGAGTTGTTTTGCCCATAATGTTGTGAAACCTGATTTTGCTTCTTTTAGTGGAAAAAGGGGGGCGTCGATAGTGGGTTCACTATCAAGATACGTAACAGTAATGCTGTGTGAAATAAAGTAAATAGAAGAGAAACTAATAAATAACGAGATATTTGATAAATTTAAAATGCTTTTGATTAAATTCATAAATGTTCAAAACATTGGAGCTCTTTTGGAATGTAAAGGCAAATGCGGAAAATAAAGAAAAAAAACAAAGGAAAATATTCATGAATTTTGTTCATCCTTGCTACCCCGAAGGTTTCCAGGCGATGGTGATCCTGATTGACCAGTTGGTGAGCCGTTCTCCTCGGTTCACAGCCTGAATGGAAGGGCCTTCCTCCCCTTCCTCTTCAATGATCACACAACAGTCCATGCCCTCCAAAAATAGGTTCTTCATTGCCGCTAGAGCCTCGTCTTCTTATGACCCGTAGAGAGTGTCGGCTGGCTAAAATGTCTACTACAACTGAGGTACGGGGTGCTCCAGCGGGTAATATGGGCCGTGCCATGGTGGTGACCAGTTTTTGAATTCTAACCAAGTGTACTCGTACCCTAGTCCGAAGGTAGTACCATGTTTATTTAAATGGATAGGTTTGGTGATTCCTTGAAGATTCTTACCAATTCCTTTCCCTAGTTCATACCCACTCTAATTTATTATGCTTTCGACCTTGTTGCTCCACCATTTGTCCTTGTCCATTGTGTTGACCCGGTCAATATGATGAAATGTTTCTCCGTCTATCCTCCTTCTGCCTCCGATCATTGGAATAGTCTGGCGACTGTATATGGGGTTACTACCGCCGCCATGGATGATTACCTCCTGATTGTTCCATTCGAACTTCACGGCCTGATGTAAGGCTTATGCCACAGCCCCAGCGGTGTGGATCCAGGTTCGTCCCAGCAGTAAGCTGTAAGATGCTAGTACGTCGATGACTTGGAAGTCAACATCATACCAAGTGGGCCAATTTGCAAACACATGCTAATCTCCCTGAGGGTAGACCTCTGAGAACCATCAAAAGCCTTAACGATCATGGCCCCATCTATTATCTCATGCAACCGTTTGCCCAACTTCTTGAGGGTGATCAGTGGACAGATGTTGAGAGTGGAACCTGCGTCGACTAAGATTCTGGTGATGAAATGATCTTCACATTGCACAGTGATGTGTAATGATTTGCTATGACTGAGCCCTTCAGGTGGCAGTTTATCGTCGTGTAAAGTGATTTTATGATTTTCCAATACCTGCCCTATCATTTTTACCATTTCTCCTGCTGTTATGTTGCTCGGGACATAAGCCTCGCTCAATATCTTCATCAAGGCGTTCTTATCCATCTCGGAACTCTGCAGCAATGCTAAGATGTAAATTTGTGCCGGAGTCTTGTTTAGCTGTTCAACAACTGAATATTCCTTAGCATGTATTTTTCTCCATAGATCGTCAGGTCCAGTCTCCATGGGACGTCCAGAGGCCTGCTTGTTGGACTCAGCTAGGTGATATGGCGTGTATACTCTGCCTGTTCTAGTCATATCTTGCGCGGCGATTGCTTCACTTGTGCGTGCTTTTCCTTTCCTACACGCCTCGGCTGTGTAGTCCCAGGGTATGGCATTTATTTGAAATGAGGTTATGTCTGAAATGGTGACCAGAATGGGCACCTTTGGAGGTAACATAGCAACTTCGATTGCTGTAGGCGTTTTTGGAATCCCGAACTCCACTTCAATCGGCCTTGGCACCTTTGCACGAGGTGCCTCAAACTCAAATGGTACAGATATATTCACCACGTTGTCCTCAGATGGCTGAATTTGCACAACAATAGGATTAAGAGTGACCACTGGTTTCTTGGGCACATCTCCCTTAGATATCAAGCCAATCGACCCTTTGGGGTCCCAGTCATCTTCGATCTCAATCATGTATATGCCTTCACCTTTGTGGTCTGGTAGAGGGCTGTTACGAACACTAGGAGCATGCTCTTTAGCCACGATGACCTTATTTTCAATTAAGTTCTGAATTTTGTCTTTGAACGAGCGGCACTCGTTGGTGGTATGGCCCTCCATCCCCGATTGGTATGCGCAGGTTTTATTTGAGTTGATCCATTGGGAGGGGTTTTCAGGGGTTACATATGGGATTGGTGTAACATATCCGGCGGCTTTGAGCTTCTCATAAAGTTTGTCAATGAGTTCAGCAATAGCAGTGTACTGCCTGGGCGGTTTGCAGTCAAAGTTTGGTCTCGGTCGCGGAAAGTTTTGGCGGGTGGGCGGTAATAGATAGTGAAGAGGTTGGGAGTTGTAAGCTTTGTATACATATGCGGGTTGGGAATATACTGGCGAGGTGGGCTGATATGTTGGTGATGGAGATGTTTGGTAGACGGGATGTGGGTTTTGGTATGTAGGTGAAGGTGCTTGGTAATTCAGAGAGGGTTGGTATGTGAGTGGAGTTGGAGGGTAGGGATGGTATTTCATGGGAGAGTGGTTTCTTTGCGTAGCCACTACGGAGTTCACATCCTTCTTCTTTAATGTACCACCAGATTGCAAGGCTTTGTTGGTGGCTTGCAGTGCCTCAAGGTTAGTGACCATACAATTTTTAATTCCTTCTTCAATTCTTTCTCATAGTTTGATGATATCAGCGAACTTCTTCCCCTCTATCAGCATCAATCTCTTGTAGTACTGTGGGTCCTGAGCATGAACGAAAAATCTGTTCATTTGTTCTTTTTCCAAAGCCGGCCTGACTTTGGCAGCTTCCGACCTCGAACGAGTAGCATACTCGCAAAAGGTTTCAGTAGGCTTCTTCTTCAAATTTTGGATTTAGAACACGTTTAGCGCATTCTCAGTGTTGAACCTGGACCTATCCATGAAATCAGATGCCATGTTTACCCAACTAGTCCATTTCTTCGAATCTTGGCTGATATACCAAGATCGCGCATCACCTATCAAACTCCTCATGAACAGTTTCATGCAGATCTTCTCATCTCTACCAACTCCCACTAGCTTGTCACAATACATCCTGAGATGAACCCTGGGATCACCCGTACCATCAAACATATCGAACTAAGGAGGTTTGTACCCCTCCGGGAGTTCGACATTAGGTTAAGCACACTAATATTCATAATTCAAAGCTTCCACGCCTTGAACCCGACTAGTGAGTTTCATAAGTTCAGCAGCCAAGTTTTGAATGTGTGAGTTTGATTCTGACCTATCTTATATGGGCTGCGTATAGCATGGCACAGTATCTACAAAGCTAAGGGTATCCTGGTGGTTTGGAGCATTTTGAGGCTCATGGATGTGCGGTGGTGCATTGTTGCATACCTGGGTTGGAATCTTCTGTGGAGGTGCAGGGACCTAGTTGTTGACATCAGCAGCAGCAAGGGAGATGGACAAGCTTGCCAAACTCCAGACCTGGTCCAGTTTCTCTTGAAAACTTAGCAAAGTTTGCTCCAAGTGAGCAGCAGTTTCTTTGGTGATTGGGGTACCCTGAGAAGTTCATTCGATTTCTTTCCTTGTTTCATTATCTCCCATCTTTCCTTTGTTCCTCTTTCTGGGAGGAGTCGGAGGAGGATGAGGCGGAGGACCCTTTGATATTGTTGAGTATTCTGATGGTGCCAGAATGCACGAACTAACCTTTGGGGAGGGGAAAAAAATTAAAGAAAAATAAAAAGGTAAAAAGTTTGTGCGGATTCTCAGAAAGAGAACATTGCGGTATTTAAACACGTTGTTGCGAAAATGTAAGTCGCTTCCTATTTGGGTGCCTCGTTGTGCTCGAGGTAGGCCTAGCGACATATATGATTTGGAGAACTCGTAATACTGAATGCCTCATTTTATTGACAGAAAATAGAACGAGTAAAAATAGACTGTAATAAAGAAAAATTGTCATTAATGGCCAAGGGCCTTATTACATCAAGAAAGTAGTAAAATACTAACTGTTTGGTCCCAGAAAGACCTTCTCCAGATTCAGTATCTTTGCCTCCCTCGTACAGTTTCATCAGCTCGCGCAGTCCCAGCAACAAGAAAGCTCGAGCCAAGTGCCCACCTTCGTTACCTTCAGCTTCCTGACAGTCGTTGATCCTTTTCAAAAACATGCCTTCCAGCTCCACTAGACCTTGTACCAATTACCCTAAACGGTTGCTTGCGAGGAAAGTCATGCTCTTCCACTCATCCTGGGCCTCTAGCATTTCCCGATGTTCACTTTCACACTCTCTAATCCGTTTGTGCAATTGATTATACTGGACCTTTGCTGCAGCCTCCTCATAAATAACCCTGTGACCATGGACGAAACCCGTTCTTCCCAATCCAATGTGATCATCCTCTAACCACCCCGGATAAAGTGGCACATGCCCCGCCTGATACCTGTCTGGCTCCATAGACTCATTTTTCAAAATGATTTTGGAGTGCCACATATGCTGAGCCCGAAACCTGTGTGGGCTATCGTCATCCTGGAAATCAGCCCTGTAGTTACTCATCTTTTCCACCCTTGGTATTATTTGCTTCCTTCCCGCTTGCCTCATGACTCGGAGAGGGACATATGGGTAAGTTCCTCTTAAGTCGATGAGTACAAGGAATGGTGCATCCCTAGACCAAATGATAAACTCTCTAGTTGGAAACCACTCGTGCATCCATTGTACTTGCTCCTCTCTCAGATTCCCTAATAGTTCCACCCATCCAGTGGGGTCTTCCGGGTGAGCAAACATGTCCATCATGAAGTGCATTCGCTTGGGATGATGGAAAGCAATATGGTCACCCCAATCTCGTCGCGCAATCTCTTGCCTATAGTCTCCCTTCTGAAGACGCTAGATGAGCCAGAGTTGTAGTAGCAAATTGAACCCTTCAAAGTGTGGTGCCCTTTATTGACATTTTTCTAAGGCTCAGTACAGTTCGGCGAGGATCATGAGTGTTATGTTGAATGTCTGTCCGTCGATACCCTCAATTACTATTTTGGTTACCATGGCTAGTATTGTATGGATTCTAGCCTTCTTCAACTATCATTCCAAGAAAATAGAACATGAACACAAAAGCCCTCCTATGTATGTGCCCCAAAGAGGTGAGGGCGAACTCGTCCATGTGATTACGGTATGATTTGCTATGTCTGAACCTTTCTTACATGAAGTCGGAGGATATGTACGAGTCCTTCAGACTTGTCAGGTTTGGATTCTTCTTGAGCCCCATTATTTTCAAGAACCCTCTACCTTTGCGGCTTTCCGACATAAGCAACCCCGGGCTATCCCAAGGAATTCTGGCTAGACCTCCAATTTCTTCCAACAACGGCATCATTTCAGTACCCCCAAAGCGGAAGACGGACCGTTCAGTATCCTAAAATATAGTAGGAGCTTCCACAATTTTGTTATCTGGCCTGACTTCCAGAAGTGAAGGAAGATTTCCTAAGTGCTTGCGAACAAAAACCCAATCACTGCCATGGAAATCATCCCACCAACTTAGCAACTTTGAATGAATGTTTGATACCATACCCAACCTGCGGACCTCATGCCTCATTTCCTTAAAAATAGAGAGTTAGACCCTTAACCCCACCAAACTCGAGTATTTAAACCAGTAATTATCAAGAGGCATTAAGTTCTCCAAATCAATGCACGTAACGTGAATGTTCGTTTGGGTTTCGAGGAAACCCGATGGACTTTGGTTTAGGCTATCATAATGAGTCATTATGCAGACAACATAACTGACTCGGTTTAGATTGACCATGATGTATGAACAATTAAATAGAGTAGGTTTCTACATTTGAAGTGCTAGACAAGGTACCCTTGAGCGGACAACTCAAGAGGGAAAGGCACGGAACCGTCCACTACACTGTTGATCGACTGGTTTTACCGAAAATATGCCTTTGCCAAATTTAGGGGGTTTATAATATGGAAGAGTGCAACCACTCATTATAAGCGTTGCTATAGGATTTGTTTGACACGAGTGGAAAATGATGTTGAATGATGCAATTACAATAAGGAAATAACTACATGTATTTTCACGTTCATACAATAATGAATGCTCGAAATTAAAGATAGAATTGAAATGAAGTAAATACAATAAAGCAGTAAAACAGTTAAAGAAAAAGAAAAAAATGAAGAAACAAGTTAGTAATTGTGAAAAGAAATAATTGAAGCAATAAATAAAAAAGTCCCCAGCAGAGTCGCCATGCTGTCGACGCCACCCTTTTTCAAAAGTGAAATTGGGTCTCACGACATTATGGGCAAAACAATTCTTATTCCCATTCGGGAATTGGGTTATGGAATTTAAAGAGTCGTCACCTAATGATTATTGTGCATTAGGACTCTTTTAAAGATGAGCGGAGTATTTTGAAAGTAAACCAGAGTTTGGGTAAGGGCTTGAGATTATCTCGTGGGGAAGGTGTTAGGTACCCCCCAAGATCCACAAATGTCGTTCTCGACCGTGCTAATTGTGACATTAACAGAAGATGAAGCCAATCAACAAATAAAGTGCACATGTATTCACATAACTTGAAAGCTAGAAAAGGACATAAGTGTGAAATAAGAGAGGACAAGTTTGAAACGCATTAATAGAAGAAACCATTTAAATAAAACAAATGAAAAGAAGAGTCCTAGGTTTAATTATAATATGGATCATTCGATGCAATACCCTTCACATATTCCCAAAGAGGGATCGCTTTATGATATTATCGCATCGTCATCATCTCCATATTCTACCTTTCCCACCCCGTTAAGGTATTTAAACGTGTGGGTATCATTTCCTTATTGCATGCTAATACCCGTCCCAACCTAAAAGTCCTGGGGTATTAGGACTTCTAATCCTAACAAGGGGGGAGAGAGAGATATGGTATATATATGGAGTTTTCCAAGGTAAAAAACACTAGAGCGACAGTAAAAAACAAATAGCATATAAGAGGCACACACGTTAACGGTTAAAGGCACAACTAAACCCCGTACATAACAACAACTAGTTTAGCATAACTTCAAGTACTGATTTGGTCTACAAAAAGTTATAGAGTAGGCAGACCTATTTGACACATGAAAATTAGATAGAAAATCTGCTTTGCGCCCTCCGGGTCCGTTATTAGGAATTGACAAGTTTTTCTTTAAAATCATAAGAACACGTTGGTTTTAGACAAGAATCTGTTAAGAGAGATTGAGGTGAAAGGAGGGTTTATAAATGGCTTACCTTCATCCGAACAACTTGAATACAAAAAGTATGCAAGAAGAAAAATTTAAAACATCTTAAAGCATTAGACTTAGGCAGACAGAATGTTTGAAACCATATATTTATTGTTTTAAAAGATAAGGTGAAAGGGGCAGAACTGGGCCCGATTTAAAGTAGCAGACTTAGACGCTTTTACGCACTGGATATACATACTTATTCGTTACTGCATTTTTTACAAGTTTGGACGACCTACTATTTCACGTATCGTTTGCATGGTTCCTATAGGCATATTTTCTAGGTGGGATTATGAGAATGCAGACCTATAAGCATGGTTTCTATAATGAAACTGCATGAATGTAGACCTGCAGACATGATTTTTATTATGATGTTGATGCAATAACGAGAAACCTATAGACATGATATCTATATGAGATTGATGCAATAATGAAAGCCTATAGACATGATATCTATATGAGATGCAAGAAAGTAAAGCCCTATAGACATGGTAACTATATGATATTGATGCAAGAAAGTAAACCCTATAGACATGGTAACTATATGATATTGATGCAAGAAAGTAAAGCCCTATAGACATGGAAACTATATGATATTGATGCAAGAAAGTAAACCCCTCCCATACTCCCTTTCACTAGATCCCCCAAGTTCTTTTATTATACATTATTTACAAGAATCTTGATAGGAAAATAACATTAAAAGAAGTAAGTAAATACATCAATACTACAACAGGCTCAAAGAAGCGCAAAGCAACTTTAATGTCCAACGTATGCTTTTACCAAATCCAGGCTCCCAAATCCGAGGCTTTCTCTTTAGAGTAATGCAAGTGTGGAATTACTAGCCCCAAGGTATCCAAGTTCAGAGGAGACTTTGTGGCCCCTAAGTGTGGCTTACCAGAGGGGGGGGGTAGAACTTAAGGAACTAAGAATAAATGTAAAGGTGATAGATAAGAGGGATACCATCATATGAAGTGGTCATACCTAGCCTATTGAGTGAGACTGGCACACCCCAGACTTCTTACAAAGGTTAACAAACAAGAGCAGACTTGTAAACAAGTCAGAGAAAGGTCTGAATGGTGATTAGGACACCAACATGCCTTTGTCAAGGCTTTAACACATAAGATAGGGGATGGGGGATGGGATTGCATTTGAGTCAAGACTGTTGATAGCCTTAGTTCTAGACTAGAAATGGCAATAAAGTTCCACCCTTATCCAGAAAAACTCACATACAAACAAGGAACAAAGGGAGATGAGATTCATATATAAAGAACTTAGCAGACAAGATTAGATTGAACCACAATAATGAAATGCACAAGCAAAGGAGAGTATTTAACATGCTGGACTTAATAAAACATTGTATGAAAGCAACCAAAGGGAAAGGGAATAGGGATTAACATGCTGTAGTTTGAACAAAAGGTATAATCAGACAAAGGATCGGGGTTAAGGATTATCCTGAGCACAAACAGACGATGGGACAAGGGGAAGGGAATTATCATGAAGCTTAACTAAAGTACAAAAAATAGGCGGGGTAGCATGAAAAACTAGGGAATCAAACATCCTGGCACTCAGATGAATTACTGAAACAAACAAACAGACAAGGGGACAAGGGCAAGGGATTGAACATGCAAGCTTAACTGAAATAACATAATAGACAAAGAAAATGCGAGAACAAACAGATAGTTGAAAGTTAAAATGAAGTTAGGAGCCTGCCAGAGCAAACTTGAGTTAAAAAACAAAGAGAATCCTTATAATTAGCCTTGGCTTTCAGCCGGCTAATCCTTAGCAAGAGAGCAAGTAACAGAGAAGGAATGTAGAAGAGAAGAGAGTTTTCAATGAGAATTAGAGAGTACTCATGTTTTTCTGTGTCTCTTAGTGAGAAAAAGTGAAGTCCTATTTATATTTTGAAAGAGATGCAACACTTAAGGCAAGAAAATATTCAGCAGTACCAATAATACACAATAAAGGAGAAGGTTCCCTTTAATTAAGGAGCCACCTGAAAATAAATAAACCTTAGGTCTAAGAAATATCACGTATTAATAACATAATATAGGGTAGATACATGTAAAGAAATTGAAAATTACACAGATAAAAATATAAGGCAGGTAATCAACTAGAAAGTCAAGGAATTAAGATACTAGTTTATTCGAAATTAGTCAGAAAACAGGGGTTAATTAGAGAATCAGACAGCTGTACAAAATCAAGTTTTCCAATTAGTGTTTCTGAGAAGGGGAAATGTGACAATATAAAAGAGGTATAGGTTAGAAAATACCAAAGCTGGAAATAGAAGGGTAAACACATAGAAAAACACCCAAGAAAGCAATTAGGCGGTCAGGGTTTCACAGAGAATGAAAGATGGAAAATACCTTTAGAAATTAGGGTTTTCGTTACAAATTAGAACATAAGGAGTATAATAGATGAAGACGAACAAAAGCGGAACAGCATACATAAAGCATGGAATACATGAACTGAAAACCCTAGAAAATAACAGTAAAGTACAATACAATAGAGTCATGGTGGAAAGTGCCTAAGAACCATAGAAAAACATAGAGAAGAACACTCAGTAACAAATAAAGCGAATAAATTAGAGAAATCATGGAGAGTCGTAGAAACCCTAGGTTTAAAAAGATGAACATTTTGAAAACACAAATAGGCAAAGAAGAAATGAGAAATATTTTGAAATCTTTAGAAAATCAAAAGGACTCAGAGGGGATTGCAAAATAAAATGAAAGAAGAACCTCGAGAAATTAGGGTTATCAGAGAAAGGTCTCAAAGTATCGCGAAAAGCCAAGAATTGACCCGTCGGAGCCGGTAAAGGACTCGGAACCGTAAGACTTGCCGAACAAAGCCTGCACACTGCGGCAAAACCCATTGGAGGACCTTTGGTCCAACCACCCTTGAAATACAGCTCCGATCTTCGAACCCAAGAACCAGGAGAGGTGAAGAGTGAACGGGTGAAGGAGTTTCAGGTCTTGGATGGCCATGAATGCCGATGAAGTGAGTAGGAGGCTACTAGGGTTTTCAGAGAACCTACAGAGAATTTGGGAGTGAAGGCGGCGGGTTGGTAAAAATGATTGCAGGGTTAAGGATTTGGGGGGTTTAATTTAGTAAGTTAAAACGTAGGCCGTTGATTTATAAGATCAACGGCCAGGATTAGAAGAAGAAGTGGGTGGGTTAAGTTTAGTGGATTTGGGTCGGGGTCAATTGGGGGTTAAATTGAGGTTTGTTCTAAGTTCAATTTGGGCTAGAATTGCAAAAATAAAAGGGCTTTATTTTAACTAGATATTTGCCCAATTTAATTTTATAAAAAATAGTAAACAATTTTTTAATGATCCAATAAAATTACTAAGTTAATAAAATATATTTAGGAAGCTACTAAAAATATTAGGAACGATTTTGTAGTTGAAATACTCATTAAATCGAGAAATATGCTAAAATAGCAATTTAATGCAATTTTAGTTAAAGAAAATACCTAATGGCTTTATAAAATTAAGTAAAAATGACACAAATTAAAATTTTTTATGTAAATGAGAGAATAAAATAAATTATTTATTAAATAACAAGTTTTGAGGTTAAATATTGGATTTTATAGTACACAATAAGTTGTAAATTAGTTTTAAAAATGCTTGAAAAATTATAAAAAAAATATCAACCTTTTGTGGATGCTTATATATGCATTAACATACTATTATGAATATTCTGGGTACAAAAGTATATAGAAAAAAATTGGGTATTAACAACATCCAAATGCCATAAGATGGGATATATTTGGTTTTCTCCATTTAAGTAAATCATAGGGAGTCTTCTCTACAAGAGGTCTAGTCATGCATTTGTTGGTAATGTAACATGCAGCATTTAAAAGCCTCTGCCCAAACGCTATGGGGTAGTTTACTAGAAAGAAGCATTGTCCTAGCAATGTCTTCAAGAGTCATGTTCTTTCTTTCAACTACTCCATTTTGTTGAGGAGTCCTTTGGGAAGAAAAGTTATGACCTATACCTTTTTAATCACAAAATTCAGCAAATTTAACATTTTCAAATTCAGTTCCATCATCAGACCTAATTGATGCAAGTTTATTTCCTAATCATTTCTAAGTTTTTCTAACAAAGGCAATAAACATGGTAAATGCTTCATCTTTAGATGCTATAAAAAGTACCCCAGGTAAATCTAAAATAATCATCAACACGTACCATTACATACTTCTTTCCACCTCTGCTCATAGTTGTCATTGGACCACGGAAATCAATATGGACAAGCTCCAACGACTTGGTTGTGCTTACAATTTTCTTGCTTTTGAAAGATGATCTTACATGATTTCCCTTTGAACAAGCCTCACAAACGTTTTTTTCTTGAACTTGATGTTAGGTAACCCTATCATTAATTTCTTAGAGACCAATTTGTTTAGCTTATTCAGAATGGCATGACCAAGTCTTTTGTGCCACATGAGGGCATCATTATCCAGCACACTTAGGAAAGTTAGTTCATTTTCTGATAGAGTAGAACAATCTACAATATAAATATTATTACTCTTCTTCACTGCAAAACAATCTTATCAGTGGTAAGGTTAGTCACAAAGCATTTATTAAAGGTGAAGCCTACAAGGTTACCTCTGTCACATAGTTGTGACACACTGATAAAGCTATATTTCAAGCCATTTATTAAGCAGACATTCTCAATGGAGTGGGAGTTTGTATTACCTACCTATCCAACCCTAATGATCTCACCTTTCTTCCCATTACCAAAGGTGACATTACCTCTCTTTAAGTCCTCAAGTGAAAGGAACTAGTTCTTACTTCAAGTCATATGTTTTGAGAAGCCACTATCTATATACCATATTTGGCTGCTTCCCTTCACTTGGACCTGCAAAAATAAATCAAGGGTTAGTCATAGGAACCCAAACTAGTTTGGGTCCCTTTCTATGGGCAAATGATAAATCAAATTCCTTTTATCCCACGCATGAAACCTATTTGTTTCTTGAACAAATTTTTTGTTCTTTTGACTTGGCCTTTCTTCTGCATTACATTCAGTTTTGTAATGGCCAGTCTTCCTACAATGTGTGAAAATTTTGTTTTCATGAAGAGTGAGGTACTTTCTTTTAGGATCCCACTTAGGTGCTTTAGTCCCATAACCAAGTCCTCTTTTGTTGCTACAGTGATGTCCTTGAAGCCAAGAAAGTGCCTTGTTCCATTTATAAGTTCTATGTAGTTCGTATTTTACCTTCCCTAGATCTTCTTTTAATGCTCTTATCTGCTCATCTTTTATGTATAACACATCCTTCATTTTTCCTAAGTTTTCTTCTAGGGTGAGATGTGTGTGTGATCAGCTTTCTTCTTTCCCGTTCATAGTTTCAGCTTTAAGTTTCCAGACATAAGTTCTAGGACACTAGTGTCAAGTTCAAGAATCTGGTTCTTCAACTCAGTATTTTCACTTACACTCTCATTAATCCTAGACTCTAGATTTTTTCCCTTGGCTTTTAGGATCATACATTCCGTTGACAACTCTTCCTTCTCATTGTTAATTATCCCAGACTCATCAATGAAGTCTAGTAGTAGCTTAGACAGCCTTTATTTAGACAAGAATTTAATCTTGTGTTTGAGATGAAGAATATTTATCTCTTGTTCATCATCTGATTCTCCGATGGACATAAGTGCTTGTTCATATCCAACTTCATCTTCTAAGTCCGCATTTGATGTTTCTCCCCAGGCAGTAACCATAGCTTTTGTTGATCCTTTGTTTCTTTTTTGTTAAACCTGTTCCCTCTTCCTGCTTCTTCATTTAGCCCTTTCCTTCTTCCACTTAATTTCCCAATAAGAACAGTTCTTTATCATGTGATCAGTCTTATCACACTTGTAGCATCCCCCATTGGTCTGTTTCTCAAGAGCGCTTGGTTTGTCAAATGTTGTACCTCTTGAAGAACCTTTTCCTCTTATCAGGTACTTTTTGAAATCTCTTGTGATCATAGCCATTTCATCCTCTTCCGGATCTGAACGTTCAGCAATTCTGAGAGCCAGACTTCTTTCCTTCTTGGGTGCATCCATTTTCATGGTTTTCCTTCTCCGTTCATAGGCAATAATGCTTCAAATTAGTTCATCCGGCTTGAGGTTATCAATGTTCTTTGATTCCTGAATAGCAATGATTTCGCTTTCCTAAGAGACTGGCAGAACCTTTGTCAAAATATTCTCAACTTTGTCTTTTTTAAAAATAATCCTTCCAAGAGATTTAAGTTCATTTGTCAGTGTGGTGAACATTGTATACATCTCTTGTATGGTTTCTCCTTCCTTCATTGTGAAATTCTCATACTAACAATACAATAGTGTTACTCTAGACCCCTTTACTTGACGTGTTCCTATATGAGTCACTTGTAAAGTATCCCACATTTTCTTAGCAGATGTACAACTTTGAATTCTACTATACTCATCTGGACCTAATCCACAAAAATCCATTTCTTGGCCTTGGCATTCTTCTACCATTTTTTCAGGTCTTCCGCAGTGCAGTCAGTTCTAGTCTATGGGACATCCACTCCTTCAGCATTCTTCTTTGTATCTTCTAGAGGACCATCAATGACTATGTTCCAAAGTTCATAGTCTTCCCCTATGATGTGATCCTTCATTCTGTTCTTCCATCAAGAATAGTATGACCATTGAAAAGTTGAGGCCTAGCAGTGGATTTCCCCTAAAAGTTTCCAAGCGGCGCAGTCATGTTGATCTTTTCCTAAGGTGCTAGCATCTTCAAGGATAAACCGCTCTGATACCAATAGATGTTTTAAGCATCAATACCACAAAAGAGGGGGAATGATTTGTGTGGTACCCAATTTTCTATCTAGAAGAACCAGGTTCTTTTAGGTGTTCTAACTATTACTGTTTGTGGAATAAAATATACATAAAATAAAGAACACAAAGACTTTTACGTGGAAAATACCTGGTTCAAAACATGAAAAATTACGATTTACTACTTATTAGGATTTTTCCAAACTTCCACTAAAATCACTGAGCCAAAAAAACATTTACAAATATTCTTTGTAAAACCTAAGGCTTAACTCTAATCCCGTTGTAGCACACAATCTCAACTATTACAACAACTTCAAGTTAGCCTATAACTTGAACACTCAAAGTACCTAATATAATTTCTTCTATGAAAGCTGAAAGGTACAATATTAAACCACCAACTACAATTAACCTAGAATAAAAAAATACAATGGAACTGGTTCTTCTATCTTATTCAAATAGCTTCAGGAGTGCACACTCGAATATCACATAAATTTCTTGCAAAATATCTTTACTCTTTTGTTCTTAATTTTGATTAACTTCTGCGTATGTGCAATACCTGTAAAAGAGATCAATCATTGTCATTTAATAGGTTAGTAATCAGAGTTTGACTATGGCTCAATTGTTGATCTTCTATCTTAGTTGAGTCCTTGAAGATCTCAAACTTTAACACTCTCTTTATATGGATTGTGTTCTCTTCATATAAGGATGCTCTCTCCTCTTATCCAATATGCATCCTTTTCGATCAAATCGGAAGATATTGCTAATGACTTGTCTCCTTAATGTGCATCTCACATGTTTAGGTTGATCAAGATTATGCTTCACAAGATGGACCTGGTCCATGACTGAGTTTATTTGTTATTCTTGAAAACATCACCTGTTCTTGGGTCAACACTGCGGGATAGAGTTTGCCAGGTCAAAGCAAGGAATTATGATGAGCCAAAGGAAGTATATATTGGAGTTAATTGCTGAACTGGGACTTGGTGGTGCCAAATCTGCTGGTACACCTCTGGAGACCAGCTCTAAACTCACCTCTATTGAGTTTGATAATTTTAGGAGAAAAATCTCTACTAATAAAGGTAATACAAAAGCAAAAGAACTGGAGAATGATGGTTCTTATCATAGGTTGATAGGCAGATTTCTGTATCTTACCATGACTAGAATTGATATCTCATATGTAGTTCAGGTACTTAGTCAGTTTATGTACAGACCTGAGCAGTCTCGTATGGATGCTGCTCTATGAGTTATCTGGTACATCGAGCCAGCTCCATGACTTGGTCTGTTGATGCCCTCAAAAGGATCTTGGAAACTTGAAGCTTATTGTCACTGATATTAGAGTGATTTCTTACAAAACAAAGATTAGTAAAAGTGTACGTGGTTAAGTTTGGTGATGCATTGATATCTTGGAAGTCCAAGAAGCAGGAAACAATTGTTAGAAGTTCAGTTGAAGTAGAGTTTAAAAGCATGGCTTCAACTGTTGTAGAATTAACTTGGCTTACAGGATTGTTCTCAGAGTTGGGAGTGAAGACCACTTTGCTTATAGACCTACACCGTGACAGCGTAGCTACAATTCAAATTGTAGCTAATCCTATTTCCATGAATGAACCAAACATATTGATATTGATTGCCATTTTGCGAGGGAACAAATTGTACAAGGATTGATCAAGACTCATCATGTGCTTACCAAAGAACAGCAAGATAATTTGCTTACAAAGAGTCATGGAAAAGCACAACACGACTATATAATGTCCAAACTGAGGTTGAAGGATCTGTTTCAACCATCAGCATGACGGAGGGTGTTGAAACATTAGCTAAAGTATTAGTTATAGTGTTAGAATATACAGTTGGATACCAGCTATGCTAAGTTAGTGGAGCCTTATTTAGTCAAGTATGTACTTAACCAATAGCTTTGGTAGTATATAAGTATACTATTGTACAATGTAAAACCAACTTAATAGAAAATGAAGAGAATAACTTTCTTCTCTCCATTTGCTCAGTCTAGATTTAGGATTTCATCATATAATGACCCTGATCATTTGACCAAATGCATATTTTTTCCATTAATGTAATATTCTCTAAATTTAATTATACTAACACACCTTTTTAGAAAGAGTTATACGAATTAAAAATGCATTGTTCATCTTGGAAGTGAGCTGCGAATTCACCCAACACGATTATACTGGGTGAACAAAAATTGGGGATTGCATGCGAGCGAAATTCCCGCAAATGGCCGAGATGTTCAGTCGACTCCCTCCGCCTTTGTGTGGGTCCCGACCCCTACGAGTGAGCAGAAAATTGAGGAGGAAAGAGGCCTCGGTGAGCCGTCATAATTAGTGAACAAGTGTAAGTTTCACTGTCCAACAATATGGAGTACTGACCATACCGAGGAACATGCCCTGAAGCGAAGGACGGAAACGAGCCGAATCAATGTGATCCGAACTGAATTTTCTTATATTTCTTCTTTAAATTACGAATAGAAAAATTTGGGGAGAGTGGATAGGCCAGGGTGGTGAATGACGTAAAGGAAATGAGGCTCTAAATGTTTTAAAAACTTGATGGTTAATCGTGTACTTCTAACCCCAATCTAATTTAAATTTGACCATATTAGGAAATGTAAAAGAAAGATTTTAAAAAATAAAAACTTTACGTACTGTCGTATTTTCAGTTGCAGTTTGACCACTCCGTTGTAGAATCAGATCTATCGTATTATTCCTCTATCAATTATGTCAAGAAAAATTAAAGAATTGAAGAATTATGTTTATTGATAGTATTAATATATTATTTTTTGTTGTTCTTTTGAGCCGATGGTATTCTTAAAATAGTCTTCCTGCTTCCGGGGTAGGAGTAAGGTCTGCGTACAGATTACCTTCCACAAACCTGACTTGTGGAATTATACTGAATTGTTGTCGATTAAAGAATAGAAAGGAAACATTTCACTATCATCATTCATCAACATCAGTAAAGTTTGAACAAATTAAGATAAAGTAGGCGCCACAGCACTTTTCCAGTTAGTAACTAACATAGGCATGCATTTATTATCAGGTGCTGAATAATATACTCATGCACCGGGGCAGAGGAGCTACAACTCTACTTACAGGTTCGACAGAGTCGAATAGTTTTAGTTTAAATTTATCTCAGAATTAAAAAAGTCCATTTAATATTTATAAAATAACTTCAGAATTAAAAATCCATATTAAAGTTCTCTTAACTCTACATCTGCTTATTCATCTATTAACTAGTTAATAACATCAAAATTATACATGAGAAACTAGCAACGAATTGATAGAAACTGATTGACAAACTAACAAACCAAACATGTGATTAGCGTCCCCCACCACGGGGGTTTACCAGCACTGTGCCACCTGCCCTATATAATTGGGATGTTATCACTATAGCTTAGCTTGTTGCTAACTTCTGGCCAAATATTTATAAAGTCTTATCGAATATTGAAATTAATTTGCAGTTCAATTAACTCGGTGTTGGTTAGCTCCAAGATATATTGTTTTTGATATTAGTATTAGAATCCTCCAGCGCTGTAACTATTAAATAAAATTAATGATAACAAACTATTTTATTTATTTGAACATATTAAATCTAATTATTTCAATTAAGCATAATCATGTATTTACAAATTCAATTATATTTATTAGTAGCACATTTATTTATGTTCGCTTCTAGTTGCAAATTCAATTATATTTATTAATAACCAATTAATCTCAACTTTTTCTTTTGTATAAATTAAAATCAAAAGAGATTTTATTTTCTTGTCATGTAATAGCGTCGAGACTTTGGTAGGAACTTCAAATTTTCTTTTCATGATAATATCTTTCTCTACTAGTCATATGACCGCAAAGGGTATGACAAACATATAAATTACGATAAATAGCTTTCTATATAGCGCATGCCTAATTTTTTTTATTTTCTATTTTTAAAGTTTTGAAAGTCTCTAAAAAATATGCATTAGCGGTAATTTTTTCGATATACACTCATTCAGAAATAATTTAGAAAAAAATTCACTCATGGCTGGTCTTAAAATCTCTATAAAATAATATTTACCGCATCTGCAGCTTCAAATGGAAAAACTCTCTTCTTGTGAAACGTTCTTTAAACAAATAATATAACACACTCGATTTCAAGTTCTTTAATTTGTGTCATCACCCAATCTGTCATTATCATTATATCGCTTACATATATGGTTAAGATGAGATTTAAAAATTTTACTTTAAAAAAGCTATTTAAGGAGTACAGTTCAACAATCCTAATCGCTTCTCATAATATAACTAAGTTTAACCCTAAAAAGAAGTCTCAAAACTATTTTAAGGAACAAAAATATATTTTACCATAATAAACAATGTCCAAACTACAACTAAAACTTCTTTTATATAACTTATTATCTTTGTTGGCCGATATTAAAATGTTTTTTCTAGTTTACATAATAGTGGACTTATATAATTCAACCTGACTACCAAGTATGATGTAGTTCTACATAAGTAATAGAGAATATATCATTCATTCTAAACATCTTCCAACAATAATGAGGATAGTTAAATAATCAAAAAAGAAAAGTACAATTTAAGTTTCATAAAATAAAATAGAAAACACTTCATCTATTTTAAACACACTTTCCAGTAATAGTGAGGATAATAATTAATTATTCAAAATATGGATTAGAATAAATAATACCATTGAAAAAACTGATAATTATGTTGAACTTCATTAAAGTCAATCAGTAGTCCAAATATCTGATCTTCTTATTCCTGTGCATCAACATCGGTAAATTAAAATCTAGATTCATTTAAATTTTAAATTAAAATCTAGATTCATTTAAATTTTAAATTAAATGTATAACCTAATCTTTTTCTTATTTATATGATAAAAAACTTGTAAAATTTGTATGGTTTTTGTGACTTTAATTATATAGATATACATATCAGTGATCAAGTAGTGTTTTATAGCAAGGCTTACTGATCATGTATTATGCCATAATAATTTTTTCTTGGACTTTTGGTCTATCACATGTTTCGAAAGAAATTTTTTCTTTTGTTTTTACGATAATGTCAATGAAATATTTCATACTTTTTTCTCCTACCTAGATTTACTTAAAGTACTAATTTAAATTTTTTTAAGAACGTTGGTTCAAAAGGAAAAAGCATTTGCATAGATTGTACTTAAAGCAATAATGTAGCAGATAGAACATTTTACTAAGATATAAAATATTATCCTAAAATTGCTAAGTGATTTTATTTTATTACTATTTAGCTTAATCACATAATTCACTACCCTCCTTTTAATATTATATGGATTGTATAAACGTATATTACATTCATTTGTAGATCATAAAGTCGTCTATCCCGTTCATAGTAACTCGTACTAGTATCTACTATCTACACATTCTACAAAAAAAAGATATACTTATTTAATAGCCTTAAACGTAATTGTTTAAATTATGCTTTATCTCGTATTAAATAATTCACTTACCTAATGCTCTACAATTTGGAGCGGTAATAAAAAGAATAATAAATAATATTTTATTTTTTCAAAAAAATTAAATATTTTGAAACAAATTAAATTTATTTATCTATTGATGTATGATTCATAAATAACGCCTTTTGGTTTTACTCGGTGGACTCGGGCAACAACCAAAATAGACACGGAAATCATGTACGGTATACTCTAGAAGAACGGAATATAATGTTTTCTGTTATGAAAATAATTGTATATTGTGGATGTTCTGATGTGGATAATCAAAATTATCCATTTAGTATTACATTAAAGTTTATCTAGAAGTAGTTGATGCAGGCAGCTTGTAAGTTGTTCATGCAGCTGACAAACAGCTAAAGAATAAGCCTAGTAATTGCTTCCTGAAAAGCCTCGTAGCAGCTCTTTTTCTTTTATAAATAGAGGAGTTTTCAGTTCGTTATGTATATTAGTTTGAATTCGTATAATATATCAATTTCTTTTCATACTTAGATTTTACTTTAAAGTCTGTTTTTATAATACGTGTACGAAACTCTAACCAACTAAACACTTTATTTGAGTTTAATTTCTCGTGCATGAAGCAACTTCCAGCCACAGAGAAGGCGAGAAAAACATCGGCTACTGTCAGGTGGTATCAATCCTCTATACTTATACTCATGTTTCCTACCAGCTAAGGTTATATTTGCATAAGATCATTTATGCATGTAAGATGATAGTCAGGTAACCTTCTGGATATTTATACTAAAATTATCACATGTGATCTTGAACAACTTATAAATTTTAAAATACCATAATTTGTATATTTTTGTTCCGTTTCGCACTTATTCGTTTTCGAAATAAGATTTTCGTTTTACTCCAGAAGAGTAATATTGCATGGGAAACTATAAAGTGGATGATATTGTTAGATCCATTTATACTGCAGCAGAGTTTCCAAGAAATATACAATCATCAAAAGTAGTTATATTTTGTATATCTAATTGTAACTAATTGGTTAACCACCAGAAGTGGTACATGCCTATGACCACTAGAACTGATAATTTAGGCTCATTTTCTAATAAGAAGATCACAAACTCTGGTTCAAATGGAGTAGACGTTCTTTAACATTTACTACGTTTTGGATCCTTCTGGTTAAGTGTACTTTCTTTGTTCCTTCCCGATGTCGTTTAGATCATTCACCAATCGACTCACATTCTTTTCTACACGGATATATATTTTCAAAGAACTCATCATTATCTAATTCTATAACCGTATTATTATGAATGTCGAGATATTCTGATTTACGAACAATAAATCGATATGCTTTACTATTAGTCGCATATCCTATGAAAATACAATCAACGGTTTTTGGTCCTATTTTTACCCTTTTAGGTTTAGGAACTTGCACTTTTGCCAAACACCCCCACATTTTAAAATAATTCAAGTTGAGCTTCCTTCCTTTCTATTTTTCATATTGAATGAATTGTGTTGTGCTATCGGGAACTCGACTTAGTATTCGGCTAGTTGTAAGAACGACTTCCCCCCACGTGACGACATGACCAGGCATCTCATGAGTTATTGCTCCATTTTCCCCATTTCTGCTTCTTTGTGCTTCATTATCCATGTTTTATGTGATCGGGCTGATTAGTTTGAGTTCGAAGAGGATTTGGTACGAAACGAGATACTCAGTCTCTGTCAAGAAGGTTTAGGATGGAAAAGTCAACCGAATATTGACTTATGTGTTAGAGGGCTCTGATGTGAGTTCTGATGGCTCATTTAGCTTTAGAAGGTGATTTATGACTTAGGAGTGTGATCGGAATGAGTTTTGGAGGTCCGAGTAGAGTTAGGATTGAATTGGCGAAGTTGATATTTTGGCGATTTCTGGTTGATAGGTGAAATTTTGATGTACGGATCCGAATGGAATTGCGAGAGTTGCACTAGCTTCTTTATGTCATTTAGGATGTGCATGTAAAATTTTAGGTCATTCAGACATGGCTTGATTGGATTTTTGATCAAAAGCGTATTTCTGACGATTATAGAAACTTAGGCTTGAATCCGATGTGTTTTGAGTGATTTGACGTTGTATTAGGTATTTCGATGATTGGAGAAAGTTTGAATGAGGTTTTAGGATGTTTTGGTGCCTTTGGTTGAGGTCCCGGGGGCCTCGGGTGAGTTTTGTGGTCAATCGGACCATTTTACGCCTTAAAAGATTGCAGATTTTGAGTTGTAGCTGTTGCAGAAAAATTATCCCTTCGCGATCCTGTAGGGTGTATCGCGATCGCGTAGAAGAATTTGAGGGAGGCTAGCGTTAAGCCTTCGCGTTCACGTGAGAGGCTTCGCATTCGCGGAACGCTAGGGGAGCTGTTCATCGCGTTCGCGAGAAGGAGTTCGCGATCGCGTAGAGGAGTTTGGGTCTGAGGGGTCCAAGGTGAATTGTTCATCACGTTCGCGTAAGGGAGTCCGCGTTCGCGAAGGTGTAGGAGGCAGAAGCATCACGTTCGCGTTTGGTGTCACGCGTTCACATAGAGTAAAATTTGGTCAACACGAGATTGTGCTTCACGAACGCGCGGGTTTGACCGCGTTCGCACAGAAGGGAGGTTAGACCTGGGCAAAATATCTTAATTCATTTCATCTCCGATTGTGGGGCTCATTTCCTCCATAGTTGATAATTTTGAGATCCTTTTGAACTATATTGAAGGGGCATTCAAGGGAAACTATTGGAGATAGGAATTTCGAACCTAAAACTCGTATCTATTGTGAAATCTACCTAGAAAATCATGGAAACTTAAGCTAAAAATATAAGAACTAGGGCCTGGGATTTTGGACTTTTGATTGGGGATTTGGAGGACAATTTGGGGTCGGATTTGAGAAATTTTAATATGTATGAACTCCGGTGTAAATGAGAAATCTGATCATGTAAAAATCTTTGAGTTTCGAGAAGTGGCTCGGGTTTTGCTAATTTTTAGATATTTTCGTATTTTTCGATTGTTTTTGCTTGGGCTTTGTTCACTTAGCATATTATGACGTATTCGTACTGAGTTTGGATAGATTCGACGCACGTAGAGGCCGATTCGAGGTATTTAGCCGGTTCGAGGTGGGTAATGATTGTAAATGATGCTCCAATGGCGTGAAACCCCGAATTGCACATCGTAGTGATATATTGAGGTGAGACACACGCTTGATGACGAGCTTGGGGTCGTGCACTATTTGGGATTGTGACTTGGTCCGTCCCAATTGCTGATTATATTGCGTATTTGACTGAAACTTATTTGCTATCATCATGTTTTGTGCTAATTTCCATGTTCGGTCTTTGTACCAACTATTTGAACCCTTCGGGGATTTTTATTACCATTTCCTCACTGTTTTGACTTTTTACTGGAACTCAATCCTGTTATTTCCATTGTTTTACTATTTATCCATTTTTACTCAGTTTTGAGACTTAAATGATATTTTAAATGATGTTTGGGCTGAGGAATACTGTTTTACTATTGCCCAAGGGGCTCATGATGATTTTCGGACTGACTAAGGCTGAGGGACTAGATGTGAGGAAACACTGGTACTGATATGAGGCAGCGGGCCTAATATACATATATACGCCACGAGGTGGCTTGATTGATACGAGGCCGATGGGCCTTGATGTATTGCCACGAGATGACTTCATATTACGCTTAGGCCGTAAGGGGCCCCTCCTGGAGTCTGTACACCCCCAATGAGCACGGGTACCTATTGTAATGTGAGATTGAGCCGGAGGGGCTGGCATTATTCTGAGATAGAGCCCAAGGGGCTGGTACTGTTTTGAGCTATTGCCCGAGGGGCAGATTTGTTGATAGTGTGCCCGATGGGCGTACTTCTATTGGTTATTGACATGTCAATTACTTGTTTTACTTGTTGAAAAAAAGGGATTTTACTTGATTCTTCACTGATTTACTATTTTAAGTGATTTTACTGCAGTGTAGAATGCCTTGTGTTGTACCTGTTTTCTTGCTTTCAGTCATTATTTATATTTATTACTCATTGTGTCAGAGTACTCACATTACTCCCTGCACCGTGTGTGCCGATTCAGGGGTAGCAGGTTCCGCTCGTGAGTGCTAATTCCTCCAGTCCTGGTGGTGTTTCTAAGACTACGAGGTAGCTGTTGGCATTTGCAACCCCCGTGTCTCCCTTATCTTATTATTTTTATGTTTTTCAAATAGTTGTACCGGATATTGTGTTTAGTAAACTTGTATCAGGATCCGTAGTTGCTCATGACTTGGGACACCTCGGTTAGGGTTGGGTTGGGTTGGGTTTCCGCTAATTGTGTTATTAAATCATGTTTAAACTATTCTTATGCTATTTAATTTCTTAAAATGATGAATTATGTTAGACTGCCTGGCCTTGTCTTCACGAGAGGCGCCATCACGACCGGGTTCGGGGTTAGGGTCGTGAAAAGTTGGTATCAGAGCCTAGGCTACATAGGTCTCACGAGTCATGAGAAAGGTTAGTAGAGTCTCGCGGATCGATAGAGAGACGTCTGCATTTATTCTCGAGAGGCTGCAGAACCATTAGGAAAAACTTCATATTCTTGAAACTCTTGTCGTATGAACTTGTTGAACCGAGTACTAATCTTCAGTTATTCTATTCTCTCACAAATGGTGAGGACACGAGCAAACGGATCGGGTGGACGACCACTAATGCCAACTAGTAGATCCACCAGCTGCCCTAGCTCAGGACAGGCACAAGCTATGGATGCTCCAACGATACCAGTTCAGGCACTAGTTGTGCCCATCGTGTCCGGGGTCTTCAGGAGGCCATAGCACAGATCTTATCAGTTTGTACTGGCCTGGCTGAGGCAGTTTCAGCCACTACAGCCGCAACTACTTCACAGGTTGGGGGAGACAATCAGACCCCCATTGCTCGCACGCCTGAGCAGGTAGTGCGGGGAATTCAGACGTCAGGAGACCTCCAGCCCATCCGGTTGCACCAGCTTAAGAGGTTTTTGTGCCAGTTATGCCGGATAATATGCATCGTCGACTTGAGATGTTTGGTAGACTCCAGCCTCCGACATTCAGCGGAGCAGAGGGCGAACATCCCCAAATTTCTTGGATAACTGTTGATACCCAATTTTTCCCTACGTATTTTTATACCCAAAATACTTCTATGAGCATCACAAATGGCTTTGACATTTTAAAGGATTTTTAAAATAAGTTTATGGCCTATTTTACACTATAAAATCCAATAATTATTCCCAAACTTTCTATTTTGGAGAATAATTTATTTTATTCTCACGTTTACACAAAATATATATTTTACATGATTTTTTGCATATTTTTACAAGTTCATTTGGTATTTTTAAACTAAATTGTATGTGATAGCAATTTTAGCCCACTTTCAAATGTAATAATATTGTAATTACAAAATCAATCCTAATATTTTTAAATTAATATTTACATATTATTTATTAATTCGGTGTTTTTAATTTAATTTTAAAACATCTTTTACTATTTTTGTAAAATCAAAAGGAAAACTGGCTATTTCAATTATCACTTTTTCAATTGTAGCCTATTTTTACCCCCAATTGACCCCAAATACGTCCCTAAATAGGCGACTCAATTCAACTTTTTACCCGGCCCCTGACCCCTTATTTCGACCCGCCCGATCGTATCTTTAAATCCTGGCCGTTGATCATTTTGATCAACGGCCCTCATTTTCACTTACCTTTTTAATTCTACCCAACCCCAATCCTAATCTCATTTCTCTCATGTAGGTGCCTCTGAACCCTCTGCACTCTCTAACACTTGAAACCCTAGCCGCCTCCGTCGTTTTCTCCGACCAGTTCTCGCCGGATTCCATGCCTTCTCATGCCATGGATAGCATGTGCTTACTTCCCTTCACCTCAAATCATGGCTGTTCAAGGCTTTCGAGGTTCAACCTCAACGATGCATGTTCAAATCCTCCGTCGATTTGTGTTCTTGTGGCTTCTCTGGCTCCGTTCTGACGTGTTTGAGCCTCAAGAGCTTAGATATGGCTCAGATTTACTCTAGGCCAGATCCTTTCCAATCCTTCTCGTTTCTAGGGTTTCTGAGAAACTCTAAAAGTTGTTCGAGGTTATTTCTTTCTTTATTTTCTTGGATCTGTGATAGATCAGTGTTATATACGAAGTTTCAAAGCTTTTCCCCAAACTTCTCTTTTCAAAATTAGTCTGTTCAATTAGGGTTTTCAAAATTTTAAAGCAGTTTCTGTTTCTTCTTTTTTTGTGTGTGTGAATCTATCTATATATGCCTTGTTTTGTGAGTTTTTCTCTTTCCTCGCATGTCTTCTCTTATTTTCTTATGTATTGACGTTATTGTACATGTTCTTCTGCTTGTGCCCTATTATCTCTTCTACTAGTTCCTACAACATGGTTTTACATGTCTATTCTATGTGTTCTTTTACTATTTGCTTGTGCTCCGTTATATCTTCTACTAGTTCCTACAGCATGCTTTTACATGTCTATCCTATGTGTTCCTTTACCATTTTCTTACTAAGCTTCTTATTTTCCTTTACTGGACCTCTGTTTCAGTCCTAAACCTATTTCATCTACTGCTCCTAAGTTCTATGTCACCTCTTTTCTCTCCTGAACTTGCTTGAGTTCTGAGCTTTTCTTAAACCTGTTCTTTATGATTTTTCACTCTGTTGCTTCGAACTTGCTATTGTATATGTGTGCTCTGAAAGAGACCTTTAGTATGTTTCAATGATTTGCCTTCTCCTTTATGTACCCTACTCGAATTGAATCCCTAGGGTTTGGGATTTTTACATGTTTTGGGTTCTGCGTTGGGACTAGGGTTTTTGGGACCATGGGCTCTCTCAAACTCATATTGAGTCTATAAACTAAGCTGGAACTTTCCTTTGCTTATGATTTTGAAACTGTCTATGCCAATATTTTCTTTCTTGTTTGCCACTTGTGTGCTTATATATGAGGGTCTTTATTTCAAAAGGGGTTCTGCCAACTTGTAATTGATTCCAACTTTATTTAAATAAGGCTTGATTGATTTGTTACTTATTTTTCCAATTGAACTTTTCCTCACCCTTTTTTCGACTAAGTTCATTCGAATAAATCTTTTAATTTACTAACTGTTTGATTGATCTACTTGCCTTATTTCTCACAAATCATGTACCATAATATTCTTGCCTTGAATAAACTTGGCGTAGTTACCTGTGTTATGATACTTTGGAAAGAATTTTTAATTGTTTCTCTTTCCTTAATTATCCCATGTCTGTTTGAAATCAAATTCCTTGACCAAAGGGAAATCCTATGTAATTGATTGAAATCTATTTTCTTACCTTTTTCCTTACTGGTCTTCTGCTTTATAAAAAAGGGACTACTTTTTATGCTCTCAGAGACACTTCACGCAATTCAATACACACTTCAGACTTCAATTGAACACTACACAATTGGAATACTTTCTCTAGTACTACTTTCTCTACTTCTAATACTGAGCACTCTGCTCCTCTTCTCTTTTACTTTCTGAAACATTCTTGGGTTCCTTATGAACTCTCAAGTATTTGCTGAAGAACTTGAGTTTGCTCTTGCTGACTTCTGGTTGCTTACTTGCTCTTATTGTCATGTTATTCTAGTGTTTGTAGCTCATATATTACTCTTAATTAAATAATGTCCCTACACTATATGTTTATTGTACTTTTACTCTGTTATGCTTTATTTCCTTATGTTTGTGCAACTCTGTACATGCCTGTCTTATGTGAATCCCTGTCCCTTTATCCCTTTTGTAAGAACAGTATAATTCCAGTCATTGCAATATTCTATTATTGCTATCCATGACTTTGAACTGGGTTCTTTTGAACCCTTACTAAAACCAATTCCCACTCCCCTTTTCCCCTTTATGTGGTGAGCTTTGACTCAAGTGTGATGGTTTTCTAATCGCCATCCAGACTCAGGTCTGATCTCTAAGGTCTGCTCTTAATTTGTTTGGACCAAGCAAATGGTCAGAGGCGTGCCAGTCTATACCCATTGCTGGGCATGAAAACTATCTGCCACGGTTCCCTAATCCCTCTCTCACTTTGCACGTATTCCTAGGTCTAAGTTCTGCCCCTCCTCTTCCCCCATTGGTAAGCAATGCTTTGGGACCCTGGAGATCCCTCTGAACTTGGATGCCTGAGGGCAGGCTATTCCACACTGCACTATTATGTTCTAATTATTATCCAGAGTTTAACCACGGCCTGGAGCCCTTGAGGCTCCTTGGAACTTTGAAACACTTTGGATAAGAGAAGGCTTTGGAAATCTGGAATCTGAAATTGTTTAATCACAATGCTATTGGACAATAAGATAGAATTATGCTGCTCGGATCTAGCTGTAGACTTTGATGTATTTTACACTTCTTCTTTCATCTTTTCTGGTTCTGTAATAAGATTCTGTATAAAAGAATTCAAGGAAATATTAGTAAAGGGTGTGGGATGGGTTTACATTCTTGCATAAATAAAGAGGCAGATACCATGTCTATAAGTTTAATGTTTAAATCAGTCGCCTAGGTACCATGTCTACAGGTTTAATGTTTAAATCAGTCACCTAGATACCATGTCTATAGGTTTAACGTTTTAATTCAATTACTTAGATACTATGTCTATAGAATCAACATTCATTTAGAAATTCTGCCTAAAGGATTTAATACTTATCATCTTGCAAATCATTAGAAATCCTGCCTATAGGATTTAATATTCATCTAATCAGTCGCATACAGAAATCATGCTTTATAGGACATGCATATGCATTATGCAAACTATAGGGCAATCAAATGATCCTTCTTTCATATGTTTAATAACAGGTCTTAAGATATCAAGTATAGATATCATGCCTATATGAGTTCGTCTCAAATTCGTCTGATTTGTTTAAGTAATAACAGTCTGTTAACTGGCATTAACGTGTAATATAAAATTTTCAATAAAGCTCTTATGAACCTGTATGTTTCTTTAGCCCTTTAAATCTGCCTCTTTATTCCAAAACAGTCTTTCAAATCCTTTGCCTAAGTGTTTTATTCAGTCCCTAAAACTATCTTTCAAAACAGACCTTCAACTCGTTCTTTCTTTCTTTTTAAAGTATTATCTCTTTTAAAACTGTTTTCACAACTTTCCTGTGTTTTGCTTAAACAGTTTGATGTCCTTAATAATTATTCCTGAACTTACTACAAATCTCGACTTTCTTTTCAACTCTGGTGCATCAGACCAGCATTTTTATAAAATCAGTGTTTTCTGAAATACTTCAATCCCTGACAATTGGATCCAAGTTGTCTAATGCGGGCTTTTATCTAATTCTATGTGTTAAACTAGTCTGTCTGTTGTTAATTTAAAGACCAAACCAGTATGTGCAAGACATGCTAAACAATATGTTATCTGATTTATGGGGTTTTATGTGAGCCTTACGTATTTGTTTGTTAATCCCCTCTACTTGTTATTTATTTGTTTGTCGAAACTAGTATTTTATCCTTTAAACCTCATATATGCCTCTACCCCTTAGTTTCCCTTATAGGAATAAAAGTCCTAATACCCCGGGACAGATAGGTTAAGACATCATGCAATAAGTAAATGAGACTAATCATGTTAAAATACCTTAACGGGGTTGGAAGGGTAGAATATGGAGATGATGACCGGTGCGCTAATATCACGTGTGAACCCTCTTCTGAGGAGTGTATGCCGGGTATTGCATTGATGTGATCCATATTTTGTATAAACCTAGGACCACCTTTCCTTTTCTTTTATTTGCAATGTCTTCTTTAATTCTATTCCTTTAAATTATCTCTTTTTTCTAAAACTGTCCATTCCTATCTTATTTTCTTTTAGGATTTAATCTTATTTGTGAATTCTAATGTAAGAACATTAGTTTCTCTCTTCTACTTCTTTTGAAGTCATAATTAAGCATGGCTGGGAACCACACTAGTGGATCTTCTGAGGTGCCTAACACCTTTTCCTTAAGATAATCTCAAGCTCTTACTCGAACTCTGATTTTCTTTTAAATTGCTTCTTCTCTTTAAAGTATCCTAATGTACTGTAATCATTAGGTGGCGACTCTTAAAATTCTATAACTTGATTCCTGCAAGGAAATAAGAGTTGTTTTCCCATTATGTCGTAAACCCGATTCTGCTCTTTAGAAAAAGGGGGCGTCGACAATAAGTGCCAGTGGATACTCGGTACAGCAAAGATTCTTGAGTCTGCTGGTGTGGCATCTACGACCTTTCAGTTTCTGGGGTTGCCTTCACTTGGTGGGAGGCGTATGAGAGGCGTAGGCCTATTGGAGCAGTGCCCCTTACTTGGCAGCAGTTCTCTTCTCTCTTTCTAGAGAAGTATCTGTCGAAGTCCCGTAGGGAGGAGCTGCGCAGTTTGAGTGGTTTCAACATGGGGATATGACTGTGTCACAATATGAGTCAAGATTTTTTGAGTTTGCTTCTAATGTCGTCTCGTTGGTTCTGAAAGATCAAGAGAGGATCAGGAGTTTTGTTGATGGCCTTACTTATGATCTCTAATTTTTATGACTAGAGAGAGGGTGATGATTTCTACATTTGAGGAGGTTTGTTGATATTGCTTGTGAGATTGAGACGGTTCGCCTTCAGGAGCGACAAGATAGGAACGTTAAAAGGCTTCGAGGATCGGGCAGTTATAGTGGTGCTCCTTCGATGGGCCAGTTTTAGCATGGTAAAGGCTGTTATTCAGGCCTACTCAGTCAGCCCTCCCAAAGTGTCGAGGGGCATCTTCAGGTTGTGGTTATCATGGGTCTTAGCAGATCTAGTCATCACTCAGCAGCCTATCAACTCAGAGTTCATCTTGTTCCCCATCAACTCGAGGTTCTTTTATGCCGAGTGCATATGCTAGTTACTCCGGTGCGAAGGGTTCCCTTCAGTCCCCTTATCCAACACCTCGTAGTTTTTATGAGTGTCGTGATATGGGCCACCTTTGGAAGTTGTGTCCTCGCCGGGTTTCTAAATCGTCTTAGCGGAGGGGTTAACCCTCGACTTCTTCTCCACTTCCTTCACCACCCACCTAGGCAGCTAGGTGTAGATGCAGGAAGTTAGGGGTCTCCCTGGGGGGAGAGGTCGATTAGGTGGTGACCAGGCTTGTTTCTATGTTATCCCAAGTAGTCCAGAGTTTATTTCTTCAGATGGTGTCATTAAAGGTATTGTTTCAGTCTACCACCGAAATGCCTTTGAATTATTTTATCCCGGTTCCACCTTTCCTTATGTTTGCTTGTATTTTCCTCATTATTTGGGTATGCCCTGAGAGTTTCTTGATATACCTATTCATGTATCTACCCCGGTGGGAGATTCTGCTGTTGTAAACTGTGTGTACCGTCATGTTTGGTGACTACTATCGGGGGTCTGGAGAGCCGAGTGGATCTATTGCTATTGAGCATGGTGGATTTTTATGTCATTTTAGGCATGGACTGGTTATCTCCGTGTTCTGCTATTCTAAAATGTCATGCTAAGATAGTCAATTTAGCTATGCCAGGTGTACCACGGATCGAGTCGCGTGTTGTGACTGATTATGTTCCTCGTAAAGTGATCTCTTTCTTAAAGGCCCAACATATGGTTGGGAAGGGTTGCCTTTCATATCTAGCATTCGTGAGGGATGTCATAGCTGAGCCTCCTAGTATTGATTCTACTCTAGTTGTGAGGGATTTTCCTGATGTATGTCCTACAGACCTGCTGGGCATGCCATCGGACATAGATATTGATTTTTGTATTGACTTGGTGCCGGGCACTCAGCCAATTTCTATTCTGCCATATAGTATAGCACTAGCGGAGTTGAAGAAATTTAAGAAGCAGCTTCAAGAACACCTAGATAGGGGGTTCATTCAGCCTAGTGTGTCACATTGGGGTGCGCCGGTTCTGTTTATGAAGAAGAAGGATGGCACAATGAGAATGTGCATTGATAATATGCAATTGAACAAGGTAACAATTAAGAACAAGTATCCTTTGCCTCACAATGATGATTTATTTGACCATCTTAAAGGAGCGAGAGTGTTCTCCAAGATTGATCTTTGTTCGAGTTATCACCAGTTAAATATCAGGGATTCAGATATTCTTAAGACGGCTTTCAGGACCCGATATGGTCTTTACGAGTTCTTGGTGTTGTCTTTTAGGATAACCAATGCCCCAGCAGTGTTCATGCATTTGATGAAAATCGTGTTTCAGCCTTATCTTTATTAATTCATTATAGTCTTCATTGATGAAATTTTGGTGTACTCGCTTAGTCAGGAGGAGCACACAGAGAATTCGAGAGTTGTGTTACAGAGATTAAGGGAGGTGAATCTTTATGCAAAATCCTCCATGTCTGAGTTTTTTCACGGTTTAGTGGCCTTCATAGGGCACACGTTGTCTAGTAAGGGTATCCAGGTTGATCTAACAAAGATAGAGGCGGTTTATAGTTGGCCTAGACCGTCCTCAGCCACAAATATTCGCAGCTTTCTTTGTTTGGAAGACTATTATCGTCGGTATGCTCAGGGATTCTCATCTATTGCATCACCCATGACCAAGTTGACTCTGAAGGGTGCTCCATTTTTATGGTTGGACGAGTGTGAGGAGAGCTTTTAGAAGCTCAAGACGGCTTTGACCATGCCCCCAATGTTGTCTTTGCCATCAGCTTCGAGTTCACACATTGTATTTTGATGATTCGAGAGTTGGGATAGGTTGTGCATTGATGCAGGAGGGAAGAGTTATTGCTCATGCTTCTCGTTAGTAAGCTACATAAGAAGAATTTGGATTTGGCTGCATAAGTTCATGCATTGAAGATTTGGAGGCATTACTTGTATGAAATATCATGTGAGGTGTTCACACATCATCACAGTCTTCGATATATTTTCAAGTAAAATGATATTAATTTAGGCAGCGGAGATGGTTGGAGTTGCTTAAGATGATATCACTATATTGTATCGTCTGGGAAAGGCCAATGTGGTGGCCAATGCGTTCAGCTAAAAGGTAGTGAGTATAGGGAGTTTGTAATATATTCTAGTTGGGGAGAGATCCCTTGTAGTTGATTTTCAGGCCTTGCCCAATCGGTTCGTGAGATTAGATATTTTGTAGCCTATACTTGTATTGGCTTGTGCGGTTTCTCAGTCTTTTTATATGATCACATCAGAGAGCGCCAGTATAATGATCTGTATTTGCTTGTCCTTAGGGACATGGTTTAGCATGACGATTCTAGAGCTGTGACCATCGGTGATTATGGGGTATTGAGGATGCAAATTGGATTTGTGTGCCCAATGTGGATGGGCTTCGGGAGTATATTTTGTAGGCGGCCCATAGTTCACCATATTCCATTCATTTGAGTGTCGTGAAGATGTATCATTATTTTAGGCAGCACTATTGGTGGAGAAGAATAAAGAAAGATTATATGGGATTTGAGGCTTGGTGTCTCAATTGTTAGTAGGTGAAATATGAGCATCAGAGACCGGGTGGCTTGCTCCAACATATAGTTATTCCTGAGTGGAAGTGGGAGAGGATCACTACTTTATTGTTGGACTTCTACAGACTCTGAAGAAGTTCGATGCTATTTGGGTGAATGTGGATCGACTGACCAATTTCACGCACTTCATTCATGTGTGTACTACCTATTCTTCAGAGCGGTTGGCAAGGATCTATGTCTGGGAGATTATTCGTTAGCATGCTGTTCCAGTTTTCATCATTTGAGATAGAGGTACTCAGTTTACTTTGTAGCTTTAGAGAGTCGTGTATTAAGAATTGGGTACTCAAGTATAGCTGAAATAACTTTTCAACCTCAGACTAACGGATGGTCCGAGCGTACTATTCAGATATTGTAGGACATGTTGTGTGCTTGTGATATTGATTTCGGAGGATCATCGGATCAGTTTCTACTGCTTGTACAGTTTTCTTATAACAACAGCTACCAGTCGAGTATTCAAATGGCTCCATATGAGACTTTGTATGAGAGGCATTGTAAATCTCCAGTCGGTTGGTTTGATCCCGGCGAGGCTAGGTTATTGGGAACTAATTTAGTACAGGATGCTTTGGGGAAGGTGAAGGTGATTTGGGAGAGGCTTCGTATAGCACAGTCAAGGCAAAAGAGTTACGCTGATATGAATGTTCAAGATGTGTCCTATATGGTTGCAGAAGGTTTTGTTCAAGTTTCACCCATAAAGGGTGTTATGCGATTTGGGAAGAAAGGTAAATTGAGTCCTCGGTTTATTGGGCCTTTTGAGGTGCTTTGGAGAATTAGGGAGGTGGCTTATGAGCTTGCTTTTCCACCTAGCTTGTCTAGTATGCATACGATATTTCATGTTTCTATGCTCTGGAAGTATATTGGCGATCCGTCTCATGTTTTGGAGTTCAACACAGTTCAGTTGGATGATGATTTGACCTTTGATGTGGAGCTTGTAGCTATTTTGAGTCACCAGGTTCAGAAGTTGAGGTCAAAGGATATAGCTTCAGTGAAAGTGCAGTGGAGAGGTCGGCCCATTGAGGAGGCTACTTGGGAGACCAAGCGAGAGATGCGGAGCAGATATCCTCACCTATTTTAGGCTTCAGGTATATTTCTTGACTCGTTTGAGGATGAACGTTTGTTTAAGTTTGAAAATATGTTACAACCCGACTTCGTTATCCATGTTTTATCTGATCGGGTTGATTAGCTTGAGTTCGAAGAGTATTTGGTAAGAAATTAGACACTTAGTAGAAGGTTTAAGTTGGAAAAGTCTATAAGATGTTGAGTTATATGTTAATGGGATCGGATGTGAGTTTCAGTGGTTCTTTTAGCTTTGGAAGGTGATTTATAACTTAGGAGTGTGATCGGAATGGGTTTTGGAAGTCCGAAGTAGAATTAGGCTTGAACTGGCAAAGTTGATATTTTGATAATTTCCGATTGATAGGTGAGATTTTTATGTAATGGCCGTAATTGAATTCCAAGAGTTTCAATAGCTTCGTTGTGTAACTTGAGATGTTTTGCAAAATTTCAGGTAATTCGGATGTGGTTTGGTTGGATTTTTGATCGAAAGCGTATTTTGGATGATTTTAGAAACTTAGGCTTGAATCCGATGTGTTTTGAGTGATTTGATGTTGTTTCAGGTGTTTCGATGATTGGATCAAGTTGAATAATTTTTTAGGATGTGTTCGTGCCTTTGATTGAGGTCTCGATGGCCTCGAGTGGTCAATCGAACCATTTTGTGCATTAAAAAATTGTAGATTTTGAGTTTTCGCTGTTGCAAAAAAATTATACCTTTGTGATCGCGTAGGGTGTCTCTCATTCGCCTATCAGGATTTGAGGAAGGCCAGAATTAAGCCTTGGCGTTCGCGTGAGAGGCTAGGTTGGGGGAGTTGTTCATCGCGTTTTCTAGAAGGCGTTTGCGATCGCATAGGGGAGTTTGGGTCTGAGGGGTCAAAGGTTAATTGTTCAACGCATTCGCATAAGGGAGTCCTCATTAGCGAAGGCGTAGGAGGCAGAAGCATGTCATTCACGATTGGTGTCACGCGTTCACGTAGAGTGAAATTTGGTCTACGCGAGCTTTTGCTTTGCGAATGCATGGGTTTGACCGCATTCGCGAAGAAGGGGGGTCAGACCCGGGCAAAATGTTTTAATACATTTCATCTGCGATTTTGGGCTCATTTCCTCCATAGTTCATCATTTCAAGAACTTTTTGAAGGAGATTGAAGAGGGATTCAAGGGGAAATGATTTAAGGTAAGAATTTTGGACCTAAAACACGATTCTATTGTGAAATCCACCTAGAAAATCATAGAAACTTAAGCTAAAAATGGAAGAACTAGGGCTTAGGATTTTGGACTTTGGTTGGGGATTTGGAGGACCATTTGAGGTCAGATTTTAGAACTTTTGATATGTATGAACTTGGGAGGAGATGAGGAATCTAATGATGTGAAATATTTGTGTTTCGAAAAGTGGGCCCAGGGCTCGGGTTTTACTAATTTCAAGATTTTTAATATTTTTTGGTTGTTTTTGCTTGGGCTTTGTTCCCTTATCATATTGTGACATATTTGCTCTGATTTTGGATAGATTCAATGCGCGTGGTGGCCGTTTTGAGAGGCAAGGGTGTCGCGAGATAGAGATTTAGCCGGTTCGAGGTGAGTAATGATTGTAAATAATGCTCTAAGGGATTGAAACCACGAATTGTAAATCGTAGTGCTATATTGAGGTGAGACACATGCTTGATAACGACCGTGGGGTCGTGCACTATTGGGGATTATGACATGGTCAATCCCGATTGATGATTTTACCGCGTATTTGACAGAACCTTATTTGATGTCATCATGTTTTGGCTTATTGCCATATTTGTGCTTCGTGCGAACTATTTCCACCTTTCGGGATTTTTTATTACCATTTTCTCAATGTTTTGACTTATTACTTGAACTCAGTCCCATTATTTTTCACTGCTTTACTACACAATATTTTTACTTAGTTTTGATAGTTAAATGATATTTTAAATGATGTTTGGGCTAAGGAATACTGTTTTACTATTATCCGAGGGGCTTGTGATGATTTTCGGACTGAGTAAGGCTAAGAACATAGATGTGAGGATACACTAGCACTGCTATGAGGCCGCGGGCCTGAGATACATATATAGGCCACGAGGTGGCTTAATTGATATGAGGCGAGGGCCTAGATGTGATACAACGTGATGGCTTGAGATTGCACTTGGTCCGTGAGGGGGCCGTCCCGGAGTTTGTACACCCCAGTGGGCGCGGGTGCCAATTATGATGTAAGATTGAGCTCGAGGGGCTCACATTGTTCTGAGATAAAGCCTGAGGGGTTGGTATTGTCCTGAGCTATTGCCCAAGGGGCGGATTTGTTGCTAATGTGCCCAAGGGGCGAAGTTCTATTGGTTATTTACCTATTAATTACTTGTTTTACTTGTTGAAAAATGTTTTACTTGATTCTTCACTGATTTACTGGGTTAAGTGATTTTACTGCTTCGGTATAGAATGCCTTGTGTTTTATGTATTTTCTTGCTTTCAATCATTATTTATATTAATTACTCATTGGGTCGGAGTAATCACATTGCTCCCTGCATTGTGTGCGCAAATTCAGGCGTAGTAGGTCCCACTCTTGAGTGTTGATTCCTCCAGTCCAGGAGATATTTCGGAGAGTACGAGGTTGTTGTTAGCGTCTGCAGCCCCCGTGTCTACCTTATCTTATTATTTCTATGTTCTTGAAATCATTGTACCAGATATTGTATTTATTAGACTTGTATTAGTATCCATATTTGCTCGTGACTTGTGACACCCCCGTTAGGAATGTGTCGGGTTAGATTTCTGCTTTGTTATCTCTATTTCTGCTAATTGTGTTATAAAATCATGTTTAAAATATTTGCATGCTATTTAACTTCTTAAAAGGATGAATTATGTTAGACTGACTGGCCTTGTTTTCACGAGAGGCACCATCACAACCGGTTCGGGGTTACGGTCATGACACCCGACAAGTTCTGTGGCAAATGAGAACTTATCAATAATGCATTCATGATCTCCTTTGAAGAACGATTCTTTCTCTACAATCTTATTGGATTGGGGTGTGCAAGAGGCCGTTGTCTGATGAATAATTCCATATTCTAAGCATATTTGTTCAAAAGGAGATTCATATTCACAACCCCTGCCACTTCTTATCATTTTGATTTTCTTGATAAGTTGTGTTTCAACTATATTTTTGTATTTATTGAATATATTTATTGCTTCATCTTTACTATTAAGTCAGTATACATAGAAATATCGAGTACTATCGTCAATAAAATTAATGCATTACTTCTTTCTACCGCGAGATGGTATTGACTTCATATCACAAATATATGTGTGAATTAAGTCTATAGGATCTGAATTCCTTTCAACTGACTTATAAGGATGTTTAACATACCTAGATTCCACACATATTTGGCCTTTTGATTTGTCACATTCAGATTTAGGCCATACTACCAAAATAATCATTTTTTGCAAGGTTTTATAATTAACATGAGCCAAACGTATATGCCATAATTCCTTTGACTCAAGTAAGTAAGATGAAGCTGAATGTTTATTATTATTTTCAACAACCATTACATTCAGCTTTAAAAGGCCCTTAGTGAGGTAACCATTTCCTACAAACATTTTGTTTTTACTTATTACAACCATATGAAAAAAAATTCATTTAAAACTATTCTAAACAAGAAGTCCAGCAAATACTAAATTCTTTCTAATCTCGGGAACATGAAGGACATTGTTCAAAGTCACCACTTTGCCGGTAGTCGTTTTGAGAAATATTCCACATCCTTCAATCTTGGCCTTTGCAAGATTTCCCATAGAAAGCGTCTCATCGGGTCCAATAGGAGCATAATTAGAAAAAGATTCTCCAACAACACAAACATGGCGAGTGGCTCCAGTGTAAATCCACCACTCTTTAGGATTTTCCACCAAGTTGCATTCGAAAAACATGCCACATAAGTCATCAAGATCATCATGCTTTTAGACCATGTTTGCTTGACCCTTCTTCTTATCTTTCTTCATAGCATGGCACTCCATAGATTTGTGTCCAGCTTTTTCACAATTGTAGCAATTTCCACTGAGCCGCTTCTTGCTTGGTTTGTATTTCGATCCAGAAGCCTTCTTCCTCTTTTTATTCTCCTCAACAATTTTTGCTCCCACTGTTGTTCAGTTTCCACTGCCTCTCTTTTCAGTAATTTTGTTGTCGTCTTCGATTCTCAACCAAACAATGAGATATTTAAGGTACATCTCCTTGCATTTATATTTCGAGTAGTTTTTGAAGTCCTTCCACAAAGGAGACAATTTCTCAATCATCGTTGTTTCATGGAATGCTTCATTGATGACAAGACCTTCAATAAAATTTTTGTTAGTAAAAATACTAAGATTACTACTTTCAATATCAGTATTAATTTTATTTATACCTTAAGCAAGGAGATCATAAATAATCAGTTGCAATTCTTGGACTTGGGTAATAATAGACTTGCTATCTACCATTTTGTAGTCCAAAAACTTTGCAGCAACGAACTTCTTCAACCCGGTATCTTCAGTTTTGTTTTTCTTTTCAAGTGCCGTCCACAATTCTTTGACGTTTCCACTCCACTGTAGACATTATAAAAAGCATCCTCCAGCCCACTTAGAATATAATTCTTGCACAAAGAATCTGAATGCTTCCAAGCCTTAATCACGAGAAAGTGTTCAGTTTCTGGAGTTTTGTCGGACAGCACAGGAACATCTTCCTTGATGAACTTTTGGATACATAGAGTAGTCAAATATAAAAACATCTTTTGTTGCCAGTGCTTGAAATCTATCCCAAAAAATATTTTAGGTTTCTCCGACGGTGCAAATGTTGTTGGTGTTGTTTGGCTCATTAAGGCAATTGCAGTCACCATTGGAAGAGCTTAGTTCACATTATCATTTTTCATTTTTTTAAAAGAATGACACAAAAAATCATGTAAATTTTAATATCTAATAGAGTACAAAACCACAAAGGTTTTACTCTCCAGAAACAGTGAGTACAAATACAAAAAATAAATTAAATTCTTTATGCTTGTTAGTAAATTGTATTTGTAAAATAGTTCTGAAAAACAAAAATGAACATAAACATAAATGAAAAACAGAGCTAGAATTTTAATCCGAGCCCACTGAATTCACAGTATTTTCTTATGGAATTTACTCCCCTCCTAGTACCCAAGGTTATAGATTATTTCCTCCCAGGATAGAACGAATTACACACTGGTGTAGTGGTACTTCAAACCCTAGTGTTTTAGCGAACACAAAGTTTGGTAGCAAATCACACTTACTGTTGCTTTGTTTGATGTTAAAAGTATACAAAATAAGGAGGAGAAATTCAGAAAATCGTATGAAAATTCAAAGCAAAATAAACTTGTATTTATAGCCAAAGTTGCGCTAATATCTGAAAAGGTGCAACTCTTCAGATTGGTTGTTTATGCAAAACGGCTACAATATAAATTCCATAACATAAATGGCTATTACTCAACAACAAAGAGGGAAAATAAAGAAGAAAAATTGAAGAGGGTAGTTTAATTTTTAATTAAACAACTGAAACGGATTGGAAGATTTAATATTAATATTTATTTTAATATTAATATCCTGCTACTAAAACAAATATATAATAATATTTCTGTTAACATTTTACTATAACAAAGGTCCACAAAATTAATCAATCAATTGATCATTTGACCAAATTCGAATCCCAATGCGAAGTCGAAACCAAGTCTAGCGAGCAACGACGGCGACGACGCGGGCTTGCCTTCTTCTCAACTCTTTAAGAACTAGAAGAAGAGCAATTGCTTATATACCTATGAAAAACCTCTTCATCTTCCACTATGATACAATTTCCCTTTGCCAAGGGAGAAACTTAAAATTTCACTCAAAAATTTTATTCACCTTCTTTTAAGTATTTAATATACTTAATGCCACGACCCCAACCCGGTCGTGATGGCGCCCAGCACATTGCTAGGCAAGCTCAACCAATCATACTCACATTCTAAGCTACAAGCTCGCATCCTTTACTCATAATTCATTAACAACGAAGAGAAACCGAAATTTTTGCAGTTATAAAGAAAAAATCCAAAACAACCAATACATAACAACCTCCCACAGATCTGTGGATCACGAGTCAAGAGCCTCTACCATAATAGCGTAATAATGCCAACATATGTCATGATCTGAGTACGCCAAAATATCAAAATACAGAATAATAGAGGAGTCAGGCCCTGCGGACGCCAGGCAGCTACCTCGACAAGCTTCGGAGAATACTCTGAAAGTCAGCTGAAAGATCAACTCTGCCCTAAGGTACCTGGATATGCACACATGGTGCAGGGAGTAGAGTGAGTACTTCCAACTGAGTGAGTAATAGCAATAAATAACAACTGAAAGTAATAAATCCAGTAAAAACACTATGCAGTTTTATTTTCAGCAGTGAAGACCGTAGATAAGTACCGAACAGAGAAAAGAATCTGATAAATAATTTCCTTTCCGTCCGACCAGTTACTAACACTGCTGTGGCGCGTAGCCCAATCCAACACCATAGCTATATATACATATACTACTGCCGCGCGCAGCCCGATCCAATATAACATATAAGATGCTACGGCGCGCAACCCGATCCAATAAATATAGTCGACTGCGCTCACTGGGGTATGTACAAACTCCGAAGGGGCTCCTAAGGCCCTAGCGCTATAATATTGCGGCGTGTAGTCTATTCCATATATCACTGCGGCATGCAGCCCGATTCATATAATATATATCACTGCAGCGTGCAGTCCGACCCATATAATATACTACTGCGACGTGCAGTCCGATCCATGTAATATACTACTGCGGCGTGCAGTCAAATCCAATACATATGTATGTATATACTGCTGCGGCGTGCAGCCCGATCCGATGTACATATATTAATTAGCCTCACTACGGGGTCCTTGACCTCTCTCAGTCAACATAGACTTGGCCTCTTGGGCCTACTCAGCTAAGACAAGGTATTCAACCCTAGGTATTTCTCGTTCAGGGTGCAAGTTACAAAGTCCAGTTTATTTCAGTATTTACATTCAAAAGTCATGATAGATGGTATGTGTCCTATAGGTAAAGTGAGGTCAATCAGCTCAATATGCTCCGTAGGAGTTCTACATATCGGCACAAGGCCCCAAACATGGAAAATAGACCAAATTATACGAGTACAAGCTCAGACTCAGCCAAAAGTACAGTAAGTCATCAATCGAGATGGACCAAGTCCGAGACCCAAAAAAATACATCACCACGCTCATCACAAGACCCGTGTCTCATCTCAACATAGCACCGTATAGTGCAAATACGGGGTTTCAAACCCTCAGTATATCATTCATAACTATTACTCACCTCGAACCGGCCAAAATCCTAGCTCGCCTTGCGCTTTCCTAGAAAATTGACCTCCTCGGGTGTGGAATCCGATCAAAACAACAAGGAATGTGTTATAATAGGCTAATCGAACATAAGCCAATAAAAGAACTCAAAAAACGCCCAAAAACATGTAGTTGGCAAAACTTGATCCCCGGTCCTACTTCTCAAAAAATTTCAAAATTCACATTATCGGAATCCTCGTCTCGCCACGAGTCCGTACATATAAAGTTCATCAAAATCGGAGTCCAAATAGTCCATAAAATCCTCAATTCTCATTTCACAAACTAAGCCCTAGCTCCTTCAATTTTTGCCCAAATTTCAGAGAATTAATGGATGATTCTTCGACTAAATGACGTATCTAGGCCACGAGACTTACCTCCAATCACTTCTCGTTGAAATCCCCTTCAAAATCTACAAACAAGATCTCAATATGGTGCAAAAATGGAGGAAATAATGATAAGGTTGCGGATGAAATGTTTAAACAAAAACTTCTCTGCCCAGCGATTCTCTTCTATGCGATCGCTGCTCCTGGCTTGCGACCGAGAGCACAAATTTCGCCCTCCAAATTTTCTTCGGATGCGATCGTAATAGACCCAAATCTGCAACTTTCAACCATGCAAACACCCTCCGATAACCACTCGAAACCATCCCGAAGCCCTCGGGACCTCAACCAAAAGCACCAACATACCCCAAAACATCATACGAGCGTGTTCCAATCATAAAAACATGACCAAAAACACAAAAATCATCAATTCATCACGGATTCAAGCCTAAGTTAAACTAAAACTTCCGAAACTCACATTTGATCAAAAACCCGACCAAACAACGTCCGATTTACCTAAAGATTACCAAAATTCCATTTTGACCCCCGGATCAAAATCTCACCTACCAACCGGAATTAGCCGAAATTCAAACTTAGCCAATTCAAGTGTAATTCTACACTGGACCTCCAAATTCGGTTCCGTTTTCACTCCCAAGTCATAAATCACCACCCGAAACTTGTCGAATCATCGGAATCCATTCCGAGCCCTATTGATCATATGTCAACATCCAGTTGACTTTTTCAAACTAGCCTTCACTTAAAGAGACTAATTGTCTCAATCCCAACCAAACTCTGTCCGAATCATTTCCAACTCTACAAACACAGATAATGAAACATATAGAAGCATAAAACGAGGAAAACGGGGTGGTAACTCATGTGATGACGTGCTGAGTCGTCACATCCTCCCCCAACCCGGTCGTGATGGCGCCCAGCACATTGCAAGGCAAGCCAGACCAATCATACTCACATTCCGAGCTACAAGCCCACATCCTTTACTCACAATTCATTAACAACGAAGAGAAAACTAAGATTTTTGCAGTTATAAAGAAAACATCCCAAACAACAAGTACATAACAACCTCCCACAGATCTGGGGATCACGAGTTAAGAGCCTCTACCAGAATAGAGTAACAACACTAAAATATGTCATAATCTTAGTACGCGGAAATATCAAAATACATAAATAATGAAGGAGTCGGGTCCTGCAAACGCCAGGCAGCTAAATCATCAAGCTCTGGAGAATACTCTAAAAATCAGCTCAAAGATCAACTCTACCTGAGGTACCTGGATATGCACACATGGTGCAGGGAGTAGAGTGAGTAGTTCCAACTCAGTGAGAAACAAAAATAAATAACAACTGAAAGTAAGAAATCTGGTGAAAACACTATACAGTTCTATTTTTAGCAGTAAAGACCGTAGATAAGTACCAAATAGGGAAAAGAATCTGATAAATACTTTCCTTTCTGTTAGAAACTACGCTTTACGCTAGAGGGGGGGTGAATAGCGTATTAATAGAATTTAGCGTTTTCTTGCGGAATTTAAACTTTGCAGGAAGTAAAATAAATGCAGAAAAATAAACTTACACAAAGATGTATACTGGTTGGCCACCAACGTGGTTAGTCCAGTCCCCGAGAGACTCTCTCGAGATTTTTCACTATCTTGTTAAGCTTAAGGGTGCTCAACAAACCGTTACACACTTGAGGACACAAGCCTCAAACAGTTGCTCGGAGATCGCAATCTCAAAGACTTCACCCAAGGAAACGCAAGTTCCTTGAAACAAGAGAATCGCAATTCTCTTACAAGTATATCAAATACTTGGACACTCACTTAACTAAAGTACTCCTTATTGAGTAGATATGAGTAAAAGAATATGTTCAAGATCACAACAACTTTAAGCAATAATATGGCTCTCAAAAGCTTTATGAAATGAGTAGAAAATGAAGAACAATTGAATGAAAGCTTATAGCAATGTAATGATCAGTTTGTGTATGTTGTTGTTTTTAAAACACTGAAATGAAGCTGTATTTATAGTTGAAAAAGTTGGTTCAACCGTTGTCTAATTGCCAATAAAGAGTTGCTGAAATTACTCAGTGATAATCGATTATTAAGACCAAACAATCGATTATCTGCCAGTCAGTTTAAAAATCAATCCCGGATTTAACGCTTCACAATCGATAATACATAATCTATAATCGATTACTGGCAATATTCAAAATCAGAGATTACACTAAGTTCATAATCGATTACTTTAGCAACGTTCTAAAAATCATTTCCAGATTTTAAGCAAAACATCGATTATATAAAATCAATAATCAATTACTTCAGCAACGTTCTAAAAATCATTTCCAGATTTTAAGCAGAACATCGATTATATAAAATCAATAATCGATTACCTTATGGTATTTGAAAATCATTTGACAACGGCCAGCTTCAACAATCGATTGTCCTTTGCAACAATCGATTACTTGTTATTTTCTGAAAATCATAAAACTTACTGTCTCAGTGATAATCGATTATCTAAAGACATAATCGATTACTTAATTAAATTTAAAATCACTGGAAGACATCAACTCAACACAATCGATCACCATTAGTTCATAATCGATTATTTTGAGTATTGAAAAACTTTACCTCAACAACAATCGATTGTCATTTGTTCACAATCGATTATCATGCAGATTTGGAAAAACCTGATGTTCACTGTCTTACTCACAATCGATTACCATTAATTCATAATCGATTGTCATGCAGTCTTGGCTCAGAAACAATCGATTATCATAAGTACATAATCGATTATTTTAGCCCAGATTTTTGAGGCATGTTTAGAAAACATTTTGTCTAATGTAAATATGCATGATTTAAAATCTTTTTGACACAGAATTAAATATGCATGATTTTGGAAAATAGTTTTATGAGAGAGGCCATACTATGAGTCAAGTTATAGGATCGAGATTACAATTTAGAACAACTCAATAACAATTAAAAGCTATATCTTCAACTTCAATCTTATTCGCAACCATTGTGCGCTTGTACTTGAATTCCGTCATATATCAATTTTTGCTTCGTTTGTCATTCATCAAAACCTACAAAAGAGTACACGTTTAGTATATTGCATTGAGAACGTGTTTCTAACAATTTCCCCCTTTTTGATAATGGCAAACAGTAAGCGGGATATGCAATTTAGGCAAAAGATATTGACAATTCAAGACAAGTAACAATTATGCAATTTTGTTCTTGTTCCCCCTCAATTTAAGAGTTCCCCGTCAATTTTAGCTTATAAGCAATCAATGAATTAAGAGGTGGTGCATACCCGATATCCCGTTTTCTTCCCCCTTTTGCCATTAGCAAAAAAATAGTAAGGAAATATGCAAAAAGATGAAATAGACAAGGTTTATTTATTGGAAAAAAAAGAGGGTACATCAATGGGTACCAAAGAGAACAACAGCAAAAACCACACAAAACACAAAAAAAATTTATTCATTTCCGTCGTTGTCCGCCTCGTTATCCGGCGCTGCTTCAAAAGGAACGAGAGCTGCATATGGATAATTGACATGATCAAAGTATCCATGGATCTCATGAGTGAGTTGAGCAAGCTGGTCGGATATGGTTTGGAGAGTAGGCTCTTGGGACGAACGAGCACGACGGGGTGGACGACTTGAAGAAGGAGCTGGAGCATGATCACCATCATGATGGAAAGAAGACTCCGAGATTTCCCAAATTTTGGTACTCCTTTTGAGAGGACCATTTTCCGTGACAAATCTGGATGCTTCAAGGAAGTTCATAATGAGGAGGGCATAAGGAAGAGGCATGTCATCACCGATGGCATCGAGCATATGAATTTTGATGAGCCGACACCAATTTATTTTGGCTCCGGTGACAATGGCATGCAGAAGTTTGGTATCCTCCTGGGAGATGGTGCTGTGATTGTGCCGTCTAGGCTTGAGGACTCGGGTGATGAAGTAAAGAATCAACCGGTAGTTTGGATCCATTCCCGTTATGGTAGGACGACGGGTAGAGATAGATGGATCATAGGAGGTTATACCGGCTTGGTGGAGAAGGATGGTTTCATCAAAGAGAGCCCCGGCCTTATCAATATACCGGTAAAGGTCTTCACCTTCATTTGGAAGGCGGGCAATGGTGTGGAGATTCTCTTCAGAGAGAAGAATTTGAACCCCATTAATGGAGGTGACAAGTTCGCCATCTTCATCTTTATGGAGGTTTGAGTAAAAAGCTTGAACGAGAGTTGTGTTTATGTGAGGATGAGTGAGAAGCAAGAAGTCATATAGTTGACACTCCTTTAACATATTTGCGGCAGGGGTGAAAGGCTCAAGGAGTTTACTATTTGAGAACCGAGGAGGAAGAATGGTGCGTTTCTCAAATTTTGATAGGAACCTTGTGAGTTTATTTTCAGTTTCAAAGAACAAGACGGAACCGTCTTGGTATGGAAAATTTAAAGGATGAGGGGCGGTTGAGGCTGATGCGCCATGTTTGGATCGGGAACGTTTTGAAGATCGTCCAGACATGTTAGGAGAAAGACTGCTGGAATTTGGCAAAGAAAATAGAAGAGATTTAGCTTTTGAATACTAGAGATAGTGCTTGAGTGGGTGAATGTGAGCTCTTATGATGCCTATTTATAGAGGAAAGGATTATCAAGCATTGAATGGAGACATTTGCTGAGATTTTGGTTTAGGAGCAGTCAGAAAACGGTAAGAATTAAAATTACTGACCGTTAGATAATCGATTATTGAACTGAAATAATCGATTGTATTTACTGTTTGATTGAGATTTTGAATTTGACAAATCGATTCTTGAGTCAAACGGTAAAAAAATTTGAATGAAATAATCGATTGTTAAATTTTGGTAATCGATTATGGAGCATTTAAGACCTGATAGGAATCGATTGAGGAGCCAAACGGTAACAAAAAATTAATATGAAGTAATCGATTGTCAATTCTTGGTAATCGATTATTTAGGGAACTAATTTGATACAGTGAACTTGGAGAATATCAGAATTTGTCAAATAATCGATTGTATGAAAAAATAATCGATTGTTGTAGAAAGCATTGCTGAATGACTGAGGCGGAAATCGATTATGCAATTTAGGAAGTAAAAAATTAAACACAGATGCATAATAGTAATAATCAGTCATAAACAATCGATTATTGATACTGATAATCGATGTACTGCACAGAAAATAATCGATTAGTGGCTTGAAATAGTCGATTATTTTGTGCTAAAACTTCATAATTCCCCCTACCTTTGGGGTGGTACCTGCAAAATAGATTTAAACGTCTCCGACGCTCAAGTTAGTAATTTATAGCGAAATTAATAAATTACACTAGTGTTAACAAGTAATGCCGTGAACTCTTAAGAATTATGTCCTAGAGTGTTCTTAAGAGAGTTTCGGGTACATACCTTTTCTCCAACATCGCCAATTACCTGTTCGAGAGGATGATCCTTGATCGTTCTCCACTCGTTAGGCGTATTTATTCCTTTTTCTAATTGTGGCGCTTCTTCCGTTGGTTGTTCCCCCAATTTCATTTTTGTTTTCCTTTGAAGGTTCTTCTTGGATTTTATCTTTCAAGCTATCCAAGATACCTGCAAGATCAAAACCGGATTCCTTTCTCGCCAAGCGAGTATTATCTTCGGAAAACACAACATGAGGGGATTCCTCCACAATTTGGGTTCTTTTGTTAAAGATCCTATATGCTTTGCTACGTGAGGAATAACCAATGAAAATACCTTCATCCGATTTAGCATCAAACTTACCCAATTGGTCCTTCCCATTATTATGAACAAAACATTTACAACCAAAAACACGTAAACGAGAAATGTTGGGTTTTCTACCCTTATAAAGTTCATATGGGGTTTTCATGAGTATCGGCCGAATTGCTACTCTATTTAAAACATAGCAAGCGGTACTCACGGCGTCCGCCCAAAAGTATTTGGGAATCTTAGCTTCGTCGAGCATGGTTCTAGCCATCTCTTCGAGACACCTATTTTTCCTTTCCACCACCCCATTTTGTTGTGGTGTCCGTGGAGCGGAAAAGGTGTGTTCGATTCCGAGTTCGTCACAAAAATCCGCAAAGAGATTGTGATCAAACTCTCCCCCATGATCACTTCTAATCGAAGTGACGGTCGATTCCTTTTTGTTTTGAACACGCTTAAGGAAATACTTGAAATTTTGAAAAGCATCACTTTTATTTGCAAGAAATAGAGTCCAAGTAAATCTAGAAAAGTCATCAACAATTACAAAAACATATTTATTTTTACCAAGACTTTCAATACGAGAGGGACCAAATAAATCCATGTGAAGTAATTGCAAAGGTCTAGACGTTGAAATAATATTCTTGGATTTAAAAGATGCTTTGGTTTGCTTCCCTTTTTGACAAGAATCGCAAATAGAATCATTTTCAAACTTTAAACTGGGAAGACCAACTACTAAGTTTTGAGAAAGAAGCTTGTTCAAAAGATGCATGTTCATGTATGCTACTCTATGATGCCATAGCCAAGAGTTATCCTCTTTGCTTACTAAACAATCAACATATTCGGGTGAGGAGTTTGCAAGATCAACCATATAGATATTATCAATTCTAAAACCACGAAGTATGATCTTGAAATCACTACGTCTAAATACAAGACATTCATCCGAATTAAATAGAGCAAGATTTCCCTTGTCACATAATTGGCTTATGCTCAAGAGATTATGCTTCAAACCTTTCACAAGTAGTATATGTTTAATAGAGGAGTTGTCGTCCTTACCGACCGAACCAATGCCGATGATTTTTCCTTTATTGTTATCACCAAATGTGACACTTCCTCCTTCTTTGTGCTCTAGTTGAAGGAATTTGGATTCATCTCCCGTCATGTGTTTGGAGCATCCACTATCAAGGTACCATAGTACACTTGATCCCTTCAACCACACCTACAAAATAAATTAATGTTCTTTAGGTACCCATGCCATCTTGGGTCCTTGAGGGTTAGGCATGTTATAATGATGCAATTGATTTATATGTCTATGACGAGTAAAGCAAGCGGGAGCAATATGACCAATACGTCTACAATAATGACAAGTCACGTTGGGATTATGCATTTTTCTAGGTACATAGTAACTAGATGAATGAAGGTTGCTTACTCTACTTTGAACACCATTGTTTCTCCTATTATGAGCTCTAGGAGGTTCACAAGTTTGTCTAAAATATGCATCATTTCTAGAATATCTATTTCTAGGTGGAGGGTCATTTCTTGGTCTTCTAAATTGTTCAAGTTTGGCCTAAAATATGCATCATTTCTAGGTCTTCTAGCATTTTCACTATTTGGTCTAACATGCAAGTTATTTCTAGGATTTCTACTTCTAGGATAAGCATTTTGGTTATTAGTCCTAGGTTGAGCTCTAGGTTGTTGTGGTTTAGCACTAACCTTTTCTTCATTCTTGAATCCTATTCCATGTTTAGTTGATTTTAGATTAACAAGCACATCATTCAAGTTTTTATGCGAAGAATTAAACTTATCTAATGTGCCTTTAAGTCTAGCTACTTCATTCTTAAGAAGCACACAAGAAGAACAGTTTCTAGTAGAACCTTCAGGTTTATCAGCACTTCTTTTTCCATAAAACTTGTTTTCCTCTTTTAGCTTCTCATTTTCGAAAACCAGTTTTTCTAATTCTTTTTCTTTTAATGAAAGCTGTGTTTGAAAATCTTTTTCTTTTAGAGAAGCGCTTTCTTTAACACTTTTGACAGTTTTTGAAGCTTTGATAAATTCAGCATATAGTTCATCAAAAGCATTTCTCATTTCATCAAGAGCAAAGAAATTTTGAGAAGAGATTTGACTTACCTCGTCTTTGCCGTCTTCTTGAGCCATGAGACATAAATTTGCTGCTTCATCGTCTTCTTCTTCGCTTGCTTCATCTCCGGAATCTCCTCCCCAAGAGATGTATGCACGTTGGTTTTTGAAGGGTTTCTTCTCCTTTTTGATGTTAGGGCAATTTGATTTTATGTGCCCGGTTTCTCCGCATTCATAGCATTTTAGTTGATCGCCTTGCTTTTTGTTCTTGCGTTCATACTCTTTGCGCATGAATTTTTGAAACCTTTTGATAACGAGTCCAAACTCGTTGTCACCTTCCTCATCAATTTGTGGTTGGCTAGCCTTTAGGGCAATCCTTTTCCTTCTTTGATCATCAACAAACGGGTTAAGTATAGTTGATTCATAGGTTTTGAGATTACCTCTTAATGCGTCAATTGTGACATTTGTGATGCCAATGGATTCTTGGATTGCATCGGCCTTTGATCGCCATGCCGGAGTGAGACTTCTGAGGATCTTCCGGACAAGTTCTCTATCCGTAAACGTCTTTTTGAGGGCGTGTAGATCATTCACGATCATTGAGAATCGCTCAAACATTTCGTCTACTTTCTCTCCTTCCTTCATGTGGAATAGTTCATAAGAGTGAGTTAAGAAATCAATTTTAGCTTCTCGTACCTGGTCGGTTCCTTCGTATGTCACTTCAAGCTTATCCCACATTTCTTTTGCTATTTTGCAACATGATATCTTCCTGTAGTCGTTAGCATTAACAGCACAATATAATAAATTTATAGCTTTGGCATTATTTTGAACCTTACGAATATCCTCCGTGGTATATTCCTCTTCGGTCTTTGGAACCCATTCGTCTTCCACCTTCTTGGTTGGAATTTGGTTTCCATTGGTGAATACTTTCCACAAATGAAAGCTATTTGATTGCACAAAGATTTGCATCCTCTCCTTCCAGTATGAGTAGTTTGTGCCGTTGAATAGAGGAGGTCGTGTATAGCATTGTCCTTCTTCAATTCCTGCAAAAGAGTCAAGAGTAGAAGCCATGGATGGTTCTCTCAAACGGTTAAGTTTTCAGAGAGTTGGGCTCTGATACCAATTGTTAGAAACTACGCTTTACGCTAGAGGGGGGGTGAATAGCGTATTAATAGAATTTAGCGTTTTCTTGCGGAATTTAAACTTTGCAGGAAGTAAAATAAATGCAGAAAAATAAACTTACACAAAGATGTATACTGGTTGGCCACCAACGTGGTTAGTCCAGTCCCCGAGAGACTCTCTCGAGATTTTTCACTATCTTGTTAAGCTTAAGGGTGCTCAACAAACCGTTACACACTTGAGGACACAAGCCTCAAACAGTTGCTCGGAGATCGCAATCTCAAAGACTTCACCCAAGGAAACGCAAGTTCCTTGAAACAAGAGAATCGCAATTCTCTTACAAGTATATCAAATACTTGGACACTCACTTAACTAAAGTACTCCTTATTGAGTAGATATGAGTAAAAGAATATGTTCAAGATCACAAAAACTTTAAGCAATAATATGGCTCTCAAAAGCTTTATGAAATGAGTAGAAAATGAAGAACAATTGAATGAAAGCTTATAGCAATGTAATGATCAGTTTGCGTATGTTGTTGTTTTTAAAACACTGAAATGAAGCTGTATTTATAGTTGAAAAAGTTGGTCCAACCGTTGTCTAATTGCCAATTCAGAGTTGCTGAAATTACTCAGTGATAATCGATTATTAAGACCAAACAATCGATTATCTGCCAGTCAGTTTAAAAATCAATCCCGGATTTAACGCTTCACAATCGATTATACATAATCTATAATCGATTATTGGCAATATTCAAAATCAGATAATCGATTACACTAAGTTCATAATCGATTACTTTAGCAACGTTCTAAAAATCATTTCCAGATTTTAAGCAAAACATCGATTATATAAAATCAATAATCGATTACTTCAGCAACGTTCTAAAAATCATTTCCAGATTTTAAGTAGAACATCGATTATATAAAATCAATAATCGATTACCTTATGGTATTTGAAAATCATTTGACAACGGCCAGCTTCAACAATCGATTGTCCTTTGCAACAATCGATTACTTGTTATTTTCTGAAAATCATAAAACTTACTGTCTCAGTGATAATCGATTATCTAAAGACATAATCGATTACTTAATTAAATTTAAAATCACTGGAAGACATCAACTCAACACAATCGATCACCATTAGTTCATAATCGATTATTTTGAGTATTGAAAAACTTTACCTCAACAACAATCGATTGTCATTTGTTCACAATCGATTATCATGCAGATTTGGAAAAACCTGATGTTCACTGTCTTACTCACAATCGATTACCATTAATTCATAATCGATTGTCATGCAGTCTTGGCTCAGAAACAATCGATTATCATAAGTACATAATCGATTATTTTAGCCCAGATTTTTGAGGCATGTTTAGAAAACATTTTGTCTAATGTAAATATGCATGATTTAAAATCTTTTTGACACAGAATTAAATATGCATGATTTTGGAAAATAGTTTTATGAGAGAGGCCATACTATGAGTCAAGTTATAGGATCGAGATTACAATTTAGAACAACTCAATAACAATTAAAAGCTATATCTTGAACTTCAATCTTATTCGCAACCATTGTGCGCTTGTACTTGAATTCCGTCATATATCAATTTTTTCTTCGTTTGTCATTCATCAAAACCTACAAAAGAGTACACGTTTAGTATATTGCATTGAGAACGTGTTTCTAACACTTTCCATACGACCAGTTACTAACACTGCTCGCAGCTTGATCCAACGCCATATCTATATATACATATACTGCTATGGCGCATAGCCCGATCCAATATAACGTATAAGATGCTACGGCACGCAGCCCGATCCAATAAATATAGTCGACTGCGCTCACTGGGGGTATGTACAGACTCCGGAGGGGCTCCTTCAGCCCAAGCGCTACAATATTGCGGCGTGCAGTCCGATCCATATATCACTGCAGCGTGCATTCCGATCCATATAATATATATCACTGCGGCGTGAGGTCCGATCCATATAATATACTACTGCATGGTGAAGTCCGATCAATATACATGTGAATGTATATAATGCTGCAGCGTGTAGCGCGACCCGATGTATATATATCAATTAGCCTCACTACGGGTTCCTTGACCCCTCTCAGTCAATATAGACTTGGCCTCTCAGGCCCACTAAGCTAAGACATGGTATTCAACCCTAGGTATTTCTACTTCAAGGTGCACGTTACAAAGTCCGGTTTATTTTATTATTTACTATAAAAAGTCAGGACAGGTGGTATGTGTCCTATAGGTAATGTGAGGTCAATTAGCTCAACATGCTCCTTATGTGTTCTAAGGATCGGCACAAGGCCCCAAACATGCCAACTAGCCCAAATTATATGAGTACAAGCTCAGGCTCACCCAAAAGTACAGTAAGTCATCAATCGGGATGGACCAAGTCCAAGTCCCCAGCAGATACATCACCCTTATCACAAGACACGTGTCTCATCTCACCATAGCACCGCATAATGAAAATACAGGGTTTCAAACCCTCAGTATATCATTCATAACCATTACTCACCTCGAATCAGCCAAAATCCTAGCTCGCCTCACGCTTTCCTCGCAAATCGACCTCCTCGGGTGTGGAATCTGATCAAAACCACAAGGAATATGTTATAATAGGCTAATGGAACATAACCCAATAGAAATAACTCAAAAAACACCCAAAAATACGTAGTTGGCAAAACCCGAGCCTCGGGCCCACTTCGCCACGAGTCCGTACATATAAAGTTCATCAAAATCGGAGTCCAAATGGGCCATCAAATCCCCAAGTTTCATTTCAAAAACTAAGCCCTAGCACCTTCAATTTTTGCCCAAATTTCAAAGAATTAATGGATTCTTCAATTAAATGACGTATCTAGGCCATGAGACTTACCTCCAATCACTTCCCGTCGAAACCCCCTTCAAAATATACCAACAAGCTCTCAAGGTGGTGCAAAAATGAAGGAAATAGTGATAAGGTCGCGGATGAAATGTTTAAACAAAAGCTTCTCTGCCCAGCGATTATCTTCTATGCGATGGCAGCCCCTGGCTTGCGATCGCAGATCACAAATTTAACCCTCCAAATTTTCCTCCTATGCGATTGCAATAGACCCCATGCGATTGCAATGAATCCAGGCCTCAAACTACGCGATTGCATCCTTGCCTATGCGAACGCACCGAACTACTTCCCAATACTAAGCGATCGCATAACACAAAAATATGACACAGACTAAACCTCCTATGCAATCGCAATACCTCCTCTGCGATGGCATAGAACTGCAACAGCTGAAGCCCAAATCTGTAACTTTCAACAATGTAAACGCCCTCCAATAACCACTCGAAACCATCCCGAAGCCCTCAGGTCCTCAACCAAAAGCGCCAACATACCCCACAACATTATACGAGCGTGTTCCAATGATAAAAGCATGACCAACAACACAAAAATCATCAATTCACAACGGATTCAAGCCTAAGTTAAACTAAAACTTTTGAAACTCGCATTTGATCAAAAACCCGACCAAACGACGTCCGATTGACCTGAAAATTTGCAGACATATCCAAAATCACCTAATGAAGCTACAGCATCTCTTGGAATTTCATTCTGACCCGTGGATCAAAATCTCACCTACCAATTGGAATTCGACGAAATTCAAACTTAGCCAATTCAAGCCTAATTCTACAGCGGACCTCAAAATTAAGTTTCGTTTTCACTCCCATGTCATAAATCACAGCCCAAAACTAGCCAAATTGTCGAAAATCCTTTCTGATCCTTATAGCTCATAAGTCAACACCCGATTAACCTTTCCATAATAGTCTTCTCTTAAAGAGACTAATTGTCTCAATCCCAACCAAACTCTGTCCGAATCACTTCAAACTCTATGAACACATATAATGAAACATATAGAAGCATAAAACGAGGAAAATGGGACGGTAACTCACGTGACGACGGGCCGGGTCGTCAAATCCTCCCTAACTAAAACAAAAGCTCGTCCTCGAGCGGGTCAAGAAACATACCTGAAGCCTCAAACAAATGAGGATATCTACTCTGGATCTCCGGCTCGGTCTCCAAGTGGCCTCCTCCATGGGCCGACCTCTCCACTGCACCTTTACCGATGATATGTCCTTTGATCTCAACTTTCGATTCTGACGACCCAAAATAGCCACTGGCTCCACATCATAGGTCAAGTCCTCATCCAACTGGGTCGTGCTGAAGTCTAATACATAAGACGGGTCCACAAGATACTTCCTGAGCATAGAAATGTGGAACACTGGGTGAACCCCCCGACAAGCTGGATGGCAAAGCAAGCAAATAGGTCACCTCCCTAATCCTCCTGAGTATTTCAAAAGGTCCAATGAATCGCGGACTTAGTTTCCCCTTCTTTCCAAACTTCATCACGCCATTCATAGGTGAAAACTTCAACAAAACCTTCTCGCCCACCATATAAGATACATCCTGAAACTTCCGGTTCGCTTAACTCTTCTGACGCGACTGAGTCGTACGATGTCTCTCCTGGATAACTTTCACTTTCTCTAAGGCATCCTGAACTAACTCTGTCCCTAATACTCTAGCCTCGCCGGGCTCAAACCCTCCAACTGGAGATCTACAACATCTCTCATATAAAGCCTCATACGGTGCCATCTGAATGTTGGACTGATAACTGTTATTATAAGCAAACTCTGCAAGAGGCAAGAACTCAGCCCAAGAACCTCCAAAATCAATAACGTAAGCACGCAACATATCCTCTAATATTTGAATAGTTCGCTTGGACTGTCCGTCCGTCTGAGGATGAAAAGATGTGCTCATCTGAATCTGATTGCCCAACTCCCGAAGAAAAGTCCTCCAAAACTGGGAAGAAAATAGAGTACCCCTGTCTGAGACAATAGAAACTGGAACTCGATGCAATCGCACAATCTCACGGATGAAAATCTATGCTAACCGCTCCGAAGAATAGGTGGTACACACCGGAATAAAGTGCACATACTTGGTCAGCCTATCCACAATCACCCAAATAGAATCAAAGTTCCTCAAGGTACGAGGGATACTACTCACAAAGTCTATTGTAATCCTCTCCTATTTCCACTCGGGGATATCCATATTCTGAAGTGCACTACCAAGTCTCTGATGTTCATATTTGACCTGCTGACAATTTAGACACCGAGCCACATAATTCACAATATCCTTTTTCATTCTCCTCCACAAATAATGTTGTCTCAAGTCTTGGTACATTTTTGCAGCACCCGGATGAATAGAATGCCACGAGCTGTGGGCCTCCTCTAATATCAACTCTTGGAGGCCATCCATATAGGGCACGCAAATACGGCCCTGCATCCGCAACACACCATCACTACCAATAGTCACATCTCTAGCATCATCTTGCTGGACCCTGTCCTTCAGGACAGGCAAATGCGAGTCATCATACTGGCACTCCCTGATGCGTTCACACAAAGAAGACCGGTAGACCACACAGGCCAACACCCGACTAGGCTCAGAAATATCCAACCTCATCATCCGAATAGCCAAGGCCTGAACATCAACTGCAAGGGGCCTCTCCCCAACTAGAATGTACGCCAAGCTACCCATACTCATCGTTTTCCAGCTCAAAGCATCATCCACTAGATTAGCCTTCCCCGGATGATACAGTATGGTAATATCATAATCCTTGAGTAACTCAAGCCATCTCCTCTATCTCAAATTGAGGTCCTTCTGCCTAAAAAAGTGCTGAAGACTGCGATGATCCGTGAACACCTCACAGGATATTCCATATAGATAGTGCCTAAAAATCTTCAAGGCATGAACTATACCAACCAACTCCAAGTCACGAACAGATTTCTTCTCATGAGGCTTAAGCTGAGGCGAAGCATACTCGATAACTCTACCCTCATGCATCAATACACATCCAATCCTAACTCTCGAAGCATCACAATATACCAAGTAAGAGCCTGAAGCTGATGGCAATACTAGAATTGGAGCTGTAGTTGAAGCTGACTTGAGCTTTTGGAAGCTCTCCTCACACTCATCGACCACACAAACATGGCATTCTTCTACTCCAACTTCGTCAAAGGCGAAGCAATAGATGAAAATCCCTGAACGAACCTACGGTAATAACCTGCTAAACCGAGGAAACATCAAATCTCAGTAGCTGAGGACAGTCCGGGCTAACTCTGCACCGCCTCGATCATCTTTGGGTCAACCTAAATACCATCACTGGACACCACGTGTCCCAGAAAATCCACGGAATTGAGCCAGAACTCACACTTGGAGAACTTTGCATAAAGTTTCTCCTCTCTCAACCTCTGCAATACAACCCTCAAGTGCTACGCGTTCTCCTCCTGGCTACGCGAGTACAACAGTATATCATCAATAAACACTATCACAAAATAATCCTGATACGGCCGAAATACATTGTTCATTTAGTGCATAAATACAGCTGTGGCATTAGTCAGCCCAAATGACATAACTAGAAACTCGTTATGTCCATATCTCATCCTGAAAGTTGTCTTCATGATATCAGAATCTCTAATCTTCAGCTGGTGATAGCCTGAACAGAGATCAATCTAAGAGAATGCCTTCGCCCCCGAAAGCTGGTCAAACAAATCCTCAATACGGGGTAGTGGATACTTGTTCTTTACTGTTACTTTGTTCAACTGTCTGTAATCAATGCACATTCTCATTCTTCCATCCTACTTCTTTACAAATAACACTGGTGTGCCCCACGGCGACACACTCGGGCGAATGAACCCCATATCTAGGAGTTCCTGTAGCTGCTCCTTCAACTCCGTTAGCTAGGAGTTCCTGCAGATGGTATTGGTTTAACTCTTATCGTACTGTTATTGAGAAATTTATCGGCCTAGCAAAATTATCAATGATTTTAGATTTATAAAACTGAAAATAAGTGTTCAGGTTCCGAGTCAGTCTCCAGTTCCTAAAGTTTATGACTGCTCAAGAAAATACAACTAAACTCCCACACGACTGAATGCTTAGAGATATTTTCTAGTATAATGAACACAACAAGTCAACAACTAAAGAATAAAAGGATGAAACACTCGCCTTTGGAACATGTGATGATAGAAAGTCTCACTATTATCATAATTAAACCTTACACATTGATAAAATATCAAGAGGCAAACATTGAAATCCCCCATTTGAAACAACATTGTGTACGCAACTAGATCAAAAACAAAAAAGTACAGTAAAAGGAAAAAGAACACATTGAATCAAACCAGAAAACAATGGACAGCAAAAGGAAAAAGAACACACTGTTGTATTCACTGCCCACTTGAACCTAAGCATAGTAAGATTCAAAATGGAAACACTTTGTCCAAATTTTCTCCAAAACATATAGCATTTTGGTTGTGAGCCTATGGCTTAATACTTTAAGCCTATTTCTATAGAACAATTGTGAGCCTATGGCTCAATAATATTCATGGCTTAAGCAAACTAGTAGTAGTAACTATGAGTACCCGGATAAGAGGATAATAAGCCGCGAGAGGGAGAGACGAGAAGGCGAGAGGGAGACCGGTGGCTAGTGAAAGTCGACAACAACAAGGAGTGGTGGGTCGTGGTTGCTGGTTTAGGCGTTAGGGTTTCTATGATTTTGTTTTTTGATTATTTAGGAATACATATTAGAGAATAGAACGTGTGTGTGTGTGTGTGTATATATATGTGTGTATATATATATATATATATATATATATATATATATATATTCTTAACGTGTTAACGGATTATACGTTAAGAAAATTGAATAATCCGCCCCCAAATCGATAAGCTGTTAATAAAAAATTTCAAAATGTTCCGCGTTTGTTAAGCCGTTAACCTGTTACCAATAATCCATTAAGCTTCGGTTCGATTTGATTTTCGGTTTGATTTTCGGTTTCGGATCAGTTTTGAACACCCCTAAATACTACAAGGTGCAACATCGTCGTAATTTAATGTTGTGAAGCATAACATCATCGTAATATAATACTGCATGATGTAATATCGACTTAATATCGCGGGGCATAATAGATAGAAAGCCTAATAGTGCTACCCATGGGCGACTTCAAAATTATGCGTAGCCCGTACCCCTTCACATTAGAAGCACCATCTGTGAAAAGGTTCCATACCCCCGATGATGTGCTCGATTTTAACAAGAGTTCCTTTTTAACTTCGGGTACAAGGGTTGGTGTGAAATCAGCCACAAAGTTCGCTAGAATTTGATACTTGATGGTCGTTCGGGGTAGATATTCGATATGGTACCCACTAAGATCTATGGCCCATTTGGCAAATCGACCCGATAATTTGGTTAACATGCATATAGGGTGACGTTGAAAGTATGGTTTTAACTTTCTAGAAGCGCTTATTGGTGCCAGTGACATTTTCTCTAAGTATGGATATCTAGTTTCTGCTTCTCCTAGGGTTCGACTTACATAATAAACAGGAAATTACGTACCTTGGTCTTCTTGAACCAGGACACTACTTACCGCGATTTCCGTACTGCCAAGTACAAGTAAGTTTCTCATCTGCCTTTGGAGAGTGAAGTAGAGGCGAGCTCAACAGGTATCGCCTTAATTCCTCTAATTCATGTTGGCATTCTAGGGACCAAGAAAAATTGTTCTTCTTTTTTAGTAGAGAGAAATATTTGTGGCTTCGATCTGACGACCTCAAGATGAATCGACCTAAAGAAGTTATCCGTCCAGTTAGCCTCTACACGGCCTTTACACTATCTACGTGGTGATGTCTTCGATAGCCTTAATTTTATCAAGGTTGATCTTGATCCCCTGATTCGACAATATGATGCCTAGGAATTTTCCCAAACCAGCCCTGAAAGCACATTTCTTGGGGTTGAGCTTCATGTTATATTTCCTCAAAATCTTGAATATTTCCTGCAAATGAGCCAAATGGTCCTCTGTGCGTGGGGACTTAGCTAGCATTTCATTGATATAAACTTCTATTAATGTACCTATTTGTTCTTCAAATATTTTATTTACTAGGCATTTGTAAGTAGCTCCAGCTTTCTTAGCCTGAAGAGCATTACATTATAACAATATGTTCCATACTTGGTAATCAATGAAGTCTTTTTCTGGTCTTACCGGTTTATTTGAATTTGATTATCCCCGAAATAGGCATCAAGAAAGGTAAGGATCTTGTGGCCAGTCGTGGCGTCGATCATACAATCGATGTTAGGTAGAGGAAAAGAATCTTTTGGCATGCTTTGTTTAAATCTTTATAATCTACACACACTATTAGTTTTTTCCCCTTTTAGGGACTATGACTATATTGGCCAACCATTCGGAATATTTCACCTCCAGAATGGATCCTATTTTCAGAAGTTTAGTTACTCGTCCTTTATGAATGCATACTTTACCTCGGACTGGGTCCTTCTCTTTTGTTTCACCGGTTTGAACCTAGGGTCAAGGCTTAGTCGATGCATTGTTATCTCCGGTGGGATCCCTGTCATGTTTAAATGGGACCAAGCAAAACAATCTATGTTATCAATAAGAAATTGAATAAGCTTTTATCTAAGTTCGGAGGTTAATCCCGTTCCCCGGTATTCCTTTCGCTAGGGTAGATACTCAATTAATATAACATGTTCTAGTTGTTCGATCGTTGATTTGGTGCCATTCTTATTTTTGGTAACAATAAAGGTTCGAGTAGTAAGAAATCCTCTTCTTCTTCTGCCCCCTGCTTCCCCGATTCGGTCGAGGCTGGTGGTTGTGATTGCTTTTTGGCTTCCTGTTACCTTTGATGCTCAACCTTTCCGAGATTGATAACATCGATATCGGCGTTACCTCATCAACCACAAAAATTTCCTTTGTAGCATGCTGCTCCCCGTATACTATTTTTACATCGTTCGCCGTCGGGAATATCATCATTTAGTGGAGAGTCGAGGAGACTGCCCTCATGTTGTGTATTAAAGGTCTTCTGAGTAGGGCACTGTACCTCATGTCGTCCTCGATCACGTGGAACTTGGTATCTTTAATGGTTCCATACATGTTCCCCAATAGAATAGTCTCCCCTTTAGTTGTTTCGCTGCCATATTGAAGCCGTTTAAGACCTAAGATGTGGGCACTATTTGATCTTGTAGGCCAAGTTGTTCCACGACGTTGATCGGATGATATGCGCCCAGCTACCTAGATCCACTAAAACATACTTAACTCGAAGTTTATTTAATAAAATAGAAATTACTAGAGCGTCATTGTAGCGCTAAAAAATTCCTTCTATTTCTTCGATGTTGAATGATAAGGAGCCTTCAGGCACATAATCTGGGGTTCCTTTTTCCCCAGTGATTGATACCTTAGAGTGTTTAAATATGGGTCCCTGTGAAATTTCGACCCCTCCTACGATCATATGAATAACATGTTGGTGATTGATACCTTAGAGCGTTTAAATATGGGTCCCTGTGAAATTTCGACCCCTCTGACAACCATATGAATAACATGTTTGTTTTTCTCCTGTTCATTTTTCCAGTTGGCGTCCCTTTCTCCGAAATGATTCTTTGCGTGATCACTAAGAAAAAGATGGCCCTCAATGAACAGACGAGCTACCTCCTCCCTTAATTGCCTGCAATCCTTGGTCATGTGAACATGTATGCCATGATACTTGCACATCAAATTTGGGTTTCTATGGGAATGATCAGTCTGTATGGGTCTTGACCACCTACTATCTTTGATCTTTCTGATTGCCGATGTAATAACTGATGCATCGATACCAAAGTTATATTCCGATAATTGAGGTGCCTCTGTGGGATTGGCATACTTATCAATACCATTTTTTTCGCAAAAATCCCAAGAATTCTGTCCTCAGTCACTTATTCGATCATTCCCGGTGGAATTGCATCCCGAACTATTATTTCTTCGATAAGTGATATATGGTTGATAATGTTCTCTGTTCGACCTCGGCTCTCTTTCAACATCCCTCTAGGATTTAATTGTCGACCTAATTGGATATACTGAACCGAAAGGGTCTCCTAATTGACCATCCTTGACCTTGATCTTTGATTGATATCGATTGTGCAAATCTGCCCAAGTTACAGCTGGATACTCAATCAAATTTTGTTTCAACTAATGTAAAAGCTACCAAACTCCGCTCGTTCAACCCTTGGGTGAAGCTTGAACGTTCCAATTATATGTTACCGGTGGAAACTCCGTGCGCTCCATTTGAAATCAGGACACGAACTCCCTCATTATTTCATTATCCCTTTATCTTACCTTGAAGAGGTCCGATTCTCTTCTAGAGACCTTCATGGCTCCGGCGTGTGCCTATACGAAAGAATATGCTAACAAGAAAATGCGTCGATGGAATTTGGTGGCAGGTTGTGATACCAAATCATTACTCCCTTTGGAAGGGTCTCTCCGAGCTTTTTCAACAACACAGATTCAATCTCTTCGTCTTGATGTCGCATGTATATTAAGTAACATGCTCGTTGGGATCGTTGGTCCCATTATATTTGGGTATTTTCGCATACGAAAGTTCTTTGGAATAGGCTTCGAGACGCACTTTGAGGAAACGACTTTTGTCCGTACTTCTTTGAATCCATCCCTTTCAAGACTGACGGTGCCCCTGGTATCTGATTAACTCGAGAGTTGTATGTCTCCACTTTTTTATCATTAGCTTTGATTTTCTTCTATCCTGACTCGATTCTTTTGGTGAACTCCTCGAGCATTTTTATTACTGTAGGATCGGTCCCCGATATATTACCATTTGGCCTCTCTGGCACTGGCTCAGTATGCTGAGTGAAATGGTATAGGGCCAGTAAGTCGATTCTACTGATTTTTCACAATTAACTCGTTGTTTTGTTCAGTCACGAGAAGATAAAAAATCAATTCAAAATACTTCTTGAATATTTTGTTTTGATATTGCTGCAATAGGAGCATATTCAAAGATGAAAGATAAAAATTAAGCTATATAGAGAAAACAAATTTGGTCCCAAAATAACTACGTCTAACTTTAGCTTGGTGTTAAAGTAATTAAGCCTAACTTTTCCTCAAAGAAATGAATATGCATTTAAAGTAATATAAAAAAATATTTTTAACAGACAATCTGTGTGGCAAAAATCAATATTTTTGGTTCTATACATAGCTGATAGCTGTAGATTCAACTTTGCCAATTATAGCAGCTTGCCTTTGTTATGACTCTAAGCCTGAGCGTGAGCCTGTAGGTCTGCCACTGCCTACAAATCTAGCTGCCTCCCACCCATATCGGACCTTTTTTCTCTTTTCTTCATTCTTTTTTCATTTCTATCTTTAGTAGTAGTATTTTGGTTCTAAAGTATTAAATGGATGGTTTCTTTTTTCCAAAAGAAGTAATGCACTTTTATATTGCTTAAACTAGTATATCTGTATGTTACCTTCGCCACGAAGATACGTTCTTCAAGAAAAGCCACCTCGTTCCATAATAGATTTAGAAATCGCATATTAGATGTTTTTTCAGTTTTTATTTATGTGAATTTATTTAATTGGAAATATAATTTAATCAAAAATGATAACTTTTTGAATTTTTAGTCCTAAATATGCCAAAAGGAGGTCTAGATAATTTATGTGGTTATTAAAATTTCTCAGTAAAGATATAATTAAAAATTTAAGCTAAATTATTTTTAAATTTAAAAAAAGAAGATTTTTTTTTGGAACATAGGAATTAATAATATGGAAATACATTTAAAAGTTAGGAAAGAATCGTCTCACCTCACTGAGTCCAAGGAAATCCCCCTACTTGCCAACCCATTTAGAGAAGAATATTAGCAAAAGGGCCAAAAAACAATTAAATATTTGGACAATCAAAAGTTAAGTGATAGTCTTGGTGTAATTTAACTCGTTATAATAATTTATTTGCACGTATTATTTTTGTATGAACTTACTATTTTAAATATTTAGTTCTTTTAGAAGAAGATAATACAAGGTTAATTAATTTAAAATTTGAAAAACGACTAGCTAGTGCCAAAATGTGTGTAAAACTTGAATTGCCTAATAATAGATCAGAAATGATTTTTAAAATTTGACATTGCATTTATGAAAGGAGTTTATACAACATGCACCTCCTCTAATCATTTCTACAATTGCTATCTTAAGATTGCCATGAAAAGAATTTCTTTTTCTCAAAATTCCCTTATGATGTTCAATGAATTGATAAGAAGTCGTATAAAAAAGGGAACGATGCATGACGCTATAAGAGTATTTTGTTAATTAACTTTTACACCTTGACAATGTAAAATGTATTCGAACAATCAGATTGCTGTTAGGGTGGACATAAGCACCGACCTTTTTATTTTGCTTAACAACTATACACTCGGCAAATTTAAAATTGTCAAAAGAAAATCCTCGCAGTTCTTTGAGGTGGGACAGCAGGGTAGGGTGGTTTTGTCAATATATACAAAAAAACATCAGGGTACAGTATATATTACTTCCGCAGCTACATTTAGAAACTGTGCCTCTACAGACATACCACGTAAAAAACCAACTCTTAGATGATTTTGGAAAGAAGCTAAAAATAGGAGCGAAACTAACTACTCTCTCATGTGAACATGTTTGATAGTGTACAAAATTTAAGGAAAAATAGAGATTTTTGGAAATTGTGGTCCTAAACAAGTTAAAAAAGAACTCAGAGTATTTTTGTGGTAATAAAAGTTTCTCATTAAGGGTAAAATTGAAAATTTAAGCTATGAGATTATTTTTTTATAACGGATCAAAAAAGAAATAAGTTCACATAATTTGGGAACAGAGGGAGAGTAAGCTAGCTTTCCCCAACTCAACAACTGATGGGGCTCTAGAATTGGGAAGGGTTAAAAACACAGCCTAGGAGGAAATTGAACCGCATTACTAACTAATGAAGGGTTAAAAGTACGGCACCTCCTTCAATTTTAAATTATAGACAGTCATCTCCTCCTATTCGACCATACAATATATCAATGACATGTCTTTTATCCTCCAATTTTTTTTACTATATTCTCCCCGTAGCTCTTTATGTTTAAAGGAATAGGATGTCGAAACATTTAAAAGATACAAAACTTTGAGCTGGGTTGAGCTTGCCATTCTAAAAGGGATAACAAAAGAGAGCCAGTAGATGCTGCGTTGAAGCCCAAAATGTATAAATACTTTCATGACCAAATAAGCAAAATGATTCTTTTCATTTGATTCCACTTCTTAATCCATATTAACCCCCTACAAAAACTTCAATACCATAATCTAAATAAAATAATCCAAAAGATCGATTAACTAACAATAGATGACCCTCAAGGATAGAGCCATAATAAAAGTTACGAATTTAATAGAACTCATTAGCTTTGGTTTGAAATTTATATATGTCAAATTCACTTAGCATTTATACATATATGGGTGAAGTTATGTATGGTCAAGGGTGACCAACTGAATGCCCTCGCTAAACAATTACACTATGTATGGGGTAAATATTACTTGATGTCGATTAAAATATATTTTAAATATCCGCGCATAGCCCCTAGCAAAGGGTGTCAATATTTGAACACCATATATATGTATATATTGGAGATGCCGGGAGGTGAAAGGTGTGTCGATAGCCACCGAACTCGTCGCCAAAGGGCTGGCTCTACCCCTATCTACATTAGGGTGATAAAGGACATGTATGACAGAGCTAAGACTCGAGTTAGGACTATGGGAGGTGACTCAGAGCACTTTATGGTTTTTATAGGGTTGCACCAAGGGTCTACACTCTGCCCGTTCTTATTTTCCCTAGCGATGCATGCACAAACGTACCATATTCAAGGGAAGGTGCCATGGTGTATGTTGTTCACTAATGATATAGTTCTGATTGATGAGGCGCGCGAGGCGGCATTAATGAGAGACTGGAGGTTTAGAGACAAGCCCTAGAGCCTAAAGGTTTCAAGTTGAGTAGGACTAAGACAGAATATCTTGAGTGTAAGTTCAGCGACGTGTTGGACGAAGCGAACATTTTTTTTTTGGTCCACTAGGCAAACGCCTAGGGTTAATTTTCATAAATAATAGAAAACAAAAATTACAACAAATAGGAGAAATAAAATATGGCGGATTACATCGGTAGTGTTACCCATATAACACATCCGGCATAGACCTTACCTTAGTTATCCTATTGAGGCAAATAAAGCCTTCTGGATTAGGAAGCATGTAAAAAGAAAGAGCTCGCAAGAACAAAGAATTGAATGATCATCGCAGAGTTTATAACATGCTCTGTGATGATATTACATAGAATAATACTAATGTGATCGTAAAATAAACAGATGAAGAGACCATAAAGATGCCCTCTTTTCTCTTTCATTGTGAAAATTTCGATTTGTAGTATGCTGTCTTCTTCCACAAAATTTTTCATAAGTACTTCAAAATTCATGTTTTGTTCTTCGGGCGATTGGATTTTGAAAGTATTGTTTGAGCAATCTGTTTTTGTTTTGCATTTCGCATTGGGGGCCTCCTTATGTTTACGTCTTCGACCATCCTGTCGTCCCAACTTCTTTCCCTTTTATGAGACTTCTTATTTCTTGCTCTATGCAATGGTGACAAATCTCCTTTTCTTGAAGCGTCTGCTTGGTATTGCTTTAGAATATCCTCTTCTTCCCCTTCTTCATATATATGTCTTCCATCGCATCTAAAAAATTGTCTTTCCTCGAGCGATATTACTGAAACAGTTGTGACGAGCTGTCCCTCCTGTGAACATGCTTCTGTATTACTATCAACAGAAAAAATAGATTGAGTATTTTCATTTCTTTGTTGCTTCTGGTTTGAAAGCAGAGTTTGCACCATGGCATCCGAAAATTTCATGTCCTCTAAATTAGAGAGTGATTCTGTTGTTGTATCCTGCTTCTGGCTAGTTGGTGGCAGTGCATTTGCGCTTCGATCTCCAACTGATGCTTCGGTTGAGCTTAGTTGACGATTATGTGCGGTTTCATTCTGGATCAATTTTGGTGTCACTGCACTTGAAATAACTGCTTTTGCATTATTTCTTGGAACAAAAACTGGAGCATTGTGGTTTAAGATACTGTTTGGTGTTGTTGTGTGTCACAAAATTGCACGACTGTTCTTGGATGCAGTTTTCCTTTGAACTTTTTGCTTGACTGAATCATCACTGTCATCTGAAGTACTGTCCTGATCAGATTCTTGGTCTTCTTCTTTCTATGAAAAAGCAGCGAGTCCTTCCCCCCAGCTCTCCTCATCATCATAATCTCGTTGGTCTTTCCACAGTTTCGATTTAATGACCAAGTCCCTCCTCTTTGGTTGAAAACCTTTTTTGATACCTGAAGTTGAAGGCTCCCCATGATCTTTGACAGCGTTGTTCATAGGAGGAGTGGATGTGGTTAGAGAGCTTTGATGTTTGGACTGTATTTGAATATTTGTACCAGTAACATGAGATTTATTCTTTGCCTCTGTATTCTGTGAGCTATTTTGGCTGCCACAAATCTGCAAATTTTCGCCCAAAAATTTTCCTTCATCATCATTGACACTGGCAAGAACGTCAAATGAGTTTGAAATTGAAGGTAAAGCTAGATTGTTTTCTGTGATCTGAATTTTATTTTTGGATTTTGGTGTTACTGCTTTGTTGTCCCTCGATGACCATTTTCCATCTTCCCTTTTGTGTTGTCGATTATCGGTAGACTCTAAAGCAGAGATTGCTTGAGGTAAGGTAGTATTACAGTCAGTATCAGCAGATGTATCTGAAGGATGTTGAATTCTGCCATACTTAGATATGCTCAAAACTGATCCTGCAGAAATTTTTGAAGCATTCAGAAGTTTTGGCCCTCTGCAGTTCTCCCCTAGTTGAACTGGGGAAATAGTATGCTTTCTAACAGATGTGGCAGGATCCTGGACCTCCAATTTGGCATCACTTCCTTGACAAAACAGTGTATGTTTGTTACTGTTATTATTATGGAACAAAAGTTGATGCTCACACAACTGTTGTTCACTCCTGATTGTATTGTGATGTGCAGCCTCACCAGATGCAACAGCCAAATTTGGCACCAGCTGTTGACTAGGAACCTTCAAACTGTATGTAACAGTAGATTCTGCAGTTGGAACAAATGGTATTGAAACAATATTTTGTCCTGCATCCTCAGACACACTAGGAGGAATCCCAGTCAAATTTGACACTACCTGTTCAGTTGGAACATTCAAAGTGGATGTAACAGTAGAGAACTTTTTACACAGCTGTGTAAGATCAACATTACAGGAGCGTGTGAGGCACCGTCCACTTATATATTACATTACGGGGGCGTGTGGCGCACCGTGCACTAATATAATGCTCTACAAGATGGTGTGACGCTCCATCCACTTATGTACTACACTATGGGATTGTGTGGCGTACTGTCCACTGAAATTATACATTATGGGATCGTGTGGTGCGCCGTCCACTGTAGATGTGTGTATCACAAAACCTGGAATAGATCTGCTATTGTTTCTGATATTCCATTTATATCTAGTACTCCCCAATAGCATGTCCCCTCCCAGCTTTATTTGTATTATGTTGTTATTGTTTCTTTCGCGTACTTGTATATCATATTTGCACTGGTTAATTGTAATAGGTCCTGTCTAGCCTCTTCACTACGTCGCCGGGGTTAGGCCAGGAACTTACCAGTAAATGGGATCGGTTGTGCTGATGCTACACTTGTGTGCCCTTTTATGCACAGGTCAGGAGACAGCTTACAGACCGCAGCAGTAGCTTGAGAGCGTGCCTTCAGTCCAGAGACTCCTAGGTAGTTTGCTAGCGTTCGAGGGCCCTGAGTCTGTTCTATTTCAATTCTGTTTGTTTTCATTGTATCGAAACAAACTCTTTATGTATTATATTTCAAACTTTTATTTGTAGTATTTCGTAGTAGTCCGTGAGTACTGTGACACTATATCTTGGGTAGAGGATGATGTTAATTTTTCCGTATTTTTCTTTCATTTAATATTAATTTAAGACTTACGTTTGAAATTATTATTTTATTATTATTAGTTGTGGAAAATTAGTTTAAAAGGTATGTTTAAGTTGGCTTGCCTAGCTCCGACAGTAGGCACCATCACGACTCCTGATGGTGGAAAATCCAGGTCGTGACAAGTTGCATTACTGTGAAAAAAATATATTCTTTGACAGTAGTGATATAATTGTGGTTTGAATGTTAAAGTATATGTATTATAGTACTAAGAGAGGTGCAGTCACTCTTATATCTAAATGTATCCTACCTATCCCGTATCCTACATTACAACCAAATAAAGTCCTAATTGATCCTAGATTGAATGAGCTCGATTACTGGAGTAGTACACTACGTGGAAGCTTATGGTGCATCTTTGTGGCATATGAATGTTATTTCTGAGAGTGAGTGAATTCTTTCTATCTTGAGTTCCTATGTGTTCTTAAATTTTATTGTGTGGAACCACTTTTTTTTGTTGTGTGAGGGCACTTGATTCATGAAGGAAAGGTAATTTTAGTGACCTCTACGTTAGATTAAGTAGGTGAGTTGTGGATAATGCGTGATACTTGTGAGTCAAATCTTGAGGCGAAGATATTACGCTTTTGTGCTAAGTCTATTTTAAATACTCTTGGTGTGATGAGTTAGGAGAATTATTTAAAAAGGCCGTGTCTATAAAAAAAAAGTGTAATTTGATTGCTCGAGGACGAGAAATGGTTTAAGTGTGGAATGCTTATGATAGGCTATTATTACGTATTTTAGTCGATTATTACACTCCAATTTACTGCACTTTAGTTGAGTTTGCGCATTAATCGCTAGTGTTTTGCACTAATTCTGTGCTTTATGCCTTGTAGGTGTGATTCCGAGCTATGTAGATATTATGGAATGAATTTAAGTGGTTTGGAGCTTTCATGTCAGAGTAAGAGCTCAAAAAATTAAGCCGGATCGCATTCGGGGGTCAAATTTGATAATTAAGTACGAACGAAGACTTGAAGAGACATATTGCGCACTGTCTAGTAATATAGACATAACGTTTTGCTCAGAACTCCATTTGGGCTCCATAATACATGATTGGTAAGATAACTCAAAGGGCTACATATTTGATGTTTTATGTTGTTCGAGATTCCAAAACAGACCAGGGTAAAAATTTGTGGTTTTGGCGTAACCGCTGCACAGGGAAATCGCGGACAACTAAAGAATCTGAGAGGGTGTTTAGCCGCGGTTCCGGCGTAACCGCGTTGGAACCGCAGCAGGATGCATAAATTTTAGGGACCAAAGTATAAAATACGGTATTTTAATCCCTAAAACCTATATTAAACTAAGGAAGCCAGCCAAGAAGGGGAGAGATGATAGATTTGAGACATAAACTCGACCTAAGGAGGCAAGGACGCATTGGGAGCAAGGCGGAGAATTTTTCTATGAGTTTTTCCTTCCTCTTCCTATTTTTCATTGTTGTTATGACATTTAGTATTGTAGTTTTACATACTATTATGAATAGCTAATTTGTTAGCTAGAGGTCTGATAGAACCTTTTGTAATATAAATTCTTGTTATGTTTTTCTATAATTGAGCAATAATTTTTCTCTGTTTATTCAACTACGTTTATATTGTGGTTGGTTGAAGAGCTATCAATTAGCTGTGCCTATTTAGTATGCATAACTCGGGAGAGGGTGCATATTTAGGTAATTGTTAAACACCACCACTACCGAAGTATATGAGGGATCAAAAATCGAGGGTTTAAAGGCGGGATTAGGGATAACGAAGTCTTGGGTGGGATCTGAAGTGAGCTGTATTAAAAGTCAGTTAGCGTAGCTAGGGAGAGAGTGTCTAGTAAACTGTCGTAATTACTCGGGAGAGATTTACGGTAATAAGAATGCTCGTGGTCGGTAGAGAATACTTAGGCGAAATTATAGAAGACATAGCGGGAAGGATTCCGACAATTGGAAAAATCATAACTCTAGACCTCCTTAATCTTATCTCTAACTCTTAGTATCTTTACTTGTTAATTTATTATTTTAATTTATTAATTAATTAGTTAAACACAAGAATCTTAATATTCATAAGTTAGGAACTGTTCAAACTTGTCTTCTTGGTGATAGTGAACAGCTGTAGTTAAGCCATAGTTCTCTGTGAGATTCGACTCCGGACTTGTAAATCAGATTATATTTGCAATGACACATTGTCCTTTTATATGGCATAGTTGGGCGTGATCATGAGCCGAGGGTCTTTCGAAAACAACCTCTTTGTCGATTCAGGGTAGGGATAAGGTTTGCGTACACTCTACCATTCTTAGACCCTACTCATATTTTTGTTTTATATATATATATATATATATATACTGCAAGCCCAGTAACAAAAGACATTGTGATTGAGAAATTATACACTTAAAATCCTCAATCTGCCACAGAATTCTAATGCGAATATTCTTGCTTCATATACTATTAACGAAAGTATTTGGTAGGTAGTGCCACTTGTTATATACTCTAGTACATTATTCTGAACACTGATTGATCAAAGGAAACAGCAAAAAGAAGTCAATAGAGAGACGACGCATCCTCTTATCCAAGTCCACCACTTTCCTCCATTCACCGCTACTGTAAGTAGAAGACAGCTAATTCTCCGTCACGATATTGACCTCACACCAAACCCCCCCCCCCCCCCCCCCCAACTGTCCACACTTCCCTTTGTCCCAACACTATCACTTCCAATCTTAGGGTGGGACGACAGCTTTACTTTTTCATGCTACCTATATTTAGGTGGATTCAGAATTAAATGTTAGTTCTAACTTTTAAAGTCTCTACCAAATCAATAATATATTTTAAATTTATTATGAGTTCAAAATTTAATAATTTTTTTCTCGCAGACATATATATATATATATATATATATATATATATATCCATTATTCGCTTCATTCTACATGGCACTATTCACTATTGTTGTTCAAAAATAATGATATCTATTTAATATAGTTCATGACATGTAGAACATCACATTTTTTTGTTTTTCTAAATTATCCTATTCAATACAGGTAAACATAGGCTCCATTCACCTCTCGGTCCCCTCCCCTTTCCCACACTCACGTAGTTCCTCCGCCAAATGTATATATATGCAAGATTTTTCTCACTCTCAGTCTCAACTCCATTTTCTTCTTAGTCACACACAACTCAGAAAAACACTATTTTAGCCCTCTCCGAAGCTCCATTTAGCTCAGACTACTTTTTGTCGGCAACTGAATTCCTTTTTCTTCACTCAAGTATTCTAAATCAGAAAGCCAAAAATGTACTATGGCCGGATAGACAAACCCAAACCTAAAGATCCCTCTCGCCGACAAATACTCCCTAATTCAGCAGACAATGCCACCTCCACCCCCCACAGACTTAAGCCCTTACTACTCATTTTCTCCACTATCCTTATACTTGCCTCTGGAATTTCTGCCGGTGTTTTAGTTACTGTCCGAAATAAAACCGGCCCCGCTCCTACATTGCATCATTCTAAGCCTACCCTAGCCATGTCACGTACCTGTAGTCGCACTCGTTTCCCAACCCTCTGTTTAAACTCATTGCATGAATTCCCTGGCGCGCTCTCTGCCTCCGACGACGACCTAGTCCACATTTCCGTCAATTTGACGCTCCAACGTTTTGGCAAAGCACTTTACGTGGCTTCCGACATTAGCAACCTTTACATGGACAAACGGATAAGGTCGGCTTACGAGGATTGTCTAGAGCTGCTAGAAGAATCAGTTGATCTTTTAGCCCGTTCCTTAACGTCCGTCTCCCACGGCGCCGGAAAGTCAAACAATCACGACGTGCTGACGTGGCTTAGCGCTGCTCTGACCAATCAGGACACGTGTACGGAGGGTTTCGCTGACGTTAACGGGAACGTTAAGGATCAAATGGCGGCAAAATTAAGGGATTTGTCGGAGCTAGTAAGCAATTGTCTGGCCATATTTGCGGCCATGAACGGCGACGATGATTTCTCCGGTGTTCCGATACACAATCGACGGCGTAGATTAATGGGATCAACTGATGATGCAGGTACTGTAGTGTCGGCAAAAGACGAGGATTTTGCTCCTTTTCCAAAATGGTTGAATAGGAAGGAGCGAGTGTTACTGGACACGCCAGTGTCGGCAATACACGCAGATATAATTGTGTCAAAGGACGGTAACGGTACGTTCAAGACAATTGCCGAGGCTATTAAGAAGGTCCCGCAATACAGTAATCGTCGGATAATAGTTTATGTCAAGACAGGAAGGTAAATAAATTATTGAACCTTTTCTTACTTTTCACTTTTTTTTTTCTATCCCTGTGCTTTTAGTTAATCCCACGTCAGTTATGAGTTGTAGCTTTGATTTTCTCATTTGTTTGTCGTAGAGATTGGAGTCATGATACTATTATTTTCTAGTAGCGTTAGGCGTTATGGAATTGAAGTAAATTTCGTGAGTTGGTCATCGTGCATGTAAAATTGAAAATTGACAGGTATGAAGAGGATAACCTGAAAATTGGGAGGAAAAAGTCGAACGTGATGTTTATAGGAGATGGAAAAGGGAAGACGGTGATAACAGGAGGAAAAAGCGTATCACAGAATCTGACGACATTCCATACCGCCTCTTTCGGTATACTTCTGCCTAACCTTTTATTACTCACTTTGGCTAGCTCCATCTTTTGTTTAATACTAACATGGTTAATCCGTACGCACTTTGGCTATTGCATCAAATGTTTGTTCCTCCTTGTGCGTTAATTTATACGAATCTATTTAATGGATGCGGAATTGAAGAAAAAATAAGATTTTTGGAATTTTAAAAAAACTTAAAATATTTGTATGATTATAAAAATTTCTCATTAATGATAGAATTAAAAGTTTAAGCTAAATTATTTCTAAACGTAAAAAAAATTATTTTTTTTAAAACATACCAAAAAAAATAGGTTCATTTTGTACTATCATTAGCTTAGATAGACCAAAAAAAATATCTATTAAATATTTTTTGGCGGTTGAAATTTAAACATTAGTGTCTCGTTGCTAAGCTGGTGCCTGCTCCACTTATTTATATGGTTTCCTTCTCTCTTGTTATTCGATTTGTGTTTCGTGATTTGTGGAAAGCAATGGGCGTGGGACGGCCTTCTTGCCAAGCGATATAGTAGTAGAAAAGGCACATGGGTTTGTCATTGAATTCTTAGCTACTTCCTAATTAAGTCTCTTGTTCCTCTTCACGTGGTTAGTCGTCACACCCTCCAAACGTCATACTCTCTTAATTCATTTACTTTTTGGTACAAGAGAGAATAAATGTGTTGGAATTAAATAGATATGACTAAATACTTATTTAAATTATCAATCTTAAATTTGAAGCATATATAGTTTATTGACAGAAAATAGGAAAATTGAAAAAAAAAAGAAGAGAAAACAACACATGCGTGCGCGGTTTTTTCTCATGAAGTTACATATTTTGTCAAAGCATATGTTAGATACAATATTTAAAAAGGTGGAGGCACAGAATCGGGTGTTTTACCTATCATGGGAAGCAGTGTTTCATATGAATGGGAACTGGGAATAGAAGTCGCAAGGCATAGGATGTTAGCCCCAGTCCCACAATTTTTGTTTTTTTAAATAATAAAATGTGCTAAATAATAGAGAGTTTGATGAAATTACAAATTATTTTGATCCTTATCCATGGCATGATTAGTATTTTCATCCATAATCTGGAGAGCAGTATTAGATATAGCGATATGACCTTACTAATATGTGGTCTCAATTTAAAGAAACAATCACATGTTAGGAGGTGGGGTCATTACTCATATACCCATCTAACTCTAACTATTAGTGCCCTTTGAATCATTCTCTAATCATAACATGGTATATAACATGCTAGTTGCCATTGTTATCAGATTATCAGCTAATGTTATCCAGAGATTTATCTATAATTATCAAATTGTGTAAATATTTTTAATTTGTTTTGTCGGTGTGCAAAATTTATACTCTTATCTCTATAACACTGGACCATGGTCATGGCCTCACAGTGCAAATTTCTTGATCTACAGCGGCAACTGGAGCTGGTTTCATTGTAAGGGACATCACATTTGAGAACTACGCTGGGCCAAGCAAACACCAAGCAGTAGCTCTTCGCGTTGGCGCTGATCACGCTGTAGTCTATCGATGCAATATCATCGGATACCAAGATACTCTCTACGTACACTCTCAGCGCCAATTCTATCGCGAGTGTGCTATCTATGGTACGGTTGATTTCATCTTCGGTAATGCAGCAGTAGTCCTTCAAAACTGCAGCATTTACGCTCGAAAGCCCATGGATTTCCAAAAGAACACCATCACTGCCCAAAACAGGAAGGATCCTAATCAAAACACTGGCATTTCAATCCATGCTTGCAAAATCGCAGCCACATCTGACCTCGAGGCGTCCAAAGGAAGCTTCCCCACTTATCTTGGTCGACCGTGGAAGTTGTACTCTCGAACCGTTGTCATGTTATCTAACTTGGGTGATCATATACACCCGCGTGGTTGGTTAGAGTGGAATGCTACATTCGCACTTGAGACATTGTATTATGGCGAGTATATGAATTATGGACCGGGAGCAGCGGTAGGGCAACGGGTGACTTGGCCAGGATATCGGGTGATCACGTCAGTGGAAGAGGCAAGCAAGTTCACCGTTGCACAATTCATTTTCGGATCGTCGTGGTTGCCTTCAACTGGGGTGGCTTTCTTGGCAGGGTTGAATACCTGAAATTAATTGTATAATGAACATACTCCGACAGAGATGGAGAATTAATATGTTTTGTGCAGTGGTATATGAATAACTAGTGTCCCATTAATAGGTCGCTAAATTGAATTTGCTCCATTATTGGTGATCTGACTGAAGATACATTTCAGATTACAGCTTCATTGTTTACTAAGTGCATGTAATTTGTTTTTTAATCTTTGTTATTATTTGATACTATCAAAAGGTATCCTTTCAATGAAAAGGTGAAAGCTTTCACATTTGTGCAACAGTTAATGGTACTGATCAGATTTTCAATTTCAACATAGTGGTGAGTGGTGACTTTCGTGGGTGTTTCCCTTAGAATTTTAGACCATCCAATCAATGACTTTACACTACTAGAGATTCGTGAAAAAACAACCGCAAAAAACTACCAACTTTGGTCGCTTTTATAGCCTGGTAGATATATTGATGGTCCCTTTTATTTAGGGACCAAAGCTGGTCGCTAATTAGCGATCAACTTTGGTCTCTACTCTAAATGGACCCATTTTTCCGGATGTTGACTATAGAGACTAACTTTGGTCGCTATATTAATTTAATAATATAATTTTGCGACCAACTTTGGTCTCTACTCTAAATGGACCCATTTTTCCGGATGTTGACTATAGAGACCAACTTTGGTCGCTATATTAATTTAATAATATAATTTTGCGACCAAAGATGATCTCTAAATAAAAAAATATTATTTATTTATTATTAATCGTTAAAAAGCGACCAACTTTGGTCGCTAATCTAAAAATTATATTTTAAAATAGAAACCTCTATTGGCCGCTATTTTATTCAATTATTTATTTATTTTATTAATTTAGCGACCAACTTTGGTCCCTAAATTCTTGAATTTAATTTAGTTTTTAAATAGTAGCGACCAAATTTGGTCTCTATATTAGCAGAATTTTTTTTATGATATAACGACCTAATTTGGTCACTTTTTTAGAAATTTGGGAAAATAGCGACGAATGTTGGTCGCTTTTCTCCAAAAAATATTTTTTTTACTTGAAAAGCGACCAAATAGAGACCAACTTTGGTCGCTTTTCTGTATATTATTTTACCAGAAACACCCTGTTTCTGCAGCTACACCACCTGCAAGTCATACCAATTTCCTAAATAGGCATTTTATGCCAACAACAACAACAACAATAAAAAATAATTAAAAGCAACAAAAAATAAACTTCAAAAGAACTAATACATTAAGCTAATAAATTTAAGTTAACGCTAATTACAAGCCCATTCGAACTAAAGAGAACTAACACAATACTAAATTGGTATGTAAATTAGTTTTAATACAATATAACTATCACAATGTAAATTAGTTCTAACATAATTGTAAATTAGTACTAACACATTAGAACTAACACAATAGTATATAAAGTACTGAAGGAGTGTTCTTTCAGCATCCTCGTCTGAAAGTTGGATTGCCTCGCTCGGTTCATTAGGTGGTTGACTGCGTATGAATTACCCCATGTCAGCTGTGAAGCGAATTGAATCTATATGAAAAATTATATTGAATTAGTATTTCAAATTCTATATTAAAGCAAATCAAAATATTTAATGAAAAGTAAAAAAGTTACATGTATGAAGTCGAGGCTCGACCCTCCTTTCTGAATCCGTCTCTTTCTTCTTCTTTACAATACGAGTTTCATTGAATAGCTCATATTGCTTCATTGGCATCATAAAGTTGTCTGGTGAATTTGGTGATTATCTTTGTGCTCGGGATGAAATTTAATACAGAGAATAACTTGGATATGGTACATGACGGAGTGTGTCTTTGATGAATTGTTTATCTCATTAGCTACAATGATAATAAGAAGGCAACGGCATGTGCTTCAAAAAAGTGATGGTATAGGTAGGATTTAACATTTCCGAAGTAGATAAAAGAGGTTATAGAGAAATTCTCTACTTCACTTTCCAAGGGGAAAAGAAGTTTGATTGATAGTGACAACTTTGATGAAGACGGAATATTTCCGTAGTTCGTATCAGTTCCTATAAAGCGGGGATCATAAGACTTTATGATGACAAAGATCATAGGAAATTTTGTTCTAAATTTTCTTCCACGTCTGGTCCACCAAGTTTAATGTGATAATTGTGATATTTATTCCGATTCAGAGACTGATTTGACTGACAAAAGTATAGAAATGCTCTTAAGAAAAGTTTGTCACTCTCAATCAACTTGATGGAAAATATAGTACAGAATTACTCTATAAGCTCTTCTTTTATCTACTTAGGAAATACAAAATTCCTACCTACACAATCACTATTTGAACACATGTGATTGCCTTCTCATTATCATTATCACTATAATGAGAAGAACAATTAAAGGCACATTCCACCAACTACTGTATCTTAGGTATTCTTGGTGGAAGTTCCATATATTGTATATATATAAGCTGTATTCGATACGATATTATCTCATACACCTATACTTAGTGTATAGTATAGCGTAAGTACATATATTGTATATATATAAGCTATATTCGATACGGTATTACCTCATACACCTATACTTAGTGCATAGTATAGCGTAAGTACATATATTGCATATATATATATATATATATATATATATATATATATATATATATATATATATATATGTATAAGCTGTATTCGATATGGTATTACCTCATACACCTATACTTAGTGCATAGTATTGCGTAAGTACATATATTATATATATATAAGCTGTATTCGATACGGTATTATTTCATGCACCTATACTTAGTGCATAGTATGTTAGATAATACGTTTAACGCTAGAGGGGGGGGGGGGTGAATAGCGTTATAATAAAAATTAGCGTAAACTTGTAGAATTTAAAAATTGCAGGAAATAAATAAGTGCGATAAATAAGAAAGAACGAACCGATGTATTCTGGTTCACCACAACCCGTGGCTAGTCCAGTCCCCGAGAGACTCTCTCGAGAATTCCACTAACTTGTCAAGCTTACGGGTGCTTAACAAACCTTTACAACTTGAGGACACAAGCCTCAACACCTTTGCCCGGAGATACAACACTCCAAGACTTCAACCAAGGAAACACAAGTTCCTTCTTACAACAAGAGAATAACAGTTCTCTTCAAGTGTACAATACACTAAGCACTCAAACAAGACACTCCTTAATGAGTAGATATGAGTATAAGAATACGCTCAAGATCGCAACAACTTTAGACAAGAATTTGGCTCTCAAAAGCATATGAAATGAATATAAAATGATAAGCAATAAAGTATGCAAGCTTTAGCAATTGTATGATCAGTTGTTGTGTGTTGTTGTACTCAAAAGACTGAATTGAAGCTGTATTTATAGTTGAAAAACCTTGTATTACCGTTGCCTAATTGCCAATTAAGAACTGCTGATTTTACTATGTGACAATCGATTGTCAAGAAGCCACAATCGATTGTTTGCCAATCGTTCCAACAATCAATCCCAGATTTTACGCTTAACAATCGATTATCTAAGATCAGCAATCTATTATTGGCAACGTTCAAAAAATTATTTTCAGATTTTACGTAAAACAATCGATTATACAAAATCAATAATCGATTATTCAGCAACGTTCAAAAAATCCTTTCCAGATTTTAATTTCAACAATCTATTATAGAATATCAATAATCGATTACCCGACGGTATTTGAAAATGTTTTGGCAACGGTTAGTTATACAATCGATTATACTAAGTTAACAATCGATTATATATCAGACTTGAAAAATCAATTTAGACACTGCCTCGTGACAATCGATTGTTATATATTCACAATCGATTTCTTAATAGCTTTGAAAAAGTCTGGAAGACACTGCCTCAACACAATCGATTGTCATATGTGCACAATCGATTATTTTGTGACTTTGAAAAATCTTATGGACACTGTCTCTTCACAATCGATTGTCATTAACTTCACAATCGATTATTTTGAGCGTTGAAAAACTTTGATGTACACTGCCTCAGCACAATCGATTGTCATAAGGTTCACAATCGATTGTCATGCAGATTTGAAAAATCTGATGCTCACTGCCTTAACACAATCGATTGTCATAAGTTCACAATCGATTGTTAAGCAGCTGACTTAAACATAATCGATTATCATAAGTACATAATCGATTATCTTAGTCCAGATTTTTGAGGCATGTTTAAAAATCATTTTGACTAAGGTAAATATGCATTATTTAAAATCATTTTGCTCTAAATTAAATATGCATGATTTAAAATTATTTTTACGAGAGAAGCCAAGTCTTGAGTTTAAGTTGTCGGATCAAGATCACAATTAAATACCGACTCATATAAAACTTAATCTCGATCTTTGTCTTGTGCTTGAATCTCGTTATATATCAATTTTGCGCTCGTGCTTGGATCTCGTATATGTCAATTTGCGCATAGTTTGTCATTCATCAAAACCTACAAATATGAACGCACGTTTAGTATAATGCCTTGAGAAAGTGTTTCCAACAATTTCCCCCTTTTTGATAATGGTAAACTTTAATCGGGATATGCATATTAAGCAATTCATAATGACGATTCAAGACAAGAAAAGATAAGCAACAAGTATATGGATATGCAAGTTGTTCCCCCACAATATACGAATTCCCCCTCAATTTGTGCCGATAAGTATTGAGAGGTGCTTGATAGTGCATACCCGTTATCTTCCCCCTTTTGCCATTAGCAAAAAAATGGAATAATTAAAAAACTTGTTTATTTATTAAAAAACGCGATTTCAGACATAATAACACAAATAATGTCAAGACAATCGATTATTGATACTGGATAATCGACTATATAAAAGAGAAATCGATTGTTCTGTGCGTCAAATTTTATAATTCCCCCTGCCTTTAGGGCGATACCTGCAAAAATACATCAGACGTCTCCGACGCTCAAGTAAAAAAACATGTGAAAGGGAAAATGCAATGCATGACTTAGATCAACGTGGAGTCAAGGATCCCGAGTTCACTACGAATTCGGAAGAAGGACTCTTTCTCTAAGGGCTTTGTAAAGATGTCGGCCAATTGATCTTTGGTTTCAACAAATTCAATTTCGACATTGCGCTTGAGAACATGATCTCTTATAAAGTAATGTCTAATTCAATGTGTTTTGTTCGCGAATGAAGAACGGGGTTCTTCGTCAAGCATATGGCACTAGTATTATCACATCTAAGAGGGATATGATCAAGACTTAGGCCATAGTCCAAAAGATATTGTTTCATCCAAAGGATTTGAGCGCAACAACTCCCCGCGGCTACATATTCAGCCTCGGTTGTGGACAACACAACACTTACTTGTTTCTTGCTAAACCAAGAAACGAGAGAGCTACCGAGCAAATGGCAAGTGCCACTAGTGCTCTTGCGGTCCTATTTGCATCCAGCAAAATCGGAATCGGAATAGCCAACTAGTTAGCATGAAGAACCTTTAGGGTACCATAGACCCACATTTACAGTACCAACAAGATACTTCAATATCCGTTTCACCGCAGTTAGGTGAGACTCCTTCGGACTCGATTGATAACGAGCGCATAAGCACACGCTAAACATGATGTCCGGACGACTAGCAGAAAGATAAAGGAGAGAGCCAATCATACCTCGATACTTTTTGATGTCGACTTCCTTACCTTTCTCATCTTTGTCTAGATGATTGGATGTGCTCATGGGGGTTGCCATTGCTTTTGCATTGGTCATTTCAAATCGTTTCAGTAATTCTTTGCAATATTTTGCTTGGCAAATGAACGTACCTTCTTTCATTTGCTTTACTTGTAATCCCAAAAAGAATGTTAACTCTCCCATTATAGACATCTCAAATTCGCTTGTCATTAAATCGGAAAATTCCTTGCACAAGACATTGTTAGTAGCACCAAATATAATATCATCCACATAGATTTGAACTATTAAAATATCATTGTTTTTATGCTTAACAAAAAGAGTGGTGTCAACTTTCCCCCTAATGAAATCATTTTCCAATAGAAATTTACTCAATCTTTCATACCAAGCTCGGGGAGCTTGTTTTAAACCATAAAGAGCCTTTTTGAGTTTGAAAACATGATCGGGAGATTTAAAATCTTCAAAACCGGGGGGTTGTTCAACATAAACTTCTTCTTGAATAACACCATTTAGAAAAGCACTTTTCACATCCATTTGATTTAAATTGAAATTCATAGAAGAGGCAAAAGCGAGCAATAGACGAATAGCTTCTAATCTAGCTACGGGAGCATATGTTTCTTCATAGTCAATACCCTCTTCTTGATTATAGCCTTTTGCTACAAGCCTAGCTTTGTTTCTAGTGATTACACCATTTTCATCTAGTTTGTTTCGGAAAACCCATTTCGTACCAATTATGGTATGATTTTCGGGTCTTGGCACCAAATCCCAAACGTCATTCCGTTTGAATTGGTTAAGCTCCTCTTGCATTGCCAAGGTCCAAAATTCATCCCCAATTGCTTCGGAGATGGTTGTTGGTTCAATTTGAGACACAAAAGCAGTATGTCCTAAGGTGTTCTTAAGGCAGTTTCGGGTACTTACCTTTTCTCCGACGTCGCCAATTACCTATTCGAGAGGGTGATCTTTGATTGTCCTCCATTCGTTAGGCATTTTCGTTTCTTTCTCCAATTGTGGCGTTTTCTCCGTTGATTGTTCCAAGATTTCATCTTGAATTTCCTTAGGAGTTTCCTCTTGTACTTTGTCTTTTAGACTATTTAAAATACCTGCAAGATCAGAACAAGAATCTTTTCTCGCCAAGCCAGCATTACTTTCGGAAAACACAATATGAGGGGATTCCTCCACAGTTTCAGTTCTTTTATTAAAAACCCTATATGCTTTGCTACGTGAAGAATACCCAATAAAAATTCCCTCATCGGACTTAGCATCAAATTTTCCCAATTGATCTTTTCCATTGTTATGAATAAAAACTTTACAACCGAATACTCTAAAATGGGAGATGTTTGGTTTCCTTCCCTTGTAGAGTTCATAAGGGGTCTTCATGAGTATTGGCCTTATGACTACTCTATTTAAGAAGTAGCATGCGGTACTCACGGCATCCGCCAAAATGTTAGGGAATCTTAGCCTCTTCGAGCATGGTTCGAGCCATCTCTTCGAGGCACCTATTTTTCCTTTCCATCACCCCATTTTGTTGTGGTGTTCGTGGAGCGGAAAAGGTATGCTCGATACCGAGTTCGTCACAAAAGTCCGCAAAGAGATTGTGATCAAACTCTCCCCCATGATCACTTCTAATTGAAGTGACGGTTGTTTCCTTTTCGTTTTGAACACGTTTAAGGAAATATTTAAAATTCTGAAAAGCATCACTTTTATGGGCAAGAAATAAAGTCCAAGTAAATCTGGAATAATCATCAACAATAACAAAAGCATAACGATTTCTACCAAGACTTCCAATGCGAGATGGTCCAAACAAATCCATGTGAAGCAATTGCAATGGTCTAGTAGTTGAAACAATATTTTTCGATTTAAAAGATGCTTTTGTTTGCTTCCCTTTTTGACAAGAATCACAAATAGAGTCATTTTCAAATTTCAAATTTGGAAGACCAACAACTAAATTTTGTGAAACCAATTTGTTCAAAAGATGCATGTTGATGTGAGCTACTCTACGATGCCATAACCAAGAATCATCCTCTTTGCTCATTAAACAATTCACATAATCGGGTGAAGAGTTTGCAAGATCAACCATATAAATGTTATCCATTCTAAAACCACGAAGGATGATTTTAAAATCGCTACGTCTAAAAACTAGGCATTCATTTGAATCAAATAAAACAAGATTTCCCTTGTCACATAATTGACTTATGCTCAAGAGATTATGTTTTAAACCTTTCACAAGTAGTATATGCTTAATGGAAGAGATTTCATCCTTACCGACCGATCCGATGCCAATAATCTTTCCTTTGTTGTTATCACCAAAAATAACACTTCCCCCTTCCTTGTGTTCTAGTTGAAGGAATTTGGATTCGTCTCCCGTCATGTGTTTGGAGCATCCACTATCAAGGTACCATAGTACACTTGATCCCTTCAAACACACCTACAAAACAAATTAATGCGTTTTAGGTACCCATGCCATTTTGGGTCCTTGGGGGTTAGGCATATCATAATGATGCGTTTGAGTGTTATGTCTATGACGTGTAAAGCAAGCAGGAGCAATATGACCAATTCGTCTACAATAATGACAAGTCACGTTAGGATTATACATCCTTCTAGGTTCATAGTAATTGGACGGACGAAAATTGTTTACTCTATTTTCGACACTATGACTATTTCGCATTTCATGAACATTATTTCTCCTACTATTTGTTCTAGGATGTACAACATTTCTAGAATAATTATTTCTAGGTGTTCTAGAAGGTTCAAAATTCCTTCTATTGTTTGGCCTAGAATATGCATCATTTCTAGAGTAGTTATTTCTAGGTGGTAAGTCATTTCTAGAGTCTTCTAAAGTGTTCAACATTTGGTCTAGCATGCATATTGGTTCTACGGATGTTATTTCTAGGATGAGCATTTGTTTTATTAATCTTAGGTAGAGCCTTAGGTGGTTGAGGTTTGGCTTCAACCTTTTCTTTAGGCTCATTCTGAAAACCTATGCCATGCTTGGTTGACTTCAAATTAACGAGGACCTCATCCAAATTTTTGTGAGAAGAAGTAAACTTATCTAAGGTGCCCTTAAGCCTTTCTACTTCATTTTTGAGATGCATGCAAGAAGTACAATTTCTAATAGAGCTTTCGGGCTTGTCGGCGCTTCTTTTTCCGAAAAACTTGTTTTCCTCTTTCAACTTCTCATTTTCTAAAACCAGTTTTTCCAAATCCTTTTCTTTCAATGAGAGTTATTTTTGAAAATCTTTTTCTTTTGAAGAAGTATTTTCTTTTATGCTTTTAACAGTTTTTGAAGCTTTAATAAATTCACTATATAACTCATCAAAAGCATTTTGCATTTCTTCAAGGGAAAAGAAATTTTTAGAAGAGATTTGACATACCTCTTCTTGCTTGTCTTCTTGTGCCATAAGACAAAGGTTTGCGCTTTTCTCTTCTTCTCCTTCGCTTGACTCATCTCCGGAGTCTCCTCCCTAAGATATATATGCACGTTGCTTTTTGAAAGGTTTCTTTTCCTTTTTGATGTTTGGCCAATTTGATTTGATGTGCCCGGTTTCTCCGCATTCATAGCACTTTATTTGTTCTCCTTGATTTTTGCCCTTTCGTTCATACTCTTTTCGCATGAACTTTTGAAATCTTTTGATAACGAGTCAAAACTTGTTGTCTCCGTCCTCATCAACTTGCGGTTGGCTTGTGCTTGCCTTTAGAGCGATTCTTTGCCTCCTTTGATCATCAACAAGAGGGTTAAGTATAGTAGATTCATAAGTCTTAAGATTACCTCTTAATGCGTCGATGGTGACATTTGAAACGCCAATGGACTCTTGAATCGCGTCGGCCTTTGATCGCCATGCCGGAGTGAGACTTCTAAGAATTTTTCGGACAAGTTCCTTATCCGTGAATGTCTTCTTGAGAGCATGTAAGTCATTTACGATTATTGAAAATCGTTCGAACATCTCATCCACCTTTTCACCTTCCTTCATGTGAAATAATTCATAAGCATGGGTTAGGAAGTCAATTTTAGCTTCCCTTACCTAGTCCGTACCTTCGTACGTAATTTCCAGCTTGTCCCACATTTGCTTCGCCGTTGTACAACAAGATATCTTCCTGTAATCATCAGCATTTACAGCACAATATAACAAATTAATAGCTTTAGCATTATTTTGCACCTTTTGGATATCATCCGCATCGTATTCATCTTCGGACTTTTGTACCCATTCATTTTCAACCTTCTTGGTTGGGATTTGTTCTCCATTTGTTATGACCTTCCAAAGATGAAAACTATTTGATTGCACAAATATTCTCATCCTCTCCTTCCAGTATGTATAATTTGTACCATCGAATAGCGGTGGTCGGGTGGAGCATTGTCCTTCACCTATTCCTGCAAAAGAGTCACGAGTAGAAGCCATGGATGTTTCTCTCAAACGGTTAAGTCTTCAGAGAGTTGGGCTCTGATACCAATTGTTAGATAATACGCTTAACGCTAGAGGGGGGGGGGGTGAATAGCGTTATAATAAAAATTAGCGTAAACTTGCGGAATTTAAAAATTGCAGGAAATAAATAAGTGCGATAAATAAGAAAGAACGCACCGATGTATTCTGGTTCACCACAACCCGTGGCTAGTCCAGTCCCCGAGAGACTCTCTCGAGATTTCCACTAACTTGTCAAGCTTACGGGTGCTAAACAAACCTTTACAACTTGAGGACACAAGCCTCAACACCTTTGCTCGGAGATACAACACTCCAAGACTTCAACCAAGGAAACACAAGTTCCTTCTTACAACAAGAGAATAACAATTCTCTTCAAGTGTACAATACACTAAGCACTCAAACAAGACACTCTATGAGTAAAAGAATACGCTCAAGATCGCAATGACTTTAGACAAGAATTTGGCTCTCAAAAGCTTATGAAATGAATATAAAATGATAAGCAATAAAGTATGCAAGCTTTAGCAATTGTATGATCAGTTGTTGTGTGTTGTTGTACTCAAAAGACTGAATTGAAGCTGTATTTATAGTTGAAAAACCTTGTATTACCGTTGCCTAATTGCCAATTAAGAACTGCTGATTTTACTATGTGACAATCGATTGTCAAGAAGCCACAATCGATTGTTTGCCAATCGTTCCAAAAATCAATCCCAGATTTTACGCTTAACAATCAATTATCTAAGATCAACAATCGATTATTGGCAACGTTCAAAAAATCATTTCCAGATTTTACGTAAAACAATCGATTATACAAAATCAATAACCGATTATTCAGCAACGTTCAAAAAATCCTTTCCAGATTTTAATTTCAACAATCAGTTATAGAATATCAACAATCGATTACCTGACGGTATTTGAAAATATTTTGGCAACTGTTAGTTATACAATCGATTGTACTAAGTTAACAATCGATTATATATCACACTTGAAAAATAAATTTAGACACTGCCTCGTGACAATCGATTGTTATATATTCACAATCGATTATTTAATAGCTTTGAAAAAGTCTGGAAGACACTGCCTCAACACAATCGATTGCCGTATGTGCACAATCGATTATTTTGTGACTTTGAAAAATCACTGTCTCTTCACAATCGATTGTCATTAACTTCACAATCAATTATTTTCAGCGTTGAAAAACTTTGATGTACACTGCCTCAGCACAATCGATTGTCATAAGGTTCACAACCGATTATCATGCAGATTTGAAAAATCTGATGCTCACTGCCTTAACACAATCGATTGTCATAAGTTCACAATCGATTGTCAAGCAGCTGACTTAAACATAATCGATTATCATAAGTACATAATCGATTATCTTAGTCCAGATTTTTGAGGCATGTTTAAAAATCATTTTGACTAAGGTAAATATGCATTATTTAAAATCATTTTGCTCTAAATTAAATATGCATGATTTAAAATTATTTTTACGAGAGAAGCCAAGTCTTGAGTTTAAGTTGTCGGATCAAGATCACAATTAAATACCGACTCATATAAAACTTAATCTCGATCTTTGTCTTGTGCTTGAATCTCGTTATATATCAATTTTGCGCTCGTGCTTGGATCTCGTCATATGTCAATTTGCGCATGGTTTGTCATTCATCAAAACCTACAAATATGAACGCACGTTTAGTATAATGCCTTGAGAACGTGTTTCCAACATAGTATAGCGCAAGTATATATATTTATGTATATATAAGTTGCATTCGATACGGTATTACCTCATACACCTATACTTAGTGCATAGTATAGCGTAAGTACATATATTGTATATATATAAGCTGTATTCGATACGGTATTATTTCATAGACCTATACTTAGTGCATAGCATAACGTAAGTACATATATTATATATATATATATATATATAAGTTGTATTCGATACGGTATTACCTCATACACCTATACTTAGTGCATATTATAGCGTAAGTACATATATTGTCTATATATAAGCTGTATTCGATATGGTATTACCTCATACACCTATACTTAGTGCATAGTATAGCGTAAATGCATATATTATATATATAAATATATATAAATATATATATATATATATATATATATATATATATATATATATATATATATATATATATATATATATATATATATATATATATAAAAGCTGTATTCGATACGGTAATACCTCACACACTTATACTTAGTGCATAGTATAGCGTAAGTACATATATTGTATATATATAAACTGTATTCGATACGGTATAAAGAAATTGTTATCCAAGGCTTGACTATGCACGAAACCATGTTACATTAATTATACATGGAATTGTTGATTGAGACAAGTACATAATATTTGTGAAATTGAGAACAAATAAAAGGGTGAGGGGGTAAACTAAAAACCTTTTTGGTCATTTATGATTGTCCCAATCCTAGCAAGTTGCATCCACAAGGCACAAATATTTGGAGACTTGGGGAGAAGGACAGATTGAAGAGTTTGGGAACTTGGCAACGAAGAAGTTGGACTCAAGCCCCCTGCCTGTTTGCTCATTTAAGATCCATAAAAAATGGTACCAATACTAGCAAGTTGCATCCACAAGGCTCAAATATTTGGAGACTTGGGGAGAAAGATTGAAGAGTTTGGGAACTTGGCAAAGAAGAAGTTGGACTCAAGCCCCCTGCCTGTTTGCTCATTTAAGATCCATAAAAAATAGTCCCAACTCCCAAGGCTGGCCTCATTGGCTTTAATTGGGTGATTTGCAACTGTACCTTATTTTTATGCCATATTTGAACCTAATACCCTATTTTTAAAACTATTGAATTCGTAACCAACTGCAAAAAAATTCATAATAATATATGACCATTATATCCCTTCCAAAACATATAAAAGTCTGTCTCTCCTCCGTATTCCCAGATTCAAATTCCACTTCTCCTATGTATCTCCTCCATCAGCCCGTCTCTCCTGAGATCGCGTCTCGCAGTCAAATTCAAATTCAAATTCAATTACATTGCAAGCATTCAAATTTATCTCCAGAATTCAAAATAGTTTGTGAATGATATGTTTTCTGATTGATTGATTGAAGTTGTTTGACGAACTTCACTAATATACTGAATTTTCCATTCTAGATCTAATTGACGATGAATTCTAACATTGTAAGCTGAAGCTATTTAGTTAAAGAGCTGGCAAATAACACAACAAAGAACAAATTATATTAAAACATTGTATGATTGTTTTAATACTTCGATATAGTTGTTGAACTTTTTTTATTAATAATAAAATGCTGAAGTTTTCCTCGTACGCTGGATAAAAAAATAAAATAAAATTAAAAATTCATATTGCATAAAAAACTTCGGCATAGTTGCTGAAGTTTTATAGTTATTACTTAAAAACTTCAGCGGGAGGAGCTGAAATTTTCCTCCTACACTGGCTAAGTTAAAAATTCATATTGCATCAAAAAACTTTAGTCGAGATGCTGAAGTTTTTTAGTTATTACTTAAAATCTTCAGCGGAGGAGCTGGAGTTTTTCTCCAGCATTGGCTAAATTAAAAATTCACATTGCACAAAAAAATATCGACGTAACTGCCGAAGTTTTTTAGTTATTACTTAAAAACTTCAGCAGGAGGAGCTGAAGCTTTCCTCCTACACTGGCTAAATTAAAAATTCATATTTCACCAAAAAAACTTCGGCATAGTTATTGAAGTTTTTTAATTATTACATAAAAGCTTCAGCAGGAGAAGCTGAAGTTTCCTCCTATACTGGCAAAATTAAAAATTCATATTACACCAAAAAATTTTGGCCTTGGTGCTGAAGTTTTTTAGTTATTACTTAAAAACATAAGCAGGAGGACCTGAAGTTTTCCTCCTACACTGACTAAATTAAAAATTTATATTGCACCAAAAAAACTTAGGCATAGTTGCTGAAGTTTTTTAGTTATTACTTAAAAACTTCGGCAGAGGAAGCTGAAGTTTTCCTCCTACACTAGCTAAATTAAAAATTCATATTGCATCAAAAATCTTCGGCCTAGGTGCTGAAGTTTTTTAGTTATTACTTAAAAACTTCAGTAGGGGGAGCTGAAGTTTTCCTCCTACATTGGCTAAAATAAAAATTCATATTGCTCCAAGAACTTCAACCTAGGTGCTGGAGTTTATTAGTTATTATTTAAAAAATTTAGCAGGAGGAGCTGAAGTTTTCCGCCTACACTAGTTAAATTAAAAATTCATGTTGCACTAAATACTTTGGTATATGTGCTGTAGTTTTTTAGTTATTATTTTAATACTTCATGCTTGAACTAAAAAATTGCTGCACTATTTTATTATCATTTTGTCGAAAAAAACTTCATACCAAAAAATGCGTATATTTTCAAGAATATGTAAAATATTTTTCATATATTTTTTTGTATGCTAAAGTTTTTTTAGTTCATCTGCTAAATATGGTTAATGTTTTGTGGAGAAATACATAATTATTAAATAAAATTTTTTTATTTGTGTTAATTTATAAGTTTACAAATAATTTATTGTTCATGCTTGAACTAAAAAAATTCATGCATTAAGTATTTTATTATTATTTTTTCGAAAAACTTCATACCAAAAAATACTTATATTTTCAGGGTTATCTAAAATATTTTTCATACAAATTATTGTATACTGAAGGTTTTTTAGTTCATCTTCTAACTATGGTTAATATTTTGTTGAGCAATATTTAATTTTTAGATAAGATTTTGTAAATTACTGTATTAATTTATATGTTTAAAAATAATTTTTAGTTCATGCTTGAACTAAAAAAATGCACGCACTAAGTATTTTATTATTAGTTTTTCGAAAAGCTTATACCAAAAAATACTTATGTTTTCAGGAATATGTAAAGTAGTTTTCATATAAATTTTTGTATGCTGAAATTTTTTTAGTTCATCTGGTAAAAATGCTTATTAATTTTTTGTTGACAAATGTGTAATTTTTAGATAAGTTTTTATTAATTTTTCTATTATTTTATAAGTTTAAAAAAGATTTAGTTCATGCTTGAAGTTCTTATCAAGAACTGTGTATTTTATTATTATTTTTTTTTAAAAATTCATACCAAAAAATACTTAATATTCAGATTAGGTTTTGTTAATTCCTGCTAAAGTTATATTGTTCATTTCTTCTTCTATTTTTTGAGTTTGACCCGAATTAATATTAAAAAATGCAGAAAAAAACTTAAAAACAAAAACTTAATTTTTAATTAAAACATTAAAACATAATAATAAATTACATAAATAAAAAAGAAATTAATCGTCCATATCATCGCTATCATCGTCGTCGCTTCCAGATGGAAAAGCATCTTCATCAGCAAGATTATCAAATCTTGCATACATCACAAGCGTATCAAGCTTGTTGTTTATTTCTTCATGCTCCCTGTCGTACTTTTTTATGACCTCTTGAAGCTTCAACTCAAATGCCTCAATGATGTCTTGCTTGATTTCGTCCACTATTTTCCTGATGACAACATCCATTTTTCTCCTTTTTATATTTTATCTCTATTAAAATATATATTTTTGAGTGAATAAACTCACAAGGAATAGCGTGCATATATACAGGAAAAAAACTTTTGCATGGTATACGAAAAGGAAAAAAGGAACTTTAAAGGTTGTCAAATAAAAAGCGTGCATGAATATGGTAGGAATGTAATTATTACAGTAACACATAACCCCAAACGCAATTATATTAATACTTTAAGTGTGTAGGTTTCTCCTGTATAATATGAAATTAATGCTGAAACATGCTCAAGTTTGTTGAATTCATTTGCTAAAACTTCAGCTTGATGTCCTGATGTTTTTTAGTTCATTCCTAAAATCATCAACACTTACTGGCTGACGTTGTTTTTCCCTGCATTGGTGAATCACCATCACAAAAAAAAACTTCAGCTAATATGCTGAAGTTATTAAGCATATATAAAAAAACATCAGTATTTATAAGCTGAAGTTTTCTGTGCAGGATTCATTAATTATGTCATATATCTTTTTCCAAAAAAAATTCAGCAGATGATGCTTAAGTGATTTAGTTCATTTGTATAAATTTCAGCACAAACACCTAAAATTTCTTATGTTCACTTTCCTAATACTTGCCACTAAACATGAATCTGCAGGATGAGTTCGATTTGCATTGTTATAATTTTCAAAGGGAGTTGAACTCCTGATTTCAAATACTTGGATCATGACCCAAAACTTATTCTACTTAATAAGGACGTATAATTCAATACTTTCCTGAAGAAAATTAGTGATGTTGTAAATATTGATTCAACCATATATGCATTAAAAGTATGGTTTGATATCAAACTAAATATAAGTAAAGAAATGCTTGTAAGTTCAGATGAAGAAATCAGTACGTGTTTACATTTTCTTACTACTGATTCAGCCAATAAGAATTGCCATTTCGTCATCGAAAAATACAACCTTCAGAATCTACAGCATTCAACCAATCTCTTGCATGTGTGATAGATTCATAACCTTTTGCTGACTATCAATATGAAGTACGATAGCCAATAATGGAAGTAGACAACGGGCAACAACCTTCTAGCATTACAGCTCCTTCAAAATACATAGTGCCGCAACAATTACCCCCTCCCCCAAAAATTCATACCAGTGTGTCGATGACTAAGAAGAAGGACAACTAATAATGATAATTGACAACCAACAGAGCTTTTTTCACCTTCTTTAATGATAAGCAATAATGAAGATGAAGTAAACATGGAGCTTATACCGATAACATCATATAGAATTAAAGAAATTACTGAGAGTTCTTGTGCTTCTCAGAAATCAAGAAAAAGAGTGAGGAGAAAAGTGAAAGAATCTCAATCATGTAAAATACTTAGGCACGATATGTTGCTTGAGGAAGTAAGAGTTGGATCAATCTCTTAGAACAAATAAAAATGTCTAAATTTTTCTGCAGTTTGGAGATAAATCAAAAGGTTGAATTCACTGATGTTAGATCATGTTCCAAGCGATACGAGCTGAAATGCATCGTGGACCAGAATAAAAAATTTCACACTGTTCAGGGTGATAAAATATCATAACATCCATGAATGCTTGGTTGATGCAAGAAAATCAGATAAGAAGCATGCTATATCAAATTTTATAAGTGAACAAATTATAGAACACGTTCGAGACAAAATGATAGAGGTTACACCAGCCTTTGTAGAAAATGAAGTGTAAAAGAAGTTTGGAATTAACATTGGTTATCACAAGGAATGACATGCTATTCAAAAAGCTGTTGCTTGCATAAAAGGAACACCTGAAGAGAACTACCAGATTCTTTCTTCATACCTACACATGATGGTGGCCAAAACCCCAGGAACGTACACAAGCATAAAAAGAGATGCACAGAATAAGGAAGAAAAACAATACTAACCGTCACCCTGAAGTTTCAAATGTTACTATGTGAAAAACTTCACACCTTATGATTTGTTTTTATATGTTTCCATGCACAGATTTTCTTATATGTTCTTAGCTCCTGCGGCAGCAGTAGCTGGTTGGTCAAACTGTAGACTCGTTATTGCAGCAGATGCAGCATTTTTGAAGACAAAATATGGCGGTGTTCTATTTGTTGTTGTATCAAAGGATGCAAACAATCAAATCTTTCCTCTATGTTTTGGTATAGAAGATTCAGAAAATAATGAGGCATACATTCGACTCTTCGGGGAGATGAGAAAAGCAATTCAAGTCCGCCGTGAACTGGTTTTCTTATAAGATAAAAACCAACCAATCTCAAATGATATTAGGAAAGTTTTTCCTGAAGCTCAGCATGGTATCTGCCTTTATCACTTTGAGAAAAATTTAAAGCAAAGACATGCAAATGCCACGGTAATAAATCTTTTTTGAAGTGCTGCAAGGTCATACAAACGTGAAGATTTTAATTAGTTAATGTCCCAACTCAAAAGTTGTCATGACCCTAGTTTGCCCTCCGTGAACATGTCGTGACGACACCTAGTCCCTATGAATAGGTAAGCCTAACAATGCGGAATATAAACCAAATTGCGGAAGAAAATAATGAAATACTGAGGTAACAAAATAAATCAGTGTTTAGAGTGACGCCTGGAACATACATTAACAACTCTCGAAACAAACAGAAAATTCCCAAAACCCAGAATCTCACAAATCACAAGCTAAGGGATACCTAAGAGGCTCTGACTCAAGAATATCTATACAAAAGAGAAATACTGAAAGAGCTAAACTTATTACGGAAAAACTGGGGAGGGAATCTTTGATCTACGGACGTAGCAGATATACCTCAAAATCTCTACTAATACGCCTCCTTCCAAGGCTGACAGAACTGAATGAAGGTACCTGTATTTGCATAACAAATATGTGCAGAAGAGTAGCATGAGCACACAACGGCAATGCCCAGTAAGTATCAAGACTAAGCTCGGTGGAGTAGTGACGAGGAACAGCCAAGACACTTACCGGTCAATAAATAGTATACTCGTAGAAACAACATAAATGATATATTAATATGTAATGACTGCAAAAATAACCAATAATGATACAATTCAAAAAAAGGGAAAGCAACAACAAGTAACAACTAGAAACTAATAAATGACGATGCATAAAGATGTCAATCACAATCCAAATCCTAAGATCACAATACAGCTAGGGAAACTCAAGTCCATAACTCATATCCTACAATGATGTTCACATAAGGTCTTATTACCTCTTCCACAACATTATCAAGTCTCGTACAAACCACTACTCAGAAAACTCAACATCCGAAATCTAACACTCGGCATCCTGTGCCCATCAGTCTCTTAGTCATACCGACCACTAACCAGCTAACTATGGCCACTATCACATATATAATGGATAAATGAGGCGTACCTCTCTCCTTATCAAAACAGGAACAATTTACCTCTATGGGAATGTTTAACTACGTGTATGCTTGTGCAAGTGTTCTAAAAAAAATTCTAACAACTAGTAACATGAATAGGAGAACGAACTACACGTTCAATGTGTCCTCATGACTTCTGAGCGATAAAACTCATACATGTAAGCAACCCATGATCACAATAGCAAAATAACTCGACACGCCCTCACAATTCATTTCAATAAGCCCCTAACATAGATAATCTTATTTTGCCACGTGTGCAACTAATAATATAATAATCACCGCCTTAATTAGCTGCATGTGCAAAACATTTATACTAACAATAGCACGACAAAGACATCATGCAACCTCTCAACAACAATTGCATGACAGAGACCTATGCAATACAGTACCAATAACCGCACGACAGAAACCTCGTGCATCACAATATCAATAACCGCATGGCAGAAACCTCATGCATCATAGTCTCAGGTACAACAAAATAAGTGACAATATATATACAGGAACAAAGCAAGGGAATTAACTCAGGTATTTTGATTCACCAAAAGATGGTACAACTAACTTACAAGGAATAACCGTAACAGAGAAACACTAAGCGCAATAAGAACAACTCGACAAGGAAAAAATAATACGAACAGTGATTCCATAATAAGCAGTCCAACATCAAAGAAATTAACATGAAATGAATAATTACAATTAAGGAAAATATTACCTAAACACAGGATATCTAACTTTTTTCCAATTAAGACAAATTAATTTGCACGAGATAGAATTAATGTTTTTCCAAATAAATACAAGTAGTTAGGAATGATAATGTGACTTTAGAAGGGTAAACGTCCACAGTTAAATAGGTATATATCAATTTGGCAACAAGTATACACCAAAAGGAAAAATAAGTTCCAAGTAAGACATGTAGAGGTGAAACTAATAATGGGGAACTCAATTATATCGAGAAAAACTTCATACTGAGTGATGATAAGGGTCTAAAAGCCTAAAAGGATCAATTTACAAGTAATAAATCCGAGCACCCACTCTTCATCTACCGTGCAAGGAATACATTTAACATAGAAGACTCAAATCATATGGGGAAGTCCCCCACACAAGGTTAGGAAAGATACTTACCTCAAACCGACTAAAATCAACTAGCAACCACGTTCTCGCCACGAGTACTCGACTCCAAATGGCCCAAATCAATTAAATTAAATCACACATTGTAAATAACATCTGAAGGAACTGATTCTACTATTTTATTCAATTCTAAAGCATGAAATTAGGTAAAATGACCAAAATGCCCTTCAGGTCAACATCTAGGAACCAGATGAATTTGACATTTTCAGAACCCTCGTACTCTCATGAGTCTAACTATATACAAATCTCTCAAATCGGAGGTCAAACACCACATCAAAACTCAATAATTTGGTCTGTGAAGGTCTACCCATTTTTCATACAAAATCTGAAATTAAAGGATGAAATTAAGAGGAGATTCATGGAAATTGATCTAAATCGAGTGAGAATTACTTACCCAAGTTTCCTAGGTAAAACTCCCTCCAAAAATCACCAAGGATTGAGCTTTAAAAGTCAAAATGTGATAAAAATGGTGAAACCCTCAAAATTGGAATTTAATTTGTCTGCCAAGAAAATTGGTCATCGCGAACGCGAATAGAGCATCACGTTTGCGAAGAAGGAAAAGTGAAGGTATTTAGTTACTCATCACGAACGCGACAACGCATCTGCAAATGCAAAGAAGAAGAATTTGAAGGCCCAAGGACTTCACTTCACGAACGCGTGAATCTGTACGCAAATACGAAGGATGAGACATCAAAACTACACGATCGCGGGAGGGTAGACGCGAACGCGGTAAAGGGAGAGGCAGAGCTACATGAACGCGAGGCTCTAAATGTGAACGCGTAGAAGGATTTTCCAGGTGGCCAGGATAATCCTTCACGAATGCGATGTAGATTGCGAATGCGAAGAAGGAGTACCAGAAGCAGCAACAATAATTTAAAAACAATGGGAAATGATCCGTAGCCCAATCGAAACACACCCGAGGCCCTGGAACCCCGTCTAACAACACATAAGCCATATAACCTAACACAGGCTCGCTCTAAGTTTCAAATCATATAACACAATATCAAAACTATGAATCAAACTAAAAATCAAGCTTCTGAACTTATAAATCTTCAAATATCGAAACCTATGCCGAAACCTATCAATTCAACTCGGAATGACGCCAAATTTTGCAGACAAGTCCAAAATAACATATCGGATCTTCTCCAGCTCTCGAAATTGCATTCCGACCCTGATATCCCAAATATCAACTGTGGGTCAAACTTCTTCATTTCCCAACTTCAACTTTCGCCGAAATGCCTCAATTCACTCTACGGACCTCCAAATCTGAATCCGGACGCGCGCCTAAGTCCAAAATCACCATACGAAGCTCTTGAGATCATCCACAACCCATTTTGGGTCGTTTATCCAAAAGTCCAATTCTGGTCAATTGTTTACCATTTCAACTTCTAAAACAAGGTTTCTTCTCGATATTTGACTCTAAACCATCTGAAAGCCAAATTCTACAATGCACAAAATTTGGCACTCATATTCTAAAGCTGTTCTAAACATTATACCACTGAACGAAGCTTAATTTCTCAAAATGACCAGCCGGGTCTCTACATCCTCCACCTCTTGAAACCAACGTTCATCCTCGATCGTGCTAAAATTCACCTTAAAGTCCTTAAGTCACAAAGTGCGCACTTTCAACATACACCCGTGGGTGATCTCACATCACCCCAACCATATAAGAACGATGACGCTATCTCAACTGAAATTTATCCTTTCTAGCAAACCACTAAGCTTTCAGGCCTAAATTCTCACCTTTCATCTGTTTTCAAATTGCTTGATCGTACACCCCTATCCGGGATCAGTCTCAACCATCTACTTCAATTCATGCCAAAGCACACAGGGTACAACCACATAGCATGACACATCACACATAGGCCTGTAATAACATTTTGTGGCAGCAATACTTGCATGAGATCCAATCCGTACCGGCCCTAAGCCTCATATTCGATAGGAACTCTTATTGCTAACCTCCACAACATTGGTGATGATACAATAACCACGAAAACCATATAACAGAACACCGGAATAACCAAATCTTAGTCAACACCAATGGTTACATACCCCACAACTACTCAAGAAGCATGAACGAAAATGAATGAATTTGGAAAAGGAAAACACATGAGGGATCTAACAAACAAATAAAACTAGCACAAATTCTTCTAAAACACAAATCTACAAAGACATCTAGCAAGAAAAAATGAAAGAATATTAAAGACTCTCAAGGATCTTATACGGATGTGTTACACAACCCAGTCTCAACATTTCAAAACACCTGAAATTATGAAGGTCTGCCCTCAACACTAAATCAGAAGTAGGGTACACAACAATCCATCTGGATACTCTCACTAGATCAACTCTGCCTACAATTTTACAATACAGCCTGGCTCCTACACCAGTAGAGCATAGAAATCACAACTCGTAACTAAAAATACTCAAACATCACATCACGCCTACCAAAAATTGACAACATGAATTTACCACTAGCCTCATAACTCTCGACAACAGCTGGAAATGAACGATAGACACGACTATCACTCATAAAGTCTCCAAACAAGATAATCACATAAGCAAAGTGCAAGCATGAAATGCACCCATAAATGGACACAAATAAGGGAACTCTCCCTTACAATCAAAACTGTGGTGAACTACAGATAGTGGCCTTCATAACAAATTAAACTCATACATGAGTGACATTAGCTGGCGCACCGGCCTCCAACCTACTATATGAAACACATTAACGAGTTGGGCCTCCCCCTCTTAGGTGCCCTCTACCTACCTGAATACCTCACTGTGACACGTCGGTTCGAAGTCTGGGACAATCTCTCACCATGTGGCAAGTATCTCCGCACTCAAAGAACCTTTTTGCTGATGTGGCGGGGGAGTTGTGCGATATGGGTACTCTGAGAGCCATGAACACCTGACACACCATGCATAGCCTGAAGCACAAACTAAACTGGCAGGCCTGCCATGACGCACTCTGCCACTAAAAAGAGGACCAGTATACTTAACCATTCAATGAAGCCTCCTCGCCTACTCAGAATCTCTCTCCTGATCTCGTCTGCTCTCTCTCTCTCTCTCGTGACTCTGCCTGTCCTATCTCTCTCTAGCATGCATACCCTTTATCCTTCTAGCAATGTTCACCACCTGTTTATATGGAATATCCATCTTTAACTCATGAGCCATACTTGACCTGATGCTGGGAATAAGCCCCTCAATGAACCGGTCAACCTTCTCGCGAATAGTAGAAACCAAGGTTGAGGCATGTCTAGCCAAACTGGGTAACAGATAGCATACTCCGAGACGGTCATAGCTCCTTGACGCAAATGCTCAAACTCAGTGTGCCATGCATCCCTGAGGCTCTGAGGAACACACTCTTGTAGAAACATATCTAAAAGCTGGGTCCAGGTCAGTGAAGTAGCCTCGCCTGGGCTGTCTAACTCATAGATGCGCCACCAATCATAGGCGGCTCCTCGAAGCTGGAAAGTAGTGAAAGAAACCCCACTCGATCCTAGGGATACCCTTTGTATGGAGAATGCTATAACACTCATCAATAAATCCCAAATCATCCTCCAATGCTAAACCATTAAACTCTGGAGGCTTATACCTCTAAACTCTCTCAAGTCTCACCTGCTCGTGCTCAGAAGCTGCTGCCATGCCCTCAGGCTGAACTGGTGCTACAGGCGGCACAAGAATAATATTAGGACCCTGCTCAACATCTACTCACTGCTCAAGAGTGCGAGCGGCGGGAGTCTGTTCTCCTATCTCAGTTTGGGATGTGGCTGCAGCAAGGGAAATCAACCCGACCTGAGCCAAAGTGGAGTACATACTCATGAACTGCGCCAAAGTCTCCTAATGGGATGGAGTAGCAGTATCAGTAGCTGTAGGCATGTCATATGCCTGTACTTCAACTGGATCTACTGGTGCTACCTCGGCGGCCGCATTCACAGGTGCTCTCTCTATACCACGTGCGCGTCCTCGAACTCTACCCTGGCCCCGACCTCCGACGGTTGCACCAAGGGTTGTGGGTGCCTCATCACCTCAGATAGACGTGTCCTCACCATTTATGATAGAGTAGAACACATAGGTTTAGGATTGTGGATGTCAATAATCTCGCACTACAGGAAAAACAAATCAACTGAAAATTTTCCTATCGGTTACGTAGCCTCTCGTAGATAAGTACAGACGTCTCCATACCAATCCACGAGACTCTATATTCCTGCTTGTGATCTATGACTCCGATGATTCAGTTAGCTTCAGGGGATGATTTGAGGATAAGGAGCATAATCGGAAGTAATGTTGGAGGTCTGGTGTAGAATTAGGCTTGAATTGGCGAAGTTAGTATTTTGGCGAATTCTGGTTAATAGGTTAGATTTTGATCTGAGAGTCAGAATGGAATCTAATATTTTTGTAGCTATTAAGGTGATTTGGGATGTTTTTGAAAAATTTGAGTTGATTCGGAGTTGTTTAGGTCGGGGTTTTGATCAAATGCGAGTTTCAGAAGTTTTGTTTGAACTTAGGCTTTGATTTGATGAAATTTGATGTTAACTATAGTGTTTTGATGGTTCGAGCAAGTATTAATGAGGTGTTTGACCATGTTTGTGTTTGTGGTTGAGGTCCCTAGTTCCCCAGGGCGAGTCCGGGTAGTTAAACGGAGAGTTTTGGGAGTTTTTGCATGATTAAGTCTGGTGGTATCAGGTATTTCTGCATCTGCGGAAATGAGAGTGCAGAAGCGGTCCCGCTGATGACGTAGGGGAGGTCGCAGGTGCAGTTTCTAGGCTTGAGCATTTTTTCACAAAAGCGGAGAAGATTCTGCATAAACGGTCACCATAGAAGCGGTTTTGGACTGCAGAAGTGATCATTGGCAACTTAAGGGAAACCACAGAAGCGGTGGGAAGACCGAAAAGCGGTAATTGCTGAAGTGGTATTTTTTTCGCAAAAGCAAAAAGGACAGGGCAGAAGCAGTATATTTGACTTTCGCGAATCTTTGAAAGAACACAACCTTTTGGACTTTGAAATTGGAGAGCTTTGAGGCAATTTTGAAGAGGGTTTCGAGGTCTTTCATCAGGTATTTATTTTCAGACATTGAATACGATTTTATGGTGTAAAAATGGATTTAGACTGAAAACTCAAGAAATTTAAGGTAAAAGATGGTGGTTTAGGGCATGAACTTTATAGAGGTTAAAAAAGGGACTTTAGGGGTCAATTGGACTCTGATTCTAGTAAATTTTATATGTATGGACTCGTGTCGAGATGGGGAATCCAGTGATGTGAATTTTTTAATTTTTCGAGAAGTGGGCTCAAGGCTCGAGTTTGCCAACATCGTGATTTTCGATTTTTTTTGAATCTTTTCGATTGGGTTATGCTCCATTAACCTATTGTAATGTGTTCATTGTGGTTTTGGCTAGATTCGAGGCGGGAGGAGGTTGATTAAAGAGGAAAGGGCATTACGAGCTAGTCTTTGGCCGGATAGAGGTGAGTAATAGATGTAAATGTTGTTATGAGGTTTGAAACCCCAGACTTTCACATTGTAACACTATATTGAGCCGTGACACCCATTCTATGATGAGTGCGGGGTCGTTTTCTATTGGGGATCGTGACTTGGTCCATCCCGAGTGATATTTCTACCATATTGGTGATTGAGACACATTCCTTTTTTATGTTAATTAGGCTTGATGCCGTGTTTGAGGCCTTGTGCCGACCTGTAGAATCCTTCGGGGATTGATTAATATTTTAGCATATTTGCATATCAATTGGTCTCAGTCCAAGTTAAATACTAATTTGCAAACAAAGCCATACTTCTATGTTTTGAAAGCTCAAATGATATTTTAAATGATATTTTGGGCTGGGAACTACTATAGTACAAATGCCCAAGAGTCTTATGGTGATTTCTAGACTGAGCGTGGATCGTGCTGTACAGCACAACAGTGATTTTGAAACAGTGGTAACAATGACATTGTATGATGTGACATAAAACAGTGGTAACAATGACACTATATGATGTGCCTTGAAGTGGTGGAAACATTGACATTGTATGATGTAAATTGGTCAGGTAACAATGACTGACCAGGAATTAATTGATTCCACGAGATGACTTGTTATTGCGCTCGGGCTGTAGGAGTCCCTCCGGAGACTATACACACCCCAGTGAGAGCCGTCGATGACAAATAAATATAGATGGCTCGGGCTGCACGCCGCAGTGGGTACCTGAATGTACTATCATATGCATTGCATTGCATTCATTCACTTGTCTCATTAATTGTGGTTCTATTGTTAATTTTCCCTTATTATTGTATCATTGGGTTTTAGTTTACTTTGTGTATTTATGTGATTTCTTACTTTCAGTGTGTATTTATATTTATTACACAGCGAGTCGGAGTACTCACTTTACTCCCTGCACCTTTCGTGGAGATCTTAGTTCTTCGCAGGTTGAGTAGATCCGGTCTGGTTGAGTAGAGTCATTTCAGGGAATTTTGAGGTAGGTTTCTTTTGTTTCTGCATTTCTACTTTTAGAAAAACTCTGTAGTAGGTTGGAACTATGTATTTAGAGGCTCAGATTTGTGACACCGGGTCCTAGGTGGACTATGTTCCGTATTATTTGTTACTTTTCGCACCATTCGACAGTATTTCTATACTTTTAGTATAATGTGTTAATGTATTCCCCTGTGTTATTATCTGAAATCTACTTATGTATTGGGAATTGTCATAACAAGGTCGAGCTTGCCTAGTAGTGTGATGGGCACCATCACAACCGGGTTGGGGTCGCGACATGTTGGTATCAGAGCATTGGTTACTTGGTCTCACAAGTCATGAGCCGGTTTAGTAGAGTCTCGCAGATCGGTACGTAGACATCTGTACCTATCCAGGGGAGGCTGCATAACCTTTAGGAAACTTTATATTCTTGTAATTCTTATCCTACGACTTTGTTGATCCGAGAATTAAATTCTATTATTCTTTTCTATCGCAGATGGCGAGAACCCGTGCTACTGGACAAGAGAACGACCACCTGTACCACTTTTCTGAGGCCACCAGAGGCTGTTGACGCGGCCGTGCTCGCGGTAGAGGCAGAGCCATAGGGGCATCACCTATTGACCCACCAGTTGCCCCGGCTCAGGATCAGGCTCAAGCTGTAGACCCTCCAGTAGCACCTGTTCAGGCGCCAGTTGTCCCTATTGTTATTCCAGGTCTTCAAGAGACCCTAGATCAGATTATACGTTTGTACAGGACTGGCGCAGGCAGTCTCAGCCCTTACTGTAGCAGCTACTTCGCAGGCCAGGGAAAGCAATTAGATCCCCGTTGCTCGCACATCTGAGCAGGTAGTGCAGGGTTTGCAGACACCAGAGGATCCACAAGCTTAGTAGGTTGCAACAGTTCAGCCGGTTGCACCAGTTCAGGATTTTGTGGTTCTAACTATGCCAAACGATGAGAAGCGTCATCTTGAGAGGTTTAGTAGGCTCTCACCTCCTACTTTCATTGGTGCTCAGGGTGAGGATGCCTAGGTTTTTCTTGACGAGTGTCGGCGTATGCTTCAGATAGCAGGGATTTTGGAGTTGAATGGTGTATCATTTACTACCTTTCAGTTCTTAGGAGTAGCTTTCATTTGGTGGTAGGCGTATGAGTGGCGTAGGCCGGTAGGTGTAATGCCTTTTTCATGGCAGGAGTTCTCCATTCTCTTCCTGGAGAAGTGGGTACCGCAGTCTCAGAAGGAGGAGCTGCGGAAATAGTTTGAGTGGCTTCGTTAGGGAGATATGACTGTGTCTCAGTATGACGTGAGATTTTCATAGTTGTCTCTCTATGCTCTCTGGATGGTCCCGTCTGATTGGGAGAGGATTGGGAGGTTTATGGACGGACTTGTCTATCCCACCTGCATTTTGATGACTCGAGCGAGGATTCCGAGTCATACCTTCAAGGATGAAATTGATATTGCTCGTGATATTTAGATGGGAGAGAGAAGAGAGGGAGGCAAAGAGTCCTCGATGATCGAGTAGTTTTAGTGGTGGTCCATCTAGGGGCCAGTCTCAGTAGAGTAGAGGTCGTTCTTTCGGGCCCCATCAGTCGGCTCATCGCGAGTATCATGGGGCATCTTCAGGTCGTGGTCATTAGGGGTTCCAGCATGGCCAGTCTTCACTTAGTGCCCTCCCAGCACATAGTTCGTCATATACCCCTTTAGCTCAGGGTTCTTTCGCTTCGAGTGCATCGGCTGGTCATTTTGGTGCGAGGGGTTCCCTTCAGCCCCCTTCTCCAGCACCTAGTAGTTGCTACGAGTGTTTTGTGTTTAGCCATATGAAGAGGCAGTGTCTTCGTGGTGGTTAGTTTCAATAGAGGGATCAACCCTCATCTTCTGGTCCAATTTCTTCCTCATTTGCCCCGCCAACTGGGGGTGGAGGCCCGGCAGCTAAGGGTCACCCTAGAGGTGGAGGCCTATTAGGCAGCGGTGGCCATGCTCAATATTATGCTATCCTAGGCAACACAGAAGCCCTTGCATCAGATGCTGTTATCACATATATTATTTCAGTCTACCACAGAGATGCATTTGTCTTATTTGATCCCGGTTCTACCTATTCTTATGTGTCATCATATTTTTTTCATCAGTTGGGTACGACCCGATTATGTCTTGCTTTACCTGTGCACGTATCAATCTCGGTGGGCGATACTATTATTGTGGACCATGTGTATCGGTCATGTCTTGTTACCATTAGGGGTCTAGAGACCCGATTTATTTTATTAATTTTGAGCATGGTAGACTTCTATTTTATTCTAGGCATGGACTGGTTATATCCATGTCATGCTATTCTACACTGTCATGCAAAGATAGTCACTTTGGCTATGCCGGGTGTTCCGGGGATCGAGTGGTGTGGTATGACTGACTATGTCCCTAGTAGGGTTATATTTATTTTTTTAAAACCCAACGTATGGTTGGGAAGGGTTGTCAATCTTATTTGTCCTTTGTGCATAATGTCGGAGCAGAGTCTCCCAGTATTGTATCAATTCCCATTGTGAGGGATTTCCCTGATATATTTCCTGCAGACCTGCCGGGTATGCCCCCGGACATGGACATTGATTTTGGTATTGACCTAGTGCTGATCACCAGGCCCATTTCCATTCTGCCGTATCACATGGAACCAGCAGAGTTAAAGAAATTGAAAGATCAGCTTCATGAACTCCTAGAAAAGGGGTTTATTCGGCCGAGTGTATCATCGTGGGGTGCGCATGTTCTATTTATGAAGACGAAAGATGGCACAATGATAACGTGCATTGACTACAGGCAGTTGAACAAAGTAACAGTAAAGAACAAGTATCCTCTACCTCGTATTGATGATTTATTCTAGCTTCAAGGAACGAGGGTGTTTTATAAGATTGATATCTGTTCGGGTTATCACCATCTGAAGATCAAGGATTTAGATATTCTTATGACTGCCTTCAGGACTAGATATGGTCACTATGAGTTTTTTGCTATGTCTTTTTGGTTGATCAACGCCCCAGCTACGTTTATGGATGTCATGAATAGTGTATTTCGGTCATATCTGGATTTGTTTGTTATTGTATTCATTGATGATATTCTGGTATACTCGCGTAGCAGAAGGAGCACGCGGAGCATTTGCGGGTGGTATTGTAGAGATTGAGAGAAGAGAAACTTTATGCAAAGTTCTCCAAGTGTGTGTTTTGTCTTAGTTCCGTGGCCTTCTTGGGACACGCAGTGTCCAGTGATCGTATTCAGGTTGATCCAAAGAAGATTGAGGCAGTTCAGAGTTGGCCTTAACCGTGTCGGCTATAGAGATTCGTAGCTTCCTCGATTTGGCGGGCTATTATCACCGATTTGTTCAGGGTTGCTCATCTATTGCCTCGCCCTTGACCAAGTTGATGCAAAAGGGTGCTCCATTTGTATGGTCGGATGAGTGCGAGGAGAGCTTTCAAAAGCTCAAGACAGCTTTGATCACAACTCCAGTATTAGTCTTGCCATTAGCTTTAGGTTCTAACACCATTTATTGTAATGCTTTAAAAGTCGGGATTGGCTGTGTGTTGATGTAGGAGGGTAGAGTAATTGCTTATGCTTCTCGTCAGTTGAAGCCCTATGATAATAACTACCCTGCCCACGATTTAGAGTTGGCTGGTATAGTTCATGCTTTGAAGGTTTGAAGGCACTACTTATATGGCGTATCTTGTGAGGTATTCACTGATCATCAAGGTCTTCAACACTTCAAGCAAAATGATCTTAATTTGAGATAACAGAGGTGACTTGAATTACTTAAGGACTATGATATTACCTTTTTGTATCATCTGGGAAAGGCCAATGTAGTGGCCGATGCTTTGAGCCGAAAGGTATTTAGTATGGGGAGTTTGGCACATTTTCCAGTTGGGGAGATTCCCTTTGAAATTTATGTTTAGGCTTTGCCAATTGGTTTGTGAGATTAGACATTTCAGAGCCCAGTCGAGTATTGGCTTGCGTGCTTCTCGGTCCTCTTTATATGATCGCATCATAGAGCGCCATTATGATGATCCACATTTGCTTGTCCTCAAGGACAGCGTTCAGAACGAAGATTCTAGAGATGTGACTATAGGTGATGATTGCGTGTTGATGATGCAAGGCCGGATTTGTGTGCCCAATGTGGATGGGCTTAGAGATTTGATTCTTGAAGAGGCCCATAGTTTGTGGTATTATATCAATCCGGGTGCCACAAAGATGTATCATGATCCGAGACAACACTACTGGTGGAGGAGAATGAAGAAGGATATTGTGGGTTATGCAGCTCGGTGTCTTAATTGAAAGCAGGTAAAATACGAGCATCAGAGACCGGGTGGTCTACATCAACGGATATATATTCTCGAGTTGAAGTGGGAGAGAGTCACTATGGACTTTGTGAGTGGCCTTCCTTGAACCTCGAAGAAGTTTGATTTGATTATTGTGATTGTGGATCGGCTGACCAACTCCACGCATTTCATCCCAATGTGTACTATCTTCAAAGCGTCTGGAAGGGATCATTATTCGGGAGATTGTTCGGTTGCATGGGGTCCTATTTTCTATTATCTCGGATAAAGGCACTCACTTTACTTTCTAGTTTTGGAGGACATATTAGTGAGAGTTGGTACATAGGAGGAGATGAGCACAACATTTCATCCTCAGACGGACGGACAGTCCGAGCATACCATTCAAATTTTTGAGGACTGATAACTGTGAATTATACATGTTATATACCCTTTCTTACCTGAGCTTTGTGCATTAATTACTCTAAATTAGTCCTAAAATGCTTACAAGTGTGCTTGATTGTAGGTTTAGCGACAAGATGATAAATATCACAAATTGGCTCAGAAAAAGAGTGAAACCTGCCAAGCGTCAAAAGATAACTGAAGTGGGGGTTAAAATGACCTGTGCCGTCCGTACTATTTTGCAACGCGTCCTCAAATGAAGTTCAGAGGCTGAGTATAATCAAGGCTATCCAGCGCTGTCTGCACTAATTTTCCATGCGCCCGCACATGTGAGTTCAGAGGCCCTACAATTTTGAAGACAAGCTAGGGGGACCGCAATCATTTCCATGCGGTCCATACTGATGGAAGTCCAGAGATCCAGAAAATCAAGGAAAAAGCCCACGCAGCCGCACAACATATTAGTGCGGTTTGCGTGGGTAAATGTTCAGAGAGTCCATGTTTTGGCAAACTATCCTACGTGGCCGCGTTCTTTTCTATGCGGTCCGCGTGGATAAGCCCTTTGCGGCCGCGTGACACAACTGTCCGATCAACATCCCCAGCTCCAGAAGCAACAAATTGAAGACCAATTGCCTTTCACAGCCGCGTGACATTTGTACGCGGTCCGCGCCAGACCCTCAGGGATATTTTTGTCTGATTTTTCCTGTGTAGTATAAATGGAACATTTTACCTTTTAGGTTAAGTTTGGATTTTTAGAATAGCTGTTGAGTTCGAGACATCAAATTGTAAGCTTATTTTGGGTAATTTCTTTAGTTTTAAAGTGGATTCAAGTATATTATCAATATAGCTAATTATTATGTCAATTTCATTTATTATCTCTTTAATTTCTGTTACAATGGCTAGCTAAACCCATTAGCTAGGGTTGTGGCTCAATCCTAGTGTGGATAATTAATGGGTGTGATTGTTTAGTGCATCAATGATGTTGAGTATTTGTTATTTGGATTAGTCTTATGTTTTCACTAAGATTTGGTTGTTGCAAACACTAAGTCCAGCTTAGTGGATCTTGCCTCTTCTTGAGAAAGAGAGTCTATGACCCCAAGATTAATTCCAACAAGGAATTGGGATGGACCCATGAGAATGGTAGTCCTAATTAACGGGTTAAACCTTGAGAGAGTAACTATCCAAATTGAACCATTAGTTTCTTGGGCAAATTAGCCTACCTAATTGGTTACGAGAGAGTCAATCGGGCAAAATCACTCTCTCTGCCGAGTTGTGTGAGAGTGGGTGCAAAAGTTCAATGGCTATAGCAAAAGTCCCATATTCGTCATTTGTGCATTAGGAATCTCTACCCGATAGTTGGCCACCTAGGTATATGCCACGACCCTAGTGCCCTTCTCTATATTGCATACAACTAGAATCATTACCTTCGAATAATTTAGTTATAAAATTGTAGGTGATAAATTGTAGTTATTACATGAAAGAAAACCAAAAATGTTAGAATATCAATTATGAGCCAAAACGCACTTCTAGGCTTAGCAAATAATCAACTCCAAATAGAAGCTCTCTGTGAAAAATCGATCCCGATACCACTATCGGGTAAAAGTATTCACGCTCGCGCTTTCTTAGGATTGAGACCGCACTGATCAAGGACATGTTGCGTGCGTGTGTGATTGATTTCGGAGGTTGGATGAGTTTCTACGTCTTGCAGAGTTTGCCTATTACAACAACTATTAGTCCAGTATCCAGATGGTCCCGTATAAGGCCATGTATGAGAGACGATGTAGATCTCTAGTCGGTTGGTTTGAGCCGGCAAGGCTAGACTATTTGGGTCAGAGTTGGTCCGGGATACCTTAGAGAAAGTGAAGGTGATTCAGGAGAGACTCCGTACAGCTCAGTTGCATCAGAAGAGTTATGCGGACCGGAGGTCCGAGATGTGTCTTATATGGAGGGTGAGAAGGTTTTGCTGAAGGTTTCTCCCATGAAGGGTGCTATGAGGATTGGGAAGAAAGGAAAGGTAAGCACACGGTTTATTGGACCTTTTGATGTGCTTAGAAGAGTTGGAGAGGTGGCTTATTAGCTTGCTTTGCCACCCAGCTTATCGAGCGTGCATCCGGTATTTCATGTTTCTATGCTCCGGAAGTATGTTAGGGATCTGTCTCATGTTTTGGACTTCAGCACAGTTCAGTTGGATAATGATTTGACTTATGATGTGGAGCCAGTTGCTATTTTGGGTCGTCAGGTTCAGAAATTGAGATCAAAAGACAAAGCTTCGGTGAAGGTACAGTGGAGAGGTCGGCCCGTAGAGGAGGATACCTGGGAGACCAAGCGGGAGATGCGGAGCAGATATCCTCACCTGTTTGAGGCTTCAGGTATATTTCTTGACCCACTCGAGGACGAGCATTTGTTTAAATTTGGGAGGATGTGACGGTCTGACCTGTCGTCTCACGTGCTTTCGTCCCGTTTCCACTTTTATTTCTTCTTCGTGTTTTATTATAGGTGTTTGGTGAGTATGAGTTGATTCGAATTGAATCTGGTAGGAAATGTTATAATTAGTCTCTTTAAGGAAATGTTAGTTTGGAAAAGTCAACAGGAAGTTGACTTATGAGTTAGAGGGCTCGGATGTGATTTATGATGATTCAATTAACTTCTAGGGATGATTTGATCTTTGGAGCGCAATCGGAAGTAATTTTAGAGGCCCAATGTAAAATTAGGCTTGAATTGGTGAAGTTAGTATTTTGGCAAATTTCGGTTGGTAGGTGAGATTTTGATCCGAGAGTCGTAATGGAATTACGAGAGTTTTTGTAGCTTCGTTAGGTGATTTGGGATGTCAAAATTTTAGTTGATTCAGAGGTATTTAGGTCGTTTTTTGATCGAATGCGAGTTTCGGATGTTTGGTTGAACATAGGCTTTGATTTGATGAAATATAATGATTTTGATGTTAACTATAGTGTTTTGATGGTTCGAGAAAGTCTGAATGAGGTGGTGGACCATGTTTGTGTTTGTGGTTGAGGTCCCGAGGGCCTAAGGGTGAGTTCAAGTGGTTAAACGGAGAGTTTTGGGAGTTTTTGCATGATTAAGTCTGCTCGTATATAGTATTTCCGCATCAACAGAAAAGGGACCGTAGAAGCGGTTCCGCAGATGCGGTGGGGGAGGTCGCAGGTGTGGTTTCTAGTCTTGGGCAGTTTTCTGCAGAAGCAGACAAGGGTTCTCACAAGTGGTCACTGTAGAAGCGGTTTTGGACTGCAGAAGTGATCTTTGGCAACTTAAGGGAAACCGCAGAAGCGGTGGGAAGGCCGCAAAAACGGTAGCCACAGAAGCGGTATTTTGGTCGCTAAAGCGAAAAGGACTGGGCAGAAGCATTTAATTTGACCTTCTTAAATTTTTGAACACAACATTTTGGACTTCGAACTTGGAGAGCTTTGAGGTGATTTTGAAGAGGGTTACGAGGGCTTTCATCAGGTATGGATTGTTGGACTTGGAATATGATTTTATGGTGTAAAAACATGTATTTAGACTGAAAACTCAAGGAATTTAAGGTCAAAAATGGTAGTTTAGGACTTGAACTTTAGAGAGGTTAAAATAGGGATTTGAGGGGCCAATTGGACTCCCATTTTGGTAAATTTGATATGTATGGACTTGTGACAAGACGAGGAATCCGGTGATGTGAATTTTGTAATTTTTGAGAAGTGGGGCCGGGGCTCGAATTTTGCAAACTTCATGATTTTTGATGTTTTTCTAGTCTGTTCTATTGGGTTATGTTCCGTTAGCCTATTATAATGTGTTTGTTGTGGTTTTGTCTAGATTCGACACGCGACGAGGTTCATTCGAGAGGAAAGGGCACTGTGAGCTAGTATTTGGTCAGTTAGAGGTGAGTAATAGATGTAAATTTGTTCTGAGGGTTTGATACCCCGGACTTTCACATTGTAATGCTATATTGAGGCGTGACGTGCATTCTATGATGAGTACGTGGTCATTTGCTATTGGGAATCATGACTTGGTCCATCCCCAGTGATATTTCTACCATATTGGTGATTGAGACACATACATTTTTATGTTAATTGGGCTTGATGCCATGTTTGGGGCCTTGTGCCGACCTATTAAACCCTTTATGGATTGATGTTAATATTTTAACATATTTTGCACATTATTTGGTCTCAGTTTAAGGTATTAAATACTTTTTTGCAAACTCGGACATACTTCTAAATTTTTAAAACTCAAAATATATTTTAAATGGTATTTCGGCCAGGGAACTACTATTTTACAAATACCCAAGGGGGCTTATGTTGATTTCTGGACTGAGCATGGACCAGGGTCTGTGCCACAGCAGTAATTTTGAAATAGTGGTAACAATGACACTATATGATTTGACTTGAAACATTGGTAACAATGACACTATATGATGTGACTTGAAGCAGTGGTGACAATGACATTGTATGATGTAAATTTGTCAGGTAACAATGACTGACCAAGAATTAATTGTTGCCATGAGATAGCTTGTTATTGTGCTTGGGCTGTAAGAGCCCCTCCTGAGTCTGTACACACCCCCAGTTAGCGCTATTGACGATAAATAAAATATGGATGGCTCGGGTTGCACGCCGCAGTGGGTAGTGGAATGTACCACATAGGCATTGCATTGCATTCATGCATTTGTCTCATTAACTGTTGTCCTGTTGTTAATTTTCCCTTATTAGTGTATCATTGAGTTTTAGTTTACTTTGTCTATTTATGTAATTTCTTACTTTCAGTATGTATTTATATTTATTACTTACTGGATCGAAGTACTCACTTTATTCTCCACACCTTTTGTGCAGATCTAGGTTCTTCCCAGGTTGAATAGATCCGATCCGGTTGAGTAGAGACATTTCAGGGAGTTTCGAGGTAGCTGCACTGCGTTCGCAGCCCTGGATTCCTCCCTTCTATCCTTATTTCTTTTGTTTCTGCATTTCTACTTTTAGACAAACTCTATGGTATGTTAGAACTATGTATTTAGAGGATGCGATTCGTGACACTGGGTCCTAGCTTGACTATGTTTCGTATTATTTGATACTTTCCACACCATTCATCAATATTTCTAGACTTTTCATATAATGCGTCAATATTTTCCCTTGTGTTATTGTCTAAAATCTGCTTAAGTATTGGGAATTGTCATAAAAAGGTTAGGATTACCTAGTAGTGTGTTGGGAGCCATCACGGCCGGATTGGGGTCGTGACATTTCCGTTCACTAAAAGACGGTACAACTAACTTAAAAGGAATAACCGTAATAGAGAAACACTAAGTGCAATAAGAACAACTTGACAAGGAAGAAATAATACGAACAATGATTCCATAATTCTTAGTCCAACATCAAGGAAATTAACACGAAACGAATAATTACAAATAAGGAAAATGTTACCTAAAATGTTAATTGTATTCCTTGATTAGGTAACCAATAATGCTACAATTCACAATAAGGGAAATGAACAACAAGTAACAACTAGAAACTAATAAATGACGATGCATAAAGATTGCAATCACAATCCAAATCCTAAGGTCAGAATACAGCTAGGGAAACTCAAGTCCATAACTCATATCTTACAATGATGTTAACATAAGGTCTTATTACCTCTTCCAAAACATTATCATGTCTCGTACAAACAACACTCAGAAAACTCAACATCTGAAATCTAACACTAAGCATCATGAGCCCATCAGTCTCTCAGTCATACCAACCACTAACCAGCTAACTATGGCCACTCTCACATATATAATGGATAAATGAGGCGTGCCTCTCTCCTTAACAAAACAGGAACAATTTACCTTTACGGGAATGTTTAACTACGTGCATGCTTGTGCAAGTGTTCTAAAAAGAATTCTAACAACTAGTAACATGAATAGGAGAACGAACTACACGTTCAATGTTTCCTCATGACTTCTGAGCGATAAAACTCATACATGTAAGCAACCCATGATCACAATAGCAAAATAACTCGACAGGCCGTCACAATTCATTTCAATAAGCCCCTAACATAGATAATCTTATTTTTCCACGTGTGCAAATAATAATATAATAATCACCGCCTTATTTAGCTGCATGTGCAAAACATTTATTATAACAATAGCACGGCAAAGAAATCATGCAACCTCTCAACAACAATTGCATGACAGAGACATGTGCAATACAGTACCAATAACCGCACGAGAGAAACCTCGTGCATCACAATATTAATAACCGCATGACAGAAACCTCATGCATCACAGTCTTAGGTACAGCAAAATAAGTGACAATATATATATACACAGTAAAAAAGCAAGGGAATTAACTCAGGTACTTTGATTCACCAAAAGATGGTACAACTAACTTACAAGGAATAACCGTAACAAACAAACACTAAGTGCAATAAGAACAACTCGACAAGGAAAAAGTAATACGAACAATGATTCCATAATACTCAGTCCAACATCAAGGAAATTAACATGAAATGTAATTACAATTAAGGAAAATATTACCTAAACACAGGATATCTAACTTGTTCCCAATTAAGACCAATTAATTTGCACGAGATAGAACTACTGTTTTTCCAAATAAATACAAGCAAATAGGAATTAAAATGTGACAATTGAAGGATAAATGTCTTAAGCTGATATAAATCAATTTGGCAACAAGTATATACCAAAAGGGAAAATAAGTTTGAAGTAAGACTTGTAGAGGTGAAACTAATAACAGGGAAGTCAATTATATCGAGAACAAATTCATACTCGGTGATGAGAAGGGTCTAAGAGCCTAAAAGGATTAATTTACCACAAATAAATCTAATCACACACTCGTCACCTCGCGTGCAAGGAATACAATCAACATACAAGACTCAAATCCTAAGGGGAAGTCTCCCACAAAACGTTAGGAAAGATACTTACATCAAACTGGCTAAAATCAACTAGCAACCACGTTCTCGCCATGAGTACTCGACTCCAAATAGCCCATACCTATTCAATTAAATCACACATTTTAAATAACATCTCAAGCAACAGATTCTACTATTCAATTCAAAGCTAATGCGCTAAATTAGGTAAATTACCAAATTTCCCCTCAAGACAACATCTCGGAACAAGATGAATTTGACATTTTCAGGACCCTCGTACTCTCACGAGTCTAAGCATATAAAAATCTCTCAAATCGGAGGTCAAACACTCCCTCAAAACTCAATAATTAAGTCTATGAAGGTCTGCCCATTTTTCATTCAGAAGTGAAATTAAAGGATGACATTAAGAGGAGATTCAAGGAAATTGGTCTAAATGGAGTGAGAATTACTTAACACAGGTTCCCAAGTAACAATACCTTAAAAGATTTCCAAGGAACGAGCTCAAGAAGTCAAAATGTGATAAAAATGATGAAACCCTCGAAATTGGTATTTAATCTGTCTGCCCTGAAAATTGGTCATAGCGAACGCGGAAGGAGCATCGCGTTCGCGAAGAAGGAAAAGTGAAGGTATTCAGTTACTCATCGAGAACACAACAACGCGTCTGTGAACACGAAGAAGAAGAATTTGAAGGCCCAAGGATTACCCTTCAAGAACGCGAATTCTGTACGCGAATGCGAAGGGTGAGACAGCATAACTACGCGATCGCGGGAGGGTAGACGCATACGCGGGAAGGGAGAGGCAGAGCTACGCAAATGTGAGGCTCTAAACCCGAATGCGTAGAAGGATTTTCTAGGTTTCCAAGATAGGCCTTCGCAAACGTGATTGCTAGATCGTGAACGCGAACGTTAAGAAGAAATACCAGAAGCAGCATAACAGTTTAAAAATAAGGGGAAATGACCCATAGCCCATTCGAAACATACTCGAGGCCCCCTGGAACCCCGTCTAACCACACACACAAGTCATATAACCTAACACGGACTCGGTTGAAATTCCTAATCACATAACACAACATCGAAACGACGAATAAAACTAAAAATCAAGCTTATGAACTTATAAATCTTCAAATATCAAAACACATGCCGAAACGTATCAATTCAATTCGGAATGACGCCAAATTTTATAGACAAGTCCAAAATAAAAAAACAGAGTTGCTCCAATTCTAGGAATTGCATTCCGACCCCAATGTCCCAAAAGTCAATTGTGGGTCAAACATCTTTATTTTCCAACTTCAACTTTCGCCGAAATGCCTTAGTTCACTCTACGGACCTCCAAATCTGAATCCAAATGCACGCCTAAGTCCAAAATCACCATACAAAGCTTTTGAGCTCATCCATAACCCATTCTATTGTTGTTTATGAAAAAGTCTAATTTCGGTAAACGTTTTACCATTTTAACTTCCAAAACAAGGTTTCTTCTCTAAATTTGACTCTAAACCATCCGTAAGCCAAATTTCACCATGTACGCTAGTCGATACTCATATTTCAAAGTTGTTCCAGATCTTATGCCATTGAACAGAGCTTTAGTTTCTCAAAATGACCGATCGAATCATTACGAAAATATTGACGAGAAAACCTACAATTACATAATGGAAGAGCCACCCGAGAGATGGGCTCGATCGTGGTTCCCACGTTGATGTTACGATATGCTAACAACAAATATGGTAGAATCAATGCCATTTTACAATAAGGGAGAGAAATTCCTATTTAAGAATGTTAGATTTCATCCAAGAAAAGTTGGGATAGTGGTTTTACTAATGGAGAAAAAATGCAAACGAAACTTTTCACAGATTATCAATATGGGCAGAAGGAGCGATGACTAAAAAGATGGACTTGGCTTGCAAAATGTTTGTGAGTATATTTAATAACTTCATCTTTTTATATCTGTTACAGTCATTTACTGCTTTCATTTAAAAAATTTCATACTTTTTCCTTTTTAAAACAAAAATACACTAAAATAGTTTGTTTTAATTTTTATTCCTTGTAGGCGTTCAATCTTGACTCAGTGTTGTTTAGAATAAATAGTGAAGGAATCGAATTCATTGTGGACTTAAAGAAGAGAACTTGTGACTGGCTGAAATTCCAACTTGATGAATTGCCCTGTCCACATGCAATTGCTGCTATTAATAAGAGATATTTGCAGAAATCTGATTATTGCTCAAATTGGTATTCAAGGGAAACATGGTTGAAAAAATATGAAGGAAATTTGAATACCGTGGAGATATAAAATCATGGGATATACCACAAAATGTACAATCTGAGATCATAAAAGCTCCCGATTTAGAGATTTTACAAGGAAGAACACAAAAGAAGAGGCATATACCTGCGACTGAATCAACAGTACCATTCAAATCTACCAAATGCACTTGATGTAAACAAGTTGGGCATAACAGAACAACTTGCTTGCCTTTTCCATCACCTCATCTATATTCCAAGAAACACACTGAAAAAAACTCCAACCTTCAATAATCTTTGGTCTAAATTTAGACTTTCTTTATTGTATGACATAATTGAAATGTGATCTTTTTCTCAAAAATAAAACAAATAAGCTCTTCAACTATTTCATATACTGCTAATGTACAAATCACTCATTTTTGTTGTGCACGCTTACATGTATGGTTGTATATTGAAAAAGTACGCAATGACTTATGCGAGAAAAAACTTTAGGTTACAGTATGTGAAATATATATCCTTAAACACACACACACACACACAAATAAACTCTCTCTCTCTCTCTCTCTCTCTCTCTCTCTCACAGACACACACACGTACAACACGCAAAAATAAACACATGTACAAACAAAAACTGCATCATGTCTAAGCTGAAGTTATAGAAAAGAGCTTAATAAAAACTAAGTACCATACTGCAACTATGAGGATAATGCAATAGAAAGCTACGAACAAAGAGGATAACAATTACAATTATATAAAAAGATATGAGAAAAACACATAAATTACAAACAAAACTTCAGCTCTCTGGGCTGAAGTTATACAAAATGAACCTATAAAAACTTTAGTTCTATAGGCTTAAGTGAACAAAAAAGCATAGCATTAAAAAACTTAAAAAAATAATTACAAAAACTAACAATCATCACCATCATAATCATCATCACCATCGTCGTCATCATCATCATCATCATCATCATCATCATCATGATCATGATCATCATCACAATCACAATACTCCTAGATTTCTCAAAATATCTCATCATCATCATTATCGGAGATAAACTAGGGTAGTCAGGCAAAAGAACACTAAATCAAAGAAGATCAATCTTCAACTTGTGGAATTGATCATGTAGCTGACTTTGTTTGATGATTACTCTGTCCATAAGAGGAAGAAGACTCTTTAGGTTGTTTTGCAGCTTGGAATGGTCATTCCAGCTGGGAAACCCAAAACTATCAAACTGCTGCACAACCTTGTCGAACGACAATGAATAATCTCCACAAGTATGTTCAATGTTAAGCCTGTTCTGGAATGATTCATTGGTACAAAGCTTTAGTCTGATTCTCTCCCAATCAGCCTTTATTTGATCTGACAAAACCATAAGATTAGCCATCGGTTTGTTATTGTATCTCTCACGCTTCAAAGTCTCCCGCTTCTTCATAATTTCATCCATATTAGGCTTCCTACTTCGACTTGCATCAGATATTTTTTCTTTAACAAAAGTTGAAAGACAAAGTATGAATGTAAATTTAAAGAAATATGATAGAAGTTTATGAATGACTATGATATTTTCAAGTGAAGAGACTGTTAATATAGACAAAGAGTTCACCTAATCAATTTATATCTATAAATATAAAAGTAACTTTTCAGTTGTTTTTACTATTTTACATTCAAAGAATTGAACAAATAAAGGTAAGTAGGTGGTAAATGCAAAAAGAAATGTAACTTCAATCCTAATAAAGACAACAATTTTTCTATAACAAAAAAATAACTTCATCCTGAAAAAATTAACTTTTCGTATCATTTATTATATAGTCAAAAAATACTAACTAGATAATACATGACAAGAATCAGATAGTAAATGCAAAAAGTTAAGTTTTCACTTAAAAGAATACCAAAACATGTTGAAGTTTTTGTCGTAAAAGCTTTTTTAAAAACTTCAGCCCAATGTTCTAAAGTTGTTAAGTTCATTTCCAAAAACTTCAGCACATCATAAGCTGAAGTTTTTCATCGTGGATTCAATAGTTTTGTCTTACAAGATTTTTCAAAAACATCAGCCCAATGTGCTGAAGTTATTAAGTTCATTTCTAAAAATTTCAGCACATCATAAGCTGAAGTTTTTCATCGTGAATTCAATAGTTTTGTCGTAAAGCTTTTTATAAACTTCAGCCCCATGTCCTGAAGTTATTAAGTTCATTCCTAGAAACTTCAATACATCATAAGCTGAAGTTTTTCATTGTGGATTCAATAGTTTTGTCGTTAAAAATTTTCAAAAACTTCAGCCCAATATGCTGAAGTTATTAAGTTTATTTCTAAAAACATCAGCACATCATAAGCTGAAGTTTTTGTCCTGGATTCGATAGTTTTAGTCGTAAAGCTTTCTCAAATAACTTACTCAGAAACTGCCAAAGTTATTTAGTTTATTTAGTGATGAGCAGTTTTTGTCCTACATTTGACACTTTTGTTATGACTTTTAACCAAAACTTCAGCTTAAAAAATAAAAGGTATTACTTCATGCTCAGGTTTAGCATGCTGAATTTTAAGAAAAATATACTTGAAATTCATGAAAAAAGACACAACCCATATTTGAATCAATCCAAGTGACATAATTCACACGAAAACAATGTATATTCACAAAATTCAATTTTGTTTACACTTACATACTTGGAAAAAAAATGAAAAATCTAATTTTTTTTACAAGTTCTTCTCTGTTCAAAAAATTCACATAGTGTCTTCATATTCTCCATAAGTCATATCCTAGTTGTTCTTCTTGGTTTTATTAGCCAAATCCCATCAACCTTCACTATGGCTGCAACTGATTCACAGAATCTGTAATACGAGCACCTTATTTTACCACCTTGTACAGACCTCTGACTTGCATTTGCCATATTCTTGCATTTTCATTGCATGAACGCCTTTCTAAACTGTGAAAAGGCGTTCATGTAAATTCGCTGCATCATAATGAGCTATAAGACAGTCATGCTACATTTTACCAAATTTAATTCCACTAACGCGTTTTCAGTCATAGATAGATTGACGAAGATTAGTCCTATGAGTTTTCTCATGACCCGAATTTCCCACCATCGGGGGTCGTGATGGCGCCTACTATCGGAGCTATGCAAGCCAACTTAAACATACCTTTTCAACTAATTTTCCACATCTAATAATAATAAGATTATAATTTCAAATGGATGTCTTAAATTAAAATTAAATGAAAGAAAAATGGGAAAACATTAACATCATCCTCTACCCAAGATTTAGTGTCAAAATACTCACGGACTACTACGAAATACTACAAATCAAAGTTTGAAAGATAATACATAGGAGTTTGTTTCGATATAATGAAAAAAAACAGAATTGAAATAGAAGAGACTCAAGGCCCGCGAACGGCAGTGAACTACCTAGGAGTCTCTGGACTCAAGGAACGCTCCCAAGCTACTGCTGCGGTCTGTAATCTATTTCCTGACTTGTGCACAAAAGGGCACAGAAGTGTAGCCTCAGCACAACTGACCACATTTACTGGTTAGTGCCTGGCCTAACCCCGACGAAGTAGTAACGAGGCTAGACAGGACCTACTATAATTAACCTGTATAAATATGATATACGAGTACGGGAAAGAAATAATTACAACATAGTACAAATAAAGCTGGAAGGGGATATGCAATCAGGGATTACTAGATATAAATGGAACAATAGAAACAACAGCACACATATTCCAAGATTTGTGATACACACATCTACAGTAAACGAAGCACCACACGATCCCATAATGTATAATCTGAGTGGACGGTACGCCATACAATACCACAATGTAGTATATAAGATAACAAAGTACCACACGATCCCATAATGTAATACATAAGTGGACGGCATGCCACACACTCCTGTAATGTAATGTATAAGTGTACGGCGTGCCACACGCTCCCATAATGTAATGTCTACGTGGACGGCGCGCCACACGCTCCCGTATTCTCCGTGCACAATGTCACCGACATCGCAGGCCAATGACAATTATCAGTATAAGTTTTGGGCGGTATGCTACACGATCCCGTATTATAATTCATATGTGGACGGCGTGCCATAAACTTCCATATTTTTATGGATTATCTAAAATGAACTTTCCAAAGGGAGGTCCCATTAGAGAAGGACAACAATATAAAAATTAAACCTATCAAGGGTACACCTAACAACCCAAAATATCCCGGCAAGGGAGGATTTAATAGTAACAGCCTACTCTTCTAGGCAAGGGAAGACAATTCAAAAACAAGTCCCGAAAAGGGAAAACAATTCAACAACAAGTCCCGACAAGGGAAAAGTACCACACTTCCTTCTATAACTCATTTGCTTCTCAACCATCACTTCAACTTCATTTAACAAGTAATTAACTCAATTGTTTCACCTTTTTCGGATTAGAAGCAATTATGACTCACGGTCATGCTAGACACCAGTATATAGATACACGTCACCATGCCTATACACCGTACTCGATCATTTAGCAAATAGCAATCAAACACCCTAATCCTATTCCCTCAAACCAAAGTTATATCAAATACTTACCTCGGTCCGAAAGTTGCAATCAAGCCTCTAACACAACTTTTCCTCTAGAATCCGGCTCCGAAATAACGATATCTAGCCATAATTAGTTCAGTATTATCAATAATAACTTAAACACACCATTCTATAGCTTAGAAATGAATTTCCTATCATTCTTCCAAAAATAAAATACCAAAATCCCACACCAGGCCCACATGGACCAAACTCGAGGCTCGGACCAAAACCCAATCACCCATAACCCCAAGAATCCAAATATGTCATTTGTTTTAATATTTGACCCCAAATTGAGGTTGAATTGCCCAATATTCTCAAAAACCTAACTCCACTCAAAAGCTCTAATTTCTACCTTGATTTCATGTTTTTAGGCTAGGATTTTAGTGATTAGATGATTAAATAGTGAGTAAATGAAGTTAAGAATACTTACCCAAAAAGTTATGGAGGAAGGCAAGCTTGAGACTCTTCAATGGGGGGTGGAGAAAGAGGGTTTTTTAGTAAAGTGTGTGAAGATCCCGTCACTGTTCTATTTTTAGGCTTTTAAAATCACTGGGCAAAAATGCTTTATGCGATCGCATAGAGTAAGGGAGACTGGTCACTGCGATCGCGTGAAGGGATATGCGATCACATAGAGCAAAAAGGCCCGAGGGTCCTGGACTGGGTTGTGCTGTTCGATCGCAGGATTGGGTATGCGTTCGCACTGAAGGAACTGGCCAGGCTATCCGATCGCAGGTGAAACATTGCGACCACATTGAACAAAAATGCGATCGCATAGAGTCCATTTGAAGTCCACCATTTTTGTTCAATGTGGTCGAAATGGGGGAGTTCAAATGGACTCTATGCGATCGTAAAAGGTCTGTGCACAAATTGCAGAAAATCTGCAAAATTTATAAGAACAAAAACACCCTGAACCACCCTTGAAATCACTTCGGAGCCCTCGGTGCTCCCAACCAACCACACATACTAACTCAATATCATCCTACGAACTTGCTCGGGCGATCAAATAGCAAAAATACCATCAAAATCAAAGAATCAACCTTCAAAACTCATAATTTCTCTTTAGAGTTCATAACTTCTAAATGTCCCATTTTTAGTCCGAAACACGTCAAATGACGTCCGTTTTCAACAAAACTTTACAGATAGCACTTAACGCTAATTTAAGACTTGTACAAGGCGTCAGAACAAAACTACGAGCCCAATACCATCATTTTTTATCAAATCTCATTTTCATTTTTTCCTTAAACATTTCAGAAAATAATTTCTTTCAAAAATTCATTACTCGAGCCTGGGACCTCAGATTTTGATTCTGACAATACGATCGGGTCCTATATTTTTCTATGGACCTCCGGGACCGTCACATCACGGGTCCGGGTCCGTTTACCAAAATACTGACCAAAGTTAACTTTATTAATATTATTATGAAAATTCATAGTTTTTAACACAAAATTCATATATTTCCACGTAAATATTTTTTGGCTTTACGCTCGGACTGCACACGCATATCAAGGAAAAAAACAAAGAGGTTTTAAGGGCCTCGGAAGCACAAAGAAAGGGAGAACTATGGTGATGACCCTTTGGGTTGTCACATCCTCCACCTCTAAAACAATCGTTCATCATCGAACGGTCAAAAGAATGAAGTACCTGAGTTGGGGAACAGATGGGGATAACGGCTCTGCATATTAGACTCGGACTCCCATGTCGATGCCTCAGTAGGCTGACCTCTCCACTGAATACGCACTGAAGGAAAACTCCTCGACCTCAAATGTCGAACCTGCCTGTCTAAAATAGCTACTGGCTCCTCCTCATACGACAGATCCTTGTCCAACTAGACAGTACTGAAATCTAACACATGGGCAGGATCGTCGTGATTCTTCCGAAGCATGGATACATAAAAAATCATATGCACGACTGACAAGCTAGGTGGTAAGGCAAGTCGATAAGACACCTTCCCCATGCGATCGAGAATCACAAATGGGCCAATACACCAAGGGATAAGCTTGCCCTTCTTCCCGAATCTCATCACGCCCTTCATATGTGATAAACGGAGCAATACTCGCTCACCAACCATAAAAGCAACATCCCTGACCTCACGATCGGCATGACTCTTCTGCCTAGACTGAGCTGACCGAAGTTTGTCCTAAATGATTTTTACCTTATCCAATGCCTCAGGTACCAAGTACGTACCCAATAATCGAGCCTCTCATGATTAAGCCGTCCGATTGGGGACCGACACCGTCTACTATACAATGCCTCATACAGGGCCATCTAAGTACTGGACTGGTAGATGTTGTTGTAGGAAAACTCTACTGAAGGCAAGAACGGGTCCCACGAGCCTCAAAAATCAATAACGTAGGTTCGGAGCATATCCTCAAGAATATGAATAGTCATCTTGGACTGACCGTCCGTACGGGGGTGAAATGTTGTACTCAACCAAACTGGGTGCCCAACTCATGTTGTACCGCTCTCCAAAAATGCGAGGTAAATTGCGGACCCTGATCCAAAATAATAGATATGGGAACCCCATGAAGACGAACGATCTCTCTGATATAAATCTCAGCATAACTCTCGGATGAATAGGTGGTGGCATCTGGAATAAAATGTGCTGATTTGGTCAGCCTATCAATACTAACCCAAATAGCATCGAACTTCTTCCAAGTCATCGGAAGGCCAATAACAAAATCCATGGTGATCCTCTCCCACTTCACTCGGGAAGCTCAATCTTCTGAAATAACCCACTGGGCCTCTGATGCTTGTAATTAACCTGTTGACAATTCATTCAACGAGCCACATATGCAACAATGTATCTATTCATTCTGTGCTCCAATAATGCTGTCTCAAATCTTGATATATCTTCACGGTGCCCGAATGAATAGAATACCAGGAATTGTGGGCCTCCGCTAGGATCGACTCCCGAATACCATCAATATTGGGCGCGCAAACTCTCCCCTGCAATCTCAATACGCCATTCACTCCTAAAGGTCATCTCCTTGGCATCTTCCCGATGCCCCGTGTCTCTCAGAATACACCAATGGGGATCATCGAACTTTCGCTCCTGGATACGCTCCATAAATAACGAACGAGCAACCATGCAAGCCAACACCTTGCCGGGCTGAGAAATATCATATCTCACAAATCTATTGGTCAAGGTCACCCTAGGAAAGCGGTCTCTACTCGACCAAAATATAAGTAAGACTGCCCATGCTGGTGGACTTTCTACTCAATGCATCGGCCACCACATTGGCCTTCCCCGGATGGTATAAGATGGAAACATCATAGTCTTCTAACAACTCCAACCACCTCCGCTGTCTCAAATTCAACTCTTTAAATTTTGAACAAGTACTGAAGGATCTTGTGATCCGTGTACACCTCACACATCACACCATACAAAAACAAATGCCCCAGACCTCCAAGACATGGAAAATGACTGCCAACTGTAGGTCATGGAATGGATAGTCCTTTTTGCGGATCTTCAACTACCTTCAAACATATACTATGACCTTTCCACTCTGCATCAACACTGGACCGAGCACACCTCGCGAAGCATCACAATTAATAGTATAAGGTCCTCCTCTTGTGAGCAAAACCAATACCAGTGCGGAAAACTATCTTAAGAACACCAAATGCCCAAATCCTCTACTGGTGGTAACAAGATTCCAAATCTATCCTTGAAAAACACCCTAGTGCTCTGAAGCTAATCGAAACATATCCTCATCGAACCGTCCTTCTTCTTCGCAATAATGTTGGTGCGCCCCAAGGTTAAACTCTATGCCTAATGAAACCATTATCAAGAAAATACTAAAGCTCTTCCTTTAACTCTCTGAACTCTGGCGGGGCCATGCGATACGATGAAATTAAAATAGGCTGAGTGCCCAGCTCCAGATCAAAACAATGTTCGATATCCCTGTCAGGCGGCATACCCGGCAGGTCTGATGGAAAAACATCGGGGAAGCTTCCGTACAATAAGAACAAAACCAACAGAAGGAATCTCTGCGCTGGAGTCGCGATCATACACCAATTAAGCTAAACACCCCTTTCTTAGCCATGCATTGAGCCTTCACGTACGATATCACGCTGCGGGTCAAAGGATCTAAAATCCCCATTCATTCTAAATGGGAAAGATCTGGTAAGGCTACGATTTTTTTGGGACAATCCAAAATGGCATGGCATGGGAGACAACCAATCCATCCCCAATATGACGTCAAGTCTACCATACCTAAGAACAATAAGTCGTCACATGTCTCAAGAGTCTCTAAAACCACCACTCACAAACAATGCACTCGGTTGACCACTACAGAATCACTCACCGGTGTAGACACATATACATAAATACCCTAGACCTCCCTGGACATAACCAAATAGGGTGAAAAATAAGACGACGCATGTGAATACATAGAACTATGGTCAAACAACACTGAAACATCTCTAATACAATTCAGAATGGTACCTGTGATCACAGCATCTAATGACTCGACCTCCGGCCTGGCCGCAAAGCGTAATAACGGGGCTGACCCCCTCCTCCATAAACTGTATCTCTGGGACGATCTGCTGCGGTCTGACCCCTGCGTCTAGCAGTCTAAGGTCCACCTCTACGCTCCCTACCTCTACCTCTATGGCCTCTACCCCTGCCTCTAGCTGGCTGGGCGGCCTGTAGATAATCTACTTCCTAAATAATGGGACGGGGACCCTGCTGCTGTGAACTGCTGGAAGCTCGAGGGCAATACTTGGCAATGTGCCTCAGGTCTCTGCAAGTGAAGCAAGCCCTTGGGTGCTGAGAATATTGAAGTGGCTTCGCACTGATAGGCGCGAATGGTGAACTGAGGAGCTGCTAGGTAGAATACTGCAACTGAAATCTGCGACCGTCGGGAGTACCAGGGGAAGCCTGGAGGGCTTTCTGGAAGGGCCTCGGGGGATGACCTCGGTCACGTGAACCCCTACCTCCAGATGAGGTACCACTAAATCTACCAGAATGTCAAGGCCTCTTATCAGATCCCTGACCACCTCCCTGAGAAAGATCCATCTCTATCAGGAAGGCGCCATCTGCCGACTCGTGAAATGTAATCTCACTCCCTGCACCTCATGGCCATCTGAACACGGATTGGCTGAAAAAAACTTTGTACAAACCTCCGCAACCTTCTCTTTAGGTGGGGAGTTTAAAAATAGCATGACGTGCGAGATTAATAAACCGCATCTCATACTGTGTAGCTGAAATAGAGCCCTCCTTGAGGCGCTCAAATTGCCTGCGAAGGATATCCCTCTGAGTAACTGGGAGAAATTTACCAAGAAATAGCTCAGAAAACTGATCCCATGTCAATGATGGCGAAAATGCTGGTATGGCTAAACAGAAATCTCTCTGCCAAGTCTTGGCGGATCCTGCTAGGCGAAAAGTGGCGAAGTTGACCCGATTGGTCTCTGAAATACCCATGGACTGAAGGACCTCTGTAGAAGTACCGCTGAAAGAGGTGGTGAAAAGCTTGGAGAATTGATCAAGTATCCATAAAGCATCCGAAGACATGGCTGCTCCATCTCTGACCTGAGCGGTAATACCTGTCTAAGTTGCCACCGCGGACTGAACTTCTGGAACCTAAGTCCGGGGAGCTACCTGCTCTGGAGTGCGCGTAGCAGGACTGTGAACCCCTCCTCTATCCTGAGTGGTAGCTGGATGTACAGGTAGTAAACCTGCTCTAGCGACACTGTCAATAAAACCTGCTATGCGGACAAGAGCATCCTGGAGATCCGGGGAAAACATAACCCCTACTAGGACCTGAGCTGGGCCCACTGTAGCTGCTGGTGCTGGAACCTCCTCGTCAAAGTCAATATGAGGCTCCACCTCTGGAACTGGTGCCTGGGGCTGAGCTCTGCCCCTACCATGGCCTCTGGCACAGCCTCTGCCCCTACCCCTCGTTAAAACTACTACTGGGAGCTCTGGCTGCTGCGTAGAAGAAGAAGAAGACGCACGTGTTCTCGTCAATTGCGAAAGAAGAACGATGATCAATATTTGAGAAACAAAATCGTACGACAAGAATGAACAAAGTGAAAATTTTCCTACCTCTGTAGCCTCTGGGGGATAAATACAGACGTCTCCACACCGATCCCTAATACTCTGCGAGCTTGTCCGTGAGTTATTAGACCCAAGTAACCTAGTGCTCTGATACCAACTTGTCACGACTCATATTTCCCCACCATCGGGGGTCGTGATGGCATCTACTGTCAGAGCTAGGCAAGCTAACTGAAACATACCTTTTCAACTAATTTTCCACAGCTTATAATGATGAAACAATTATTTCAAATGGAAGTCTTAAATTAATATCAAATGAAAGAAAAATGCGGAAAAAATAGCATCATCCTCTACCCAAGATTTAGTGTCATAGTACTCACGGGCTACTACAAAATAATACAAATAAAAGTTTGAAACATAATATATAAGGAGTTTGTTTTGATACAATGAAAACAAACATAATTGAAATAGAAGAGAATCAGGGCCCGCGAACGCCAGCGAACTACCTAGGAGTCTCTAGACTGAAGGCACGCTCCCAAGCTACTCTACGGTCCGTAAGCTATCTCCGGACCTGTGCATAAAAGGGCACAGAAGCGTAGCATCAACACAATAGACCCCATGTGCTGGTAAGTGCGTGGCCTAACCCCGACAAAGTAGTGACGAGGCTAGATAGGACCTACTACAATTAACCTGTGGCAATATGATATGCAAGTACGGGAAAGAAACAATAACAACATAATACAAATAAAGCTGGGAGGGGACATGCTATCGGGGAGTACTAGATATAAATAGAACAGTAGAAACAACAGCAGATCTATTCCAAGTTTTGTGATACACACATCCACAGTGGACGGCGCGCCACACGATTCCATAATATATAATCAAAGTGGATGGTATGCAACACAATCCCACAATGTAGTATATAAGTGAACGCATGCCACATGATCCCGTAATGTAATATATAAGTGGAAGGTGCGCCACACACTCCCGTAATGTAATGTATAAGTGGACGGCGTGCCACACACTCCCGTAATGTAATGTATAAGTGGATGGCGCGCCACACGCTCCCGTATTCTCCGTGCACAATGTTACCGGCATCTCATGCCAATAAATATTTTTAGCATAAGCTTTGGGCGGTGCCCACACAATCCCGTATTATAATTCATAAGTGTACGGTGCACCACACTCTCCCATATTCTAATCGATTATCTTAAATGATCTTTCCAAACGGAGGTTCCATTAGGGAAGGACAACAATATAACAATTAAACCCAACAAGGGTACAACTAATAGCCAAAAATATCCCGGAAAGGAAGGATTTAATAGTAATAGCCTATTGTCCTGGCAAGGAAAGACAATTCAACAACAATTCCCGGCAAGGGAAAAAAATTCAACAAGTCCCGGCAAGGGAAAAGTACAACACTTCCTTCCTTAACTCATTTGCTTCTCAACTATCACTTCATACTTCATTTAACAAGTAACAACAACAATAACTACCCAGTATAGCCCCACAAAGTGAGGTCTGGGGAGGGTAATATGTAGACGCTCCTTACCCCTACCCGAAAGGGCAGAGAGGCTGTTTCCAATCGACCCTCGGCTCAGTGAAGTAAAGGAAAAACAAAAACAAAAACAGAAGAGCATTAGTAACTCCAGCAGAAATAATGTAAATAATTATCTAAACATAAGAACCATAAATAAAATAGCATGCAATAATATCAGACAATAACTACCATAAGGGAGACATAATCCAATGCACAAATCATCTATGGATAGCCCTTCCAAGCGTAGCCCAACCCTGGGTGAGGAGCACGAAAAACTCTAGGAGCCCCTGTCCTACAACCCTGATACTAGACCTCCAGACTTTTCTATCAAGGGCCATGTCCTCGGAAACCCGCATTCTAGCCATGTCATGCCTAATCACCTCTCCCCAATACCTCTTAGGCCTCCCTCTGCCTCGGCGTACGTCGACCATCGCCATCCTCTAACAACTCCTCACCAGGGCATCAGAACTTCTCCTCCGCACATGCTCGAACAACCTCAGGCTCGCTTCTCGCATCTTCTCATCCAACGGGGCCACCCCTACCTTCTCTCGGATAACTTCATTCTTAATCTTATCAAACCTGATGAGCTCGCACAGCCACCTGAGCATCCTCATCTTCGCAACCTTCATTCTCTGAACATGATATTTCTTCACTGGCCAGCACTCCGCCCCATACAACATGGCAGATCTAACCACAACTACATAAAATTTCCCCTTGAGTTTCCGTGGAACTTTTTTGTCACACAGGACTCCTGATGCAAGCCTCCACTTTGACCACCCCGATCCTATACAATGAGTGACGTCCCCATCAATCTCTCCATCCCCCCTGAATCACCGACCCAAGATATCTGACACTGTCCCTCTTGGCGATGACCTGAGATCCAATCATTATGTCCTTGCCTACTTCGCTCGGCTCGGTGCTAAACTTGTACTTAAGGTATTCTGTCTTAGGTCTGCTTATTTTGAAACCCTTAGACTCGAGCGTCTGTCTCCATACCTCTAGTCTCTCAATAACACCTACCCTCGTCTCGTCAATCAAGACTATGTCATCAGCAAATAGCATACACCAAGGCACATCCCCTTGAATATGTCGGGTTAGAGCATCCATCACCAAGGAAAACAAGAGAGGGCTAAGCGCCGATCCTTGATGGAGCCCCACAACAACTGGAAAATGGTCTGAGTCGCCACCCACCATACTAACCCTAGTCTTAGCTCCATCGTACATGTCCTTGATTACTCTGATGTAGGCTTCCGGCACGCTCTTCACCTCCAAGAACCTCTATAGCACCTCCCTTGGGACCTTGTCATACGCCTTCTCCACGTTGATAAGCACCATGTGCAGGTCCTTCTTCTTATCCCTAAACTGCTCCACCAGCCTCTTGACAAGGTGGATAGCTTCTGTAGTGGAGCGACCCTGCATGAAACCGAACTGGTTCACAGATATTAATGTCATCTCCCTCACCCTCGCCTCGATCACCCGCTCCCAAACCTTCATGGTGTGACGTATTAATTTGATACCCCTATAATTGTTACAGCACTGAATGTCCCCTTTGTTCTAGTACAAGGGAACCACTGTACTCCACCTCCACTCCTCCGCCATCTTATTTGTCCTGAAGATCGCATTGAACAACCTGGAGAGCCACTCCACTCCTGAACTACCCATGTATTTCCAAAACTCCACCTGGATCTCGTGAGGCCCGGTCGCTCGACCCCTACTCATCCTATGCAAAGCCCTTACGACCTCCTTCGCCCTAATGCGCCTGCAGTACCCAAGGTCTCTATGTTGCTCTGAATGCCCCAACTCCCCTAGCTTTATGTTACGATACCCTATGTCTCGAAAGTACGCCTGCCACCTCTGCCTGACTTGAGACTCCCCCATCAGAACTCTACCATCCTCGCCCTTGATGCACCTAACTTGGTCAAGATAACGCGCCTTCCTTTCCCTTGCATTAGCTAGCCTGAATAACTTCCTGTCCCCACCATTCTCCCCTAATTCTTTGTACATGCGACCAAACGCCGCGTTTTTAGCTTCCGTAACCGCCAGCTTTGCTTCTTTCCTCGCCGCCTTGTAGATCTCCCTGTTCGCTCTCCGTTCTTCCTTGCTCCTTGACAACTTAGCAAACGCCGCCTTCTTCACCTCCACTTTTCCTTTGACTACATCGTTCCACCACCATTCACCCTGATGTCTGCCTGAATAGCCGTTGGCTACCCCGAGCACATCCCGTGATACCTCCCTAACCATGTTCGCCGTCTCTGACCACATAGCGTCTCCATCCCTAAAACTTCTCCAAGCTCCTCCCTCAGCTAACCTCCTCTCCAACTCCTGTGCTTACTCTTTAGTCAAAACACCCATCTAATCTGCGGTTGTCCCCAAGAACCCCTCCTCTTCCTCTTCACCCAGAGACCGACATCCATCATTAGGAGTCTATGAAGAGTCGAAAGGGACTCACCCGGAACAACCTTGCAGTCCTTGTACATACCTCTATCACTCCTTCTGAGGTATGTGCAAGACACCGTACTCGATCATTTAGCAAATACGAATCAAACACCTAATCGTATTCCCTCAAACCAAAGTTAGATCAAACACTTACCTCGGTCCGAAAATAGCAATCAAGCCTCTCACACTGCTTTTCCTCTAGAATCCGGCTCTGAAATAATGATATCTAGCCATAATTAGTTCAATAGTATCAATAAAAACTCAATGACACCATTCCATAGCTTAGAAATGAATTTCCTATCATTTTTATAAAAAAAATACCAAAATCCGACCCTGGGCCCACATGGTCCAAACTCGAGGTTCTGACCAAAACCCAATTACCCATAACCCCACGAGTTCAAATATATAATTTGTTTTAATATTCGACCCCAAATTGAGGTTGAATTGCCCAAAATTCTCAAAAACCTAACTTTACCCAAAAGCACTAATTTCTACCTTGATTTCAAGCTTTTTGGCTAGGATTTTAGTGATTAGATGAAGAAATAGTAAGGAAATGAAGTTAAGAATAATTACCCAAAGTTCTTGCTAATGAGAATACTGATGCAGCACAAATTTCTGGTCCTAGTACTCTAGCTGCAGAAGCTCAACCAACAACTAATGATGATATTACACAGCTGTGTAAAAAGATCTCTACTGTTACATCCACTTTGAATGTTCCAACTGAACAGATAGTGTCAAAATTGACTGGGGTTATTCCTAGTGTGTCTGATGATGAAGTACAAAATATTGGTTCAGTTCCATGTGTGCAAACTGCAGAATCTACTGTTCATCCATATTGAAGCTTCCTAGTCAACAGTTGGTGCCAAATTTGGCTGTTGCATCTGCTGAGGCTGCACATCACAACACAAATAGGAGTAAACACTTGTTGCGTGAGCAGCATCCAATGTTACATAATAAGAACAGTAACAAACATACACTGTTTTGTCAAGGAAGTGATGCCAAATTTGAGGTCCAGGATCCTTCCAGATCTGTTACAAAGCATAATGTTTCCCCAGTTCAACTAGGGGAGAACTGCAGAGGGCCAAAACTGTTAGATGCTTCAAAATATTCTGCAGGATCAGTTTTGAACATATCTAAGCATGGCAGAATCCATCCTTCAGGTACAGCTGCTGATGCTGTCTGTAACAATGCATTACCTCAAGCAACCACTGCTGTAGAGTCTAGTGATAATCAACAACACAAAAGGGAAGATGGAAAATTGTCATCGAGGGACAACAAAGCAGTAACACCAAAATCATAAAATAAAATTTAGATTGCAGAAAACAATCGAGCATTACCTTCAATTACAAAGTCATTTGACGTTCTTGCCAATGTCAATGATAATGAAGGAAAAATCTTGGGTGAAAATCTGCAGATTTGTGACAGCCAATATAGCTCATAGAATACAGAGGCAAAGAATAAATCCCATGTTACTGGTACAAATATTCAAATACAGTCCAAAGTTCAAACCTCTCTAACAACAGCCACTCCTCCTATGAACATCGTAGTCAAAGATCATTGGGAACCTTCAACTATTAAAAAAGGTTTTCAACCAAAGAGAAGGGACTTGGTCATTAAACCAAAAATGTAGAAAGACCAATGAGATTACGATGATGAGGAGAGCTGGGGTGAAGGACTCGCTGCTTTTTCATGGGAAGAAGAAGAATCTGATCCGGACGACGACAGTGAAGATTCAGTCGAGCAAAACATTCAAAGGAAAACTGCATCCAAGAACTGTCGTGCAATCTCGCGACACACAGCAACACCTCACAGTATTTTAAACCACAATGCCCCAGTTTTTGTTCCAAGAAATAATGGAAAAGCAGTTATTTCAAGTGCAGGGACATCAAAATTCATCCAGAATGAAACTGAACATAATTGTCAACTAAGCTCGACCGAAGCATTAGTTTGAGATCGAAGCGCAAATGCACTGCCAACAACTAATAAGAATCAGGAGACAAAAATAGAACCACTCTCCAATTTAGAGGACAGGAAATTTTCAGACGCCATGGCGCAAACTATGCTTTCAAACCAGAAGCAACAAAGGAGTGAAAATACTCAAGCTATTTTTAACGCTGATGGTAATACAGAAGCATGTTCACACGACGGACAGCTCGTCACAACTGATTTAAGGAAAAGAAGTTGGGACGACAAGATGTGCGAAGGTGTAAACATAAGGAGGCCCCCAATGCGAAATGCAAAACAAAAACAGGTCGCTCAAACAATACCTTCAAAATCAAATCGCACGAAGAACAACATGAATTTTGAAGTTCTTTTGAAAAATTTTGTGGAAGAAGACAGCATTTTACAAATCAAAATCTTCACAACAAAAGAGAAAAGAGGTCATCTCTATGATCACTTCATCTGCTTATTTTACCATCACATTAGTATTATTTTATGTAATTTCATCACAGAGCATGTTATAAACTCTGTGATGATCATTCAATTCCTAGTTCTTGCGAACTCTTTCTTTTTACATGCTTGCTAATCCAGAAGGCTTTATTTGCCTCAATAGGATAGCTAAGGTAAGGTCTATGCCGGATGTGTTGTATGGGTAACATTACTGGTGTAATCCGCCTTATTTTATTTCTCGTATTTGTTGTATTTTTGTTTTCTATTATTTATGAAAATTAACCATAGGCGTTTGCCTAGTGGACAAAAAAAAGATTTATTAACTAGTAAAAAGAGCAAATGTCCTGGTGCTCGAGTTTTTTATCTGGCCACTCTCCTTCACATATGAAGTATTTCAACTTCTCCTTCACTATCTTTACTTTCCACGAACTTCCTGGTACACCCAATAAGCATGTCTTAGCCAACTTTTCTTGTTTTTCTTTGAATACAAATTTAAAGAATATGATAGAAGTATATGGATTACTATTAAATTTTCATGTGAAGAGATTGTTAATATAGACAAAGAATGCACCAAATCAATTTAATATCTATAAATGCCGAAGAGATTGTTACCTGTTTTTCATTCAGAGAAATTGAATGTAAGAAGATAAGTAGTTCGCAAAAGAAGTAAGTGGTAAATACTAGCAGTTGGTAAATTTAATAAATAAACGTAAAAAAATAAGGCCACAAAAAGTAGTTTATATACGTGATAAATCAGCTAGAAAATGCAAAAAAGATGAGTATCAAATTGAAAAAATACCAAAACATGCTAAAGTTTTTATTGTAAAGCTTTTTCAAAAAACTTTGGCCCAATGTGTTGAAGTTATATTTCCAAAACCTTCAGCACCTGATAAGTTGAAGTTTTTGTATATGATTTATTAGTTTTTGTCGTAAAGCTTTTTAAGAAAAACATCGGCCAAATGTGCTGATGTTTTTCAGTATATTTCAAAAAGCATCAGTTCTTGATAAGCTGATTTTTTTGTGTTAGATTTAATAGTTTTTCTCTTAAAGCTTTTTCAAGAAACTTCGGCCGATTCGGCCGAAGTTTGTTAGTGTATTTTCAAAAATTTCAGCACCTGATAAGCTGAAGTTTTTGTGTTGGATTCAATAGTTTTTGTCCAGTGCTTTTGCAAGAAACTTCGGCCAATATCCTGAAGTTTTTTAGTATATTTACAAAAACATCAGCACCTGATAAGCTAATGTTTTGGGGTTGGATTTAGTAGTTTTTGTCATAAAGTTTTTTCAAGAAACATCGACCAAATGTACTAAAGTTTTTTAGTATATTTCCCAATATTATAGCACCTGATAAACAGTGGTATATCAACTTAAAAAGCAAAAATCATGCTTAAGTTTTTTCAAATAAAAAATATACTTAAAATTCATGATAAAATACACAAACATATTTGTATGACACAAAAGTGAACTAAAAAATATAATTAATGTATATTCACAAAATCCAAATTAAGTTAAACCAATCCTTTAATAAAAAAATTCACATTGAGTCTCTTCAAAATCTGTATAATCATGTCCTTCTCGTTCTTTTGGAGTTTCATAAGTAATATCTTTTTTCCACTTTTCATGAGCCCAAAGATTGGCGGCGAATTCTTTCCTGAATGCAAATGCCTGGCTTTGATTGAAATTGAAGACATCTTCTCTCTTCAACCGCAAATCAATAAACTTAAGAGCAAATATATCACAATTAATGCTGCAATAAACACATGAAAAAGAACAATTGTAAACACAAGGGTAAAAAAAATAATAAACATAAGAAGCATGGTAAAACATATGCGCAACAGGTACTTGTTAATTTGTTGCGGCGTGTTCATCCACTTAATATTAAATTTTTCGACATGACTGTCCCCATAAAATTTATTATGTTCCCCAAAATACAAGCATTTGAGACAATGTGGAATCAATCGGGCATAAATTCTGACATGTTCATGCGCATGATCATATGTTGCTTTGCCCATGGAATCATACACATATATAAATTTATCTCCAAAGTCCAAAATTTCAAAGAAGTAGTGCGTAGATTTTTTGCCCTCCCATTTCTTATGTCGAAATGGAAAGAATATATTTTAGGCAGGTGCCCATGAGATACCACGTGAAAGGTCAAGGCTTTTTACGCAGTTGGACACCTTTTCATTCGTTGATTCTTCCTCATACCAACTAAAGTCCGTGAGCGGCTTAATAACTGCTGCTTCTTCTTCTTCTTCTTCTTCTTCAAGCTGTTGTTCGGATATCCTCTTTCTCTTTGATTTACTCGTTTTTTTATCCTCCATTCTCTTTTGCTTCCTTTTGTTAATTATATTGATCTTTTTCTTATGAAGGATGAATACTATCCAAGATAGTCATATACTAATCAAAAAGTAAATTTATTACTGTACATCTTGATTTTAAATAACGTGGAAGGTGATAGTTATAGTTTTTGCGCAAGTAATATATGCCCACATCAATATGTTGCAAAATGAACAACGACAAATGATAACATATGAAATTACTACTAAAAAGTTTGGAAAAATTATATTACAGATACTAAAAAATAGCATGACAAAAACTTAAGCATATTCAGTTGGAAGTGTTAGACTGAAGTTTTAACAAATAAGCTAAAAATCTTCAGCAGTTTACTATGAATAATGCTGAAGTTTTCCAAATTACAGTGCAAAAAATTATACAATAAAAAATATGCTAAACTTTTGGGAAATATAGTTGAAAACTAATTCAAAAATTAAACTTAATAACTTACTTCATCTATCAGATTAGAGTTGGGATCTATAAGCTTAGTAAACGATGATTTTGCAATATCAAGTCCAGCTAAACTGAATCGATTGGAATCCTATTCGCTGGCATCCATCTCCAACCACTATTAAAATCTTTGCATTAATCCACTGTCTTGATTAACATAATGGAAAGGACACCTTCTTGTACTCTTTCCTACTTCCCAATATTCACACCTTTGCTTTTATTTTTTATGAACTACATAAGAAGATCTCAACCAAATACTCTCGATATGAATCCTCTTCCCTTTTTTATTTAGTTTTCCTTTTTCTTGTTATTCCTGCTGTTCCGTCACAACTAACGGCCATCATGGCAGATGATTGACCAACTCCACCCAGTATGACAGATGTATGACCAACTCCCTATTGTTTATGACATTCTTGTATCTCTTCACGAACAACAACAACAGCAGAATTACCTTCTGAATCAGTCCCTTCTGTACTACTAAGTGAAAATGAATATAAATGTAAGTTGAGGATATCATTGGTTACACACATAGAAGAGCTGGAAATCTTCCTTCTCTTAGGTTTTGGAAGACGTTCCGGTGCATCAGATGAGATCTGCTAAAACAAGAAAAATATAAAAATAAAAACTGATAGAAAACACATATTAGGCAAACAAGAATTGCAGAAAATAGCTACCTGGTCTAAGTGTTTCGATACAAATGGTGTTTGCATTCCAACGGATCTTGTATCTTCATGGAAAAAAATAAAATAGATAAAATAAATATTACTTACTAAATATTATATAATAATACCAACGCAATCACACATGTTTGTGAGGCAACATGTGTGAACATATCTAATTCTCCGTTTTTACATAGCTGCACAAGCTCACCAAATTCTTTTTGAGCTTCCTCGAGTCTTTTTGAAAAATCATTCAAAAACATAAAAACAAAAATAAAGTATGTAAAATTTCAAACTATAAAAAATATACTTCGATTAAATATAATAAATTCATGATCTATAGAATACCTTCCGATGTGCTTTTCCCAGGCTGCATGCCTTTGTCGATATCAACATTTCCAGCTTCATTCAATTGTGGACCTTCTCTGAAAGAATTTTCTCAACTCTACCTTCATTCAATACAACGTCATCAGAGAATTTTTGAGTTGTGTGAATTGAAGCACGACTAGAATCAACTTCTGCTACATATTCATTAACACGGGAAATTGATTAACTAATTTTTCAACATAGAAAAAATTTATCCATGTAGTGAAAATTTCACTGCAGGACATTATAAAAAAATATTTAAAATAACAACTCATAGAAGACTGAAGTTAGCCAGTAACAAACAAAAACTTCGACAGTTACACCAAAAAAAAAACATCAACTCTAGAGCTGAAGTTTGACAGTTTAAAAACAAAACATTAGCTCTAGACCTCAAGTTTAACAAGTATAAAATAAAAATTTCTTCTCTACACCTGAAGTTCAATAGTAAGAAAAATAAAAACTTCAGTTCTAGAGCTGAAGTTCACCAGTAACAACACAAAAACTTCAGCTCCTAAAGCTGGACTTCACCAGTTATAAAACTTCAACTCCTAGAACTAGACTTCATCTGTTGCAAAAAAAAAAACTTCACCAGTTACAAGCACAAAACATTCAGTAGAAAACACATGTTGTAGTTTTTCCAAAAAAACACAAACACGGGAAAAAGATCTTTTGCTCCTATCTAAGGTATAATTGAAATATTATAAACTTCACACTTTGTACCTATAGTAATAATTTCCTGTGTATTACCACCTAAAAGTTCATTGCAAAAAGCTATTGTTCCTGCATACCAATGGTCTTTCAGATTTAAAGTACCAACAGGTGCTTGATCTGCATCGCCAAACAAATTGACTTTAGCAATATCACTTTCCAAAGCACAACTCGGTGCATGTTTTTCAGTGCCAACAACTTGATGATCTGCACCTTTCTCAGTTAACTCTTCATCATTTTCATCTTTACTATGTCTACAAACACTAAATTGTTCCTCTCCACCTTATCGTTGAACATGTCCATCGCCTTCAACAACTGCTTCATTATGTAGCATTATCATCTGCAACTTTATGCAATGAATCTTCTGTCTCAACAACTTGATTATCTGCACCTCCCTTGATTCAAATATTCTAAGTTGATAATTGTGCTTCAAAAGTTGATGGATGTTCGTAAGAGTCATTCATCCTATCCTATTCTCAGTTCTTACCATAATAAAAATTATCATCGTCCATTCCATTTGATTTGTTGGCAATCGTAAACAACTGTTCAAACTTCTCATCGAAATATTCCTGGATAAATAATTACTAACAATGATTAATCTGAATAACATCAGTGCAAATAAAAAGACTTCTCTATAAATTAACTTACCTTCGCTTTTACAAATAAAGTATCCATAATAGAAGACCGCTCCTCCTTTTTAAACTTATCAAAAACTTCGTTTACAATTGTGCTTATTTCTTTTTTCTGCATGCCTTCAAAACTTAGAAAGCATATTGTCTCAAGTAATTCATCGTCATCAAAGTCAGATATAGACAAGGTAGAACAACTCTTGGTATGAGGCGCTTCGACAATAAAAGGAGTTCGATTCGGTTCTTTGATCGATTACGACTATGTGGTGATTAACCAGTGGCATGAGCTTGATTCGCTTATTTTGATCGACTCAGAGTAGGAGGTGATTTACCAAGGACAGGAGTTCGATTTGATTCTTTTGATCGACTCGGAGTACGTGGCGATTCACCAATTGAAGGAACTGCATTAACTACATTTGAACGAATCCGGTTGCATGGTGATTTCCCAATTAAAGGCATTAAATTCAATTCCTGTTCTATAAGAATTATATCAAATACCCTAAAGCCACGATATCTCTATTTAATACAAAAAAGAATATTATGAGGAGAAAAAAACTAATACATCAACATATTGACACAAAGACCAAAAAAAGTAACTCTATGATTTTGAACATATAATAAAGTTTGAGACATTTGGGTTCTTCCACGCATACATAACGTAACATAATGGGGACTTGAGACATATCAAGGTACTCATCCTCTCTTATACACTTCTCCCGAACATTTGGAAAGCGCATATAGAACCAAGCACATAATGGATATGGAAATCCACCAAGTTTATGCTCAGTTGCATGGTGTTTGTTCTGCTTGTCTAATGCATGTTTCAGTGAATAAATGAGCTTCTCATAAGCCACATTACCCCCCAAGGATATTCAGCACAAACCTTATAGTCTTGAACGGTAGATGCATACTCAATTACACATGTCTCGGTATTTTTCCCAAATAGAATAGACTCTACATCAAGAATTTTCATAAGCTTAACTGCATCCTCATCACTCTCGCATATGTGTACATGATTCACAACATTTTTGGGAATTTCATTGCGAGTCATAAAACTTTGAATATCCTTAAAAGTCACACCCTTGGACATACTAAAATAGCCCTTTAGAATATTGCTCTCTCGAAGAATTGGTTTTTCAACATTATGTGTTGTGATCCGCAAACCACCCATAGTTTGAAAGTCTTCAAGGGTGAAGGAAACATCATGGGCAAAATCTTGAAACTAATAGAGTCCCGATCATTCGTGAATATTCGAGAAAGACACAGACAATGAACCAATTTCATGTTGCATTTGAGATTCTCCATAGCCATAATGTATTTAAATGTACCATTATAAAGTTTATCCAGTGGTGTAGGAGTCAAGAAAGTTTCAATTAAATTCTCGAAATCGTGGTTCCCCTTCTAGTAATTACCCTTAGAGTTAAGACAATCTCCAAACTCAAAATATCTTTGTTCTGGTCATGTAGGCACGAGAGAAGGGACATAAGGACCAAGGTTATTACAGGTAGTATAGGTTCTTCAGGTGCTTTGCCTGCTTTAGATGCATTAGGATCTTTAGGTGCTTTGCCTTCTTTAGCAGCACTAGGATCTTTAGGTACTTTAGGAGCCATCTGTTAAAAAAATAAAATAAAGTAAAATAAAAGATACATAAAATAACATTAGGACATTATAAAAAAGATCATTTTAAACTTCAATACCTAAGAAGGCTGAAGTTTGACAGTTAAAAAAAAAACTTCAGCTCTAGACCTGAAGTTCGAAGACTTATCACCAGTAATAACACCACAAAACTTCAGCTCCAAAAGCTTAACTTCACCATTTACAAACACAAAAAACATCAGCTCTTAAAGCTGGACTTCACCATTTACAAACACAAAATTCTCTAGTTACAAGTGCAAAACATTCAGCGAAAAAACATGTTTTAGTTTTTACAAAAAAAAAACCCCCTAAACACATGTAAACAAATTTCAGCTCTAGAGCTGAATTTCCACAAAGGAGCTAAAGTTCGACAGACATAAAAAATATTTCAGCTCTAAACCTAAAGTTCAACAGTAATAAAACAAAAACATCAGCTCACCAGTAACAATACAAAAACTTCAGCTCCTAAAACTGGACTTCACCAGTTACAAACACAAAAACATCAGGTCCTAATGCTCGACTTCTCCAGTAACGAACAAAAAAACATAATTCTGGTTCTCCATACAAGAATAAAACATTCAGCAGAAAAACTAAACACAAATAAATAATGCCAAAACATGAAAAAAACTTCAGCTCCTATCTAAGGTATCATTATTGTCATGACCCTAGTTCACCAATTGTGAATATGTCATGATGGCACCTAGTCTTCACGACTAGGTAAGCCTATCACATTGCGAAATTTATAACCTTTACGAAAAACAATAACTCAAAGCTAATTAACATAAAAAATGTATAAAGTTGCCGCCTCGCACACACACTTTAACACTATAATTCTAAAAATAATCCCAAAACCAGGAATCTCACGGGAAACACAGGCTAAAAGAGTTTCATAATATGCTCTACACCAGAGAATCTAGAACAACATGAAAATAAGAGAAATGAGGCTATCTTCTACAGCTGGAACGAAATAGAGACTTTGGGTTTGCGGACGTAGCAGATATACCTCAAGTCTCCACTAATGCTCTCTGCTGCGAGGATGATATACCTAGCAAGAAGTACCTGGGTCTTCACATGAAAAACATGCACAGAAGAGGCGTGAGTACACCACAACGGTAGTCAGTAAGTGCCAAGCCTAGCGTCTGTCGAGTAGTGACGAGGAGGGTGGAGACCTTACTGAGATAAAATAGAATAATCAATATGATAAGGAAAAAACAACATGAATATAAGTTACCGTGAGAATCTAGAAAGATAATAAATAAAACACTAACCGAGAACTAACACAGTAAATATATAGAAGTACAAACCACCACCAGAAGTTTATCATTGGGGATCTCCTATTATCCCGAGGATCTCTTGGTATCCTCATCATATGCACGAGGGAACTCCTAGTATCCTCTATTTATACACGAGGGATCTCTTAGTATCCCGAGGATCTCCTTGTATCCTCCATTTTAATAATCATATCAGTGCCATGGATCTCTTGATATCCTCCATTTTAATAATCATATCAGTGCCATGGATCTCTTGGTATCCCGCACTCTCAATCTTAGAACATAACGCGTACAAGAGGAGTTTCTGAGATATCGTCCCATAGTCCCAAATTGTAAACACCACAACAACTTAAGTAATATATAATGCTAAGTAAGAACAATTAATAGAATTTCTAGTCTAGCATGCTTCACGGAGGATAGATAACACAGTATAGGCAAAAAAGCAAGTAAGTCAGATAAACATGCTTTTCCTAAGCTAACAAGAGTTAAATTGCATTTAGAATAGGCAAATACGCAAGAAAACACAGTTAAATATTCCAAGTAGAATGGATTTTCAAAAATTAGCTCAAGTACACGTTAGTCACCTCGCGTACCAGGCATTAAAATAACAAGTAATATATCCTAAGGGGAGAGGTCCCCCTCCCACAAAGTTAGACAAGCTACTTACCTCGAACTGGTGCAAAACCAACTATGAAACAATGCCCTTGCCACGAGTATCCGACTTCGAGTGACCCAAATCTATTCAATCCAATTATGTAAAGTAAATAACATCGCAAACAACTGATTTCATTATTAATATTAAAGCTAGGCCGCAAAAATAGGTAAAATGATGAAAACACCCCTCAGGTCAACGGCACAAAATCTAATAATTTCACCTTTTCAGATTTCTTGCACTCTCACGAGTCTAACCGTATAAAAATCGCCCAAATCGGAGGTCAAATGGCCACTCAAAATTAAATAGTTAAGTCTAAGAAGTTTCACCAATTTTCCCAATTTTAGACCTTCAATTCGAATTCTAATGGTGTATTTAACTAGATTTTGATGGAAAGAAACTACATGAGGTTAAGGAAACTTTACCTAGTGATCTCCTCTTCAAGGACCACCCAAAATCGCCTTCTCCCGAACTGTCAATTAATTTTGCAACTTTTGAAATAAACCCTTGGATTATCCTATTTTTGAACAGTCGTTTCTGCTTTTGCGGCCGAGGGACCGCTTTCGCGGTTCTGCCTTTGCGGAAAAACCAACCGCTTCTGTGGTCTCTTTAAATATCTGACCATCCGCTTCTGTGGTTCCCAAGCTGCTTCTGCGGTTCCCAAGCTGCATAAGGGAAAATACCAGAAGCCTTCTACGACTTTCCTTCTAACACCAAACTTTTGCCCGTTGAGCATCCGAAACGCACACCAAGCCCCTGAGACCTAAACTAAAGGCACCAATACCACCTAATACATCATTCAAACTTGAACCAATCCTTAAAACTCCTGAAATCAAAAACTCAATTAATTCGACGATTCAAGCCCAAGAACTCTAATTTCATCCAAAACACGCTTTCGATCCTAAACCTAACCAATACTCGTCCGACTGACCTAAAATTTGCACGCACGTCCCAAATGACATGATGGTGCTACAGCAACTTCCAGAATCTCGTTCTGACCCTCGAAATAAAAATTAACTATCGGAGTGGAAACCTACGAATTCTAACTCTCGACATTTCTAGACAAAATGAGCTACGGACTTCGAAAACTCATACCGGACATGCTCCCTACACCAAAACGACCTAAGAAAGCTAACAAAACTATCAGATTTCCTTTCGGAGGCCGTCTTTAGACTATTCCAATTACAGACCACTTTCCAACGCTTAAGCTCTAAGTCGGGACTAAGTGTCCCAAAACACTCCAAATCCTAATGCCGAATGTCCCGGCAAATCAATAAGCAGAAATGAACTTAGGGGAAGTAGTTAAGAGGGGAATGAGGCAAAAATTCTAAAAATGACCGGCCGGGTCGTTACATCTTCCTACACTTAAACATTCATTCATCCTCGAACGAGTATAGAGAACATATCTGAAGTAGCAAATAGATGAGGGTATCGACTGTGCATATCCCGCTCGGTCTCCCAAGTCATCTCCTCGACTGGTTGACCCTGCCACTGAACCTTTACTGAAGCTATATCCTTTGACCTGAGCTTTCGGACCTGCCTTTCTAAGATTACCACTGGCTCCTCAACATAGGACAAATCCTTGTCCAACTGTACTGCAGTGAACTCCAACATATGAGATAGATCGCAGTGATACCTCCGAAGCATCGAGACATGAAATACCGGATGAACCTCGAAATAAAATCGCTTCAAAATCTCAAAAGGGCAAATGAACCTCGAACTCAACTTCCTTTTCTTCCCAAACTTCATGAAGCCTTTTATAGGCGCGACCCAAAGCAGAACCCACTCACCAACCATAACGGAAACATCACGAACCTTCCGTCCGCATAACCCTTTTGTCTAGACTGGGCTGTACGGAGTCTGTCCTGAATCTCCTTAACCTTCTCTACCGCATCCTGGACCAAATCAGTGCCAAATAGCCTGGCCTCACCCAGCTCAAACCACCCACCGGGGATCTGCATCACCTACCTACCATATAAAGCCTCACACGCCACCATCTGAATACTGGACTGGTGACTGTTATTGTAAGTAAACTCAGCTAATACCAAGAACTTATCCTAAGACCCTCTATTCTCAATCACGCACGCACAAAGCATATCCTCAAGAATCTGAATGGTGAGCTCGGATTGTCCGTCTGTCTGAGGGTGATACGTTGTACGCATAGTCACCTTGGTACCCAACTCCTACTGGACGACTCTCCAGAGCCATGATTAAACTGAGTACCCCTGTCTGAGATGATAGAAACTAGAATATCGTGCAGTCGGACAATCTCCCTAATGTAAAGCCCAACTAATAGCTCTGTTGAGTAAGTAGTACATACCGGTATGAAATGAGCAAACTTGGTCAGCCGATCCACAAAAACCCAAATAGAATCAAATTTCTTTGCAGTCCAAGGGAGACCAACTACAAAATCCATAATGATCTTATGCCATTTCCACTCCGGAATCTCCATTTGCTGAAGTAACCCTCCTGGTATCTAGTGCGAAGCCTTCACCTTGTGATAGTTGAGGCATCTAGCTAAAAATCCCGCTATGTCTTTCTCCATCCGTCTCATCCAGTGTTGCTGCCTCAAATCCTGATACATCTTCGCGGCACCTGGATGGATAGAATACAGCGAGCTATGAGCCTTTGGCAATACCAACTCTCGAATATAATCAACATCGGGTACACAGATCCTCCCTTGCATCCTCAACACCCCGTCATCTCCAATTGTCACATTCTAGCATCGCCATGCTGAACAGTGTCCCTGAGGACAAGTAAATAGGGATCATTAAACTACCGCTCCCTGATACGATCGAACAACAAAGACCGAGTAACCTCACAAGCTAGAACCCGACTAGGCTCCAAAATATCCAATCACACAAACTAACTGGCTAAGGCCTGGACATCCATTGCCATGGGTCTCTCTAAGGCTGGTAAATATGCCAAACTCCCAAACTCTCCGCCACGTGACTCAAATCATTGGCTACCACATTGTCCTTGCCCGGGTGATATAGAATAGGAATATCATAATCCATCAGTAGCTCCAACCATCTCCTCTGGTGCAAGTTTAGATCCTTCTGCTTGAACAAGTGCTGCAAACTCCGATGATCCGTGTAGATCTCACAGAGCACACTATACAAATAATGACACCAGATCTTCACGGCATGACCAATAGAAACTAACTCAAGGTCATGGATAAGGTAGTTCTTTTCATGTATCTTCAGCTGTTTGGACGCGTAGGCAATCCCCCTACTGTCCTACGTCAATATCTCTCCAAGTCCGACTCGTGAAGCATCACAATAAGCGATATAGAACCCCAAACCAGTAGGCAATATCAGAATAGGGGCTGAAGTCAAATCAATATTGAGCTTTCGAAATCTCGCCTCACACTCAACTTTCCACTGAAATAGAGCACCCATCTAGGTTAATCTAGTTATGGGGGCTGCAATCGATGAGAACCCATCCACAAAACGATGGTAATAACATGCTAGGCTAAGGAAACTGCAGATATATATAGCTGAGGAGGGCCTGGGCCAACTCAGCACTGCCTCCACCTTCTTCGGATCCAACAGAATGGCCTCACTCGATACGGCGTTGCCTAGGAATGCCACAAAACTCAACCAAAGCTCACATTTTGAGAATTTTGCATATAATTTCTTCTCTCTCAGGGTCTGAAGCACTATCCTCAGGTGCTGCTCATGAACTTCCCAACTCCGGGAGTACACAAGAATATCATCTATGAAAATAATAACGGACGAGTCAAGATAGGGCCTGAATACACTATGCATCAAATGTATAAAAGCTGCTGGGGCGTTGATCAGCCCAATACATAACAAGGAACTTGTATTGACCATAGCGAGTCCTGAAAGCAGTCTTTGGGATATCTGGCTCCCGAATCTTCAACTGATGATAACTTGAGCGCAATCACTCTTAGAAAATACCTGTGCGCCATGAGGCTGGTTAACTAGATCATCAATACGAGGAAACAGATATCAGTTATTTACTATAACGTTATTCAACTGACATAGTCGATACACATGTGTATAGAACCATCCATTTTCTTCACAAACAAGATAGGAGCACCCCACGGTGAAACACTAGGTTCAATAAAACCCTTATCAAGCACTTCCTATAACTGATCCTTCAACTCCTTCAACTAAATATTAGTCATATAATAAGGAGGAATGGATATGGGCAGAGTGCCCGGCAACAAATCAATATTAAAATCAATGTCCTGATCGGGCGACATTCCCGGAAGATCAGCTGGAAACACATTGGAAAATTCCCGTACCACTGGGATAGAATCAACAGAATGGGTATCAGCACTTACATCCCGCACATAATCCAAATACGAGGCCCACTCCTTCTCAACCATACACTGAGCCTTAAGAAAAGAGATAACTCTACTGGGAGTATAATCAAAAGTACCACTCTACTCAATTCGCGGAATTCATGGCATAGCCAACGTCCCGGTTTTGGTGTGAGAATCAAGAATAATATGATGGGCCACAACCAATCCATGTCCAAAATAATATCAACTTCAATCATACTGAGTGTAACGACTTGACCTGTTATCCCATGAATTACTGCCCCATTTTCTCCATTTTATGCTTTTATTTGTCTCAATATATGTATTTGGAAAGGTTGAAGTAATTCGGATGAAGTTTGGATAGAAATGAAACACCCAGTCTCTTTATAAGAAGGTTAGTTAGGAAAGGTCAACCAAGCATTGACTTATGAGTTAGAGAGCTGAGAATGGATTTTGGATGATCCGACTAGTTTCGGATGGTGATCTGTGACTTAGGAGTGCAATCAGAATTGAATTTAGAGTTCCGGTGTAGAATTAGGCTTGAATTGGCTAAGTTAGAATTTTGGCGAAGTCCGGTTGATAGATGAGATTTGTATCCGGGGGTCGGAATGAAATTCCGAAAGTTGAAGTAGCTGCAATGTTTCAGATCATGCGTGCAATGTTTCAGATCATTCAGAGGTGTTTAGGTCGGGTTTTGGATCAAATGCAAGTTTCAGAAGTATTAGTTTAACTTAGGCTTGAATCTGTAGAAAATTGATGATATTGATGTTTATGATAGTGTTTTTATGTTGCGAGAAAGTTTGAATGAAGTAATAGAACATCTGTGCTTTTGGTTGAGGTCTCGAGGGCCTCGGGGTGATATTAGATGGCTAACGGTAATTTTTGAAGTTAAAGAGTGCAGCAGACTTTGGTTCTGTGCGATCACAGGAGCATTATTGTGATAGCATAGAGGGAAGAAAGGGGGCTCAAAATTTTGTCTATGCAATCGCATGGGTATGAGAATGTGTGCATTGTGGTCGTGTAGAGATCTGCGATCGCGTAGTGGGGCTCAGTGATATGCGATCGCATGGGTAGTTATGCAATCGCGTTAGAGGAAATTGGAGGGCCAGAATTTTTGGCTATGCGATCACAGGAGTAGGGATGTGATCGCACAAAGTAAATCACTGGGAGGACAAAATGTTTTGAGGGTTATTTCACCCGCGACTTAAACATAATTTCCTCCATTGTTAAGCAACCAAAGGAGCTTTTTGAGCGATTTGAAGTCTGTTTTCAATAAGTGTTGATTGGAGGTAAATATCTTGACTTAAAAACATTATTTTAGGAGGAATCAACCCCCAGCTCCATGAAATTATGTAGAAATTGTGAAGAACTAGGGTTTAGTTTTTAGAAGCGAATTTTTGGGTATTTGAAAGGCCAAACGGATTCCTTTTTAGTGAAATTTATATGCACAGACGTGTGGCGAGACGAGGAATCCAAAGATGTGATTTTCAAAATTTTTTGAGAAGTGGCCCCGAGGCTCGGGTTTTTCCAACTTCGGTGTTTTTAGCATTTTTTGAATTATTTCGATTGGGTTATGTTTATTTAACCTATAATTACCTATTCGTTGTGGTTTTTACTAGATTCGACGCTCGTAGATGCAAAGTCGAAGGGAAAAGGCATTGCGGACCAATCTACAGCCGGTTAGAGATGAGTAGTTAGGGCGTGACTCGCACCCCACGGCAGGTGCGGGATGGTATATGGTTGCGGATTGTGACTTGGTCCATCTCGAGAGCTGAATATAAATTATTGGTGGCTGATACACATTTTGTATTGTTGATAATTGGGCTTAATGCCATGTTTGGGGCCTTGTGCCGACTTGTAATACCCGACTAGGGTAAATATCTTTGTGATGACATGCTTTGCATAATCATTAATCTCAGTCCTATGCTTAATCACTGTCATTAAATGCTAAGTCACCTTATTTATGAAATTGACTAATTAAATTATATTCACCTTAATAATTGGAAACTTGCAAAGAATCAGAATGAATCTGTTATGTGACTTACATGCATATTGTGGACTGAGGTTGGCTCAGTATGCATGCCGCAACGGCTATATATATATATATATATATATATATATATATATATATATATATATATATATATATATACATATTGATATTGCGCTTGGGCTGAAGGAGCCCCTCCGGAGTCTGTGCACACCCCCAGTGAGCGCCGACGACGTTTACTAAATATGGTTGGCTCGGGCTGCACGCCGCAGCGTATTCATGTGCATTGCATAGCATCATTAGATGATACTTGACTGTTGTATTTGATATTGTTTGCTGTTAGCTCGTAGCTAAGGAATATGATTGTTAGATTTAACTTTTCTTTGTGGCATTTCGTAGATTTCTTGTTTTCTGACATTTTCTATACTTATTATTCACCGAGTTGGTAGTACTCAAGCCTACTCCCTGCACCTTGTGTGTAGATCCAGGTACACCGGAGTCTTAGCTGGTACTCGTAGACTCTAGAGATATTTCCAGAGTCATTGAGGTAGTTGCATGATATTCGCAGGACCTGGCTGCTCTTTATTATTTTTTTTAGTTCATTATTATTATATATTTTCCCATATTTTGATATTGTTATTCAGATACTATTATTATTACTCAGTTTAGTGTAGAGGCTCTATACTCGTTACCCCAGATCATTGGGTGTGTTTACCGATTTTTTCGTGATTATCCATATTACTCCATTTAATTTTTTGGATTATTGTGATAAAATTACAATAATGTTCTTCTATTATCAGTTTTCAGAGACGTAATGTTAAATGGAAAGCGATTGATGGTCAGGCTTATGTAGCGGTAGGGTTGGGTGCCATCACGATCGGGTTTGGGTCGTGACAAGTTGGTATCAGAGCCTAGGTTAGTAGGCCTCCCGATTCATGATCGAGTTTAGTAGAGTCTTCATTATGGGTGTGTCGTGTACTACACTTATAAGCAGGAGGCTACATAAATTATTAGGAAACACCTCACTTTTCTTGAAATCTTATCGTGCGTTCTTGATTCAGCTTGAAAGAGTAACTATTGACATTCCTTCCTTATGCATGTATGCATGCATGAGCGCTCGGTATTATGTGTGCTTCGATTGCTTGCTATTCCCCAGTCGAGGGGCGAGATGTAATCTTCGCGAGGTTGATGTTGGGCTAGTTTGGAGGACTTGAGGCCAGATCTTTCCTAAGGCTTGAGCACTGAGGTACTGATCGTATGAGCAAGTGTGTTGAACGTATATGTTTGCCATTGTCTATATTAGCCAAAATGGCAGTTTGGTATTCGTGTGATGAGTATGCTAGTACTATGAGATGCAATTATATGACCTGGTGGTGACGAAGGAGTCTCCTAGATAATGGATGAACTGTCAAGCGATTAATTTCCTATAGTGGTCCGATGAGTAGTCCGAGTTATGAGCGCGTGTAGAATCTTTTTGAGTCTCTTCGTGGGAGTGAAGTAAATGGCACGATACGATATGAGTCCAGACTCAGGAAGACTAGGTAGCTTAGTTATGTGTATGACGGTGGAAGGCATACAGAAAGGTTATATGCGGCGAAGCAGGTCGGTTATCTCCTGCAGAGTGTTCTGAAGTTATGTGGTTCCTATGTATTTTGTGAGAAGACTTCATGTGTAACTGGAAGTTATTTTCTATGTGTTAGGATTCAAATAGGTATAAGGCATGCCCATGTATCAATTTTTGATGATATGGTACATATAGTATTGAGATTAATGTTGTTGATATACATTGTGATGCTTTGTCAAGTTGTGGACGTGTTGTTAGGACGCTTTTGGTGATTCTATAGAAGGTGGATAAACTCAATTACAAAGGAAACCTTGCCGAATTTTTGAAAAAATTTGGGACTTAGTATAAATTCTTTCGCCTAGAGAGTGGGCTTAACCATTGGGTGAATGAATACCAGAATTTTAGAAGAGTTAAAATTTCTAATGATTCGTGTTTCCACAAGCTTATGAAAGAGTTAGTTTAATCTCATCATGATATTACGACAGCAATAGAGTATATGTGTTGTAATATATGTGGCTTTAAGCAAAGTTGGGGGGTTGTTGTTGCTTAGCTGATCGCACGGTTATGTGCTATGTTGTTTCCATTTCGAGGTATGCTGACATATCAGTCCTGGTTGTAGAAATTGAGCCGAGGATGGCACGAGTGAAGCAAAATCTTGACAAAGGTTATATTATGCTTCGTAGATGTGAAGTAATAATAGGACGTCTTTAGTTGTGGGTAAGGAATTCTTAGTGTAAAGAGAAGGAAGTTGTTTGGTTGTATCAGAATGAGATCATGTCCTGTAGTGCAGAGGGATGATAAGGCACAAGTGGTTCAATTCGTTAAGTCAAGTAATTTGCAGTGGGTATAAGAGTGGATGACTCTTGAGAATGGTTGATGTGTTCAAGATTCTATGTGTAGCACTCAGGTGTTTTAAGGTCGAGTAGGTGACCAAGTCAGTGTTTTCATTAGAACATGTCAAGACTTGTGGTATTTTACATTAGTTACGAGATTCTATGTATCATTATCTGGGAAGCAAAGGTAGCGGACTTGAATTTGCATGACGTTCTTCAAAGTAGGCCATTTTAGAAGGTGGTATTTTTTTCTGTACGTTTAAGAGAGTATATCAAGTTGAAAATGAATAAGAAGGATATCCATATAAATGAAGTAGTTTGTTAGCCGACCGAATTGTTGTGGTAAAGATATGATCGATTCTTTGTATGCGTTTAAAGTGATGAGTTTATTCAAGCGTTGGCCAGCGAGGCTCATGAGTACTGACAGTCTGCTTGGCTTGGTTCAGGTAGAAGGATCTAGTCCTGGCAGTTTAGCTTGCGCAAATGTAATTGGGAAAGAATTCTTGTTGGGCTTCATCATGGGTTAAAGACGTATATTTCTGTAGACATGTGGGGCATGGAGTGTGTAATTATTTTTCTTCTAAAGGGGATTAATGAAAGTTTTGGACTGGTTGAGCACGTCGAAGTATGTGGCGCGGAAGGGAGACGAAAGTTCTCGTGTTATCCCCGGAAGTATGGTAGGTGTGGTATGTTGTTGAGGGCCGAGACAGGCATGTACGAGGTTTCAGCTTAGTTCTGAAAGGAAGTTCATAAAGTTCTTAGGCAACGAGCAGCCTCAGGTAATAAAGGGAATGGTACTGGTAATTGGAAGTGAATTAGCGATAGTATATGTCTCAAAAGGAGGGTAATGTGATCAGACTAATGACACCTCAGTAGTATTGCGATTGTTTCTTGTTGGATCGACTGCTAATATTCGAGTTTGCTGACGGCAGAGGGAAATTTGAGAATATCTTTTGGTGGAACGATTTGGTACTCGATGTGGGATAGGCATTCATATTGCAGAATCTGCAAATCAGGTATAGTGATTTGTATGTTATATGGAGTTGGAGATTGTGAGTCCTCCGATGCAGTCTATCTCGTGGTTATGCATCTTTATCTGTTGATATGATAGATTTTTTATATGAGATTTGGTGTAGACCGGTTGCCTCAGTGTTAGGTTAATCTAGACTATTGTGTTATGGGCTATGTCGGAGAACGCCACAGGTTGCGAAGCGAGGTCCATCGGGTGATGTTATAGTCAGAGGGGTTTGCATTCGAAAGACCCACAGATGGGTGAGAAGGATTGCTTGTCTTGTTTGGGCCTTCGTGGCAAATCTCACGCAGAGGTTTTTACCATCGATTCAGTTCCAGTATTGAAGGATCTTTTCGGATGCGTTCCTCGTGGCCGGGCAGGTCGCTGGGCCAAATGGTAGACTTCAGTATTTATTTGGTGTCGGGCACCGTATCTTACGACTTTGGCATGAATATTAGTACGAGAAGAGGCAGCGTCAGGCTGCTTGGTAATGAGCGTGTTGGTAAGTTGGTTGGATACGTGTTAGTTTGGGTTGGCTTGGTTAGTCCTGAATGGTTTTAATAAAGGATGGGTTGATTCGATTGTCATTGGACCTACTAGTGATCTGGGAAGATCTATGAGTTTCTTTTATGTGCAGCGAGGCATTATGATTTTGGGCAGTGGCACATATATTGCGGTGCTATCGAGATTCATAGTGGATGCTGAGTTTTGTAGCTTACAATGCTATAAGTATATATGATGATGCACTCAGTGTGCTTATGACCGATACTCTGTATTTTGTTATAATAAGAAAATTCGGCTCGTTGTGCATCTCCCTATGTGAGATATTTGAGTAGATCGGGTGGCACGCCACATAAGGGTATGTTATCTGGATCGGGTTGCGCGCCACAAAAGTGTGATGTTGAGGATAGTTTCCGTATGTTACTTTGTATGCATTGCTTCCTAGTTTCTGAGGAAAGTCTGTATTGGGAGTTTCTCGGTGAATAGCGCGTTGGTTGTGTCCTTTCAGGATTAAATGGTGTACATAACTTGTTTCACCGAGGGTGTGATGGATTGCTTTATTTCAGACATCAATCTGTGCGTGGTTGTCAAGTTCGAGTATAGCGACTTGAGGTTCTTCATGTGTAATAGTTTTTGGATGAGATCGCGCATTATAGCGAGGCTATGTGGAGATTAGACCCTTCGAGAAAGATTCATGTATTCTATTTCTATGATGTGAGACAGGGTCTAATCTTTGTGTTTTAATGGTATTGAGGAGCTTTGGGTACAACTGTTTCATTTTAGTCATTTTCATGATTTGAGTATGTTCAGACCGTCTCTTATTGGTGCGGGTAATATGCAAGTCGTGGCTTAGGCCAGTGTTGAGGTGTCATGTCAAAAGAGTGGTGTGCTGGACACAAAGTGATCGTTGGGGGTCATTAATGGATACGAACGGATTTGGTTTCAGCTTGTCAAAGGTTAATATCGAGTTTTGGCTCGGAGATCTGTTGTGGTATTATTCAAGTGGGTGAGGTTGCAGGTATGGGTTATTACAGTTGGTTCAGGCTTATTCTGAGAATAAATGTGAGGTTCTGATCTTGTGCATAGTTTTGGAAGTGCAATGTAGTCCTACAGTTATGGTCTTGATAGAATGTGAAATTTTAGTCGTGTTGTATTATCGGGCCTATGAAAGTTAGGGCGATGTGGGATCACCTCGGGTATATGGTTGGTAAGGTCATTCAGGTATTTGTTGGCCCCTAGTACAACTCTGAGCACGGTCGAGGACGAGCGTTTGTTTATGTTGGGGAGGATGTAACGACCTGACCCATCCTCCTATGAATTACTGCTCTGTTTTCCCCGTTTTATGCTTTTATATGTTTCAGTATATGTATTTGGAGAGGTTGAAGTAATTCGGATGCAGTTTGGATAGAAATGAGACGACTAGTATTTTATGAGAAGGTTAGTTTGGAAAAGTCAACCGAGCATTGACTTAAAAGTTGGAGGGCTCGAAATGTATTTTCCATGATCCGACGAGTTTCGGGTGGTGATTTGTGACTTAGGAGTGAAATCAAAACTGAATTTGGAGATCTGGTGTAGAATTAGGCTTGAATTGGCTAAGTTAGAATTTTGGCGAAGCTTGGTTGATAGGTAAGATTTTGATCCCGGGGGCGGAGTGGAATTCCGACAGTTGCAGTAGCTCCGTTAGGTGATTTTGGATATGCCTGCAAATTTTTAGATCATTCAGAGGTGTTTAGGTTGGGTTTAGGATCAAATGCAAGTTTCGGAAGTTTTAGTTTAACTTAGGGTTGAATCCGTAGAAAATTGATGATTTGATGTTTATGATAGTGGTTTTACGTTGCGAGCAAGTTTGAATGAAGTAAGATCATATCTGTTCTTTTGGTTGATTGCCTGAGGGCCTCGGGGTTATTTCGGATGGTTAACGGGAATTTTTAAAGTTAAAAAGTGCCTATTGTATTTGATATTGTTTGCTGTTAGCTCGTAGCTAAGGCATACGATTGTTAGATTTAGCTTTGCTTTGTGGAATTTCGTGGATTTCTTGCTTTTAGACATTTTATATATTCATTATTCGCTTAGTTGGTAGTTTCACCCCTACTCCCTTCACATTGTGTGCACATTTAGGTGCACCGGAGGCTTAGCTGGTACTCGTAGTCTCCGGAGATATTTCCAATGTCGTTGAGGTAGCTGCATGATGTTCGCAGGACCTGGTTGTTCTTCACTATTTTTTTCATTTCATTATTATTGTATATTTTCCTAGACTATTATTATTATGCGTCTAAGAATGCTATGGAGGTGCACACTTCCCAAGCCTAGGACAATCCCTCACTACATTTCGGGTGTCCCCAAACTCAAAAAAAGCTCTAGGAGGGCATTGTGGTTGTGACTGACTAGGCCCACCCCTGATACAATGACCTCTAAAGCACCCGACGCAGGAGGCCCGATATAAACTGGAGGTGCATAGTAAGGCTCGTGAGATTTGGGAGGAGCTGGAGTACTGTTGGATGAAGGAAAAGCGGAATGAATTGAGCAACCCATGTAGCCCCTGCCATGACACCCTGCTGCTGGGGCATGGGCCAGAATAATGACCCAACTCACAAGACCTCTTTGCCTCTCTCTCATCTCGCTCTCTAGCATGTAAACCCTTGATCCTCCTAACTATGATCACTACCTGCTGATAAGGTATATCCACCTCCAACTCTAGAGCCATGCTAGATCTGATTGATGGAATAAGGCCCTCAATAAACCGGCGAACCCTCTCGCGGACAGGGGCAACCAAGGCGGGTGCATGTCTTGCGAACCTGGTATAACGGATGGCATACTCTGAAATTGTCATAGCACCCCGGCGCAAATTCTCAAACTTCGTGCTCCACGAATCCTTGAGGTTCTGGGGAACAAACTCCATCTGAAACATATCTACAAAATGTGCCTAGGTCAGAGAGGCAGCCTCGTCAGAACCGTCTAACTCAAAGGGGCGCCACCAATCATAGGCGGCTCCGTAAAGCTGGAAAGCTATAAAAGAAACCCCACTCGAGGCAGTAATACCCATGGTGTGAAAGATGGGTGACAATTCAAGAAATCCTAAGGCATACTTCTTAAACTCTCCAGTCTCCGCTGCTCATCCTCAGAAGCAGGTTCCCTATCCTGAGGTTGAACCGGTACTGCAGGTTGGACAAGGATGATATCCGGGACCTGCTCCATGTGCACTCTCTACTCAGGAGTGCGGAGTGCGGGAGTCTAGACTTCTCCCCCTACCTGGGATGTGGATGCAGGAAGGGGAAGCAACCCTGCTTGTGACAACGTAGTGTACATGCTCTTAAACTGTGTCAATGCCTCCTGAACAACTAGAGTATTAGTCGCTGTGGGCGTGTCAGGTTCTTGAGCCCCCACTGGATATACTGGCAGTACCTCAACGGCGGCTCGTGCATGTGCTCTGGCTGCACCACGTGCGCGTCAGTTAGCTTCATGTTTTTAATTATCCAATGCCACACATTGTTGTTTAGAGGTAATCAACTTTGACTAGACCCTTTTCTGTAATTATTTTTTTGTATTGCCTTTTTCTGAAATTATTAATTATTCAAACAGTGGAGAAGAAATCTTGGATGTAAGATAAAGGATTTGAAAGAAAGATACTGGATTAAATCCTATGTACGTTATGAAATTTTTATTTAAGCGTTAACAGATCTGAAATTTGGCTATGCATATCGATAGAGAGGCCAAAATCATTCATTTTACTAAGTTTGGAAAGTGCTCATGAATTTTCTTTTTTTAGAAAAAAGAGGAATTTACATATGCAACATATGCTTCACCTGAAACACATAAACACAAGATGTAAAAGTACGACCCAGTACAATACCACATAAATACAAGATGTAGATTATTTAATTATATATTGCATAACCACATATTTTTTGAACATTTTTGGCATGAAATAGGTAATTCCCAAATTCATATTCTGAATTATACTGCAGATTATCGTAGAGAGATTGAATGCTATTGAAATATCATATATTTCTATCCAGTGTGCATGTCCCTTGAATAGGTTTACCGGATACTTGAAAAACAATTTCTTGAAATCCATTTGCCACGTGTACATTCTTTTTTTGAGCTAATATTTTCATGTTCTTGATTTGCAGTTTCAAAAATACTGTTATTCAGCAGAGTTGGTATTTATTTTAATTTCCTTTCTATTAAAATAAAATTGTATTGATTTTATATTTTTCCGATACCCTTTTTGATTTGTTATGGTGAAAGTTATTACAGTTGGCATAAGTCGAACACACTTCTATTTCATTTCTTGAGCTTGAGAAGCAGGAGACATCAATTTTGTGATGGTGAAGAGCAAGAACTAGAAATGTGGATCACATCAACTCTATAAGCAATTGATTTTACTAATATTTTTATTTCTTCATGCAGATAGACAAAGGTATACCAAAGAGTGGTAAAGTCTAAAAAATTGCTTTAGTGCATTAGCTAGAAGCTTTAAGTAAATTATGTATGCTATCTCTCTTGATTTTCTCTTTGTCCGAAACAGATATGTGTGTCGATTATGTATGTAAATATATGAAGAGCAACAAGACGCAACATATATAACGACTCAATGAATAACAAAATCAAATTTTTTTTATGCTCCTTTGTGTTTACCGTAATATTTAAGTAATTGTGTTATTTATTTTTTATTTCTCCGCGCAACGCGCGGGTACGAATACTAGTATATCCTAAGGGGAGAGGTCCCCACACAAAGTTAGACAAGACACTTTCCTTGAACCACTGCAAAACCAACTACAAAACAATGCCCTTGTCACAAGTATCCGACTCTGAATGGCCCAAATCTATTCACGTAACGTAAATAACATCGCGAATAACTGATTTTACTATTACAATTAAAGGTAAGGCGCAAAAATAGGTAAAATAACCAAAACGCCCCTCAGGCCAATTGCTCGAAATCGAATAATTTTTACATTTTCAGAACCCCCGTACTCCCACGAGTCTAACCATATAAACATTTCTCAAATCGGAGGCCAAATATTCACTCAAAATCAAAAAAGTAAGTTTAGAATTTCACCCATTTTTCCCAATTTAAGACGTTGAATTCGAATTCTAATGGTGTATTTAACTAGATTTTGATGGAAAGCAACTAAATGAGGTTCAGGAAACATTACCCGGTGATATCCTCTTCCAAAACCATCCAAAATCACCTTCTCTCGAGATCTAAATTGATTTTTTCAACTTTTGAAATAAACCCTCGGATTATCCTATTTCTAAAGAATCGTTTCCACTGCCTTTACGGAAAAACCAACCATTTCCGCGGTCTCTTTAAATACCTGAGCATCCGGTTGTGCTGTCCACCCATCGCTTCTGCGGAACAAATACCGCTTCTGCGGTTCCTGGCCAAACGTCCACTCTCCGCTTCTACAACTACCAAGCCACTTCTTCGGTTCCTAAGACGCGGAAGCAAAAATACCAGAAGCCTGCTGCAATTTTCCTTCAAACTCCAAACTTTTGCCCGTTGAGCATCCGATAACACAACCGAGGCACCCCAGACCTAAACCAAAGGCACCAATACCACCTAATACCTCATTCAAACTTATACCAAACCTTAAAATTCCTAAAACAACATCGGAAACTCGATTAATTCAATGATTCAACCCTATAAACTCCAATTTCATCCAAAACACGCTTTCGATCCAAAACCTAACCAACACACGTTTTATTGAACTAAAATTTTGCACATGCGTCCCAAATGACATGATGGTGCTCAACAACTTCCGGAATCCCGTTCGGACCCTCGGATCAAAAATTCACAATAGAATCGGAAACCTCCAAATTCTAACATTTGGCATTTCTAGCCTAAATGAGCTACGGACTTCAGAAATACATACCGAACACGCTCCCAATCGTGAAATCACCTAACGGAGCTAACAGAACTATTTGATTTCCATTCTGAGACCGTCTTCACACTATTTCGATTATGGACCACTTTCCAACACTTATGCTCTAAGTCGGTGACTAAGTGTCCAAAAACACTCTGAATCCTAATAGCGAATGTCCCGACAAATCAAAATAAAAGAAATAGAGTTAGGGGAAGCAGTTAAGAGGGACCGGCCGGATCGTTACAATTATCATATGTTTAATGCTGAAATTTTTAAAAAAAAATTGAACGGCTAATCATAGAAGAATTTATAGAATTTTTGTCAACAACATAAACACTTGTTCAAAAAACCTAATAATACAAATGCGAAAGTAAAACTAATGAACTTATCAAAAAAAAACCTACCATAAATAGATGACTATCAAACCCAAAACCAGAAACTACCAGAAAGTTAATGCAATGTACCTCTGATTAAATCGTAATGTGGGAACAACGACCACTAGCAGTTGAAAATTCGAAACAATGACGAAAACTGTTTGATTTCCGAGAAGAACAAATAAATCAATGCTTATAATCAGAGAGAGAGACAGAGAAAATACAGGACTAGTGTATACTTGGACAGAAAATAGTCTTTTAATAAAGCAAGGCAAAATAGTCTTTTCAAATGAACAAAAACAATGGGTACGGATGTAAACAGAAAGGCAAAACAGCTATAGGTTAAAATGTTACGCCCAATTTACGCTTTAATCCATGAAATATGTAAATGGTCCAAGATTCAGCGTCCTGGCCCTTAAGGCTAATTTGCATAAGTGTATCCGACTTAAGCTGTGCATACCTTGGTATCTCGGTCAGTTTTATCGTATCGACTAATTTTACCGATACTCCCACGTGTTCATTTTATTTTGCCCACTTAATGTGATTCCAGTTTTGTGATAACATAGTTATTTCATATGTCTAAGTTCTATAAGAAATGCAATGCAGATGGCACTACGATTCTCTTTACACTTCAGCTAAAAAATCGCTTCTCATGTCAAGATTTGAGTGAGACAAAATCGAAGTGTTGTGCTTGGTACAAAGAAAAATGTTTTCCATGGAAAATAGTTTCTTAAAAAATATTTTTATAAAAAATGAGTAGTTTTATCACTTATTTTTCCTTGTTTGATTGATGAATAATAAATATTTTTCGAAAACTATTTTCTGGTGTTTGTTAGATAGTACAAAATATTTTTATGCTACTCTCCTCAGCCTCTTCCCCCAACTCCCCATGTTTCCTTACTTCCCCTCTAACCCCACACAAAATACCCAACATTTTCAGGCCTGTATTTTATTCAATATTTTATTATTCTTCTAAAAATACACACAAACCCAAAGAAATTAATGTGTCGCTTTGCTTTTTTGCGCAAAACAAAGTTGAAATTTACGCTCCATAGCTATAAAAAATACTATTTTTTTAGTTGAAAAAGAAATTAATTTTTCAACAAATAAAAATAAAGTAATCATTTAATTAAAATAAAATATAATGACCTTGCAGGTCATTTTGAGTGAATTAGCCTTGATTTCCTATTTATTGCCTCCTCTATGTTATATTATAATTACATGACTTGTCGGGGTGCTTGGTTTCGAGGTCAGTAAAGTTTCGGACTGAAATAGGACACATAGTCCCTAAGTTGGAGGTTTAAGTGGTTAGAGTTGACCATAGTTTGACTTTGATGAAAAAAACTTCGAAATGAAGTTTTGACGGTTTCTATAACTGCATATGGTGATTTTAAACTTAAGAGATGCGATCGGATATGGATTTGGAGGCCCGTAAATAATTTCGGTGTGAATTGGCGAATTAGGAAAAATTAATGTCTAAAAGATTTGGAAGGTTTGATTGAGAGTTGACTTTAAGGATATAGAGGTCGGATCCCAATTATGGAGTATTGAAATAGATCTGCAATGTCTTTATGACATGCGTGCAAAATTTGAATTCAATCGGATTTATTTTGGCATGAATCGACATTAGTTTTGAAGTTCGGAAGTTCATAAGTTCTTAGGCTTGAATAGATACGCGAATCAGAATTCTGCTGTTGTTTGATGTGATATGATATTTCGAGCATCTCCGTATGATATTTTAGGACTTGTTGGTATGCTTGGTTGAGGTCCGAGGGCCTCGAGTGTAATTCGGACCATGGTCGACACATTTCAAATCATTGAGGAATAGCTAAAAGTGGGATTTTCTTTAGGTCTAATTTTCTTCTATGCGTTTGCAATGATATTCCTGCGTTTGCGTACAATATTTTCAGTTTTGCTGGATGTTTACCCTTCTTATTCATGAATAAGGCCATGCGTTCCTAAAGGGCTAGGACCTTGTGCACTTCGATCATAGAGTGGGATCCGCATTTGCAAAGAGAATATGCAGCATGCGGTGGGGACTTACGCGTTGGTCTACACGTATGCAAGAAGGGCTTCACGATCACGAAGCTTGAGAACTTTTGTCACTGTATTCGCTAGTGGATCCTCGGTTTCGCCTAAGAGAAAATTTGGGCAGTAACATATTTGTGCCTCGCGAACGCGAGGTATTTTCCGCATTCACAAAGAAGGAATCACTGGACAGCAAAACATAAGTTTGAAATCAAGGGTTTACTCCATATTTCACATTTTGGACTTAGAGAGCTCGGTTGTAGCTGAAATTTCAAGGGATATTTAGAGAGAGTATTGGCATAAGAATTCCTAACTCGATTTTGGTTAAATAAATCGAATCTATCATTGTTGTTATCAAGTAATTAAGTATTGGAGTTGTACAAATTGGGAAAGGTGGTAGAACTTCTTAGGCTAAATTTTGAGTTTTGAAAGTCAATATGAGGTCGGATTTAAATAATTCTTGTATGGTTGGGCTCGATATCGAATAAGTGTTCAATTTTTGTTATTTTGGTCCAGTTTCGAGACGCGGTCCCGAGGTTGACTTTTTGGGTCAATTTGTTTTGTAAAGATCGTAATTTCATTATTTAAATTATTTTCTTGTAGTTATATTTATACTATAAAATGGTTTTGGCTAGATTCTAGCCATTCGGAGTTGGAAAATTGAGGAAAGGGCATTCTAGTTGACTGATTTAGCGTGGTTTGAGGTAAGTGACTTGTCTAACCTTGTGTGAGAAAATTACCCTTTAAGATTTGTATTGTTGTGATAATTATGATATGTAAAAGTCGTGTATGCAAGGTGATGAGTGTGTACATGGGCTAAGTGTTGAAATTTTTGATGTTTGGCTATGTAGATTCCTTTTATGCTTTAATTGAGTTGCTTTAACATGTCATATATATCATACTTAGTCTAATTCTGCATTTCTACTTGTACTATATATTACTTGTTAATTGCCCTACTTGTTTAGTTGAAATTCTTGTTTTCTTCTTCCATATTCTTTATTTAGTTGTTTCATTCATACATGAAGTTGCTATTTCTGGAATATCTTATTGTTGAAGTTGGTATTGAGTTGCAAACGCCGCGATTCAAGTGTTAGATTTGAAGTATCATTCTATGGAGTTATTCTTCCGATTATTATTGTTGAGACTTTGTGCACATTGTGGTTGAGCTGTGGGCTCCTTATTGTAATTTTCTGTTAATTGTTTGGTTTATCTGAAAACTGTAATATTGGGCACTTAAGATGCGATTTGTGATATGTTGTGATATTGATATGCATGCGGTGGTATATGGTTTGTGTTGGCCAAAGCTCAGATGATGTTTTGAGGATTGACAAATGAACTCAGTTGTGGACCAGGTCCATAATTTGAGAAACGATGTTTATCAACCTATGCATATGAGATGCACGTGAAGAAGATAAGTCTTATGGATCAAGCAACAATATCTTCTAAACTGATCAAAAAGATTGCATATTGGATAAGGAGAAGAAGTCTCCTTATGAGAAGACAACACAATCCGGATCAAGGATAAGGGTTGATGTTTGTATTGTTCAAGGACTCAAACTCGATCGAAGATTAGAAATTGAGTCTCAATTAAACTCTGGTTACTAACTCAATAAATAACTGTGTTTGTTCTCATTTATAGGTATTGCGCATATGCAGAAGTTAAACTAAATTAAGAGCTAAAAAGAAGGCAATTTTGCAAGAAGTTTATGTGATATTTAAGTGTTTATTCCTGAAGCTACTTGAACGAGATAGAAGAACCAGTTCTATCGCGTTTATTCTTATTCTTGTCTAATTGTAGTAGGTGGTTTAACATTGTACCTTTCCATCTTTCATAGAAGAAATTGTATTAGGTACTTTGAGTATTCAAGTTAGAGTTAACTTGAAGGTGTCACAACAGTTGAGGTTGTGTGCCGCACTGGGATTAGAGTTAATCCTTAGGTTTACAAGAGTTTTGTAAATGCTATTTTGGCTCATTGATTTTAGTGGATGTTTGTTAAAACCCTACTGAGTAGTAGGCCGTGATTTTTTCACCTTTTGAGCCAAGTGTTTTCCACATAAAAATCTCTGTGTTCTTTATTTTTTGTACTTATAATTCCGCAACAGTGGTAGTAGAATACCTAGAAGAAATTGGTTCTTCTAGATCGAAAACTTGATACCACACAAACCACCTCTCCCCTCTTGTGTGGTAATTGACGTTTGGAACATCAATTGGTATCAGAGTGGGTTATCCTTGAAGAGGCTAACACCTTAGGCAAAGATCAACATGAGTGCACCACCTGGGATTTGGGAAGGGCAATCCACTGCCAGGCCTCCACTGTTCAATGGACAATAGTACTCTTGGTGGAAGAATAAGATGAAGGATTACATTATAGGAGAAGACTATGAACTCGAGGACATAGCCACTGATGGTCCTTTGGTAACTACAATGAAAAATGAGGAAACAGTGGATGTGCCAAATAAAAAGGCTGACTGCACTACTGAAGACCTAAAAAAGTGAGAGAAAAATGCTAAGGTCAAGAAATCGCTTGTATGTGGACTGGGTCCAGATGAGTATAGTAGGATCCAAAGTTGTAATACTGGCAAGGAGAGATGGGATACTTTCCAAGTGTCTCATGAAGGAATACCTCAAGTGAAAAGATCCAGAGGAACACTGCTGTATTTTTATTATGAGAATTTGACTATGGAAGATGGAGAAACTATCCAAGAGATATATACTAGGTTCACCACACTGACAAATGAAATTAAGTCTCTTGGAAGGGTTATTCTTGAAGAAGACAAGGTTGAGAAAATCTTGACAAGAGTTCTTCCTGTTGCTTGAGAAAGTAAAATCACTGCTATACAGGAATCCAAAAATATGGATACTCTCAGACTGGATGAACTAATTAGAAATCTTACTACTTATGAACTGAGAAGGAAAACTAGGAAGATGGATACACCCAAGAAGGAGATAAGCCTAGCTATCGAAATTGCAGAAGGTTCAAATTTGGAAGATGATAAGTTGGCTATGATCACTAGAGATTTCGAGAAGTACCTGATGAGAGGAAAGGGTTTGTCAAGAGGTACAACCTTCAGTAAGTCAAGAACTTCTGAAAAATAGACCAATGACGGTTGATATAAGTGTGGTAAGACCGACCACATGATCAAGAATTTCCCTAAATGGGAAATTGATTGGAAGAAACAAAGGGCCTGAACAAAGAAACAGGAAGAAGGAACAGGTTCAACAAAAAGAAACAAAGGTTCAACCAAGGCTATGGTTGCTGCTTCGGCTGAAACCTGTAATGAAGACTCATAAGATGAACCTAAAGAATAGCAAGCTCTTATGGCCATTGGAGAATCAGATGATGAGCAAGAGGTAAGTATTCTGCATCTCAAAGACAAAATTTAATTTTTGTCTAAAGAAAGGTTAGCTGATCTATTGTTAGACTTAATTAGTTAGTCGGAGATAGTTAACAATGAGAAGGAAGTTCTGTCTAGGGAGTGTATGATCATAAAAGCAAAATGCAAGAGTCTAGAGTCTAGGGCTGATGAGAGTGAGCACAAAAATGGTGAGTTGAAAAACCAGGTTCTTGAACTTGATTACAGTATCCTAGAACTTAGACCTGAGAATTTAAAACTGAAACGAGGAACAGGAAAAATTAAGGCTGATCACTCATATCTCATGTAGGGCCCCATAAAAATGAGTGCTCAAATGCTAACAGCTCACAAAGCCAAGTCTACCTACGTGGGTTGGATTCTTTTTACTGTTATGCACATAAAAACTTGAAGTCAAAATTTTTCCAGAAAAGGTCAATTTGCGGTCAAGAATCCGGTCGCAGATTAGGTATGCAAACCGCATTCTTGCCGCAGAAAGTTCTAGAGAAAAGTCAAGTTTTGGTGTTGAAAATGCTGTCAGATCTGTGGTCGCATAACCAATATGCGGAGCGCATAGTTACTTCATATTATCCCTAAAGAATTTCAAAGGTTAGTTCTGTAGTGCATTATATGATCGCAGAACATGAATGCAGATTGCATATCCACCGCATTCCCAACCAGGGAAGGTTCTAAACTTGGGACCCATCTGCGGTCCATTCTGCGGACCGCATGTCCGTTCTACGTTTGCAGACTTGCGTTGAGGATCGCGCTCGCCCAGTTATTTTCTAAAATTCTAAACCCGACCCCTCTTTTAATAAAACATCCCATCTCTTATTTTTAACACAATTTCTGAACAAAATAAGAGAGAGAAAGAGAGAGTTTTTGAGAGAGAAAGCTATTTCTTCATAAATTGATCTTTCAAAATCATTGGAGCCCGGGGAATTTTTGTGCATTGTCTTCACTCTGACTTCAGAGATAATATCCCTAACCTATTTTTCTTAAATTTTGAAATTAATCTTGGGAAGGGAACCTCATGCCCTAGATTCTTAAGCTCTTGATAAAACTTTCATGCATGTCATTAAAATCGTAAAATCTAGTGAAAGGGTAATTGGGTAGTAACTATGAGTTTCAAATCTAAGGCCTATGTATTGGTCATGAACTAGATTGGCCTGTCTTTATTTCTTGGTAAAGTTTAAAGGAGATATTCAATTCCAAGTATGTATGGCAAACTTTGATCCTTGTGAAATCGCCCTATGTTGATGTGTGAAATTGATTGATACTTGATATCCATGTGGGGTTATTGTCAAACTCTTATGATTTATACTTGTGTTATTACACATTGTGGAAAAAGTTGAAAAACATGTGATTGAAGGGAATCCTTAAATGGTGAAATCAGAACTATTATGGTAACAACGAATATGATTTGGTTACGGATAACTCTTGTGGTAACTTGGATTGTGTAGGAATTGGTAAACATTAGGAAGTTTTTGTTGTCAGTTGTGGAAATAATTTACTCCTTGTTGGTTATTTCTTATCAATGTGCTATAGTTGATTTCTTATAATTAGTGTTGTGTTGTATGTTGTTTGTGGACTGAAACTGTCAGGCGGGGTCGGATTGTGTCGCAACACGGTGAAATAAGGTGTGGGTTGGTGTGATAAGGGTGGCCGAGGTAATAAGGGTGGACGAGGTAATAAGGGTGGAAAAGTGATCCAATATCACTATCGAAATGAATAAAAATGATAACATGATCAATGTGGAATTGTGAAAGGAGACAGCAGGAGAGTTTGTATCTTGTATGGGCACTGATTTCCCCTTTTGTTTGACTAATTGTATCCTCTATTTGCGAAGCGCTTTGTTGTTGTTTCCATTGTTGTTCAGCTTTCTACTTGTATATGTATCTTCGGCTTGAGTTTACTTGGGACAAAGTTGTTCATCCATACCAGTACAATTCCAATGTGCTGACGACCCTTTTGTCGGGGGTGCTATATTCGTGTTATAAATGTAGGTGGATCCATGGCAAGCACTCCAGTCCACCGTCACATAGCTCCTCCTCCCTTCCTATCGGCAGTGATCATGATCCGTGAGCCCCTTTCCTTTTGGGGCCCTGCGTGGCTCATGCTACCTTAGTTGTTGTGTTTTAGGATTTTGTATTGTTATGGTAAAGGTATAGTCGGGGCCTTGTCACCGGCAAGTATTGTCTTGTTTTCTTCATCTTAGAGGCTCCGTAGACCGAGTAATGTGGGTTAAAGAACTTATGTAAAATATGTGTATGTAATGGGCACTATAATATGTAAACCACGCTAGGTGAAAATGATAAAAATGTATATCCATTAAAAGAGGAGTTCCATTTATTTTCAGTGGCATTACTAGCATTGGATAATTAATGATGAATAACGTGGGGTAACACGTGGGAAGAGGAAAGTTACCCAAGTCCGCTTAACTGGGGCTACCCGTTCGGGTGCCGGTCATGCCCTCGAGTTGGGGCGTGACAAACTTGGTGTTAGAGCCTAAGGTTTAAGGTGACCTAGGACGTCTCGGAGTCGTGCCTTGTAGAGCGCTTCTTATCGGTGTGTTTTCGACCACATCTATAAGTTTGAGGCTACACAGGCATTTCTGAAACTTTTCCCTTCTTTGTTATTCTAGTTCATGCGGTGAAGTAATGTTGTGTCTAATTCATGCTTTATTTCGAATTTTCAAAAAATGGCTCCTAATAAGAAAGCTAGACTCGGCCTTGGGGCCAATGCCACTCCCAGTGTGGCTGTGGATCCTGTGCCGGCTACCATGGGTGGGAGAGATTTCCCAGTTTTGAATTTGCCTGCTCCGTCCATTCCTGATCTAGGAAATCCTGCGGTGGCTGAGGGTACCACCATTCCTCCTACTCATGCTTCATATCCTGATGTTGCCCGAGCTTCCGGTCCCAGGATTTATGATGGGGACATTAGAGGAGCCATCCGTATGTTGACCCAGTTAGTGGCCGCCCAGGCCCAAAGATCTCATGATGCTTCTGTGTCCTCCAATGGACAGGGAGACTCAGCCAGCTCCAGAGTTCACCTGTTTTTGCAATTGGATCCTCCAGAGTTCTCAAGCATAGACCTAGAGGCCTGTAACTTGGATGCTCCAGTGTGCTACAATTGTTGGGTGAGAGGTCACATACAGCGGGACTGCCGTGCGCCCAAGCAGGGCATGGGTAGGGGGCTTGCGCAGCTGTCCAGTTCATCAGTTGCTACGTCATCAATGAGCCCTCCAGCCCCAAGAATGGCATGGTACAGCTAGAGGTGGAGCCCGTGGTAGGGGCGGACCTAGCAGGTTTTATGCATTGAGCGGTTGTCAGAGTGCTGAGGCTTCCCAGATGTTATCACTTGTATCCTATCTGTCCAGACCATGGGTCGTTATGCTCTTATTGATCCAGGGTCTTCTTTGTCCTATGTTACTCCATTTGTTGCTTCGAGTTTTGGGATTGAACCCGAACAACTTCTTGAGTCGTTCTCTGTATCGAATCCAGTTGGTGATTCTATTACAGCCGCGTGGGTCTATAGGAATTGTATTCTTATGGTATGTGGTCATGTTACCACGGCCGACCTTATCAAGCTTGGGATTGTGGATTTTGATGTAATCATGGGGATTGACTGGCTCTATTCATGTTTTGATAAACTTGTTTACCGGACGAGAGTCACAAGACTCGAGTTCCCCAACGAGCCAGTTGTTGAATGAAAAGGAAATGATGTTGCGCCGAGGGGTAGGATTATTTCCTACCTCAAGCCTTCGAAGATGATCGAAAAGGGGAGCATCTATCATTTGGTCCGGGTAGCGGACACCACTTTAAAAGTACCTGCCCCTGAGTCTGTGCTAGTTGTAAATGAGTTTCCTGAGGTATTTCCATTTGAGCTTCCAGGAATTCTGCCAGATAGGGAGATTGACTTCGGGATTGATGTATTTCCAGATACTCAGCCAATATCTATTCCACCATACAAAATGGCGCCAGGAGAGTTATGAGAGTTAAAGGAGCAGTTGAAGGATCTATTGGTGAAGGGGTTTATCTGTCCAAGTGTTTCTCCATGTGGTGCTCTGGTTCTTTTTGTCAGAAAGAAAGATGGGTCGCTTTGGATGTGCATCGATTATCTACAGCTTTATAAAGTAACCATCAAGAATAAATACCCTTTTCTCGGATAGATGATTTGTCAGACCAATTGCAAGGTGCAAGGTTCTTCTCCAAAATTGATTTGCGGTCCAGGTACCACCAATTGAAGATCAGAGAGCAGGATATTCCTAAGACCGATTTCAGAACTTGTTATGGTAACTTTGAATTCCCGATCATGTCTTTTGGGATAACCAATGCCCCGACGGATTTTATGGATCTTATGAATAAGGTCCTCAAGCCATTTTCAGACTCCTTCGTGATTGTTTTCATTGACGACATCCTCGCGTATTTGCGGAGCAGGGAGGATCATGCCAATAACCTCATAGCGGTTTTGTAGACTCTTCATCAGCACCAATTGTATTCCAAGTTTTCCAAATGTGAATTTTGGTTTGAGTCCATCGCTTTCCTGTGTCATGTTGTTTCCAGTGAGACGATTTAGGTGGACCCCCAGAAGATTGTGGCGGTGAAAGATTTTCCTAGGCCCATTACCCTAATGGAGATCCGGAGCTTTTTGGGTTTAGTAGGGTATTATCAAAGGTTGGTAGAGGGATTCTCCACCCTCGCCTCCCCAATAACTAAATTGACGCACAAATCGGTCAAGTTCCAGTGGTCAGATGCTTGTGAGAAAAGTTATTAGGAATTGTCAAGGTTGACCTCGACACCAGTGTTGGCCTTGCCAGAAGGTATAGAGGGGTTTGTGGTTTATTGTGATGCCTCGGGGGTTGGTTTGGGGTGTGTTTTGATGCAGCACAGAAAGGTCATAGCATATGGTTCTAGGAAACTCAAGAATCACGAAAAGAATTATCTGACGCATGATTTGGAGCTTGTAGCAGTTGTGTTTGCCTTGAAAATATGGTCTTTTTTGGGGTTCATATAGTTGTATTTTCAGACCACTAGTCTCCAGTATTTCTTCAAGCAAACGGAACTGAATTTAAGGCAGCGAGAATGGTTAGAATTGCTCAAGGATTATGATATGAACAAATTGTACCATCCAGGGAAGGCGAACATGGTGACGGACGCTCTCATTCGAAAATCCATGGGTAGCTTGGCTCACTTGAGAGCGGATCAGAGGCTCCTAGCTGGGGAGGTACACTAACTGGCTAGCCTTAGGGTTTGTATCTCGGCCCCGAATGAGGAGTTACTTATGGTGCATAACACAATAGAATCGTCACTCGTGGCGGAGGTTAAGGAAAAGCAGTTTATTAATCCAGCATTGGCACAATTGAAGGAGGCAGCTCCAAGTAACAAAATTTCAGCATTTTCACCCGTCATCAACGATGGTGTGATACGGTCACATGGTAGGTTATGTGTCCCAGATGTGAAGAATCTTAGGGAGAGGATAATGGCGGAGGCTCATCATTCCAAGTGTTCAGTGCACCTAGGCTCTACAAAGATGTATCACGATCTCAAGAAAATCTATTGGTGGAGTGGTATGAAGAAGAGTGTGGCACACTTCGTCTCTTAGTGTCCGAATTGCCATCAAGTGAAGGCCGATCATCAGTGGCACAGCGGGTTGACTCAGATTATGGAAATATCAATGTGGAAGTGGGAAATGATCAATATGGACTTCGAGAGAGGACTAGCTCTCACTCAGCGCAAGTTCGACTCAATTTGGGTGATAGTGGATCGACTCACTAAATCAACTCACTTTTTTCCAGTGAAGTCCACCGATACAATAGAGCAATATGATCGATTGTATATCAAGGAGATAGTAAGGCTTCATGGTACTCTTCTTTCTATCATTTCGTATCGAGGAGCTCAGTTCACAGCTAATTTCTGGAGGAAATTTCAGCAATGTTTGGGTACTCAAGTGAATCTTAGCACATCGTTTCACCCGTAGACCAATGGTCAACAAGAGCAGACTGTTTAGACGGTCGAGGATATGTTGCAGGCATGTGTCTTGGATTTCACAGGTAATTGGGATGATCACCTGCCCTTTATAGAGTTTGCTTATAACAACACCTTCCACGCTAGCATCCAGATGACCCTTTTGAAACATTATACGGGAGAAGGTGTAGGTCCCCGATTGGTTCGAGGTAGGTGAAGCAAAATTGATAGTGTCGACGCCCCATTTTTCAAGAGAGAAATTGCATTTTACGACATTATGGGCAAAACAACTCTATTTTCATTTGGGAGTTGGGTCACAGAATTGAAAGAGTCGCCACCTAATGATTATAGTAAATTATGACACTTTAAGAGGAAGAGAGTGTTTTTTGAGAGAGAAACCAGAGTTGGGTAAGGGTTTGAAATTATCTCGAGGGGAAGGTGTTAGGCACCTCTCAAGATCCACAAATGTGGTTCCCGGCCGTGTTAATTGTGACTTTATAAAGAGATGAAGCAATTAATCAAATAAGGTTCACATGTAGGACATTCACACAACTTGAGAACTTAAAAAAAAGGGGGAGGACATAAGTTTGAAATAGGAGAGAGGATTAATTTGAAAAGCATTAAGAAAGCATTGAAACAAAGCACATAAATGAAAGAAGGGTCCTAGGTTTAACTATAATATGGATCATTCGATGCAATACCTCGCTCATATTCCCAAAGAGGGGTCGCTTCATGATATTATCGCATCGTCATCATCTCCATATTCTACCCTTCCCACCCCTTAGAGGTTATTTAAGCGTGTGAATTGGTCACGAATGCTTATTGAGTGCTATTATCTGTCCCATCCTATAGATCCTAGAGGGAATTTTGGATCGTTATTCCAATAAGGTTGTAACTAGGTTGAACCCTTAAGTTTAAAGGATAAAATACTAGGCGACATACAAAAACAAGTAGGACTACATATAATAGAATCACTTAAAGCATGTAAAGGCTCAAGTATCCCTCCATGAACAAACACGTATTTAGCACGTCTCAAACACATTTAAGGTCTAAGGAAGGAAGAATTTTCTAAAAGTTGGAGCATAAGTTTAAAACAAAAGCTGGAGAATTTTGTATAAAAGAGTCTTAAAAAAATGCTCAGAACTTTTAAAAGACTGTAGCGGTTTTTAGGAATTTAAAAATACTCGTGGAACATATGGTATAGGCAGTTTCGGACAGGAGGAGTAAAAGATAGTATTTTTAAGACTGCATAAGTGTAAAGAAAATGGTAAAACATATTAACTTTGAACTGCAGTTTGGAAAATTACAGAATGTACATCACTCAGATAGTTCTTCAGAAAATAGTAGTTCAGTTATGGGCTGGGGAAGAAAAGTAATTCAGTAAAAGTATTTGTCCGGGTGATAAAAATAAGCAAAAGTTTTTGTATAAAATTCAGGGGAGCCTAAGGGACAAATGAATTCAGGCGGAGGTGGATAAATGGAAACAAGACTTAAGGCGATAAGTCTGTTTTATCCGGCCTAAGGCTTGCCTAGGCATTATAGAAGATGGTGAACATGCATATTGATTTCTTAGTTAAAAGAGCTTTTTAAACCAGTTTTTGCAAGATTAACGAAATATTCAACAGTTGCGAGCAAAAAACCCCAAGTACAGGATATCTAATGCACATAAGAATCCTAAGGCATAGTATCTAAATGTTGTAACTTGTGGATTATTGACTGTTTGTGATCATAAAACAACAAGCTGAAAGTAAAGAGACCTAGGAGCAGAATTTCTATATGTGAGATGCATGTCCTATACATGGTTTCTATTGCACAAATAGATAAGTAAAATCCTATTGTCATGTTTTCTACCCATACCCTTAATAATCATGCATAACCCTCCCCAAATTCACTACATTCCCCAGTGTTCTTTCAAATTATTACAGCCAAGTAAGTAAAAATACAATAGTGATAAAAGGAAAAATAAGAAGTTATTCTATAGAGAGCCTTCAGCGAGTCCCAAAAATCTCCAACCTCTTTCTATTTGAGTTTCACAGCCATTACCAAGGCTTGGGTGCGGCAATGTTCCCAAAGGGTTTGTTTGAACCCTTGGCCAATACCAGGCACCCAAAGATGTCCCAATTAGACAAGTCAAACATTTGAAATACAGCCTTTTGCATAAAAGTTCCAAGGGTGCTCAAGGATCCCATGGCAGTGCTTACACCAAGGGGGCAGACCCTAAAGCTCTAAGAGTGAGATTGTAATTGAGGGAGTTGAAAACAATTGAGAGACAATTAAAAGAAACAGTTGGGAAAATTGAAAGGTTAAGGCAGTTTGAAGAAACAGTTGAAAGAGTTGAAAAGGTTCTTTTGAAAGTATTTCAGACTGACACGTTTAGAACAGCAGGGCACCACACAAACAGGGGAAGGGGAAAGGGGAGACACACTCATAAGTAACGTGAACTACAGACATACAGAAATCAGGTTGGAGGAATTAATCATATATGATTGCAAGCCAAAGGTCATATTTCTTATTTTTATTAAGTTCCATTTTACTTAGCTTCAAATAGAGATTTCAGGTTAAACAAGCAGGCAAGCAGACATGGATGCAATGCTCAAAGAAGACATTCATTGAGACAGGGAAGGGATAAGGGACCAAATAAGTAAAGTGCAGATAAGTGAAGGGAACAGACAACATGCTGGGCAGAAGTAATCAGATCTAGTTAAAACAAAGGTTTAGCTCTTACTGTACTAAACCCCAAAATATTGTCAACCTCATGTAGAGGTTTCAGAACTGTTAAGTATCCAAGCAGTAGTACACATGGAGGAAGAACATGCATTGAGATGGGGAGAGGGGTATAGGGGAAAGACATGCTAAGTTGAACTAAAATACCAGTAAATAACATGCTAATGACAAAGATAGCAACAAAACAACAGACAAAAGCACACAAGAAATATTATGAATTGCAAAGTGAATAGGAACATGTTGTTTTGGAGACAATATATTAAATAGGTAACATACCAGTTGCAAAAAATAGGATATAATAGCAATGTAATAGTGCAAAAAGGGAGAGCAAAGTGTGCAAAGGATGAGGGCAACAATACGCGAGTACCAACAGTAGGAAAAATAGTAGCAACAATATGAGAATAGCAACAGGAATGTGAGAACAGTAGCAGTAATGTGAGAGCAGTAGAAGTAACAAACCCAAACAGAACCCAGCAGTGCAAAGTAACCAATCAAATTACTCAATCTTGGCTGTTAGCCGATTGAGTGTTCAAAGAAGGGAATGAGAGAGTATAGCAATAGTAGAGAAAAAGAGACTTCAGAGAGTTTCGGTTGTGAGACGTGTCTGTTGTTGTTTTCAAAAGAGAGAAGTGAGGAGTATTTATAGTATTAAAACGAGTAAACAAATAAGGTATCAGTTCATATTTACGAAACTGATATCAATCATAATAACACAAGCATAGGGACTCCCCTTTACTTAAGGAGTCATAGGCAAACGGCAATAAAAAATCCATTAAAAAAAGGAATCACAAAGTATGGCCTGACCACATAAGGAAGCAAAGAATAGTATAAGGTATATATTGCAAACTAGGTGCAAGATACATAAGTAGGGAAATATGCCAAGCAAGTAAATTAGCATATTTGTGCACACAGATAAGGAAAGGTATCACTTTAATTCTGGGAAATAATTTCGAAATTGAAAACTTGGGAAATCAATTATCTAATTGGGGAAGGCATCCCACTGATTGAGAAAGGAAGTTCGAAATCCATGCCAAGACTGTAAGAAAGATACACAAATTATAATATAAGGCTAGTAATCACAGCCTTACAGAAATTGCAAGAGTAAGTATAAAGTCACCATATAAACAACCAAAATTCTCAAAAGAAGAACAACATCATGGTATGGGAATGAAACATTGGCACCAAAAATCAAAGTTAAGGGCATGGAGCTCATACAAGAACATGCAAATAGGCAAACAGTAATACAAACATGTAGGGTTAGTGTTTTTTATTAGATTTCGACAAACAGTTCAGCCATAGTACTGAAAGCCAATGATTAGTGCTAAAAACAAGAAAAGTAAAGTATTTTAGGAAGGGGGTTATGAAACCCTAGAAATAGAAATTACAGTGTGAACCCCAACTTGTCAAAGAAACAAACAAACAAGTAAAATAAACAACCAAAACGACTAAATAGTACTCAGAAACGGTAGAAGAAACAGTTTTGAAGAAAAGATTAGAAACCCTAGTCTGGAAGAATCGAAAAATTAGAAATACCTGGAGAATAAGTAGAAGTAGAGTGGAAAACAAGAAAATCAAATTAAAAGTCATTAAAAAGTGTATAGACCAAAGAGAAAATTAGGGTTTTCAAACAGATTAGGGAAACGAAGAACCTGGCCGTGAAACTCGTATACAATATCGTAGAAGGCATCATCCTACAAAGATCACCGAAGAAACAGACCCCAAATAGAGCTTCAGTGACCGTCTTCCATGGCAGAAGCTTCTAGGCTTTAAGCTTGAGAGAAAACCATGACATAGGGATGCCATGGTTGCTGGGAATCGAGAGGAGTGAGGGATGAGTCAGCTGGTATAGCGATGAAGGTCAGGAGAGAACCAGAAGGTTCTAAGGAGATGAAGGGTTAGAGAGTGTCTGAGAGTGAAAGGGGATACAAGGGCGGCATATTGAGAGGAATGATTTCAGGGTAAAGGAGTCATATGTTTAATTAAGGTAAGATCAATCATGGACCGTTGATCAAAATGATCAACGTCCACGATTTTAATCGGGGGTCTGGGCGGGTTAGTCCAAATAGGTTTGGGTCGGGTTATTGGGTCGTTATTTGGGAGTGGATTTGAGTTAGAATGTGGCCAAAATTGAAAGCTAAAAGGGCTATAATTTAAATGTCAAAATTTCCCTTAATTTAATTTTGTAAAAATAACACATGATTTTATAAAAATCCAATAAAACAATTGGAATAATAAAAATACGTTTGGCGATTAATTGAAAATACCAGGAGTGATTTTTCACTTGAAATACTCATTTAATTGATAAATAGGCCAAAACTGCAAATTAATGCAATTTTAATTTAAACATACTTAATGACTTTGTAAAATCCTATAAAAATTACATTGAATTATATTTTTACGTAAATGAGAGAATAAAATAATTTATTTATTAAAATAATAATATTTGATACTAAATATTGGATTTTATAGTACAAAATAAGTTTTAAATTGGTTTTAAAATGCTTTAAAATAATAGAAAAATACCAACCCTTTTGTGGATGCTTACATATGCATTCACAAGCTATTTGGAAAGTATCTTGGGTACAAAAATACGTAGGGAAAAATTGGGTATCAACAGATAGGGCTAGATCTCATGCACTAGGCCCTAGAAGGTAAGAGTCATTCAGAAGAGGATAAAGACTACTCAGAGTCACCAGAAATCCTATGTGGACGTGCGTCGAAGAGAATTGAAGTTTCAGAAAGAAGATTGGGTATTCTTGAGGGTGTCTCCTATGAAAGGAGTCATACGCTTTGGGAAAAAGGGGAAATTAAGTCCTAGGTATGTCGGGCCTTATCAGATTACTCAAAGGATCGGCCAAGTTGCGTCTAGGTTGGAGTTTCCCCCTAAAATGTCCTTAGTACACCCGGTATTTCATGTGTCCATGTTGAGGAAAGTCATGAGTGATCCGTCTACAATCGTGCCAGTTGAAGACATCAAGGTTACAGAAAAGTTGTCATACGAGGAGATTCCGGTTGCTATTTTGGATAGACAAGTATCAAAGTTGCAAAACAAGGAGATTGCTTCAGTTAAAGTGTTGTGACGAAACCAACAAGTCGAGGAGGCCACGTGGGAGGAAGAAGAGGAGATGAAAAATAACATTACCCCATCTATTTGAATAGGTCTAGGAAGTATTGTGCGAATCTTGTCTCTAGGAGAACAAGTGTTGTGTCCCATTTGGTGTAAAAAACACCCCTTCTCTACCCCAAGTGCCTTACTATTGTAGTTTCTCCAAGTTGTGCCCAAAAAAATTGATGTGTTGTGATTATTTGAACAATGTGCAGCCCTTCTGGGTAGTGAGTTTTGTACTCTCATGGTAAGGTAATGTAAGGAGATAATGATTAATATTGCATGGAGGAATTGTACTGAAATGATTGACAGTATTGTACTCTTGTGATAAGTAAATGGCTTTGATAGTACAGATGATTAATGCTTAATTTAATTATATGTGGTGTGCCAAAGTGGTTGAAAGTGTATCGAGAGGTTGAATACGTATAAGTATGAGGATCGTGAATTTTATAACAGTTATGGGGGTAGCAAGAGTGTGCAATAGGGCTTGGAAATATATTTTGGGGGTTCTCTGGTAGGTGGTTATGTCCATATTACAAAGGAAACTCTGGCGAATTTTTTTTTTCTAACAAACTTGAAAGTTAATAAAGGTGTAGGAACTTGAATATCTGTTTTCAAACTCATTTGATTCCCAAGTCCTCATTCGAGGACGAATGATCTTAAGCGAGGGAGGATGTAAGGCCCCATTAAAATGAGTGCTCAAATGCTAGCAGCTCAAAAAGCCAAGTCTACCTAGGTGGGTCGGATTCTTTGTACTTTTTTGCACTTAAAATATTGGAGTCAAAGTTTTTCCAGAAAAGGTCCAATCTATGGTCCAGAATGCGGTAGCAGATCAGGTATGCGAACCGCATTCCTGCCGCAGAAAGTTCCAAAGAGCAGTCAAGTTTGGGTGTTTAAAATGTGGTCAGATTTGTGATCACACAATCAATATGCGGACCGCATAGTGACCACATATGATCCCTGAAGAATTTCAAAGGTCAGTTCTGCGGTGCATTATGCAACCGCAGAACAGGAATACGGACCGCATATCCACCATATTCCCAACCAGAGAAGGTCCGAAACTTGGACCCTTCTGCGGTTCATTCTGCAGACCGCACGTCCATTCTGTGATCGCAGACTTGCGTCGCAGATCGTGCTCGCCCAATTGTTTTCTAAAACTCTAAACCCGACCCCTCTTTTAATAAAACATCCCATCTCTCATTTTTAACAAAATTTTTGAACAAAATAAGAGAGAGGAAGAGAGATTTCTTCAGAGAGAAAGTTATTTCTTCATCAATTGATTATTAAAAATCATTGGAGCCCGGGGAATTTTGGTGCATTGTGTTCACTCTGGCTTTACAGGTAAAATCCCTAACCCATTTTCCCCAAATTTTTGAACATAAGCTTGGGAAGGGAACCTCATGCCCCAGATTCTAAAGCTCTTGATAAAACCTTCATGCATATCTTTAGAACCCTAAAATCTAGTGAAAAGGGAATTGGGTAGTAAGTATGAGTTCCAAATCTAAGGCCTAAAAGAGAGGTTGCCATTGTGTTCGAACAAGAAAGCATAATTGGTGTAGCAAAAAGGAAGGAAATCTCCCTTTAAGGTAGCTGTTGAAGCTCAAGGAAAAGATCATCTTCCTATCAGCAAATCAGGAAGTCTTCTGCAATTGTTGGAAATCATATCTACCCAGACACAACAAAAGATTCATTGCAAATCTCTGATGAAAACACGAAGATTTAGAAGGAAGTGTGGACTGGAGGATCCGCAATCAGAGTTCAATCATATCTCCAGCTTAAGGAGAAAATCTTGTACATGACCAAGCTTGGAAACATCAACAATCAAGGATCAATCAAGAAAAGTAACCTCTCACTCCTTATTCTTGGAAAGAATCAATTCATTCCAAGGATCAAATCTCTTGGGTTGTCAAGCCTCCACCATCCATCCAAGTATTTATACATCCTTGTAAACCCTAGATTTGACATACTTTGATGAAAACAAATAGCTCTCTTCAATTTAGTGCAAACAAGCATAGTAGTCCAGAAAGATTAATTGTGTAACAAGTCAGAGATAGAAAGAGGGTTCTCAATTGGTTAGGCATTGTATCAAACGAGTGATAGAAGACTCTGCGACAAATATCATATCTGTACTCAAAACAAAATCATTGATCTGAAGAGAAATCCCTTGCAACCCAAGGGGACTAGATTAGGATTCACATTGAATCCGAACCAGTAAAAAATTCTGGGAGTCTTTTTATTTTTGCACTTACTTCTGCATAATTATATTTGAATATCTTAACTTGAAGTATCTTTACATTCAGTCGACTAAAAAAGTTTTAAGTCCACTTATTTACCATTAAGTTTAAATTATTCACAATTCACCCCTCCCCCCTGTACCTTCAGTAAGGACTTTTCAAAACTAATGGGAAGTGAGTTTGAAATGAGCGTGATGGGTGAACTTAACTTCTTCTTAGGTTTGCAGATCAAACAAATTCCAAATGGAACTATCATCCATCAGTAGAAATATATAAAAGAACTAATCAAAAAGCTTGAAATGGAGGACTCTAAATAAATAGATACACCTATTGCAACTACCACTAAGTTAGATGTTGATGAACCTGGTTCATCAGTTGATCAGAAGTTGTATAGGGGTATGATTAGTTCACTTTTACATCATACTGCCATCAGACTTGACATTATTTTCAGTGCAGGGCCTTGTGCTTATTTTCAGGCAAATACAAAAGAGTCTCGCTTGACTGCTGTCAAGAAGATATTGAGATATCTAAAAGGCACCACTGATTTGTGTCTTTTGTATCCCAAAGGTAGTAATTTCAATTTAGTAGGGTATGTGAGCACGTTATTTTTGCCCTATATGAATTATTTCCAAAGTTTCAAAACAAAATAATTTCTTTTAATATTTACAATTTTGTGTATTTTTGTCGCATCTTATGTTAATTATTTGCATCGTGTCTGTACATTTTAATTCATATAAAAATACAAAAAAAATATATATTGCATTTAGGGTTTTAATTTTAAATATTAGGATAGTAAAAATTAACTATTTCATAAAATGGAAAATAAAAAAATATATGTTTAAGTTGCACTTTTAATTTTTTACCTCGATTTTGCGTGGAGTTTATTTTGAACTTGTTTGGTGATAATTATCATATGTGTTTAATTAGTTTTAGGGTTAATTGAAATTTAGGAATTAATTTTGATGTATTTTAGTTTTAAATCAACATTTAAAAGAAATTAAATAAAAGGAAGTTGAAAAAGTAGAAAGGGGGAAGAAATATAACGCCTCAAAGCTGCGCCGCACCACTGAAAATTTCCCCCATGTCATCGTTCTTCTTCCTCTTCAAAATAGAATAACTCTTCAGCCATGAAAGGAGCTTAATATAGAGAAGAAGCAGCTGTAGATCGACGTAGCTTCAGCCATAACACATCATCCTCACTGAAACGAAACCAACAGACTCGTTTTCCATGAAGCTTAAGCTTCTTCTTCTTCATTGATAACTCAAAAACCCTAGCGTTATTCTTCATTTCCTTAACCTAGAGAAGGATACCCTAAATTAAAACACACATCCTCCACCCTCAAAAACCAACGAAACTTCTTCTTCCTCCAAACAACCTAGAAAAAGCTAGGCAGCTTCTTCTTCCGCCTAGAACCATCGCCACTGTCAGCTTTCCAATGACCAACAAAGCTTCATGGCTTCCATCCTCTCCTCTCCTCCATGTGAAATGAGTTTCAGATGTGGTAGAGCGTTTGGTTAAATCCGTCGATCCTCCGTTGAATACGGCACACGCCACTATTATCATCTGTATTTTGCCACCGGAGATTATTCATTTTTGTCTAAAAACAACTCGTCCTTGTCCTTATCAAACCTGTTCAAGGTTCGTTGTGGTCGAATCTGAGGTGTCAAGGTTCTGTTTGTTGGATTTTCCATTCGAGTTTGCCGAAGGTCGTTGTTTGAGGCCACTCTCATTTGTTTGTCCAAGATGTTGGCCGTAGACATTTTCAGTTTCAAAATTAGCTATTGGTGTCCATTTCTTACCTTGAATTTAAAAACGAAATGTTCTGTGCATTGTTTCTTTGATAACATATGAGGGTTTGTTCCTAGTTTGAATTCGGTATTTATTTTCTATGGAAACTTGAATTGGCTGGTGTTGTATTTGGGTTTAATATCCTCACTAGGTTCAACTACAATTGCTTCCATGCAAGTTTTTGGTTTTGATTGTTCATTTGAATGAATATTGTGTTTGAAGTTATCTTCTGACTAGTCTACACAACTACTAAGCATCATTGTGTAAGCATAATATCACAGATTCATCATTATTTTGGTTTAAAAGTTTTTATATGTTAAAACCATCTCATAATTAGCTTGTTATCTAGTATATGATGGTTTATTCTCTGAAGATTAGCGATTCATACTCAAAAATGATATCTATAGTAATAGATTAATAAAATATGCTATCCAATCATTTAGTTGTTGTGCATGATAAAGTCGATTCATAAAAAAGTAGCCCGTGGCTATTTTCTTATAAATCAAAGATATGCCTTAAGAAATGAGAAGCGTGCCGTGCTGAACAAAAATATTAAATGCACGGCCATCATTTAGTTAATGTTTTATCTTTAGAAATTGAGATGCGCCATTTAGCAAATTCCCCATGACCCTCACAAAGTTGTAAATGCGTAGTATCTTAGGCGCGTCTTTTAAAAATATTACCTTCCTAAATTCGGGTGTGCATTTCATGAGACCCAAATCTAAATCATAAAATATTGAATAAAATATGTTTAGGATTGCGGGTGCATTTCATGTGGCACGATCCAAATACGTATTTTAAAGGACATTCAACATTCTTTAAAATTGAATAAAAGTGGTTAAAAGTTAAAATTTCCACATAGGTTCAAAATGTATTAAAATCAGGTAACTAAGCCAGATGTGAAAGTTGAGCGACCGTGCTTGAACCACGGAACCCAGGAATGCTTAACACCTTCTCCCGGGTTAACAGAATTCCTTACTCAAATTTCTGGTTCGCGGACTGTTAAACATAGTCATTCTTTTTCTCGATTCGAGATTAAATCAAATACTTGGGATACCATAGATCTCCAAAGTGGCGAATCCGAATTAAATAAATAAATTCCACTCCAATTGTCCTTTCATTGTAAAATTTCCTTAATACCCTTCCGGGGTGTATTGAAAAAAGAGGTCAGACAGCTCTAGCGACTCTACTGGGGACAACAACCCAGAACACCAGTTCACAGTTAAGTTAAATTGTTGTATTTGGCTTATCTGTTTTGTTACATATTTGGGCCTAACGTGCTAATTGTTGTTTTTACCGGTTTGATATTATGTGAATTGTATATTAATTGCTACAAAACTCATCTTCTCTCTCAGTCTTCTAAATCATGAAGAACGGTGCACTTCGTGTGACTTCTTATCTGTCCATATTTCAATCCCATTTTAGAACAAGGTTCGGATAAGTTGCTAAGTCGGCAGAGTTTCTCTATCCCCGGTACGCTGCCCCCCTCCCCCCGGGCTCGAGTTGTTCGCTCGGGTAAGCAAGGTCTAGAACAATAAACCCAGGGATTAAACCTAGTATAACAATGCCTCATGCCGGATCCCTAGCAGAAACGCTTGTTTGCATCATGTGCATTTGATTTAGGGGACTCAACACAGGGTTTGGGTCCATCTAGGACAGGTGACCTAAAATGAAAAGACCATGCTGATGCATCTTACGTGCTACTTGCGCATTTATTTGCTTCGGACTTGCATGCAAACCGGATTTTTGAATATTGGAAAAAATTGAGAAAAGAAAGAAAAATGGAGAAATAGCAGTGTAGAGAGTTAATTACTTATTTTAGAAAAACCAATATCCAAATAGTGCCGAAACTCTGCCGGATTTTTTAGAAAAACGAAAAAAGAAAAATGTTTTTATTTTACAAATAGTTTATTTTATTTCCCAATACAAAAGAAAACAAAACGAGTTTTATTTTCAAAATAGTTTGTTTTATTTGCCACGAAAAAAAAAAGAAAAATATAAAAAAAATTCTTGTTTTCATAAATAGTTTATTTGCCAATGAAAAAAAGAGTCTTGTTTTCAAAAATAGTTTGTTTTATTTGCCCGAACTACGCAAACCTGATTCTCGTCTCTCGGGGCGGGATACATAGGTAACCCACATAGGGTCCGGTCTTCCTAGTAAATCTTAGGTTCTTGGCTTTGTGGGGTCTTAGCCAAATTTTGCACATCTATCCACTTTTTGGCCAAATAAGTCATTTTCCAAAAATAGCCTCAATAATGCTTGCAGGCATCTGGCAGGAAATGTTATTGTCTCACATAGTATTGGTTTAAGTTTTCTCATACAGGTGCGGATCTACTTACCGGAGTTTAAGCATGACAGATACCCCATGGCCACTCATTCAGAAGTTGTTTAAGGAGATTTTTATGTCATCTTTTACTTATTAGTTTTGTATATTAATGTCGAGTTTTTTATTACTATTATATTTTTCATCTTAGAAAATGTGTTTTAACTCAAAATTCCCAAAAAAAAGAGATGTTGCATTTTATATTTCCATTATAAGTTTTCTTTAGAATACTTATCGTAGAAATGAAAAAACAAATTTGAGGTTATTTTTCCTTTAGGTTGTTAATATCTAGGACTTAAAATGAATTGTTTTATGTTTCCATTAAGTATAATAAGACCAAAATTAAAAACAAAAAGAGAATTTTCTTTTAGAACTTCATTAAAAACTTTCTTTAAGGTGTTAGTTTCAAAATCCAAAAAGATTTTCTTTTGAGGTGCTTCTATGGAAAATTGGTGAAAAATACAAAAAAATTATTGTCATTGGAACTTTAGGATTTTGTACATAGAAGAAAAATGACAACATACTCTATCTTTGGTTTATTTTCAGAGTTTCTCTTTTAGGCAATCAAAATTAAAATCCAAAAATATTTTATATGGTTTATGTTCGGAGCTTCTCTGTTAGGCAATCAAAAGTGAATTCCAAAAATATTTTCTATGGGTTATTCTTTAGATTTTCTTACCAAAAAAAGAGAATCCGCAAATATTTTTTTCTTCTCTGATAGAGTTTTGTTTTAAAAAGAAGAAAAAAATTAAACTCGTTAAGTTTGATTTTAGAATAGGTTATAGAGCATTCAGTCTAGAAAATTTAAAAATTACCTCTTTTAGTTTAATTTTCTCATTTGAGTAGTCACTAAGGTAAAAAGAAAAAAAACGAAAAAGAAGTAGAGAACGTCAGTTTGTTTCCTTTATTCCTAATATCCAAAAACTACACTTGGTCTGATTCATGCGGGGTCATAATATGTAGGCAATCTCCACATGATTCGACCGCAACCATATGAAAAAAAAGGAAGAAGATAAAAAGAGAAAATAAAAAGCGAAAAAATAAGAAAGAAAAGAGGAGAAAGACATGAGAGAAAAGAAAAACAAAAAGAGAAAAACAAGAAACCAAATGAAAGAAACAAATGGAAAAACAAGAAGGAATGAGAGAATAAGAACGAAAGAAAGCAAAGGAAAGAACGGGAAAAAAAGAGAGGAAGAAAGAAAAATAAAATAAAATAGAGAAGTTTGCAATTGGAAATAGAGGAAAAGCCGGGATGACGCAAGCACTCAAGCAAATGCATAATAGAAACCGTTAACTGCTTTAAGTGCATTCATTCCCAAAATGTGCGGTTATCAAATCTGTTAAAATCCTAACCTGACACGACCCCAGTTTACCCTCCATGAACATGTCGTGATGGCACCTAGTCCTTACGACTACGTAAGCCTAACAATGCAATATATATATATATATATATATATATATATATATATATATATATATATATATATATATATATATATATATATATATATATATATATAAATGAATTGCGGAAAACAAATAATTAAAAACCGAGTTAGCAAATGAATCAATGTTTAGAGTGCCGCATGGCACATAAAATAACAACTCTTGAAACTAAAAACAATTTCCCAAAATCCGGAATCTCACAAATCACAAGCTAAGGGATACATAAGAACCTCTGACTCAAGAATTTCTATGCAAAAGAGAAATAATAAAGAAACTATACTTATTACAGAAAGCTGGAAAGGGACTCATCAGTCTACAAACGTAGCAGATATACCTCGAAGTCATTACCGATACGCCTTCTTCCAAAGCTGACAGAACTTAATGGGAGGTACCTGAATCTGCACAACAAAAAGTGTGCAGAATAGTAGCATGAGCACACCACGGCGGTGGCCAGTTAGTGTCAAGACAAACCTCGATGGAGTAGCTGACGAGGAACAGTCAAGACATCTACTGGTCAAGAAACAGTGTAATAGAAATAATAGAGATGATATGTAAATATGTAAAGACTGCACGGATGACTAAAAATGCTACAAATCACAATCTGGAAACGGACAATAAGTAACAACGAGAATACAATAAATAATGATATAAAAATGATAGTAGAAATTATAATCCAAATCCTTAAGTCACAACACAGTAAGGACAAACAAGTCACTAACTCATTATTCTGCAATGATGCTTACATAAGGTCATTCCAACTCTTTCCACAATTCTACCACAAACTCTCAAACCAGCCACAAATCATGAAAACCCATCATCTGAGATCTAACACTTGGCATCTGGTGCCCCATCAATAACACGGTCATGCTGACAACTAACTGGTTAACTAGGGTCATTCTCACATATATAATGGGTAAACGAGGGCACATCCCCACCCTAGCCAAATCAGGAGAGATTCGCCTTTAATAGGAGGGTCCAACAACGTGTATGCTTGTGCAAGTGTATCTAATAAGAATCCTACCAACTAGTAAGCACAAGAAATGGAATGAATGCATTTAACGGGGATCTACCAGGAATCGAACCCACAATCACGGGCCTTCACCAATTCATTGCAATCAGTCCCTGACATAGCCCACCTTATTTCACCACGTGTGCAACCAATAATAATGTAGTAAGCACTGCCTTATTTTGCCACATGTGCATCACAATATTCCCACCTTATTCCACCACATGCGCAATCCACATATATGCATATAACATATCCCGCCTTATTACGCCGCATGTGCAAATACATCAATAGCAACAATAACACGGAAAAGACCTCGTGCAACTCTCCAACAACAACCGCACGACAGAGACCTCGTGCATCAGAGTACCAACAACCGCGCAATAAATGACAATATATATCTCTCTCTCTATATATATATATGTATATATATATATAGTAATCCACATATAAGCATATATATATATATATATATATATATATATATAGGAACAAAGCAAGGGAATCAACAATAGAAATAATAACGTCTCAGCAAGGGAATCAAAAACAGAAACAATAACGTCCTGGAAAGGGAATCAATAATAGAAACAATAACGTCTCGGCAAGGGAATCAAAAATACCTAATAAGGTCGCGGAACACCAAGGAAAAACATAATAACTTCAATGACTAGACAAGACATGATAAGTGCATAATAACTACACTAATACCACAACAGTTGAACATGTAATATATTTGCATGAAGTTACAGATGAACTTACAATCAAGGAGTAACCAAACAGTAAGGAAGTTAACATGAATCAAACACCAATTTAAAGAAATATCAACTAATTATAAGATATCTACCTTCTTTTCAATTAAGAAAAATTAATTACATAATATACAACATTTATGATTTCCAATTAAAGGCGAGTAGTTAGGACGGGTAATATGACTACAGATGGGTAACTGTTTTCAATTAAACAGGTAAAAGTCCATTAAACAACAAGAATAAATCAATATGGGGAAACAAATATCAAGTAAGACATGTAGAGGTGAAATTAATAACAGGAAACTCAATTTTATCAATACCATCTTCACACTCGATGATTTCACAAGTCTAAGAGCCTAAAAGGGACAATTTACCACAAATAATCCGATCACACACTTGTCACTTCACATACACAGACTACAATCAACAGAGAAAGACTCAAATCCTAAGGGGAGTCCCCCACACAAGGTTAGGCAAGATACTTACCTCTAACCGGCTAAAATCAACTAGCAACCACATTCTTTCCATGAGTTCTCTACTCCACATGGCCCAAATCTTTTCAACTAAATCACATATTGCAATTAATATCTCAAGCAACTGATTCTACAATTTAATTCAAAGCAAAAGCATGAAATTAGGTAAAATGACAAAAATGCCCCTCGGGCCAACTTCTCGGAACCGGATGAATTTAACAATTTCAGAACCCTCGTACTCTCGTGAGTCTAACCATATAAAAATATCTCAAATAGGAGGTCAAACACTCCTTCAAAACTCAATAATTCGGCCTATGAAGTTCTACCCATTTTTTACTCAAACACTCAAATTAAAGGATGAAATTAAGAGGAGGTTCATGGAAGTTGGTCTAAATCAAGTGACAAACACTAATCCAAGCTGCCCAGGGGAAAATCCCTTTAAAAAATCGCCATGAACCGAGCTCTAGATGTCAAAATGTGAATAAGTGGTGAAACCCTCGAATTATCCTATTCCGGAATAGAGATTTTCGCTTTTGCGATCCAAGTACCGCTTATGCGGTCCAGGGACCACTTTTGCGGTCCCGCTTTTTTGGAAAAACCACCGCTTTTGCGGATTCTTTAAGCTTCCCAATTTCCGCTTCTGCGGTACTTTCTTTGCAGAAGCGAGTCCGCTTCTGCGGAAATTCCTTTGCTCCTGCAGCTGCTGCCCAAAGATCCTCCATCGCTTGTGCAGCTGCCAAGTCACTTTTGCAGCTGCGTTGCTGCAGTTCCCAAGTCACAAAAGTGAAAATAACACTAGCCTAGCTGCAACTTTCTTCCAACTCCAAAAGCTTGTCCGTTGAGCATCCGCAACATACCCGAGGCCCCTGGACCTCGCCCAACAACACACACAAGTCATATAACCTAACACGGACTCGCTCGAAGTCCCAAATCACATAACACAACATCAAAACAACGAATCAAGCCAAAATCAAGCTTATGAACTTCTAAATCTCCAAATAAAGAATCTCATGCCAAAACCTATCAATTCAACTCGAAATGACGCCAAATTCGCAGACAAGTCCAAATTGACATAACAGAGTTGTTCCATCTCTCGAAATTGCATTCTGACCCCAATTTCCCAAAAGTAAACTGTGGGTCAAACTTCTTTATTTCCTAACTTCAACTTTCGCCGAAATGCCTCAATTTACTCTACGGACCTCTAAATCTAAATCCGGACGCGCGTCTAAGTCCAAAGTTACAATACAAAGCTGTTGAGATCATCCACGACCCACTCGGGGGTCGCTTACCCAAAAGTCTAGTTTCTGTCAAATGTTTTACCGTTCTAACTTCCAAAATAAGGTTTCTTCTCTAGAATGGACTCTAAACCATCCCAAAACTGAATTCTACCATGCACGCAAGTCGATACTGATGCCCCAAAGCTTCTCAAGAGCATATGTAGCTGAACGGGGCATAATTTCTCAAAACGACCGGCCGGGTCGGTACATCCTCCCTCTCTTAAAACCAACGTTCGTCCTTGAACGTGCTAAGATTCAGCTCGAAGTCTTCAAGTCACTAAGTGCGCACTTCCGACATACACCTGTGGGTAACCCTAGGTCACCCCAATCCATTTTGGAATGACGACACCATCAACTAAAATTTAACCCTTCTAGCAGTACCACTAAACCTTCAAACTAGATTTCCTCACTTCCATCAATTTCCAAAAGACCCAATTCCAAGTCCATATCTGGTATCAGGCTCAACCAGCTAATTCAACACAAGCCAACACACACAGGGTACATCCAGACAACATGACATGCCACACATAGTCCCACAATAATATTTCTAATAACAATAAATGCCTAAGATTAAATGTGTACCAGCCATAAGCGTCGTATTCAATATGAACTCTTTTCAAACCTCCACAACACTGGCGATGTTACAATAACCACAAAACCACATGACAAACACCCGATTAACCAAATCTCATCCAACACCAATGCATCCACACCCCACTAACTAAAACTCAAGGAGCGTAGAACGAAAATGAATGAATATGGGAAAGGAAAACACATAAGAGAACTAACAAACAAATTAAAGTAGCACAAAATTCTTCTAAAACATAAATCTACAAGACATCTAACAAGAAGGAATGAATGCATATAATGGACTCACAAAGATCTTATACTGATATAACTCTCGCCGTGGTACACATCCCGGCCTCAACATATCAAACAACCTGAAATAACGAGGGTCCCGCCCTCAACACTGGGTCAGAAGTAGGGTACACATCAAACCATCTAGAGACTCTCACTAGATCAATTCCGTCTACAATTTACAACATAGACTAGATTCCACATCGGTGGAGCATAAAAATCACAGCTCGTAACCAAGGATGCTCGGAAATCACATCAAGCCTACCAGAACAGACAACAGGAAAATACCACTAGCCTCATAACTCACGAGAACGGCTAGAACAGACAATAGACACAGCTATCACTCATATAACCTCCCCATAGGATAATCACATAGACAGAGTGCAAACCATGAAGCACTCCCATAAATGGAACAACGAACAATGAACTCAACCTGATAAGTAGAATTGTGATGAACTACAAATAGTGCCTTTCTATAACAAACCGAATCCGTACATGAGTGACATTAGCTGGCGCACCGGCCTCAAACCTACTATATGAAACACATCAACGAGCTGGGCCTCACCCTCTTGAGTGCCCTCTCCCTGTCTGAATACCTCATTGTGACACAAAGGTCTAAAGTTTGGGACAATCTCTCACCATGTGGCTAGTATCTCCACACACAAAGTACCCTCTCTGCTGATGAGGTGGTGGACACTGTGCTGTACAGGTCCTCCGAGACCCATGAACACCTGAGTCACCATGCAAAGGCTGAAGCGCAAACTAAACTGGCTGACCTGTAAAACCTCTGCCATGATGTACCCTGCCTCCAAAATAAGGACCAGTATATCTCACCGGCCTGCGAGGCCTCCTCGCCTCCTCAAGCTTTCTCTTCTGATCACGTCTGCTCTCTCTCTCAAGACCCTTCCTGCCCCTCTTTCTAGCATGAATACCCTCTATCCTCCTAGCAATGTTCACCACCAGTTGATACGAAATATCTATCTCTAACTCACGGGCCATACTGGACCTGATGCTGAGAATAAGCCCCTCAACGAACCGGCAAACCTTCTCGCGAACAGTAGAAACCAAGGCTGAGGCATGTCTAGCCAAACTGGTGTAACAGACAGCATACTCCGAGACGGTCATAGCACCCTGGCACAAATTCTCAAACTCTGCGCACCATGCATTTCTAAGGATTTAGGGAACAAACTCTATCAGGGACATATCTGAATACTGGGCCAAAGTTAGTGAATCTGCCTCCTCTAGGTTGTCTAACTCATAGGTGCGCCACCAATCATAGGCGTCCCCTCAAAGCATTAAAGTTGTGAAAGAAACCCCACTTGACTCAGATATACCCATAGTACGGAGAATGCGATAACACTCATTAATAAACCCCAAGGCATCGTCTAATGCTACTCCACTGAACACCGGAGGACCATACTTCTTGAACCTCTCTAGTCTCATCTACTCCTGCTCGGAAGCCGTTGTCATGCCCTCGGGCTGAACTGGTGTCGCAGGCGGTGCAGGAATAATCTTAGGGACATATTCAACATGCGCTCGCAGCTCGGGAGTGTGGGCAGCGGGAGTCTATGCTCCTCCCCCAGCCTGGGATGTGGCTGCAGCAAGGGGAAGCAATCCGGCTTGAGCCAAATTCATGTACAAACTCATGAACTGCGCCAAAGTCTCCTGAAAGGTTGGAGTAGCAGTAATTGTATGCATGTTAGATACCTGGACTCCGGCTGGATCTGCTGGGATAACCTCGGCGTCCGCTCGCACAGGTGCTCTCACTGCACCACGTGCACGTCCTCGAACTCTACCTCGACCCTGACCTCTGACGGCTGCAGCAGGGGGCGTGGGTACCTGATCACCTCGGGTAGTACATGTCCTAACCATCTGTGAGTAAGTAGAAGACAAGGGCTTAGGATTTTAAATGTCAAAAATCTCGCACGACAGGGAAATAAAATGAGTGGAATTTTCGTAACGGTTACATAGCCTCTCGCAGATAAGTATAGACGTCTCCGTACCGATCCACGAGACTCTAATAAAACGGCTTGTGATCTTTGACGTCTATGAACCTAGAGCTCTGATACAAACTTGTCACGACCCCAGTTCACCCTCAATGAACATGTCGTGATGGCACCTAGTCCCTACGACTAGGTAAGCCAAATAATGCGGAATATAAACTAAATTGCCGGAAAAAAAATTAAAAACCGAGTTAGCAAATGAATCAGTGTTTAGAGTGCCGCCTGGCACATACAATAACAACTCTCGAAACTAACAACAATTTCCCAAAACATGGAATCTCACAAATCACAAGATAAGGGATATATAAGAGGCTCTCAAGAATGTCTATGCAAAAGAGAAATACTGAAAAAACTATACTTATTACAGAAAGCTGGAAAGGGACTCCTCGGACTAAGAACGTAGCAGATATACCTCGAAGCCTACATTGATACGCCTCCTTCCAAGGCCGACATAACTGAATGGGGGGGTACCTGAATCTGAACAATAAAAAGTGCGCAGAAGAGTAGCATCAGCACACCACGGAAGTGCCATATAAGTATCAAGGCTAACCTCGATGGAGTAGTGACGAGGAACAGTCAAGACAACAACCGGTCAATAAACGGTGTAATAAAAATAATAGAGATGATATGTAAATATGTAAAGACTGCACAGATGGCTAAAATGCTAAAAAGCACAACAAGGCAATGGACAATAAGTAAAAACGAGAATACAATAACTGATGATATAAAAATGACCGTAGAAATTACAATCCCAATCCTGAATTCACAACAAAGCAAGGACAAACAAGTCACTAACTCATTATTCTAAAATAATGCTTACATAAGTTCTTTCCAACTCTTTCCACAATTCTGCCACAAACTCTCAGACCAGCCACAACTTATGAAAACACAGCATCTGAGATCTAACACTTGGCATCTGGTGCCCCATCAATAACACGGTCATGCTGACAACTAACTGGTCAACTAGGGTCACTCTCACATATATAATGGGTAAACGAAGGCATATCCCCACCCTAGCTAAATCAGGAGGGATTCATCTCCAATAGAGGGTCCAACTACGTGTATGATTGTGTAAGTGTATCTAACAAGAATCCTACCAACTAGTAAGCATAAGAAATGGAATGATCAGCACCCGATTTATTCACACCCGGGTAGAATCAATGAAAATATCAATTCAGAACACAAAGAGTTTAATGGGATCTCCCGGGAATCAAACCCGCAATCCCCACAGTAAACGAAATAGGAAAATGCCTCCACGGGCGTTCACAATTCATTCTAATCATCCCCTGACATAGCCCACCTTATTTCTCCATGTGTGCAAACAATAATAATATAGTAAGCACCGCCTTATTTCGCCACACGTGCATCACAATATTTCTACCTTATTATGCCACATGAGCAATCCACATATAAACATATAACATATCCCTGCTTATTACGCCTCATGTGCAAAAACATCAATAGCAATAATAACACGGCAAAGACCTCGTGAAACTCTCCAACAACAACCGCACGACAGAGACCTCGTGCATTACAGTACCAACAACCGCACAATTAATGACGATATATATATATATATATATATATATATATATATATATATATATACAGGAACAACACAAGGGAATCAACAATAGAAACAATAACGTCCCGTCAAGGGAATCAACAATACCTAATAAGGTCGCGGAACACCAAGGAAAAACACAATAACTGCAACGACAAGACAAGACATGATAAGTGTATAACAACTACAATGATACCACAACAGTTGAACATGTAATAGATTTGCACGAAGTTATACATGAACTTACAATCAAGGAGTAACCAAACAGTAAGGAAGTTAACATGAATCAAATAATCACAGTTTAAAGAAATATCAACTAATCATAAGATATCTACCTTCTTTCCCATTAAGACCAATTAATTACATGAGATACAACATTTATAATTTCTAATTAAAGGCGAGTAGTTAGGACGGGTAATATGACCATAGATATGTAATTGTCTTCAGTTAAACACGTAAATGTCCATTAAGCGGCAGGAATAAATAAGAAGGGGCAAACAAATATCAAGTAAGACATGTAGAGGTGAAACTAATAACAGGAAACTCAATTATATGAATATCATCTTCATACATGGTGATTTCACATGTCTAAGAGCCTAAAAGGGACAATTTACCACAAATAAATCCGAGCACGCGCTTGTCACCTTGTGTAAATGGACTAAAATCAACAGAGAAAGACTCAAATCCTAAGGGGAGTCCCCGACACAAGGTTAGGCAAGATACTTACCTCAAACTGGCTAAAAACAACTAGCAACCGCGTTCTTGCCACGAGTTCTCGACTCCAAATGGCCAAAATCTATTACGTTAAATCACACATTACAATTAACATCACAAGCAACTGATTCTATTATTTAATTCAAAGCTAATGCGCGAAATTAGGTAAAATAACAAAAATGCCCCTCGGGCCAACATCTAGGAACCGGATGAATTTAACATTTTCAGAACCCTCGTACTCTCACGAGTCTAACCATATAAAATATCTCAAATCAGAGGTCAAACAATCCTTCAATACCCAAAAATTTGGCCTATGAAGTCCTACCCATTTTTCATTTAAAAACTGAAATTAAAGGCTGAAATTAAGAGGAGATTCATGGAAGTTGGTCTAAATCGAGTGAGAAACACTTACCAAGTTACCCAGGTTAAACTCCTTTCAAAAATTGCCAAGAACCGAGCTCTAGAAGTCAAAATGTGAATAAATGGTGAAACCCTCGAATTATCCTATTTCTGAACAGAGATTTTCGCTTTTGCGGTTTCTTTTAGCTTCCCAAATTTTGCTTCAGCGGTACTTTCATCGCAGAAGCGAGTCCATTTCTGTTTAATTTCCTTCCCTCCTGCGGCTCCTGCCCAAAGGTCCTCTATCACCTATGCGGCTGCCAAGTCGCTTTTGCGGCTTCGCTTTTGCGGTTCCAAAGCCGCAGGAGCGAAAATACCAGTAGTTGGTCAACCTCCAAGAGCTTGTCCGTTGAGCAACTGCGACACACCCGAGGCCCTAGGGACTCACCCAACCACACACAAAAGTCATATAACCTAACACGGACTAGCTCGAAGCTCCAACTCACATAACACAACATTGAAACGACGAATCAAGCAAAAAATCAAGCTTATGAACTTCTAAATATCCAAATAATGAATCTCATGCAGAAACTTATTAATTCAACTCGGAATGATGCCAAAATTTGCACACAAGTCAAAAATGACGTAACGGAGTTGTTCCAACTCTCGGGATCGCATTTTGACCCCGATTTCCCAAAAGTCAACTGTGGGTCAAACTTCTTCATTTTCCAACTTCAACTTTCGCCGAAATACCTCAATTTACTCTACGGACCTCCAAATTTGAATCTGGACGCCCACCTAAGTCCAAAATAACCATACAAAGCTGTAGAGATCATCCACAACCCATTTCGGGGTCGTACCTTAAAGTCCAGTTCTTGTCAAATTTTCACCGTTCTAACTTTCAAAATAAGGTTTCTTCTCTAGAATTGACTCTAAACCATCAAAAAACTTAATTCCACCATGCACGCAAGTCGATACTCATGTTCCAAAGCTGCTTCAAATCTAATGCCACTAAACGGAGCTTAATTTCTCAAAATGACCGATCGTGTCGTTACATCCTAACCATTAACCAAGTTTTTGTTGATTTATTGAGTTTAGGAAGGTGGTTAGTTGATTGGCATCCTGGAAATCCATTCCTACAACACCCAGTCAAAAGACAAACTAAGCATGACAGGCCAGGAATCAGATACCAGTATTGTGGACCCACCAAAAGAGGTAGAGGTGGTGGATGTTAATGCAATGAAAGAAGAAATATATAAGTTGAAGCAGCAAATGGTTGAAATGCATCAAGCCTGGGCAAAAGGACATCCGGCGCAAATTTATCCCTCCAATCCAGCATATATGACACATTTGGCTCAGTGTCAGGAGCCTCTTATTGGGAATTCATCTCCAGCTTTCCCTTTATACCAAGAAAGATATGGCACTACCTCCTACCCTCCCCAACCTCCACCACCCAAACAAAGTCCTCCTCTGCCAATCACCCATGTCATTGTGGCGCCTCCATCTGCCACATTTCAAAGATCTTCCAGAGAGCCACTATTTCAGACTCGCGACAGCCAGTACTATTCTCCTGAACCTACCTTCAAATCTCCTGAGCCATGTTCCTACACTTGTCAAATTGAGCTTCCGGCGGAAACTGAAAAGCCTCTTAAGAACCTGGAGTAGGAAGAGATGATTCAAAAAGTAAAAAGCCTGGAGCAATCCTTCAGGAACATGTAGGAATTTTGTGGGCAAGTCGGTATGGCCTATTAAGATTTATCTCTGTTCCCAGATTTTTAGTTATCGGCAGGGTTCAAGATGCTTATGTTCAATATGTATGATGGGCATGGCGACTCAGTATCCCATTTGAGGGGATTTTGTAGTAAGAAGAGAGGGGCAGGTGGAAAAGATGAGTTATTGATGGTGTACTTCAGCCAGAGCCTGAGTGGATCTGCATTGGAATGGTATATATGACAGGACTGTGGTACGTGGTAGACCAGGGATAACTTGGCACAAGCACTCACCTGCCATTTCCAGTACAATATTAAAATCATTCCAGACTTATTTTGGTACCATTGGAGAAAAAGCTGGGGGAAAGCTTTAGGGAATATGGTTTCCGTTGGAGAGAGCAGGCCGTAACGGTCGACCCTCCAATGAAAGAGAGCAAGATGGTTGATTACTTTTTACGGGCATTGGAGACGACTTATTTTGGTTAGTTGGTAATAGCAATTGGAAAATCTTTTAATGAAAAATCAATTAGTGGGAAATTAGTGGTTCAGACGAGAGAGATAGACAACAAGCCAATTGTGGTAGCCGAGAAAAGGTCATCAAGCATTGTTGTAGTAAAACCAGAGCCAGCCAAAGTGGAGACACAAGGGGAGAAAAACAAACCCGTAATGGTCGTGAAGGGAGCTCGCATAGAGCATGTTATCATAAAGCCAGTAACTCAACTTTCAGTGATCAACAACAAAGCTATTCCTTGGAATTATGAACAAGTGGTGGTGACATATAAGGGGAAAGAAATCAAAGAAGAAGTTTGTGAGGCGCAGGGTCTGACTCGCTCGGGAAGGTGCTTTTCCTCCGAAGAGTTAAGAAAATCCAGGGTACCCAAAGACAACCTGGTACTGGTTAAGAAAGCCATGATGTGAGAGGAAGTAGAAGAATTCTTGAATTGAACAGTTAAGGAAGATACCACCCTATATCTCATTGCTTTCATTACTTATCCACTAAGATGAGCATCGCATGGCGCTGATGAAAATACTGAATGAGGCTCATTTCCCTGATAAGATCTCAGTGAATCATTTAAAAGAGATAGCAAATAGAATTTTTGAGGTGAATAGAGCGACCATCTTCGATGATGAGTTGCCCGTGGAGGGCACAGACCATAACAAGGCCCTTTATCTAATAGTAAAGTGCGAGGATTTTGTAGTGGGTCTAGTGCAAACATCTGTCCTTTTTCCATGCTGAACAAGCTGAAGGTCGATGACGATACAATTCATAAGAACAACATTTGTGTGCGGGGGTTCGACAGTGGGGGCAAAGATTCAATGGGGGATATTAGAATTGACGATCGGGCTAGTGGATTTTACTATGGAGTTTCAGGTACTAGATATGGTGGTCTCTTACAACCTTTTACTGGGACAACCATGGATGCACGCTGCCAAGGCGGTGCCTTCTACATTGCATCAATTGATCAAGTTCGAGTGGAACAGACAGTAGATTGTAGTGCCCTCCGAAGTCAATATATGCGCTTTATTTGATGCCATTGTGCCCTTCATAAAAGTTGACGACGACAAGGGACCATGGGTATATCAAGTCTTTGACATAGTCTTAGTGGAAAAGGTTCGAGTGGGGAAAAGCATCCCAGTTCCTTGAATAATAGCCGCAACTGTCATGGTATCCTCGGAGATGTTAAAGAACGGGTTCATACCGGGTAAAGGTTTGGGTGCTGCTCTTCAAGGCATTGTGCAGACAGTTTCTCTTCCAAACAATCTGGATACTTTTGGATTGGGTTTCAAGCCCACAGCTACAGATGTAAGACGGGCCCACAAAATAAAAAAGATTGCATCAGTCCTTCCCAAGCCAATACCGCTTCTGTCCAGATCTTTTGTCAGGCCAGGTATCAAAAAACAACTACTGTCAAAGGTTCCTCGGTCATTGATCGGTGTGGATAAAGATTTTGATAAGGTGTTTGAAAGGTTATTCACCGAGGTTTATATGGCTGAAGTCGGGAAAGGGTCAAGCAAGGCGGAGGTACAATTCGTCGGACCATGTGCAAAAGTCAACAACTCGGAAGCTACTCCTCTTCCTACTCGGAGGGAGTCTTGGTAGTGGGTTTTGATTTTCTTTTGTTGTCTAGATTATTCCAGAGTTTGTAATTTATATATTATGTTTTTATCTAGTTGGTTGTGTTAAAGCCATGTTATCTTTATTTTCAATGAAACGCAATTGTCTTTTTTTTCATTCCTAATTTTGTTTCTGTTTTCTTTTCTTCTCTGTACAATTCTTTTTATGTTGATACCAATGACATGACATGCATGAGGAATATTCGGCCCAGATTTAAAAGCCAATCTAACTCGGAAATAATAATACAAGAAATTAGGTGTGATGATGAGTTGGAATATGATGATGGCGAGGCCTATGAAGAAATAATTGAGGAATTAAGCAACTTCGAGAAAAAATCCAAACCTAACCTAAATGACACAGAATCATTTAATCTAGAGGGCCAAGATAATTTCCGTGAAACTAAATAAGTGTTCATCTGGAACTACAACTCTGGAGGAGATAATCAAAGCATTATTCGAATACAAGGATATCTTGGCATATTCGTATGATGATATGCAAGGTCTAAGCACTGATTTAGTGGTTCAAAAATTGCCCAATGACCCGACATTCCCTCTAGTCAAATAGAAGCTGAGAAAGTTCAAAACGGATGTGAGCGTAAAGATCAAAGAATAGGTCACCAAGAAGTTCGATGCGAAATTCATTCCGATCATGCGGTATCCTACCTGGTTAGCCAATGTTGTGCATGTGCAAAAGAAGGATGGCAAGACCAGGGTGTATGTTGATTATTGAGACCTTAACAAAGCAAGTTCCAAGGATAACTTCCCACTGCCAAACATCCATATATTGATTGATAATTGTTCCAAACATTAGATTGATTCTTTTAAGGATTGTTACGTGGGGTATCACTAGATTCTAATGTATGAGGAAGATGCATAAAAGACGGCATTCATCATTCCATGAGGGACATATTGCTATCGAGTTGTGCCATTCCATTTGAGAAATGTTGGGGCAACCTACATGAGGGCCATGAGAACCATATTCCATTATATGGTACACAGGGAAATCGAGGTGTATGTGGATGATGTGATCATGAAGTCTAGAAAGCAGTATGACCATGTCAGGGATCTGAGGAAGTTATTCCAAAGGCTTCGCATGTACAATCTGAAGCTCAATCCTGCAAAGTGCGATTTTGGGATGCCGTCTGGAAAGTTGTTGGTGTTCATAGTTCGCCGCTGAGGTATTGAGCTTGACCCGTCAAAGATCAAGGCTATTTAGGAATTTCCACTTCCAAGGAACAAGACTGAGGTGATGAGTTTGCTGCGGAGGTGGAATTATATCAGCGGGTTCATTGCTCAGCTCACGACAACTTGTGAGCCAATCTTCAAACTATTAAAGAAAGATGATACAGTCAAGTGGACAGGCGAATGTCAGCATGCTTTTGGTTAGATAAAGATGTATTTGTCGAATCCACCCGTGTTGGTTCCGCCAGAACCAGGGAGACCTTTTTTTCTATATATGATGGTTTTGGATAATTCATTTGGCTATGTACTGGGGCAAAATGATGTTACTAGCGGAAAGGAGCATGCTATCTATTATCTCAGGAAGAAGTTCATATCTTACGAGGTTAAGTATACTCATCTTGAGAGGAAATATTGCGCCTTAACTTGGGTTGCACAGAAGTTGATACATTATTTGTCATCTTATACTACTTACCTCATATCTCGCTTGGATACATTGAAATATATTTTTCAAAAGCCCATGCCCACAGGGAGGCTTGCAAAGTGGCAGATCTCACTTACAGAGTTTGACATTGTCTCTGTGACCCGGAGTGCGATGAAAGCATAGGCCTTGGATTATCATTTGGCTGAGAATCCAGTTGATGAAGATTATGAACCTTTGAAAACTTATTTCCCTAATGAAGATGTGATTCATATTGAGGGGTTGGAACAATTTGAGAAGCCGGGATGGAAACATTTCTTTGATGGGGTTGCCAACATGAAAGACGTAGGGATAGGAACGACATTTATTTCAGAAAATGGGCGGCACTACCCTGTTACGACTCAGCTTCATTTCTATTGTATTAACAATATGGCAGAATATGAGGCATGTATCTTGGGTCTGAGGTTAGTTGTAGATATGGTTTCCAGGAAGTCTTGGTCATGGGTAACTCAGACCTAGTGCTACACTGAATTCAAGGAGAATGGGAAACATGGGACTTGAAGCACATACTATACCGACATTGTTTGCATGATCATTGTCAAAGGTTTCGATCAATAGAGTTGAGGCACATTCCAAGGGTTCATAATGAGGTTGCCAATGCGTTGGCTACTTTAGCGTCAATGTTACATCATCTAGATAAGGCTTATGTGGACCCTTTGAAGATTCAAGTCCGCGATCAGCATGCATATTATAATATGATAGAAGAAGAAGTTGATGGGGAGCCATGGTTTTATGATATCAAAGAATACATCAGGATGGGGATATATCCAATATAGACCATAAAGGATCAGAAAAATCAATCCGATGGTTGGCAAACGGGTTTTTCTTTAGTGGAGGGGTGTTGTAGAAAAGGACTCCAGATTTCGGGCTGTTAAGATGCATTGATGCAAGGCAGGCCACAGCTACCATAACTGGGGTACATTCCGGAGTTTTTGGACTACATATGAGTGGGTACATTCTGGCAAAGAAGATTCTCCAAGCAGGTTATTATTGGATACTGTGGAGCAGGATTGCGTCAGTTTTGTGCGCAAGTGCCATCAGTGTCCGGTGCATGGAGATTTTATTCATTCTCCACCATTTGAATTGTATACAATGTCGGCACTATAGCCCTTTGTTGCTTGGGGCATGGATGTCATTGGGCCGATCGAGTCAGCATCATCAAAGGGACACAGGTTCATCCTGGTGGCTATTGATTATTTTACCAAGTGGGTAGAGGCTAAAATGTACTAGTCCGTAACATAGAAAGCTGTTGTGGATTTTGTGCATTCAAACATTATCTGTCAATTTAGGATACCAATGGTGATCATTACAGACAATAGAGCTAATACTATTAATCATTTAATGAAAGAGGAATGTGAGTAGTTCAAGATTTCCCATCGCAATTCTACCCCATATCGCCCTAAGGCAAACAGAGCAGCTGATGTGGCCAACAAGAATATGAAGAAGATACTACAAAAAATGGAGGAAGGTTCTAGACAATGGCATAAAAAGTTGCCTTTTGCATTATTGGGGTATCGCACCACTGTTCATACTTCAATAGGGGCGACTCCTTATTTTTTGGTGTATGGCATCGAAGCAGTGACACCCGCAGAAGTGGAAATCCGGTCCCTCTAAATTATCGCGGAGCAGTGAGATCGATGATGATGAGTTGGTGAAATGCCGCCTGGAACAGTTGAGTTTTATCGAGGAGAAAATACTGGCATCAATGTGTCATGGCCAGTTGTACCAACAAAGAATGGCAAGAGCATACAACAAGAAAGTGCATCCGAGGAAGTTTAAAGTGGGACATTTAGTGTTGAGACGTATCTTAAATCAGGCTGAAGCAAAAGGAAAGTTCACCCCAAAGTGGCAGGGGCCATTTATTATAACCACAGTTGTCTAATAGTGCGTTATATTTGACAGATGTGGAAGAAAAATGTGTAGAAATGGCAATCAATTCTGATGCGGTCAACAGATACTATGTATCATTTCTTTATTTAATTGTATTTATTTGTTTTTGGCATATTTTGAAGATTGAAATGACGAAGGCGTTTTATTCTACTATCTGAACACTTTATCCATTGTCACCCCTTTTGAGCCTTATTTATTTTCTTTCATACCCATCTTTCAGAATCAGTGGCACAATTTGGGAACTCAAGTGCGGAGGATAAGTTAGTGAAAAGAAAAAAAAGGAAGAAAAAGAAAAGAAAAGAAGAAGAAAAAAAGAAAAAAAAAGAGAATAAAAAACAAAAAAGAAAAGGAAAAATAAAAGAAGAAAAGAAAAACAAAAAGAAATAGAGGAGAAAGAAAAATCACAACAACAAAGTAATTCCTATGACACGAACTACGTTCGACCTGATTCCTTTAAGGATATGTAGGCAGCCTCATGGTTTAGTCACGTCAAAATAAAATCAAAAAGTCCCCAAATAGTAAAGTGGAGAAGAAATTGTGGTTGTTATGAAAAATCTGATTCTCAAAGTTGTAATTTTAAACCATTTGAATTGTTTTGAGCCTTTTTATACTCTTTCCTTCTAACCCCGTCCAAAAGCCCACGTTGCGGTCCAAAGATAGTTTTTCTGATCAGTCTTTGAGAAATGTTAAGTCGGGCAGGTAAAGGTAATTCTTGTCAGGGGCAACACTCTGATTCAAGCAGGAAAGATAAAAAATGAGAGACATTTATTGGTGAAAAACCTCACGGGCACCGTAAGGCGATGATAGCTAGAAGAAATAAAAATGAGAGAGTCTTATTGGTGAAAACCTTCACAGGAACAGTAAGGCGACGTGAGTTGAGAGAAATTGAAATGAGAGAGTCATATTGGTGAAAACCCTCATGGGTACCTTGAGGCGAAAGTGAGTTAAGAAGTAAAAAACGAGAAAGAGTTATTGGTGGAAAATTGTGCTAAGACACCACAAGATGAACAAGGTCAAGGTTTGGGAAATGTAATCAAGTTATAGAAGTTCTAAGGCGACGAGGTATGGCAATTAGAAGTTGATTGGTCGGAATATTGGGCCGATTAGTCCGAAATGCATGTCATAACCATTGGTACCAGCTTTTCTTGTCAGATAAGTTTCTTTCCCTTCTTTTTTTTGCAGTCATCCAGTTTTGGATTCTTCTTATTTTTAACTCATAAAATCATTGCATTTCATTTTCTTTTGGGGTTTATCTATCTAAGATGTTTCAATGTTAGTTTTCTTCAAAGCAAGTGGAAAAGGATTTTAAAGCTCACTACCGACTTCCAAAATTGTAAATCACAACATGGTCAGAGCATGTCAAAGACAGCATGATGTAGGGTGGAATACAGGGAATCACCAGAAGTTTCATCGGTAGAATGATTGGGTAATGTCGTGGGAAATGCAAAGGTTCAGATAAAGGGGACATAGGTGTGAAACAATATTATGGGTATAGAACTCGTGGGTTGTCAAAGTTCAGCGGGTAAGAAAGTCAGTTAGTAAGTCAAGTGGTTCAAGGTTAGTTCCGGGAAGCCAGTCAAAATAAATTAATGTACTGGAAGGATTTTCAACAAGAAAGCTATCAAGTGACCACCATTTTAAACTGACAAATTTTCTTTATGTGAAATAGGGGCAGAAAATTCATTTGTTTCGAAGAAACCCTCCGTAGGGGAAAGAGCAAGCACTAAAACAGGTTTGACGGTAAGTTTTAGGAATTTCCAGGAAAGGTGGTTTAGTTTAAAATTCAAAAAAATCACGAGTAGCATAATTTAGCATAAATACACCTCAAGGGAATTATGTTGATTTCAAAGTTTACATGTTTAAGATATGATTCAATTAGGAGTTGTCAAGACCTTCCTGGATAATAGAAGGTAGCTTAATACCCTCTTACATAATAAGATTTATAGGAAGTCATACCTTTAAAAGATATAGCTTAGATTCAAAATTTTTGTTTAGTTAAGAGTTGTTGGGACCTCTCTAGATAATGGGACCTTGCTTTTAAATTCTTATTAATATTTGGTAATATGATTCAGGTTAGCACTCACACATGTACCCAGCTTCCAAACTGGGGTAGAAAATTTTCTTTGTTTTGTCAATTTTTTTGAAGTCAGGAGCCCGCCTGGAGAACAGTGGCATACAATGCAAGTTTGAGCAGTCAAGAGGCCGCCCGTATAATAGAGGCATATATTTTAAATTTTTTGAAGTCGGGAGGCCGCCCGTATAATAGAGGCATATATTTTCAAGTTTTTAAGTTGGGAACCTGCCCGTAGGTGTACATTTTCAAGTTTTGAAGTCGGGAGCCCGCCCGTATAGCAGAGGCATATATTTTAAAGTTTTGAAGTCGGGAGCCCGCCCGTATAGCATAGCCATATATTTTCAAGTTTTGAAGTTAGGAGACCGCCCGTATAATAGAGGCATATAGTTTTAATTTTTGAAGTCGAGATCCCGCCTGTATAACAGAGGCATATATTTTCAAGTTTTGAAGTCGAGAGCCCTCCTGTATAATAGAGGCATATATTTTCAAGATTTGAACTCGGGAGCCCGCTCGTATAACATAGGCATATATTTTCAAGCTTTGAAGTCGGGAGCCCGCCCGTATAGCATAGGCATAGATTTTCATGTTTTGAAGTCAGGAGCACGCTCGTATAACAAAGGCATACATTTTCAAGTTTTGAAGTCAGGAGCCCGCCCGTATAACAGAGGCATACATTTCAAGGTTTGAAGTCGGGAGCCCACCCGTATAACAGAGGCATACATTACATGTTTTGAAGTTGGGAGACTGCCCATATAACAGAGGCATATATTTTCAATTTTTGAAGTTGGGAGTCAGCCCATATAATAGAGGAATATATTTTAATGTTTTGAAGTTGGGAGCCCGCAGCTCCCAGCTCCCCTCTCCCCCTCCCCCGGTGATCCCTCCACCTCCGGTGACCCCCCCCCCCTCTCCAGCGACAGGGTAACACCATTGGTATCCCCGTCGAGCCGCCGGTAGCTACAGGTAAGTACCCCCTCTCTCTCTCTTCGGAACCGTCAACAGTGGTCTCTCACGGTGGTCTTTCTTCGACACCTCCTACACCACCGAGACATACACCGTCAGGCGCACAACCCCTGCGAGTCTTGTCGCCGGAGGCCGCCTTACGCGCCGCCTACGACCGCCCACGCGCCGCCACCAAAGCCCACGCGCCGCGCGCGTGAGCACTGTTCCGGGAATTTTTTCGGATGGCTCCTTTTGGACAGTATTTCCCCCCCTCAATTCCGACCAACTCGGTACTTCCGGAATATTCACCTGCTCACTTTCATTGTTTCTCGTGTTGTTTGCTTTTTATTTTCATTTTCTCTATTTTCCTTTTGCTTGTGTTTTCATTCCCTCTGTTTTTTAATTTGTTTGTATATGAATTTTCTTTTTTGCTGTTGTTTCTCTTATTTGTTCTTCCTATTTTCCGCATGTGTTTCTTAAAATTGTAAATTTCGGTGGCTTTGATTTTTGTTTCCGCCGGAAATTCTTCTGGAAACCCTTGCACTTTTCCTTGTTATTCTCCCCTCTGCTTTTGTGGGTGTATTGTGTTTTCTTGGACAGGTACCTGTTCCACCGGCGAGGACCTCCGACAACTATAGTTCAAACTCTCGTTCAGACTCGCGGCAGGACGCAATAGAGACGCACATTTTGCTAAGATTCAGGAAAACTCAGGCGCAGCAAAGCACACTTCCAGGTTTTTCCTCCGGGAGTTGGTACCTCCCGCTCTCTTGCTTATTTTGTGTACCTTTTTACGTATTTTATCTAGCATTCGGAGTGTGTTCTACTCTATTGTTAACTAGTTTGATACATTTGCGTTTTCCGCTATAGTGCGGGTGTGTGCCACTGTACCCCATATCGGTTGGTGGGAGAGTGGCCGCGGTGGGGGATGATAGCATAAGGTCATGTCCTCAGGGGGTGGGGGTGGTAGCGGGGGTGAGTAGGGGAGCAGGGGTGGCACTACGGGCAGGGCGGGAGGTAAGGGTGGGAAGAGGGCGGCGGACACCCATAGATTGAGGATTGGGTCTTGGAACATAGGTACTCTGACGGGTAAGTCCATTGAGTTGGCGAAGGTTCTTCAGCAGAGAAGGGTTAACATAGCGTGCGTCCAGGAGACTAGGTGGAAAGGGTCAAAGGCGCGGGACGCTGATGGGTTTAAGCTGTGGTACTCTGGGCTCGAGAGGGGTAAGAATGGGGTGGGCATCTTGGTTGATAGGGACCTAAGGGAGTCCGTGGTCGAGGTTAGGCGAGTGAATGATAGGTTAATATCTATTAAGCTGGTTATTGAGGGTGGAGTCCTCAACGTCGTTAGCGCTTACGCGTCGCACGCAGGCTTAGACGAGGAGGCTAAAAGGCGCTTTTGGGAGGACTTGGATGATCTAGTGGGGAGTATTCCCCAGGCTGAGAAGTTAGTTATTGGAGGGGACTTTAATGGTCATATTGGGGCTGAGGCTGGTGGATATGATGAGGTGCACGGGGGCTTTGGCTTTGGTGCCAGGAACGAAGGAGGCACTTCGCTGCTTGATTTCGCCAGGGCTTCCGAGCTCTTGATTGCGAACTTGACATTCCGGAAGAAGGAGGAGCATTTGGTCACCCGGCGAGGACTCAGATTGACTACATCCTCATCCGAAGGAGCGATAGGGGCTTGTGCAAGGACTGCAAGGTTATTCCAGGAGAGTCTCTTTCAACTCTTCATAGACTGCTAGTGATGGATGTCGATCTCTGGGTGAAGAAGAAGCGGAGGGGCGCCCAGGGTCAACCGCGGATTAGATGGGGCGCTTTGTCTAAGGAGAAAGCACAGGAGTTGGAAAGGAGGTTAGTGGAGGTTGGAGCTTGGAGAAGTTACGGGGAAGCGGACGCTATGTGGACAGTGACGGCGAACTTGGTTACGGGGGCAGCACGGGACGTGCTTGGGGTAGCCAAGGGATATTCAGGCAGACATCAGGGTGATTGGTGGTGGAACAAGGTAGTCAAAGGAAAAGTGGAGGTGAAGAAGGCGGCGTTCGCTAGGTTGGCAGGGAGCACAAGCGAGGAGGAGCGGAGAGCGAACAGGTTGGTTTACAGGGAGGCGAGAAGAGAAGCTAAGATGGCAGTCACGGAAGCTAAAAACGCGGCGTTCGGTCGCATGTATGAGGAACTAGGGGAGAGAGGTGGGGATAAGAAGTTATTCCGGTTGGCTAAAGTAAGGGAGAGGAAGGCTCGTGATCTAGACCGAGTTAGGTGTATCAAGGACGAGGATGGTAGAGTTATGATGGGGGAATTGCAAGTCAAACAGGGGGTTGCAGGTGTACTTTCGGGACCTTCTTAACGAGGAGCGGGATCGGAGCATAGAGCTAAGGGAGTTGGGGCATTCAGAGCGCCATAGAGAACTTGGGTACTGCAGGCGCATTAGGGTAGAGGAGGTCCTAGGGGCGTTGCGTAGGATGAGTAGGGGTCGAGCGATCGGGCCTGACGAGATCCCGGTGGAGTTCTGGAAGTGCATGGGTAAAGCTAGAGGGGAGTGGCTCACTAGGCTGTTCAATGCGATTTTCAGGACTAAAAGGATGCCGGATGAGTGGAGGTGGAGTACAGTGGTGCCCCTGCACAAGAACAAAGGGGACATCCAGTGCTGCAACAATTACAGGGGCATCAAATTAATAAGCCACACGATGAAGGTTTGGGAGAGGGTGATTGAGGCGCGGGTAAGGGAGGCGACGACTATATCTGGGAACCAGTTCGGTTTCATGCCGGGACGCTCCACCACAGAGGCTATTCACCTAGTCAGGCGGATGGCGGAACAATTCAGGGATAAGAAGAAGGACCTTCATATGGAGGTGCTTGGAGGCGAAGAGTGTGCCAGAAGCCAATATCAGGGTAATCAAGGACATGTATAATGGAGCTAAGACTAGGGTTTGGACGGTGGGGGGCGAATCAGACCATTTTCCTGTGGTAATGGGGCTCCATCAAGGATCGGCGCTGAGCCCCCTGTTGTTCGCCTTAGTGATGGATGCTCTAACCCGACATATCCAAGGGGATGTGCCTTGGTGTATGCTCTTTGCTGATGATATAATATTGATAGACGAGACGAGGGCCGGTGTTAGTGGAAGGTTAGAGATATGGAGACAGACCCTTGAGTCTAAGGGTTTCAAAATAAGCAGAGCTAAGACAGAATATCTGGAGTGCAAGTTTGGCGACGAGCCAAGTGGGGTAGGCAGGGAAGTGATGCTTGGTTCTCAGGCCATCGCCAAGAGGGACAGTGTGAGATATCTTGGGTCTGTGATCCAGGGGGACGGAGAGATTGACGGGGACGTCACCCATCGGATAGGAGCGGGGTGGTCTAAGTAGAGGCTCGCTTGAGGGGTCCTGTGTGACAAGAAAATTCCACACAAACTCAAGGGGAAATTCTACAGAGCCGTGGTTAGACCTGCGATGTTGTATGGGGCGGAGTGCTGGCCCGTGAAGAACTCGCATGTTCAGCGAATGAAGGTTGCGGAGATGAGGATGCTTAGGTGGATGTGTGGGCACACCAGGCTGGATAAGATCAAGAATGAAGTTATTCGTCAGAAGGTAGGGGTGGCCCCGGTGGACGAGAAGATGCGGGAAGCGAGGCTGAGGTGGTTCGGGCATGTTCGGAGGAGGGGCCCCGATGCCCCTGTGAGGAGCTACGAGCGGCTGGAGATAGTTGGTGGTCGGCGAGGGAGAGGGAGGCCTAAGAAGCATTGGGGAGAGGTGATTAGGCAGGACATGACCAGAATGCAGGTTACCGAGGACATGACCCTTGAGAGGGGAGTCTGGAGGTCTAGAATCAAGATTGTAGGCTAGGGGCTCATAGGTGATTAGTGTTTTAGTATGGTAGTTACTGCTTGTTATTATTGCATGCGACTGTATTTATGTTGCTTATGCTTTCATAATTATTTACGTTACTTTTGCGGGAGCACTTATGCTTTATTATTTTGTTTTGTCTCGCTTGTGTCTCTAATTTTACCTTTGTTTTCTTAATGCAGCTTTCCCTTTTTTATCCTATACGCCGAGGGTCGATTGGAAACAGCCTCTCTGCCCTTTCGGGCAGGGGTAAGGCTCGTCTACGTATTACCCTCCCCAGACCCCACCTGGTGGAAATATACTAGGTAGTTGTTGTTGTTGTTGTTGTTGTTGAAGTTGGGAGCCCGCCCGTATAGCAGAGGCATATATTTTCAAGTTTTGAAGTCGGGAGCCCGCCCGTATAGCAGAGGCATATATTTTCAAGTTTTGATGTCAGGAGACCGCCCGTATAATAGAGGCATATAGTTTTAAGTTTTGAAGTCGAGATCCCGCCTGTATAACAGAGGCATATATTTTGAAGTTTTGAAGTCGAGAGTCCTCCTGTATAACAGAGGCATATATTTTCAAGTTTTGTACTTGGGAGCCCGCTCGTATAACATAGGCATATATTTTCAAGCTTTGAAGTTGGGAGCCCGCCCGTATAGTAGAAGCCCGCCCGTATAACAGAGGCATTTATTTTCATGTTTTGAAGTCAGGAGCACGCTCGTATAACAAAGGCATACATTTTCAAGTTTTGAAGACGGGAGCCCGCCCATATAACAGAGGCATACATTTCAAGGTTTGATGTAGGGAGCCCACCCGTATAACAGAGGCATACATTTGAAGCTGGGAGACTGCCCATATAACGGAGGCATATATTTTCAAGTTTTGAAGTCGGGAGTCAGCCCATATAATTGAGGAATATATTTTAACGTTTTGAAGTCGGCAGCCCACCTGTATAACAGAGGCATGTATTTTCAAGTTTTGAAGTTGGAAGCCCGCCCGTATAAGTGAGGCATGTATTTTCAAGTTTTGAAGTCGGGAACCCGACCGTATAACATAGGCATATATTTTCAAGTTTTTAAGTAGGGAGCCCACCCGTATAACAGAGGCATACATTTTCAAGTTTTAAATTCGGGAGCCCGCCCATATAACCGAGGCATACATTTTCAAGTTTTGAAGTCGGGAGCCCCCACCCCCCCCCCCCCCGTATAGAAAATGCATGCATTTTCATGTTTTACAGTCAGGAGCCCGCCCATATAATAGAGGCATATACATTTCAAGTTTGAAGTTGGTAGCCCGTCCGTATAACAGAGGCATACATTTTCAAGTTTTGAAGTCGGGAGCTTGCCCGTATAACAAAGGCATGAATTTTCAAGTTTTGAAGTCGGGAACCCGCTCGTATAACAGAGGAATACATTCAAGTTCAGCAGTAATGCACCCAACTGAAGAAGGCAAAAAAATATCAGTTTACAATTCAAAGCGGCAACAATGGATTTCACCGAGAGGATGCACGACAACAAGGCAATAGGAAATATATGAGCAAGGTTGAAGATGTAGATAGGATTTCTGTAATTCATAGATCATTTCTAGTCTAGCTTCTTTTATTTTGGCGATGTAATAAGGGGGTTCAATAAGCAGTAGCGGTAGCAGCATCAACAGTGAAATCACAACTTTATGGTAATTCCAGCTACCAGACATTCCCAAACTATACTGATCTGGTTCCTTTTTAGCCAAGGATACGTAGGCAACCTCCAAAGCAGGGTGCGGTCAAATCTTCCAAAAATGCTTCACACGCAGTATTCAATCGGACAAAAATCGCTCGTATCCGCTCACTTATCTTTGCACAAAAAGTTTTCGTATTTTCGAGCAAAGAGGGGCAGCTGTGAGCACATAATTTTTGCCCTATTTGAATTATTCTCATAGTTTCAAACCAAAATAATTTCTTTTAGTATTTACTATTTTGTGGATATTTGTTACATCTTATGTTAATTATTTGCATCTTGTCTGTACATTTTAATTCATATAAAAATACGAAAAAATATTTATTGCATTTAGGGTTTTACTTTTACATTTTAATATTAAGTAGAAATTAACTATTTCATAAAATGAGAAATAAAAAAATATATGTTTAAGTTGCATTTTTTATTTTTGACATCGATTTTGAGTGGAGTTACAATTTTGTGGATATTTGTTACATCTTATGTTAATTATTTGCATTTTGTTTGTACATTTTAATTCATATAAAAATACGAAAAAATATTTATTGCATTTAGGGTTTTACTTTTTCATTTTAATATTAAGTAGAAATTAATTATTTCATAAAATGGAAAATAAAAAAATATATGTTTAAGTTGCATTTTTTATTTTTGACCTCGATTTTGAGTGGTGTTACTTTTAATCTTGTTTGGTGTTAATTGTCATATGTTCTTAAACATTTTTAGGGAGAATTTAATTTTAGAAATTAATTTAGATGTATTTTATTTTTAAATCAACAATTAAAAGAAATTAGAAAAAAGGAAGTTTGAAAAAGGAGAAAGGGGGAAGAAGTATGGCGCCTGAAAGCTGCACCGCAACAGTGAAAATTTCCCCCACATCGTCGTTGTTCTTCTTCTTCAAAAGATAAGAACTCTTCAACCATGAAAGGACCTTAATATAGAGAAGAAGCAGCCATAGATCCACACAGCTTCAGCCATAACACACCATGAGCTTCTTCCTCACGGAAACGAAACCAATAGACTCGTTTTCCATGAAGCTTAAGCTTCTTCTTCTTCACTGACAACTCGAAAACCCTAGCGTTCTTCTTCATCTCCTTAACCTAGAGAAGGATGCCCTAAACAAAAACACACAGCCTCAACCCTCACAAAACCAACAAAGCTTGTTATTCCTTTAAAGAACCTAGAAAAAGCTAGGCAGCTTCTTTTTCTTCCAGGAACCATCGCCGTTGTTAGCTTGCCAATGACCAACGAAGCTTTATGGTTTCCGTCCTCACCTCTCCTCTATGTGAAACGAGTTTCAGATTTGGTCGAGCGTTTGGTTAATCCGGCGACCCTCCATTGAATCTACCACACGCCACTACTATCATCTGGATTCTATCACCGGAGAACCTTCATTTTTGTCTAAAAATAGCCCGTCCTTGTCCTTATCAAACCTGTTCGAGGTTTGTTGCGGGCGAATCTGAGGTGTCGAGGTTCTGTTAGTTGGATTTGTCGTTCGAGTTTGTTGGAGGTCGTTTTCCAAGGTTCTTGCTCATTTGTTCGTCCAAGATGTTGGCCGTAGACATTTCCAGGTTCAAACTAGCCATTAGTGTCCATTTCTTACCTTGAATTTAAAAACGAAATGTTCTGTGTGTTGTTTCTTTGATAACTTATGAGGGTTTGTGCCTAGTTTGATTTGTTGTGTATAGTTTGCATTCAGTATTTATTTGCTATGGAAACTTGAATTGTTTGGTGTAGTATTTGTGTTTAATATCCTCACTAGGCTCAACAGTAATTGCTTCCATGCAAGTTTCTGGTTTTGATTGTTTATTTGAATGAATATTGTGTTTGAAGTTATCTTCTGACTAGTTTACACAGCTACTCAACATCATTGTGTAGGTATAATATCACAGATTCATAGTTTTTATATGTTTAAACCATCTCATAATTAGTTTATTGTCCAGTATATAAATTTTTATTCTCTTATAATTAGCGATTCATTCTCAAAAAATTATATCTATAGTAATAGATTAATAAAACATGCTGCCTAATCATTTAGTTGTTGTGAATGATAGAGCCGATTCATAAAAGTAGCTCCGTGGCTATTTTCTTATAAATCAAAGATCTGCCCGAAGGAACGAGAGGCGTGTCATGCCGAACAAAAATTTTAAATGCACGGCCCTCATTCAGTTAATGTTCCGTCTTGGAAATTGAGATGTGCCATTTAGCGAATTCCACATGGCCCTCACAAAGTTGTAAATGCGTAGTTGCTTAGGCACCTCTTTTAAAAATATTACCTTCCTAAATTCGGGTGCACATTTCATGTGATCCAAATCCAAATCTTATAACGTTGAATAAAATATATTTAGGATTGCGGGTGTATTTCATGTGGCGCGATCCAAATACATGTTTTAAATGATGTTCGACATTCTTTAAAATTTAATAAAGCGTTAAAAGTTAAAATTTAGACATAGGTTCATAATGTATTAAAATCAGTTAACTAAGCAGATGTGACAGTTGAGCGAATGTGCTAGAACCATGGAACCCGGGAATGCTTAACACCTTCTCCCAGGTTAACAAATTTCTTACTCAGATTTTTGGTTCGCGGACCATTAAATAGAGTCATTCTTTTCATCCATTCGGGATTAAATCAGTGACATGGGACACCATAAATCTCCCAAATGGCGACTCTAAATTAAATAAACAAATCTCTTTTTGATTGTCCTTTTGTTGGAAAAACTCCTTAATACCCTTTAGGGGTATAGTGAAAAAGGAGGTGTGACTGGGTATGTTGATGCTGATTATGCAGGTTTCATACCGGGTAGGAAGAGAATCTCAGGTATGGCACACTTCCTTGGTTCATGTCTTGTGTCATAGGCTACCAAAAAGCAAAATTCAGTAGCTCTATCTATTACTGAAGCTGAATATGTTGTTGTTGCTTCTTGTTGTGCTCAATTGCGATGGATCAAACAACAGCTGGTATATTTTTTAATTGAAGGGGGATGTATACCAATATTCTCTGATAACACTAGTGCTATAAGTATGACAAAGAACCATGTGCATCATAAAAGGACTACGCACATAGAAATGATGTGCTATAAGTATGACACCACTTCTTAAGAGATAACTTTTAGAAATGATAGATTTCAACAGAATTTGTGCTACTGATAAACAAATGGCTGACATCTGCACTAAAACACTGAGTAGGGAAAACTTTGAGAGGAACATGTTGGATTAGGGATGATTAAGATCACCTAAAAGGTCCAGTTCATAATGCTGAATGAAAAAAATTTTGTTAGAAGTTCTACTTTGTGCAAATATCTAGACTAATTCTTACTCAGTCTCGTACTTTAACTAGTATACTCCTGTGACATGTATTTATAGTGACTCACTAATCTCTTACAAAGTTTTTTCTATTCTAACATTTGAGGCATAAACAAGAGAAGTGCTACTTGAAGAACTTGGTTCATCAATATATGCTCATGAGAAAGTTCATGTATGTTACTGTACTTTTCACAATTTGAAAGAATAATTTTTCAATCATGAGCAAAAGTCATATTTTCACCGAACTCCCAGAAATTATATCCTTTGAGCATTGAACTAGTTTAATTCTTTTAGAACTCTAAGGAAAACGGGATTTTTGCGTAAACTCTTGCGCGTCCTATTAATCACTAAGAGACAGAAATTCTAAAGTGATTAGACTCCTGATTGACTACTACAAAAAGTTGTTGTTACTACATTTAATCATAATCATCTTTAAATACACTCCACATCCTTTTTTTTAGTCCACAACTGTCATTGATCTCCCTCAAAAATTCTAATCATCCGCTTCCTCTCCAAAATTCCCAAAATTCTCCAGAAACACTTCACCACTCAAGATAATCCAGGCACTCCCCCACCAGTATCTCGTAATACGTCATTGTCCACACCTCTTGTTGAAACCCCAAAACCTAGGCTTCGCCGGTAGAAAATATTGGCCAGAAAAACAGTAGCCTCTAGTTCTCTATGAAAAGCAATGAATGAAAAATTGAAGGCTAGCCAAAAGAAAGTGAGTCCAGCTAAAGAATCTGACTCAAGCTCTGAGTCTGACGCATTCATCTATGCCATCGAAGGAGAAGAACATGGGTCTTCTGACACGGACAAAAACCAAAAAACCCCTGGTGAGGTAAATACTTGTCTTGTATTCTTTGATATGGTAGAAAAGGTAGATAATAGGTTTGTGTTGGTTGGTTCTATGAAGGATGTAAAGGGGGATGAGTCTAGTAAGAGGGGAATGAAAAATAAAGACAAAGTTCTTGCAATTTGTGGAGGGATAGAGGAGAGTGGCAGGAATTCAGGGGGAATTAACTCCGGGGAGGCTACTGAAGGTCTTGTAAATTTGAGTGAATAATGAAATGAACCTGGTTCATCTGTTGAAAAAACCTCAGCTGACATCCTGAAAAAGGGTGGGGTCAACTATGATCCAAAGAATCGCAAGCCTTCTTCCCAAAAGACCCCAATTGCTTCCAAGACAACAAAGAAAAGCAAGGTGTCATATCCTAAGCCTACTGTTACTTCATTACCCAAGGGAAGAGCTAATAGGAGCAGGGTCAATCAGAGTGAGGCAGAGTTGCAAAAAGCTTTAGAAGAAAGTAGGAAAAAGAAAAAGGAGAATGGAAAAGCAAAAGTTTTGGAAACTTGTGAAGCTGCAGAAGAGGAGAAGGTGGAGGGGGAGGAGGAGATGGAACTGATCCATCTAGAAAGAGGTACAACAGTGGAGGTTCCCACTTCAAAACAAAAAAGATCCAAGACTTCTTCAAAGATGTCTTCAGAACCTATATTTGTTGAACCCTCCTTAGCCAAAAGAATTAGGTCTGCAGATAAGGAGAAACAAGTAAATATTATTGAAGAAGAGGAAGAAGAATGGAGTGGAGAAGAGGAACAGGAGGAGTCTGAGCAAGAACATGATAGATTTGCCATCTTTGGCAGAAGGAATATTTTGAAAAGAAGGCTGTTGAAAGACCTGAGGAGCCAAGCATGATAAAATTGCTGGATGCCCTAGATGCACAAGGGTGGAAGGACATGGTTCTTCAAATGGATAGAAGTTTGGCTAGGAAGGAGCTGATTGAGTTCATGGCCAATGCCACTGTGAAAAATGGGGTAATCATCAGCATGGTTACGGGAGTAAAAGTGCAGTTTGATGCACCTAAAATGAGCAAGATTCTGGACATACCTAGTGAGGTTATGTGGACTATACTAGGCAGAGGTGGCCTTGTCTAGATGATCTTCCTACTGCTCTCCAAATCACTAGAAACTTCTGTGATACAGAATATGCTGAAGATATGCCAGAAACAAGGTTTGTGCAGAAGAGTGAGATGAAGCTTGAGCACAAGGTGCTATTTGAATTTGTGAACATATGTTTGCTGCCTAGGCAGGAAAGAAGGCATACTGCTAACTACATGGATTTGGTTTTTCTGGAATGCCTTGTCAGAGGAAAGTAGATTAACTGGACCGCTTTCATTGTCAAGCTGCTGGATAGAGTCACTAATGGCTCCAAGACTCATGCTACTCCATACGAATTTATATTGACAACTGTTATAGATAGGAAGAATGTTCCCTTGAAAAAGTTGGAGATGGCTTCTAGCAAGGAGAATTTTGGTGTCAAAACCTTGCAGTCTTGTGACTATCTTCTCACTATAGCCCCAGTTGAATCTGGTTTATCTCTTAAGGCTCCTGTGAATAGCAAGGTTAGGGCCTTGGTTCAAGAGTTTGGAATAAAAGATGCTGAAATTGCTAGGCTCCAGACTCGTGTTGCTGAGCTAGAAATTGAGAGGAATGGCCTGAAAGACGGGCTAGCAAAGGAAAGGGAAAAGAGTGAAAGGATGTCTCATACAATGCTCAATCTCTTTAATCCCAACCCTCTAGTTCCTCCAAGACTAAGGTATTCCAATTCCTATCTTTGAACCAGTCTAGAACCCCCTCAGTGACCCAGATTCGGGACTTTTCTTTATTTTTGTTGCTCATGGTTGGATGTTTCTTTCTTTCTTTTTGTGGTCTGTTTGTTGAAACATCTCCTAATCAATGAAAATTTGCTTTTTCTCTTGTTTTGTGAAGATTTTGATCTTAGTAGTAAATTTTTGTCAAGTTGATTATTGATTAATTGAATCATGCTTTCACTTACAATTTCCCCAGTGGCCATGAGTAATGATTAAATAATCTGGGATTCACATTATATGCAACTTTTTGATGATTCCAAAAGGGGGAAGAGATATTTTGCTTTACTTTATATTCTTAAATAAAGTGATGTTTATAACCTTATTAAACCAGGTCCTTAATGATAAGTAATTTCTAAGTAATAGTATTGATAATTCAGCTGAGTTCCACATGTTCTATGATTAGTAAAGGCACAGAGTTTGTCATCATCAAAAATGGGGGGAATTTGTCGGCCCAAGTTCAGATGAAGTTTTGAAAATTTACAAATGAACTCATTCATGGACCAATTCCATCATGTGAGACACAGTATGCATGTGAGATGCACGTGAAGAAAATAAGTCTTAAGAATCAAGCAGCAATATCTTCTGAATTGATCAAAAAGATTGCATATTTGATAAGGAGAAGAAGTCTCCTTATAAGAAGATAACACAATCCATGTATCAAGGATAAGGGTTCGAGTCTGTATTGTTCAAGGACTCAAATTCGATGGAAGATTAGGAATTGAGTCTCAATCAAACTCTAGTTACTAACTCAATAAATAACTATGTTTGTTCTCTTTTACAGGTATTGCACATACGCAGAAGTTAAACTAAATTGAGATTTCAATAGAAAGGCAATTTTGCAAGCAATTTATATGAGATTTAATTTTGCATTCCTGAAGCTACTTGAACGAGATAGAAGAGGCAGTTCAATTGCATTTATTCTTATTCTAGTTCGATTGTAGTAGGTGGTTTATAATTGTACCTTTCCAGCTTTCATAGAAGAAACTGTATTAAGTACATTAGTATTCAAGTTAGAGTTAACTTGAAGGTGTCGCAACAGTTGAGGCTATGTGCCACACTGGGATTAGAGTTAATCTTTAGGTTTACAAGAGTTTTGTAAATGTTGTTTTGGCTCATTAATTTTAATGGATGTTTAGGAAAATCCTACTGAGTAGTAGGTCTTGGTTTTTTCACCTTTTGAGCCAGGTATTGTCCACGTAAAAATCATTGTGTTCTTTATTTTCTGTACTTTTTATTCTGTGACAGTAGTCACTACAATACCTAGAAGAACCAGATTCTTCTAGATCAAAAATTGGGTACTACACAAATCAAATCCCCCCACATCCCCCACTTGTAAGGTATTTGACGTTTGGAATATTAGTTTGGGTGTTGAAACGCATGTGGTGAGATAAGGTGGGCTTGATACGCATGGCTAGTAGGGGAGATACTATAAGTCATGTAGTGTGATGTGGTAGGCTAAAAAGCAAGATGCTATTTCGGGAAAATAATTTTCAAAACTTAATGTAAAATTTTCCGCAGTGATATAAGGAAAGATTGTGATTTAATTATGTGATTTGAGACTACGAGGTGGTACCTCGGTAGTAATTCTTATTGAAATTTTCCCATTCTTTTTGTACCTGTCTTTTGATCGCTTTTTCCTTAGCATACTAATAATTTTCTTTCTAGGTGTTATACTATTTGCTTAGTTCCATGTAGCTAATCTTATTATGATATTTGTTGTTTTAATTTAACTACTGTTTTATTACACTGCCTATATTTATTCAGTTTTTTTATTATTTCCAGTAGAGCCCTGACCTGACTTTGCCACAACTCTCCCTAGGTTAGACTTGGAACTTACTAGGTACCGTTGTGATGTCTCATTCTACTCTTCTGCACATCCTTTTTTTGGAGATCAAGGTACTTCTTACCAGCCCAGGCTTTAGTTGGGATTCTACTGCGGAGACTTCAAGGTATACCTGACGGCATCCGCATGCCTCGGAACCCCCCTCCCTATAGATCTCTTATTTCATTATCCATTATACATAGACATGATGTATAATATTATCCAGTATTCATACTTAGACCTTGTTACTTGTACTTCACCGGGTCTTGGGATTGTATATGCTGAATTGTGATGTTGGTTTTATACAATTTTTGAGTTAGAGAATTATATTTAGTATTATTTCAATTATTTCTCATTTTATTAGGCTTACCTAGTCATAAATACAGGTGCTGTCAGGACATCATACGGAGGAAAATTGGGATCATGACATAAAAGAAAGTACTTTTTCTACATAAACAACAAGAACATACCTAGTATTATCCCACACTATGGGGTCTGGGAGGGTAGTGTATATGCAGACCTTACCCCTACCTTGTGAGGATAGAGAGGTTATTTTCAATAGTCCCTCGAATCATGATACTATAAGTACCACAATAATAATAATATATGCGAAAGGGACAGTATAACAACAACAACAACAACAACTACCCAGTATACTCCCACCAGGTGGGGTCTGGGGAAGGTAATATGTAGACAGCCTTACCCCTACCCAAAAGGGCAGAGAGGCTGCTTCCAAGCGACCCTCGGCGCATAGGATAGAATGAAAAGCTGCATTGGAAAACAAAGATAAAGTTAGGAACCAAGACAAGACAAAACACAATAACAAAACAAAGCATAAGTAATCCTGCAGAAATAACGTAAATGATTGTGTAAACATAAGAAACATAAATACCGTCGCATGCTACAATAACAAGCGACAACTATCATATTACCAACCAAGAGGGGACCTACGCTAAAACACTAGTCATCTACGGGTAACCCTACTATCCCACACCCAACCCCGGGTGGGGCGAACGAAGGACTCTAAGAGCCCCTAGCCTGCAACCCTGATTCTAGACCTCCAGACTCCCCTATCAAGGGTCAAGTCCTCGGTAACCTGCATACTAGTCATGTCCTGCCTAATCACCTCTCCCCAATGCTTCCTAGGCCTCCCTCTACCCCGCCGACCACCAACAATCTCCAGCCGCTCGCAGCTCCTCACCGGGGCATCGGGACCCCTCCTCCGTACATGCCCGAACCACCTCAGCCTCGCTTCCCGCATCTTCTTGTCCACCGGGGCCACCTCTACCTTCTGTCGAATAACTTCATTCTTAATCTTATCTAGCCTGGTGTGCCCACACATCCACCTAAGCATCCTCATCTCAGCAACCTTCATTCTCTGAACATGGGAGTTCTTCACGGGCCAGCACTCTGCCCCATACAACATCGCAGGTCTAACCACGGCTCTGTAGAATTTCCCCTTGAGTTTGTGTGGGATTTTCTTGTCACACAGGACCCCAGAAGCCAGCCTCCACTTCGACCACCCTGCTCCTATCCGATGGGTGACGTCCCCGTCAATCTCTCTGTTCCCCTGAATCACAAACCCAAGATATCGGACACTGTCCCTCTTGGCGATGGCCTGAGAACCAAGCATCACATCCCTGCCCACCCCACTAGGCTCGTCGCTGAACTTGCACTCCAGATATTCTGTCTTAGATCTGCTTATTCTGAAACCTTTAGACTCGAGGGTCTGTCTCCATACCTCTAACCTTTCACTAACACCGGCGCTCGTCTCGTCTATCAATATTATATCATCAGCAAAGAGCATACACCAAGGCACATCCCCTTGGATATGATGGGTTAGAGCATCTATCACTAAGGCGAACAACAGGGGGCTCAGCGCCGATCCTTGATGGAGCCCCATTACCACAGGAAAATGGTCTGAATCACCACCCACCGTCCTCACCCTAGTCTTAGCCCCATCATACATGTCCTTGATAACTCTGATATAGGCTTCTGGCACACTCTTCGCCTCCAAGCACCTCCATAGCACCTCCCTTGGGACCTTGTCATACGCCTTCTCCAAGTCGATAAGCACCATATGCAGGTCCTTCTTCTTATCCCTGAATTGTTCCGCCAGCCGCCTGACTAGGTGAATAGCCTCAGTGGTGGAGCGGCCCGGCATGAAACCGAACTGGTTCCCAGATATATTCGTCGCCTCCCTCATTCGCGCCTCAATCACCCTCTCCCAAACCTTCATCGTGTGGCTCATTAGTTTAATACCCCTATAGTTGTTGCAGCACTGGATGTCCCCTTTGTTCTTGTACAAGGGCACCACTGTACTCCACCGCCACTCATCCAGCATCCTTTTAGTCTTGAAGATCACGTTGAATAGCCTAGAGAGCCACTCCCCTCCAGGTTTACCCATGCACTTCCAAAACTCCACCGGGATCTCGTCAGGCCCGGTTGCTCGACCCCTACTCATCCTACGCAACGCCCCTAAGACCTCCTCCACCCTAATGCGCCTGCAGTACCCAAGGTCTCTATGGCGCTCTGAATGCCCCAACTCCCCTAGCTCTATGCTCCGATCCCCCTCCTCGTTAAGAAGTTCCCGGAAGTACGCCTGCCACCTCTATTTGATTTGCGATTCCCCCATCAGCACTCTACCATCCTCGTCCTTGATACACCTGACCTGGTCTAGGTCACGAGCTTTCCTTTCCCTTGCTTTAGCCAGCCGGAATAACTTCTTATCCCCACCTCTCTCCCCTAGTTCCTCATACATGAGACCGAACGCCGCGTTTTTAGCTTCCGTGACTGCCATCTTAGCTTCTCTTCTCGCCTCCCTGTAGAACAACCTGTTCACTCTCCGCTCCTCCTCGCTTGTGCTCCCTGCCAACCTAGCGAACGCCGCCTTCTTCACCTCCACTTTTCCTTTGACTACCTCGTTCCACCACCAATCACCCTGATGACTACCTGAATATCCCTTAGAAACCCCGAGCACGTCCCGTGCTACCCCCCTAACCAAGTTTGCTGTCGCTGACCACATAGCGTCCGCTTCCCCATAACTTCTCCAAGCTCCGCCCTCCACTAACCTCCTTTCCAACTCCTGAGCATTTCTCCTTAGACAAAGCTCCCCATCTAATCCTCGGTTGACCCCGGGCACCCCTCCTCTTCTTCTTCACCCAGAGATCAACATCCATCACCAGGAGCCTATGAAGAGTTGAAAGAGACTCTCCCGGAATAACCTTGCAATCCTTGCACAATCCCCTGTCGCTCCTTCTGATGAGGATGTAATCAATTTGAGTTCTCGCCACCGCACTCTTGAAGGTGACCAAATGCTCCTCCCTATTCCGGAATGACGAGTTCGCAATCAGGAGCTCAGAAGCCCTGGCGAAATCAAGCACCGAAGTGCCTCCTCCGTTCCTGGCCCCGAAGCCAAAGCCCCCGTGCACCTCATCGTAGCCACCAGCCTCAGCCCCAATATGACCATTGAAGTCCCCTCCAATAACTAACTTCTCCGACTGGGGAATACTCCCCACCAGAAAAGGGACAGTATAAAAAATCCAAATAAAATCATAATAAAAAAACAAGACATTAAAGAGATCAACAATGAAAGAAAACAACGGTTAGTCATAAAAATCTACTACCAACAAAAAATGACAGTTTGTGCCAAAACTAATGTTATGAACACTCTACACTACATACCCCATTATCTTAATTCTCGATCTCAATACCTTCCTATCAAGGGTCATGTCCTCGGTAAGTTGAAGCTATGACATGTCTTGCCTAATCACCTCTCCTTAATTACCTCTTCTTTGGTCTATCTCTACATCTTTGTAGGCCCTCCAATGTCAACCTCTCACACCGCCTCACCAGGGCATCTATGCTCCTCCTCCTTATATGACCAAACCACCTAGGCCGTACTACTTGCCACTTGTCCTCAATAGAGGCCACACCCACCTTGTTGCAAATAACCTCATTTCTTATCCTATCTAACCTGGTGTGCAAGCACATCCATCTCAACATCCTCATCTCTTCTACCTTCATCTTTTGTACATGAGAAATCTTGACTGCAAAATACTCAACCCCATACAACATCGTTGGTCTGACCACCACTCTGTAAAAATTACCCTTAAGTTTCAGAGGCACCTTCTTGTCAAAAAAAGCACCGAAAGCAACCTCCATTTCATCTATCCCGCCCCAATACGATCTGCGACATATTCATCAATCTCCCCATCTCTCTGAATAATAGACCAAAGGTACTTAAAACTCGCTTGCTACTGAACTTATGATCTAAGTATTCTATCTTGGTCCTGCTGAACTTGAAATCTTTACATTCCAAGGTCTGCCTCCATACCTCTAATTGTGCGTTCACACCATCTCGCATCACGTCATACAATATAATTTTATTTCCAAATAGCATGCACTACGACACCTCTGATCCCCCCCCCCCCCACACCTACTGTCCTCACTCGAATTTTTACTCTATCATACATGTCCTTAATCAACCTAACGTAGGTAGTAGGTACACCTCTAGCCTTCAAACATCTCCACAAAACCTCCCTCAGAACTTTATTGTACGCCTTTTCTAAGTTGATGAACATTAGATGCATATCCTTCTTATCTCCCTATACTGCTCCATCATCAAAAGAAAATACTCATTTTGTTGAAATGAAAGAAAATACTTTTTCTACATCATGAAAAGAAAAATACTTTTTTGTTAAATACTTTTTTATATCATGAAAAGAGAATACTCATTTGTGGAAATGGAAGTGGATGGGTTGGTGGGGATGGGAAATCGGGTGGGGAAGGTTGAAAATGAGTTTTCGAATGCCCTTCATTTCATAGGAAAACCATTTCATCCAAATAAAGAAAAATGAGTTCATGAGAAAAATATTTTCCAAAACATTAAAACCAATCAAATATGAAAAAAATTGGAAAATAGTTTTCGAAAAATATTTTGCTTCATACCAAACACACCCTCTATCAGCCTACAAATTACGCCAAGAAGAAAAATAAGATAATCCAATTCCAGATAACCTTCTTCGGGTAGAGTTGATGATGTATCACCAGAGAAAGAAAGGTAAGAAGAGTTCGAGATATATGAAAAATGTCTTTGAAGTACAATAGGAAAACTTGTCACGACCCCAACCCGGTCGTGATGGGGCCCACCACACTACTAGGCAAGCCTGACCTTCCTACCACAACTCCCACAAAGCATAGATAGATTTTAGAAGCAATAACTCAATATAATAGGCGTTTGAATTTACTAACAATGCGGAAATAACAAAATACATGAAATAATCCTACTAGGACCCGATGTCACGAATATGAGCTTCTAGATACATACTGTCATACCAAAACAATGTCTGTCTAAGCTGAAAGTGCGAAAAAATAAGAGATAAGGATGGAAGGGAGAAAGTCGATGGCTGCGAATGTCGTGCAACTACATTGACACTCCCGAAAAAGTTGTATCTGCTGAACTGCTAGATCTAAAAATAATACAAATAAATACAATCCGAAGATAAAAAACACAGAAAATACACAAGGTAAGCTAAAAATCCAATGATACAGCAATATGTGAAACTTACAACTGAACAACAAATAAAGGTGCAAATGCATGAATGCAATGCAATGCGTATGATGGTACAATCCAGTACCCACTGCGGCGTGCAGCCCAAGCCAACCATGCATATTATTTATCATCGACAGAACTCATTAGGGGTGTGTACATGACTCCGTAGGGGCTCCTAGATCCCAAACGCAATATATTGGTGATCAGTCAATGTTATCTGACCGGTCAGCCAATGTTACCTGACCAATTTACATCATACATTGCCATTGTTACAACTGTTTCAAGTCACATCCTACACTGTCATTGTTTACACTGTTTCAAGGTGCTGCTGAAGTGCGCAGCCCGATCTATGCTCAATACATAAAACACTATGAAACAGTAAATCCTCAGGCCAAAATATCATTTAAGAAGTCATTTGAGTTTTCAAAACTTAGAAATGTGGCTGAGTTTGCAAAATAAATGTAGAAACTTTAGACTGAGACCAAATGATATGCAAATGCATGCATGAACATAAATACCAATCCCTAAAGGATTCTACATGTCGGCACAAGGCCCCAAACATGGCAACAATCCCAATGAATATCAATAAGGGTATGTGTATCAGTCACCAATCTAGTAGGAATATCACACAGGATGGGCCAAATCACAATCCCCAATAAAAACTGACCATGCACTTATCATGGAGTGCATGTCACGCCTCAATATAGCATTACGATGTGAAAGTCAGGGGTTTCAAACCCTCAGGACAGCATTTACAAGCATTACTCACCTCTAGCCAGCCAAAGACTAGCTCGCAATGCCCTTTCCTCTCAAATCGACCTCCTCACACGTCGAATCTGGCACAAACCAAAAAGAATACATTACAATAGGCTAAGGGAATATAGCCCAATCGAAAAGACTCGAAAAAATATTGAAAATCACAACATTTGTAAAACCCGAGCCCCAAGCCCACTTCTCGAAATCCAAAAAAGTTTACACCAAAATGTTCCTTATCTCACCACGAGTCTGTACAAATAAAATTTATCAAAATTGGAACTCAAATGGTCTTTCAAATCCCAAATTTTCATTTCCAAAACCAAGCCCTAGTTCTTCCAATTTTTACCCTAATTTCCAAGAATTTAATGTTGATTATTCAATAAAATGATATTTCTAAGTCATTAGACTCACCTCCAATCAATTCCCATTGAAACGCTCTTCAATCGCTACCAAAAAGATCCCAAGGTGTTCAAAAATGGAGGAAAAATTAATAGGCTCGCGGATGAAATTTCATTATAAAGCCTTCTGTCTGCCCAGATTTCCTCTATGCGATCACAGCCCCACGCTTGTTATCGCAGAGTACAAATTTTCTACCTCCAGATTTCCTCTCGTGCAATCGCACCAAAACCCATGCAATCGTAGTGAACCAGATCCTCGATCTATGCGTTCACAGCCAATACCATGTGTTCTCATTGAAGAAAAAAACATCCGGACCCCAGGTCCATTCAACACTGTGCGATCGCAGACCTCTTTATGCGATCGCACCGCACAACCAAGCGACCACTCAAATCCTTCTATGCAATAGCAATGAACCTTCTGCGATCGCATAGAGCAAAAGCTCTGCAACAACTGATTGCAATCTTCTGCAACTTCCTAAGTCCAAAAACCTTCCGTTAAACCATCCGAAATGAACCCAACACCCCCTTGACCTCAACCAAAAGCACCAACACTCCTAAACCCCCATTCAAACTTGTTCCAATCCTAAAAACACATCCACCAACATAAAAATCATTAAATGACAACAGATTCAAGCCTAAATTAAACTAAAACTTCCAAAACTCGCATTCACTCAAAAACTCAGCCTAAACACCTCTATATCAACTGAAATTTTGCACACATCCAAAATTATCTAACAAAGCTATTGCAACTCTATGAATTTTGTTCCGACCCTCGGATCGAAATCTCGCATATCAACCGGATTTTGCCAAAGTCCTAACTTCGCCAAAATAGGCTAAATTCTTCATGGAACACCAAATTCACTTCCGAGTGCTCTCCTAATCCTTAAATCATCCCCTAGAACTAACCGAACCGTCAAAAATCCATTCCGAGCCCTCTAACTCACAAGAGAGGCTAATTATCTCATTTCCAACCAAACTCTGTTCGAATAACTTAAAATTTACCAAACACGTATAATGAGACATGTAGAAGCATAAAACGGGGAAGACGGGATGGAAATACATGAGACGAAGGGGCGGATCGTCACACCCTCCCCAACTAAAACAAATACTTGTCCTCGAGTGGGTCAAGAAACATACCTTAAGTCTCAAATAGATGAGGGTATCTACTCCGCATGTCCTGATCAGTCTCCCGGGTAGCCTCCTCCACTGGTACACCTCTTAACGGTACCTTCACCGAAGCTATGTCCTTTAACCTCAACTTCTAAACCTGACAACCCAAAATAGCCACTGGCTCCACATCATAAGTCAAATCATCGTCCAACTGAATCGTGCTGAAATCAAAAACATCAGATGGGTCCCCAACATATTTCCGGAGCATGGAAATATGGAATACCGGGTGAACCCCCGACAAGCTGGGTCGCAAAGCAAGCATATAGGCCACCTCCCCAATCCTCCAATTCAACTCAAAAGGTACGATAAACCACGGACTCATCTTCCTTTCTTTCCAAACCTCATCACACCCTTCAAGGGTGAAACCTTCACCAAGACCTTCTCACCCACTGAGTAAGATACATCTTGAACCTTGCGATCCACATAACTCTCTCACATTTCCACTTAGGAATAACCATCTGCTGAAGCAAACCGCTCGGTATATGATGCTCATATTTCACCTGCTGAAAATTGAGACACCGAGCCACGAATCCCAGAATGTCTTTCTTCATTCTCCTCTAACAGTAATGGTGTCTCAAGTCCTGGTAAATCTTCGCAACACCAGGATGGACGGAATACCTCCAACTGTGGGCCTCCTCAAGGATCAAATTTCTAAGCTGATCTACATTAGGCACACAAATTCGGCCTTGCATCCTCAGCACGCTATCATCACCTATAGTCAAATATCTAACATCTGTGTGTTGAACACTGTCTTTTAGGACAAGCAAATGCGGATCATCATACTGGCGCTCTCTTAACATACAAGGAAGACCGAGAAACCCCGCAAGCCAATACTAGACTAGGCTCTGATATATTTAACTGAACCAACTGATTGGCCAAAGCCTGAACATCAACTGCAAAGGGTCTCTCCCCAACTAGGATACACGCCAAACTCCCCATACTAACTGCCTTTCGGCTAAATGTATCGGCCACTACATTGGCCTTTCTAGTATGATACAAAATGGTAATATCATAGTCCTTAGGTAACTCAAGCCACCTCCGTTGCCTCAAATTAAGATCTTTCTGCTTGAACAAATGCTGAAGACTGAGACGATCAACGAATTCCTCACAAGATACTCCATATAAATGGTGCCTCCAAATCATCATGGCATGAACTATGGCAGCCAACTCTAAGCCATGAACAGGGTAGTGCTTCTCATGGGACTTGAACTGCCGAGAAGCATAAGAAATCACTCTACCCTCCTGGATTAATACACAGCCAATCCCGACACTCGAAGCATCACAATAAATGGTGTAAGACCCTAAGCTGATGGTAAAACTAATACTGGAGCTATGGTCAAATCTGTCTTGAGCTTGTGAAAGCTCTCCTGGCACTCATACGACCATATAAACAGAGCACCCTTCTGTGTCAACTTGGTCAAGGGCGAGGCAGTAGATGAGAAACCCTGAACGAACTGGCAGTAATAACCCGCCAACCCGAGGAAGCTACGAAACTCTGTGGCTGAGGACAGCCTAGGCCAACTCTAAACCACCTCAATCTTCTTTAGATCAACCTGGCTACCATCATTGGACACTATGTGTCTTAGGAAGGCCACAGAACTGAGCCAGAACTCACACTTGGAGAACTTGGCGTACAACTTCTCTTCCCTCAACCTCTGCAATACCACTTGCAAATGCTCTGAATGCTCCTCCTGGCTATGTGAGTATACCATAATATCATCAATGAATACAATAACAAACGAATCCAGATATGGCCGAAAGACATTGTTCATCAGATGCATGAACGCTGCTGGGGCATTGGTCAGCCCGAAGGACATAAGCAGAAACTCATATTGACCATACCTATTCCTAAAGGCAGTCTTAAGAATATCTGACTCCTATATCTTCAACTAGTGATAGCCCGAACAGAGATCAATCTTAGAAAACACCCTCGCTCTCTGAAGCTGGTCGAATAAATCATCGATGCGAGGCAAGGGATACTTGTTCTTCATGGTTACTTTGTTCAACTGCTGTAATCAATGCACATTCTCATTGTGCCATCTTTCTTCTTCAAAAATAGCATAGGTGCACCCCACGGTGACACACTTGGCCAAATAAACCCCTTTTCTAAGAGTTTCTGAAGCTGATCCTTCAATTCTTTTAACTCCGCTTGCACAATACGATACAGCTGAATAGAAATAGGCTTGGTGCCCGGTACCAGGTCAATACCAAAATCAATGTCCCTATCCAGGGGCATACTCGGCAGGTCTGCAGGAAATACATCAGGGAAATCCCTCACAATGGGAACAGAATCTATATTGGAAGCCTCAGCTCCATTATTACACACGAATGCCAAATATGATAGACAACCCTTCCTAACCATGCGCTAGGCTTTCAAGAAAGATATAACCCTGCTAAGGATATAATCATTCATACCACTCCACTCGATCCTCGGAACATCCGGCATAGCCAAGGTGACTGTCTTTGCATGACATTCCAAAATAGAATGGCACAGAAATAATAGTCCATGCCCAGAATAACATCAAAGTCTACCATGCCCAAAATTAATAAATCGACTCGGGTCTCAAGACCTCTAATAGTAACAAGACAGGACCGATACACATGGTCCACAACAATATTATCACCCACCAGGGTAGATACGCGCAGAAGTAAAGCAAGACACCCTAGGGTCGAACCCAAATGATGAGAAAAATATGATGACACATATGAATAGATAGAACCGGGATAAAATAACACAGAGGAATCTCAATGGCAGACTGAAATAATACATGTGATACCAGCATCTGAAGCGATAGCATCCCTCATGTCTGGAAAAACATAGAATCGAGCCTGACCACTCTCAGTCCGGCCCCCACCCCTAGGGAGGCTTTTGGCTACCTGGCCTCCACCCCTAGCTGAATGAGGGGGATCTGATGAAACAGGAGCAGAATATGATGGTCGATCCCTCTACTGAGCTTGACTACCACGAAGTCGAGGACAATGCCTCTTCATGTGACAAAACTCGCCGCACTCGAAGCAACTACCAGGTGTTGGAGAAGGGGACTGAAGGGAACCCCTCGCACCAGAATGACCAGCTGGTGCTTTGTGCGTAGAAGAACCCTGAGCTGAAGGGGCATATGATGAGCTCTGAGCTAGGAGCGCACTAAGTGAAGACTGGCCCTGCCGGAACCCCTGATGGCCATGACCTGAAGACACCACGATACATGAGACGAGCCGACTGATGAGGCCTGAAAGAAAAACCTCTGCTCTGCTGAACCTGGCCCCTAGATAGAGCACCACTTAAGCTACCCGATCCTCGAGGCCTCTTGTCCTCCCTCTCCTCTCTCTCTTGACGGCGACTTGTCTCAATATTACGAGCAATATCCATTGCATCCTCAAAGGTATAGCTTAGAACCCTTTCTCGGGTCATCAAAATATGGATTGAATACGTGAGTCCATCCACAAGCCTCTAAATCCTCTCCCGATCAGTCGGGAATATCCATGGAGCATATCGAGCCAACTCCAAAAATCTTACCTCATATTGCGTCACAGTCATATCTCCTTGACAAAGGTACTCAAACTGCCTACACAACTCCTCCCTCTGAGACGTGGTACCCACTTCTCCAGGAAGAGAGTGGAGAACTCCTTCCATGACAAAGGCATTGCAGCCACCGGCCTACGCTGCTCATAAGCCTCTCACCAAGTAAAGACTGTCCCAGAAAACATTAAAGTAGTAAATGATACCCGCTCGACTCCAAGATCGACGTTGTCCGAAGAATACATCGACATTTGTCGAGAAAACGCTGGGCATCCTCGCCTTGAGCACCACTGAAAGTAGGAGGTGAAAGCCTGCTGAAACTCTCAAGACGATGTTGTTCATCGATTGGCATAGCTGGAACCACAAAATCCTAAAATGGGGCAACCGGCTGAAGTGGTGCAACATGCTTAACTGGGGGTGCCTCGGGTGTTTGCAAACCCTGCACTCCCTACTCAGGTGTGAGCAGTGGGCTCTGATTGTCTCCCCCGGCCTGTGAAGTAGTTGCTGCCGTAGTAGCTGAGTCTGCCTGAGCCAGGCCAGTGCAAACTGATAGAATTTGAGCTAGGGCCTCCTAATGATCCGGAATCACAATAGGCACAACTGATGCCTGAGCAAGTTCTGCTGGAGTCTCTCCAACTGCAGTCTAGTCCTGAGTCAGGGCAATTAGTGGGTCGACATTTGCTGCCCTTGCAGATCAACCTCGACTACGGCAACGACCGCGTCCACAGCCTCTGGTGCCCGCAGCGGGTGGTACCGATGGTCACCCATCTCCTCTGGTAGCGCGTGTTCTCTCCATCTGCGAGAGAATAGAATAATAGTAATTACTTCTCGGATCAACTAAGTCGCAAGATAAGAATTTCAAGAATGTGAAGTTTTTCTTAAAGGTTCTGCAGCCTCCCCAGGATAGGTACGGACGTCTATGTACCGATCTATGTGATTCTACTAAACCGGCTCATTACTCGCGAGAAGAAATAACCTAGTCTCTGATACCAACTTTTCATTACCCCAACCCGATCGTGCTAGTTCCCAACACACTACTAGGCAAGCCCAACTTTGTTACTACAATTCCCACAAAGCTTAGATAAATTTCAGAAGCAATAACACAATATAATAGGAGTTTGAATTTACTGAAAAGTGCGGAACTAACAAAATACATGAAATAATACCACTAGGAATCGGTGACACGAATCTGAGCCTCTAGAATACATATTGTCATACCAAAACAAAGTCTATCTATGCTGAAAGTGCAAAAAAATAAGAGATAAGGATGGAAGGGAGAAAGTTAATGGTTGCGAATACCGTGCAGCTATCTTGACACTCCCGAAAAAGTTGTATCTACTGAGCTGCTGGATCTACTCAGCTTGTGACTACTCTCGATCTGCACAAGGAGCAGGGAATAAAGTGAATACTTCGACCCAGTGAATAATACAAATAAATACAGTCCTAAGATAAAAAACAACATAGAAAAACACAAGGTAAGTGAAAAATCCAATAATACAGTAATATGTGAAACTTACAACTGAACAACAAATAAAGGTGCAAATGCATGAATGCAATGCAATGCGTATGACGGTACAATCCACTACCCACTGCGGCGTGCAGCCCGAGTAAGCCATGCATATGATTTATCGTCAACCGCGCTCACTAGGGGTGTGTACAGTCTCTGGAGGGGCTCCTACAACCCAAGCGCAATATACTGGTCTGTCAAAGTTATCTGACCGGTCAGCCAATGTTACCTGACCAATTTACATCATACAGTCCCATTTTTACCACTGTTTCAAGTTATATCCTACAGTGTCATTGTTACCACTGTTTCAAGTCACTATTGCAGCGCGCAGCCTGATCCATGCTCAAGCCAGAAAATATTATGAAACAGTAAATCCTCAGCCTGAAATATCATTTAAAAAGTCGATTGAGTTTTCAAAACTTTGAAATGTGGCCAACTTGTTGAATCCTTTGGGGATTGGTTTTCAAGTCACTATTGCGGCGCGCAGGCCGATCCATGCTCACTCCAGAAAATTTTATGAAACAGTAAATCCTCAACCTGAAATATCATTTAAGAAGTCGATTGAGTTTTCAAAACATTGAAATGTGGCAAAGTTTGCAAAATAGTGTAGAAACTTTGGACTGAGACCAAATGATATGAAAATTCATGCATGAACAAAAATACCAATCCCCAAAGGATTCATTAAGTTGGCACAAGGCCCCAAACATGGCAACAAGCCCAATGACTATCAATAAGGGTATGTGTATCAGTCACCAATCTAGTAGGAATATCACACGGGATGGACCAAGTCACAATCCCCAATAGTAACCGACCCCGCACTCATCATGGAGTGCGTGTCACGCCTCAATATAGCATTACGATGTGAAAGTCCAGGATTTAAAACCCTCAGCACAGCATTTACAAGCATTACTTACCTCTAGCCAGCTGAATACTAGCTCGCAATGCCCTTTCATCTCAAATCAACCTCCTCGCACATTGAATCTGGAACCAGAACAAATACATTACAATAGGCTAAGAGAATATAACCCAATCGAAAAGACTCGAAAAATATCAAAAATCACGAAAATTCAAAACCCGAGCCCCGGACCCACTTCTCGAAATCTAGAAAATTTATACCAAAATGTTCCTCTTCTCTCCACGAGTCTATACATATAAAATTCATCAAAATCAGAGCTCAAATGGGCCATCAAATCCCAAATTTTTATTTCAAAAATCAAGCCCTACTTATTCCAATTGTTACCCAAATTTCTAAGAATTTAAGATTTATTCTTTAATAAAATAAAGTTTCTAGGTCACAAGACTCGCCTCCAATCAAGTCCCATTGAAACCCTTTTCAATCTCTACCAAAAGCTCCCAAAGTGTTCAAAAATGGAGGAAAAATAAATAGGCTTGCGGATGAAATTTCATCGAAAGGCCTTCTGTCTGCCCAGATTCCCCTCAATGTGATCGCAGTCCCAGGCTTGTGATCGTAGAGTACAAATTGTCCACCTCCAGATTTCCTTTTATGCAATCACACCAAAACCCATGCGATCGCAGTTGACTAGATCCTTGAGCTATGCGTTCGTAGCCAATACCATGCGCTCGCATTGAAGAAAATACCATTAGGACCACAGGTCCATTCAACTTTGTGCGATCGCAGCTGTCTCTATGCGATTGCACTGGACAACCAAGCAACCACTCAAATCCTTCTATGTGATCGCAATGAACCTTCTGCAATCGCATAGAGCAAAAGCTCTGCAATAGCTGACTGCAATTTTCTGCAACTTTCTAATTCCAAAAACTTTTCATTAAACCACCCGAAATCACCCCAAGACACCTGGGACCTTAACCAAAAGCACCAACACATCCTAATACCTCATTCAAACTTTTTATTATCCTAAAAACACATCCAACAATACAAAAATCATCAAATCACAACGGATTAAAGCCTAAGTTAAAATAAAACTTCTGAAACTCGCATTCGCTCAAAAACCCGGCCTAAACAACTCAAAATAAACTGAAGTTTTTCACACACATAAAAATTATCTAGCGAAGCTATTGCAACTCTCGGAATTTCATTCCAGCCCTCGGATCAAAATCTCGCATATCAACTCGATTTCGCCAAAGTCCTAACTTCGCCAAAATAGGCTAACTTCTTCACCGAATCTTCAAATTCATTTCCAACTTCTCTCCTAATCCTTAAATAATCCCCTGGAACTAACTAAACTATCGGAAATCGATTTCGGGTCCTCTGACTCACAAGTCAACATTCAGTTGACTATTCCAAACAAAACATTCCCTAAAGAGACTAATTGTCTCATTTCCAACCAAAGTCTATCCGAATTACTTCAAATTTACCTAACACATATAATGAGACATGTAGAAGCATAAAATAGGAAAGACGGAAAGGAAATACATAAGACGACGGGTCAGGTCATCACAAAACTGAAACAGTCTAGTGTAGTCAAAACAAAGATTCATAGAGTTTAATAGAATAAAAGTTTTATATCTAATTAAGAGATAAAAGATAAAATTAAAAGGATAATAGCAAGAATGGAGTCTAATGTAAGGAAAAAATCGCATCTCGAAAGTTGAGCATAATCTAAAATTTAATATAATTATATACATTAATATCTATAGAAAGAGTTATACAACAGTTTATCTCAATTAATTGTGCTATAAAATCATCAAAATCACTTAGAAGTTGCATAATTCTCTTTGTGCAACTTGAGATGAGGGAAGCTTAGACTTTAAGATATTACATGCAAAGACAGAAAAGAGATCATCGGGGCCTCAAATATAACTCTAGAAGGATTCAGGTCTTTTGTATAAAGTTGAACCCATTATACCTTAAAATTTTTTTATATATATTCGAAAATATAGGTTTCAGTTAAATCCCTTGTCTTCTGCAGCTGAATATGATAAGGAACATTGGCACAGACAAGGATTTTGGTTGAAGATATTGTTGATAGGTGCTTCTACGGATTATGACATTAAAGGTGTTGACCCTATTGTCAAGATACACTATTAACCATGCGGTTCAAAGGTAGTATAGTATTTATTTTTTATGGAACAATTGCTTATTTTATTTATTCAATTCGATAAAGTACAATTTTAAATCATTATTTGTTATTGTGTCCTTTAGTTATGTAATAGACAATTTAGTGTAGGAAATCTTAGCTCATACACATAAAATTAAATTACCAGTTCTCACAATTAATAAACTAGGTTTACAATCGAAGATATTATTGGGAAATTATCTTGATGATTGTCAACGCCCCCTTTTTCTTCTTATAAAAGAAGCGAAATCGGGTTTACGATATTATGGACAAAACAACTCTTATTCCCTTTTGGGAATTGGGTTATGGAGTTTGAAGAGTCGCCACCTAATAATTATAGTGCATTAGGACACTTTTAAGAAGATTTTGAATGAAAACCAGAGTTCGGGTAAGGTCTTGAAATTATCTCGAGGGGAAGGTGTTAGGCACCTCTCAAGATCCACTAGTGTGGTTCCCGGCCTTGCTTAGATGTGAATTTAAGAAGAATAGAAATAGACAAGCAAATGTGCATATATAAAATACAAACCTTATGGGCAATGTTTTTTGAAAGAAAAATAGTATAAGTAAAAGGGAAATTTTAGAGAAAGTACTTAGACAAAAAGTAAAGGTAAGGGGGTCCTAGGTTTAACTATAATATGGATCATTCGATACAATATCTCGCACATATTCCCAAAGAGGGGTCGCTTTATGATATTATCGCATCGTCAATTCTACCCTTCCCACCCCGTAGAGGTTATTTAAGTGTGTGAACTGGTCACGAATACTTATTGTGTGCTATTACCCGTCCTGTCCTATAGATCCTATAGGGTATTTGGGATCATTATTCCTATTAGGTAGGAACAAGGTTGAACCCTTAAGTTTAAAGGTTAAAATTCTAAGCGACATACAAAACAAATAGGACTACACATAATGGAATCGCGTAAAACATATAAAGGCTCAAATATCCCTCTATGAACAAACATGTAATTAGCACGTCTCAAATACATTTAAGGTAAGGGAGGACTTTTAAAACCTGGAGCATGAGTTTAAAACAGAAGCTGGAGAATTTGCAGAAAAGAGTTGTATGAAAATGTTCAGAACTAACAAAAGGCAGTAGCAGTTTTAGGAATTTGCATAAAACATTTAATAAACACTGAATACATGGTAAAGGCAGTTTTCGGACAGGAGGTATAGCAGAACAGATATGATAGTACTTTTTAAATATTGCAGAAGTGTAAAGAAAAATAGTAAAACATATTAACTTAGAACTATAGTTTGAAAATTTACAGAATATACAGTACTCAGATAGTTCTTTAGGAAAATAGTAGTCCGCTAATTCAGTAAAAGTATTTGTCGAGGTGGTAAAAAAATAGGAAAAAGTTATTTTATTAAATTCAGGGGATCTTCAGGGACAAAGCGAATTCAGACGGAGGTGGATTGATTTAAACACAACTTAAGGCGATTAACCCATTTAATCCAGCCTAAGGCATGCCTAGCCTTTATTTAAACCGTAAAAGAAGGTGGACATGCATATCAATTTCCAGTTTTGAAAGGAGCTTGTTTACCAAATTAGTGAAGTATTCGACAATTGCAACAAAAAAAGCCCTAAGTACAGGATATCTAATTCACACAAAGGTCCTAAAATATGGTTTCTAAATGTAATGGTAATGACATTTATTATTAACTGACTGTATTTATGAAAATGTGCAAAATAATAGACTAAGAGTGAGAGACCTAAGGACATGATTTCTACATGCGAGATGTATGTCCTAAACATGGTGTCTATTTCACAAATAAGTAAGTAAAGCCATATGAACATGTATTCTACCCATTCCCTTAACTAAGAATGCATAACCCTCCAAAATTCACTATATACCCCATTATTCATTACAAATTGTACAGCCCAAATAATTAGAAATACAACAGTGATAAGAAATAAGAAGTTACTCTATAGGGAGCCTACAGCCAGGCCATCAACCTCACTTATTTCAAGTTACACAACCTCTAAAAAGTTTTGGATGCGGTAAAGTTCCCTAAGGGTTCGTTTGAACCCCTGTCCAATACCAAGTACCCAGAATATATCATTATTGCAAGTGCAAGTGTGGAAGTGCTGGCCTTGTGCATCAAAGTTCAGTGGGTGCTCAAGGCTCCCAAGGCAATGCTTACCCTAAGGGGGCAGAACATGAGTTCTAAGAGTACTGAGATTGTGATATAGTTGAAAGAGTTGAAAACAATTGAGAGACAGTTTGTGAAGTAAACAGTAAGAAGAGTTGAAAGAGTTCCTTTAAAATTCATTTGAACTTACCAGTTTCAAAACAAAAGAATCACACAAGCAGGGGCAAAGGGGAAGGGAACAAACAAGCAAAGAAACTACTCATATAAGTACAACATATCCAAGAAAGGGAATCAGACATGGTAGATAAGAAGTCCAGCTCTTACTACACCAAACTCCCAAACAGAAACAACCTCAGGAAGAGGTTTCAGGCTTATCAAGTAGCCAAGCATGTCCTAGATACATGCTAATAGTGCACAAGGAAAAGGGAAACATACATTGAGACAGGGAAGGGGGAGGAAACATACTAAGTCAAATTAGGCAGACTAATATGTACATGTTAGTGGTAATAAGAGCAACAAAACCATAGGTAGAAGAACACAAGCAAAAAGATGAAGTGCAAAACTAGTATAAGCATGTTGTTTTGGAAGCTGTATCTTAAATAGATGACATACCAGTTGCAGATAATAGAACACAACAGCAATGAGCAATAGTGAACAAAGGAGAACAAAGTGTGCAGAGAGTGTGCAGAGAGTGAGAGCAACAGTGTGCAGAGCAGTAAGTAGCAGAAAAACCCAAGTAAATAATGCAGTAGAACCCCAGAAGTGGAAATAAACAGCCAAGATTACTCAATCTTAGCTTTCAGCCGATTGAGTGTTGTATAGAAACAATAGAGAAAGAAAGAGCACTGAGTGTTTTCGAAAGAGAGTTCAGAGAGATTGAAATTGTATCTGTATGGGTGTGAGATATCCAATATGTTGGTGTCCTATGCAGAAGAGAATGGGGGTACTTATAGTACTGAAACGAGCAAACAAACAAGGTAGCAGTCTATAAATAAGGAACTGGGTATCAATCCTAATCAAATCAGTATAAGGACTCCCCTTTAATTAAGGAATCAAACTCAAACGGTAACAAGCAAATATTTTGAAAGGAAAGGAATCAATTAGACTACTATATTTACTATATTAGGAGTAGTGAGGCACATAGCATGCAATAAGGGCTACATACACAATAACTCAAGTAAGGAAAAGATATACTGAATATTTGAAGGCCTGTTCATGCACAAATATAGTAAAGAAATATAAATTAACTTTGAAAATTAGTCAAAGAATCACGGATGAGACTAAAAATCACTAGGAATTAGTTCCAAGTAAGGAAAGCGTATCACAAATAAGGAAGTAATTCAAAAAATTAGTGTAAAACTATATTATGTAAATGATGAACAATTAGACCTATAAAGCGCCATAGACATGAAAATCAGAGAACCCTAAGCAAGAAAGTCACAAAGAAGGCTGAAACCCTAGTAGGAATCTTAATGCATGGGACTCAGAATAACTAGAAGATAATACATAACAAAAACTTAACCACATAATACTCAAGAAAATCAAAAGTTGTAATGATTTTGAAAGGGTACGGAAACCCTAGTTTTGAAAAAGAGAAAATTATCGGAAAACTTGAATTAAGTGGAGATACTGAGTGAGTAGTGTAGAGAGCAGAGATTAAACCAATTGTTTAAAAGAACAGAAATTAAAGAGATTTGAGCAAAAATTAAGGTTTGCAAATAAATTAGGGAAACTGAGTAACTTGGCCGTGAAACTCATTAATAGTGCCATATAAGGCATTATCAGACAAAACCCACCGAAGAAAGGCCGCCAATGAACCAAGGCAATGCTTTCAGTGACCCTCTTTCATGGCAGAAGTTTTTGGGCTTCGAGATTTAGATAGAAACAATGAGATGGGGTTCCATGGCGACTGGGGGTCAAAAAAAGTGAGGATGGAGTTAGCCGGAGAGGCGATGAAAGCCATCGCAAAAGGTGAACGAGAAGGTTCTAGAGAGAACGGGGAGGTGAAGAGTGTTAGAGAGAGAGAGATCGGTCTGAGAGAATGAAGGGTTGGGAAGGGGGTCGTTTGATTTAATTAAGGAAAGAGAACCTGGGCTGTTGATCTTATTTGATCAACAGCTCAGATTAAACCAAAGGCGGACCGGTTTAAAATCAAAGGGGTACGGGTCGGGTTTTATGCAATTGGGTCGTTCAAATTAGCTTCAAAATTGGGTTGCAATTTTGGCTATATTTTAAATGAAATCGGGCCAAATATTAAATAGCCAATTCCTCCCAATTTATTTTATAAAATAGCTAAAATAATCTGAAAAGCAAAATTAAAAATATAGAACTACTTAATAACATATAAATATTGATCTAAAAATATCAAAAATAATTTTATATATGTAAAAAATTGTTAATTACAAAATAGGCAATAATTGCAATTTCATGCAATTAGCTTTAGAATTTCCAAATAAATTTGTAAAAAATGTGAAAAAATCACATTAATTATACTTTGTTGTAAATACGAGAGCGAAATACATTATTCACCGAAAAATAATAATTTGGAAATAATTTTGGGATTTTGTACTGTTAAAAATAAGTAGTAAATTGATTTTAAAAATCATAAAAATTAAAGAAAAATACCAAAAATTTCTAGTCATGATTATGTATACTTACATATATTATATATGGAAGGTACATGGGGTGCAAAAAATACATATGGAAAAATTGGGTATCAACAGCTGCCCCTCTTTACCCGAGGATTATGAAAGAGATGTCGGGTAAAGATAAGATGGCCAATTTTGATCGGAATTGGCGATTGTAAAAGGATTTGGACCGCGCCCTGATTTCTAAGCTACTACATATCCCTGGTTTTATAGGAACTAGGCCATATGTAGTTCAGGAACCATTGGCGGAATATGCCAATGGAAATTCGAAATAACGGACGTGATGGTTAGGTTTGAATAAGGTTTGTATGTCGGATGAGCTGCGGAGAATCCGAGGGGGATAGCTCTTGCTATGACGGCCGTGAGATAATCGGAACACCTACAAATGGGCGATGTGCATACATATTGCCTAATTTAAATGTGATGCTTCCCATTGGACCATGAATGTTTGTCCTTGGACGATTAGGATGATGTCCTTAGACTATAATGTCCTGGGCTATGAAAAAGCATAAAAGTAAAGGTTTGGAGGGACTAGAAAGATGTTCTTGGGATATGCAGAAGGTGCCTTCAAATTATGACGCCTTTGAACGAGCTGGCGATCTTTCAGCCCATGAGAAAGTGGCAATCTTTCAGCCAAATGAATGCAAATGGTGGCGATCTTTCGTCCAGAGCGGGAAATTAAAAACAGATGGCGATATTTTAGCCAGATGAGAATTTCAAATGCAGGTGGCGATGTTTCAGAAAGTCGGAAAATAAAGAGGCGATATTTCAGCCATGCAAGGCGAAGACAATGCTTTGTCTCGAAAGGCAGATGATTGCCTTATGCAATGTGGAGGTAGAGCTTAAACTCGGAAGACAGAAAGTAGCCTTATGCGTAATGCAGACGGAGACAGAGGTTAATCTCGAAAGGCAGATAATAGCCTTATGCAATGTGGAGGTAAAGCTTAACCTCGGAAGGCAGAAAGTAGCCTTATTCAAGGTTAGCTCTAAATAAAAATTGTGAGTTCCGTAGGGGGGAGGTTAGCTCGTGTCCTCCATCTTTTGGCGTCGTGTATCATGGGGCTAGCGTTGCTAAACGATGGTGGTGCAAGCGATATTTATGCATGACTTTGTAAATATAATTCGAGTACATGTATATATATAAAAAAAATTATTTTGGATGAACCAACGGACTGAAACGCGGTTCAAGACACGGCGACCTCGCTTGCTTCAGAATTTTAAGGGTCCTTCTCAAAATTCCGCCCCACTTCACATGGCTGACGCTGCTAACGCCTGTGCTGAATGACTGAACGCGGAATAAATTCAGAATTTTGAGGGCCCTCTTCAAAATTCTACCCCATTTTACTGGGTTGGCATTGATGAAGAGACTAAAAAATTGACTTCGGAATCTTGAGGGTCCTCCTCAAAATTCTGCCCCAGTTCCAATGGCAGGGAAAATGGAATTTTTATTAAGATGTGACAGAACTCATAGGGGTGCCACATATCCTCTCTTAAACGGGAATCAGGTCAGACGTAGTTCAAATTACATCACAAAAGAAAGCATAATGATCAAAGATAGTATCTCTGCACTGCGTTTGAATTTATAGGCTTCGGCCAGACTTCTCCGTCCATTTCTACGAGAATAAGGGCACCTCCAGTTAGAACCCGGTGAACCATGTACGGACCCTGCCAATTGGGAGAGAATTTCCCTTTGGCTTCCCCTTGATGCGAAAATATCTTCTTTAGTACCAGCTGTCCTGGTGTGAATTTCCTTGGCTTGATTCTCTTGTTGAAGGCTCTGGACATTCTGTTCTGATATTATTGATAGTGACAGATAACATTGATTCTCTTTTCGTCTATGAGGGATAACTGCTCACAACGACTCTTAACCCATTCTGCATCCTCTAATTCTGCTTCTTATATGACACGTAAGGAAGGGATTTCTACCTCGGCGGGAATGACTGCCTCTGTACCATAAACCAGCATGTAAGGAGTGGCCCCGGTTGATGTGCGGACCCGGTACGATAACCCAATAAAGAGAACGATAATTTTTCATGCCACTGCTTGTGCTTTTCAATCATTTTCCTTAGTATCTTCTTGATGTTCTTATTGGCTGCTTCTATAGCTCCATTCATTTGAGGTCTGTAAGCCGTAGAGTTCTTGTGTCTGATTTTGAATGTTTCGCACATTGCTTTCATCAGGTCGCTATCGAGGTTAGAGCCCTTGTCGGTAATGATTGATTCTGGAACCCCGAACTAACAAAAGATATGTTCTCGGACGAAATCTGCAACTACTTTCTTTGTGACTGCCTTGTATGATGCTGCTTCAACCCATTTGGTAAAGTAATCAATTGCCACTAGTATGAACTTGTGCCCATTTGACGCGGCTAGTTCGATCGGTCCAATGACGTTCATACCCCAAACGGCGAATAGCCATGATGAGCTTGCCGCAGTAAACTTGTTTGGAGTCACCTATATCATACCTGCGTGTACTTGACATCGGTGGCATTTTCGAACGTACTGAATGCATTCCGTCTCCATAGTCATCCAAAAATAACCTGCTCGAAGTATCTTATTTGCCAAAATTAAACCATTCATATGCGGTCCACAAGTCCCTGCGTGCACTTCTTCCAATAGTCTGGTTGCTTCTTTTGCCTCGGCACACCTTAATAATCCCAAATCAGGAGTCCTCCTATACATGATTCCTCCATTGTGAAAGAATATGTTGGAAAATCTCCGAAGTGTTCGTTTCTGAGTTGCATTGGCGAGCTCTGGGTATTCTCCTACTGTCAAATATCTCCTGATATCATAAAACAGGTTTCCCGTCAGTGTCTTCCTCGACGTGAGAACAATAATATGATTGGTTGTGAATCTCGACCGGGATAGGATCAATAAAGTTTGTATCTGGATGTTGGATCATAGAGGATAAAGTGGCTAAGGCATCGGTGAACTCATTCTGTATTTGGGAAGATGCTGGAATTCCACCTTTCTGAATCTTTTCCTTAACTCCTGTACATGGTGTAGATAGGGGAGTATCTTGGATTTCTTGGTTGCCCATTCTTCTCGAACCTGATGTATGAGTAAGTCCGAATCTCCGATCACTAATAGTTCCTGAATATTCATGTAAATGGCCAGCTTGAGCCCTAAAATGCAGGCTTCAAACTCGGCCATATTGTTGGTGCATGAGAATCTGAGCTTGGCAGAAACCGGGTAATGCTGACCTGTTTCTGATACCAAAACCGCTCCTATACCCACTCCTTTGAATTTTGCGGCTCCATCCAAAAAAAATCCTCCAACCATCATAGGATTCTGCAATATCTTCTCCTATGAAGGATATCTCCTCATCAGTAAAATACATCTTTAAGGGTTCGGATTCTCCTCATACAGGATTCTCGGCAAGGTGATCTGCCAGGGCTTTTCCTCTGATCGCCTTCTGGGTAACATAAAAGATGTCAAATTCACTTAATAAAATATGCCACTTGGCGAGCTTGACAGTAGGCATGGGCTTCTGGAAATTATACTTCAAAGGATCCATCCTGGATATGAGATGAGTGGTGTAAACCCAGAAATAATGCCTCAATTTCTGAGTTACCCAGGTTAAAGCACAACAAGTGCTCTCTAATAAGAAATATCAAGCCTCGTACAGGGTAAACTTCTTGCCGAGGTAGTAGATGGTCTACTCCTTCCTTCCTGTTTCGTCACGTTGCCCCCGAATACAACCAAATTCCCCATCCAATACTGCAAGATAAAGCAATAGAGGTCTCTCTAGCTCAGGCGGAACCAGGACTGGCGGCGTTGTATTCCTTAATCCTATCGAAAGCCTTTTGACAATCATCAGTCCACTTGGTGGCGGCATCATTTTTTAGCATCTTGAGGATGGATTCACAAATGACAGTGGACTGAGCTATGAATCGGCTGATATAGCTGATCCTCCCTAGAAAATGCATTACATCTTTCTTGTTTTCTGGTAGTGGCAACTCTTGAATGTCTTTGACCTTTGATGGGTCCAACTCTATCCCCCGGCGACTCACAATGAAACCCAATAACTTTCCGGCTGGAACCCCGAATGCACACTTGGCGGGGTTCAGTTTCAAGTTGTATCTCTTTAATCTATTGAAGAATTTTCTCAAATAACCCATGTGATCTGCAGCTTTCTTGGATTTAATGATGACGTCGTCCACATATACCTCGATCTCTTTGTGTATCATATCGTGAAAGATTATGGTCATGGCCCTCATGTAGGTAGTACCATCATTCTTCAAACCCAACGACATCATTTTGTAACAGTACATTCCCCACGGTGTGATGAATGTTGTTTTCTTTGCATCTTGTTCGTCCATCCATATCTGGTGGTATCAAGTGAAACAATCGACGAAGGATTGGAGCTCATGTTTGGTGCAGTTATCAATCAATATGTGTATATTTGGCAAAGAAAAGTCATCTTTAGGACTAGCCCGGTTGAGATCCCGGTAGTCGACACGTACTCTAAACTTCCCGTCCTTCTTTGGCACTGGTACAACATTGGCTAACCATGTCGGATACCCTACCACTCTGAGAACCTGTCTTTGACTTGCTTGGTAAACTTCTTCCTTGATTTTAAAACTCATGTCTAGCTTGAATATTCTGAGTTTCTGTTTGACCGGTGGGCATGTCGGATCTGTCGACAACCTGTGAGCCACAATGGATGTGATGAGACTGGTTATATCATCATACGACCAGGCAAATTTGTCCTCATATTCTTTCAAAAACTCTGTGTATTCTTCCTTTTTCGACGGTGACAAGTGTATCTTAATTCGTGTTTCCTTGAAATTTTCTGCATCTCCTAGATTAACGATCTTAGTTTCGTCCAAATTATACTTAGGTCTGTTCTCAAAAATTTTGACCTCTCTAACAACCTCTTCTGGTATTTCATCCTCTTCTGAATCAATGTCCGTTCGTCGCATTGTCTCGTTGCACGTTACAGTTCTCAGTTCATCATCGAGATATGTAATAGTAATCATATGTAAATTAAATGGTATAGAAAATAAATGAGAGCGAAATATAAAGATAAACTTGGAAAATGATTTTGTTTAAATTCATAATTATCTGAAACACCGGAGCTCTTTTCAAAAGTAAAGACAGTGCTGAAAAGTAAAAATCAACTAAAAGTAAAGTGAGATGCATATGTGGTGTTTAGCCTTGCTACCCCGAGGCTCTTCGGGAAATAGTGGTCCTAATTGACCTGTTTGGGAGGTGTTCTCCCCGGTTCACAGCTTGAATGGAAGGGCCTTTCTACCCTTCCTCCTCGAAGGTAACACAACAATCCATATCATCCTCTAGAAACAGGTTCTTCATGGCGGCTAGCATCTCATCTTCCTCTGATATGACATCAGCGGGCTGAAAGGTCTGCTCTAACTAGGGTAGAGGGTTCTCCAGTGGGTAGTAGGGACCACGCCATGGTGGCGACTAGTGCTGGAACTACTCTCAAGTGTATTCATAACCTAGGCCGAAAGTGGTTCCATGCTTCTTCAACTGGATGGGCTTGGTAATACCCTGGAGGTTCTTCCCAAGCCCCTTTTCAGGCTTGTATCCTCTCCAATTCAGAATGCTCTCGATTTTGTTATCCCACCACTTATCCTTGTCTATGGTGTTGGCTCGCTCGATGTGATGGTATGTTTCTCAACCGATTTTCCTTCTTCCTCCGATCATCGGGATGGCCTGGCAACTATATACAGGGTAGCTAATGATTACTTATTGATGATTCCATGCAAATTTCATAGCTTGATGATGTTGACACCACAGCCTCATCGGCGTGGATCCAGGGTCATCCTAACAATAAGTTGTAGGATGCTGGTACGTCAATGACTTGGAACTCAACGTCGAACCAGGTAGGCCCCATCTGCAGGCATAAGCTAATCTCTCCAATGGTGGACCTCTGAGATCCATCAAAAGCTTTGACATTGATAGCCCCGCCCTGATCTCGTGCAACCCTTTTCCCAATGTCCTGAGAGTCACTAACGGACAAATATTGAGGCTGGATCCCCCGTCGACTAGAATCCTGGTGATAAAGTGATCCTCGCATTGCGTAGTGATGTGCAATGCTTTATTGTGACCGAGCCCTTCCGGTGGTAGTTCATCTTCGTGGAAGGTGATCTTATGGCATTCTAGTATCTGTCCCACCATGTTTTCCATTTCGCCTCATGTTATATTGTTGGGAACATAAGCTTCACTTAGTATTTTCATCAAGGCATTTTTGTGTGCCTCAAAGCTTTGTAGGAGGGCCAGAATAGAAATCTGCGCCGGTGCCTTGTTCAGTTGCTCAACGACTGAGTACTCTTTGGCATGTACCTTTCTCCAGAGGTCATTGGGTTCAGTTTCAACAGCTCGCCCGGAAGCCTGCTTGCTAGACTCAACCAAATATTATGGGGTGTATACCCTGCCTGTACTAGTCATGCCTTGTGCGGCAGTTGCTTCTCCAGTATACATCTTTCCCTTCCTTATAGCCTCAGCGGTGTAATCTCAAGGTATAGCATTTGTTTGGAACGAGGTCATTTCTGTCACGGAGACCGAAATAGGTCCCTTTGGGAGGCAACACAGCAACATCAAACGGTGTAGGTGGTTTTGGAACTCCGAACTCAACCTCAATTGGTTTTGGCGTCTTTGCGTAAGGTACTTCAAACTCGAGTGGCATGGATATATTTACCACGTCACCCTCAGAGGGCTGAATCTGGACGACAATGGGATTGAGAGTAACTGTTGGCTTCTTAGGCTCATCCCCTTCAGCAATCAATGCAATCAAACCGATTGACCCCTTGGGGTCCCAATCGTCTTCGATCTCAATCATGTGGATGCCTCCACCCTTGTGGTCAGGAAGAGGGTTTTTGCGGACATTAGGAATGGGCTCCTTTCCTATTATGGTCTTGTTGTCAATCAGATTTGGAATCTTGTATTTTAACGAGCGACACTCGTCAACGGTATGGCCCTTCATCCCGGAATGGTATGCGCAAGTCTTGTTTGGGTTGATCCATTGGGAAGGGTTTTCTAGAGTTACGGCTGGGATAGGGGTAATGTAACCGGCTGCTTTGAGTTTCTCATATCATTGGTCAATTGGTTCGCCTATGGCAGTGTATTTTCTAGGAGGTTTATGGTTTAAATTAGGCCAAGGGAAATTTTGGCAGGTAAGAGGTGATGAGTAGTGAGAAGGTTGGGAGATGCTTGGTATACTGGTGCAGGTTGGGAATATCTGGATAAAGTTGGTTGATATGTGGGTTGTGGAAGTTATTGGTAAGCAGATGGTGGAATTTGTTAAGTGGTTTATGGTGCTTGGTAATTTAGGGTAGGCTAATACGTGAGTGGAGCTGAGGGATAGGTTTGGTACTTCATGGGAAAGTTGTTTCTTTGCGCACCCATTACGGAATTTACATCTTTCTTCTTTGTCGAGCCACCAGACTGTAGAGCCTTTTTGGTGGCTTGCAATGCCTCGAGGTTAGTGACCATACCGTTCTTGATGCCTTCCTCAATCCTTTCTCCTAATTTGATGATGTCGGAGAACTTTTAGTCCTCAATTAGCATCAATCTTTCATAGTACTGTAGATCTTGAGCACGGACAAAGAATCTGTTCATTTGTTCTTCCTCCAAGGCCAGTCTGACCTTAGCAGCTTCCGACCTCCAATGAGTAGCATAATCCTGAAAGGTCTCTATGGGTTTCTTCTTAAGATTATGAATATATAACACATCTGGTGCGTTCTCAGTGTTGAACCTAAATCGATCCATGAAATCAGACGCCATGTTTACCCAACTAGTCCATTTTTTCGCATCCTGGCTACCAGGATAAGGCATCACCCTTCAAGCTCCTCATGAATAGCTTCATATAGATGTTCTCATCCCTACCAACTCCTACTAGCTTGTCACAATAGATTCTGAAGTAAACCCTGGGGTCACCTGTGCCATCGAACATTTCGAACTTGGGAGGTTTGTATCCCTCCGGGAGATCAACATCTGGCTGCACACAGAGATCTTGGTAATTCAACCCTTTGACACCTTTGTTACCTTCAAAACCTTGAACCTGGCTAGTCAACTTCTTAATCTCAGTGGCCAAATTCTGAATAAGGGAGCTTTTGTCGTATGACTCAGCTACATTGGTGATTTGCTAAACGTAATGTGGTACAGCATCCGCAAAGACAGGAGTGTTCTGGTTATCTGTGGTGTTTTGGGGCTCCGAGATAAGCAGTGGAGCATTGTTGCATGTTGTGGACTTGGGTCTGAGCAGGCTGGGCTGGTGGCGGCAGTGGTGATTTTTTGGCATCAACAGCAGAAAGAGTGATCGACAGACTTTCCAAGTTTCAGACTTGTTCCAACTCTTCCCGAAACCTCAGCAAAGTTTGCTCGAGATGAGCACCAGTTTCTTTGGTGATTGATTCCTCTCCGACTTCCTTTCCAGCATTGGTATCTTCCATTTTGTTCTTGTTCCAGTTTCTAGGAGGAGGAGGTGGAGGACCCTTTGATCTTGTGAGTATGCTGATGGTACCAGAATGTACGAACTAACCTTTGGGGAGGGGAATAAAACTAAAGAAAAATAAAAAGGTAAAAAGTTAGTGCAGATTTTAATAAATAATATTTCAATATTTAAACACATTTTTTGGAAATATAAATTGCTTCCTAATTTGGGTGCCTCGTTGTGCCCGAGGTAGGCCTAGAGACAAATAAAATTTGGAGAACTTATAATGCTAAATGCCTCATTTTATTGATACAAACAAAACAACTAAATGATAAAAGATGTCACTAATGGCCAGTGGCATTACTACATCAAAGCAGAAGAATAAAAATCCTAACTACTTGGTCCCAGAAGGACCTTTCCCTAACTGCATCAACTCGCGCATCCCTAACAGTAGGTAGGCTCAAGCCAAATGTCTGCCTACACTTCCTTCAGCGTTCTGACAGTCTTCAATCCTTTTTAAGAACTTCCCTTCTAAAATTACTAGACCTTGCTCCAAATACCCTAAATGGTTATTGGTGTTGGCAGCCATATCCATCCACTCATTGATTAGCTTCTCGTGGTCTTCTTGTATTTCCTGATGTTCATTCTTGCATTCTCTCATCCTCTTGCGCAGTTGATTATATTTTTACTTGCACCTCAGCTTTCTTGTCAATAATTCTGTGACCATGGACGAACCCTAGACGACCCAACCCAATGTGATCATCTTCTAACCAGCCTGTGTAGTGCGCACATACCCAGCATGATACATTTCGGGTTCAATGGACTCCCTCCCTAGAATGTGCTTGCAATGCCACATGTGCTGAGCGTGACACATGTGCGGGCTATCATCATTTTGAAAGTCAGCCTTAAAATGACTCATTTTCTCTACTCCGGGTATGATTCATCTCCTTCTGGATTGCCTCATGACTCAGAGGGGGATGTAATGGTGAGTTCCCCTCAGGCCAATGAGTATGAGGAACGGTGCGTCTCGAGAACGGACAATGAACTCCCCTGTTGGGAACCACTCGAACATTCACTAAATTTGCTCATCTTTTAGATTCTCGAACAACTATACCCATACACTTCCGTCCTCTGGCTGAGCGAACATGTTGGGCATAAAGTTCATTCGCTTTGGGTGATGAAAAGCGATATGGTCATCCCAATCCCTGCGTGTGATTTCCTATCTATAGTAGCCCTTCTGAAGGTGTTCTAGGAGCCATAGTTGAAGTAGTAAGTTACAACCCTCGAAATGTGGAGCCCCTTGTTGGAACTTTCCCAAGGCTCGATAGAATTCTGCGAGGATCATAGGTACTATGTTGAATGACTACCCGTCAATCCCTTCCATCAAAGTATTGGTAACTATGGCTAGTATGGCGTGGATCCTAGCCTTATTCATAGGGAAAATTACCATGCCCAAGAAGCAAAACATAAACACAAGCACCCTTATATGTATGTGCCCCAAAGAGATGAGGGAGAATTCATCCATGTAGGTGCAATAGGACTTACTGTGGCCATTTCTCTCGTATAGGAAGTCGAATGGTATGTAAGATTCCTTCAAGCAAGAAAGGTGGGGGTTTTTCTTGAGTCCCATCATTTTAAGGAAACCTCTACTTTTATGATTCTCCAGCATGAGTAAACCCAGCGTTTCCCAAGGGATGCCAGCTAGGCCCCCTATTTCTTATAGCAAAAGGGTCATTTCGAAATCCCCAAAATGGAAAACTGATCGATCACCATTCCAAAACAAAGTGGCAGCCTCAATGATTTTGTTGTTGGGTTGGATTTCCAAAAGTGAAGGAAAACTCCATAAGTGCTTATGAACGAGGGTTTGATCACTACTATGAAGATCCTTCCACCAGCTCCGCAACCTTGGATGGATGTTGGATAACATACCGAATCTGGGGACCTCGTGCCTCATTTCTGCAAAATAAAGTGTTAGGCCCTTAACCCCACCAGACTCCACTGTTTAGATCAATAATTAGCAAAACGCATTTAGTTCTCCAAATCAATGCACATAACGTGAATGTCCATTTGGGTTTCAAGAAACCCGATGGAGTTCGGTTTATGCTATCTTTAATGATTCATTATGCGGATAGTAAACTCACTCGGCTAGGATTGACCATGATGCATGAACAGTTCAATAGAGTAAGGTTTCTATTTTTGAAGTGCTAGACAAGGTACCTTTGAGCAGACAACTCAAGAGGGAAAGGTACGGAGCCGTCGATTACACCGTTGATCGACTGGTTTTACCGCAAATATGGCTTTGCCATATTTAGGGGTTTATAATATTAGAAGGGCGCAACCACTCATTGTAAGAGTTGCTATAGGATTTGTTTTGTCACGAGTGGAATATGATGTTGAGAGATACAATTACAATAATGAAACAAATTACACGTATTTTCACGTTCATGAGATAAATGATTACAATAATTGCTCGAAATTACAACAGTATTGAAATAATGAAACAGTTTAAAGAAATCAGCTAAAGGAAAGAGAAAACATGAAGAGTCAAGTTAGTAATTGTGATGGAATAATTTAAAAAGGAAATAAATGCGATTAAAGTAAACAAATAAAGTCGCAAAAGCAAGTAATGGAAAAAGCCTTAAAGAAAATCCCCAGCAAAGTCGTCATGCTGTCGACGCCCCCTTTTTCTTCTCCTAAAGAAGCAAAATTGGGTTTATGACATTATGGACAAAAAAACTCTTATTCCCTTTTGGAATTGGTTTATGGAGTTTGAAGAGTCACCACCTAATGATATTGGTGCATTAGGACACTATTAAGAAGGTTTTGAATTAAAACCAGAGTTCAGATAAATGTTTGAAATTATCTCGAGTGGAAGGTGTTAGGCACCCCTCAAGATCCACTAGTGTGGTTCCCGGCCTTGCTTATATGTGACTTTAATAAGCATAGAAACAGACAAGCAAATGTGCATATAAAGAATACAAAACTAACGGGAAATTTTTTTTTGAAAGAAGAAGAGTATAAGTAAAAGGGAAATTTTAGAGAAAGTACCTAGACAAAAAGTAAAGGTAAGGGGGTCCTAGGTTTAACTATAATATGGATCATTCGATACAATATCCTGCACATATTCCCAAAGAGGGTCGCTTTATGATATTATCGCACCGTTATCATCTTCATATACTACCTTTCCCACCCCGTAGAGGTTATTTAAGCATGTGAATTGGTCACAAATGCTTATTGCGTGCTATTACCCGTCCTGTCCTATAGATCCTAGAGGGCATTTAGGATCACTATTCCTATAAGGTAGGAACTAGGTTGAACCCTTATGTATAAAGGTTAAAATGCTAAGCGACAGACAAAACAAATAGGACTACAAATAATGGAATCGCATAAAGCATATAAAGGCTCAAATATCCCTCTATGAACAAACATGTAATTAGCACGTATCAAACACCTTTAAGGTTTAAGGAAGGGATAATTTTTAAAAGCTGGAGAATTTGCATAAAAGAGTTGTAAGAAAACGTTCAGAACTAACAAAAGGTAGTAGCAGTCTTAGGAATCTGCAGAAAACATTTAGAAAAAATACTCGCGGAACACATGGTAAAGGCAGTTTTTGGACGGGAGGAATTGCATAACAGATATGGTAGTATTTTTTAAAGATTGCAGAAGTGTAAAGAAAAATAGTAAAACATATTAACTTAGAACTATTGTTTGGAAAATTACATAATATACAGTACTCAGATAGTTCTTTAGGAAAATAGTAGTCTAGTAATTCAGTAAAATTATCCAGGTGGTAAAAAAAATAGGAAGAAGTTTTCGTATAAAATTCAGCGGAGCTTCAGGGACAAGCGAATTCAGACGGAGGTGAATTGATTTAAACACAACTTAAGGCGATTAACTCATTTTATCCGGCCTAAGGCTTTCCTAGGCGTTATTTAAACCGTAAAAGAAAGTGGACATGCATATCATTCCGATTTTAAAAGGAGTTTATTTACCAAATTAGCGAAGCATTCGACAGTTGCAAGCAAAAAAAGAATTAAGTACAGGATATCTAATGCACACAAAGAGTGATTATCTAAAGGTAATGGTAATGACTTTGATTATTAATTGATTCAGATTATAAAAATGTACAGAATAACAGACTAAGAGTGAAAGACCTAAGAACAGGATTTCTACATGCGAGATGCATGTCCTAAACATGGTGTCTATTTCACAAATAAGTAAGTAAAGCCTTATAAACATGTTTTCTACCCATTCCCTTAACAAAGCATGCATAACCCTCCCAAATTCACTATGTACCCCATTTTTTATTACAAATTAATATAGCCCAAAAAATTAAAAATACAACAGTGATACAAAATAAGAAGTTATTCCATAGGGAGCCAATAGCCAGGCCCAAAATCTCCAACCTCACTTCTTTCGATTTCAAAACTTATACAAAGGTTTGGGTACGGCAAAGTTCCCTAAGGTTTCGTTTGAACCCTGGACAATACTAAGCACCCAGAATATATCATTATTGAAAGTGCAAGTGTGGAAGTGTCGGCCTTGTGCATCAAAGTTCAGTAGGTGCTCAAGGCTCCCAAGGCAATGTTTACACTAAGGGGGCAGAACCTAAGTTCTAAGAGTAGTGAGATTGTGATATAGTTGAAAGAGTTGAAAACAGTTGAGAGACAGTTTGTGAGGAAAATAGTAAGAAGGGTTGAAAGAGTTCCTTTGAAATTCATTTGGACTGACCAGTTTCAAAACAAGAGAATCACACAAGCAGGGGCAAAGGGGAAGGGAAAAAACAAGCAAGGAAACCACTCTTATATGTACAACATATCCAAGAAAGGAAATCAGACATGGGAGATAAGGAGTCCAGCTTTTACTGCACCAAACTCCCGAACAGAAACAACCTCAGGAAAAGGTTTCAGGCTTATCAAGTAGACAAGCAGATCCTAGATACATGCTAATAGTGCACAAAGAAGAGGGAAACATACATTGAGACAGGGATGGGGGTAGGGAACATACTAAGTCAAATTAGGCAGACTAATATGTACATGTTAGTGGTAATAAGAGCAAAAAACCATAGGTAGAAGCACAGAAGCAACAAGATGAAGTGCAAAACTAGTAGAAGCATGTTGTTTTGGAAGCTGTATCTTAAATATGTGACATACCAGTTGCAGATAATAAAACACTATAGAAATGAGCAATAATGAAAAAAGGAGAGCAAAGTGTGCACAGTGTATGTAGAGAGTGACAGAAACAGTGTGCAGAGAAGTAAGCAGTAGGCAAACCCAAGAAAACAATGAGGTAGAACCCTAGTGGTTGAAACAAACAGCCAAGATTACTCAATCTTGGCTTTCAGCCAATTGAGTGTTGTATAGAAATAACAGAGAAAGAGAGAGCGCTGAGTGTTTTTGAAAGAGAGTTCAAAGAGATTGAACTTGTATCTGTATGTGTGTGAGATATGTAATGTGTTGGTGTCCTATGCAAAAGAGAATGGGGGTACTTATAGTACTGAAAACGAGCAAACAAACAAGTTAACAATCTATAATTAAGGAACTGGTATCAATCCTAATCAAATCAGTATAAGGACTCCCCTTTAATTAAGGAATCAAAGTCAAACGGTAACAAGTAGTTATTTTGAAAGGAAAGGAATCAATTAGACTATTGTATCTACCATATTAGAAGTAGTGAGGCATATTATATGCAATAAGGTCTAAATACATAGTAATTCAAGAAAGAAAAATATTTACTGAATATTTGAAGGCCTGTTCATGTACAAATATAGTAAAGAAATATAAATTAACTCTGAAAATTAGTCAAAGAATCACGGATGAGACTAAAAATCTCTAGGAATTAGTTCAAATTAAGGAAAGTGTATCACAAATAAGGAAGTAATTCAAAAATCAGTGTAAAAATTCTAAGGAAAACACATACAAATCAAGGATTCACAGAGAAGCACAAAATCAGCAGAATATTATGTAAATGATGAACAATTAGACCTATAAAACGCCATATACATGAAAATCAGAGAACCCTAAGCAAGAAAGTCACAGATAAGAACCTAGTAGAAATCTTAATGCATGGGACTCGGAATAACCAAAAGATAACACATAACACAAGCTTAACCACATAATTCTAAAGAATATCAAAAGATGTAACGATTGTGAAAGAGGTTCGGAAACCCTAGTTTTGAAAAAGAGAAAATTGTCGGAAAACATAAATTAATCGGAGATACTAAGTGAGTAGTGTAGAGAGCAGACATTAAACCAGAAATTGTTTAAAAGAACAGAGATTAAATATATTGAGCAAAAATTAGGGTTTGCAAATAAATTAGGAAAAATGAGAAACCTGGCCGTGAAACTCACTAATAGTTCCATATAATGCATTAACGGACAAAACCCACCATAGAAAGGCCGGAAATGGACCTAGGCAAAGCTTTCAGTGACTGTCTTTCATGGCGAAAGTTTCTGGGCTTCGAACTTTAGAGAGAAACAATGAGATGGGGGTTCTATGGTGACTGGGGGTCGAAAGAAGTGAGTACGGAGTTAGCCAGAAAGGCGATGAAAGCCATCGGAGAAGGTGAACTAGAAGGTTCTAGAGAGAAGGGGAGGTGAAGAGTGTTAGAGAGAGAGAGACCAGCCTGACAGAATGAGGGGTTGGGAAGGGGGTCGTTTGATTAAATTAATCAAAGAGAATCTGGGCTGTTGATCTTATTTGATCAACGGCTCGGATTAAACCAAAAGTGGACCGGGTTAAAATCAAACGGGTACGGGTCGGGGTTTATACAATTGGGTCGTTCAAATTAGGTTCAAAATTGGGCTGCAATTTGGGCTATATTTTAAATGAAATCTGTCCAACTTTTAAATAGCCAATTGCTCCCAGTTTATTTTATAAAATAGCTAAAATAATCTGAAAAGAAAAATTAAAAATATAGAACCAATTAATAACATATAAGTATTGAATTAAAAATATCACAAATAATTTTATAGTTATAAAACATGGTTAATTACAAAATAGGCTATAATTGTAATTTCATGCAATTAGCTTTAGAAATTCCAAATACATTTGTAAAAATGTGTAAAAATTACGTTAGTTATACTTTGTTGTAAATAAGAGAGTAAAATACATTATTCACTAAAAAATAATAATTTTGGGACTTTGTACTGTAAAAAATAGCAGTAATTGATTTTAAAAATCTTAAAAATTAAAGAAAAATACTTAAATTTCCAAGCATGCTTTTTTTTTGGGTCCACTAGGAAATCTCCTAGGGTTAGGTTTCATAAATAATAGGAAAAATAAAATTACAACAAATAGGAGAAATAAAATAAGGCGGATTACACCGGTAATGTTACCCATATAACACAGCCGGCATAGACCTTACCTTAGCTATCCTATTGAGGCAAATAAAAGCCTCCTGGATTAGCAAGCATGTAAAAATAAAAAAACTCGCAAGAACTAAGAATTGAATGATCATCATAGAGTTTATAACATGCTCTGTGATGATATTACATAGAATAATACTAATGTGATGGTAAAATAAACAGATGAAGAAGCCATAAAGGTGCTTTCTTTTCTCTTTTGTTGTGAAAATTTTGATTTGTAGAATGTTGTCTTCTTCCACATAATTTTTCAAAAAGTCTTCAAAATTCATGCTTTATTCTTCAGGCGGTTGGATTTTGAAAGTATTGTTTGAGTGACCTGTTTTTGTTTTGCATTTATCATTGGGGGCCTCCTTATGTTTACGTCTTCAAACACCCTGCCGTCCCAACTTCTTTTCCTTTGACGAGACTTCTTATTTCGTACACTAGGCAATGGTGAAAAATCTCCTTTTGTTGAAACGTCTGGTCGGCATTGGTTTAAGATATCCTCTTCTTCCCCTTCTTCATATATATGTCTTCCTGCCAAAATAGGATTTGGCAATTCTTGAAAACCGCCTTGAGTTGTTAATTGTGCATTAGCCATAACTGCGCTTTTTTGTTGTTTTTCCGATTTGTTCCTGTTCATGACACAACTACCAGTAATAGGATTAGTATTTGTATTTACCATCGCTTCCAAAAGTTGTCTTTCCTCGGACGAGATAACTGAAGCAGTTGTGACGAGCTGCCCCGCCTGTGAACATGCTACTGTATTGCTAGCAGCAAAAGGAAAGTTAGATGGAGAATTTACATTCCTTTGCCGCTTCTGATTTGAAAGCAGAGTTTGCACCCTGGCATCCGAAAATTTTCTGTCCTCTAACTTAGAGAATGGTTCTGTTGTTGTAGCCTGATTCTGGCTAGTTGATGGCAGCGCAGCTGCGATTCGATCACCAACTGATGCATCGGCTGAACTTAGTTGATGATTATGTGTTGTTTTATTCTGGTTGAACATTGATGTCGCTACAATTGAAATAACTGCTTTTGCATTATTTCTTGGAACAAAAACTGGAGCATTATGGTTTAAGCTACTGTTTGAGGTTGCTGGTTGTTGCAAAATTGCACGACAGTACTTAGTTGCAGTTTTCCCTTGAAATTTTTGCTTGACTGGATCATCAATGTCCTCTCCAGTACTATCCTGATCATACTCTTGGTCGTTTTCTTCCGATGAAAAACCAACGAGTCCTTCACCCCAGCTCTCCTCGTCATCAAAATCTCGTTGGTCTTTTGACAATTTCGATTTAATGACCAAGTCCCTCCTCTTTGGTTGAATACCTTCCTTGTTTCTTGAAGTTGAAGGTTCCCCATAATCTTTGATAGTGTTGTTCACAGGAGGAGTAAATATGGTTGGAGAACTTTGAAGTTTGGACTCTATTTGCATATTTGTACCAGTAACATGAGCTGTATTCTTTGCCTCTGTATTTTTTGAGCTATTTTGACTGTCACAAAGCTGCAAATTTTCTCCCAAGAATTTTCCTTCATCATCATTGACATTGGCAAGCACGGCAAATGAGTTTGAAATTGAAGGTAAAGCTGGATTTTTTCCTGCGATCTGAATTTTATTTTCGGTTTTTGGTGTTACTTCTTTGTTTGCCATCGATGACCATTGTCCAGCTTCCCTTGTGTGTTGTCGATTATCAGTAGACTCTAAAGCAGAATTTGCTTGAGCTAAGGCAGCATTTGAGACAGCATCAGCAGTTGTACCTGTAGAAATGATCACACAGCCTTGTTGGACCCTGCCATGCTGGTTAGAGGTATGTTGTCTGAAAGAATTCTGTGCAATATCATCATCTGTATGAGTTGATGTTCTTTGAAGAATTTCATTCACTGCTTCATGGTTGTCAAACTCTGATGCAGCTCGATCAATAGAACATTGCAAAGAAAGTGTAGATGCTTCATTTTGTACTATCCAGTTGGCAGTGTTGGTATCCTTTGTACCAGATGCTGTAAATTCCAATTCCATAATATCACATTGGACATCCATCACTCCATCCCCTGTTATATATGGCTTAACAATTGGATATACACACTCTGTGACATTAACCTTTCCTGTTACTAATTGTTGTACAGTGGAATTGGGTTGCTGCCATATGCATAATTCATTTGAATTGGAATGCTTAGATATACTCAAAGCTGATGTTTCTTTTAAACCATTACATCCTGCAGTGATGTTTGAAGCATCAAGAAGTTTTGGCACTGTCGAGTTCTCCCCTATTTGAACTGGGGAAACAGCAGGATTTGTAACAGCTTTGGCAGGATCCAGAACCTCCAAATTTGTATCATTTCCTTGACAAAACAGTGTAGGTTTCTTATTGTTACTATTGTGTAACAAATGTTTCTTCTCACACAACAAGTGTTAAATCCTGTTTTATTGTGATGTGCAGCCTCAGCAGATGCAACGGTCAAATTTGACACCACCTGTTCACTGGGAACATTCAAATAGGATGGAATAGTAGATGGATTTTTACACAGCTGTGCTATATTAGCTAAGGCTGTATTTTTCGCAGTTCCGAACCGGAACTGGACCGGAACCGCGGTTCTGGAGGTTTTGCCGGTTCCGGCGGTTCCGGTTCCGCGGTTCCGGTTCCGGCGGTTCCCCGGAACCGTGATGGGGCGGTTCCACCCGTTGGAACCGCGGAACCAGAACCGGACCGGTTCAAGCGGTTCCAAACGGTTCCAACCGGTTCCGCAACGGTCCGTTTTTTAAAAAAAAGAATTTTTTTTTAAAATTTCCAAACGGCTCTTTTTCAAAATTAGCCGTTTGGAATTTTCAAAAATAGCCATTTGGCCCCTAAACTTTATACAATTACACAATTTCTCATTTCTCAACTATAAATACCCCCTCATTCTTTCATTTTAATTCACTAATTCATCAATATCTCTCAATCTCTCTCAAGCTCTCTTTCAATCTTTCTAGTGCAAGTGCTTAATTTATTGTTGCAAATTCGTGAAACATTGTAAAGTTGTTGAATTGAAGTTTTCAAGTATTCAATTTCAACGATTTTTAATTTTCAAGAAGTTGTTCGTCAATCCGGTAAACTCGTTTCAACTCTTACGTGCTAAAAATATTTTTGTGTGTTGTTATTTTGCTTAATTGTAATTATTATGGCATTTTCATTGAAAAATATGTTCGGAAAAGGAAAATCTAAAACCGGTGAAACTAGTCGCCAAAATACTACCCGTCCCCCGGCTCCCCGACCTAGAAAAGATAAACAAGTTCAAAGTCGTAGCCAACGTAGAAATACTAATGAAACCTTCGGAATCCTTGATAGTGATCACCCATGTTTTCAATTTAGCGATGTTGATTTTCTACATGATGTAGCAGTTGGTGATAGAATAGACGATGATATTATGAATATTCTTTATCCTAATGCACCTATCTTAGAGGGAAATGAGGTTGATGATGATGACGAAACCCAAGCTCCGGTAGATTTAGATGATACACCTACTAGTCCTGCTACTAATCAACCAGAGCACCCACCCGTACAAACTCCCACTTTTAGTAGACAATCTCCTAAACGTTCAGAAACTTCATTAGTTTGGCAATTTTTTATTCAACTAAGAGAACAAAATAAGGCTAAGTTTAAATCTTGTGGGAAATTATTTGTGCATAGGTATACTGGAGATCGTAGCGGCACAGGTAGTTTAGTTAAACATATAAAGTTACACCCTAGCGATAAGGCTAGATATTTCCAATTGAAAGCGAAACAAGAGGGGAGGACAAGTCCTGATTCTACAGTTAACTCAAGTATTGGTTCAAATCTAGTTCAACCAGGAATAAACACAGTCAGCGGAGGTATATTGTATTACGATCCAAATAAGGATCGTGAAGAATTAGCTAAAATGATTACTGTTATGTGTTTGCCTTATTCTTTTGCTTCTAATCCTGCTTGGATTCATTATATTAGAAGAGTATTTAATCCTACGCATAAAGGTTGGCCTCGCGCCACAGTTAAGGCCGACATTTATAAATACAAGCATGAATATGAACAATACTTGCGTTATTTATTTACCCATATAAGTAATCGTATGTCTATTACAACTGATATTGGTAGAAGTAATGATGATTGTGATTATCTAACCGTAACCAGTCATTGGATAGACGAAGACTGGACAATGCAAAAATGCATTATTGCATATAGAATAATTAATTCATGGCACACGGGTAAGTTTATTGCTAACACTGTTTCAGATGTATGTAGATATATTTGTTTTAGTGATAAAATAATTTCAATTTCCATGGATAACGCTAGTAGCAACACTAGTGCAATAGGTATTTTAACTAGAACACTTAATCCTACTTTTACTAATATTTTCCATGTTAGATGTATATGTCATATTTATCATTTAATTGTTGGTGATGGTATGAGAATTTTAAACATAGAAATTGAAAAGGTTAAATAGGCTCTTAATTGGCTTTTTTATTCTAACCGTAGAAGTAGACTTAGAGAATATTTTAAAAAATGTGACGAATATGGCCTTAGAGAAAGAAAGGTTCCTAAACCTTGCCCGACTAGGTGGAACTACATGTACGAAAGTTTAGTAGTGGCGTACGAATATAGAAACCCAATTAACGCTACTTATATCGGGATTGTGGGGAGGAAGATAATGACATGCTAACTAATCAAGATTGGACAAACGTTAAAATTCTTTTAGATTTTTTAGAACATTTTCATGTGGCTACAACTGCTTTGTCTGGCCAATATTATCCAACTATTTCTAACTGTTTAGTTTATATTGCCGCACTTGCTAATTTGATTGTTGATTTTAACGGGGGGGGGGGGGGGAATTTATGAAATTGCAATTACTGAAATGAAAAAGAAGTTTAAAAAATATTTTTATCCAATCCCTCCTATATTTGGTGTGGCTGCTATGTTAAATCCTATTATGAAAGTAGGAGGTCCTAACTTTTGGTATTCTACTATTTATCAAGCTTTAGATCTTGAAGAAGAAGAAATGGCTACACTATTTGATGCGAAAGCATCAATTATAGTGAATGCTCAAACTGTTTATAATGCTTATAAATAGTCGCTAGAGCATGCTAGGCCTAATATTCCAACCTCTACTTCGTCCACATCAGAGGCGCCAAAAAGAGCTGCTGGCTTAACAGCTCTTAAATAGTGGACGGAGTTCAGGGGTACTCAAGGTGAAAATGTAGATGATTTTTCCCATCTAAATGAGCTTCAAGTTTATTTGTCGCAGGGACTAGAGAATGAGAATCCAGACGGCTCTTTCGACCTTTTGGATTGGTGGAAGGTAAGGGAAAAGCATTTTCCCATTCTTGCAAGGATGGCTCGGGATGTTCTGTCGATTCAAGCGTCAACTGTTGCATCGGAGAGCGCCTTTAGTCAAGCAAGACTACAAATAGGTGATCACAGGGTGTCGATGCGGGACAGCTTGGAAAAATCAGTGCTTTTTCGAGATTGGATCCGCGCAGAAAGAAGGAACTATGGGCTAGCTAAATCACAACCAGAAATAGATGAGTGCTATGAAGAAATGCTATCGGAACTTGCTCAGAAAACATCTTCACCCGGAAGTGGTGATGAACAAGCTTCATTTCCACCACCGCCAACACAACCACCTCCAAACCTTGAAGGTTTTATGAGATTTGTTAGAAATAATACATAAACTATGATGTAACTTGTACATTGGCATGTCTTCTTTTAGTTTTTTTTCCTTTTAATGGTGGTATTAGTACCATGTTGTGCTCATTCCATTGGGGGAAGGAAGAATAAAAAAAGATATGCCATTTTGGTCAATAAATATGCTCTTTATCATATCCTTGAATGTCTTTTGTCTCAATATTTCTTTGTCTTTAATTCTATATCAATCCTTGAATATTTATATAACATACAACACAATATACTAATGACAATATTCTTTTATCAATATATACTACTTATATACAATTTATACTAATTACTAACTACAAGTCTACAACACAATATACACTATTTATATACAATATATACTACTTAAATACAATATATACTACCTATATACAAAATATACACTACTTATACACAATACATACTAATTACCAAACACAATATATATTATACTAATAACATAGTACACCACATAAAATATATTCTACAATATACTAATGACTACTATACAAGATATTGATTTAAAAATAAAAAATCAGAACCGCCGGGAACCGCCAGAACCGCGATCCCGGAACCGCCAGAACCGGAATCGGACGGTTCTGGAACCGTATGGTAGCGGTTCCGGCTCCGGAACCTCCAGAACCGGAACCGCCAGAATCGCCAGAACCGCAGAACCAGAACCGCCAGAACCGGAACCGCAGACCCAAATAGAGCCAGAACCGGAACCGGATACAGCCTTAATATCAGCTTTCGCCATTGAATGAGCTTCTGCAGCTGGAATAATTGGAACATAATCAATATTTTGTCCTGCATCAGCAATCACATTAGGAAGAACCCCATCCAATTTTGACACCACATGTTCACTGTGAACATCCAAATTGGATGGAACAGTAGATGGATTTTTACACAGCTGTGCAATATCAGCATTCGGCAATGAATGAGCTTCTACAGCTGGAACAATTGGAACAGAATCAATATTTTGTCGTGCATCATCAGTAACATTAGGAAGAACCCCTTGACTGCTTCGTGCTACAAGATTAGAATATAGGAAGTCTCTGGCATCACCTCCTAATTTAGTCAACCTTCCCCGGCCTTCAGATTCTCGATCATGAAATGCTTGTTCATTCAATTCATTTGTACTCCAACGGCACGATTTTACATCATGACCTTAATGATTACAATACGTGCTTTATTTAGGAAGGTTATCAAAGACGATCCACTGGTCGTATTCGACTATTTTTTCCAGATATGATATCAACTATCTTGATCTTTATTTTCTTTGGATGTTTGTCTAGTAAATTAATCATGACTTTTAATCGTGTCGTACTAGGTCTCATTCGATCTTTAGTAGCCTTATCTACTGCTAGAGGCTTTCCCACTGCAGCAGCGATTGACATTAAGGATTTTTTTGCGAAGAGATTTGCTGGCAGTTCAGGAAAAGAGATCCAAACGACAGCTTTTGACGTTTCTTCACGTGGATTAAATCCCATTGTCCATGGGAATGTCCTAAAGAAGAACTCGTCTCCTTTTGCCTTAACGCAACCAGTTGTTCTTGAGACGACATTAGCAAAATCTTCAAATAGATCAAATCTTACCAGAATATGCCGATATTCTAGTTGTCCTATATTGCAATTACCTTTGACATCGAGTCACTTCGGTAAAATCTGTCTCAGCTCCTGAAGCTCGGGTTTTTCATACGAGAATTTAATCACAACTGCTTGTTGAAGACCTTCCTCCTTGATGAATGAATTCACTTTATCTAGTGTGAATTCAACAGTAGGTATTCCATGCTCAAATGTAACAGGACAGAGTTCAAGATTTGAGTTTGTTGCGACGGAATGTTGTCGAACAAGTTGCGATGCATCAATTTGTTTTGTATCTTAAGCTATTTGACTTTTCGTATGGTTTTGATTATCCTCTCCCACATCACAAAGCTGGGGAGAGGGTGAAGCTTCCATAGTTGCGATGAACGTCAACCAGGATCCATCACAAACACTCTGTCAGAAAGTAGTAGCGCTGAAATTTTCGGAAGATGAGAGTGCTACAGTAAATTGAAAAACAAGATTTATGATGTAGGAAAATTAGCTATAGATTTTAGTAAAACATTTATTGGGGATTGTTCGCAATGAGAAGGGGATCTCTTGACACAAAAATTGTGACAATCCACCACCGGATTCCGGTGATATACCCGATGAATAGTGATGGAAATACTATTCACTGAATAGTGACGGAAAGGAATGTAGTAGGAATATCTAAAACAATCATTGTTTGTTACATTCAAGCATGCTTATATATACTTACATATACTATTTTGAAGGTGTTTTATGTGCAAAAAAATTTAGAAAAAAATTATGTATCAACAATGATTGTAGCACAAGATTAAAGTATAATTTGTCTTGATTATGGAAGTGGGTTTGCTCTGAGTTCTTGTGTTAGTATACTTACTGTATATTGAATGGACCAAGTAGAGAAAAGATGCTTTTGTAATAAATATATAAAAATATAAAATTTATTAAATGGGCTTATAATCCTAATCTTGATATAATTACTATGATCAATGTGATTTGTTTAGCGTTTTTATTTATCAGAAGGTACAATTCTACTCAGAGTTTGGGTATGCCTAATAGATCGGGCAATAATATTTGTGAAATAATAATTAGTTGCAGAATCCATGACTAGTTTTTCCCTTGATGATACCCCTTTTATGGGCCATTTGCATCTACACCCGTTTTTTGTGTAACGTTTTAACTTGTGCCCGCTTTGCAAAAAATATTACAGGCGTACCCATCTTCTTCGCGTAACTTCAGCATACGGGGCTGAAGTAGCAAAGGCAATCACACAAAACTTCAGCATTCTAATAGACGGACTTGAAGTGGCAAGTGTGATGAACCAAGTGTGCTGAAGTTTTTGTTTGTAATTGTTGAAGTCAAGCATAGTAGCTGAAATTTTGTTGTCTATTTGCTGAAATTTTTGTTTGTAATTGCTGAACTTAAGCAAAGTAGCTGAAGTTTTGTTCTTTATTTGCTGAAGTTTTTGTTTGTAATTGCACTAAATAAGTTGATGTTTTTTTGTCCTGGATTCATTAGTTTTGCCATTAACCTTTTTCAAAAACTTCAGCAGAAGATGTTGAAGTTATTTAGTTCATTTTTAAAAACATCAACACTAAATAAGCTGAAGTTTTTTTGTCGTGGATAAGCTTTTTCAAAAACTTCAGCAGAAGATGCTGAAGTTATTTAGTTTATTTGTGAAAACTTCAGCACTAAAAGCTAAAGTTCTTTTGTCCTGGATTCATTAGTTTTGTCATAAAAATTTTTCAAAAACTTCAGCAGAATATGCTGAAATTATTTAGTTCAATTGTAAAAACTTCAACACTATATAAGTTGAAATTTATGAAAACTTTTTCTAACTTACTAGATAAATAATCAGATTGTTAATAGTATATAAATCATAAATTTTGAAAACAATAAATGTGAAAAGAACAGAATTATTATTGTCTTAACATACTTACGTGAAAATATGCACAAATTATTATTTACTAACTTACGTAATTATTTATAATTTATTTTTAAATAATCTAATTAATATATTTATGGCAATGATCCCATGAGCTGATGTTTCATAGCAGAACAGAAGAAGAAGAAGAAGAAGAAGAAGAAGAAGAAGAAGAAGAAGAAGAAGGAGAAGAAGAAGAAGGAGAAGAAGAAGAAGAAGAAGAAGGAGGAGGAGGAGGAGGAGGAGGAGGAGGAGGAGGAGGAGGGGGAGGAGGAGAAGAGAAGGGGAAGAAGGAGAAGAATAAGAAGAAGGAGAAGGACATGAAGGAAGAAGGAGAAGAAGAAGAAGAAGAAGAAGGAGATGAAGAAGAAGAAGAAGAAGAAGAAGAAGAAGAAGAAGAAGAAGAAGAAGAAGAAGAAGAAGAATGAGAAGGCGGAGGAGGAGTAGGAGAGGGAGAAGAAGAAGAAGAAGGAGAAGAAGAAGGAGGAGGAGAAGAAGGAGAAGAGGGATGAGGAGAAGAAGAAGAAGAAGGAGAAGGAGGAGGAGAAGGAGGAGGAGGAAGAGAAGGATGAGGAGGACGAGGAGAAGGAGAAGAAGGAGGAGGGGGAGGAGAAGAAGGAGAAAGAGGAGGAGTAGAAGGAGCATAAGGAGAAGAATAAGAAGGAATAGGAGGAGGAGGAGGAGGAGGAGGAGGAAAGGGAGAAGAAGAAGGAGAAGAAGGAGAATAAGGAGAAGAAGGAAGAGAAGGGGGAAAAGGAGAAGAAGAAGGAGAATAAGAAGGAGAATAAGGAGAAGGAGGAGAAGAAGAAAAAGAAGAGAAGACGAAGAAGGAGAAGCAGAAAGAGAAGTAGAAGGAAAAGCAGGAGAAGAAGGAGGAAAATGAGAAAGAGGAGGAGAAGCAGGAGAAGGATGAGGAGAAGGAGAAGGATGAGGAGAATGAGAAGGAGAAGGAGGAGAAGAAGAAGGAGAGGAAGGAGAAGGAGAAGGAGGAGGAGAAGGATAATGAGAAGAATGAGAAGGAGGAGAAGAAGAAGGAGGAGGAGGAGAATGAGGAGAATGAGAAGGAGGAGAAGAAGGAGGAGGAGGAGGAGAAGAACGAGAAGGAGAAGGAGAAGAAGGAGATGGAGAAGAAGAAGGAGAAGGGGGAGAAGGATGAGAAGGGAAAGAAGGAGGAGGAGAAAGGGGGTTGAAGTTGTTTAAAAAGTGGGTACAAGTTAAACAGTTTTAAAAAAAATGGGTATAGATTAAATGGGGACGATCAAATAGGGCACACCGTGTAATTTTTACCCTTTTATGTAAGCTTATAAGTTTTCATGTGAAAACCCAACCGGTAAATTTTGTATCTGTCACATGAAATAGTTTAAGCGAATTATGAAGGATTTAATTAGTTGATTAAACTAAATTATCAGGGATTTAATTTATTTAACTGGTATTTTTTATTTTAACATGGAGAGTTAAAATAAGTATTAGTAAATTTTTGAAATTCATACTGTGGAGTTCAATTGCAATTTTTTACTCGAATAAACTGCAATTATTTACAATAAGAATTAATTTATCTAGAATTTCAAATTAATATTGTAATTGGTACACTCTTATTATTTCTATAGCCTCTGCTATACCTAGTAAAAACCTAGACTAACTTAGGTAAAAAGTGACTTGGGAGAAAGTCATCCTTGAGAGTCAAAAGTAGAATCCTACACATTTTTGGAGCCCTCATTCGGCTAAAAAATGCGTCCAAATAAGGAAGACAGTTTTCACCCAAAAACTCACTTTTTAGAGTTGTATTGTTCTTGTTAGGGTGTTAGTGGTTCGGTTCGGACGGTTATTGTCTAATATTTGTACTATACCAACTTTTCGGTTATTCTATTACGCATAACAAAAATTATACTTTTCAAACCCGTCTCAATCATGTCAGTTAATCTTTAGTATTAATATTGGTACGGTTTGATTAAATTTCAATATTTTTTCTAAATATCATGCAAAAGTCACTAGTAGAAGAATAACATACGTACTTTTATAGGACTTATCAAACTCTACGGATATTTTTACTCTATAAAGGGTGTTGAATTAAGAAAAAATTAAAGATGGCTAGAGTATAGATTCATCAACTATTTTCAACAGCGTAAAAGAAACTAATTAACGATAGTAATCAAGTGAAACAATTTTATCCAAGCTGAAACTCAAGAATAAAGTCCATAGAATACTAAGTATTCAAAAAGATAAATCTAAATAATAAGAAAGAAAACGTATTCAATACATTGTTATTTGCTACTAATTCCTAGAATTGTGACTTGCTAGTGAATATATTGGAGATAATTTAGTTTCAATAGGAGTAGAGTTATAGATTTGGGAATTAAGATTTTGAGTAATTACATGTTTGCTTGTAACCATTTTCACAATTCCAATGCCCAAGGAAAATTTTAATACATTATTATTCTTAAAATTAATATATAAATATATTTTCCATATTTAAATTTACTCGGTATTTCTTCGATTTATTTTTATAAAATCAAAAACCTATTATTGGTACGGTTATAAATTTATATATAAGCCTATGATTTTATTTAAAAGAAACCTAGAAATCAGTTCGGTACGGTACGGTTGGCTTAGTCGATTTTTAAATATCCATCGGTACCCCTAGTTCTTGTGCACTCAAAGAAATTTCGTCCAAGGTCTTACTAGGATCATAGCAGAAACTACAGCTCTGGATTCTTGCTTTGTGGAGGACCTGTGCAACGTTTTCAAGAGGTTGGTGGTTCTAATCTCGTAATTATATCATTATCTAGTTTTCATGTATGTAATGTGTGGATTGTATTCTTGCTCCACTGTGCATGTTCGAACACCTATAATATAATGCACATTGGTTTTTAGCTAATATATATTCTTTAGGCAGAATACATAAAATGACACCTGAACTTGTACCCCAAATCCCTCTTACACACATGTTGATCACAGAAATATTTTTAAACACTTAATTTTAAAAGTATATCTATTACACACTACTTTAATATTTGGCCGCTTCTTTTAATTAGGTGTATGTCACGCACCAATATTGTCGTGACATATGTCATTAAGTTAAAATTTTAAAAAAGGGCCTCCAACAAAGTTTTAAAAAATAAAAGAAAAGGAACCCAGGCAAAAGAAAAGAAAAGGACCTCATCTTCTTCCCAAGACCAACCATCATGGTTGCTCCCACCTTCATCTTAATATCATCTACCAACATTTTTAAAATCAAGCTGAGACTTCTTCAAGTCTAAGATCAAACACTTAAAGTCACAATATTGTTCTTTGGAACTCTTCAACAAGTTTTGATCTAACTCTCAATTCATCTCCACATGAGTTCCAACTTGAAATGGAGCTTCCAATCAACAACTATCATTATCCAAATATCAATTTTAGTAAAAAAAAAATAACATAAACAATTTTATTATTGTTCTCTTGATTTTTCGGGCAAATAATTGCACTTTTTTAATCGCAAATTTCTATGTTTAATTAAAATCGCACTTTTCGAACCAATAATTTCACACCAATCTCTTGATTATCCAACAATGCTTTATTTACTAGTTGAAAAAGAAAATAAAAGTTTGGAGAGTAACAAAAAAACTAGAAAGAAGTTTTGTGAGCATTAATGGATGAAACAAAATGGAGGAGATGAATAAAAAATAAAAAAAAAAGGAGAAACGTTGGATATGTGGCCTTTTTATGAGCCTTCAGATACAAAACTCTTTAGTTCACTCGCCTTGTTTGTGTGTAAAAAACGCGCGTGTCATGTAGGAAAAGATGTGTATACTAGATACACTTTTGAAAAGTTGAATGTTTGAAAATATTCTCGTCGTCAATAGGTGTGCAACCAGGATTTGATTACAAGTCATTCTATGTATTCTGCTTATTCTTTAGTATGCATAAAAGTATGTGCACATGTAAGGAGTTATGAGTGGGGTGTTGAGAAGTAAGATTGACAATGATCAATTTACCTTAAACCTAAGGAGTATATAAGTATTATGTCTCTATTATAGTTCATGTCATGTTATCCCTATCAAACATTCAAGTCTCAACAAAAAGTATGTGGACAACATCAAAGTGCGCCACAATACCAATTATCTTGGTGAGACCCTATATAGGGACATAATACTTAAGGATTTGTTGATGAGTTGGTTTCGAAAGCATATTATTTATTTTTCAAGTTTGGATTTCCTTTCAACCTAAAAAAATAAAAAATAAAAAATCTATTTGTAGGGTTATGAATTGAGCACAATCAATATTATTGAGTTCGACTATTTTTTACTGAATTCGCATTTGCTTAAACAGTGACACGCCTTTGCATCTTCAAGTACAAAAAAAAAACACCATAATACATGAAGTAATGAGCAAACTTCTTTTCCCCTCCCAAAATTCAGTAAATAATACTTAGATGATTAACAATAAAACTAGCTGAATTTGAAAAGGGAAGAAATGGGAAGGCCCACAATATGGTAACTTTTGACATTGCTGGAAGTTGAAAATTTCCAGAATAATGTCATGACTTAAACTCCGGTCGTGATGGCGCCAAATACCTTGTTAGGCAAGCCCGACCATTTCAACATTCCGAGACAAATCATTAACTTACAAACCATTTACTTTTTGCTTAAAATTCTCAGTTTGATAAAATTAGAAATACTACGGAAAACGTAATCAAGAGTAATAATAGCCCAAAGGATCTGGCGTCACAAGTCAGAGCCTCTAGATACAACAGAACAGCATCCTAAACAAGGAAAATCTAGATGCGGAAATAAAAGATGGGTTAGAGGAGAAATCAGGTCCTGCGGACGCCTACAGCTACCTCGATATCTCCGGAACCGAACTAGGCAACAGCAGAAAAGCACAGCTAAGCCTCCGGGAACCCTATATCTGCACACAACATGAAGGGAGTAGAGTAAGTACTTCAAACTCAGTGAGTAATAGCAATAAATAACAACTGACTGTAAGAAATTCGGTAAGAACACTATACAGTTCTAATATCAACAGTAACGACAGTGAATAATGCTAAACAGGAGAGAAAATCTGATAATTACTTCTCTTTCCGTCCGACTAGTTACTAATACTGCTGTGGCGCGTAGCCCGATCCAATACCATATATATAATGCTGCGGCGCGTAGCCTGATCTAATATATATAAATATATATATAATGTTGCGGCGCGAAGCCCGATCCAATATAGTATGTAAAATGCTACGACGTGCAGTCCGATCCATATAATATATCACTGCGCTCACTAGGGGTGTGTGCAGAATCCGGATGGGCTCCTTCCATATAATGTATTACATATATATATATATATATATATATAATGATGCGGCGTGCAGCTCGATCCAATATAATACAAATAATGTTGCGGCGTGCTGTCTGATCCAATATAATATATATAATGATACGGCATGCAGCCCGATCTGGTATATATATATATCAAATACCCTCACTACGGGTCCTTGACCCCTCTCAGTCAATAAAGACTTGGCCTCTCGGGCCCACTCACCTAAGACAGGGTATTCAACCCTAGGTATTTCTCATTTAGAGTGCGAGTTACTACGTCCAGTTTATTTCATAATTTACAGTCAAAGTCAAGTAAAAACGTATGTGTTAAATAAGTAAAGTGAGGTAAATTGGCTCAACATGCTATCTAGGAGTTCTACATATCGGCACAAGGCCCAAAACATGGCAACTAGCCCAAAATATACTGGTACCAGCTTGGTCTCAGTCAATAAGTGGAGTAAGTCATCAATCGGGATGGACCAAGTCCGAGTTCCCAGCAATAACATCACCCCGCTCATCATACGATGCGTGTTTTATCTCAACATAGCACCGCATAGTGAAAATACGGGGTTTCAAACCCTCAGTATATCATTCATAGCCATTACTCACCTCAAACTGGCCGAAATCGTAGCTCGCCTTTCATTTTCCTCACAAATCGACCTCCTCGAGTGCAGAATCTGACCAAAACCACAAGGAATATGTTATGATAGGGTAATGGGACATAACCCAATAGAAAGAACTCAAAAAACACCCAAAAACACGAAGTTGGCAAAACCCGAGCCCCGGGGCCGCATCTCGAAATTCAGAAAACTTTACACCAAAAAGATCCTTATCACAACACGAGTCCATACGTATCAATTTACAAGAATTGAAGTCCATTTGAATCCTCAAATCAACACTTTAAGCTCACTCGGGTTTCAAGCCCTAACCACCATTTTTAACCTTAAAAACCTTGAATTCTTAGTGTTTAATCCATATTTTTACACTATAAGGACATACTCAAAGTCCAAGAATCCATACTAGATAATTTTCCCCAAAATCCTCTTCAAAATCGCTCCCAAACTCGCCTTAGTCCGAGGTCCAAATGTTCTTCTCTTTTCAAACTTGTGAAATCACTTCTCATTAAACCCATCACGCTTTCCACTTGTGCGGTCATATCTCCGCTTATGCGTCTCTCGCTTCTGTGTCCTCTCGGCCGCTTTTGTTATCCAACTTATTCTCCCAGCGACCGATTTTACGGCCAACTAGTGCTTACGTGGTCACCGCCTATGCGGTCTTCCTTCCGCACCCGCGATCCAGGCCAACCTCCCATTGGCCGCTTTTACGGCTCACCCACCGCGTCTGCGGAATTGCTTCAGCGGCTCTTTTTCCGCAGACGCGGAAATAGCAGAAGAAGCACATCTAAAATTGCCAAAAACTCCTACCACCTACGTTCAACCATTCGTAGTTACCCCGAGGCCCCAAAGGCCTAAACCAAAAACACATATATGATCTAATACCTTATTCAAACTTGCTCGAGCCATGAAAACACTAACATTAACACCAAAAATCACCAAATTCCTCCAATCAAAGCCAAAGTTTCTTAATAACTTTTGAAATGCACATACGACCAAAAGTCCAACCAAACAACATCCGAATGACCTGAAATTTTTCACACATATACAAATTAACCTAACGGAGTTACTGCAGCTCTCGGAATCCCATTCCGACCCCCGGATCAAAATCTCACCTATCAACCGAAAGTCGCCAAAATTCAAACTTAGCCAATTCAAGCCTATTTCTACACCGGACATCCAATTTCAATTCTGATTTTACTCCCAAGTCATTAATCACCACCCAAAACTGCTCGAATCATCGGAAATCCATTCCGAGCACTCTATTTCATAAGTCTACGTCCGATTGACTTTTCCAACTTAAGCCTTCCTTAAAGAGACTACTTGTCTCATTTCTATCCAAATTCAAACCAAAACACTTCAAACTCACCAAACAGGTATAATGAAACACGAGGAAGCATAAAATGGGGGAAATGGGGCGAAAATACAAGAGACGACAAGTCGGGTCGTCACATCCTCCCCAACTAAAACAAACACCCGTCCTCGAGCGGGTCAAGGAACATACCTGGAGCCTCAAACAAATGAGGATATCTCCTCCGCATCTCCTGCTCGGTCTCCCAAGTGGCCTCCTCCATGGTGCGACCTCTTCACCGAAGCTATGTGTTTTGATCTCAACTTTCGAACGAGACGACCCAAAATGAACAATGGCTCCACATCATAGGTCAAGTACTCATCCAACTGGATTGTGCTGAAGTCCAATACATGAGACGGGTCCCCAACATACTTCCTGAGCATAGAAACTTGGAACACCGGGTGAACCCCCGACAAGCTGGGTGGCAAAGCAAGCATATAGGCCACCTCCCCAATCCTCCTGAGCATCTCAAAAGGTCCAATGAACCACGGACTCAGCTTCCCTTTCTTTCCAAACCTTATTACGCCTTTCATAGGAGAAACCTTCAACAAAACATTCTCGTTCACCATATAAGATACATCCCAAACCTTCCGGTCTACCTAACTCTTCTGACGCGACTGAGCCGTACGAAGTCTCTCCTGGATAAATTTCACATTCTCTAAGGCATCCTGAACTAACTCTGTCCCCAATAGTCTAGCCTTAGCGGGCTCACACCAACCAACTGGAGATCTACACCGTCTCCCATATAAAGCATCATACGGCTCCATCTGAATGTTGGACTGATAACTATTGTTATAAGCAAACTCTACAAGTGGCAAGAACTTAGCCAAAGAACTTCCAAAGTTAATAACACAGGAACGCAACATGTCCTCCAATATCTGGATAGTACGCTCAGACTGCCCGTCCGTCTGAGGATAAAAAGTCGTGCTCATCTGTATCTGAGTGCCCAACTCCCGATGTGAAAGCCTGCTAAACCTCTCCAGACGACGCTGCTCGTCATTTGGCATCACTGGCACCCCATCACCCTGAATGGAACAACTGGCTGAACATGCGCAACTGGCTGAACTGGTGGTGCCTCTGGGGTCTGCAAACCCTGAACACCCTGCTCCGAGTGCGAGCTGCGGGGATCTAATGACCACCCCCAGTCAGAGATGTAGCTGCGGTAGTAGCAGAGACTGCCTGAGCCAGCCAGTACAAACAGATAAGATCTGAGCCAGGGCCTCCTGAAGACCTGGAATCACAATGGGCATTGTTGGTGCTTGAGCAGGTTATGCTCAAACCTCTACAACTGGAGGCTTATCCTGAATGGGGCCAACTGGTGGGTCAACTGGTGCCTCTCCTGCTTCTCTGCCTCGACCATGACCGCGGCCGCGTCCTCAGCCTCTAATGGGTGGCAATGGTGGTCGTCTGCCACGTCCGGTAGTACGCGTCCTCGCCCTCTACGAGAGAATAGAATACAGAAGTTTAGTTCTCGAATCAACAAAGTCGCACGACAAGAAGTTCAAAAATATGAAGTTTTTCTTAAAGGTTCTGCAGCCTCTCGAGGATAAGTACAGACGTCTCTGTACCGATCCGCGAGACTCTACTGAACCGACTTATGACTCGCGAGGCCTGGTAACATAGGCTTTGATATCAACTTGTCACGACCCAAACCCCGGTCGTGATGGAGCCAAATAACTTGTTTGGCAAGCCCTACCATTTCAACATTCCCAACCAAATCATTAACTTAAAAACCATTTTTTTTAGATTAAAATTCTCAGTTTGATAACAATAGAAATACATACTGTGGAAAACGTAATCAAGAGTAATAGCAGGCCAAAGGATCCAGCGTCACAAGTCAGAACCTCTAGATACAACAGTACAGTATCTTCAACAAGGAAAATCTAGATGCGGAAATAAAAGATGGATAAGAGGAGAAATCAGATCTTGCGAACGCCTGTAGCTACCTCGATATCTCCGGAACCGAACTAGGAAACAGTAGATAAGCACAGCTAAGCCTCCGGGATCCCTGTATCTGCACACATGGTGCAGGGAGTAGAGTGAGTACTTCCAACTCAGTGAGTAATAGCAATAAATAACAACTGAATGTAAGAAATCCAGTAAGAACACTATACAGTTCTAATATCAACAGTAATGACAGTGAATAATGCTAAACAGGGGAGAGAATCCGAAAATTACTTCTCTTTCCATCCGACTAGTTACTAACACTGCTGCGGCACGCAGCCCGATCCAATACCATATATATAATGCTGATGCGCGTAGCCCAATCCAATATAATATATATAATGATGCGGCACGCAGCCCGATCCAATATAATCTATATATATAATGTTGCGGCGTGCAGTCTGATCCATATAATATATCACTATACTTACTGGGGGTGTGTGCAGACTCCGAAGGGGCTCCTTCAGCCCAAGCGCTATAACTTTGCGGCGTGCAGTCCGATCCATATAATATATTACTGCACTGTGCAGTCTGATCCATATAATATATATATATATATATATATATATATATATATATATATATATATATATATATATATATATATATATATATATATAATATATATATATATATAATGCTGCGGTGACCCCCACTATGGGGTCCTTGACCTCTCTCAGCAATATAGACTTGGCCTATCGGGCCCACTCAGCTAAGACAGGGTATTCAACCCTAGGTATTGCTCATTTAGGGTGTGAGTTACTACGTCCAGTTTATTTCATTATTTACAGTCAAAGTCAGGACAAATGGTATGTGTTCAATAGGTAAAGTGAGGTCAATCGGCTCAATATGCTCCCTAGTAGTTCGACAGATCGGCATAAGGCCCCAAACATGGCAACTAGCCCAAAATATACGGGTACAAGCTCGGTCTCTGTCAATAAGTGCAGTAAGTCATCAATCGGGATGGACCAAGTCCGAGTCCCCAGCAGTAACATCACCATGCTCATCATACGACGCGTGTTTTATCTCAACATAGCACCGCATAGTGCAAATACGGGGTTTCAAACCCTCGGTATATCATTCATAGCCATTACTTACCTCAAACTGGCCAAAATCCTAGCTCGCCTTGCGCTTTCCTTGCAAATCGATCTCCTCGAGTGCATAATCTGACCAAAACAACAAGGAATATATTATAATAGGCTAATGGGACATAACTCAATAGAAAGAACTCGAAAAACACCCAAAAATACGAAGTTGGCAAAGCCCGAGCCCCAGGCCCACATCTCGAAATTCAGAAAACTTTATACCAAAATGATTATTATTACGACACGAGTCCATACATATCAAATTTACAAGAATAGGAGTCCATTTGACCCCTCAAATCAACACTTTAAGCTCACTTGGGTTTCCAACCCTAACCACCATTTTTAACCTTAAAACCTTGAATTCTTAGTGTTTAATCCATATTTTTATACAATAATGACATACTCTAAGTCCAAGAATCCATACATGATGATTTCACACCAAAATCCTCTTCAAAATCGCTCCCAAACTCGCCTTAGTCCGAGCTCCAAATGTTCTTCTCTTTTCAAACTTGTGAAATCACTACTGATTAAACCTAGCACGCTTTCCGCTTCTGCGGTCATATCTCCGCTTATGCGGCTCTCGTTTTTGCGGCCTCTCGACCGCTTTAGTGGTCCAACTTATTCTCCTAGGGACCGCCTTTGCGGTCAACTACCACTTACGCGGTCACCGCCTATGCTGTCTTCCTTCCGCACCCGCGATCCAGGCCAACCTCCTATTGGCCGATTTTGCGGCTCACCCGCCGCGTCTGTGGAACTGCATAGGCATCTCCTTTTCTGCAGACGAGGAAATAGCTGAAGCAGCATATCCAAAAAAGCCAAATACTCATGCCACCTCCGTTCAACCATCCGGAATTACCCCGAGGCCCCCGCGGCCTAAACCAAAAACACAGATATGATCTAATACCTTATTCAAACTTGCTCGAGCCGTGAAAGCACTAACATTAATACCAAAAATCACCAAATTCCTCCAATCCAAGCCTAAGTTTCTTAAGAACTTCCGAAATACACATACGACAAAAAGTCCAACCAAACGACGTCCGAATGACCTGAAATTTTTCACACATATCCAAATTTACCTAACGGAGCCAATGTAACTCTTGGAATCCCATTCCGACCCCCCGGATCAAAATCTCACCTATCAAGTCGCCAAAATTCAAACTTAGCCAATTCAAGCCTAATTCTACACCGGACCTCTAATTTCAATTTCGATTTCACTCCTAAGTCATAGATCACCACCCGAAACTGGTCGAATCATCGGAAATCCATTCCGATTCTAACTTACAAGTCAATGTCCGATTGACTTTTCTAACTTAAGCCTTTCTTGAAGAGACTATTTGTCTCATTTCTGTACAAATTCAAACCAAAACACTTCAAACTCACCAAACACGTATAATGAAACACGGGGAAGCATAAAATAGGAGAAACGGGCGGAAATACAAGAGACGACGGGTCGGGTCGTCACAAATAAGTAAACCTGTCAACCGGGCCGGGTTGACCCGAGACCGGCCGGGACCGGACCGGTAAACCCCGAGACCGGACCGGACCGGTAGGTAGGGGCCGGGCTGGGCTGGGTTCAAAGGGGGTAGGGGGTTGGTCCGTTAAGAAATTTCTATTTCGGAACCGGACCGGACCGGCCCGGTATGGTATACAGTACCGTGAACCGGTACGGACCGGACCGGACCGGCCCGGTTCAACGGTAATATTTTTTTTTGAATTGGTGGGGCCCATATTTCCATTGGCAACGGCTACAAATCCGTTGGCCAACGGAGAGTTTTGCAAAAATGGCCATTTTTCAATTTTTTTCTAATTATTAAATTACAGTATTAACCCTTCTTAAAATCTATAAATACCCCTCATCTCTTCTTCATTTCTTCACTCAAAATTCTTATCTCAATCTCAATTCTCAAATTATCAATCTATCTCTTCCCTTCAATTTGCAAGATTACATATTTTATTTGTTACTCTTTTCCCGAATTTAATTTATCGCAATTTGTCATTCGGAATTTGAAGCTTGAAGTTCAAAATTGAAATACTTGCTTGACGTTTGTTCGTGGTAACACCGAATTTGCGTAATCAAGTGCTCAATTTATTGTCGAATTCGGTGCACTCCCTCCAACTCTTTCTCTTATTTAATATTTTAATTGCATATTTGATTTTAGCTTATATTTTAATTTTTACGATATGTTTAATGCTGCAAAAAGAGCGTGTAGAAAAGTTACTGGTAGGGGTGGAAGTAAAAAAAGAAGTAGTCCTGTAGCTTCTGGTAGTAATAGTAATGACCCAATAACACATGTTTCTGAATCATCGCCTAATTTGCAAGATGTAGAGATTGATTATGAACAATTACAAGAAGATTTTGGAATAGAAGATGAGATACCACCTACACCTAGTAGTGGAAATGTTTGTAGTATTGGAGTTGGAGTTGCTAGTGCTACAAGGGGTAGAAGACCACCAGTGGCTCCAACTTCTACTCGTAAAAAAAGAAGTCTAGTTTGGAAATTTTTTGAAATAATAGAAGGTACTGATAGAGTTAAGTGCAAACTTTGTAATGAAACTTTTAAACATTTGACCGGAGGTAATTTAGGGGAGACTGGGACACTTACTAGACATATGACGGCTATCCATCCCATAGAGTGGGGAATTAATGTGGATGGAAGTCAAACAACCATCAACCCTACTACTGGAGGTCTATTAAAATATGATAAAATGAGGGATCGGGAGGAACTAGCAAAAATGATTACTTTGGGTTGTTTACCTTTTTCTTTTGCTTCTACATCGCATCTTATTATGTATATTCAAAGGATTTTCAATCCTTTATTTAAAGGTATCCCTAGAAGTACTTGTAGAGCAGATATATTTAGACTTCATGGACAATATCAAACATACATACGTTATTTGTTTAGTCACCTTCCTTCTAGAGTATGTCTAACTTCTTATATTGGTCATGCTGTTAATGGAAATGATTATTTGACAATTACATGACATTGGATAGATGATAACACTTGTATGCAAAAACGTATTCTCGCTTTTAAATATGATGAAGATCAGAGTCATACTGGTACGTTTATAAGTAGTACAATTGTTGACGTTGTTGAATTTTATAATCTAAACCAAAAAGTTTTGTGTATGTCTTTTGATAATGCTTCAAACAATAATGCTGCAGTTTCAATTTTAAAATTGCATTTGCAACCACCTCTTGATGATATTTTTCATGTTAGGTGTGCATGTCATGTTTATAATTTAATTGTTAAAAGTGGCCTTGATTTATTTTCAGTTGAGATTACTCATGTTAGAAGAGCAGTTGGTGTTATTCAGGGAAATAATAGACAATCTAGAATAAAAGAATTTAAGACTAAGTGTATCCAGTATAACCTTACACCTAGATTCATGCCAGACGAAGTTGTTACTAGATGGAATTATACATATATATTTTTAAAATGTTGCTACAAAAATAGATTTCCTATAACTGAAGTTGCTAATGCACATTGTACTGATCCTAGGCCTATGTTAACAAGTGATACTTGGGATGTCATTAATGATGTTGTTAAATTTTTACATAAATTTTATACTGCTACTGTTGTGTTTTCTGGCGCATATTACCCAACTGTTACTATGGCTTTGTACATATAGCTGAAATTTCTTCGCTACTATATGAATTTAAGAAGAAAGAAAAATATATGGATGTTGTTGAAAAAATGCAAGCGAAATTCAAAAAATATTTCTTTCTAATTCCTCCAATTTACTTAATTGGTGCAGTTTTAAATCCTTCTATTAAAATGTCTGATTGTCACCAATTAATGAATGCTTTATATACTTATATGGAGATTGGAGAATCTGAAACCCCAAATTTATATGATTCTATGAACAAACTAAATGAATATTTACAACAACTATATAATTATTATGCAAATGAATGTGATAATACTGCTCGTGCTTGTGACAATGTTAATCCCGCTATGCAATGTAGCAGTTCTTCTAATGTGGATGATGAAGACCTTGATAGTTTTAATATTTTTTCTACATTTTCTATCACTCAAACCAGTAGCAGGAATATTGATGAGCTTCAATTCTACTTGCAGAAGCAAAAGGAGCCTCGTACAAAGGACTTTTCGCCGTTGGGATGGTGCCATGAAAATGCAAAGCAATTTCCGGTTCTTTTCGCTATGGCTCGTGAAGTGCTGAATGTGCCAATTTCTACCGTTGCATCGGAGAGTGCATTTAGCCAAGCAAGACAACAACTTGGAGACACCTGCCACTCCTTGGGAAGTAATGCTTAGGAAGTTTTAGTATGTTTCAAAGATTGGATTAGATCGGAACGAAGAAATCAAGGAAAGGAAGATGTTGCTAGCCCAGAAGACGAAGAACTTGGAGATATATTAACCCATGGAAACCCATCGGAATTTAACTCCCCAGAAGAAGGCCAATCGGTTCATATTGATTATGATGAACTTGCTAAGGCAATGCAAAACATTTGAAATTCTACTTCACTAGTTTACTTGTTAGAAAAAATATAAACATTTCATTTTCTACTTATTAATTTGAAATTGAGAAATAAAGTAGCACTTGCAATAAGTGCAATTTTTTCCCATCTTGCTTGTATTCATTCAATGATTACAAAGTATTAATGTAATTATAATTTAATAGTTATACTTAATTTCAAAAAAAATTGAAAATATACTAAACCCGGCCCGACCCCTTTCAACCCGTAACCCGTATGGTTCAATTTTAACCCGAACCAACCCGGCCCCTTAAAAACCCGGTGTTGTTCAACCCGGCCCGGCCCGGAACCCGAACGGGTCGAAAAAAATCCGACCCGACCCGGACCGGTTGAACCGTTAAACACCTTTACAAACAAGTATAGTGAATCACAGATGATGTATATAAAATTAAATTTGACATTTCTAAGTTCACTGGAACAAAGAACAAAACAAATGATCAACCACTGTCAAAATTTCGGCCAACAGTCTGGAGAAAAAGAAAAGTAGAGGGGTTTGGAATAAGTACAATATGGACAATGCTATGTTACAATTATATACAGCAGCCTAGCTTGAACCCATGACCATCTTGCTAAGTGAATGTAGATGGCTGCGAATCCATGATGTGCCCCTTTAATTCCTTAAATACTATACCTTTTCTTATATCGGAGAAATTTCCCGTGGGATTTTGGCCCGACTCAACCTGATGTTCTTCTGATTCTTGAACTCCTTTGCACTCCATAGAATTGTGTCATCTAAATACGGCAAAGGATATTTAACACGACTTGGACGATTTGTATTTCTAAATTTCTGAGTCATCAACTTCAGACTTTACCACAAAGCTGGGGAATGCTAAGGTTATATCCCTGAAAAGTAATAGTGCAATTTACTTTTCTTTTTTCGACTATCCAAATTGATTGCAGGAAAATAAATTCTCAAGAGGAAACAGGAAAAAGTAAAAGGAAGATTTCAGGGTAATCATACTTATTAAGCATAATGAACCTATCTGAGTTTGCAGTAATGCAACACTTACATAAGATATGGAAGTGTCATATTCTTTAGTAGAGATGGATTCTTTGAAACAAATTCCTTCCATTCTTCTGGATCTATCCTCCCATCACTCTTTGTGTCTGCATCATTGAATGTCTGGCACACAAGATAAAAGATAGATTGTGAATATGACCGCCGAAAGGACTACATCTTGACAGTTGGGTAAAAGATAGTTTAGAGCAGTCTTCACCTTATCCACGATCATCTCAACTACATCATCTGATAGTACCAAATCTGATTCATGCAGCAGCGCCAATACCATCTCTTTCAACTGAAAAATACAATGTGTCGCATAGAGATATACCATTAACTAAGAACGATTTTCAAAATGAGGGGAGGATAAAGTAGCATAATAAAAATATATAGTTATTATATCAACCTCTTCTCTTTCGATATAACCAGTGTGCCTTAGATCATATAATCTGAATGCAACTGCAGAAGATATTAAGCTAGAGGGATCAATGTCAACAAAGAGGCATGTATAGATTCATTTCATTAGAAGACAAAGTGAGAAAATGAGAACTAAGTGAAAGGGCACATATGGATAGTATAAAAGCCTACATGCCATTTTATCAGCTACTGGTGCATTAGGGTGGAAGATACCCAGTGATCGGACAAATTCTCCAAACTCAATCACTCCATTGCGCTTAATATCAAAGAGATCAAATACCTGCATCATTTTAGAAGAAAGTCGGAGAAGTGATAAACAGCCGCATATGGACAGAGAGAACAGAGAAATCGACAAAAGCAGCCCAAACAAATGCAAGAAAAGCAATTGATTTCCAGCATAAGAGTTAAATGTGTTAATCTGTTAATAAGCAATGCATAAAATTTTGTGAAAATTCATCCACAGGCAGGGACCATTTTAATGAAAGTTGGCTGAGAAAACATACCCTATCTGCAAACAGATTCCTCTTTTTTTGGTTCCTGAAGAGCGCTAGCTGAAACTCTTCCTGATGATGACATTGTATGAATTAGAATAGGTAGCATAACAAATTTTAAAACTAAATAGGTACTATATCAATTATACATTTAAGAATCCAAAACGCGTATAAGATATGTGCATTTCTGTTTGCAAGCAGTAGAGATATACCTTATGAATGAGGCCATCATCAATTATGCAGCTGCTTATTCTTTTGAATAACTCATATAATGCTTCGACTTCACTCACTGTAACTGCAATATTTTTGAACAGTTGATATAAATGCTTAGCTGTTGTACTGAGAAGTTACTGATAATCAAAGCTGATACATGTTTTTACCTATTCTTTACATCCATGCTACTAAACCTTGTGATGGACGCAAAATTAATATTGCTATTAAAGCAACCAGATTGACAAACCAGACCATACCCCTCGTTCTCAGAAGACATAATATCATGGTTTTCCTAGTAAAAAAAATTTGTGGGCAATCCTCATCCTGACCTCTACTAAGGCGTAGATTTACAAGCTTAAATTTATCTATATGGGAAAAGATATTGAGCTTTTTGTGCATTGTAGGATGACGGCGCTTGACTGCTCCTCTAAGGCCATATAATGTGCAATCTAACTAAACAAGTAGTCAAACTTGGACAGCTAGGAAACAAGCAGACTGTAACTTCAACTTGAACAGCAAAAATGACCTAAGATTTTGTAAAGGATGCATACTCACAAGGTGTCTCAGCAGCAAGTACAGTGGGCTCCTCGTAACCAGGTGTGTATTGGGTTGTTGTTTTTGAGTGAAAGCAGCCCATCATAAGATAGTAATAAAAGATTATCTTAGAAATAGTATACTCAGCCAGAGAGATTTCATCAAACACTCCACCTGCCAAAATTAAGATTAGGTCACTAACAGTAATAATGACTAAAAAGCGACAACTTAAAGAGCACAGAAATTCTGCACTTAACATTAAGAAGGGAACTTCTCGTTCACAGCCATTCCGAAATCATCATGGAATTCAGCAAATGAAGAAAGTTCTCCAGCTCTATAGTAATTGTCAGCATTAAAAATGCCATGCATTTACTCATTAAACAAGTCCTGATTAAAGTTTAAATATGCATGATCATCATCAATATTCAGCCCAACATTCTATACTCTAACTGCCAATGCATCAATTCTTGTTTACACTTACTAAAAGGGTAGCACATAATGGTCAAGGCTACATCATGCATTGTTGCGATGTATAACTTGGCTATGATGATAATACTCAATTGTGGACCATTTTGATCATTATAGGAGTCATATCTGAGCCTAATAGGCTATTTCTACAATTAGGCTATTCTTGTAATTTGTTTGTATATTTTGTATACTTTTGTAGTTAGGTCAATTGTGTAAATAGGCTATTCCTGTAATTAGGCTATGTCATGTAAATAGGCCACATATGTAAAGGGGTCATTTGATATAAGGGGTAAGGGTCGTTTGTCTGGACCGAGGCACTCATTTCTTATCAGAGATATTTTACAGTCTCTTCTTCGAGACTCTTCGATCCTCTCCCTTCTCTCTACTTTCTCTCTCTAAAATTCCTCCGATATTCTGTATGTTTTCATGCATTGCTGTTTATGAATTAATCAGCTTCAGGGAGATAATCCAGAGTTTAAATAAGACCGGGACAGCTTTTTTGAACTATAGAAGTCATAGACATATAAGAATTTCTGATATATATATAAACATAAAATACCATGATCATAGCATAACAAAAAGAGAAAACAGCAACCAATTATGAGATTACCTAACAGAGAAAGACTATAGGTCTAAACGCAGAAACAAATGAGCTGAGAAGAGGCCTGTCTGCCGTTCAAGCCTATATCCAAGTTTAAAAGGTGTGATTTGAAATTTTCAGAAAACATTACCGAATAGAAAAAAAAATGCTTGGTTAGAAAACAGAGGCGAAATCAAATTGCTTTAGTTTTAGGAGGAAAAAAAAAACAAGACCACAATTATTTTTAAAACTATCTAAAACGACACCAAAAACCAAAAGTGAGTTCGAAAGCAACAGGAATGGTAAAATTCCTATCAAACCCAAGAAATTTTATGAGAGTGATAGATTTTTTTTTTCGAAAAAAAAGACATGCACATTATATCAACCACAGACAGACTACATAGCTGGGAATGGGAATTGAGCAGCACTCCCCTCTATGCCAAGCCCAACCTGAAACAAGAGACCATCTCCTCACAGAATGCCCGGTCACTGTGGATATATGGAGAAGAGTAATGAATTGGCTACAGGAACAATACACACTTAGAGGCAGCAGGAGGCAGCAGATGCAATGGTTGATTGCCAAAGCCAAAGGAAGAACATGTCGTGCATCTATTTTCAAGATGGTTACAGCTGAAGTTACATATCCTATCTGGCTGGAGAGAAATGCAAGAGTGTTCAACAAGACTTTTCGATGTAATACTGCACTAGTGAGAGATATAGTATACAAGTGTAACATTAGAGGCACCCCAAAAATTAGACACCTATTACAGCATCTTAGTATATAGTAGAACCTAGATAGTTAGAATTGGAAAGTAATTATTATGTTAGCAATCAGAGAGTCGGCTAAGTTGACGTCCGATAGTGATTTTGTAATACAACTTCATTGGTGATTAATGAAAAGTTTAATTACCAAAAAAGACATTATATCCAGGGAAAGATAACAGAGGAAGTGGTGCTAGTTTGGAAGCTTGTGTACAGAAAGGCAACATAGTAATAATTTATTTTCTGCGCTGCTATAAAGTATGGAGAAAAGAAAAGGCCAAAAAAACAAAGAGAAGGGGGACAATGAAATTGCATTGAAGAATGAGTAACCTATAAAATTGAGTTTAAAAATGAAAAAGTGAAAAAGAAAGGAGGAATCTCAAGTTGTGTAAAACCCAAAGAAAAGTGAATACAGAATTTATGGTATAAATGCAGCAATCAGAACTGAATAGAGATGATGCAAATTAGAAAACTAAAGAAAGTTGCAGAAAAGAAGAAGTCACCTGAAACTTGGGAACACTGCTAAATTTGGTGTTCGTGTGTATCTGTGTATGTATATGTACACATTACACACACACATCCGCTCGATTAAATTAGGCAGCCATGAAGAGAAAAATTTACTTTGGGACATACAAATTTGGTTTTCTTTTCGTTTTTGTAGTATGTAGAAAAGTCGCCGTGTTATATGACTTGCTAGTTGTAATACACCAATTTTTCGTTTTTATGAACTGTCCAGTCAATGTTGATGAGCTTTCAAAAACTTCGCTTTCACCTATAATAGGATGACGTAACTCCTACCATTTGAATAAAAGGTAACATAAATTTTTTTTGTATTTTAGTTTCAATCAAGAGCTAAGAAAAATTTCACTTTTTTTCCAAAAAGAATTCATATTGACCATAGAATTTTAAATTTCACTTGAAGTTGAATTTTGAAAATTTTTGAAAATTTAAAAAACTCTAAAAGACTGCTTTTCAAAATTTTCACTTAGATCACTGACAAAACTTTCAAAAAACCCCAAAATTATATTCATGTCCAAACATAATTTTAATTTTCAAATATCATTCTCACTTGAAAAAGAAGTTCACTTTTTCCAGGAATTTTTAATTCTTATATCCAAACGCCCACCAAATATCTTACATATAAATATTAGGAATAATTCGTTTTGGGAGATTTGACATTAAAAAAAATTCACAAAACTAATAGACCCATTAAATACATCCTCTATCCAGACGAAGAGCCCGTTTGATCAAGCTGCCAAAAGCTGTTTATTTTCAAAATCATGTTTACTCAAAAGTTCTTTATAAAAAAATACTCTTGCAAAATAAGTAGTTTGTGTTTGATCGATTCGTTTGAGTAGTACGTTTTGCAAGCTAACCGTGTTTGGTCAATTCTTTAAAAAAGCACTTTTAAGTATCAAATTACGAAAAGGATAGTAAAGGTTCAGCTTGCGATTAATATTATTTAGAAAGAAAAATAAATTTAAACATTTATTAGAAAAGAATTCAATTAAAATATAAAACATAAAGTAAACAAGATAATTTAAAAAATTCTAATTAATATAAAATATAGTTATTCCAAAGAAATAATATTGAGTGTTTGGTATTACTTATTATTTATATAATAATTTAAATACATCATTCAAAAAAAATTTAAAATCTACTCTTAAGAATAGGAGAAGAGAATAAAAATTTGATTAAAATAAAAAGGAGAATAAATGTATAGCAGAAAAAAAAAGAAAAAATTAATTAAATTAATGAAGTATAATTTAAAAAATATAAATTTATTATAAGGTTATATTTGTCTTGAATAAATTAACTTTCTACTTCTGCTTCTACTTTTTGGAAGAAGCTAGAATTTATAGCTTGCAAAATTGCTTTGCTGCTAAGAAATATTTTTTTATTTTGGCCAAACAACTTAAATTTTTCAAAAAGTACTTTTTTGGGCAAAAGAAGTACTTTTGGTCTCCCATAAGCTTGGCCAAATAGGCTCATGCACAATTGAATATGAAATTGAAAATAAAATAAAAAAACTTGTGATCTAAAATATATCATAAATCTCTTTCTAATTTAAAAATCATTACTATTAATTAATATTTTTTTAAAAAGCGATTAAAAAATATTATTACTCCAGTATTTTTGCACAGAAAGAATGCACGTTTGGCTGCCGCTGCAACTGCATCGTCTCTTAGTTGGCACTATACTACATCCCTATCTTTCCACCTTATTTTCATATATAGATAATAGATTGTGGTATACTATATTAGGATTTATACAGTCCTATAGTTGATAGGATTTGATATCTCTCTATACTTTATATATATACTTTTGTGAGCAATAGACAATTGGAATTCTCACAAAAGTATATATATAGAGTATAGAGATGTATCAAATCCTATCAACTATAGAACTGTAAATTCTAATCCTATCAACTATAGGACTGTACATAAAATCCTAATCCTATCAACTATAGGACTCTACATAAATCCTAATATACTATAGTCTATGCTTCTATGACTTTGCTTTCTATGCTATATATATAATATTGTCATGTATCTTAAAATTGACTGTGTATTCCTTAAAGGACACTACAAACCAAAAATGTGCTCACACCTCTAATTTAAACAATTACTTAGTCCAGCGAGTTCGTCAAATGACAACAAAAACTTGAAATTTATTATTATGTTGTTCCTTTCCTATTTTACTTAAAATCTTGGATAAATCCAGAAGCCTTTCACGGCAAGTACTATTTTATTTGACAATTCTGTTATTGCGTCACATTTTTTTAATCATTTCTTGCTTATTCGTTGATTCATTGCTATGAGTTTACGATTGTCAACAATTGGAATCCATAATCAATTTACTGGTTATGTTTAGTTTAATCTACATGGCGTAAGAGGGAACTCATCCGGATTTTAGTACCATTTTTTCCTATATATTCTTTGGAGTGTGATTAATTTGGTTGTTTACTTCATAAATGTTCTTGGGAGTTCCTTTTGCTATATTTGGAAATTTCGTATTATCACATAAAGTGGAGGAAAGAAAATGCTATTTATGGGACTTGAAATTTTCAGTGAACTTTACCTTCAACATCTTTGCTGTGACTTTTAATTTAATTGGTGTACTTATGATGTAAAAATTGCAATACGGCGCCTCTTTTAATCTGCAGTTGCTTTGTCTTTCTATTTGCATCCGTATGCATTTTTTTTTAAAATGGCTTAAGTGTTTATTCTATAACTGAACAACTTAAGCTGAAAATGAATTAAATATTTATTTTATAACTGGATAACTTAAACTGAAAATGGCTTAAATAAACTTAAACTGTTATAAACTAAAGCAAAAGACAAGAACAATAGAGCAAGAACAATAGCAATAGAGAGAAGAGTAGAGAGATTTCTTTTTATTGAGTTGAGAGGGGTCTCAAGGGATGATTTACAATGGTAGGGGGCACCTCTATTTATAGGGGAGAGGAAGATTTAGCTACCACTAATAGAACTCTAAAATCTCTCTAATTAAATACATTAAAGACATTCACCTTAAATAGAAGTGTAAGAATCTTCTATTTCATAACACTCCCCCTTGAATGTCTATTCAATGATGTGCCTCATAAAACCTTAAAACCAAAACCCAATGGGAAAAATTAAAGTAAGGAAAAAGAGTACACATGTTTGAATATGCGCCTATTGGTTGCCTCGTTAAAAACCTTGCAAGGAAAACCCAGTGGGACAAAACCTTGTAAGGGAAAAAGAGTGCAACACGCATTAACTCCCCCTAATGAGTACATCAATTTAAGCCTTGAGCATTTGCATTCCAATCTTTGTGCATCATCTTCAAAACGATCTTTGGTAGATATTTGATAAATAAATCAACCATGTTGACTTGAATAAATATTCCGCACCTTGAAATCATCACTCTTGATAGATATGAACATCTTCATATAATGTCGTGGAATAGCTCTTCAATATCTCCATAGATGCATTCTCAATGCCATCATGCTTATAGTTATAGCAAGATACATATGTACACAAATTGTACTTAGGATGTGGTACTTCAGGACCAAGAATTGCATATGCTTCAAGCAACTTAAATCTTTCAAGTTAAGTCATATAAGTCGCATAATAGACTTTAGCTGCATATCAAAGTTTCATGTCATGCTAAACAAATAAGGTATCGAAAATTGGCTATACATACCTTTGACTTTATAGTTTCAAGCATATGAACTATAGGTTCAAAGCTACATGTCTTTCATATGGAATCAATTCTTCTTGAATTGTATCTCTTCCATTTAGTTACTTTCTTTGAGTCAGCAAATGCGTATAGCATGCTTTGCAATATGTTGCAATTGCATTTCCCTTTTTATGAACTACAGGTTCATATCATGATATTCGGGGATATACATATACAAATGAAAATTCATCCCATGTAACACTTTCTCAAGTGTTTATCATGTCCCCCCCTCATGTTAGTAAAACTAACATGTTTCCTCAACTTTGGAAAATTATCTTTGTGCATTATGTCAATATACACAACACCTTAATATAAGATGAAATTATTTGGTTCCTGACCCTGAACCACTTTTGAGGGGAGAATATACTCTCGTATACAACTTATATCAAACTGATATATACAACTTCGTTCTCATAAGGAACAGTTTAGCTATTAAGTGGAAGCACTCAATAATTATCTTGCTAAACCAACTTTGATATAAACCAACTTATCAAGATGAACTGTCTTGAGTAGAGAATCTGGAAACTATGCTCGAAGTTAGATTACTGAGCGATTTACCTCGCAAGCACTGCCAGGCTGCGGGTTAATAACAATGGCGCATGTAACCATATCATAGATGCATCATATGTGGTATACATGGCAGGTGAATGGGCCCATACTCACCTTTCATATTTCCAGAATTTATGGGCTTCAACCCGAACTCTTTAGTTGGTCCGTTCATTAATGAGAACAAGAACTTCTAGTTCTTTGATATTCACCTATGTGAATTTGCACATCATACTTCAAATGAGATGGCTAACACGAATGTCAACTGAATAAATTATCAATGTTGGTAAACTTCAAATTTACACCATGACATGTGCACTTATCAATAAACTTCGGGTTTATTATGACATGGGTTTTATACCAATAGATATCCACTTTATTGTGGCATTCTTTCGTTTGTGTAGTACAAACTGGAGAACAAAGCGGGTAGCTTTTCATATACAAATTACCCCGCTACAAGTTGTAGTAATAGGAGAATCAAAGCCTTCCTTTATTTATAGTCTCAATATAATCAATCGCTTTCGCGTGTACTTTGGAAACTGAATAAGTTTCTTTGAGACTTACTACAGCACAATACTCAATTGTGTTTCTCCAACATAGTAATAATTGGCTCTTCGAGAGCTCTCAATTAATTTTGTACTACCACAGACTGAGGTTCGAGATCCTCACATTCTTGCATTCCGTATTTTCAAGAGTCTCAGGCTCAATAGATTCTTCGTGAATCTCGGAATTAATCAAATCATGAGCGTCCTCATGTGATTCTTTCATAGTGTCATTTAGATCGTTCTTTTTCCTCTTTCTAGGATTTCGATCTTTGGAACCTAATGGTCTGCCACGCTTCTGGCGTGCATTTGACTCATTGGATATGACACTAGATATTTGTCCAATAGGGACTTCAATACGGATCGGAACATTTTCCGCGTGAATGTGGGATTTCGTTATCCTCTTCAAGTCCGTAAATGCGTCAGGCATTTGATTTGCTATTCTTTGCAAATGGATAGTCTTTTGTACCTCTTTCTTTCAAATAGAGGTATGTGGATCAAGATGAGATAATGATACATTTTTCCACAAAATTTCCCGTTTGGTTTCACCAACTTCTCCCCCTAATTTTGGGAAAAGTGTCTCATCAAATTGACAGTCTGCAAATAGTGCAGTGAACAAATCTCCTGTCAATGTTTCGAGGTAGCGAATAATGGAGGACGCGTCAAACTCAACACATATTCCTAACCTCCTTTGCAAACCCATTTTGGTGCGGGATGGCGGTGCTACAGGCACATATACTGCGCATCCAAAGCTTCTTAAATGGGATATATTGGGTTCATGACCCAAAACCAATTGCAATGGGGAATATTTGTGTCAATTCGTCAGTCAGAGACGAACTAGCATTGCTGCATGCAACATGGCGTGACCCCAAACCGAAGTGGGCAGCCGACGAACTAGCATTGCTTCATGCAAAATGGCGTGACCCCAAACCGAAGTGGGCAGCCGACAAACTAGTATTGTTGCATGCAAAATGGCGTGAACCCAAACCGAAATGGGCAGCCTCGTTTTCATGAAGAGTTCAAGATTATTCTCATCTATTATCCATTAACTTTGCAAACGCAAGGTTGCGTGATGGCAACAAGCACACATTAGACCATCTACAGGATGCGTCTATCAAGACCATGAAATACCTAAACTACCCACTAGGTGGGTGAATAGGTCCACAAATGTCCCCTTGTATACGTTCCAGAAACTGGGGTGACTCAGTCCCAACCTTTGTTGGGGATGGTCTGATAATCAGCTTGCCTTGATAACACGAAGTGCAAGGATATTCATTACTTGAAAGAATTTTGAAATTCTTTAACGGATGCCCATATGAGCTTTCTATAATCCGTCTCATCATGGTTGATCCTGGGTGACCCAGTCGATCATGCCAAAGTACAAATGTATTGGACTCAGTATTCTTTAGATTTACTGTTGAATGTGCCTCTATTGCACTAATTCTTGTCCAATACAGGCCACAAGATAAAGACGGGAATTTCTCAATAACCCTCTTTTGGCCGGAGACATTCTTTGAAGTGAGAACGAGATATTCGAGATTATCTTCATCCATTGTCTCAATATTGTAGCCATTCCGGCGTACATCTTTAAAACTCAACAAGTTTCTCATAGACTTGGAGGAGAACATAGCATTCTCTATGATTAACGTCGTGCCCTTGGGCAGAGTTACAATGGCTCTTCCGGAGCCTTCGATCAATTTACTTTCCATGGTATGACATACAAAAGAAATACAGGAACATAAGAATAAGCAAGTTCAATTCTTTTGTGTCACATAATATTTTCAAAATCTGCTACTAACAGTTGGCTAACAAAATCAGATATGTTATCCATAATCAATTCCTTTGCAGTTTGAAAATTTCAGCGTTTTTCATAAGACAATCGATTATTAAACACACACAATCGATTGTTTGAACATAGACAATCGATTGTTAAACACAAACAATCGATTATTTGTTATTTTTGAAAAACTTCAGATCACACTGCCTAACGACAATCGATTGTTAGACATAGACAATCGATTGTGGATGATTTTTGAAAAATTCCAGACCTCACTGTTTCAAGACAATCGATTGTTAGACAAAGACAATCGATTGTTGGCTATTTTTTGAAAAATTCCAGACCTCACTGTTTCAAGATAATCGATTGTTAGTCGACGACAATCGATTGTTGATCATCTTTGAAGAATTCCAGGCCACTATTTTTAAAGACAATCGATTGTTGATCATTGACAATCGATTGTTTTGCAGTTTTATGCGAAACGTGAGATAACCGACTAGTTTTTCAGGCTAGTCGATTACCTCTACTGGAAAATAAAGGTTTTATTGATATTTGAGCATATTGAAAACATTCTAATGAACTACTACAAACATCACATCATGAACTAACTAATACGAGCTAATGCTAATGACTATTAATTTATTCATTGACTAATACAAGTAGAATCAAACAGCTCCATCTTCTTTCATCACGGTTCCGTCACCGATTAGGTGGTCTATCTTTCCATCGGGTTGCTCAAAGAAGTCTGCCACATCCAGGTGGGTGATATCCTCATTGTCGTCATAGACAAAATTTGTTTCAGGGCCTTTTCTCTTTCGAGATGCTTGATAAAGGTCAACCAAGTGTCTTGGTATACGGCAAGACTTAGACCAGTGCCCGTTTTCACCGCAACGATAATATATAGTTTATAAACTATTTGCTTTTGGATTCTTATCGTATCGTGCTTGTGGCAGAGTGACCAACTTCAGGTTGTCATCTTCTTTAAGCCTTTCCACAAGATGGGTGAATCCTTGATGTTGAGATATTCAATCTTCAAACTTTCATCAAGGTGATGGCGCAAGAAAATCAAGGCCTTCATACAGTTTTAAACCTTCCTTAAGGTAATGGCGCAAGAAAATCAAGGCCTTAGCATAGGTTCAAACCTTCATCAAGGTGATAGCGCAAGAGAATCAAGGCCTTAGTATAGTTTTGGGTGGATGCACTATTTCTGTTTTTAATGGCGTCTTCGAGACCCATAGCATCAAAGTGGATTTCATCATCCAACACCATAGTTCTTGCCCGAAATTTCGAGGGCAACGAACTTTCTTTTCATATGACACAATTACATCAAGAGCGTGTTCATACTTACGGGCTCTATTACAATTATCACATTCACTTCAGGGAATGGATCAAAATCATGTGCTTTACACAAGCTGCTACCACATTCTCTAAAGGGAATGGAGCAAATTCAATTGGACGAAATTCTTTGTCACGTCCACAATCATACATGAATTTAATCATGGCAGGACATAGAGATTTTACCACTTCGTGTGGTTATAATTTCTCACAAACTCCATTAGAGTTATAACCAAACTTTGTATATAAAATTTATAGAATTCCAAGAATTTGAAAAGAAAAAGTAAATTACTTACCTTTAAGGTATACCAAATATATTTTCAATATTTTCTTCCTTTCTTCCTTTCCTTTCTTTCTTTCCTTTTTCTTTTCAACTTTTCGTTTCTTTCTGCCTCCTCCCTTTTTTTTCTTTTTCTTTCTTCATTCTTTCTTTGAAGAAAAACCCTACACAAGTAAAAGTTAAGACAATCGAAAATTAAATTAGGAAGAGGAAAATACCTTGGATTTTCGAGAATGATACTTGAGACGGTAGAGTCTCGTGCTGATAACGTATTATAAACTAAAGCAAAAGACAAGAACAATAGAGCAAGAACAATAGCAATAGAGAGAAGAGTAGAGAGAGTTCTTTTTATTGAGTTGAGAGGGGTCTCAAGGGATGATTTACAATGGTAGGGGGCACCTCTATTTATAGGGGAGAGGAAGATTTAGCTACCACTAATAGAACTCTAAAATCTCTCTAATTAAATACATTAAAGACATTCACCTTAAATAGAAGTGTAAGAATCTTCTATTTCATAACATAAACAAAAATAATACATATATAAACAATATGTATAGGGAGGAGACAACTGCTTAGCCTTATATATATAAAAATTACTTCCCTTTCAAAAAAAAAGACTTGAATAATGCGGTAATGTCGTATGACTGGCTAGTTGTCGTTAGCAGCTGGCAGTTCCATAAGACGGGAAAGGAGCGTTACAGCTATCCAAGGGACACGTTATTCTTGCAATTTTAACCGCCCAACATACGTATTTAAATTACCTTATCAATATACATTATATTATTCACTTATTTAAATTATTGAATTAATTATTTTCAAGAAATAAGTTATTCTTTTTTTACAGATTAAAAATAAATAATCTCACATAAATTATAAAAATAAAAAATATACGAAAAAGAGGCGAAAATGCCCCTTTACTATATAAAATAGGAAATCAAAGCCATCCGTTAAAAGTTGGCCCCTTAAATGTCCTTGTCGTCTAAAAATTGGTTCGAAAAGGCCCTTATCTACTAACGGAAGACATGTAAATCCACGTGAAATTACATTTATTTATTTAAAAATGTAGAAAGGCATTTTAGACCATTTTCGGATTGTACAAGATCATATACGAGTCAATTATAGCAGTCAATTCTCAAGCACTTCACACCATATCAATTTACTCACACACTTATTTGAGACCAACAACGCTATAATTATCACAGCAAGTAACTCAATCATAGACACAAACTAATTATCACAGCAAGTAACTCAGTCATAGATAGAAACATTCAAGTGAATGGGAATGGCTTCATTGAATCCGTGCACAAAAACATTGGATATCATTTCCCCTTAATGCAAAGAATATAACAAAGCATCCCAATATCACACAAAAGAAAATTCACATCTTCTTCCGACATTTAGTATCACGCAGAGCTAAGTACTCTAAATCAACCACTTTCTTCAATAGAACATTTCTTTCCAATTCCAAGGATTCTATTCCTTCATAATCGACAGCATCATAACATTCTCAAGATCGGCAACTTTTCTTTGGAGTACATTTCTTTCACGGATTAGAGCTTCCATCTCCTTCTTTAAGGTGCACATGAGATTTGAAATTCTAGGAGGAAGCTCCTCATTTTGCTATTCCCAATAGTAACATTTTTCATCCTAAAACCAAAAAAAAAAAAGAAATTACAGTCAAATTGAAATAATTAAAAGAACCCATCAACAAATTTACATACCTCATGCTTAGCGCACTTGAAAAATCTTCTCCCATCATTTAAAGGAGTCTACGTCATGAAATAGTTAGCAACAAGTCCACAACGACACCTCCTAATCGACTCATTTAAGCTACTCGAACATTGCGACATTGTCTAAGAGAAATCTCCAAAACAAACTGATAAAGATAAAAAATAACTAAACCTAAATTAGAACCCAAATCAAAATTGACAAGGTGACCCAATTAGTAGGAGAAATCAGACATTAATGAAGGGCCTAAAATAGGTGTATGAGTAAACTAATATGGTGTGCAATGCTTGAGAATTGACTGCTATAACTGACTTGTATATGACCTTGTACAATCTGAAAAGGGTCTAAAATGTCCTTCTACATTTTTAAATAGACAAATGTAATTCCATGTGAATTTACATGTCTTCCGTTAATGGATAAGGGCATTTTTAGCTAATTTTTAAACGGCAAAGGCATTTAAGGGATCAACTTTTAACGGAGGACTATGATATCCTATTTCATATAGTAAGGAGCATTTTAGGCCCTTTTCCGAAAAATATATTTTTTGGCTAGAAAATTTATTAGGTGAGCAGCTATTTAAATTAATTTTCTTTCCATCCATACATTAGTCCTCTTATTTATACAAACCTTAAAAAAGGAACTTGTATGATTATTAGAATTCACTGTATTCCTACTTCGTTTTTGTTTAAGGGCTGAGCAAGAAAATTTTAAAAACATTTCTTGATTTTTCTTTTAATATTATGATTATGATAATACATATATAAAGCATCTCTGTCGAATATGGTTAAGTATGAAGTACTAAACGTGCACACACAGAGGTTAAAATAATGACAACTGTAGTACATAGGGTAAATTTAGTTTATAACATATGATCGAATGATAGCACGACACGTGAACTGAAGGCAAGAAAAAGACAAGTCAAGCAAAGACCAATACTGGACGCAACAAATATGATCGACGCCAAGTAGATTCCGAAAGGAACATATTTAATGGGAGGAGATCAAAGGTTTCTATCGGACAATATTGATTTTCCAACATTGGATGGGCAACCGTTGTAGGTGTTTACCGTAAAAGTGGTAATTACAATCAGATTTGATTTTATGGTTCTAAAACTCCGTGATCTATTTTTATGCTAGTTGTTTAGGCAGTAGATGCTAAGTAAGAGATTAGAAAATGAGATAAAAGCTCGTAGATAGTATAATGGCCAAACCAATGGTTGGAAATTGGGGCCTCGAGCTGGCGTATACGACCTCAAGGTCGATTCGGATGCTCCGCTAGGGGTAGTTGAAGGGGATTAACAGTTTTGAGAGATGCTATGACGGATCTTTATGATCAATAATGAGCAATAAATGAAGAACATAAATAGAACACAATAAATATAAGCAATAAATGTAAATAATGAGATCAAGAGAATATGTTAGAGAGCAGAGAGAATGTTCTTGTATATTAATATTGAGTATCAGATGTGCTACAAAATGACAATGATCCCCTTTATATATGAGGAAAAATTCCAACATAGTAGAAATACATTTATTGCCAAGATATGGGGCTAGTACAACCATTTAATGGTATGATACGGGTCCGAACAAACCTACTAGACTTTGTTAGCTCCTAATCACGCGCTTTGAGAACTTCCCGCTTTTTCACCATAACCATCAATCTGCACTGTCCAGAGGTCGGACACCGATAATCCTACAGGTATGAATCTCGACCATACCCTCGGCCTTTGGAAACGTGTTTATGAAGCGTTGTAATGATCGAAAATTAGACCCTCCGTTTTTACCGTATACAGATAGTCCCCGCGTTTTGTAGAATAAAATGGTAGGAAACAGTTTTGAACCCCTACTTCTCAAGCCCTACCATCATGACGTCAACCTATCAGAGCATTAAATGCCATGACTCAAAAATCACGCAAGAATCGTTGTCACATGTCTATCGGGAAGCCTACGAGCCGCTATCTATTTAGATGTCCTCTGCCCATGCTGCTCCTATAAATACCCCAACCATTTTGTGATCCGCACTTTTGTGATATCTTCAAATCTTTAGGGCCAAATATATCTTCTCCTACATATTTCCTTCTTTCGTTCTTGGTTTCATGCTTTCTTTCTCAAGAAAGAAAAACTTTTAATCACCATGGCTAGAACTTCCAAGACAGTGCCTCGAAAATGGGAAGCTACCTTTTCATCTCGAACATCTAAGGGTAAACCCAAAGTGGCCCCTACCATTTAACAGTGTACACCCACCGAGTTCGATGTTGTGAACGGATTTTCCATCAAGATTCCTTCGTCCATGCCGACTGCCGATGGGGAAAGAAAATGTTGGTTGAGATCTCCAGCCCTAATGAGAGCACAACGGACCATAAGGCCAATTTTCTTTATGTATATACATACCCATTCACCTTGGGCCCTGTCGACTCCTCGAACCCTTCTTCTCCGGTAATAAAACTGGTTATTCTCGACTTCTGTCGTGAATATCGGGTGAGACTTGGCCAAATTTATCCCTCTTTCTAGAGGATAGTTTACATGCTTCGTTGCTTTTCCAGTAAGACCAAGGGTACGGCCTTTACCCTTGATCACCTGATTAGGCTATATAGCCCACGTCTCTTTCGGGGCATGATCAAGCTTCACCCTAGATCTTTAAAACCTTTTTTCTTGAGTATTGACGACCATAAGGATCGGGGGTAGATGAGCCGGTTTTTTCGAGTGAGGACCTCGGACATTATTCCTACCGAAAGGATGTCGATCCCAGGGGAGGGGAACAAGAAGCGTAAGTGCTTCTTCCTTAAACATGCTTTACTGTCTTCTTACTTTCTTCTCAAAAGCTAATCTACCTTTGTTTATGCAGCTGCTATTTGGTACCCCGAATTTGTCTCGGACCTATTGGGGTGGATTAGGGGATTAAATACTTCGTTCCCCTATCTCGAGCGTTCTTGGCCTGAGTTGGCTAAAACGCAGTGGGTGGCTAAGAATCATGGTAAGTTCTTTTTTGTCGCCTCTATCATGTTTTCATATTTTTCCCCGTACCATCCATACTGATAAGTTTTGAGCGCTATGCTTGTGTAGGACTTGGCGATAGAGTTTTGATAAGACCACCCTCCCACCAGTGAGGAAGGGTCCTCCAAGCCCGATAAGGGTAGGAAAAGAAAAAAAGGAGGCAGCTGCTGAATCCCTTGTTGCAAAGAAGTAGCCTCGAGCTGAGGCCGAGGCCGAGGTCTCGATTTCAACTTCCGGGGTGAGTTCCGATAATGAGAATGAGGATGAGTATGATGATGAGAATCCTTTGGTACAAAGGAATAGGTTGTGCACGGATGTCCGCCAGGATTCTGGGCCGAGGCCCGTTGAGTCAGGAACGAATGATTCGGCTCGAGTCCATATTTTGGAGGCCCTTGAGGAGGGAGAGGATCCGGTCCCTGAGTTCCCGATCGGACATGGCACAGTCCCTGTCAAAGGACTTGTTGCTGCATGCTCCAAATGATCTGAGCTTGGAGCCTTTCAGGGAAAGGATTTGTCTATCAGAGACATCAAAGTCCTGAATTGCCTTAATTTGGGTCCTCGATTCTTACCTGGGGAGTACAGAGATGCGCAGAACACAAATGTCACCTACATGGGAGGCCCTCACAAGGGGGTAGGTATGTTTGGAAACTTTCTATATTGGGCCGGTGATGACATCAATCTTGACGTTCCTGATGTTGCCGAGAAGGCGGGGAGACTCCAGCAGCAGGTGATACCTTTCTACGCCCACTTTTCGTGTTTCAAGCATTTTCCTTCATTTTTCTAACTTTTCTATTTTGTTGTAGTCTAAGAAGATGCACAATCATGCCATCCAAGCTACAAGATGAGCTTATGTGCCGTAAGAAGGAAGTCGAGGGTCTTGCTTCGGGGTCAAAGTAATCGAAGACCCTTTTTGCCTTAAAGAAGAGGAGCTGAGTATGCTCCGAGCAAGGTTTGAATAAATGAGCCGAAACAAATACAACCTTACTGAGCAGGTAGTATTGTATTTTACGAACCTGCCTTTTTATTTTAACCTAATACTTACCAATTTGTTTCACCTTTGTAGGTTGAGCAAAAGAATTCTCACGTTGGGCGTCTTCAAGAGGAGATAGTTTCCAAAGACGCAGAGGTCCTTGACCTAAGGAGTAAAAATAGTGTCGTGGCCTTGGAGAGGGACTTTCTACAAACGGAGCTCATGTCGTCCCGGGGCCTCTTGCAAAGTTCCAAGGATGGTATTGTCGCACTGTCGTCGGCTAAGTCTGTGGCATAGGAAAAGGCATCCTCGTATAATGTTTTTGACTTCGAATGTTGATGTTGGCTCTTCGGGGCATATACTTGGAGCAATCGAGGCCTTTGAGATCGGGCACCATCTCAAATTTGGGCTGGTAGTTTCTATAGGGCCGATTCCTGTAATGGCAAAAATTATCGGGGTTTGATGACCTCAAAGCGCTTTCACAATAGTGTCATTTTCATGGAACGATTGCGAAGTGACCAAAGTGGTCCCACCAGTGCGCTTCCCAAAAAGTGCTACTGACATGGCTATATTTTGTCGCCACCTGCCCTATATATGTGCTAGTTCTCCCCTTATTTAAAGATACTGCTATATTGGGCGACTATCTCCTTTATAGTGTTCCCCTTTCTTGTGCCAATTTCCCTTTACCTCAAAGTTTTTTCCTAAGTCTTGTTATTTCCCCTTTACCGCTTTACCATATCCATGGCTATTGTGCCCGTGTCTTCTTGTCAAGATGAGGAGGGTTCTTCCTTAGTATCGTGCTCGGTCGGTGGTACACCGCCGTCGTATATTGAGCTAGAATCGAGGTGCTTTATCTCGAAGAAGGAATTATTGTTAGAGAAACCTCCTAATGTCCTGGGCCACCGAGAGAATGCGTCAAGGTTTATCTCCTCGATAGGGGAGGAGCATCTCGAGGCAATATGAAAAGGTTGTGGATGGGGGAGAGAGGTGGTATTCCAGGCACCTTCCCGGGAGGAGAGCATCATGGCTCATGTCGATGGGTTCTTGAACATGTATACGTATCCATTTACATTGAGCCCTCTCGACAGGGTTGTGCTCAAATTTCGTAAAAGGTATGAGGCTACCTTGGAGCAGGCTCACCCATCCCTTTGGAAGATAGTGATGATGATAAGGTACTTTGTGGATAAGGTCGGGCTAGAATTCACCCTTACTCATTTCGTTAGGTTATATCAGCCTTTGCATTACTGGGGCTTGACTACTCTGCGACGTTGATCCACTCAGCCCCTCGCTAGTAACGATGAAGAAAATAAGGACCGGGAGTGGATGAGTCGATTTTTTCGAGCACGGATAGTCGATATTATCCCTGGAGAGTTTTATTTCCTGAGAAATGGAATTTCACACGTAAGTGGTACTCTTGTGCTTTTACTGTTTTTGTCCATAGTAGAGGCGAGCTCCGTAAAGATGTTCTTCTTTTTACTTTTTGTAGCGAACCCTTGGCTGCGGAACGAGGTTCCCGATCTGGCGGAATGGTCTCGCAAGCTGGCAGCTTGCTCGACTTAGGATAAGTGCAAATGGCGAGACCTATCCAATGAGAGATGGGAGGCAAAACATCATGGTAGGTGCATAGTGGCTTGTTTTCTCAAAAGCTACTTTCTTTTAGCGCACTAACTCTGCCGCCACAGGTGTTGGAAGGTTTTCCGTGATGAGACCGTGTCCCCTCGGGGAAGAGGATAGATTGCCAACCTAGGAATCGAGGATTGATAACAAATGGAAGGAATCCTCGAAGGGCGAGGACGTTTGCAGTGAAGCGAGCCCTGCTCGGAATGTCTAAAGAGACGTGTCAGTTGACCCTGCGGCCTGTGAGTCCTCTATTTTTCAAAAGATAGTTTCTTTCTTGTCTCCATCTCTCATTCTCGTTGAAGGCACTTCGAGGGATATTCGACTCCAGGGACCGAGTGAACCGAATAGAGTGTGTAGCGGTCGTACTCCCTTCGGGAGTAGTTTTACTGGGGCCGATGAGGCCAAGTAGTAGATGTGTGTTCAACTTTTAACGAAGATTAACGCCTCAATTTCATGGTGAATTTTGGCAGCCGGTACAGGCGTTTTTAGTTTCGCATCTTCCCTTTCTTATTAAGATCCTTTTTCACAAGCCTTTGACAAGCATAAGTCCGTGCTACTTCTCCGTGAGGCCAGGCTTCGGAAAGCTTTGGATGGGGAGAAATTCATTAGGATTCTTTGCGAGAAAAGGGGAGATGAGCTGGTATACCTTCATTATGAGGCGGATCAAAGTCGTAACTACAATGGCTGTGTCGAAAAATAGGTAACCCTTGTTTTGAGCTGATGTATGCTCCTCCTTCTACCTTTGTAGGCTAATATTCTCATATTTTAGCTGCAAGAGAAAAATGGAGGACCTGGAACAACTTTGGGATTAAGTTGGTCAGGTTAAGCATGAGCATAACGAGCTACAAGCCAAAATTGCAGCCCAGAAGGATGTTTAACCAAGGCTTCCACCATTGAAGTGAAATTCTGGAATGCTCGTGCAAGTAGCCAGGTCCGAATGAGCATGATTGTGAGGCTCAAGCTTGAAATATTAAAGATGGAGGTAGAGGTCGTAGATGCTTGGACTAAAGCCGAAGTGGTTGGAACCAAGTAAGATAATAAAGTGGCCATCTTTTTGCAAGACGTCGTCAATGCTCGAGCTGAGCTGAGAAGGGTTCTCGACCAGGAGAGTAGGAGCGAAGAGTATGTTAGATGTAAATCTCCGAGGGAAACCCTCAACAAGATACACTCCAGAGGTTTCAACCACTCGGAAGAGATAGAGCAGGCAAAGGCGAATGAGTATGATGCTATGTTCCTTTTGTAATATGCCGAGGATAGTGAGGAAGAAGTCGACGGGCCATAGTTCCCGAGGGGAGATAGATTGGATTTTCCTTCTCCGATTTTGTATATAATGCCAATATTGTAAATAGAGCTTTGTATTTTTTTTTCATATCTACGTAAATAAAAGACATGCAGTTTCATTTTTCATGCACTTCTTGAAACTTTGTTAGCCATCAGTCAGACGAACTGGTCTTTGAGTTAAGAGAACCCTTAGATTTATAATACGGCCCTGGGGCTCATTGAACTGGCCCGTAGGTTCTTACGTGTTTGGTCGGTATGACTTTTTTAGTTTAAATCGACGTTTAAGCTCTTATGTTTTTGCTCTTAGGCATATTAAGTTCACTTCAGGATTCGAGTCGAGTTTTGACTCGAGCTCATTGGCCCTTAAGTTTTTGAATCTAATGCTGGCCCTTACGCTCTTACGCTTGCCCTTATGCTCTTACGCATTTGGTCGGTACGAGCTTTTACATGGGCTAGCGGCAGTGGCTCTTATGCTTTAGGTTGGTATAACTTTTAATGTGGGCTGGCGACAGTGACTCTTGCGCATTGGGTCAGTACGACCTTTTACAGGGGTTGGCGGCAGTTGCTCTTATGCATTGGGTCAGTAAGACCTTTTACATGGGCTGGCGGCAGTTGCTCTTACGCTTTAGGTCGGTACGACTTTTTATATGGGCTGGCAGTAGTGGATCTTACGCATTGGCGATACGACGTTTTATATGGGCTGGCCACAGTGGCTCTTACGCATTAGGTCAATACTACCTTTAATATAGGCTTTATTTTTCCCTCGTTAAAGATTTTTTAAGATTGTGTTTTTCATGATTCTTCGATGGTTCGGTAAAACCACAATTGTGAGTCGTTATGTGGCAATGATAGAGCACCTTCGGAGGTTTTGGCTTGGTGGCTAAGTGTCTCATAGCCTATAGTTTGGAGCTGACATGGTCAAATCTCTTTGCCTATGTCGTGGGTAGCCTGTTTAACCGGTTCTTTTCGAAGTACTTTTGAAGTAATTGAAGGCATGTGATTTTATAGCGATAGTCGGATGTCCCCGAGTTACGCTAGTTTGGCTGGAACAGCCTTGTGACCGTAGTCATTGTGTTTCGATGGAGACTTTCAGTTCCTGAGTGAAGTAGTTTAGGCGTCTATATCGAGGGTATGCCTTTTTAGGGGTCTTACAAGTTTGATTTATAGCCTTAACTTTTAAGATCGCGGTTATGCCATTTGTAAGGTCATACAAATTTTTTACATGCCTTTGAGGTCTTACAATTTTTGTTACTTGGTACAAGTATGGTTTATGCCTTGCTTGAGGTCTTACGGTTTTATTGTTGCCTTATATAGGTCTTACGAGACCGAGGTTGCCCATATAGGGTCTTATGGCTTTGGGTTTTTGATAAGTTGATAGGGGTGGCAATTGGCAGCACTCCCCAAGTCAAAGAAAGTTTCTTGGCTCGAGATTTCTTGTAAACTTGGTATTTCCTCATTGAGGGCTTACGAATCCGGAGTTTCCGACCCAGAGATCATGTGTCCTTGAGTTTTCGACGCTAGTCCCCAAGCGTTCGGGACATTTTTGGCTCTGGAGCTGTTTTGTGAACTTTGATGTTGCCTTATTGAGGGCTTGCGAGTTTGAAGCTCTAAACCGGAGGTAGTACGGTTTTGAGTTATTGACGCCAATCCCTGAGTGTTCGGGATGTTTTTGGATCTGGAGCTGTTTTTGCAAAAAATATCGAGCTTCTTTGAAACTCAAAATGCTTTGATGCAGGGGAAAGTATTCTTTGATTACTTGGTACAAGTATACACGTTTTTGCTATTAAGGTCTTGGTTATTCTATACGGACACGGTTCATTCGACTGTTTGGTCTAGTACATTGTTATCCTATCGAGACTTCGTTCATCCCATCTTGGCTTCTCCGAGGAGGTGACCTTCCGGGGGGATGCCCCCCAGTGTTCGAGGTTAATTAAAATTGAAAGCTTGAATACTTTTTGAGCGTTTCTTAGGTAGCATATAGATGTTTCCTTGTTAAAAACCTTGCCAGTAAAACCCTTCTTGGGATAAAATCCCAGTCTAAGAAAAGGAGTGCAACGTATGCTTTTGGAACCGAAGGCCTTCAAGTTGGAAAGATCTTCAGCTGTTTTGATTGGATTCCTGCATTCGGGTTAGTATAAAATGTAACTCAAAAAGGGAGATGACCATACCTTAGTGTTGACGGTGCTTCGGACCTCGATGTGATTCAATCATTTTTTATGAGGAATCGGTACGGTCCGTTGTTTTGTTAGTTCGGGCATAGCCGAGACCTTATCGCTATCTTACTGTTTACTTATCCTTCGACTCCTTCGATGGTAGAGATATTGGTGTGGGTGAACATCGTGCACCGCGAACATCACTGTTGTCGCATGTTGTTCCCCGCGGACGGTTTTTACCCCATCTTTTGTTGGGAATTTCATCATTTTATAGAGGTTGGATGGTACTGCTCTCATACAGTGTATCAAAGGACTCCCAAATAAGGTGTTGTACATCATGTCTCCTTCGATGATATGGAATTTGGCATTTTTGATTGTGCCGACCATGTTGACTGGAAGGTGATTTCCCCTTTCATTGTTTCACTCGCTATGTTGAAATGTATTTACAAGGAAAATATACTAGTGCGTTATTGTGAGGCTGAGATAAGGTCTCGATTTCCTTATCGCTGAATGTAAGAGCATCCTTAGATATGTGACCTCGAGTTCACTTTTCTCTAGTGATGGATATTTTTGTTCTTCTCATCATGGGTTCTCGTGGAGCATTTATGCCTCTTAAGATCATATGGATGACATGTTGTGGCACATTTGTTTCATTCTTCTTGGTCGCCTCTCTTTCTTGGAACTGGTTTTTGGCCCGGTCGCTGAGGAATTCTCGGAGGTGAACTTTGCTGAGTAGTCAGGCTATTTCTTCCCGAAGTTGTCGGCAATCTTCGGTCCTGTGACCGAGTGTGTTATGAACCACACACACTAAGTTATTGTTCTTTGCGAAGGATCTGATTGACCATGCATTGGCCACCACGTGTCTCTGATTTTACCGATGGCGAATACGATGTGTGAAATGTCGATGTTGAAGTTGTATTCCAGAAAGCAGGGCACCTCTGACTGCCATGTGTGCCTATTGAATGCAGATCTGCTATCAAGTCCTTGAGGATTTCTGGCCTTGATCCATCCTCCGGTCATTGCGGGGTATGTTGCGCCTTGAGGCGTTTCTTCTATCTTCAGTGTATGGTAGGTATCTCTCTTTATTTGGCTTTGACTCCTTCACCGGAAGCCCGCTAGGATATAGCAATCCAGATGGGCTCCTAGTAGGTCATCTTCGACCTTATTCTTTGATTGGTATCGGTTGTGGATGTCCGACCAAGTCACGGCTGGACATTTGACAAAGTTCTGCTTCAGCTGCTTTAAACCTACTGAGTTTCGCTCGTTCAAGTATTGAGTGAAGGCATGCACCACCAGTCATCGAATACCGGTGGTAGTTCCATTCTTTCCATTTGAAAGAGTGATATGAACTCTTGCAGCATCTCGTTCTCTCTTTTCTTGATTTTGAAGACGTCAGATTTCCTTGTAGCAACTTTCATGGCACCAGTATGTGCCTTTATGAAAGAATATTCCAGCATGGTAAATGAATTTTGGGGTCATGTTGTGATACCATATTATTGCCCCTTTTGAAAGTATCTCTCCGAATTTTTTCAGTAGGACGGACTCGATCTCGTCGTCTTATAGGTCGTTACCCTTCACTGCACAAGTGTAGGCAATGAAGTGCTCGCTGGGGTCCGAGGTTCCATTGTACTTCGGAAGCAAAGGCATTCTGAACTTCTTTGGAATAGGTTTTGGGCCGCTTCCTGTGGGAATGACTTTTGTACAAACTTATTCGAATCTACTCCATTCAGAATCGGGGGTGTGCCCAAAATTTGATCGACCCTAGAATTGTAGGTCTCTACCTTCTTGTCAGTGGCTACTATCTTATTCTCGCCCGACTTGATCCTCTTTGCGAGGTCCTTGAGCATCTTTATGAGGGCGGGGTCAATTTCCGACCCGTTGTTACCTGATCTTTCCAGTACCTCCTCGGCTCAGGCAGCCATTTTTATAGCTATCGTGCTGGGAGTCTTTTAGTGGCTTTGCAGCTGAGCAATCGCCGGCTGTTGTGATGTAACATTTCAAAGATGACGTGAAGGCAAACCCCTTGTTCTTCCTAAGCCGGGATTTTTTGAGTTTCTTGTTGTTGTTCTTGGTGTATTCTCATCTTGGTGTGGAAGCTTATTTCGACGTGTTGAGCGTTGCGCGAGACCATATCGAGGAAGAAGCCGACGGGAAGCCTTGGTTCCACGATATCAGAGAATACTTGACAATAGGAGAATACCCAGAACTTGCCAATGCTACTCAGAAACGCGCATTCTTGAGGTTATCTAACAACTTCTTTCAAAACGGAGGAATCCCGTATAGGAGGACTCCCGATATGGGATACCATATTATTGCCCCTTTTGAAAGTATCTCTCCAATTTTTTTCAGTAGGACACACTCGATCTCGTCGTCTTGTAGGTCGTTACCTTTCACTGCACAAGTGTAGGCAATGACGTGCTCGTTGGGGTCCGAGGTTTCGTTGTACTTCGGAAGCTTTGGCATTCTGAACTTCTTTGGAATAGGTTTTGGGCCGCTTCCTGTGGGAATGACTTTCGTACAAACTTATTCGGATCTACTTCATTTAGAATTGGGGGTGTGCCCGAAATTTGATTGACCCTTGAATTGTAGGTCTCTACCTTCTTGTCAGTGGATACTATCTTATTCTCGCCCGACTTGATCCTCTTTGCGAGGTCCTTGAGCATCTTTATGAGGGCGGAGTCAATTTCCGACCCGTTGTTACCTGATCTTTCCAGTACCTCCTCGGCTCAGGCAGCCATTTTTATAGCTATCGTGCTGGGAGTCTTTTAGTGGCTTTGCAGCTGAGCAATCGCCGGCTGTTGTGATGTAACATTTCAAAGATGACGTGAAGGCAAACCCCTTGTTCTTCCTAAGCCGGGATTTTTTGAGTTTCTTGTTGTTGTTCTTGGTGTATTCTCATCTTGGTGTGGAAGCTTATTTCGACGTGTTGAGCGTTGCGCGAGACCATATCGAGGAAGAAGCCGACGGGAAGCCTTGGTTCCACGATATCAGAGAATACTTGACAATAGGAGAATACCCAGAACTTGCCAATGCTACTCAGAAACGCGCATTCTTGAGGTTATCTAACAACTTCTTTCAAAACGGAGGAATCCTATATAGGAGGACTCCCGATATGGGATTATTAAATGTGTCGAGGCAAGAGAAGCAACCAAACTATTGGAAGAAGTGCACGCATGGACCTGCGGACCACACATGAATGGTTTCGTTTTGGAAAAGAAGATACTCTGAACACAGTATTTTTGGATGACTTTGGAAACAGACTGCATCCAGTATGATTGGAGATGCCACCGTTGTCAGATACACGCAGATATGAAAAAAGTACCTCCGAATGAGCTTACTGGAACAAGCTCACCATGGTCGTTCGCCGCTTGGGGAATGGATGTTATTGGACCAATCGAAACAGCCGCGTCAAATGGGCACAGGTTCATCTTAGTGGCAATTGATTACTTTACCAAATGGGTTGAAGCGGCATTCTACAAAGCGGTGACCAAGAAAGTTGTAGAAGATTTTGTCTGCGACCATATAGTCTGTCGGTTCGGGATCCTAGAATCAATCATCACCGACAATGTTCTAATCTCAATAGCGACCTGATGAAAGCAATATTGAAACATTCAAGAATAAACAGATGAAATCTATGGCTTATAGACCTCAGATTAACGGAGTTGTAGAAGCAGCCAATAAGAGCATCAAGAAGATACTAAGGAAAATGATTGAAAGGCACAAGCAGTGGCATGAGAAATTTTTGCTCTCCTTATTGGGTTATCATACCACGGTCCGCACATCAACTGGGGCCACTCACTACATGCTGGTCTATGGTACAAAGCCAGTCATCCCCGCCGAGGTAGAGAGTCCCTCCTTGAGGGTCCTGCAATGATGCAGAATAGGTCAAAAGCCGCTATGAGCAATTAGCCCTTATGGACGGAAAGAGAATGAATACAGTTTGCCACGATCAATTATATCAGAATAGAATGTCTAGAGACTTCAACAAGAGAGTTAAGCCAAGGAAATTCACACCAGGACAAGTAGTATTAAAGAAAATATTTCTGTATCAAGATTAAGCCAAAGGGAAATTCTCTTCCAATTGGCAGGGTCCCTACATGGTTCACTGGGTTCTAACTGGAGGAGCCCTTATTCTCGCAGAAATGGACGGAGAAGTCTGGCCGAAGCCAATCAACTCAGACGCAGTGAAACGATACTACATTTGATCATATGCTTTTCTTTCATGATGTAATTTGAACTACGCCAGACCTGATTCCCGTTTAAGAGGGGATACATAGGCAGCCCTATGGGTTTGGTCACACTTTAATAAAAATTCCATTTTTCCCCGATAGTGGAACTGTAGCAGAATTTTGAGGAGGACCCTCAAAATTCCGAAGTCAATTTATCAGTCTCTTCATCAGCGCCGACCCTGTAAACTGGGGCAGAATTTTGAGGAGGACCTCAAAATTCCAGAGCCTCCCCGCCTTCAGTCATTCAGCACAGCACTCAGCAGCGCCAGCCCAGTAAACTGGGGCGGAATTTTGAAGAGGACCCTAAAAATTCCGGAACAAGCGAGGTTGTCGTGTCTTTGAACCACGTTGTAGTTGCTGGTTCATCCAAAATAAAACCATTTCCAATATATATTTACATTATACTAAATCATGCATAAATATCATTTGCATCGCTGTCGTTTAGCAACGTTCCCCCAATGGTGCGTAACGTCAAGGGCCAGGGGATACGAACTAACCTTCCCCCTCTACAAAACTCATGATTTTTCTTTGAATGAAGGCACTCCAGGTCGCAAATTATTGAATACATTCACACACTTGTACTCTTCAAGGTTGAAAGTCTCAGAACGATCGCTCATCCGCAAGTTTACCATCTACACCCAACATCCCCAGCAGTCACGATATCACAATCATCTATCAACTAAGAAAATTTACTACCGTTCACCCATTTACATTTCCGCATTGCATAAGGATATTTATCTGCCTTCCGAGGTTAAGATCTACCTCCATCTTGCATAAGGCTATTCTTCTGCCTTTTGAGACTAAGCTCTGTCTCCATCTGCATCGCATAAGGCCACTCATCTGCCTTTCGAGACTAAGATCTGTCTCCATCTGGATTTCATAAGTCTATCTTCTGCCTTCCGAGGTTAAGCACTACCTCCATCTTGCATAAGGCTATTCTTCTGCCTTTTGAGACTAAGCTCTGTGTCCATCGCCATTGCAGTAGGCTACTTATCAGCCTTTCGAGACTAATATCTGTCTCCATCTGCATCGCATAAGGCTATCTTCTGTCTTCCGAGGTTAAGCACTAGCTCCATCTTGCATAAGGCTATTCTTTTGCCTTTCGAGACTAAGTTATGTCTCCATCTGCATTGCATAAGGCTACTTATCTGCCTTTCGAGACTAAGCTCTGTCTCCATCTGCATTTTTGCATAAGGCTATTTTCTACCTTCTGAGGTTAAGCTTTACCTCCACCCTGCATAAGGCTACTTATCTGCTTTCGGAGGTTAAACTCTACCTCCATCCTGCATAAGGCTACCTATCTACCTTTCAAGACTAAGCTCTGTCTTCATATGCATCGCATAAGGCTACCTATCTACCTTCCGTGACTAAGCATTGTCTGCATCTTGCATGGCTGAAATATCACCGCTTTATTTTTTGAACGGCTGAAATATCACCACATGTATTTTAAATTCTCGCTCTAGCGGAAATATCTCCACCCTTTGCATTCATTTGGTTGAAATATTGCCACCATCTCATAGGCTGAAAGATCGCCAAATTATTCAAAGGCGTCATAGTTTGGAGGCACCATCCGTATAGCCCAAGAACACCATTTCATGGCCTGCAAATCTTCACTTTTATGCTCTTCGCAGCCCAGGACATCATAGTCCGAGAACGTCATCCTAACCGTGTGAAGACAACATTCATGGTCCAATAGAAACTTGCATCACATTTGAATTATGCACAATATACACTGCATCGCTCATTCATAGGTACACCTTCTAGCAAACGGTCGTCTCAACAGGAGCGCTCCTGCTCCGGTTTTCCACAACCTGTTCGACTTCACAACCTTTCTCAAATTGGACCATCGCGCTCATTCTTTCCCTTATCCCCAACATTGGTTCCTGAACTACATAGGGCATGATTCCTGTATAACCAGGGATATGTAGGCAGCTCAGAAAACGGAGCGCGGTCAGCATTCCTTCACAATCGCTGATTCCGGTTAAAATTGGTCATCTTGTCTTTACCCGACAACTCTTTCATCATCCTCGGGTAAAGAGGGACAGTTGTTGATACCCAATTTTTCCCTATACATTTTAATAGTAAATATACTCTAAAAATAGCATATGTATGCATATATGAGCATCCCAAAATAATTTGGCATTTTAAAGGATTTTTAAAACTAATTTATGGCCTATTTTACACCATAAATCCCAATAATTATTCCCAAAAGTCTGCCATTTTAGAGAATAGTTTATTTTATTCTAACATTTGCATAATAATATAATTTACATGATTTTTGTATAATTTTACGAGTCCATTTAGTATTTTTAAAACTAAATTGCATAAAATTGCAATTTTAGCCCATTTCTGGATTTAATAGTAATTTTAATTACAAAATAAATACCAGCATTTTTAAATAAATATTTATATATTGTTTACTAACCCAGTTCTTTTAATTTAATTTTTAACATCTTTTACTATTTTCATAAATTCAAAGGGGAAAAATGGTTATTTCAATTTGGCCTCAATTGCTTTCAATTGTAGCCTTATCTGGACCCCAATTGAACGACCCAATTTTCCGACCCATTTCCAAACCCACCCTGCCATTGTTTTAATCCAGGCCATTGATCATTTTGATCAACAGCCACGATCTCCCCTTTCATTTTAAATTTCATAACACCCCAAACCCTACTTCATATATTACAAACAGCCGCCCTCAAACCCTCGTCCTCTCAAACTCTGTAGCCCCTCCGAAACCCTAGCCTTCTCCCACCGTTTTATACCATGTTTCACCGGAATCCATGGCATCCCCAGGCTTTGGGTGGCTTGTACTCACCTCCATGTGCTACTGTATACCTGCTACTGGAAGATTCAAGGTCTGACCTTGAAGGTTTTCGCTCAGATCGTCGCTGATTCAAGTTTCACGGCCATATACGACATGTCTTGTTCCTACGAGCCTATCTCTGACTCACCTGGCTCAGAGCATACCCTTTTCCAGGCCTTTCAGACTTCTAGGGTTCTTCAAAAACCCTAGCCCTTCGAGGTTTTCCTATATTTCTCTAGATCCATGCTTGTTTTAAGGTTTTCAAATGATTTCTTAAATCTCTTTCAAAAGTTTTCTTTCAAAACTATTCATCTTCTCCGATTTAGGGTTTTTTTTTATTTTATTTGTTCTACTGTGATTTTACGTGGTGTTCTTACTGCATTCGTCTTACTGTGACTCCTGTTTCTTTCTACTTTGACTCCTATGTCCTTTCTTCTACTATGTTTCTTCCTAATGTTTCCTTCAATTTTATTTAACTGTGTTTTCCCTCAACATGTTTTCACGGAATAATTAAGTTCCTTTGGGTTTTCTAAGTTTGCTCTTGCTTGATTTGTTCGTTTTCGTCCCTACACTAGACTAATGATGAAAACCCTAGAATTTGGGGGTTTTCAAACCACGTGTATGTGACTTGCATGTTCTCACCTCTGAACTAGTTTGATTTCAATTTCTGAAAGTCATCTCTGTTTTCATATGGTTCTCACATTTTGCCAAAAGCTAGATTTTTCTTCTTTCATATTTGAAGTGTTTGTATGCTCCTTATATACTATGATCCCCCCCCCCCTAAAATGGTCATTCAAATTTGCAATTAGTTCAAAATCTCTTCTGAATACAGCTTGATTGATTTCTTTCCATTTTTGCCCCCGACTCGACCTAAGTAAAACCCTTCTCTTTTTCGGACTGGATTCATTCGTGTAAAATCTCAGACCTTTGATTTACTGTTTGTTAATTGGTCTTCTAATCTTATTTACACAAACCGTGTATTTCAAAAACTTTTCCTTAAATAACTTTCATGTATTCACCCTTATTTGTATATTATGCACATGTCGTTTATTTGATCCCTTTTCCTTAAATATTTTTTGTCCTTTACTAATCAAATTGAGATTCCTTAATTAAAGGAACCTCTATTAATTGATTGATCTTAATTGATAGTCGACTAAATTTTTTTTCCTTGCTTGCATGTCTGATTTCAAGTATAAATACATGCTCTTCTTTTCACTTCATCATCGAATTCTGACTGCAAATCAAAAATTAGAATTCGCCTCTCTGTCATCTTTACTACTACTATTACTACTCCCTATTTCTCTACACAGCTACTGAGCATTCTACATATGTACTTCCTGTTGTCTGAACTCTAAGCACTTGGGGAGTTTTCTTGAGTCTGTTCTTGTTGTTTCTGGCTGTCTGTTTGCTGTTTCTATCCTGTTATTCTAGAATTTATAGCTGGTATGTTCTTCTATGTTAAATAGCATCCCTGTTCAACTTCTCTGCTTCTACCCCTCTATTTGTGTGTTTATTTATGCTTTCCTGCACTCTTTAATTACCTTCAGTCATGCTATGTCTCATATGTTATGTTAATCGCTTTCCCTTTATTCCCTTTGTATGCGAGTATTGTCCTGGGTTATAGCATCACCATGAATTGTTGCATGTGATCCAAAACTAGACTTTTCTGAGTATTTACTCGATTGCTTTTCCAATTCCCTTTTCCCTAAATGTGAGCTCTAATTTGGGTCTGTTGGTGTTCTGATCATCATTCAGACCTGAGTTTGACTCTATAATAGTCTACTCTTATTTTTTTGAATCTGAGTAAGAGGTTAGAGTGTGCCAGTCTATACCATGGCTTGGTATGACCACCTTCCTGCTAAGGTTCCTCTCTCACTTTACACCTACTCCTAGTTCTTATGTTCTACCCTCTCTTGTAAGCCATGCTTAGGGACCCTATATCTCCCTCTGAACTTGGATGCCTAAGGGATGGTATTTCCACACATTACACTACTCTGTTACAATATTCACTCTTTAGGGTGTAAGCATTGCCTGGGCTCTTGAAGCTCCTTGGAACTTTGAAACACTCTAAGATAAGGCCTTGGAATCTGGAACCTGGATTGGGTAAGACGCATGTATTGGATATCAAGATTGCATTAGGCAGTTTGTACCTAGCTGTGGGCTACGATGTATTTTATTTTATTTTTTTTGGCTCTGTAATAGTAACTTCATAATAAAACTTGGGGGAATATAGTAGTAAAGGGTATGGGAGGGGTTTTTAGTTGTTTGCATGCTAAAGGGTAGAAATCATGCCTATAGGACTTTTACTACTTTAAATCACCTAGAAATCATGCCTATAGGACTTTTACTACTTTGAATAACCTAGAAATCATGCATATAGGATTTAACACTTCGAATCGCCTAGATATCATACCTATTGGACTTTTACTACTTTGAATCATTTGGATATCATGCCCATAGGCTTGCATTCTTCTTCGATCAAGCATATAGAAATCATGCCTATAAAAATGCATAAAAAAAATAGGCAAGCCATAGGTAACACAACTCTCGTCTGCCCGAAACATTTAAAATAGCATTGAGTAAATAAAGTAATCAGAATAGATATCCTTCCTATAGAATCTCAAAACTCGCTTATGTCATATAATTAGTAATTTAGTAATTATTTCAGTGTTTGCAAAATAATTCGTCCAGACCTGTCTGCAACTCTAAGAACTTGTATTTCTGCCGCTAAAAATGATTTTCCAACTCTCTGTCTGAACTTTTATTCATGAGGTCACTTTCAAACAGCTTTAAAACTCTCGCCTCTTTTTATGAATATTTTACTTCTGAAACTCTGCTGTACATTTCTTTAAACAGTCCCAGCGATTTTCCAAAACCTTTTTGAACTTCTGCAACTTCTGCTTCTTTCAAAACTTGTCTATGTTAGTCCTAAATTAACAATTTGGTAAAATACTTCAGATCCTAACAATTGGATCCAAGTTTCCTAATGTAGACCTTTTATCTAATTTTATGTGTTAAATTGATCCGTTTGCCGCTTAATTTTAACTTAAGACCAAACCAGTATATGCAAGACATGCTAAACTATATGTTGTCTGTTTAAAGGGGTTTCTTTGAGCCTTGGTTTGTCTTTGTTTCTTTCCCTACTTGGTATCTGTTTTGAATGACAAATTAAACTTTTATCCTTTGAAACTCCATGCAAAGCCCCCATCCCCTTCTTCCCCTTTTAGGATTAGAAGTCCTAATACCCCAGGACTAATAGGTTGGGGCGGGTACTAGCATGCAATAAGTAAAACGAGACAAATCGCGCTTAAATACCTTAACAGGATGGGAAGGGTAGAATATAGATATGATGACTGGTGCACTAATATCTCGTGTGAGAATGATTGATGGGTAGCCTAAGACCCCTTTCTTCTTCTTTATTAATGCTTTATATTATATTAATATTTTCAACCAAAATTCCTCTTTTCAAAACAACGTGCGCCTTTCTTCTTTCAAAAGTTTTAACTTGCTATATTTCCTATGTGCAAAGCTTGCTTGTTTACTCCTACTCTTCTTAAAGTCGCAATTAAGCATGGCCGGGAACCACACTAGTGGATCTTGAGGGGTGCCTAGCACCTTCCCCTCGAGATAATCTCAAGCCCTTACCGAACTCTGGTTTTCTTTCAAAATCTTCTTCTTTTCTTTTTTTTAAAAGTGTCCTAATGCACTATAATCATTAGGTGGCGACTCTCCAAAATCCATAACCCAAATTTCTCGAAAGGGGATAAAAGAGTCATTCCACCGATAATGTCGAAACCCGCTTTTTCGCCCTTTAGAAAAATGGAGGCGTCGACAAGTATGCCTATAAATAGCAGGCTCAATATCCATTATAGCATACAAAATTCTTGACAAACATATGTTATATTTCCCTTCTGCTCTCAATTAAACAACTTTGTTTGTTCTTTATAATTTCTCTCACTTCTGTCTTCGAAGATATTGCGCTCAGAGTCAGGATTGTCCTCTCTTTCAGTTTCAACTGCTAAACGTCATTTTTAATCTTTTTTCTTTATTATTTTCGGATCTAATTAATTTATAAACTGCGTAACAAATTTAACTGTATTATTTTACGGATAAATATAGATAAGATTTTGAGAAATACAACATATCCATTGAATAATTTAGCCTGCAAGTTGTTAGGGCAAAAAGCAAGAAAAGGAAATATATAGTCAAAAAAGATATGCCAACTTTGGGGTTTGGAGTACGATGTTGATTGCTAATACATGATTCGTGAATCACAAGCTAAGATTGAAGAGCAAACTGAAAAGGCCCAAAAGCGACAGCAGTAAAGTGTCGGCGACTTGTGATACTTAAGCAAATAGCCCCATTGTTGATTCTGTAAATAATCAAAGTACGTGGGAAAGTTGGTTCTACCTTTTCAACTTATCTGTCCTAAGCCTAACAGCATTTGAAGGTTAATACCAATTTATCAGCCGTCGTATCAAATTCGAAATGATATCTTCTTAATTTTTTAAGAAAGAATCCTTTTAAATTCGCATTTTGGTTTGAGTTTTGCTCGTTTCATCAATAACTATTTTAACTATTGTTTTGAAATAATAATAGATATGATATATTTTAAAGTAATAAATTAATAAATATGATTATATAATGCAACAATCAATTTTCAAGAAAAAGATAAAGTAAAATATAGTATTTTTAAAAACACTGAAGGGTAAAAAAAAGAGACTCCTGTATAGCGAAATGAGGGTTGAAATTCCAAAGAAAGCCAAAGGGGAAAAGAGTGTATGAAGTTCCAATTTGGACATGGAACTATTAGGTTCTTTTTTCATTGTTAAAAGAAACACGGCGTAATTTAGAATAAGGTGAGAGTTATTGCTTTATTTGATCCAAAAAAAAAATTTGCGAGAACGACAAGAAGTGTTGAAAACTTTTCTCGAAATAATCTTTTAAAATTTTTCTTTCTTTTTCATTCTATCTATTGCTAAGGGTTGTTTGGCATTTGGTATGTCTTTATGGTCCGCTGTTTGGTATTCGCTTTTTTTACTTTTATATTAAGAGCTTACGCATCAATAAAATCACCATTATAAAGGATCTTGTTTCTTTAATATGATAGAATGACAAACTCAAGTGAATCTTAGTAGCTGGGTGATTGGCTAATTGAACATTCACTTTGTATGGGTTAAAATATCACGACGAGATAATTAATAAGATTAATTATATTCTAAGCTAATTCGTAGTTAATAAATGGTATGACCACTTATTAATCACGATATCCGATCATCAGCTGACTCGAATATGAAGGTAAAGGCCTATCGACCGTCGCAAGGACGGAACCCCAGCATAGTCACGACCGTCATTGCCAGCTCATACATCTTACCTCTATAAATACTAAGAGAAGGAACCCTAGTAGGGGGCTGCTTCTTTTTTCTTCATCACTATTCTCTAGAAAAGAGAGAACATGACTGTAAGGCTCAGAACCTCTCCATGGAGAGGCAGACTGAATCAATACTATCAATAAAAGATCTCTACACATCTCTTTCAAACAAATAACACTTGTCTCTTATATTTTTCATTTGGTCTCTCGATTATTATGATCTGCTATGATTGGCCCTCAATTTATTTTTATTGTTTTATGCTTGCAAAGTAAGTAAAACATTGAGCTAAACAATTTGGCGCCGTTTGTGGGATTTCATAGCAGAACCATGTAGTTCTTCTCTGGACCAAAAGGAAAGAAACGCCAAAGAACAACCCAGCTCACACAAGCTAAGGCGGTATATCAGACAAAGGGACTCGAAGATCTCGAATCGAGATCCAACTCCTCTGTCACTCCTCTCGGATAGTGCAAGCAAGAAGAAAAAGCAGTCCCCCCCCCCTGAGGGAGGATCTCTGTAAGTCACCCCCGCATCCCTGATGCGAGATCCAGTCGGAGAATGGCACGAAGACATATCGAACCGAGAGTCACCTCAAGCCAGCCTACATACCCTGATCGAAAAGATAACGCGTGAGCTGCTCAAGATCTCGAATCAAAATCGAGCTTCAGCTCTCAAACACCGACATAAAAAGATTCAGGTTACGTGCCTTTACCGAAAAGTTCAAACTACAAGTTGAACCAAGACTCAGGCCATGCGTCTTCGCCAAAAAAAAATTACAAGATTCAACTAAGGTTGAACGGCGATTCAGGCTATGTGCCTTCACTGAAAAGTTCAAACTACAAGTTAAAACGGGACTCAAGCTATGCGCCTTCACCACAAAAATTACCAAGGTTCAACTATGGTTGAACTGGGACTCAGGCCATGCGCCTTCGCCAACAAAAATTATAAAGATTCAACTACGGTTGAGCGACTCAGGCTACGTGCCTTCACCGAAAAGTTCAAACTACAAGTTGAACCGAGACTCAAGTCATGCGCCTTCGCCACAAAAATTATCAAGGTTCAACTACGGTTGAACTTGGACTCAGGCCATGCGCCTTCGCCAACAAATATTATCAAGATTCAACTATGGTTGAAAAGCGACTCAGGTCTACGTGCTTTCACATAAAAGTTCAAACTACAGGTTGAACCGGGACTTAGGCCATGCACCTTCACCACAAAAATTATCGAGGTTCAATTACGGTTGAACTGGGACTCAGGCCATGCGCCTTCGCCAATAAAAAATATACAAGATTCAATTACGGTTGAACTGCGACTCAAGCTACGCACCTTCACCAAAAATTTCAAACTACAAGTTGAACCGGGACTCAGACCATGCGCCTTTTCCACAAAAATTATCAAAGTTCAACTATGGTTGAACTGGGACTCAGTCCATGCGCCTTCGCCAACAAAAAATTATAAGATTCAACTACGGTTGAACAGCGACTCAGGCTAATTGCCTTCACCTAAAAGTTCAAACTACAAGTTGAACCGGGACTCAGGCCATACGCCTTCGCCACAAAAATTATCAAGGTTCAACTACGGTTGAACTAGGACTCATGCCATGCGCCTTCGCCAACAAAAAAATACAAGATTCAACTACGGTTGAACAGCGACTCAAGCTACGTGCCTTCACCAAAAAGTTCAAACTACAAGTTGAACTGGGACTCAGAACATGCGCCTTCGCCACAAAAATTATCAAGGTTCAACTACGGTTCTCGGACTCATGCCATGCGCCTTCACTAATAAAAAATTACAAGATTCAACTACGGTGAACAAAGACTCAGGCTACGTGCCTTTGCCATAAAAATTATCAAGGTTCAACTATGTTGAACTGGGACTCAGGCCATGCGCCTTCGCCAACAAAAATTATCAAGATTCAACTACGGTTGAACAGCGATTCAGGCTATGTGCCACCACCAAAAAGTTCAACTACAAGTTCAACCGGGACTCAAGCCATGCGCCTTTGCCACAAAAATTATCAAGGTTCAACTACGGTTGAACTGGGACTCAGGCCATGCGCCTTCGCCACTAAAAAATTACAAGATCCAACTACGACTAAGCAACGATTAGGCCACGTGCCTTCACCAAAAATTTCAACTACAACTCGAACTGAGACTCAGGCCATATGCCTTCACCATCACAGGCCCAATCTCGCTTAACAACAAAGCTAAACGCTTTCGCCCCCTAATCTAAAGAGCAACGAACGAAGAAACGAGTTAAGCTCCCTCGCCTCTCAAGTAAGTAAAACCAACTCGAGCTAAAATTCAGTCCACATAAAGTTTGGCCCTGGTCGAAGTACAAGGCCGTGTTTCTTACCATCACGGCTTGACCATATCCCGAACTGGGAGTGAGGCTAAGTGCCACTATCGCCAAATAATGGCCACAACTTGTTTCCACTAAGTAAAAAAAAGCAATAAGCAAAAAGCGCCTAATCATGGCCAAGGCCATCACCGCTAAACAGCCAACCTAGTTTCCGACTACGGCAAGCAAGCGACTTGCCGACAGTCGAAGTCACCTACCTAGCCAAGGCCACCAACATTATCACGGTCAAGGCCGCCGACATCACTACGAACAAAAGACATAGGGGACTTAACATGCCTACCAAAGTCTCACTCTAAGACCAATCGCCCTTTGAACACATGCATAGAAAAATCTAACGAACAAGGGAAAACTCGGAATAAACACAACACCAGCAGTGGAAAAAGTAAGCTTATATATACATATATTTACAGTATTATGCAGGCAACGCCCGCTTATATTCGTCTAGGCCAGTCAGTACAAAAAAATCTAAAATTATCCAAACGCCCAATGGAGAACAAAATAAAAAATACATCAAAACCTTTCACTCGGTGCCATCAGCGCCATCATCAACCCCCGGTGAAGCTGGATCAAAGTGGTAGTTGGCACGGGCCTCACGAGCCTTTTGACGGGCCTCTTCATAAGAGGCTTCAGGCACAACGCCGGCCTCCTACAGCCTCTTGAACACATCAAGCTGAGCCTCAGGAAATGTCCAAAGATCACGAGCCGGGCCGAAAGAGGCAGCCTGATACATCAAGGACTGATTCTCGGCCTCTAAGGCCGTAACTGATCTGCCACGGTCTGGGCGTCCCGTTCATAGACACCAATACGGTCCTCTAGCGCTCCTTCCTGAAAGGCCTCCGCACCTTTTTCAGCTCACATTCCCGTTCGCAAACGCGATCAACCGTCTCTATTGTCCCAACCATTGACATGACATCCCTCGCTTGCAGCCTCAAGGCAGCGGCCTCGTTCTCTAAAGCGACCACCTGCCTGGTCAAAGTCTTAAAGGCCTCTGCAGCCCTGGCCCAATCCTGGCATTCCCTCTCAGCAACAGCCCTCCTCTCGGCCTTCATCTCCTCGTCTTTACGATGAAGCTTCTCCTCAAGAGTGTTAACCTTGCCAAGGGTCTGCTACTTTTGAAGTTCTCACCTCTCCAGCTCTTCAATGAGGTCCCGGCTCCGGGGGTCGTTCCTCATGCGCTCACGCATCCCGCGGCACCAGTTCTGGTAGCGACAGTACTTCTTCAGCACCCGCAAGCAAATCCCTGAACGGACGTTAGCTCGATGGATGCTCTCCACCTCCAACAAAAATAGCTACAAGAACGAAGCAATAATCACAAAAGAAAAATAAACCAAGTAAAACAAAGAAAAAGACAAACTAAAAGTCACTACACGTACCTCAGGCCCTGCGCGTACGCCTCACCCATCAGCGCAACGTCTATTATGCCCTTCAGCGACGTTCTTTCCACCTCCGAGCATAACATCTCGAACAACGGCACCAAATTCTCCTCTTGGAGTAGTAAGTTCTGCTCCGTAAGGATCTCAACATAACGGAACTGCCCTTCCCCATGCACCATTGTACGGGTATGGCCGTCCTGAAGCATACGAACATCGCCAGGGTCCAGGTCGGACTCGGAGTCAGACCCTTCACCTACGGCGCCCTCCCTCCATCTGCCGATCAGAAAGTTGAGGCCCCCGCCCTCACCAACACATTGGCACTTGGTTCTCCAACCAAAACAGTTGCTGAGAAACTGCCTCCCCTCTCAGCATTTGGAACCGATAATTGAATCACCGAAGCAATAGTGTCACCTTGGCCTAAGCCAATCGAGGCAACCCCCACTAAGTGCTCGCCCTCAAGGGCAGGCGCCGCTGCCAAATTGTCCTCCGTGTCCGATAGCGGGGTATCCAAATTTATCAGCAGCGGAGCTGGCGTAAATGCGACCTTACGTCTGACCAGCGGCCTCTTTCTCCCCATCCTAGCTCGAAGGCAACTCCGCTCTAGGGCGTACGATCCCCGAAGGCTCTTCGGCCCGAGGTGCAGACCGTTCTGGGGAATGGGCCACTGAAGATTCAACCAAAGTCGCCCTCGGAACTAGATGTGGCGCTGGCATTGTCACAAGTCGTGCAGTCGCTCTCGGTCTGCGAAAGGCTAGTTGAGGGGCCCTCTCGCGGCGTGCCCTTCCTAATCAAAGAAAGAAAAAATTGAGAAGACGCAAAAGGGAATAAAACAAAGACAAAAGGAAGCTAAAATTCTCACCGGAAGTAGGTCTACCGCCATGCCTTTCCTATAAATATGGCCACGTACGAATCCCCGCTGTGTGAGGGAGCACGGCCTCGACCCATTCTCGGACGTTGGGCAGTGGAACCAGTAGCGGATGTTCCGCTACAAACAGGAGGTAAAGTTAACTCTTATCAGAACGATACAAAAAAAGGGGCAGAATGCATAATCAGACGAATAAAAGAAGTTACATGCATGGTTCCAAGTCTCTGGGAACTCAGTAGCACACGCCACCAAATGTTCAGTCCTTATGTAGAAGAAAATCTCATAAGTGTGAGGCTCGATCACATCATCTAATTCCATAGTCAAGCCCCTCGCCCCACGAGGAACGGCCCAAATCATAGTACCATGGACCACCCTCTGAGGGGCGTAGAGGATCAGCGCGTGCCGCAATGTGATCTCCCTTCGGGCCAGCTCCGCGTATTTGATGAGCATAGCAAAACGCTTGTAGAGGGAGGAAACGAGCTGGCCAGGACACACTCTGTAATAGCGGCAGAAGTCCACCGCCAGCATCAAAAGAGGGATCCTAAATCCCATTCTAAAAGGATAGGCGTAGAAAACACAATACCCCTACGGTCGATGTGGACCCTCTCCTCACGTCTAGCGAGGGAAATATCGGCAAAACGGGGAATGCCCCACTGCTCCCGTAACTGGCCAATCCCTAATTATCCCATCAGTGGGGCTTCATTCACCTGATCTTCCCCCTCATAGGTGGTGAAATCGATCGCTGGACCTCCGGGAAAGACAGGATATCAGTCACCGATGGAACCTCGTCGGCCTCCACCGGTTCTACACCTCTTGTTATAGGAGAAGGTTCTTCCGCCCCGTAAGGTTGGCCGGAAAGCTTGCCTGAGCAACATTTCTGGAGGAAATGCTTGCCATTTTCAATCAAAAAATCTAAAAGGAGTAAGAATCGATGAAGAAAGGTGAAAATTACGACAATCAAAGAGCAAGAACAGAGACGAACTGACTAAGCAAGGAAAATTCTTCAGATATCTCTCTTAAACAAATTACGAAAAAGTGAGAAATAAATCCCTCAAACCCTTATTTATGAGCAATACAAGTGGCTCTTATGAATCCCAACAGCCATCATTAATTACTTGACCAACCGCAAAATGGTTCGGTTTTACAGAAACATACGTCATGATGATAAGACTCCATGAAGCGGCCTTTTAGTCGCCAATCGGCGTGTCGCCTTCGAAATGGTTATAATTACCTGAGAACATTTCAGGAACGTCCTGCGTAAATCCCAAATTTTTTGACGTCACCGAAACGTATGACAAATAGGTCCGTGCTCTCCCTAGGCGCGATGTTCAAGTAACATCGACACAGTAAAAAGGTAAAGGTCATCGACAAAATAATCACGACTATCTTCAAAGAACAAAAGGCTATGGCCACCCCCACGGTATAAACGGCTATGACCATCCCCCATATGCACAAGCGGCTACGGCAATTCCTAATGCATACGCGGCTACGGCCCTCGCCCAAGAATGAACATTTAAGATCAACAACATGTGACCAAGATCACTGACTCAACTCCATTGCGGCTAAGGTCGTTCACAATTATAAGGCTATGGCCATCTCCAGAATATAAACGTCTAAGGTCGTCCACAGTATTAAGGCTACGGCCATCTTTAATGAATAAACGGATACGGCCATCCCCAATACGTATGCGAGTGACCCGACTACAGTCGAAGTCACCTGCATGGCCAAGGCCATTAATTTCAACAACATAATCTCCCACATGAAAACGGCTACGGCCATTATTGACCTCCACGAAAACCGCATCCGGAGAAGTCCGCTCATCGAGCTCGGTCAAGGCACGACCTCAATAAGCGGAGGGACTAACTGTATGGGTCAAAATATGACCCCGAGATAATTAGCAAGATTAATTATATCCTAAGCTAATTCATAGTTGATAAATGGTATGACCACTTATTAATCACGATACCCGATCATCAGCTGACTCGATTATTAAGGCCACGGCCTACTCGCCGTCGCAAGGACGGAACCTCAGCATAGTCACGACCGTTATTGCCAGCTCATACATCTTACCTCTATAAATACTAAGAGAAGGAACCCTAGAAGGGGGCTGCTTCTTTTTTCTTCATCACTATTCTCTAGAAAAGAGAGAACATGACTGTAAGGCTCTGAACCTCTCCATGGAGAGGCGGACCGAATCAATATCATCAATAAAAGATCTCTACACATCTCTTTCTAACAAATAACACTTGTCTCTTATATTTTTCAATTGGTCTCTCGATTATTACGATCTGATATGATTGGCCCTCAATTTATTTTTATTGTTTTATGCTTGCAAAGTAAGTGATAGCTTTGAGCTAAACACACTTGTTAGTAAGGGTTTGATTCCTCACATTGTAATCCATTTCCTTATTTCTCCCGTACTTATATATATAAAATAATAATAAATATTAAATAGACAAACTCAAAAAGTCAACCCAGCCATAGGGGCGAATGCACCATTATGAGTATGGTATGAGTTCAATCAACTAAACCCATAATTTTCAACTTGAAGTAAAAATTAATATATAAAAGTTTACTAAAATTACAATATATTATAGAAATGACTCAGAACTTTAAAAATATAAGAAGTTGAATCTAAAAATCTTAAAAGTTAAGAACCCATAAAATCCGCTTCTGCTCAACCAAATGTAGTACTACTTAGTATGTGATTACGTTGATAACCAAAATTTTGAAACACCTTTGTATGCTTGTCCTGTATATCTAATCGGAAAAGAAACCAAAGGGAACCCACTAATTAATGCCATAAAAACTCATTTTCTGCTCCATTACATCTCCACAGCATTATTCAAAGACTAGGAGGATCTATTTTTAACTTTGTCCCTATGAATGGTACGTTAAAGCATAAAAAGCAAGAGAAACTTTTGCCCCTCTTTTAATATGCTATAATCAATTGTTTAGTTGAGTTAAACATGATGATTTAAACTTTTGCCCCTCTTTAAATTATTTTGAATATCTTTTAGAATCCCACTTTTCCTTGTCCACATTTTAAGAGGCAACAAAGGCATGAAGTTAATTTGCTTTTTATTTGTGATCATCACGTGAATACACTTATTTATTTATCAATATTTGCTTTTGAATTTGGAGTGATTATATTGTTTAGTACATGCATGACTGTTTTACGTAATACTCTTTCAGAAAACGGGTAGCTCATCAACATGACTTTGTATTTCTGACGTGGTGCTAGTTATTTAATCATAGGAAGCCGCAAGTCTTACGTCCAAGTAATAAAGATGTTGCTCCTATAGCGGCAAACAATTATTTTCTTTAAGTGATAAAGGAAAGTCACTCGCGCGTAAGTTACTATACTATCTGTTATGGTATCCATATGTATTCAGCTACTCCCTCCGTTCCAATTTATGTGAACATATTTTACTGGATACGAAATTTAAGAAAAAATGAAGTCTTTTGAAATTTGCGGTCCTAAACAACTCAAAAAAAGGACCCAAGTATTTGTGTAGTTATAAAAAATTCTCATTAAGAATAGAATTGTAAGTTTAAGATAAATTGTTTTCAAAGCTAGAAAGGAATATATTTGGAACGGACCAAAAAGGAAATAGGTTCACATAAGCTGAAACGGATGGAGTATATGATGTCAGGAGAGAGCACGAAATGCAACAGTAAGATGGTTATTAACAATTGATACAACTAAAAAAAGGGTATTCCTAGTACATGATGGCCAGAGCCAGGACTTCTTAGGTAGTGCTGTCTTACTTACATGCACATTACATCCAACAGGAAAAAAGTATACAAACTTTTTAATCACTCAAAACAAATTAGCTACAGAGATTTGGTATGCACACCCCACCATCTGGATTTTGTTGTTCCTTCCATATCCGTCCAGTAACTCTAAGTTTCAGCTCTTTCCGGTCACCACCAGAAAAGAAAAGTGCCATGTTACGTTGGATTATAAGACCATCGTGACTGTCCCTCACCTTGCGGTGGCTATCTCGAATACTTCTTGGGGTACCCTCCCATAAGAGCTTTCTCCCGTTTCCTCCTACCTCTAGACTGTAGCTGTAACTGCGTGCCTCACTTTCATCACCCATGAAGCGTAGAAATGCCATATATACAGGTGCCATGCCAAGCTGGAATGCCTCGAAATGGAGACAGAAATACTGCCCGAAACAGTGGAAGACCTGATAAAGGAGCAACAAGACTCACCCTGTCAAAATACACTACTTTTCTGAACTTGCAGTGACCATGAACTAGGGGTATGTCAAGTCATCAACAATAACATATAATGGGATTCAAGTATTTAGTGTCTTGGAAGGATTAAAAAAAGGGGCGCGCACGCATCATACAGAATGCAGGCCCCAAGTAGATGTCAAGAGACAAACTCCACACAAAACATGCCTCAAACCTTGTCCTGACCTATCTCATATTAGAATCTGTCAAAGCAAAATGTTCTAGGGCCCCTTTACCATTTTACTGAGGCATTTTTGTTTTTAGCTTGGAGAAGGAAGCTTTTCCAAAGCAGATGGGAAATGACAGGATAAAATACAATGGCCATAAAGTGCACTTCTCTTTCTTCATTATTGCAATAAACTCTATACTTAATTGGGTCAGAATATAACCTTCAATAGAATGCTTTCAACTATTTTCAAATGGCCGAGTACATTGACAGCCCCTTAAACTTATCCGAAAATTTCATTTAGACACCTCAACTAAGGATGTGACCTATTGAGCACTTGATATTCCATGAAAAACGTGCCTATTCGACACAAAACAGTGAAACTACCAAAATGTAACACGCGTGCAGTTCATGCGCACTGACGGGGAACGAAGTGAAGTAATGACACATGGCATCCTAAATAATAAAAAAAAAGTTTTGTCAAAAAGAAAACTTTTATCGACCCCCTCCGCTCATCCAGTGTTTAGAAAAGCGGTCGCTTCGTCGCTTAAAGCGCGACGCGACGCGAAGCGACTCTCTATCGCTTTTTGCAGGTTGAAGCGAGGCGACCTAGAGAAGTGATCGCTTCCATGGCAGAAGCGCAGAAGCGACTAAACACAGAAGCAACCAAAGCGATCGATTCTTCAGTAAAAGCGCAGAAGGGCCCTTTTTTTAAAAAAAAACCTTTGGGTCTGTTTTTTTGTTATAGAAAACAGACTCTAAATTGACAAAAAGAGTCAAAATACGTACGCGTCTCACTTTCTCTTCTTCACTGTTAGAGAAAAACAGAGCTAGGGTTCAGTTCGAAAAACAGAAAGCTAGGGTTGCGCTCGACTCTTCTTCTTCCTTCTGTTGCTCTGCTTCAGTTCGAAAAACAGAGAGTTAGGGTTGCGCAGCTCCTTCTACACATAATTTCTTCTTTGCTTTCTTCTTCAGTTCTTCTTCTTGTTTTTTCTTTCTTTCTTGTTCTTCAGTTCTTCTTCTTCTTGTTTTTTCTTTCTTTCTTCTTCTTCAGAGATCGTTTTTCTTCTGTTGCTCTGTCAGTCCAGTCTTTTTTTGTTTTGTCTTTCTTTTCTCTTCTTTATATATATATATATATATATATATATATATATATATATATATATATATATATATATATATATATATATATATATATATATATATATATATATATATATATATATATATATTATATTACTATATTTTCAGTTTATTTGATATTTTCAGAATGTATATTTCAGTTTTTATAATTATTTATTATATATATAATACATGTATTTTCAGTTTATTGATTTTGTTTTCGCTTATATCTTAATAGGGATATTAAAATATCTCAAAGTTCAAAAGAGAAAGACCCGGCTTGGCGATATGGCCAGAGAGTTAATGAGAAGAATACAAATGTTGTATGCATCTTTTGCAACATGATTACAACGGGTGGAATTTATCGCTTTAAATACAATCTAATTGGTGGCGATAGAAACGTCACAGTTGTCCGAAATGTCCGCCGGAGGTGAGGGAAGAAATAAAGAATTTTGTTGAGAAGAAGAAGGAGATAAAAAATGAATTGGTTCATCATCCAATGGTGACCAATCTTGATGATCATGATGATGACGACGACGATATTGAAGAATTGTCACTTCCAACAATACGGGGAAGAGATGGGTCAAGCCATGGATCATCGACTAAAGGTCCAATTGATTGCTATTTCTCAAAGAAGGAGGGAGCAAAGGGCGGTGGAAAAGATGTACAACAAGTTGCTAGAGACATTTTGAGGGAGCGTGCAGTTAGAGCTTTTGCACGATGGGTCTATGATGCTGGGCTCCCCTTCAATTGTGTCAACTATGACACTTTAGGAGACTTTATTGCGGCCGTTGTTCAATACGGACCTGGAATGAAGTGTCCCACTTATCATAAAATAAGAGGTCCTTATCTAAATAAGGAAGTGGAGGAGACAAATAAAATTGTTGAGGAGCATAAAGTTGTGTGGAACAAGTACGACTGCTCTATTATGATGGATAAGTGGACGGCAAGAACGGGGAAAATGATTATTAATGTGTTGGTGAATTCTCCCCGGGGAAGTTTGTTTCTAGAGTCCATTGATGCTAGCGACTCATCCACCGACCACATCAAAATATTCACCTTGTTTCAGAACACCATCAAAAAGAATGGTCCAAGCAAAGTTGTTCAAGTGGTCACTGATAATGCAAATGAAAATAAGAGAGCGGGTGGCATGATTGAAAGAGCATACAAGAATGTCTATTGGACTCCATGTGTGGCTCATTGTATCAACTTAATGTTCAGGGACATTTTCAAGGAAAGACCCTTCTCTACAGTTTTTAGCCAGGGTGTTAGGTTATATTCTTATATTTCTCAGCGGCCCTTGTTATTGAATATGATGATAAGATTCACCAATCAAAAAAGTTTGGTGAAACCGGCCAAGACAAGGTTCGCCACTACTTTCTTGACTTTGCGTAGTATCCACTGTCAAAAAGACAATTTGCAAAAGATGGTCACTTCAGAGGATTGGAACAGGAGTAAATTTGCAAAGGAAAGTGCGGAGAAAGAGGTTGCACGCATTATTCTTTCTTATTCTTTTTGGAATAATGTCCTTTATGCTCTTAAAATTGGTGGCCCATTGGTTAAAGTACTCCGTTTGGTGGATGGGGAGCAAAAACCATCAATGGGCTACCTCTATGAAGCTATGGATAAGGCCAAGGAAACTATTCGAGCATCATTCAGGGATGAGCAAAAATATGCAAAGATCTTTCAGATCATTGATGCAAAATGGAATGAGCAACTTCATAGACATTTGCATGCAGCTGGACTTATTCTAAACCCATCACTCTTTTAAGAGCAGCATGAGAATAATTGATTGGCTAAAGAAGTGTAGACATGATTCCATCAGGTTATTATTAAGTTGAACCCAGATGAAGACTTGCAAGAGAAGATAGTAGATCAAGTTGCTACTTACAATGCAGCTGAAGGACTTTTTGCTCTTCGACTTGCTATTAAACAAAGAACGAAGAAGTCACCAGGTGACCAAGTGTTTCTATATTTTATTACTCTAACTTCGATGTATCTTTTATACTTATTAACTCTTGAATATTTTTTTTGACTTCTATAGTTGAATGGTGCAACACATATGGTGCAGAGACTCCAGAGTTACAGACTTTCTCCATCAAAGTTCTAAGCTTAACTTGTAGCTCATTCGGATGTGAAAGGAACTGGAGTGTTTTTGAACACGTGAGAAATAAAAAAAATTATTTCGTGTTTTGAGATAAAGTAAATTATATCTCAATTGTCTAAACTCCTACTAATTAGTTGACACATCATTTTTGAAGATTCATACAAAGAAAAGGAATCGACTAACCTTGAAGCGCCTCCATAATCTAGTGTTCATAAAATACAATAGAGCATTGAGGCGTCGCTACAACCGCCGCAATATAATTGATCCAATTCTTTTGGACAATATTGATGAGGGTAATGGGTGGCTAACCGAAGTCCCCGAAAATTGTGAAGATGAAGAAGTATTTGAAGACGACCCCAATTTAACTTGGGGTGATGTTGCGGTTGCTAGTTGAGTTGGGGAGGATCCTTATAGTTTAAGGAGTTATACTCCAAGTTCAAGCTCTATTAGAAAGGGAAAAAGTGTGGTTACTACAAGTCGATCCATTGATGAAGATGAAAATGATCACGAAGAGGGGAAAGAAGAAGATGACGAGCAATATGAAGAGAACAGAGGAATTCAAGATTTTGACAATCTTGAAGGAGAAGAAGAGTAGAAGAATAAGATGTTGATTGACTTCTAGTAATTTAGTAGCTTTGATTTTGCTTGTCCTATGGTTTGTGGATGATTTGGTGGTACCTAGTACCTACTTTTAAGTATTTAAATTGACGTTTTTGATTATTTATAATTTTATATTATATTTTTTAAGAATTGCGCTTCACTTCAATAAAGTGTGCCCTTCGCTTTGCGCTTCGCTTTTGAAGCGAGGCGAGCCCTTGTCGCTTTTATGTGCTTTGCGCTCTCAAAAACACTGCGCTCATCCCAGTTTTTTTGTTTCTCCTTTTTTAACCCTGTTCTCTTATTGGGTCTCATGGGTTTTCTGAGAGAAGAGGAAGATGAGGGCGTGAAAATTGAGTCGTTTTTCGGCGATGGAGGTCGCACGGTGATAGAGAAGATGAAGGAGAAAAAGAAAACAAAAAGTAAACTAATTACTGTGCCTTTTTTTTAATTGAAACATGTCATTAGAAAATGTTAGCACCGTTTTAAGTTATTTCATGCTGCCGGAAGAAGTCCACATCATGCATTGTGCCATGTCACCACTTTGTGTCTAATAGGCACATTTTCTATGGACATCAATCAAGTGTTCAACAGGTCCCATCGTTAGTTGAGGTGTGAATGAATTTTTTGGACAAGTTCAAGGGGCTGCCTATGTATTCAACCTCGTGTGTCTAATAGGCACATTTTCTATGGACATCAATCAAGTGTTCAATAAGTCACATTGTTAGTTGAGGTGTGCGAAGGAATTTTTTGGACAAGTTCAAGGGGCTGCCTATGTATTCAGCCTTTCCAAATAGATGCCATCAAAAGTATAGATTGATTGGAAAAGGGACAAAAAAAACAAGATTGACCTACAAAAAAAAAGGAGATAGGAAGCCGGGATATATATTAAGACAAAAGAAACAACAACAACTACTACTACAATGCCGCGATCGTAGGCTAGTTGATGTCAGCTATATGAATCCTCAATATTATAAATGCTCTGTTGGATTCATAATATCTCAATACTCTGTACATAAGGATTATCCAACATTAGAAGTTCTCTAATATAGTCTAGTAGAAAAGGACAAAAAAGAACATTTGGACTATGAAAATGTAAAGCATGTATTCCAAAAACGAAAAGATGTGACACGTGATAATTTGGCATCCAAGTTCTCTTTCAAAAAATTCATCCGCAGAACAGTCAAGTTCATTTTTCAGCATTTGGGTGGTTAGGATGAATAGATGAGCTAAATATTTTGCTGCATAACACTTGCTCAGTAACCCCACTAAACACATTAAATATTAGGCATAGCAATAAGAAGAAATCATTTGATGCTTAAAGGATGCTGGAGTTACCGTCAGCATCCATGTGGCATTTTCCACTTCACGAGGATTAGACTTTACATAACGATGGTTGAACGTGCATCCTGTGTGCATATCCACTTTGTGGTCATCTCTTAAATGCGTAACCAAATAAGGGATGTCTCCAGTCACTGAGCACTCTGACCCAGCATATGGGCAATTGTACGGTCTAAAATTGCACAAAATCTCGTGTTTGAGTTTGCTGTAATATGGGAATATTTCTGGGCAGCCCAAAGAATAATATTTGCAAGGCAGTTCAAGCGACTCTGCTACCTTCTCTAGCGCTAAACACCTTATATCACCAAGCTCTTGTCTGCATGTGGGACATCGATTGTGCACCCTTGTTTTGCAAGTTGAACAAAGCGTGTGTCCATTGTGACACTACAAAACAAATAAAAGTTTAAAATGATTACCTTAAGTCCATTCAGAAGGAGTTAAAATCAAAAAGAATAAATGAACAATATGAATCTTGATATGCATCAAAGTTTTTCAGTTGATCCAGCCCAAAAGCATTCACATGACAACCAGACCTAAATATAAAGGAGAAAGGATAGGATTAAGGATGAGAGAACAGAATGCTACCTGATTTAACCATAGAGAATATATGGCGGATGAGAAGATCCATTATTATCATTTTGCTTTTCTCTTTAATTTGGAAGGCCAAACATCTTGTCTTTTACAGAAAAATAAATTTAGTCCCAGTATTATGTAACATGCTATGTTCCAAAACTATCACTGAAAGAAGCATACATTCAAAACTGATAATCTGAAATTCTGCTCATCCATTTGATTGCATTGTTAGGTGAAGAATAGTGTAGTCAAGGAGTCACTTGAATCCCGAAGAATGTACCCAAAACTTGCCTGCTACAACTATAATGAAAAGAAAAAGGAAATGTCCATTTTTTGTTAAAGAATTCCTAGAGGGATTAACCATTTTCTGAGAAAGCCATATTGGGTTACTTTCTAATCAAATAATGTCTACTTTGTAAGCAAATAATCCCTGGCGTCATTGACCATTTACTGAAAGGCCACATTGGATTGTTAACGCTCACTCAGGTACAAGCCCTACACCTTGTCCAGCAATGTGCAACCACTGAGTACAGAACTTCAATTATTCACAAGACTTCAATCATTATATATGCATCAAGGATTATCAGAATGTTTTTCTCTTACTCCTTTCTATGCTTTCAGCTTTAGAAACCGTTTTGTCGCCTTTCAAAGGGCAGGAGTAAAGAGGGATAAAATTTAGCCTGGCTTTTGTATCCTCCAATGTAGAATTATTATGTCAGGAGAAACATCCTAACAAAATATGTCCTAAATAACATTTTTACTCCAAAATATAACAGGAGAAGAGCAAAAGGTTCGGCACATCCTTCCCTACTCCCAAAACCCTAATATGCTTCTGTGTCATCGTCTTTCTGTCAACTGGTGATGTCTCTCATAATGTCCCACATCATTTTCCCACTTTACTAGTCGATAATACCCCCCCCCCCCCGGCCCAACAAACAACACACACAAAACCTAAGCAAAATTTTATACACCCAGCGCACCACCAAACACTAAAAAATTCGGCTAAACAAATTTATACTCCAAAAGTCACAGGCCGCCCAAGTTTCAATCATCAGCAAAACGAACTCCAAATACAACAAGTTACAAGAATGGGACTTGTTAAGTAATTTTTACCAACTAGTGATATGTTTTCTTACTAAGCTCAACTTGTTCAATGTACCTCCACACAAAAGTCTTTTCAACTTAATCATACGTTCTCCCTCGATATACAACAATGTATCTACGTTTGTATCATATTATCAGATGTCAAATGGAGGACACAGGAAGGATCATTCAAGACACTGCAGAGTGAACTAGTTTAATCCAATCAATCGCTCTACAAACATCCTTCCATGACCTAAAGTAGGAAAGCTTATTGAATGTTAAGTGCACCACTCCCATACTGCAGCTCCATTAAGTCTTATTACCCAGAGCCAACATTGTCTTTCTGATTTACTAAATTCATCTCCTCATAAATATATAAACCACAGGTGAACGTGGCACAGGCTGTAGAAAATCCTCCCTTCTGTTCGTCAAAGTAAAAGTAAGAAAGCCAATCACAAAAACATCCGCAATCAGCTGCAGTTATTCACCAAAACAGCCAATAGTATACAGTGAATACAATAAGAAAAGCACAACGCTATCTGCAGTCATCTTCAACAACTCTTCACCTCTTCAAAATTGATAAAACTCAATCTAATAAAGTACATTTTCCTATTAACCTTGCTACACCATAATCATATTATCATGCTTCAATCCGTATCTTTAAAGTTTTCCACGTATTCCTCAAGAGATCCTAAACATAGCCATGAAAGTTCCAAAGCACCCAGCTTTAAGATGATTAAGGGCTGTAAGAGCGCAATATCAACCTACTGTGACCAACTCTTTTGCCTCATTATCCATCCACAAGATAGCAACTTAATTACTTTTTTCAAATGAACTTCGCATTCTAACAGCAAGAGACCAACTCTTCGTATACTCTACCAGTGGCATCCAATTTCTCAATGGTCTAGAAAACACACGCATTCCCTAACCAAACTGGAAAGGCCTATAAAAAGAAATCTAGAATTCAATATCTATATTCCTTGTCATCTCTAAATTTACTAGTCCTTTAGAATTTAGTTAGCACTCAACAAAACCAATGTTACACAAAAGACTTCAGTTTTCCCCTCAATTAACAACAACTCGTTGAGATCGGCTATATATATCCATTTGGGTCTGTTTAATTTGAATGAAACAAAACAAAAACAGTCGGATCTCACCCGTAGATAAAGGATTAACTAAAACCCAAATAATAAATATAAAAAAAGGTGAAGAGAATGAACCTGATGAATAGGTGGGTACATAGAATTAGTACAAACGGGGCATTCGAGCAATTCATGAACACTAGTAGGGGCAATCCCGGAAGGTATAACATTAGGATGAGGTTTTGCTGAAGAGAATTGTTGATGAGATGAAACAGAAGATTGGATCTCTTCATCTTCAATGCCATCAATTGATGATGATACACACTCAATGCTATCCATCTCCATTTCTTCCATTACAAATCTGAACCACCCACTTTCATTAAATCATCAAATATTAAAAAAAAAATCACCAAATGACTTACAAAATCAATCAAGACACAAACTTTCTTATGTTTCTTCTTTATCCTGAAAGGGAAAATGGAGAAAAACAACACAAGGTTAAAGGGTTCGGATCAATTATCAAAAAGAAACGAACCCTTTTGCCAGAAGACGAAGTTCGTTTCTTCTTTCTTCCACTCTATCTCTCTCTCTCGGGGCTACCAAGGTTGTCTGAGAGAGAAATAAGGATAGCCGTCAAAATTAGGGACATAACTGTAGTTGATCTTCATCTTACGGCCACTTATTTTTTTCTCAAACTGCCTTTTTTTTTAAAAACAAATATATATTAAATTCCGACTGGAGCTGCCAATTTGATGAAAGTAATTATTAGCCAGCCTATTTGAGAGAAAATGATCAAAATGGTCCTTAATATATATGGGTTGGACTGTTTTGGTCCTTGTATTTACCACTTAATAGGAATAGTCCTAAATGTATACAAAAGGTACTAGATTTGGTCCTCCACCCTAAAACTAACAGTAGAAAATAAAAATTCTGTTAAATTTATCCCCCAAACCCTCAAAAGCAAAGCCTGGCAGTGGCAGAGCCATTTCCCCCTCCTTTTCTACCTTTTACCGTGCCAAGCTCTCAATAAAAAGACCCAGCCCTAGCTCGCATGATCTCTTCCACCATTTCTGTTACTACCAAAGCACCCATTTTCAAACAACCAAAACTTTTACGAAGTAACTTGGACATGATGATTTTAATTGTCCTTGTTGGCCTTGCAGGGGCGGCCCAAGTAGCACCAAAACCTAGCTACTTCAAGTATGTATTGGGCTTGTGCATGCACGGACTAGTGTTCTTCAGTTTGGGCTTGTGCATGCACGGACTAGTGTTTAAAAAAAAAGTATTTTGGAGAGAAACTATTTTTTCTGCTTCTCCAAAACTGCTACTGCTTCTCCTCAAAAGCACATTTTTCATTTTAAAAGCTTTACCAAATACCTCAATTTAAAAAAATAAAATAAAAAAATTGGCTTTTGAAAAAAAAAAACGTTTGTCCCAAAAAAGACTTAGACCAAACAGGCTATGGGTACCCGCCCATGCAAGAAGTCACTTGAGGCTCCACAATCCCAATTTAACTCTTCAAGCCCTTTCTCCTTCCCCTTCACCTCATCACTATGCCAAGCCCACATGTTTTCTTGCTTGTAGATTACAAAAATATGACTTTGGCAAATATATTTTTGCTGGGAAATTCTAATCTACACTGGCCCATTTCAGTGTAAGGGGTTGCTACTTGCTACACTTTCTGCAATCAATGTGTGGAACAGAGAATTTATTCATAAAACGCCATTTTCACCTAAAATTATGTTTCTTGGGACTGCTAGTTGACCAGTTGGCCTTTACACAAACACAAATGTATGAATCTGATTCAAGTATACCATCTATTTCAAACATTTCAAGGAGCACTAGTTGAAAATTGTTTGTTGGATTTGGATCAAAATCCATTTCCAGCATCAGTTGGAACTGAAATCTGCAGTACTACCACAAGATGTACAGTTAACAACACATTCTACAACTTGGTACAGGTTCAAACATGAGAGGCAAGAAAGGGCAGTCCTTGGACCTCTTCTCGTAATTGTCCCTTTGACTAACAAATTGTGTATCTAAGTTTGTTACATGCCTGAAATTGACCTAAAAAGGAATCAGAAATCCATGAGACTGCATATGTAATTCAATTAATCCTTTAAGGCAACATTTCAGACTGAGTTTATGCAGGATTGAATAGAGCCTCTTCTTGTCCCATACTGAAACAGGTCTAAGGAGTTTCCATCAAATCATGATATCAGGGTCAAGCGCTCCCCTCCTGCTTGAAGCTGTGCTGCATATACATGGAAACAATATGTCATACACAAATAGGAATATCTTAGAAGTACATTTATAAAAAGCTTGACAAGCTTGAAAGGTATACTCCCGTCAAAGAGAAATGCCTTCATAATTTGACATCATGAAGTTTCATGTAGTCTCTCGTCATTAACAACATCAGCAAGCCTCTCACACTCTATTATGTCTTCAATCATTTCTTTACTATCTTTGTTTTCCCCATTTTTTATCCAGGAAAAAGAAAAGGTGACATAGCATGGTAATAAACTACCATGGGATAATTACCATCTATAATCACCAGATTTAGAATACTGTAGGAACACAATGGTACTTTCTTCAACAACTATTTTCCTTTTTTTATAGGTTCAACAGACCGCCTGCTGCTTCATCTAGGAAAAATATTAAGCTCGGGTCCTATAATTTTCCTGATTATTCTATTGCATAAAGGGAAGACAGACATATACGAGATAATATCCTCACGATGCTTGTAGAGCTTCCAAGGCAAGAGGGACTTTTTCACCTGCCACTGCCAGTTTAACTATCCTGCTCCACTATTTCCTCTTTCAAGGTGTGATAAATGCGCCTTTGGCTGTCTCTTGAGAACAGCACTTTGTGGATCCAAATTTCCATTTTGTACCTCCAACGGAACCAATCTTGCTCTATTTGGAGGATTGCACTGTTGGATTAGTAAAACATTTGGTTCGACACAACCGGAAAACTTCCGCTCATATTTATTTTCATTATCTAATCTCTTCTCCTTTCTTTCAGATGTTATTATAGAACAGAATTTATATTTCTAATACTTGCAAAAGATTCTTCCCAAGCACTCCAGATATCTTGCCTAAATAGTACTTCCTCGCTAATATTGCTACATGAGAACTCCAAAGTCCAAATACACACCAAAACTTACAAATATTAGAAGCTTGGTTTATTTGTTATCTAATATTCCCTACAGATTATATTAAATTGTACTTTTTTGTTTTCCTTCTGTTGTAAAGAGGAGCTTGTAAATGAAGCAAAATCATTAATTAGCCTCTAAGAATCCCTACAAGATTAGAAAGGGATCTTATTTTGGTTTTTTGTTCCCCTGTACATATCTCAGCATTATTCTTGCCTGCATATTCAATATAATTACCATTTCTAAATAAAAAAAAAACAATTCCCTACAAAGTAGAAACTTGAAACAGAGCTTACTGCATTTTCTTGAAGAGCTTTAATATAAACAGCTGTCTTCGAAAGTGCTAGAATACTCTACAAATACTTCAAGAGCTGAGACTTTAGATGGTATATAGGACAATTCATAAATATCACATGCTCAATGTAAAATGGAATAGTGTTTTTAAAATTAAAAGCAAACAACAGAACTGGTATCAGCAAAGACTACGTGAGAGACATCTTTGCTTCATCCAACCAAAACCATTTTGCTGATTTCCCGTGAAACCATCAAAGTCAAAATCCACCAGCATTTTAGCATTCCCGATTTCTAGATCTTTAGATTGCTAAACATATCATCACTGCCATAATGAAAGAAGGTCCACGCTAAGAAGTTTCCAGGAAAAAAAGAAACACCTCTCATGTTCTCTCGATGCAGAAGTCTCAGCTAGGAATAATAACACTAAGGGATCATTTGGTTCTCATATTAGTTATGTGAAAACTATAACGCAGAGGTTGTTTATGTGGTAATGAACAATGAAGAGATTGCATTTTTTCCTTTAAATAGTCTAATTTCCACATTTCCAGAACACGTATGCTTATTCCACATTCCATGCTGTATAAAATAACGCATACATTCCCATATAACTTAATGCTAGTACTTATTTAGTTCCGCCAACTAACCACTGCTTTAGTTGTACAGCAATTATTCTTATGCGACCAACCAAACACTATATCATTTTGTGTAAGATTTATGATGGGATTAATTGTTCCAACACAATCAACAAAATGATCCCGAGTGTTCGCAATTATCAAAAGTTACTTTCAATCAACTAAAGCTGGATCCTTCATGGACAATGATGATCAAGTTAAAAATGTCCACGATTTTACCAGAACCAACTCAGAGATAACTGACTTCATTATCTGCTTACTATCAGCAACACAAACTGTTCAGAATTAATCAATGATCAGCATATTGCTAGCCGAGTAAGCTACTCTTTGTCATTACCTGTCTTGTGTAAGATGAGTTTTGTGCAAGAAACTTCAAATACTCTTGCTTCTTTATACCAAAGTTGAACCTTGCATGATCTAGCAATGCTTGTTCTCTCTGCATATCTTCTACAGTTCTTTCCTTTTTCCACTTCATCTCCTTTATCTGTCTTTCAATTTCAAAGTAGTCCTGCGGCAAATTTGACTTTGCAAAGCTCTTTGGAAATTTCAAATCTATTTCCCTTTTACCAAAGAATACAAAAGAAAGACATAAATCCAACTCAGATTCAGAATATATAATTTCATGACGACTTAGTTATGCTATTCCTGGTATATAAACCTAAGAGGAAATACATTCTGCCAAAGAGAGCCCGCCCAAGAGAAGATAATTGACAGAAAAGATTGTGAATTTAATGTCATGTCCATTCCCTGAAAATCTCATGAACTAGTCTTTCTTTCACAAAAGGATATTCTAGAGTTGTAATGTAAGTCGCGCAAATTCATATATCTTACCATAGGGTTACCTTTCGTGATTAAATTAAATTATATACTGTAGTCTCTTTTTTTATCTTTGGATGAAGAATTCACTGATAAATGTGGGCATATCATTATGAAATAAAAAAGACAGTTTTGTAGCTTCCTTGCTGTTTATGCACTAAATAACAGACGAACATATTCTCGGGACCACAGGAGACAGATTGTAAGAGTAAGTTCATAGAAGCTGTACAGCTTAACTCACGAAGTTGAAGCTAAACGCACATAAGCATAAAAAGAAACAGCACCAGCTTCAGAAAATAAAAATAAATTGTTTCTGTAGTTTCTGAAATACAGAGATATAACTATATAAAAGAAGCTTCTTTACCTCTTGCCCAGGGCAAACACATTGTTATGCTTTATTATTCCTCCATCCAAAGATATGGCTCCATCTCTAATACAAGGGAGAGCCTGTAACATATATGCTCTTGTTCTATATACGTGCAAGCGTGAAAACAGGTTATAAAAGAGAGTCTCTCTTAGACCGTAACCACTGCTTGTAGCACAATATAAGTTCACACTGTCTATATTGACCATATTCACAGCAAAGCCAAGAAAACCAGGTGGAGATTCCCCATTGGGTAATCTTGGCTTCAAAATATCAAGCCTCCTTTGAGGGTCGTCAGCTATGAACTCACCGCCATATGGTCTAAAAATGAACCAAAAGAAGGAAAGGGATCAAAGGTATGTCAAAAGAGATGCATCAGTTTTTTCAAGAAACATAATCTTGATCTCAAACCTTAAGTTTTCAAGACAGATAACAAGAAATCGGCCATCCAAAGACCTCCCAATAGAAGATCCAAGTCCATGAAGACCAGAAGTCTTGTTTATATAGCCTTCCTTATCGTATGTTTCCAGTGCTTTGATACCATCATACGTCTTGCACACGATTGCTAGCATAGTCTCAAATCCCAAATAATCTGAGAGAAGCCTGGATTTCAGAGATCAAATATACATGTCAGCCATAATACAGAACAAGCTGCCATTATTTGCCCTACTTGAAATTGCATGCTTCTCAACTTCTCATATCATCACAACTAGTTCAACCAGAAAGAAATTCATGTTTTGTATGTTCTTTGAGACAAGAGGGGCTTGGTCTGATGGTAACCAACCCTCACTTACAACCGAGAGGTTGTGAGTTCGAGTCTCCCCAGGAGCAAATTCTGGGGATTTATGCCGGGGGTCTATTTGGAAACAGCCTCTCTACCCCAGGGTAGGGGTAAGGCTGCGTACACACTACCCTCCCCAGACACCACTGAGTGGTATTGTACTGGGTCGTACTTTTTTTTTTGTATGTTCTTTGAGACTAGAGACATGAAGAAACACAGTGACAAGTTTGGTATGCACAAACACATTTTACATCTAAAAAAAAATGTGAATCCGCTCATGACAAAGAGTTGAGAACTGCAGTGGCCTAGAATAGATGCACTAAATATCTAAGGACAATTTCTGCCATTATCTCATTCCAATCCATTCTTGACCTCATAATCTCTCCAGAAGCTACTGAAGGAAAAGACTCGATGATAAGAGAAAATATGAGGAACAAAAGAAGTTACTCAACACTCGAATCCCACAAACACTAGCACCTTCAACTCATTGAATCATATTGGTTTTTGATTAGTTAGGAATAGGAATGTCTTTTCACCATTAGTAATGCAGGAGCAAGAAGATGAGGAAACATCATGGGATGCAAATTTCAATATTTAAGAGATGAAACTAGCATAGAACACAACAATATATTATCTTGCTTGTTGAAGCAAAAACCTTTCTACAACCCACCCGACTTTTGCACACAATTATATTAAGTATATCTCTAGTCAATTTGAATATCAGCTAGCAACATGTCGTCATCCTGATTGTGATAGAAAGAATAGGTGCTACAATTGTTAGGATATGGCTGAAGAAAACTCGGAAAAACTGCGATGTAGCTAAATTATAGCAGAAAAGGCAACCAAATACATTAATTGAAATAAAATTAACCTGCTAAGATTGTCGTCATCAACTTTCCCAAGCATAGCAACAATTCCAAGAACATCCTTCGTCAAAGGAAGATGAGAAGCTTGAGTTCCATGACGAGTTTTTAGTTGGCACCAGATGCCAGCTGCAGATTTCTCATATCTTAAGATTTGTTCAATTGTCTCCTGCTCACTCAATACATGGGAAAGTTCCTCATTTTCAGGACCAGATTCACTCTCTGTCTGATACTTGCCAAGAGCGACTACAGTACCCACAAACAGGAAATGTGAAACAGAGATCTTGATATTGTAGTTTTCTCATGTTAAACTTAGCTTGCATAAATACAAAAGGTAAATGCATTGATTAAGGGACACCCACTGATTCAACAAAAATAACTAGAATGACCATCCATATCTAATTACTAGCTAAACTTAAGTAAAAGGAAGGTACCTTGCATATCTAAGATCGAATTATCCAACCCATTCTTTTGACTCTTCAGGAATTTGATATTCTCTTCGTGTTGTTTAATTTTTAGACCCATTTCATGCACAACATCCTCAAGTTTCTGCAGTATATAGCCGGTACTGATGGGTTTTGCACAATATTAAAAATGTGGTAAATCTCAAGTAACAGCTGTAAACTGGTATCCATTAATCACAGGCACTCACTAATTTTACATATTACATTTCCTGCAAGATAAAATAATACTACTTGTGCAAATTTCATGCATAATGTTAACAACCTTGGAGTTGTAGATAGTTGCCTCAGCCGTTCCATTTTGCATTGCGTCCCTCGCAAAAGAGTAGTAATCAGCCTGACCTCCTTGACTGAACCTCGGCTCATGCACAACTACAGGATTAGCATTGATTGGCAACTGACAAAAAAAAAATAACAAAATCTGCGATCAAATGTGCTTATCCAGGAAAAACTACAAAAGGATGTAATCAGTAGCTCCCAAAGTACCTACCACACTAAGTGTTGAAGTAACTAATAAATTGTAAATTGAAGACGACTGGAGTTACCTCCTGATGATAGAGGTTGATGTGCAGATTATATATTCTACAAGTGCAAATCAAAAGTTTACACAGTCCATATGCTATACAAAAAGGAGAATCTAGTCTGAGGCTGGAGATGTAAAAATTCCACATTTTAGGAATTTCAGACCACTTGATCAAACATTAGGTAACTGAAAAGAAACTTGTTTTACTTTGCTGACTGGTTTACATATTTGATGTCAAGCTCAAGCATAATTAGCGTAGTCCTGAAAGCTAAGTCCTTTCAGGTTGTAGGTATGTAACTGCAATAGGGAGGATTAAAAGGCACTGCCATTGTAAAAACTGGCTATTCATCATTATGGTCTCAACTGTTTCAAACAGTACGAGAAAATAAATGATTAAAAAAAATAAAAAATAGTAACAGGATCCTGAGATTTTACTTGGCATGCAACGTTATACCGACAGACCAACATTCAACCACCAAGTCTCACCTTGTAACATCCACAGCAAGTAAGCTAAAGCCAACCACCACCATCGCGTCATCTATTCAAGAAGCCAAGTGATGATCACCCCCCACCCGCCACACTCTTATTTTGTACCATAAAATATTACACCAAGCACTACCAGTTTACTAGAAAGAATAAAAAGGAAATACTCGAGGTAGGAATAAACAATTAAACAGTATTCTGAAGTATCTATTAAAGAGTCCTCGAGTATAAATGGGCCAAAACTTTTCCAGCACAAAATTTTGGAATTCCAGTCCCACCTTATGCCGGTACCAGGCACTAACCAGAAAAAGAAACAGCTCAATAAAATATGAGGACCTACTTTTGAACCCTTCACGTCCTCGGATCCTGACTACAAGAAGCAGCAAATTACAGCTGTTCTCTGGAATGCAGTTGTTAACACTAAGTTTGAGGAAGCTTTCTTTTTTATCACCTTTATTTTGCTCTCTTACTACGCAAAAAAATCTAACAAATGCAACCATCTTGTGCATCAAGAGTCAATTACTTTTTGAAACTTAACAGTCCCTCTGTGCAAAAAAGAATGGCACTTTACTCAGAGGCGAATCCAGGATTTGATGGTTGCGGGATCCACTATATTTATTGTAAACGTACCGATAGTCAAGAAGGTTGAACTTGGGTATACATGCATTTAGCAGATTCAGTCTATTTTTAAATTAATTCAGTTTGCTTTACAAGATCTTTTGGTGCATAAATAGACACTTGATAACCAAACTGGCTATATATATATACATATACATATATATATATATATATATATATATATATATATATATATATATATATATATATATATATATAGAGGGAACAAGAAAAGCAAATTGGCTCTACAAAATGAGTCATTCTTGGGTCTTGCACCTAGCAGGACTACTTCAACCATGGCACCAATAGCCATTTTGTGAGTTGGGGTGCCACTATTTATTAATATACATTTTGGACATGAAATACTAGTAAAATAGCAGTGTGTACATTAAAGTCTACCCGAGTGACCGGGTGGCGTACCACTCCTTTTACTCTACATGGATCCGCCCCTGACTTTACTGTCAGTACACACACAATTTTATCTTTGACTACAATTTGGGTTAATTCTTTATTTAAAATATAACTGGTCCAACTTGGGGTTGTCTTATAGAGTTTTAGATTTTATCCGTTTTTCAGTCTTGAGCTTTAATGTGTGATTTTTTGTAGTTCTTTTAGTTCAAGATTCAGTGTTTAGCTTTTTCGCTAAAAACTACAACTTGGGTTCTCTTTTAAAGTTTTAGATTTTAGACATTTTTCAGTTTTGAGCTTTAACATGTGATCTTTTCTGGTTCTTTTAGTTCAAGATTCAATCTTTAGCATTTCTTAACTGTTCTTTCTTTACTGGAGAGTCCAACATTTCCCTTTGAATTCTTGCTTTTCGCCGGCGATTTTTCCGGCGACTCCTGCTCTTTTCCTCCTATTCTTTCTTCTGCTTTTTGTGGGTGTGTGTGGGTGTGTTCTGTTTTCTTGGACAGGTGCCCTATTTTTCCGGCGAGGATTTTCGGCGGCGAGGCCAGTTCACGGCGTTTGGGAGTGAAGAGCTAAACAATACCGGCCGGGACGTGCAAGAGTCGGTAGCAGTTGACCTTGGGCGCATCAAAGCTTACTTTCAGGTTTATTCCACCGGGAGTTGGTACCTCCCGCTCTCTTGTTTACTTTGTACACCTTTTTACGTATTTTAGCTAACATTCCGTCTGAGGTTTACTCTGTTGCTATCTAGTTTGCATCTTTTTGCGTATTCCGCTGTAGTGTGTGTGTGTACGTCACTATTCCCCATAGTCAGTTGGAGGGATAGTGGCCGCGGCGGGGATGATAGTGTAAGATCATGTCCTCGGGGGGTGGGGGCGGTGGCGGGGGTGAGTAGGGGGGCAGGGAGTGGTCCTGCGGGTAGGGCGGGAGGTAAGGGTGGGAAGAGGGTAGCGGAAGCTCATAGATTAAGGATTGTGTCGTGGAACATAGGCACTCTGACGGGTAAGTCCATTGAGTTGGCGAAGGTTCTTCAGAAGAGAAGGGTTAACATAGCATGTGTCCAGGAGACTAGGTGAAAAGGGACGAAGGCGAGGAATGTAGATGGGTTTAAGCTGTGGTATTCTGGGGTCGTGAGAGGTAAGAATGGAGTGGGCATCTTGGTAGATAGGGATCTAAGGGAGTCTGTGGTCGAGGTTAGGCGAGTGAATGATAGGTTAATGTCAATTAAGTTGGTTATTGGGGGTTGCGTCCTCAACGTCATCAGCGCTTACGCGCCGCAAGCGGGCTTAGACGAGGAGGATAAGAGGCGTTTTTGCGAGGGCTTGGATGATCTGGTGAGTAGTATTCCCCAATCTGAGAAGCTGGTTATTGGAGGAGACTTTAATGGACATATTGGGGCTGATGCTGGTGGTTATGGTGAGGTGCACGGTGGCTTCGGCTTTGGGGTTAGGAACGAAAAAGGCACGTCACTACTTGATTTCGCCAGGGTTTCCGAGCTTCTGATTGCGAACTCGACATTTCAGAAGAGGGAGGAGCATTTGGTCACCTTCAAGAGTTCGACAGCGAGGACCCAGATTGATTACCTCCTCCTCAGAAGGAGCGATAGGGGTATGTGCAAGGACTGCAAGGTTATTCCGGGAGAGTCCCTTTCGACTCTTCATAGACTCATAGAGATGGATATCGGTCTCTGGGTGAAGAGGAAGAGGAGGGGTGCTCGGGGACAACCGCGGATTAGATGCGGTGTTTTGACTAAGGAGAAAGCACAGGAGTTGGAGAGGAGGTTAGCTGAGGGCGGAGCTTGGCGAAGTTCTGGGGCAGCGGACGCTATGTGGTCAGAGACGGCGAACTTGGTTAGGGAGGTAGCACGGAACGTGCTCGGCCAAGGGCTATTCAGGCAGACATCAGGGTGACTGGTGGTGGAATGATGTAGTCGAAGGTAAGGTGAAGGTAAAGAAGGCGGCGTTTGCTAAGTTGGCAGGGAGCACAAGCGAGGAATAACGAAGAGCGAACAGGGAGATCTACAAGGTGGCGAGGAAAGAAGCAAAGCTGGCGGTTACGGAAGCTAAAAACGCGGCGTTTGGTCGCATGTACGAGGAACTAGGGGAGAAAGGCGGGGACAAGAAGTTATTCCGGTTAGCTAAAGCAAGGGAAAGGAAGGCACGTGATCTTGACCAAGTTAGGTGCATCAAGGGCGAGGATGTAGAGTTCTGATTGGGGATTCCCAAGTCAAGCAGAGGTGGCAGGCGTATTTTAGAGACTTACTTAACTAGGAGGGGGATCGTAACATAGAGCTAGGGGAGTTGGGGCATTCAGAGCAACATAGAGACTTTGGGTACTGCAGGCGCATTAGGGCGGAGTAGGCCATGGGGGCTTTGCGTAGGATGAGTAGGGATCGACCGACCGGCCCTGACGAGATCCGGTGGAGCTCTGGAAGTGCATGGGTAGGTCAGGAGTGGAGTGGCTCTCCAGGTTGTTCAATGCGATCTTCAGGACCAAAAGGATGCCGTATGAGTGGAGGTGGAGTACAGTGATGCCCTTGTACAAGAACAAAGGGGACATCCAGTGCTGCAACAACTATAGGGGTATCAAATTAATAAGTCACACCATGAAGGTCTGGGAGCGGGTGATCGAGGCGAGGGTGAGGGATATGACATCTATATATGTGAACCAGTTCGGTTTCATGCCGGGTCACTCTACTACATAAGCTATCCACCTTGTCAGGCGGCTGGTGGAGCAGTTCAGGGACAAGAAGAAGGACCTCCACATGGTGCTTATCGAGTTGGAGAAGGCGTATGACAAGGTCCCACGGGAGGTGCTATGGAGGTGCTTGGAGGCGAAGAGCGTGCCAGAAGCCTACATCAGAGTAATCAAGGACATGTACGATGGAGCTAAGAATAGGGTTAGGACGGTGGGTGGCGACTCGGACCATTTTCCAGTGATTATGGGGCTCCATCAAGGATCGGCGCTTAGCCCTCTCTTGTTTGCCTTGGTGATGGATGCTCTAACCCGACATATTCAAGGGGATGTGCCTTGGTATATGCTATTTGCTGATGACATAGTCTTGATAGACGAGACGAGGGTCGGTGTTATTGAGAGGCTAGAGGTATGGAGACAGACTCTCGAGTCTAAGGGTTTCAAAATAAGCAGATCTAAGACTGAATACCTGGAGTGCAAGTTTAGCGCCGAGCCGAGCAAAGTAGGCATAGACGTGATGATTGGATCTCAGGTCATCGCCAAGAGGGACAGTGTCAGATATCTTGGGTCGGTGATGCAGGGGGACGGAGAGATGGATGGGGACGTCACTCATCATATAGGAGCGGGGTGGTCAAAGTGGAGGTTTGCATCAGGAGTCCTGTGTGACAAGAAAGTTCCACTGAAACTCAAGGGGAAATTTTATAGAGCTGTGGTTAGACCTGCAATGTTGTATGGGGCGGAGTGCTGGCCAGTGAAGAACTCCCATGTTCAGAGAATGAAGGTTGTGGAGATAAGGATGCTCAGGTGGATGTGCGGGTTCACCAGGTTAGATAAGATTAAGAATGAAGTTATTCGAGAGAAGCTGGGGTGGCCCCGGTGGATGAGAAGATGCGAGAAGCGAGGCTGAGGTGGTTCGGGCATGTGCGGAGGAGAAGTCCTAATGCACCGGTGAGGAGTTGTGAGCGGCTGGCGATTGTCGGCGTTTGGCGAGGCAGAGGGAGGCCTAAGAGGTATTGGGGAGAGGTGATTAGGCATGACATGGCTAGAATGCGGGTGTCCGAGGACATGACCCTTGACAGGAAAGTCTGGAGGTCTAGTATTAGGGTTGTAGGATAGGGGCTCATAGGGGTTTTTTTTTTTTGTACTCCTCACCCGGGGTTGGGCGAGGCTTGGCAGGGATATCCATAGAGGATTTGTGTTTTGGAGTGTGTCTCCCTTACGGTAGTTATTTATGGTAGTTACTGTATGATATTATTGCATGCTATTTTATTTATGGTTCTTATGTTTAGATAATTATTTATGCTATTTCTACTGGAGTTAATAATGCTCTTTTATTTTTTGTTTTTGTTTTTCCTTTCCTTCTCTGAGTCAAGGGTCGATTGAAAATAGCCTCTCTGCCCTTTCGGGTAGGGGTAAGGCTCGTCTACATATTACACTTCCCAGACCCCACTTTGTGGGACTATACTGGGTAGTTGTTGTTGTTGTATAGCTGATGCCTACTAGCTTTGAATTGAAGCGTAGCTCTTTTTTAATTCAAGAGTTGGAGGGTCCTTTAATTTCGCCCAAATGTTCTCAAGGAAGTAACTAAAAAAGCATCGGAATTCAACGGAGAAACATATACATGCATGACATCATTTCCACTGTCTATGTATAATTAAGTGTTTCTCGCAGTTTTTAAGCCTTATACGAGTATCTATGAGAGAATGAGTGTTAGCAAGAGAAACAGTAGTTAAAAAGATATTTGACTCGACGAGCAGGAGATGAATCCGGAGCGAGATAAAAAAAAGGAATAGTACCTTCACTTTTTCGTCGTTTATCGACATTCACCGTTGTTGCAGTTGATCGCCGGCGGTGAGCAAGGATCGTCGGAGACTCCAGGGGAGGAAACGGGCAATGGGAGCGACCAACGGACATGTCGCGACAGTAAAATGAAATTATATAGGGCTTTGCCGAGTGAGGGAAAAGTGGAAAACACTTGACCGCACTCCGTGTTTCCCTTGGGCTAGTTTGGTACGAGCAATAAAAAGTATAAAAGTGGTATAAAAATTTTAATATTGTTATGAAATAATATAAAAGACAAGAACAATAACTCAAGAACAAGAGCAAATAGAGAGAAGAGTAGAGAAAGTTCTTCTTATTGATACTTAGAGGTTGTTATGAGTGATTTACAATGGTAGAAGACCCCTTTATTTATAGGGAGGGGGATGATTTATCTACCAAGAATAGAACTCTAGAATCTCTCTAATTATAGACATTCACCTTAAATAGGAGATTTCATAACACTCCCCCTTGAATGTCTATACAACAATGTGCCTCGTTAAAACCTTAAAACCAAAACCCAATGGGAAAAATTAAAGAAAGGAAAAAGAGTACACATGTTTGAATATGCGCCTATTGGTTGCCTCGTTAAAAACCTCGCAAGGAAAACCCGGTGGGACAAAACCTTGTAAGGGAAAAAGAGTGCAACGCGCATTAACTCCCCCTGAATAGAGCATCAATTCACATCCTTAGCATTTGCATTCCAATCTTGTGCATCATCTTCAAAACGATCTTTGGTAGAGATTTGATAAATAAATCAACCATATTGACTTGAATAAATATTTTGCACCTCGAAATCATCATTCTTGATAGACATGAACATCTTCATATAATGTCGTGGAATAACTCTTCAATATCTCCATAGATGCATTCTCAATGCCATCATGCTTATAGTTATAGCAAGATACATATGTACACAAATTGTACTAAGGATGTGGTACTTCAGGACCACGAATTGCATATGCTTCAAGTAACTTAAATCTTTCAAGTTAAGTCATATAAGCCATATAATAGACTCTAGATGCATATCAAGCTTTCCTTGTCAAATAAGATATCGAAAACTGATTATACATACCTTTGGCTTTATACTTTCAAGCATTTGAACTATAGGTTCAAAACTACATGTCTTTCATATGGAATCAATTCTTCTTGAATTGTATCTCTTCCATTTAGTTACTTTCTTTGGGTCAGCAAATGCGAATAGCATGCTTTGCAATATGTTGCAATTGAATTATCCCTTTTATGAACTTCAGGTTCATATCATGATATTCGGGGATATACATATACAAATGATAATTCATCCCATGTAACCTTTTCTCAAGTGTTTATCATGTCTCCCCCTCATGTTAGTAAAGCTAACTTGTTTCCTCAACTTTGGGAAATCATCTTTGTGCATTATCATGTCAATATACATGGCACATTAATAATAAGATGAAATTATTTGGTTCCTGACCCTGAACCACTTGTGAGGGGAGAATATAATATGCTCTCGTATACAACGTATATCAAACTGATATATATAACTTTGTTCTCATAAGAAACAGTTAAGCTATTAAGTGGAAGCACTCAATAATTATCTTGCTAAACCAACTTTGATATAAACCAACTTATCAAGATGAACTGTCTTGAGTAGAGAATCTGGAAATTATGCTCGAAGTTAGATTACTGAGCAATTTACCTCGCAAGCACCGGCCAGGCTGCGGGTCAATAACAATTGCGCATGTAACCATATCATAGATGCATCATATGTGGTATACATGGCAGGTGAATGGGCCCATATTCACCTTTGATATTTCCAGAATTTATGGGCTTCAACCCGAACTCTTTAGTTGGTCAGTTCATTAATGAGAACAAGTGATACAAGAGAATTCGCAAAGAACTTTCTAGTTCTTTAATATTCACCTATGTGAATTTGCACATCATACTTAAAATGAGATGGCTAACACGAATGTCAACTGAATAAATTATCAATATTGGTAAACTTCAAATTTACACCATGACATGTGCACTTATCAATAAACTTCAGGTTTATTATGACATGGGTTTTTATACCAATAGATATCCACTTTATTGTGGCATTCTTTCGTTTGTGTAGTACAAAGTGGAGAACAAAGCGGGTAGCTTTTCATATGCAAATTACCCCGCTACAAGTTGTAGTAATAGGAGATATCAAAGCTTTCCTTTATTTATAGTCTCAATATAATCAATCGCTTTCGCGTGTACTTTGGAAACCGAATAAGTTTCTTTGAGACTTACTACAGCACAATACTCAATTGTGTTTCTCCAACATAGTAATAATTGGCTCTTCTAGAGCTCTCAATTAATTTTGTACTACCACAGATTCATCAACATCCATGTGGTGAATATCTTTCTTAAAGAGAAAGTTATACCATTATGGTCATGTCAAACTTATATGCAAGATATGTTTCTTGCATTATCGTTGTCCTTTAATAGTCGTATTTCCAAAATACTTTGGCGTACAATAGGTACGTGACCAACGATCATTCATGCCATATATCATCTCAAACCTCCTTCTAGGGGTGAGTGTGGTATATTTAATACCAATTTCATGTTCATATTCTTCCAATAATGAATATGTATTCGTGAATCAAATGTTGTCACATTCACTTCGAGGATAAATCTATAAATGCGTCAGGCATTTGATTTGCTATTCTTTGCAAATGGATAATCTTTTGTGCCTCTTTCTCACAAATAGAGGTATGTGGATCAAGATGAGATAATGATGCATTTTTCCACAAAATTTCCCGTTTGGTTTCACCAACTTCTCCCCCTAAATTTGGGAAAAGTGTCTCATCAAATTGACAATCTGCAAATCGTGCAGTGAACAAGTCTCCTGTCAATGTTTCGAGGTAGCGAATAATGGAGGGCGATTCAACCTCAACATATATTCCTAACCTTCTTTGCAGACCCATTTTGGTGCGGGATGGCGGTGCTAAAGGCACATATACTGCGCATCCAAAAATTCTTAAATGGGATATATTAGGTCCATGACCCAAAACCAATTGCAACGGGGAATATTTGTGTCAATTCGTCAGTCAGAGACGAACTAGCATTGCTGTATGCAAAATGGCGTGACCCCAAACCGAAGTGGGCAGCCGACAAACTAAAATTGCTGCATGCAAAATGGCATGAACCCAAACCAAAGTGGGCAGCCGACGAACTAGCATTGCTGCATGCAAAATGGCGTGAACCCAAACCGAAATGGGCAGCCTCGTTTTCATGAAGAATTCAAGATTATTCTCATCTATTGTCTCAATATGATATCCATTTTGAATGATATCTTTAAAACTCAACAAGTTCCTTTTTGACTTGGAGGAGAATATTGCATTCTCTAAGATAAACGTCATGCCTTTGGGCAGAGTTACAGTTGCTCTTCCGGAGCCTTCAATCAATTTACTTCCCATGGTTTGACATATAAAAGAAAATATACGAACATGAGAATAAACAACTTCAATTCGTTTGTGTCACATAATATTTTCAAAATCTGCTGCTAACAGTTGACTAACAAAATCAGATATGTTATCCACAATTGATTACTTTGCAGTTTGAAAATTCAGCGTTTTTCATAAGACAATCGATTATTAAACACACACAATCGATTGTTTGAATATAGACAATCGATTGTTAAACACACACAATCGATTATTTGCTATTTTGGAAAAACTTCAGATCACTGTCTTAAGACAATCGATTGTTAGACAAAGACAATCGATTGTGGATGATTTTTGAAAAATTCGACCTCACTGTTTCAAGACAATCGATTGTTAGACAAAGACAATCGATTGTGGGTGATTTTTGAAAATTTCCAGACCTCACTGTTTCAAGACAATCGGTTGTTAGTCAACGACAATCGATTGTGGATGATTTTTGAAAATTTCCAGACCTCACTGTTTCAAGACAATCGATTGTTAGTCAACGACAATCGATTGTTGATCAATTGTTTTTCAACTTTAATGCGAAAATAGTTGATAATCGACTAGTTTTTCAGGCTAGTCGATTACCCCCACTGGAAAATAAAAGTTTTATTGATATTTGAGCATATTGAAGATATTCTAAAGAACTACTGCTAACATTGCATCATGAACTAACTAATACGAGCTAATACTGATGGCTATTAGTTTATTCATTCACTAATACAAACAAGTAAAATCAAATAGCTCCATCTTCTTTCATCACGGACCCATCGCCGATTAGGTGGTCTATTTTCCCCTCGGGTTGCTTAAAGAAGTCTGCCACATTCAAGTTGTCGTCAGAGACAAAATTCGTTATAGGGCGTTTACTCTTTCGAGATGCTTGGTAAAGGTCAACCATACGGCAATCCTTTGACCAGTGCCCGTTTCCACCGCAACGATAATATATAGTTTATAAACTATTTGCTTTTGGATTCTTATCGTATCGTGCTTGTGGCAGAGTGACCAACTTCATGTTGTCATCTCTTTTCTTTAAGCCTTTCCACAAGATGGGTGAATCCTTGATGTTGAGATATTCAATCTTCAAACTTTCATCAAAGTGATGGCGCAAGAAAATCAAGGCCTTCATACAGTTTCAAACCTTCATTAAGGTAATGGCGCAAGAAAATCAAGGCCTTAGCATAGTTTCAAACCTTCATCAAGGTGATGGCGCAAGAAAATCAAGGCCTTAGCATAGTTTTGGGTAGATGCACTATTTCTGTCTTTAATGGCGTCTCCAAGACCCATAGCATCTAAGTGGATTTCATCGTCCAACACCCATGTCATATAGCTCTTGCCCGAAATTTCGAGGGCAACGAACTTTCTTTTCATATTGTCAGACATATGACACAATTACATCAAGAGCGTGTTCATACTTACGGGCTCTATTACAATTATCACACTCACTTCAGGGAATGGATCGAAATCATGTGCTTTACACAATCTCATGTCAAATATTACTTTCATAAAGTGAAAGATTATTTTGAGAATCCTTATTGTTCTCATTACCACAATAATGACGATTATAATTTCGTCTATTGCCACGTCCATGGTAATAATTTTGTCTTCTTTCAGACTTACCACATATTGCTACCACATTCTCTAAAGGGAATGGAGCAAATCCAATTGGACGGAATTCTTTGCCACGTCCACATTCATTGATACCTTCATGGTAATATTTTAGTCTTCTTTCAGACTTATCATATACTGCTTCCACATTCTCTAAAGGGAATGGAGCAAATTCAATGGGACGGATTTTCAATTCTTTGTCCACAATCATACATGAATTTAATCATGGCAGGACATAGAGATTTTACCACTTCGTGTGGTTATAATTTCTCACAAACTCCATTAGAGTTATAATCAAACTTTGTATATAAAATTTATAGAATTCCAAGAATTTGAAAAGGAAAAGTAAATTACTTACCTTTAAGGTATACCAAATATATTTTCAATATTTTCTTCCTTTCTTCCTTTCCTTTCTTTCTTTCCTTTTTCCACGTTTTTCTTTCTTTTTTTCTTTTTGCCGTTTTTCTTTTCGTTCCCTTTCTGTTCTTTTCTTTGTTTTCTTTCTTTCTTTTTGTTTCTGCTTCCTTCTTTTTTTTTTCTTTTTCTTTCTTCATTCTTTCTTTGAAGAAAAATCCTACACAAACAAAAGTTAAGACAATCGAAAATTAAATTAGGAAGAGGGAAATACCTTAGATTTCTCGAGAATGGTTCTTGAGACGGTAGAGTCTCGTGCTGATAACGTGTTATGAAATAATATAAAAGACAAGAACAATAACTCAAGAACAAGAGCAAATAGAGAGAAGAGTAGAGAGAGTTCTTCTTATTGATACTTAGAGGTTGTTATGAGTGATTTACAATGGTAGAAGACCCCTTTATTTATAGGGAGGGGGATGATTTATCTACCAAGAATAGAACTCTAAAATCTCTCTAATTATAGACATTCACCTTAAATAGGAGATTTCATAACAAATATCATTTTAATATTTTGTTTGGTTAGCAATTTAGATATAAGTTATTTCGGTATTAACTTTAATATTGGAATAACTTATTCTTTATAGAAGGTGGGTTTATTAGCACTGATATAACTTATACCTTCTTCTTAGAAATTACGCAATTGTCATTCTTAATACAAGATACCAAACAATGAATAAATAATAATCTCAATATACTTATCCCTTCATAACTTATACCGGCATAATTTATATCGGTATAAATCGTATTCCAACCAAACGAGCCCTTATAGTGTCCCTTATCTTTGGCCAATGTTCTTTCTTTTATCTCCTTTATCTTTGAAGTAGTCTATTTTGATACCTCAAATATAATTTTGCGCAAATTTAGTCACTTAAACATGCTAAAGTGAGGCACGTTTGGTCTCACAGACACAACATATTCAAAAACTAACAGTTTATCTTGTGTTACCCATGTGACACTGCAAGAAGAAGATTAACAGTAAAAGAAAAAAGTCGTTCTCATTTCAGGGTTGGGTTTCAGTACTTATCGTCTTTTTAATTTACTTATCGAAAATATTTTATAACCCAATACCCACAAAGTACAAAGCTAATAAATTTAAGATTATAACGTTGAAACTTTTACTTTAAAAATTTCGATTGATTTTTTCAAAAAGAAAAGCTAAAATTTGAAAGGAAAAAAAAAATATAGCTGTCACGATTACTTTTGTGCATATTATTTGAAGCAAACGAATAATCAGGTTGTACTATGACTCTTAGCCCGCGCTAGAAACTATTTACATTTGGTAGCTGAAAAGAATATATATATATATATATAAAACTCTTTTTTGACTATTATGTTTACCGCGGTTATATAATATTATTTTCTCTTTGAAAACTGGGACAGAAGGGGATATTTTCAATGTCAAAATTTTAGAAGACATTATCTAAAAATGAGAAAGTAAAGTGATAATTTCTGTTATTCAATGCGAGGAGAGGAAATGTTTTGCTTCAGATCAAAAGATTGGTTCATGAATCAGAGATGGGTAATAACGTTTGTTTTTAAACACATCGTGTTAGTGAGACTAAATATGCTCCACTTTAGCATACTCAAGGGACTAAATATGCTCAGGATTATATTTGGGGGACCAAAATAGACATATCCTCAAAGATAAGGGACATATTGGTTAAAAATTCTATATGGTTTAGGGGTGTGCATTCGAATTGGTTTATCGATAAATAGAATCTATTATTTGTTATCGGTTTATTGACTTTTCGATTTCAAAATTTTCCTTATGGAATTATCGATTTTGATTTCGATTTCGATTTTGTCCTCTTCGGTTATCGGCTTACCGATAAACCAATAAGATTTTTTTACCCTTATTCTATCATACCCTTTCCTTTATCCTAAGTCCCTAACCCTATTATTTCATTTACCACATTTAAGGAATGATCATATTTAAAGCTCAAGGGAATGAAGTTCAAATTAATGAAAAATAGAATTAGTCGTGATGATGTATTTTTATTTTTTTATACCGTTGGAGTATTGGTGACATACATTTGATCCCTTACTTTAGTTTCGTTGCATGTGCTTGTTGACACAATTTTTATGTTATAAACGGTGTTCTTCTTATTTTAGCTTCTTTTTGTCCATATTAATTAGGTGTGTTTATAGCGATATACTTTCCGTGAAATCCTGCAAATTTTCTTATTTGTGCAATCGATAACTGAATCGATAAGCCCCAAAAATTGATAAATCAAAATCGAAAAAATCGAAACCTTATTGAAACGATAATGATAAGTATATGTACAAATCGATAATCAATAAGTGTCAAAATCGAATGCATACCCCTAATTGGTTACACTAAAAAGTACTTACTAAATAATTAATTAATTCATAAATAATAATAAAAAATCATAAGAATACATATTATTATTAGTTAAAGTAAAAACTTAGATGCTTTTTAGTGTGTAAACGAGAATTAGAACTCCCGCCACGTGCATGCGCGAATAACAATAAAAAATATTAATCATATTATTTTGATAAAATTATCAACTGTTATTTTGTATCTGTGTAACCAAAAATAAAATAATAAAATTAAAGGAAACTAATTGCATAGATTTAATTAACTTTTCTATTTATTATTTTAATTTATTACATTATGTGCTACTTCGTATTATTACATAGATATAAAAGCTTTTATAATGAGTTACTATCCTTGTCCATTAGTCCATTTTATATATCGATATACATTTTTATTTCTCCTAATTTTTAATTTTTTTTGGTTTCTTATATTGTTAAAAGTTTTAAGAATATTTAATATATAAATAATAATTTTGTAGTTTCTACTTTATTTATTTTTAATGCATTTCCTACCATACTACCATTGCTTCAATGGGAAAAACAATACATTAGAGATTGCACAACTTTTAGATGGATCGGACTTGCTTTCTCATTCCCAGGAAGAAGGGTATATATACATGACTTTAAGCGCATACTCCCTAAAATCTATCCTAAGAATATTCTAGTAATATCATATTCCTATAATATATATCATATAGTATCAAATCTCTAACAAATATAGATATGCAATATATAAAAACTATATTTACACATTTAGAGATCTTGATTCATGAAAGAAAATTCAACAACAATGAAGCACAAATAAATCAATAAGATCAGTAATTTTTTTTAACAGTATCATTGTGACGATCCAAAGGGTCATCACTTGTTTTCTTAGTCATTTCGAGCTTCTAAGACCTTGAAAACCTCACTATTGGTTGCCTCGATTTGCGTGCATAGTTCAGGCGCGAAGCCGGAAAATTTTTATGTTGGAGTATATGAATTATGTGAAGAATTTGAAGAATTTTGATATTAATATTGTTAAAGTTAACTTTGGTCAACATTTTTGGTAAACGAACACAGACCCGTGAATTGACGGTCTCGGAAGGTCCGTAAAAAAATATAGTACTTGGGCCCATGCCCGGAATCGAATTCCAAGGTCCCAGGCCCGAGAAAAGAATTTTATCGTGAAATTATTTTTTGAAAATGTTTAAGGAAAATAAAAATAAAATTTGATCAAAAGGTAATGGTATCCGGCTCATTTTGGTTTTGACGCGCGGTACATGTCATATATGTTGGTTAAGCGCTTCCTGTAAAGTTTGGTTTAAAACGGACATCGTTTGACGTGTTTCGGCCTTAAATTGGAAAATTTAGAAGTTTATGAAATTTGAAAGATTTCTTGGATTTAAGGCTCAAATAATTGATTTTGATGTTATTGTGGCGATTTGATCACTCAAGCAAGTTCGTATGATGTCTTTGCGTCAGTTTGCATATTTGGTTTAGAGCCCCAAGGGCTCGGGAGTGTTTCGGAGGTGTCTCAAAGTGATTTCGGACTTAGGAAAAAAATTCAGAAAATTGGAGAAATAGTACCCCCATGAATAGTACGGATGAACAGTACGCATGAACAGTACCCGTGAATAGTACCCGAACACATGAACAGTGCCCCCGACATTTTCTGGACAGATTCTTATTTTCTGAAAATGGGAGTCATCCCATTTTCCATTTTCACCAAATTGGAGCTCGGGGAGAGGCAATTTCTGGGAGATTTTCGAAGAAAACAATGGGGTAAGTGTGCTTAACTTAATTTTAGTTAGATTACCCGAATCTACTACTAGTTTTGGCATTTAATCCGTGAATTTAGCTGGAAAAACTTAGAAACCCTCTCGAATAGATTTGAGGATTTGAGGGCCGAAATGTTATCGAAATTTAGTAATTTTGGTATGGTTGAAATCGTGAGTGAATAAGTTATTGGAAAATGGTTCGAACCTCGTATTTTGACCACGTGGGTCGGGGATCAATTTTTATTATTCCTTGCAGAATATTGTAGAAAATATATTTAGCCATTTGGATTAGTTTGTGAAATATTATTGATGATATTAAATCAATTGTGTATAGATACGATTGAATTGGAGCTAAATTCGAAAGGAAATGGCATTGCTTAAGGATTGAGTTGGGCGTAAGCCTTCGAGGTAAGTGTTTGATCTATCCTAGCTTGAGGGAATAAGAGTTGAATATTTTTGCTATTTGTTATATGTAGAGTCCGACGTATAGGCGTGGTGACAAGTATCTATATGTTGGGGGTCAAGCATGACCGTGGGTCTTAAATTGATAATTTCGCACTCTTTGTGATTCTATGAAAGAATAAATTGCTTTGGTTCAAATGATGTGACACGACTGTCTTATTTAGTAGAAAAATTTATATAATGTGTTAGTTGAGAAAGAAATGAGTTAAAAGAGAATGTGTTGAAATTATCCCCTTGCCGGGATGTGTAGACTATTATTATTGTATTCTCCCTTGCTGGGATGTTTAATACTGTATGTTTATTCCCCTCACCCTGATTGGTTGTGATTGTTGATTTGGTGAGTAAGAGTGATTATGCATGAAGGGTCAATCCGTACCATGTTTTGAATAATTATGCACGAAGGGTCCTTCCGTGCCTTGATATGAGAGTATGTAAGGAAAAGCACGAAGGTTGATGCCGTGAACTTTATTACGAGAGTATGTGAGGAAAAGCACAAAGGTTGATGTCATGCACTTTATTATGAGAGTATGTGAGGAAAAGTACGAAGGTTGATGTCGTGCACTTTATTTGACTATTTTGGTGAGAATGAGAGTAAAAGCACGATGGCCGGTGCCGTGCAGATGTTGATTTACCTGTTCTCCTTAATTGAAGTTCCTTTATTCTATTTCTGCCATTATATTTGTCACTACCCATAGCATGTTTTCCCTTCCCAAATATTAAATATTGCTTTGTGATTTTTGTTGTATATATATTTTGAGCTGTACAGGTTTATGTGAGTGTATGGTTCTAGCCTTGTCACTACTTCGTCGGGATATGCTAGACACTTACCAGCACATGGGGTCGGTTGTGTTGATTCTACACTATGCGCTCTTTTTGCACAGATACATGTTACGAGCAACAGTGGCAGTAGTAATGCAGGTGTTAGCATTCTGATCATCGAGACACCGAAGTAGCCTTACAGGCGTCCGTAGAACCCAGCATCTCCTCTATTTTTATTTTTAGTCTGTTATCTCATGTATTCGAGACAAACAGTTTTATATTTCTTTCAAACGGTTGTGTTTAGTATTCTTAGAAATTTGTGAGTATTGTGACACCAGTCTTGGGTAGAAGTTTATGTTTTGGATTTCTTTATCGTATCTTGTATTATTTACTTAAGTCTTTCGCTAAATTTATTTATTCCGCTGAAATATTATTATTATTGCTAATTGTTTTAAATAAGAATTATTAAATGAAAAGAAAAATATAGGAGTTGGCTTGCCTAGCTCCCATTAGTAGGCGCCATTACGACTTCCGATGGTGGAAAATTCGGGTCTTGACAATCACATTGCTTCTTTTAATCAAACTTGATTTTTAAATCTCGTTTCAAAAAAAATTATCTTTCAATTCAAGATTTAAGATTTCAATTCAAAAACTTTTATCCTTCATTTTAAAATTTATTTATCTCAATTTAAATATATTTTAATCTAAATTTAATATTTTTATTATTATATTTATTAACTTTTACTTTAAATTTTTCTTATCATACCACTTGACGTGGTTGATTACCTTGTTATTCTTAATTAATTATCTGAGTCATTTATTTAACTCTATTTTTCGTTAAGGATAATAGCCTAAAAGATATGCAAGAGATATGGCAGTTTAGGAGTCTTTTTTCCTTAAAAATTATTTTTCAAAACATTTGTAAGATTCATTACAATAAATTTAAACCTCATCATATAAAGTTTGCATTAACAAATATTTGGAATTCAATAATTTAATTACATAACATGTTTCTAAAAAAAATATGTTTAGCACTAAAGTACAATTTATCATAAATATTTTTTCAATAGTAAGGGATCGTTGGATATGAGCTATCGATTTTTATTTAAATATTTTTTCTTAAAAAAATACCTGCCATAACTGAAGTATATACAAAATTTAATTAAAGATGCCTGTAATAATGTATATTGTTCACAAATAAAGTTAGATAGAAAACTTGTACAAAATTAAAAATTATTATTTCAACTTAAAATTAGTGTATAAGATTTTCAACAAAATTTTAATTGTATTCTTGCTCAAAAAAGGATACCTACCATAGCTGAATTGTACAAAAAGATACAAAAAAATTATACACAAATTTAGTTAAAGATCTCTATAGAAAATCTTGGACTACTACTCTCATTAAATATTTTTTCTCTTAAAATCTAAACTTTTTATGTTGTCTTAAAATTGCCAAAGTGGCTTCATTTTAGTTTGCCACTTGGCTTAACCACATCAAACTACTCTCATTTTATAGATTCAAAAAAAAGATTATCTTTCAATTCAAAAACTTTTATCCTTCAATTTAAATTTTTTTATTTCAATTTAAATATGTTTTAATCCAAATTCAATATTTTTATTATAATGTTTATTAACTTTTTCTTATCACACCACTTGACGTGGTTGATTACCCTGCTATTCTTAATTAATTACCTGAGTAATTTATTTAACTCTATTTCTTGTTAAGGATAATAGTCTAAAAGATATGCAAGAGATATGGCAGTTTAGGAGTCTTTTTTCCTTTAAAATAATTTTTCAAAACATTTGCAAGATTCATTTCAATAAATTTAAACCTCATCATATAAAGTCTGCATTAACAAATATTTGAAATTTAATAATTTAGTTACAACACATATTTCTAAAAAAATATTTTTAGCTCCAAAGTAAAATTTACCATAAATATTTTTTCAATAGTAAGGGATCGTTGGATATGAATTATCGATTTTGTAAGATACAAAAGTTTATTTAAAATTGCCAAGTGGCTTCATTTTAGCTTGCCACTTGGCTTAACCACATTGCAAACTACTCCCATTTTAATATAGGGATTTTTACCTAAATATGCCATATAGCAAACCTTATTACCATTATTGTGCCTTGTTTGGTTATTACCCGCATATTTCATGTTTTCGTTACCAAAAATGTACCAAACCATATCTGGCTGATTTTATAGCCTAAAATAGCGCCAGATTTTTAGCATCCCAATTAATGTTTAATTCTGTCTTAATTAAATGATCTTTTTAAAACCTTAAAAGATCTAATCCCATCGCAAATCTCTCTGCGTGAATCTCTCATACGTAGCCATCAGTTTCGAAAATCTCTCATTCTTCTACATCCAATACCGAAAATCAGAATTTACAGTGTGATAGTCAATCAAATTGTAGTTCTTCCAGATTTCAGTTTTGAAAATCTCTCATTCTTCTACATCAAATACCGAAAATCAGAATTTACAGCGTGATAGTCAATCAAATTGTAGTTCTTCCAGATTCCAGATTATTGAAGCTAGGTTTGTTTATATAAATTGTAGTTAAATTGTAGTCAGTTTGTAGTTAATTGTAGTCCGTTTGTAGTTACTTGTAGTCAGTTTGTATTTAATTGTAGTCAGTTTATAGTTACTTGTAGTCAGTTTGTAGTTAATTGTAGTCCGTTTGTAGTTACTTGTAGTCAGTTTTGATTTAATTGTAGTCAGTTTGTAGTTACTTGTAGTCAGTTTGTAGTTAATTGTAGTCAGTTTGTAGTTAATTATAGTCAATTTATAGTTAATTGTAGTTTTTAATAAATATGTCTTGAAAATTGTTTTTTTTTGTAGCTACTGGTTTGTATGTGTAGCTGAGAACTGCAAATGGCATTTCAAGGCAACGTCAATTCAAGATTCTTCATTGTTCAAGATAAGAAGTTTTAGCCGACAACACACATGCTGCCGAATGGACGAAACATTCATACAGCGCAAATGTACTGCAACAGTAGTTGGTAGCATTGTCGTTCCAAAGTATTGTGATCCTAAGACTATTTACACGCCAAAGGACATACAAACTGACATATTATCCGACTTCAAAGCAGAGAGAGAGAGAGAGAAATCGGTTTTGTAGAGGGTTTCTGGCTTTGATACAAATTTATGGACTGAAAGTATGGTGGATTGAGAAGAACTTCTTGATCTGAAACTGTTCAAGCTTCGACAATGGCAGATGAAATTCAAGCAGAGAGAGAGAAATCGGTTTTGGTAAAAAAATGTGGGGGGAGGGTTATTAAAAAGGGGAGAAAATCGTTGGGTTTGTTTGTAAGACAGAGAAGAAACGTATACAATAAAATCTGAAAAGATTTTCAGTTCCACAAATCAAGCCTATAATTAATAAGTTGATAATTAAACCTTAAATAGAATTTGGGTACATAAATTGAAAGGTGGTATACTTAAATGTAATAAACAAAAACCTTAAATGTGGGTGGTAATAAGGTTTGCTATATGGTATGTATATGTAAAAATCCCTTTAATATAATATAGATATAGATTCAAAAAATAAAGATTATCTTTCAATTCAAGATTTAAAATTACAATTCAAAAACTTTTATTCTTCAATTTAAATTTTCTTTATCTCAATTTAAATATTTTTTTAATCTAAATTCAATATTTTTATCAGAATGTTTATTAACTTTTACTTTAACTTTTTCTTATCAGACTAGTTGACGTGGTTGATTACCTTGTTATTCTTAATTAATATTTTAACTCTATTTTTTATTAAGAATAATAGTTTAAACGATATGCAAGAGATATGGCAGATTAGGAGTCTTTTTCCTTTTCAAAATATTTACAAGATTCATTTCAATAAATTTAAACCTCATCATATAAAGTCTCCATTAACAAACATTTGGAGTTCAATAATATTATTACATCACATGTTTCTAAAAAAAAAGTTTTAGCTCCAAAGTAAAATTTATCATAAATATTTTTTCAATAGTAAGGGATCGTTGGATATAAACTATCAAATTTGTAATATACAAATATTTATTTAAATATTTTTTTCTTAAAAAAGAATACATATCATAACTGAATTATACACAAAATTTAATTAAAGATACCTATAATAATTTATATTGCTCACAAATGAAGTTAGATACAAAACTTGTATAAATTAAATAATTATTATTTCAACATAAAATTATTGTATAATATTTTCAACGAAAATTTAATTGATTCTTGCTCAAATAGAATATATACCTTAATTGAATTATATACAAATTTAATTAAAGATATCTATAGAAAATCTTGGACTACTACTTTCATTAAATATTTTTCATTTATAATTTAAATTTTTTATATTGTCTTAAAATTATTAAGTGACTTTATTTTAGCTTGCCACTTAACTTAACCACATTGCAAACTATTCTTCTTTTAATATAATATAGATTGCTTTCCGCGTTTGCAAATATTTTAAACAAGATTCTTCATAATTTTGACCGGTCTTAAAATTTTGACTAAATTGCTTTACGTATTTAGAGATTACACAAAATACTACAAATTACAATTATATTATTCAAAATATACAAACAAACAATAAACGAGAAAGGTATATTCAAGGAAAAATTATATGTTATTGGCGGAATTCATATACAGAGCCTCCTATACTTGTTAAGTTCTCTGTTTAAACATCTCAACTAAGGCTCGATCTATATCATTAGTAAAAAAATATTTATTTATTTATGCGTGTATGTATGTGTTTTACTCATTTTCAACGCGTGAAATACCTTTAAAATGAAATATAAAAAAAAGGAAACTGAAGAAAAAGCAATACGTGTCTGAAATCTATGCATAAGGAATACAAGAATACGCCAGTACTACAGATATAAAAAAGCAACATAGGTAAGAAAAAAATTATGTTTGAGGTCTTTCTAACCTACTACTATAATCCTCGATCTCCACACCTACTTATATGGGTCATGTCCTCGACTAACTAAAGATACGACGTGTCCTACAATACTTCTTCGCCTACCTCTACCCCTTCTTGGCCCTACCATAGCCAACCTCTCACACCTCCCCACTAGGGCATCTGTGCATGTCATCTTCACATGCCTAAACTATCTTAACTGCACTTTTCGCATCATGCCCACCAGTGGAACCACTCTGACCTTGAACCAAATATCTTTATTTTTAATTATATATTTCCTAGTATGCCCATACTTCCATCTTAGTATATTCATTTTTGCTATTTTTATTTTTTGAACACGGGAGGTCTTGGCTTGCCAACACTTTGTCCCATACAATATAGTCAGTTGAACAACCATTCTGTAAAATATACGCTTAAGTCATAGTGGCCCTTTCTTATCATACAAGACATCAAATGCAAGCCTATATTTGATTCATTTACCATCATCGTTAATCTCCCCATTCCCTTATAGATCCAAGATACTTAAAATTTCCTCTTGTCACATTACTGAACTTGCACTTCAAGTATTATGTCGTACCCTTACTCAACTTAAAACTTTTAGACCCCAGGGTCTGCCTCCAAACCTCTAGCCTAGCATTAATACCATCTTGCGTCTCATCTATCAGAACTATGTCATCCGCAAGTAATATGCACCAAGGAACCTCTTCTTGAATATGTTACGTCAACTCTTCTATCACCAAGAAAAATAAGAACGAGTTGAGAGCTGACCCTGGTACAACTCCATCATGACTGGGAAGTGGTCGGAGTCTGTTCCCACTATCCTCATGTGTCTTGGCTCTGTCGTACTTATTCTTGATTGCCCTAGGGTATGCGACATGTACACCTCTAGACTCTAAATATCTATAAAGAATCTCTGATGAGACTTTGTCATAAGCTTTTTCTAGGTCGATGAACGTCATATGTAATTTCATCTTTCTCTCTCCCCATATTGTTCCACCAATCTCCGAACAAGGTGAATGGCATTGATAATCGATTGTCCTAGCATGAAATTAATGTGATTCTCAAAAGTTGACGCATCCTTTATCACTCTCATCTCCACCAACCACTCTATAGTGTGGATTAGCAGATTGATACCCCTATAGTTATTGTAATTTCAAAAATCACCCGTGTTCTTGTACAATGGAATTATTGCACTCCACTTTCATTCCTCGGTATCTTTTCCATCCTAAAAATAGTGTTAAACAATACAAAGAGTCACTCCATACCTACCCTTATTGTACTCTTTCAAAATTCTACAGGAATCTCGTCTGGCTTGGGCGGGCTATTGATCGAGTCTTACCCTACACCATTACGAGGTGGCAAGAGCGGTTGATGCAGCTTTTACCCGGGAAGATCGAGATCGAATCCACAGGGAGCTAGATTGTTTGGGATTTGGATTCTTATCTAAACTAGCAGTGCGTAGTCCTCTTAATTACACTTCAAATCATAATTATTTATTTGTTACTTCTAATTTTATACTAATGAGATGCTAAATTAAACTAAAAATAAATGCTTGTAAGGTTTTCTAAATGGATAACAAGGCACTAGGGAAATGACTTTCTCCTAGGTGAATATTTGACGGGTTCTAAATCTTAAGACAAAGTTGTTGTGCTGGGGATTGATATAACCAATGCACGAAACTACTCACGCTATACCTCTCAGTAACTTGAGTTACCTTGCCATAATTGACTTTCTCAAGACCAATTGGGTGTCAAACTTTGTGCAAGCAATACAGGCTCAAGTCGGATATTACTATCTCTAGATTTAATCCTTTAATTGAGGTTATCAATTCTCTTGAATACACCCCTATTCCTTATTAGGCTAATTTTTCTAGACTCAAGCTCTCTTTCTAAAGAAGAGCCCAAGTCAAAAAGGCACAAATTAGTATTTGAAACTACTAATTCAACATAGAAAATACAATCAGTCCAAATATCAATCATCCATAAACATCTAAGCCTTAAAACACAAGACCATCAAATACCCACACTAGGGTTGAGCCAGAACCCTAGATAATGGAAGAAATCAAGTAATTAGATGAAGAATAACCCATATAATATATTTACAAGCTAATAATTAAAGGTTTAATGTTGAACTAGCTACAAAATTACTCAAAATAGGTCCAAAACAGTCTTCACGTGCTCAGATACTAATTAAATAAGCTAAAAATCTGAAAAAGAAATATTTATACAAGGCTAAATTTTCTGGACAAAAATACCCCTAACAAAGGTATCACGGATCGCGAAAATGCACTGCGGTCGCGGTGAGGCTTTTTAGCTTGAATTTTTATTCTCTAAATATGGCCATCGCAGACCGTATAAAATGCACCTTGGCCACGGTGGCTTCACAGCGGACCGCATAAAATTGGTTGCGGCCGCGGTGTCTTGCAATTTCCAAAATCCTGGGTTCTTTGAATCTCCACTCTGCGTACCGCAACAAATGGTCTGCGGTGGCGAAGAATCTTCCATGGACTGCACTGTTTAATATCACTAGGATTGCACCTCTTTGTATCTCCTTATTGCGGACCACACTAAATGGACCGCGACCGCGGTGGGTCTGTTGTAGCTGTAGTGGATTTTATGTTGTAGTAGTGCTTTGACTTGTTTTTGGTATTTGTGCAGGTTTCACTCCTTTTTGAACTGTTTTGACTTCTTGTCACTTTCTTGACCAAACCCTGCAAACAAGTACAACATGTAAGTCTTTGGGACTATTTGTATACATTTCTAATCCAAACTCAAGTAAAAAGGAGTATAGAATGAACTAGAATCCCTAGTCAACTCCCCCAAACTTAAGCTTTTGCTTGTCCTCAAGCAAAAAAAAAAAATCCCACCTCCTTAACAATAAAGCCAAGAAAATTTAGTTGACCTAAAGTGACCTCATCTAGCATCAATTGGGACTAAAAATTGCCCTCAATTCAAATAAATCATTAACAACATTCAACAGTTTAAACACCATAATTTTAGTGCGACAAAAAATCATCAAGACTTGACTCAACTCATAAAGGAAACTCTTTCTATCACTCTGGTCATTGTGGAACCCAAACTCATACTCCTCGCTCTCTTTTAAGTAAGACCTCACTTTTAGATTGTGGCACTCAGAACAAGGATTGTGGAAACACACTCATCTCTCTCAAAGAAAGGTCACAAGTCCATCCCTAAATACCATAATCTTGCCCCTTATGTAAGTCACAACTACTTTAAGCTTCATTCAACTCAAGATCATATAGGGCTTTTGTGGGGATACAATTGAAGGCTTTTGGTTCAAGGTAAGACATATTTGGTATAAGTTGGTTTCATCTTCCCTTAAGCACTTCATTTTCTTCATTTTGGCATACATTCTCTTGATTTCTTTCTTTCTTAGGGGTAACAGAGACACAATGTCACTTTTCTTTATCATTTCAAAATCTTTTCTCCTTTCTAAACTTTCCACACCTTTTCATCACTTTACTTTTATTGAATCCCTTCATTTCTTCTATATTGTTCATTCTTTGATTTTTTGATTTTTCTTTTTGCCTTTCCTTTTCTTCGATTTTGTACCTATTATCACTTTGTTTCATTCCTCGTCTCCCCCCCAACTTATGATTTTTCCTTGTGCTAAGGAAAGATCGAGTGCCAAGAGAGGGTATTTTTGGAATGGGTAAAGGCTTGTATCATGGTATTTGAAGGAAAAAGGGTTATGGCTCAATAGAGTTGACTAGGGATATTATCATTGGTAGGCTTTGGATATTTTCAAGAACATTCGGATCAAGGAGAGTCTATTATCAGTTCTCAAGTCAAACAACAATTAGGATTTCACCTAGATAAATATTCAGGGCAAGTTCTAGAATCAATGGCATGAGACTTGGACTTGCAATTCAAATTACCCCCACACAAGCTATAGGTTCGCTAAAGAGACAGAGTTGGGGGCCCACAACAACTTTAGCTAAGATATGAGCAACACAAATGGTCCCGAAAACCACTTGATAATTATCGTCCAACACAAGAGTCTCAATGTCACAACTATCACCATCATATACACACCAATTTATTTTTGACCATAAGATCAAATGCAAATGTGTTAGGACCAAGTGAAGCTTTGCTTGAGGGACTATTGCTTATTAGCTACTATTTACATAAAAACAAAAAGAAAACAGACTCAAACCTTTAAAAATGTTGTCATGCCATCCATCATTGGGAAGAGCTACCCGATTCACACAAATTCCACATTTGGAAAGAACCGTGGCATTAAGAAAATCAAAGGATTATTGAACGCAAAACTCAAAATAAGAAGCTATGAAAATGAAGCAAGAAGCTATGAAAGAAAATGCGGAAAGTATAATGAATATGTATAATAAGGAATGAATATATACATCATAAAGTAACTTTATATACAGACCAAGGTTGCAAAGTACAAAAAGTGAAATAAACTAGTAAAATTATATGCATACCAAAAGTGAAAAAGCATAATAAAAGAAAATAGTATCATATTTACAACCCAATATCATCAAAATAGGGCTACCCCCTCAAATGAAAGCTACCATTGTCCTTAATGCTAACTAATCAAAAATATCTCAAGAAAAGATTGAGAGTAAAAAACTCCCTACTGGTCCTGGGTCTTCATGAGATCATGGGCATGGGTCCTACAACTGCTCAGGAACATGTGACTAGATCCCTTTAACTTGTGTCTACACTGGACATGGGTCTGCAATAGGACATGGGGCTAGCTAGAGGAACCTTCCTCGGGTTCCTCCAACTCAATCACTGCATCATCAGCTCGGGGAATCACCCTTCTCCTCTTTGATTCCCTTAACTCTTTCACAGACTCATTTGATACTTCTATCAGTTCCTTCAATGATTTCCTAAGAGTACTTACAATTTCACGACCCCAAACTCGGTCGTGATGGCGCCCGACCGCGAAGCTGGGCAAGCTCGACCAACCCACAACCAAGAACGACATTCTATCCCCAAAGAAACAATTTATGATAACACAACGCATTTAATATCAAACTCCCAACCAGGGATAGCAATACCAATGAAAATATAGCTGAGCAAGAACAATAATCCTCCCAAAATTGAGGAGTCACGAGTACAGAGCCTCTAACAAAAAAGGATACAAGTCTGAACGGAAATGATACCAAAGTCTGACAAAATATAGAAAGAATAGACTGATAGAGACAGAGTAAGTGGTCCTGCGGATGCTGTGCAGCTACCTCAATACTCTGAATAGCTCGGGCAATCAACAACAACATCACTAGATCTCTGGAGCACCTGGATCTGCACACAAGGTGCAGGGAGTATGGGGTGAGTCTACCAACTCAGTGAGTAATAAGCATGTATATAAACCCGAAGATAAGAAAACATGAAATAACACAATATGAAGCTATCTAGCAATTCTATACAGTACTAGCCTCAGGAATATACAGATAAAGCAACAGTAAATAAATGCATGAAATGCAATGCAATGCATTAATACTGCGGAACGTGCAGCCCGATCCATTTGGGTACCCGTGCTCATTGTGGGGGTTCAAACTCCGGGGGGGGGGGGGGGCTCCTTCAGCCCGAGTGCCATATCATACAGTGCCAATAGTTACCACTGTTTCCATTACAATAGACGGTGCCAATAGTTACCATTGTTTCCATTTAAAAACACGGTGCCAATAGTTACCACCGTTTCCATTTAAAAACATGGCACCAATAGTTACCACCATTTCCAAGAAATAATATACAGTCCAGAAATATAGTGGCATAATGATCGTCAGCCCGAAATATCATTGTCGAAGCCCCTTTTTTCAAAAAGCAAAATCGGGTTTTACGACATTATGGGCAAAATAACTCTCATTCCCATTTGTGAACTGGGTTATGGAATTTAAAAAGTCGCCACCTAATGATTATTGTGCATTAGGACTCTATTAGAGAAGAGAGGAGTATTTTGAAAGAAAACCAGAGTTCGGGTAAGGGCTTGGGATTATCTCGAGGGGAAGGTATTAGGCACCCCTCAAGATCTACTAGTGTGGTTCCCGGCCGTGTTAATTGCGACTTTATAAAGAGATGAAGCAATTAAACAAATAAGGTTCACATATATAGCATTCACACAACTTGAAAGCTTTAAAGAAGAAGGAATGACATAAGTTTAAAATAAAAGAGAGGACTTATTTGGAAAAGCATTATTATAGGAGAACATTTAAATAAAGCAAACAAAAGAGAGAAGGGTCCTAGGTTTATCTATAATATGGATTTCATCGGTACAATACCCCGCACACACTCCTCAAAGAGGGGTCGCATATGATATTAGCGTACCGATCATCATCTCCATATTCTACCCTTCCCACCCCATTAAGGTATTTAAACGCATTGGTATTATTTACTTATTGCATGCTAATACCCGTCGCAACCTGTTAGTCCTGGGGTATTAGGACTTCTAATCCTAAGAAGGGGGCGAGAGAGATAGGACATATATGGAGTTTCAAAGGTAAAAATACTAGAACGACAGTCAAAACACATAGCATATAAGAGGTATGCAAATAGGACAATTTCCTAGGTGAGATTATGAGAATTCAAACCTATAAGCATGGTTTCTATATGAGGCTGTAAGAATGCAAACCTATAGACATGATTTCTATTATGAAATTGATGCAATAACGAAAAGCCTTACAGACATGGTATCTACATGAGATTGTGCAATAATGAAAGCCTATAGACATGATATCTATATGAGATGCAAGAAAGTAAACCCTTATATACATGGTATCTAATTGATGCAAGAATGTAATGTTAGATAATACGCTTAACGCTAGAGGGGGGGGGGTGAATAGCGTTATAATAAAAAATTAGCATAAACTTTGCGGAATTAAAAAATTGCAGGAAGTAAATAAGTGCGATAAATAATAAAGTACGCACCGATGTATTCTGGTTCACCACAACACGTGGCTAGTCCAGTCCCCGAGAGACTCTCTCGAGATTTTCCACTAACTTGTCAAGCTTACGGGTGCTCAACAAATCTTTACAACTTAAGGACACAAGCCTTAACACCTTTGCTCGGAGATACAACACTCCAAGACTTCACTGTTAAGCTTAAGGGTGCCTAACCAACCTTTACAACTTAAGGACACAAGCCTTAACACCTTCGCTCGGAGATACAACACTCCATGACTTCAACCAAGGAAACACAAGTTCCTTACAACAAGAGAATCACAATTCTCTTACAAGTGTTCAAAACACTAAACACTCAAACAAAGCACTCCTTAATGAGTAGATATGAGTAAAGGAAGTAAGCTCAAGATCACAACAACTATGGACAAGACTTTGGCTCTCAAAAGCTTTATGAAATGAATATAAAATGATAAACAATAGTATGCAAGCTTATAGCAATAGAATGATCAGTTGTTGTGTGTTGTTGTGTTTAAAACACTGAAATGAAGCTGTATTTATAGTTGAAAAACTTGGCATTACCGTTGTCTAATTGTCAATTAAGTGTTGCTGATTTTACTGAGTGACAATCGATTGTCAAGAAGCCACAATCGATTGTTTGCCAATCGTTCCAGAAATCAATCCCAGATTTTACGCTTAACAATCGATTGTCCAAGATCAACAATCGATTATTGATAACGTTCAAAAAATCATTTCCAGATTTTACGTAAAACAATCGATTATACCAAATCAATAATCGATTATTCAGCAACGTTCAAAAAATCCTTTCCAGATTTTAATTTCAACAGTCGATTGTACAAAATCAACAATCGATTATTCAGCAATGTTCAAAAAATCTTTTCCAGATTTTAATATCAACAATCGATTGTACAAAATCAACAATCGATTACCTGACGGTATTTGAAAACTTTACGACAACGGTCAGCTTCACAATCGATTGTGCAATGTTAACAATCGATTATTTATCAGATTTTGAAAATCATTTTAGACACTGCCTCGTGACAATCGATTGTTATATACTCACAATCGATTATTTAATAATTTTGAAAAAGTCCGGAAGACACTGCCTCAACACAATCGATTGTCATATGTTCACAATCGATTATTTTGTGACTTTTAAAAATCTGATGGACACTGTCTCCTCACAATCGATTGTCATTAGCTTCACAATTGATTATTCTGAGTTTTGAAAAACTTTGACGTTCACTGCCTCATCACAATCGATTGTCATAAGGTTCACAATCGATTGCCATGCAGGTTTGAAAAACCTGATGCTCACTGCCTTAACACAATCGATTATCATTAGTTCACAATCCATTGTCATGCAGTCTTGGCTTAACATAATCGATTATCATAAAGTCCAGATTTTAGAGGCATGTTTAAAAATCATTTTGACTGAAGTAAATATGCATGATTTAAAATCATTTAGCATTAAATTAAATATGCATGATTTTGTAAAAATAATTTTACGAGAGAAGCCATGTCACGAGTCAAGTTGTCGGATCAAGATCACAATTAAGAACGACTCATTTAAACTATAAAACTTTATCTTGTGCTTGAATCTCGTTATCCACCAATTGTGCGCTTGTACTTGAACTTCGTCATATATCAATTTGCGCTTGTTTGTCATTCATCAAAACCTACACATAAGAACACACGTTTTAGTATAAAGCCTTGAGAACGTGTTTCCAACATGTAAACCCTTCCCATGTCCCTTTTACTATATTCCTGAGTTCCTTTATTATAAATTATTACAAAACTGAACAGAAAAACTTTAAAGGAATAAAAAAAGCTGAATATATCAATAACTATAACAAACCCGAGAAGTCCTGAAGCAACTTTTATGTCCAACATATGCCTTTTACCGAATCCGGGCTCCCAAGTCCGAGGCTTTCTCTTTAGAGTGTATCAAAGTTCCAAAGGCTTTCAAATAAACCCAGGCAATGCCTACACTTTAATCAATTAGAGTAGTGCAAGTGTGGAATTACTAGCCCTAAGGCATCCAAGTTCAGAGGAGACTCCAAGGTCCCTAAGCATGGCTTACCAGGGGGGGGGGGGTAGAACTTAAAGAACTAAGAATAAGTGTAAAAGTAAGGAATTAGAGGAAGACCAATGTAGGAGGTGGTCATACCTAGCCTATGGAGTGAGGCTGGCACACCCCTAACAACTTACAAAGGTTAACAAGCAAGAGTAGACTTGTAAGCAAGTCAGACTAGGGCATGTATGGTGATTAGGACACCAACAGGCCTTTGTCAAGGCTCAAACACATAATATGGGGGTAGGGAATGGGATTACTTTGAGTATAGGTTGTTAACAACCATAGTTCTAAAATAGGAGTGGCAATAAGATGCCAACATAATCCAGAACACACTCATATTCAAACAGGGATCAGGGAAGGGGGAATCACATAAGTATACTCGAGAGAACAAGACTAAATTAAATGGTTTCAGGGGAAGGGGTGTACAAGAACTTAAACCACAATAATGTACAATAAACAGACAAGAGAAGGGGCTGAGCATGCTGGACTGAAAACTGAAATATATACAGACAAGGGGAAGGGAGAATTTAACATGCTGCAACTGAAATACACAAACAGACAAGGGAAATGGGGGAATGTGATTAAACCTGCCGAACTTAAACATAACAGACAAGGGAAAGGGGAAGGGGATTAAACATGCTAAAACTTAAACTGAAATACACAAACAGACTAGGGGAAGGGAAAGGGGTTAAACATGATGAACTTAAACTGGAAGCATAAACAGACAAGGAACATGGTTAAGTAAACAACTAGTTGGAGGTTGATGATGTTAAATTAGTAGCCTACAAGTTGCAACTTGAATAACAAAGCAAGTATAGATCCTTATAGTTAGCCTTGGCTTTCAGCCGGCTCATTCTTAGCAAAGAGAGCAAGTAACAAAGAAGAATATAGAAGAGAAGAGAGGTTTCCATGAGATATTTAGAGAGTGGTCGTGTATCAATGTCTTTTAAGTGAGAAAAGATTAAGGCTTTTATAGTTTAAAAGAGGTGCAGCACTTAAGGCAAGAAAATATTCAACAGTACCAATCAAAAACAATTAAGGAGAAGTCTCCCTTTTTAATTAAGGAACCGGCTGGAGGTAAATAAACTTTAGCCTAATTTTGGAAAGAAAATCGAGTACTAATCCTAGAATATAGAGAAAATACGTATAAGAAGTTTTGAAAATCACACGGGTAAACATATAAGGCAGGCTAATTACCTAGAAAATCAAGGAATCCAGATACTAGCTTATTCGAACTTAGTTAGAAAACAGACTTCAATTAGAGAATCAAACAACTGTAAAAAATCAATTTTCCAATTTAGGGTTGCTCAGAGAAAGGGGAAATGGTAATATAAAAGATGCATAGATTCGAGCATGCATAAACTGGAGGTAGTAGAATAAACATGTAGAAAAACACACACAAAAGCAATTTGAGGTGGCTAGGGTTTCACAGAGAGACAATTGAAAAGCCCCCTTAAACCTAGGGTTTCCAATGCATATTAAAGCAGAAGAAATATCATAGATGAATGTGAACAAAATCATAACAACATAAATGAAAGCATAGAACACATTAACTGAAAACCCAAGAAAATAATCAGCGAAGCAAAACGCCTCCAAGCCATAGTAGAAAATGCTCAAAAATCATAGAGAAGAACACACAATAGCAAATAAAAAAACTAAATCAAAGAAATTAGAGAAGTCATGGAAAATCGTAAGTTTAAAAAGACGAATAATTTAAAAACAAAAATAGGCGAAGAAGAGGCGAGAAATACTTTAAAATCTTTAGAAGATAACTAGGACTCATAGAAGATCGTATAAGTGAACAAAGAGAAGAACCTCAAGAATTAGGGATTTTAGAGAAAGGTCTCGAAGTATCGAGAAAAGCATGGAATGGACTCGTCGGAGTCGGCAAAGGACCCAGGGCCTTAAGGCTTGGCGGAGATATGCCAGACACGACTGCAGGAATCACATCGGAGGACCTCTGGTCTAGTCAACTTTGAGGTAAGGTTCTGATCTTCGAACCCAGGAAACAGGAGAGGTGAGGAGTGAACGGATAAAGACATCTTAGGGCTTGAACAACCATAAACGCCGGTGAAATAGAGCCGGAGACGATTAGGGTTCAGGGGGGCTAGAGAGCATTTAGGGTTCAAAGGCGACTGGTTTGGTAAACTGATTAGGGTTTGGGAGTTATTTGGGATTTAATTTTGGTAAGTGAAATGTGGGTCGCTGATCTGAGTGATCAACAGCCACGATTAAAGGGAACTGGGGCAGGTTAATTTTATGTGGGTTTGGGTCAGCTAATTTTGAGATTGGGTCAGGTAATTCGGGGGTCAATTTGGGGGGTTAATTTGGGTTAGAATTGAAACAAAAAAGGCTACCATTTAAATAGCCATTTCTCCCATTTTAATTTTATAAAAAATAGAAACAACCTTATAAAAATCCAATAAAAATATTGAGTTAATAAAATGTATCTAGGTATTAGTTAAAAAATATTAGGAACGATTTTGCAATAAAAATGTTTATTAAATTGAGAAATGGGCTAAATTTGCAATATAATGCAATTTAATTTAAAAATACCTAATGACTTTGTGAAATTTTGTAAAAAATTATATAAATTATATTTCTATGTAAATGAGAGAATAAAATAGATTACTTGTCAAAATAACACGATTTGTGACTAAATATTGGATTTTATATTGCAAAATAAGTCGTAAATTGATTTTAAAAACCTAAAAGAGTAGAAAAATACCAAGACCTTTGTGGATGCTTATATATGCATCTACATGCTATTTTGGGAGTATTTTGAGTATAGAAATACATGGGAAAAATTGGGTATCAACAGCCGCCCCTATTTTCCCGAGGAGGATATATGAGTTGTCGAGTAAAGACAAGAGGACCAATTTTGATCGGAAATGACGACTGTAAGAGAACTTTGACCACGCTCTAGCTTCTGAGCTGCCTACATATCCATGTTTTTACAGGAATCGGGCCGTATGTAGTTCAGGAACCATTGGCGGGATATGCCAATGAAAATTTGGAAAAGGCGAACGCAACGGGGTTTGAGACTTGTCAAGGGTTCGGAGATCAGACGGGCTGTGGAGAACTGGAGCGGGACCGCTCCTGCTGAGGTGGCCGTGCCAGCCGGTGTACCTGCAAATGAACAATGTGCGTATATTTTGCATAATTTAAACGTGATGCAAGTCAACATTGGACGATGAATGGTGTTTTCGGACGATTAGGATGGAGTCCTCAGACTATGACGTCCTGGGCTATGAAGAGCATAAAGTAAAGATTTGCAGGCCATGAAGTGGTGTCTCGGGCTATGCAGATGGTGCCTCCGAACTATGTAGCTTTTGAATAAGTTGGCGATACTTCAGCCCATAGGAAGGTGACAATATTTCAGCCGAATAAATGTAAGGGTGGCGATGTTTCAGCCAAAGCGAGAATTTAAAATGCAAGGCAGCGATATTTCAGCCAAATGAAATAGGGTGGCAATTTTTTGGCCAAATGCAAAATAAAGGAGGTAGAGCTTAACCTCGAAAGGCAGAGAATAGCCTTCTGCAATGCAGGATGGAGACAGAGTTTAGTATCGAAAGGCAGAGAATAGCCCTATGCAGGATGGAGGTAGAGCTTAACCTCGGAAGGCAAAGAATAGCCTTATGCAAAATGCAAGATGGAGACAGATCTTAGTCTCGAAAGGCAAAAGATAGCCTTATGCAGGATGGAGGTAGAGCTTAACCTCGGAAGGCAGAGAATAGCCTTATGCAAAATGCAAGATGGAGACTAAGCTTAGTCTCGAATAGCAGAAGATAGCCTTATGTAGGATGGAGGTAGAGCTTAACCTCGAAAGTCCGAGAATAGCCTTATGCAAAATGCGAGATGGAGACAGAGCTTAGTCTCGAAAGGAGAAGATAGACTTATGCCGGATGAAGGTAGAGCTTGACCTAGGAAGGCAGAGTATAGCCTTATGCAAAATGCAAGATGGAGACAGAGCTTAGTCTTGAAAGGCAGAGAATAGCCTTATGCAGGGTGGAGGTAGAGCTTAACCTCGGAAGGCAGAGAATGGCCTTATGAAAAATGCAGAAATATAAAGAAGAGGATGATGGTGATTTTCTTAGCTGGTAGATGATTGTGATATCATGATTGGTGGGGAAGTTTTGAATGTAGATAGTAAACTTTTGGGAAGTAAGTAGTGGTTTCGGTAATTTAAATTTTGTAAAGCACATGCATCGCCTATTTGTAATCTGAATTCCTGCATCCAAAGAAAATCGTGAGTTCTGTAAAGGGGGAGGTTAGTTCGTATCCCTCGGCTCGTGATGTCTTGTACCATTTGGGGTAGCGTTGCTAAACGAGGGTGATCCAAATGATTTTATGAAAATTTTGGCAATCATGATGCAAATGTATATATATATATATAAGTAGAGAAAAGATAGTTTTGTTTTCTGATGTACCACAACTGCAACGTGGTTCAAAGCACGACAACCTTGCTGGTTCCGGAATTTTAAGGGTCCTCCTCAATGTTCTGCCCCAGTTTTCTGGGCTGGCGCTATAGACGGCAGTGCTGGATGACTGAAAACAGATCGAACTTGGAATTTTTGAGGGTCCTGCTCAAAATTCTACCCCAGTTTACTGGGTTGATGCTGATGCGGAAACTAACAAACTGATTTCAGAATTTTGAGGGTCCTCATCAAAATTCTGCCCAAATTCCAAGTGTAGGTGGTGGGGGGGATGAACTTTTATTGAAGATGTGACCAAACCCATATGGCTGCCTACATATCCCCTCTTAAATTGGAATCAGGTCAGGCGTAGTTCAAATTACACTCTAAAGAAAAATCATAGTGATTAAATGTAGTATCTCTTCACTACATCTGAGTTGATCGGTTTTGGCCAAACTTCTCCATCCATTTCTGCAAGAATAAGGGCTCCGCCAGTTAGAACCCAGTGAACCATGTCGGACCTTGCCAGTTGGGAGAGAACTTTTCTTTGGTTTCATCTTGATGTGGAAATATTTTCTTCAACACCAGCAGCCCTAGTGTAAACTTCCTTGGTCGAACTCTCTTGTTTAAGGCTCTGGACGTTCTGTTCTGATATAATTGACCATGACAGACAACGTTCATCCTCTTTCTGTCTATAAGGGCTAAATGCTCGTAGCAACCCTTGACCCATTCTGCATCATGTAGCTCAGCTTCTTGTATGATTGAATTTCTACTTCGGCGGGAATTACCGTCTCTGTACTGTAAACCAGCATGTAGGGAGTTGCCCCGGTTGATGTGCAAACTGTAGTACGATAAGCCAATAAAGCGAATGACAACTTCTCATGCCACTGCCTATGTCTTTCGATCATTTTCCTTAGTATATTCTTGATGTTCTTGTTGGCTGCTTCCACAGCTCCATTCATATGAGGTCTATAAGCCGTAGACTTTCTGTGCCTGATCTTGAAAGTTTCATACATCGCTTTTATCAAGTCTCCATTGTGATTGGAACCATTATCAGTGATGATCGACACTGGAATCCCGAACCAACAGACAATACAATCTCGGACAAAGTCTACCACGACTTTCTTGGTTACTACCTTGTATGATGCTGCTTCAACCCATTTAGTAAAGTAATCGATTGCCACTAAGATGAACCTATGTTCGTTTGATGCTGCAGGCTCGATTGGTCCAATAACATCCATTCTCAAGGCGGCAAATGGCCACGGTGAGCTTGTTTCATTGAGCTCGTTCGGAGGTACCTTTATCATATCCGCACGTATCTGACAGCGGTGACACTTTCGGACATACTGAATGCAGTCTGTCTCCATAGTCATCCAGAAATATCCTGCTCGGAGTATCTTCTTTGCTAGAACAAAACCGTTCATGTGCGGCCCACAGGTCCCTGAGTGTACTTCCTCCAATAACTTGGTTGCTTCTGTCGCATCGACACACCTCAATAGTCCCAAATTGGGGGTCCTCCTATACAAGATTCCTTTGTAGTGAAAGAAATTGTTAGAAAACCTCCGAAGGTGCACTTCTGAGTAGCATTAGCAAGCTCTGGATATTCTCCTGTTGTCAGGTACTCTTTAATGTTGTGGAGCTAGGATTTTCCGTAGGCTTCTTCCTCAACATGTGCACAATATGCCAGTGGATCATGAATCTTGACCTGGATAGGGTCGATGAAGTTTGTATCTGGATGCTGAATCATGGATGATAACGTGACAAGCGCATCTGCGAACTCATTCTGTATTTTTGGAACATGCCGAAATTCCATATTTCTGAACCTCTTTCTCTGTCTATGATAAGCGCACACTGATGCGTGTTTCTTTGACATTCTCTGTATCAATTTGACGACCTTGGTTTCATTCAAGTTGGACTTAGGTCTATTCTCAAGATTCTCAACCTCTCTGACAACCTCTTCTGGTATATCATCTTCCTCTGAGTCTATGTCCGTTTGTTGCGTAGCCTCGTTGCAAGTTACAGTTGTCGGTTCATCATCAAGATACGTTATAGTAATGCTGTGTGGAAAATAAAGTAAAAGCTTAGAAAAGTAATGAATAGCGAGATATTTGATAAACTAAAAAATGCTTTTGTAAATTCACAAATGTTCAAAACATCGGAGCTCTTTTGGAAAGTAAAGACAATGCGGGAAGTAAAGGAACAACTAATACAAAGATGCATGATGCTTGTTCAGCCTTGCTACCCCAAAGATTTCCGGGTGATGGTGGTCTTGATTGACTAATTGGAGAGGCGCTCCTCTCAGTTTACATCCTGAATGGAAGGGCCTTCCTCCCCTTCCTCTTCAAAAGTCACGCAATAGTCCATGTCCTCCTCCGGAAACAGGTTCTTCATTACCGCAAGAGCCTCGTCTTCTTCTGACCCGTAGAGAGTGTCGGCTGGTTGAAATGTCTGCTCCAACTAAGGTATGGGGTGTTCCAATGGGTAATATGGAATGCACCATGGTGGTGACCAATTTTTGAATTCATGCCAAGTGTACTCGTACCCTAGTCTGAAGGTAGTACCATGCTTTTTCAACTGGATAGGTTTGGTGATGCCCTGAAGATTCTTACCAAGTCCTTTCCCTGGTTCATATCCACTGCAATTAAGAATGCTCTCGACCTTGTTACTTCACCATTTGTCCTTGTCCACTGCGTTGACTCACTCAATATGATGATATGTTTCTCTTCCTATTCTTCTTCTGCCTCCAATCATCGGAATGGTCTGGCGACTATATATGGGGTTGCTACCGTCACCATGGATGATCACTTCCTAATGGTTCCACAACTTCACAGCCAGGGTCGTCCAAGCAATAAGTTGTAAGATGCTGGTACATCGATGACTTGGAAATCAACATCAAACCAGGTGGGGCCCATTTGCAAACACATGCTAATCTCCCCGAGGGTGGACCTCTGGGAACCATCAAAAGCTTTAATGTTAATAGCCCCATCTTTTATCTCATGCAATCCTTTGCCTAACTTCTTGATGGTGATCAATGGGCAAATGTTGAGGCTATAACCTCCGTCGATTAAGATCCTGGTGATGAAATAATCTTCACATTGCACAGTGATATGTAGTGCTTTTTTATGGCCGAGCCCTTCGGGTAGCAATTCATCCTCGTGGAAAGTGATTTTGTGACTTTCCAATACCTGCCCTATCATGTTCACCATCTCTTCTCCTCTTATGTTGCTCGGGACATAAGCCTCGCTGAATATCTTCATCAAGGCATTCTTATGCACCTCGGAACTCTGCAGCAATGGCAAGATAGAAATATGTGCCGGAGTCTTGTTTAGCTGTTCGATAACTGAATATTCTCTAGCCTGTATCCTTTTTTAAAGATCATCAGGTCCAGTTTCAATGGGACATTCAGAGGCCTGCTTGTCGGACTCAGCTAGATGCTATGGTGTGTACACCCTGCCTATTCTAGTCATACCTTGCGCGGTGATTACTTTACCCGTGCGTGCTTTTCCCTTCCTTCTCGCCTCGACTGTGTAGTCCTAGGGTATGGCATTTGACTGAAATGGGGTTATGTCTGACATGGTGACTAGAATGTGCACCCTTGGAGGCAACATAGCAACTTCAATAGGTGCGGGCGCCTTTGAAGTCCCGAACTCCACCTCAATTGGTTTTGGCGCTTTTGCAGGAGGTGCCTCGAACTCAAATGGTACAAATATATTCATCACGTTGCCCTCAGATGGCTGGATTTTCACAACAATAGGATTAAGAGTGACCGCCGGCTTCCTGGGCTCATCTCCTTCAGATATCAAACCGATTGACCCTTCGGGGTCCCAGTCATCTTCAACCTCAATCATGTGGATGCCTCCACCTTTATGGTCCGGTATAGGGTTGTTGCGAACATTGGGAGTAGGTTCTTTAGCTATAGTAACCTTGTTATTAATAAAGGTCCAAATTTTGTCCTTCAACAAATGGCACTCGTCGATGGTATGGCCCTTCATCCCTGAATGGTATGCGTAGGTTATATTTGGGTTGATCTATTGGGAAGGGTTTCTGGGGTTATGGCTGGGATGAGTGTAACATATCCAGCTGCTTTAAGCTTTTCATACAGTTGGTCAATGGGTTCGGCAATAGCGGTGTATTGTCTTGGAGGTTTATGGTGAAAGTTTGGTCTTGATCGTGGGAAGTTTTGGCGGGTAGGTGGTGACGGATAGTGAGGAGGTTGGGGGTTGTAATCTTGGTATACAGGTGCGGGTTGGGAATATCCTGGCGAGGTGGGCTGATATGTTGGTGATGGAGAAGTTTGGTAGACGGGATGTGAATTTTGATAGGTAGGTGAAGGTGCCTAGTAATTTAGAGAGGGTTGGTATGTGAGTGGTGTCGGAGGGTAGGGTTGGTATTTTATGGGAGAGTGGTTTCTCTACGCAGCCATTACGGAGTTTACGTTCTTTTTCTTCGACGTACCACCAGATGTAAGGCTTTGTTGGTGGCCTGCAGCGCCTCAAGGTTAGTAACCATTCCATTTTTGATCCCCTCTTCGATCCTTTCTCCTAGTTCGATGATATCAGAGAACTTTTTCCCCTCTATCAGCATCAATCTCTCGTAGTGCTGGGGATCCTGAGCACGGACGAAAAACCTGTTCATTTGTTCTTCTTCCATAGCCGGTCTGACCTTGGCAGCTTCCAACCTCTAACGAGTAGCATACTGCGAAAGGTTTCATTAGGATTTTTTCTTCAAATTCTGGATATAGAATACGTCTGGCGCATTCTCAGTGTTGAATATGAAATGATCCATAAAATCGGATGCCATGTTCTGATATTCTAGGATAAAGCATCACCTTTCAGGCTCCTCATGAATAGCTTCATGCGGACCTTTTAATCTTTACCAACTCCCACCAACTTGTCACAATACATCCTGAGGTGAACCCTGGGATCACCCGTACCATCGAACATTTCGAACTTTGGAGGTTTGTACCCCAATTGGAGTTCGACATCAGGTTGATCACAAAGGTCTTCATAATTTAGACTCTCCACACCCTTATCACCTTCCACGCCTTCAACCCTGCTAGTGAGTTTCTTGAGTTCAGCAGCCAAGTTCTAAATGAGTGAGTCTGATTCTGACATATATGATATGGGCTGTGTATAGTACGGTACAATATCAAAAAAAGATAGGGGTATTTTTGTGGTTTGGAGCATTTTGGGGCTCAGGGATGAGCGATGGAGCATTGTTGCAAGCTTGGGTTGGGGTCTTCTGCGGAGGTGCATGGACCTGATTGTTGACATCTGCAGCAGCAAGGGGGATGGAAAAACTTGCCAAACTCCGGACCTGGTCTAGTTCGTCTTGGAACCTTCGCAAAGTTTGCTCCAAATCAACAGCAGTCTCTTTGGTGATCGGGGTACCTTGGGAAGTTCCTTCAATTTCCTTTCTTGCTTCATTATCTCCCATATTTCCTTTTTCCTGTTTCTGGGGGGGGGGGGGGACTCGGAGGAGGAGGAGGACCCTTAGATCTTGTTGAGTATGCTGATGGTTTCAGAATGCACGAACTAACCTTTGGGGAGGGGAATAAAATAAAAGAAAAGCAAAAAGATAAAAAGTTAGTGCGAATTCTGAGAAAGAAAACATTACGATATTTTGATACATGGTTGCAAGAATATAAGTCGTTTCCTATTTAGGTGCCTCCTTGTGCCCGAGGTAGGCCTAGCAACAGATAGAATTTGGAGAACTTATAACACCAAGTGCCTCATCTTATTGATAGAAAATAGAACAAGTCAAAACAGACTGAAATAAAGAGAAATTGTCACTAATGGTCAGTGGCCTTATTACATCAAGAAAGCAGTAAACATCCCAACTACTTGGTCCTAGAAGGACCTTCCCCAGATTCGGTATCTTTGCCTACCTCGTACAGTTTCATCAGCTTGCGCAGTCCCAACAACAAGTAAGCCCGAGCCAACTGCCCACCTTTGTTACCTTCAACTTTGTGAAAGTCGTTGATCCTTTTCAGAAACTTGCCTTCCATCTCCACTAGACCCCGTTCCAAGTACCCTAAACGGTTGTTTGCGCGGACAACCATGTCCTTCCGCTCATTGATTATCTTCTCTTGGGCTTCTAGTATTTCCCGATGTTCACTTTCACACTCTTGCATCCGTTTGCGTAGCTGATTATACTTGACCTTTGCTACAGTCTCCGCATCAATAACCCTGTGACCACGGACAAAACCTATTTTTTCCAAGCCAATATGATCATCTTCTAGCCATCCCGGATAAAGCGGCGCATGCCCTTCCTAATACCTGTCTGGTTCCATAGATTCCTTTTCCGAAATGTGTTTGGAATGGCACATATGCTGAGCCCGACACCTGTGTGGGCTATCGTCATCTTGGAAGTCAGCCCTGTGGTGACTCATCTTTTCTACCCTTAGTATAATCTGCTTTTTTCCCGCTTGCCTCATGACTCGGTGAGGGATATAAGGGTAAGGTACTCTTAAGCCGATAAGTACGAGGAATGACGCATCCCTAGACCGAATGATAAACTCCCCAGTTGGAAACCACTCGTACATCCATTGTATCTGCTCTTCTTTTAGATTATCCAATAGTTCTACCCATCCACTGGCGTCTTCCGAGCGAGCGAACATATCTGGCATGAAGTGCATTCACTTTGGATGATGGAAAGCAATATGGTCATCCCAATCTCTTCGTATGATCTCTTGTCTATAATCTCCCTTCTGAAGATTTTCAATGATCCAGAGTTGTAGTAGCAAATCGCACCCTTCAAAGTGTGGTGCCCCTTGTTGATATTTCTCTAAGGCTTGGTACAGTTTGGTGAGGATCATGGGTGCTATGTTGAATGTCTGCCCGTCGATACCCTCCATTATGGCTTTGGTTACCATGGCTAGTCTCGTATGGATTCTAGCCTTCTTCATTGGAAAGACTATCATGCCCAGGAAACAGAACATGAATACAAATGCTCTCCTATGTATGTGCCCCAAAGAGGTGAGGTCGAACTCGTCCATGTGAGTGAGGTGGGATTTGCTATGTCCGAACCTTTCATACATGAAGTCGAAGGATATGTAGTAATCCTTCAGACTGTTCAGATTAGGATTCTTTTTGAGCCCTATCATTTTCAGTAACCCTCTACCTTTGTGATTTTCTGTCATAAGCAGCTCCGGGCTATCCCAAGGAATTCTGGCTAGACCCCCAATTTCTTCCAACAGCGGCGTCATTTCAATACCCCCAAAGTGGAAGACAGACCGTTCACTATCCCAAAACATAGTACTAGCTTCCACAATCTTGTTATCCGGCCTAACTTCCAGGAGTGAAGGAAGATTTCCTAAGTGCTTGCGGACAAGAAACCGATCACTACCGCGCAGATCCTTCCACCAGCTTAGTAACTTTGGTTAAATGTTTGATACCATATCGAATCTGGGGACCTCATGCCTCATTTCCTGCAAAATAGAGAGTTAGTCCCTTGACCCCACCATACTCGACTATTTAAATCAATAATTAGCACGAGGTATTTAGTTCTCCAAATCAATGCACATAATGTGAATGTCCATTTGGGTTTCGAGGAAACCCGATGGACCTTTGGTTTAGGCTATCCTAATGAGTCATTATGCGGACAACATAACTGACTCGGCTAGTTTGACCATGATGCATGAACAGTTAAATAGAGTAAAGTTTCTACTTTTGAAGTGCTAGACAAGGTACCCTTGAGCGGACAACTCAAGAGGGAAAGGCACGGAATCGTCATCTACACCGTTGATCGACTGATTTTACCGCAAATATGCCTTTGCCAAATTTAAGGGGTTTATTAATATTGGAAGAGCGCAACCACTCATTATAAGCGTTGCTATAGTATTTATTTGGCACGAATGGAAAATGATGTTGAAGGATGCAATTACAATAATGAAATAAGTACATGTATTTCCACGTTCATAAGATAATGAATACAATAGATGCTCGGAATTTAAAACGGAATAAAATAAAATAAAGGCAGCAAAGCAGTAAACAATTGAAAAAAAAAGAAGACATGAAGAAACAAGTTAGTAATTATGAAGAAATGACTAAAGAAATAAATAAAGTTAGTAAAGAAAGCAATAAAGTCACAAAACACGTAATGGTAAAAGCCTTAAAGAAAACATCCCCAGCGGAGTCGCCATGCTGTTGACGCCCCTTTTTGAAAAAGCAAAATCGGGTTTTACGACATTATGGGCAAAACAACTCTCATTCCCGTTTAAGAATTGGGTTATGAAATTTGAAGAGTCGCCACCTAATGATTATAGTGCATTAGGACACTTTTAGAGATGAGAGGAGTATTTTGAAAGAAAACCAGAGTTCGGGTAAGGGCTTGAGATTATCTCGAGGAGATGGTGTTAGGCACCCCTCAAGATCCACTAGTGCGGTTTCAGGCCGTGTTAATTGCAACTTTACAAAGAGATGAAGCAATTAAACAAATAAGTTTCACATATATAGCATTCACACAACTTGAAAGCTTTAAAGAAGAAGGAAGGACATAAGTTTAAAATAAAAGAGAGGATTGATTTGGAAAAGCATTACTATAGGAGAACATTTAAATAAAGCAAATAAAAGAGAGAAAGGTCCTAGGTTTAACTATAATATGGATCATAACGGTACAATACCCCGCACACACTCCTCAAAGAGGGGTCGCATATGGTATTAGCGTACCGGTCATCATCTCCATATTCTACCCTTCCCAACCCTTTAAGGTATTTAAACACGCTGGTATCGTTTACTTATTGAATGTTAATACCTGTCCCAGCCTGTTAGTCCTGGGTATTAGAACTTCTAATCCTAAGAAGGGGGAAAGAGAGATAGGACATATATGGAGTTTCAAAGGTAAAAATACTAGAACGACAATCAAAACACGTAGCATATAAGTGGTATGCAAATAGGACAATTAAAGGCTCAAATAAACCCCGTATCATAACAACAACTAGTTTAGCATGACTTCAAATACTGATTTGGTCTTTTAAATAGGTTAAAAGAGCATGCAGATTAGTTTATCACATAAGTGTTGGATAGAAAATCTGCTTCGAGCTCCTCGGGCCCATTTCAGGAATTGACAGGATTTAGAAAATCAGGAGGAAAACGTTAGTTTCAGACAAGAGTCTGTTAAAAGAGATTTAAAGTTGCAGACATGTTTAGAAAAGTCTTACTAATCAGCCACGCTGTTTGAACCAGAGAAAAGTTTTAAAGACCTTAAAACATTGAACTTAGGCAGGCAAAAACATTTGAAACCACAGATTCAGCATTTAAAAGACGTTACAGGTTAAGAATATTATGAAAGGGGTAGACTTGGGCCCAATTTGAAAGTACTCAGATTCAAGACAAGTTTGACTGAAACGTTCTAAAGCACTAGGCGAGCTGGACCTTTATAACATGCACACTGATCCTTTTCGTTACTCTTTTTTACAAGTTTGGACGACCTACTGTTTTGCCTAGCATTTATATAGTTCCTATAGTCATATTTTCTAGGTGAGATTATGAAAATGCAAACCTATAAGCATGGTTTCATTATGAGACTGTAAGAATGCAACCATATAGACATGATTTCTATTATGAAATTGATGCAATAACGAAAAGCATTATAGACATGGTATCTACATGAGATTGTGCAATTAGGAAAGCCTATAGACATGATATCTATATGAGATGCAAGAAAGTAAACCCTTATATACATGGTATCTAATTGATGCAAGAATGTAAACCCTTCCCATATCCTTTTTACGATATCCCCGAGCTCCTTTATTGCAAATTATTACAAAACTGAACAGAAAAACATTAAAGGAATAAAAAAAAGCTGAATATATCAATAACTACAACAGGCCTGAGAAGTCTTGAAGCAACTTTTATGTCCAACATATGCCTTTTACCAATACGGGCTCCCAAGTCTGAGGCTTTCTCTTTATAGTGTATCAAAGTTCCAAAGAAACCCAGGCAATACCTACACTTTAATAAATTAGAATAGTGCATGTATGGAATTACCAGTCCTAAGGCATCCAAGTTCAGAGGAGACTCCAAGTTCCCTAAGCATGTATTACTAGAGGGGGGGGGGGGGGTAGAACTTAAAGAACTAAGAATAAGTGTAAAAGTGAGGAATTAGAGGAAGACCAATGTAGGAGGTGGTCATACCTAGCCTTTGGAGTGAGGATGGCACTCCCCTAACCACTTAAAAAGGTTAACAAGCAAGTGCAAACTTGTAAACATGTCAGACTAGGGTCTGTATGGTGATTAGGACAGGAACATGGCTTTGTCAAGGCTCAAACACATAATATGGGGGTAGGGAATGGGATTACTTTGAGAATAGGCTCTTAAAAACCTTAGTTCCAAAGAAACCCAGGCAATGCCTACACTTTAATCAATTAGAGTAGGGCAAGTGTGGAATTACTAGCCCTAAGACATCCAAGTTCAGAGGAGACTCCAAGGTCCCTAAGCATGGCTTACCAGGGGGGGGGGGGGGTAGAACTTAAAGAACTAAGAATAAGTGTAAAAGTGAGGAATTAGAGGAAGACCAATGTAGGAGGTGGTCATACCTAGCATATGGAGTGAGGCTGGCACACCCCTAACAACTTACAAAGGTTAACAAGCAAGAGTAGACTTGTAACAAGTCATACTAGGGTATGTATGGTGATTAGGACACCAACAGCCCTTTGTCAAGGCTCAAATAAATAATATGGGGGTAGGGAATGGGATTACTTTGAGTATAGGTTGTTAACAACCATAATTCTAAAATAGGAGTGGCAATAAGATGCCACCCTAATCCAGAACACACTCATATTCAAACAGGGATCAGGGAAGGGGGAATCACATATGTATACTTGAGAGAACAAGACTAAATTAAAGGGATTCAGGGGAAATGGGTGTACGAGAACTTAGACCACAATAATGAACAATAAACAGACACGAGAAGGGGCTGAGCATGCTGGAGTGAAAACTGAAATATAAACAGACAAGGGGAAAGGGAAAATTAAACATGCTGCTACTGAAATACACAGACAAGGGAAATGGTGGAAGGGGATTAAACCTGCCAAACTTAAACATAACAGACAAGGGAAAGGGGAAGGGGATTAAACATGCTAAATCTTAAACTGAAATACACAAATAGACTAAGGGAAGGGAAATGGGTTAAACATGCTGAACTTAAACTGAAAGCACAAACAGACAAGGAACAGGGTTAAGTAAACAACTAGTTAGAGGTTGATGATGTGAAATTAGTAGCCTACCGGTTGCAACTTGTATAAAAAAGCAAGTATAGATACTTATAGTTAGCCTTGGCTTTCAGCCGGCTAATTCTTAGCAAAGAGAGCAAGTAACATAGAAAAATATAGAAGAGAAGAGAGTTTTCAGTGAGAGATTTAGAGAGTAGTCGTGTATCAGTGTCTGTTAAGTGAGAAAAGGTGAAGGCTTTTATAGTTTAAAGAGGTGCAACACTTAAGGCAAGAAAATATTCAACAGCACCAATCATAAACAATTAAGGAGAAGACTCCCTTTAATTAAGGAACCGGCTGGAGGTAAATAAACTTTAGCCTAATTTTGGAAAGAAAATCGAGTACTAATCACAGAATATAGAGCAAATAGGGGTAAGAAGTTTTGAAAATCATACGGGTAAACATATAAGGTAGGCTAATTACCTAGAAAATCAAGGAATCAAGATACTAGCTTATTCGAACTTAGTCAGAAAACACACTTCAATTAGAGAATCAAACAACTGTAAAAATCAATTTTCCAATTTAGGGTTGCTCAGAGAAAGGGGAAATGGTTATATAAAAGATGCATAGATTCGAGCATGCATAAACTGGAGGTAGTAGAATAAACATGTAGAAAAACACACACGAAAGCAATTTGAGGAGGCTAGGGTTTCACTAAGAGGCAATGGAAAAGCCCCCTTAAAGCTAGGGTTTCCAATGCGTATTAAAGCATAAGGAATATCATAGATGAATGTGAACAAAAGCAGAACAGCATAAAGGAAAGCATAGAACACATTAACTGAAAACCCTAGAAAATACTCACTGAAGCAAAACGCCTCCAAGCCATAGTAGAAAATGCTCAAAAATCATAGAGAAGAACACACAGTAGCAAATAAAACAACAAAATCAAAGAAATCAGAGAAGTCATGGAAAACCCTAAGTTTAAAAAGACGAACAATTTGAAAGCAAAAATCGGGGAAAAAGAGGCGAGAAATACTTTAAAATCTTTCAAAGATAACTAGGACTAAGAGAGGATCGTAAAAGTGAACATGGAGAAGAACCTCGAGAAATTAGGGTTTTCTCAGAAAGGTCTTGAAGTATCGAGAAAAGAACTCGTCGAAGTCGACAAAGGACCCAGGGCCTTAAGGCTTGCCGGAGAAAGGCTGGACACGGCTGTAGGAATCATATCGGATAACCTCTGATCTAGTCAATTTTTAGGTAGGGTTCCAATCTTCGAACCCAGGAACAAGAAGAGGTGAGGAGTGAATGGATAAAGACGTCTTAGGGCTTGAACGGCCATGAACGCCGGTGAAATAGACCCGGAGACGATTAGGGTTCGGGGGGGGGGGGGGGGCTAGAGAGCATTTAGGGTTCAAAGGCGGCTGGTTTGATAAACTGATTAGAGTTTGGGGGTTATTTAGGATTTAATTTTGGTAACTGAAATGTGGGTCGTTGATCTGAGTGATCAACGGCCACGATTAATGGAAACTAGGGCGGGTTAATTTTATGTAGGTTTGGGTCGGGTAATTTTGAGATTGGGTCAGGTAGTTGGTGGGGGGGGTTAATTTGGGTTAGAATTGAAACAAAAAAAGACTACCATTTAAATAGCCATTTCTCCCATTTTAATTTTATAAAAAATAAAAACAACCTTATAAAAATCCAATAAAAATAGTGAGTTAATAATATGTATCTAGGTATTAGATAAAAAATATTAGGAATGATTTTGCAATAAAAATACTTATTAAATTGAGAAATGAGTTAAAATTGCAATATAATGCAATTACATTTAGAAATACCTAATAGCTTTGTGAAATTCTGTAAAAAAATATATAAATTATATTTATATGCAAATGAGAGAATAAAATAGATTAATTGTCAAAATAAGACGATTTGGGACTAAATATTGTATTTTATATTGCAAAATAAGTCGTAAATTGATTTTAAAAACCTAAAAAAGTAGAAAAATACCAAGACCTTTGTGGATGCTTTTATATGCATCTACATGCTATTTTGGGAGTATTTTAAGTATAGAAATACATGGTAAAATTAGGTATCAACAATTATTAAGGAATCATTTGAGTTTTCATAACATAGAAATACGGCTGAGTTTGCAAAAATAGTGTCAAAACAACCTTGGACTGAATTCAAATAATATGCAAATCATGCTAACTCTGATATATAAATCCATGAAGGATTCTACAAGTAGGAACAAGGCCCCAAACATGGCATCAAGCCCTAATATCATCAATATAGTATGCAAAGCAATCTCCAACATAGCACAATTTATCCCTTGGATTGGACCGAGTCACAATTTCAAATATTTACGACCCCGCACTAGCCATGGAATGCGTGTCTAGCCTCATAATAGCGTCACAATGTGATATACCGGCGTTTCAAATCCTAAGGTCATTATCTACATCCATTACTCACCTTAAGTCAGCCAAAATCTAGCTCGCAATGCCTTTCCCTAGAGAATAAACCTCCCGGATTCCAGATCTGATCAAAACCAAAAGGGAATACGTCAAAATAGGCTAATGGGACATAGCCCAATCGAAATAACTAGAAATGCACCCAAAAGCACGAAGTTGGCAAAACCTGAGCCCCGAGCCCACTTCTCGAAAAATTATGAAATTCACATTTAAAGAATCCTCATTTCGCCACAAAAACTCTAGGCCCAAAATTCCTTCTTCGCGAATGAGGGCCCCAGCCGTGAACGCGAAGCACTCAGCAACGTTCTTCCACGTGAACGCGAGCCCCAACCGCGAATGTGAAGGGCAACTGCCCTTAGAAAACATACACGCGTCCAACACCCTACGCGAACGCGACCCCTTCACGCGAACGCGAAGACTAAATTCCAGGCCTCCCAAATTTCCTCTACCCGAACACGTCTGGTCTACTCAAACGCGAAGGCCAAGGGACCCCCAGGCCTACGGGAATGCGAGGCACCTCCGCGAACGCGAAAGGCAATCCCTGCTTGCAACATCTGCTGCAATTACTGCAGCACAAACCAACATCCAAACTCCTCGCTCAACCATCCGAAACCATCCCGAGACCATCGGGACCTCAACCAAAAGCACTAACATGTTGTAATACTTAAATAAAACTTGCTCGGGCCATAAAAACACTACCTTAAACATCAAAAATCATCAAATTCCATGGATTCAAGCCCAAGTTTCAACTATACCTTCCAAAACCAACCTTCGATCAAAACCCGACCATAAGACGTCAGAATGATCTAGAAATTTTCAGACATATTCAAAATCACCTAACGGAGCTACTGTAATTGTAGGAATTCCATTCGGATCCCCGGGTCGAAATCTCACCTATCAACCAGAATTCGCCAAAGTTCGAACTTAGCCAATTCAAGCCTAATTCTACACCGGACCTCCAAATTAAATTCCAATTTCGCTCGCAAGTCATATATCACCATCTGAAACTAGTCGAATCATCGGAAATCTATTCCGAGCCCTCTAACTCACAAGTCAACGTCCGGTTGAATTTTCCAACTTAAGCTTTCCTTAAAGAGACTATTGGTCTCATTTCTAACCAAATTCAACCCAACACACTTCAAACTCACCAAACACATATATCAACACACGGGGAAACATAATACGGGGATAACAGGGCTACAATACAAAAGACGACGGGTCGAGTCGTCACATCCTCCCCAACTAATACAAATGCTCGTCCTCGAGCGGGTCAAAAAACATACTTGGAGCCTCAAACAAACGAGGATATCTGCTCCTCATCTCCTGCTCGGTCTCCCAAGTGGCCTCCTCTACGGGCCGACCTCTCCATTGCACCTTCATCGAAGCTATGTCTTTCGATCTCAACTTTCAAACCTGTCGACCCAAAATAGCCACTGGCGCCACATCGTAGGTCAAGTCCTCATCCAACTGGATAATGCTGAAGTCTAATACATGAGACGGGTCCCCAACATACTTCCTGAGCATGGAAACATGGAACACTGGGTGAACCCCCAACAAACTGGGTGGCAAAGAAAGCATATAGGCCACCTCCCCAATCCTCATGAGTATCTCAAAAGGTCCAATAAACCGCGGACTCAGCTTCCCTTTCTTTCCAAACCTCATCACGCCTTTCATGGGGGAGACCTTCAATAGAACCTTCTCGCCCACCATATAAGATACATCCCGAACCTTCCGGTCCGCATAACTCTTTTGTCGCGACTGAGCCGTTCGAAGTCTCTCCTGGATGACTTTCACTTTCTCTAAGGAATCCTAAACTAATTCTGTCCCCAATAGTGTAGCCTCGCGGGCCCAAACCAACCAACTGGAGATCTACACTGTCTCCCATATAAAGCCTCATACAGTGCCATATGAATGCTGGACTGATAACTATTAAATTAAGCAAACTCTGTGAGTGGCAAGAACTCAGCCCAAGAACCTCTGATATCAATAACACAAGCACGCAACATGTCCTCCAATATCTGAATAGTACGCTCGGACTGTTTGTCCGTCCGAGGATGAAAAGCTGTGCTCATCTGAATCTGAGTGCCCAACTCCCGATGAAAAGTCTTCCAGAACTGGGAAGAAAACTGAGTACCCCTGTCTAAGACAATAGAAACTAGGACCCCATGCAATCACACAATCTCATGGATGAAAACCTCTGCCAGCCGCTCCAAAGAATAGGTGGTACACACCGGAATGAAATGCGCAGACTTGGTCAGTCTATCCACAATCACCCAAATAGAATCAAAGTTCCTCGAGGTACAAGGGGGACCACTCACAAAGTCCATAGTAATCTTCTCCCATTTCCACTCCGGGATATACATCCGCTGAAGTACACCACCGGGTCTCTGATGCTCATATTTGACCTGCTGACAATTGAGACACCTAGCCACATAACTCACAATGTCCTTTTTCATTCTCCTACACCAATAGTGCTACCTCAAGTCCTGGTACATCTTCGCGGCACACGGATGAATAGAATACCGCGAGCTGTGGGCCTTTTCTAGTATCATCTCTCGGAGCCCATCCACATTGCGCACGCAAATCCGGCCTTGCATCCGCAACACACCATCGCTACCAATAGTCACATCTCTGGCATCATCATGCTGGACTCTGTCCTTCAGGAGAAGAAAATGCGGGTCATCATACTGGCGCTCCCTGAAGCGATCATACAAAGAAAATCGAGAAACCACACAAGCCAACACCCGGCTGGGTTCTGAAATATCTAATCGCACCATCCGATTGGTCAACGCCTGAACATCAACTGCAAGGGGCCTCTCCCTGACTGGAATGTATGCCAAGCTACCCATACTCATCGCCTTCCGGATCAATGCATCCGCCACTACATTGGCCTTTCCCGGATGATACAATATGGTAATATCATAGTCCTTAAGTAACTCGAGCCATCTCCACTATCTTAAATTCAGATCTTTCTGTTTGAACAATTGCTGAAGGCTGCCATGATCCATATGCACCTCACAAGATACTCCATATATATAGTGCCTCTAAATATTCAAGGCATGAACTATAGCAGCCAACTCTAAGTCATGAACAGAGTAGTTTTTCTCATGGGGCTTCAATTGCCGGGAAGCATATGCAATCACTCTACCCTCCAGCATCAGAACACATCCAATACCAATCCTCGAAGCATCGCAATATACCGTATAAGAACCTAAAGCTGTTGGCAATACTAACACTGGAGCCGTAGTCAACAGTGAATTGAGCTTTTCAAAGCTCTCCTCACAGTCATCAGACCACACAAATGGTGCATTCTTTTGCGCAACTTCGTCAAGGGCGAAGCAATAGATGAAATACCCTGAACGAACCTGCAGTAATAACCCGCCAAACCGAGAAAACTCCAAATCTCAGAAGCTGAGGACGGTTGGGCCAACTCTGCACCGCCTCGATCTTCTTTGGGTCAACCTGAATACCATCACTGGACATCACGTGTCCCAGAAATGCCACAGAACTGAGCCATAACTCGCACTTGGAGAACTTTGCATACAACTTTTCCTCTCTCAACCTCTGCAATACCACCCTCAAATACTGCGCGTGTTCCTCCTGGCTACGTGAGTAAACAACAATATCATCAATAAACACAATCACAAAAGAATCCAGATACGGCCGAAATACACTGTTCATTAGGTTCATGAATGCTGCTGGGGCATTAGTCAGCCCAAATGACATAACTAGAAACTCATAATGCCCATATCTCATCCTGAAAGCTGTCTTCATGATATCAGAATCCCTAATCTTCAGCTGGTGATAGCCTGAACAGATATCAATCTTAGAGAATACCTTTTGCTCCCTGAAGCTGGTCAAACAAATCCTCAATACGGGGCAATGGATACTTGTTCTTTACTGTCACTTTGTTCAACTGCCTATAGTCAATGCACATTCTCATTGTGCCAACCTTCTTCTTAACAAATAACATCGGTGCGCCCCACGGCGACACACTCGGACGAATGAACCCCTTATCTCGGAGTTGCTGCAGCTGCTCCTTCAACTCCTTTAGCTCTGCTGGTGCCATACAATAGGGAGGAATAGAAATGGGCTGAGTGCCCGGCACCAAATCAATACCGAAGTCAATATCCTTGTCCGGTGGCATGCCCGACAGGTCTACTGGAAATACATCAGGAAACTCCCTCACTACGGAAACCGAATCAAGACTAGGAGTCTCAGCTCCCATATCCCTCACGAATGCTAGATATGATAAACATACTTTCCCAACCATCCGCTAGGCCTTCAAGAAAGAGATTACCCTGCTGGGTACATAATCCGTCGAACCACGCCAGACAATCCTCGGGATACCCGCATAGCCAAAGTGACTGTCTTGGCGTGATAGTCCAGAATAGAATGGCACGCTGATAGCCAATCCATGCCCAGAATAACATAAAAATCCACCATGCTCAATAGGAGCAAGTCGGCTTGGGTCTCCAGACCCTCAATAGTAACAAGACATGACTGATACATGTGGTCCACACTAATAGTATCCCCTACCAGGATGATACATGCACATGCAACGCTAGGTAACCTTGGGTAGTCCCCAAATGATGAGAAAAGTAAGCAGATACATAAAAATTTGTGGATTCGGGATCAAATAAAACTGAGGCATCCCTGTGGCATACTGAGATAATACCTTTGATCACTACGTCTGAAGCAACAACATCTCTCATATCTGGAAGTGTATAAAAATGAGCATGACCACCCCTCGATCGCTCATCCCTCTTCGGGCGGCTTCTGGATGACTGACCCCCACCCCTACTAGACTGGGATGGTGCTGAAGTAGATGGAGAAGAAGAGGAGAGCTGATCCATTTGCTGAAACCTACCACCACGAAGTCGAGGATAATGTCTCTTCAAATGACCAAACTACCCACACTCGGAACAACCGTCTGAAGCTGGAGAAGGGGACTGAAGGGAACCCCTCACCGCAGATGAACCCTGGGCTGACGAAGCGGGTATAGAAATCTAAGCTAGGAGGGCACTGAGTGAAGACTGGCCTTGCTGGTGACCCTGACGGCCACGACCAGAAGAAGCTCCATTGTACTCTGGGCGGCCTGACTGAAGAGGTCTATAAGAACGACCTCTGCCCTGATGAAACTGGCCCCTAGATGGAGAGCCACCATGACTGCCCGAACCTCGAGGCCTCTTGGCCTCCCTCTCCTCTCGCTCACGAGCGTGAGCCGTCTCAATATCGCGGGCTATATCCACCGCTTCCTAAAAGGTATGACTCAGGACCCTCTCTCGAGTCATCAAAATATGAATGTGATAAATAAGCCTGCCGACAAATCGTCTAATCCTCTCATGATCCGTCTGGACCATCCACGGAGCATATCGAGCTAAATCTGCAAATCGCATCTCATACTACGTCACAGACATATTCCCCTGGCGAAGCAACTCAAACTGCCTGCGTAACTCCTCCCTCTGCGACTGGGGTACCCACTTCTCCAAAATTATAGTGGAGAACTCCTGCTAAGATAACGATGCTGACCCTGCCGGCCTACGCCGCTCATTTGCCTCCCACCAGGTGAAGGCTGCTCCTTAGGACTGAAAAGTGGTAAAAGATACCCCACTAGTCTCCAAGATCCCCGCTGTCCTGATCATGCTTTGACACTTGTCGAGAAACCCCTGGTCATCCGCGCTCGGAACACCGGTAAAAGTTGGAGGTGAAAGCCTGCTAAACCTCTCCAGACGACGCTGCTCGTCATCTGGCATCACTAGTACCCCATCACCCTGAACTTGAACAACTGGCTGAACAGGGGAAATTGGCTGAACTGGTGGTGCCTCTAGGGTCTGCAAACTCTGTGCACCCTGCTCTGGAGTGCGAGTTGCGGGGGTCTGATGACCACCCCTGCTCTGAGAAGTAGCCGTTGCAGTGGTAGCTGATACAACCTGAGCTAACCCGGTGCAGATGGATATAACCTGAGCCAACGTCTCCTGAAGACCAGGTATCACAATGAGCAGTGCCGGTGCCTGAGCAGGTGATACTGGAGCCTCAACAACTGGCGGCTGATCCTGAATAAGAGCAACAAGTGGGTTAACTGTACTGCCCCTGCTGCTCTACCTCGACCACGTCCACGTCCACGTCCACATCCACGGCCTCTAGCTGGTGGCAATGGTGGTCGTGCACCTCGTCCGGTAGAACGAGTTCTCACCATCTGCGAGAGAATAGAATATAGAAGTTTAGTTCTTGGAACAACAAATCCGCACGAAAAGAGTTCAAGAATATGAAGTGTTTTCTAAAGGTTCTGCAGCCTCCCGAGGATAGATACTGATGTCTACGTACTAATCCACGAGACTCTACTAAACCAGCTCATAACTCGTGAGGCCTAGCTACATAGGCTCTGATACCAACTTGTCACGACCCCAAACCCGGTCGTGATGGTGCCCGACCAAACCACAACCAAGAACGGTATTCCAGCCCTAAAGAAACAATTTAAGATAACACAGCGAATTTAATATCAAACTCCCAACCAGGGATAGACAATACCAATGAAAATACAGCTGAGCAAGAACAATAATCCTCCCAAAACCGAGGAGTCACGAGTACAGAGCTTCTAACAAAAAGGCATACAAGTCTGAACGGAAATGATACAAAAGTATGACAAAATAGAAAAAAAATAGACTGATAGAGACAGAGTAAGTGGTCCTGCGGACGCTGGGAAGCTACCTCAATACTCTAAATAGCTCGGGTAATCAACAGCAGTAGCACTAGATCTCTGGAGCACCTAGATCTTCACACAAGGTGCATGGAGTATGGGTGAGTCTACCAACTCAGTGGGTAATAAGCATGTATAAAAACCTGAAGATAAGAAAAAACATAAAATAACACAAGATGAAGCTATCTAGCATTTCTATACAGTACATGCCTCAAGAATATACAGATAAAGCAACAGTAAATAAATGCATGAAATGCAATGCTATGCATGAACACTACGAAACGTGCAGCCCGATCCATTTGGGTACCCGCGCTTACTGTGAGGGTTCGGACTCTGGAGGGGCTCCTACAGCCCAAGCGCCATATCATACAGTGCCAATAGTTACCACTGTTTCTATTACAATACACGGTGCAATTGTTACCACCGTTCCCATTTAAAAACACGGTGCCAATAATTACGATCGTTTCCATTTAAAAACATGGTGCCAATAGTTACCACCGTTTCCAAGAAATAATATACAGTCCAGAAAAATAGTGGGATAATGATCGTCAGCCCGAAATATCATTTAGGAATAATTTGAGTTTTCAAAACATAGAAATACGGCTGAGTTTGCAAAAATAGTCAAAACAGCCATGGACTGAATTCAAATAATATGCAAATCATGCTAACTATGATGTATAAATCCCTGAATGATTCTACAAGTCAGCTTAAGGCCCCAAACATGGTATCAAGCCCTAATATCATCAATATAGTATGCGAAGAAATCGCCAACATAACACAATTTATCCCTTGGATTGGACTGATTCACAATTTCCAACATTTACGACCGCGCACTATCCATGGAGTACGTGTCTAGCCTCATAATAGCGTCACAATGTGATATACCGGGGTTTCAAACCCTCAGGTCATCATTTACACCTATTACCCACCTCAAGCTGGATGCAATCTAGCTCATAATGCCTTTCCCTCGAGAATCAACCTCCTAGGATGCCAAATCTGATAAAAACCAATAAGAATACGTCAACATAGGCTATAGGGACATAGCCCAATCAAAATAACTCGAAATGCACCCAAAACACAAAGTTGGCAAAACCCGATCCCCGGGCCTACTTTTTGAAAAATTACAAAATTCACATTTTCAGAATCCTCTTCTCGCCACGAGTCCGTACATATAAATTTCATCAAAATCGGAGTCCAATTGCTCTTTCAAATCCCTGATTTACATTCAAAATTCCAAGCCCTAGTTCATCCCCTTTTTGATTTGATTGCAGAAATTTAAGGGCTAAATTCATGTTTAAAAGATGTTTTGTGTCCATAAAACTTACCTCTAATCAATCCTCTTCGAATCCCTCTTCAATTTTCTCCAAAAGCTCTCTAAGATGTCCAACAATGGTGGAAATCTGGTTGGGTTCGTGACTGAAATTTCCCTTAAAACATTCTGCCCAGCTAACGACTCCTTCTTCGCGAACGCGAGGTCCTTCCGCGTTCGCGATGCAAAAAAACTTTGGGCCCAAAATTCTTTCTTCGAAAATGTGGGCCCCAGCCTTGAACGAGAAACACTCAGCAAACTTCTTCCACGTGAATGCGGGCCCCATCCGCTAATGCGAAGGGCAACTGCCCTTAGAAAACCTACACGCGCCCAACACCCTACGCGAACGCGACCCCTTCACGCGAACGCGAAGACCAAATTCCAGGACTCCCAAATTTCCTCTATGCGAACGCGTCTGGTCTATGCGAGCGCGAAGGCCAAGGGACCCCCAGGCCTACGTGAACGCGAGGCACCCCTGCGAACGCAAAAGGCAATCCTACCTGCAACAGCTACTACAATTTCTGTAGCACAAACCAACATCCAAACTCCTCACTCAACCATCCGAAACCATCCCGAGGCCCTTAGGACCTCAACCAAAAGCACTAACATGTTCTAATACTTCATTCAAACTTCCTCGGGCCATAAAAAAACTACCTTAAACATAAAAAATCACCAAATTCTACGTATTCAAGCCTAAGTTTCAACTATAACTTCCAAAACCAACCTTCAATCAAAACAAGACCAAACGACGTCCGAATGACCTAAAAATTTGCAGACATATCCAAAATCACCTAACGGGGCTATTGCAATTGTCGGAATTCCATTTCGACCCCGGGGTCAAAATCTCACCTATCAACCGGAATTCGCCAAAATTCGAACTTAGCGAATTCAAGCCTAATTCTACAACGAAACTCCAAATTAAATGCCGATTTTGCTCCCAAATCATAAATCACCATCCAAAACTATTCAAATCATCAAAAATCCATTCCGAGCCCTCTAACTCACAAGTCAACGTACGGTTGACTTTTCCAACTTAAGCTTTCCTTAATGAGACTATTGATCTCATTTCTAATCAAATTCAACCCAAAACACTTCAAACTCACCAAACACATATATCAACACACGGGGAAACATAATACAGGGATAACGGGGCTGAAATCTAATAGAAGACGGGTCGGGTCGTCACATACAACCTTCAATATCAACTGTTGGTTCCCTAAGAGCTTCTTCTGGTTGTCCAGAAGTCCTTGAAAGTCTCCTTCACTAACTCTGGAACTTGTGGCTTTAGGGTGCATACTAGGTTTCCACCGAGCTAGAAAGCATAGACAACTTATAAGTAGTTGCATGCTTCCAATTGTTGATACTGGCAAAGGTTTGTCTCAAACGGTGGGCAATCAATAGTAGGCTGAAGATGAGTGGATATATGGAGCAGTGGAAGTAGAAGGTCTTGGGGCAGTATCTGGGTGTGGGTGTGTCATGAGGTTCTTCGGACCATGGGTATTTTGGAGACCAATGGGGTCGACTTTACCACTTTTCGCCTAACATAATCCGTCGAGACTTGGTGGAGAGATTTCTGTTTAGGCATGCCAGTAAGGTCGCCATCATTGACCTGGGATCGGTTTTCCGAACTATTTCTGGGAAAGTTTCTCCCAGTTACTCAGAGGGATTCCCTTCGTAGGCATTTTGAGCGTCTCCAGCAGGGCTCTATGTCAGTTATGCAGTATGAGACTCAGTTTATTGATCTTGCATGCCATGCTACTGTGATAATCCCCACCGAGAGAGAGAGAGAGAGAGTGCGGAGGTTTGTGGATGGGTTGGTTCAGCTGATCCATATTCAGATGGCCATGAGTGCCGGGAGTGAGATTTCATTTCAGGAAGTGGCAGATGGTGCCCGCTGGATAGAGTTTTAAACTTCCGCATTATGATTTCATTTTTATTAAACTTAGAGTCTTCCGCGTTTATTTAATCATTTTCCGCATAATTAAATTGTTGAGATAATTTGAAAAAATATATAAAGTTTGGCCGGCCTAGCTTCGTTATTAGGCGCCATCACGACTCTCGATGGTGGAAAATCGAGATCGTGACAGGGTGGCTGAGAAGAAGGAAGTACCATTCGGCTCTTCAGATTGGTTAGTAGAAGCAGTGGCTTTTCCTTTGGGTCCTGAGGGCTTTGATCCAAAGTTCTTGGGGTTGTCTGGGATGTTTAGGCTATACAAAGAAAAAGGTATTCTGGGCTTCACCTTCAAATCAAATCTCCTCCCCTCCACATTTTGATCCTCAAAGTACATTGTGAAGAAGTTGGGGAAGGGGTATGATCTATCATTCTCATTGACCACCCTAGTGATCACACGAGGCATAACATTCCCGATATTGATCGAGTACCCTGCCATAATTGAAGCCACTAAAATTGCTCTGGAGACCGGCAAGGAGTTCTCATGAGTGGTGGGTTCTAGCCTGCTACAAACAAAGGTCTTCTATCTTTTTGCTTCAAAGTTCAAGGTGTTCCTCAAAATTTAAACCCCTGTTGTCAACCATGTTGGAGTGGTGCCCGGGAGTGCCAAGTACTCTGCTAACCATGGACGGGCTGCCTCATCCAACGCTACCTTTTCCAAGTACAGAGACTCATCTTCCTTAGTGAAGCCCAGGTAGTTATTGATTTACTGTCCATTGAGCCTTATCGTCCAGTTCCGCACTATTGTCAATTTACTGCCCTTTTTACTATGGAAGGAATTAGCATAAAACTCCTTAACTAAGTGCTCATTTGCATCCCAGACCTTGCTTGTAAAATACTACCAACCCCGTCGCTCTCTAAATTGCCTCTTCACATGAGGGCTGTGAGGCTGAAGGTCCTTCTCAATGAACTGTCGCTCAAGAATCAACTTCCTCTGAGGCCACCACTCCCGGAATTTGTGATATGCCTTCTCACTAACAAATCTCCTCTTCCAGGATTCCGGGTCTCTAGTTCTCTCTACCCCATATTTAGGGTTCTCCCCCCTTTCTTCTTCTTCCTCTATGGGATCCTCTTGTAGGCCAGGTAGAAGAAGCACTATCACTGCTCTCAGCTGAGCCTTCAGACTACTCAAAAAAAGTTTGAATTGAAGCTTGAGCAATAGGAGAAGCCGGATGGGTAGGTTCATCTCTCAATCTCAACCTTTCTGGGAAGTTAGGGACATACTCCGACACTGAATCAGATTCAGATGCTCCCGGGATGGCAAATACTCACTTCCCTCTGAATGAGAAGCAACTCTATATGCAGCTTTTATTTTGCTTTCTGGTTTCCCAGATTGCTTTCCAGACTTGGGGGGTAAATCTGATCATACCTCGTCCCCTACCCCGAGAGGACCCTGCTTTTCCTTTTTGTTTATCACCACTGCCTCGTGATTCAACCATTTTCTGCAAGGAGAATTCATTTGGTGTTTGTTAGTATCACAATACAATGAGAAATAATGAAGAATATATTTTAAAACAACTTACTACGGACTGCATAAAAAGCATTGCAGCCGCAAAGAAACCACCACGGACCGCACAAAATGTCACCTCGATCCGAGTGAAGTGGGGGTTCAAAATACCCACTCTCTGATTCACGGCACCGTGGATGGAAAGAAATGATGTGCGGCTGGGGTAGGGCACCGTATATCTCAAAAAATCGACCGCGGCCGCAGTCCCTAAAATTTGGCCCCTTTGAAGTTTACCACTGCGGACCGTGAAAAAATCTATCGCGACCGTGGAGAGGCGCCATGGATTATAGAAATCCACCTCAGTTGCAGTAAGCATAACTCAACAGCACCAACCTAGGGTTTCAATAATTTTCTCATTTTTAGCCTAAATTCACATATTATCAACCTCTAGATAGTTACTTATTATTTTACACTAATTAACCCTAATCTAAACATTATTATATAATGCTACGCTACAAATCGAAAGACAATGGAAGAAAAAGTAGCAAACTAACGAATTAAACATAGAAGAAATCAAAATTAAAGGCTAGGGAATGATATGAAGTACTAGAGATGAGATGCACATAGATGATCGAGAATTAGTGTTTGAAAGTATACAAGGGTAGTGAACAATAATTTTTTATGATTTAGAGAGAAAATGAGCGAAAAGGGTAAATGAGGGCAAAATATCTTATTTATAGAAAAAGCTGGGACCTACGATACCTACCCACCGCGCACCGTACAAAATGTACCGTGATCCATGGTACTTAGACTCGCACAACACTGGGGAGGGAGTCACTACGAACCACAGAAATTCTTTGCAGTCGTGGTAGGGCACCATGAACTGCATAGAATGAATTGTGGCCGAGGTGACAACTTCAGAGAACCCCCACGTTTGGCCATTCAACACTGCGGACCACAATGAAATTTTTTCCCCGGCAATAAGGTCATTGCGGCTGCAGAAAATGCAATACGGTCGCGGTCTAAAATTTAGAGAGTGCAACATTTTCATTTTTTCAATTCGGTCCTGCACTGCATCAAACAACCCTACACATATCTCATAACTAGTTAGTCCAAAAGCAACTCCTACACTAAAAAGAAAATCAAAGAAATTCAAAAAGAAAGACACATGGGTTGCCTCTCAAGAAGTGCCTTATTTAACATCGCGGAACAATGCATGTTACAATCTAATCATTTTAGGTGGATCATTGCCACCACGTGGGTGTCATTAATCATTCCAAGATAGTGCTTGACTCTTTGCTCATTAACTCTGAAGATCTCTCCATTTTTTGTTTTTCAAGTCAAGTGCACCAAACGGAGTTACAAGCACCACTTCAAAAGGTCCACTCCATTTTGACTTGAGCTTTCCCGGAAATAGATGTAGTCGAGAATTGAACACGATAACAAAATCACCCACTTTGAACTCCTTACTGCGAGCATACTTGTCATGAAGGTACTTCATCTTGTCCTTGTATAAGGACGAACTGTAGTAAGCATGTAATCATAATTCATCAAGTTCATTAAGATGCTCCACATGCAGATTTGCTACCATATCCCATTCAAGATTCAGCTTCCTCAAACCCCGCATGACCTTGTTCTCTAACTCAATCAGTAGATGGAAAGCTTTCGCAAATACCAACAGATACGGAGACACATCAATCAGAGTCTTGTAAGCAGTCATATATGCCCATAGAGCATCATCCGATTTCTTTGACCAATCAGTTCTATTTGCATTGGCCGTCTTTGATAATATACTATTAATTTTCATGTTTGAGACTTCAACTTGGCCACTCACCTGAGGGTGATAAGGAAGAGAAACTTTATGATTGACACCATACTTAGCAAGCAAAGTGTCAAAAGCTCTATTGCAAAAATGAGACTCCCCATCATTTATGATTGCTCGAAGAGTGCCAAACCAAGTAAAAATGCTTTTCTGTAGAAATGCAACAACACTCCGAGCCTTATTTCTGGATAAAGCCACGGCCTCAACTCACTTTGAAACGTAGTCAACTATCACTAGAATGTATATGTTCCCACACGAACTAACAAATGGGCCCATGAAATCAATGCCCCACACAAAAGAAAATTCCCACTTTGAGAATAGTATTGAGAGGCATCTCATCTTTCTTCGAAATTCCACCCCTTCTTTGACATTCGCCGCATCTTTTCACAAGTTCACTTTCATTTTTATACAAAGTTAGCCAATAAAACCCACAACTAATAACCTTTTATGTTGTCCTCGCCCCTCCATGATGATCACTATAGGGAGAGGAATGACAAGCTCTTTGGATACCAATTGCTCCTCCTATGGAACATACCTCAAGATCACACCGTCAATACAGATCTTAAAAAGTATGACTCATCCCAATAGATACTCAAACTATCCCGTTTGAGCCTTTTCCTTTGGTTAGAAGAGACCTCACACAGGATTATACCAGTCACAAGGAAATTAGCAACATTAAACCATGGAATACCATTCATCGACACAGAAAGGAGTTTCTTATCGGACAATGAATCATTGATATCTAGGCCATCACAAGGCCTCCCCTCCGCCTCCAAGCGGGAAAAGTTGTCCGCCACTTGGTTTTCACTATCCTTATGGTTCACAATTTCCAAATCAAACTCTTGAAGTAACAAGACCCATCACATTATCCTAGCTTTGGAATCCTTCTTCGTCATCAAGTACCGGAGTGCGGCATGATCGGTATGAACTATAAACTTGGCACCCTTGAGATACATCTAAAATTTCTCCATTGCGAACACAATAGCCAAAAGCTCTTTTTCAGTCCCTGTGTAGTTCACTTGAGCATCATTCATTGTTTTGCTCGCACAATACACTAGATGAAACATTTTATTCACTATTTGACACAAAATCGCACCAACCACAACATCGCTCGCATCACACATGAGCTCAATAGGTAAGCTCCAATTAGATCCGGTACTAGGAGTGGTTGTAAAGTTGTATTTGATAAGTTCAAAAGCTTGCATACAACCCTCATTTACCACAAACTTGGCATCCTTTTCCAAAAGCTTGCACAAAGGATCATTACCATAGAAAAATCCTTGATAAATCTCAAGTAGAACCCCGTATGCCCAAGAAAACTTCTAACCCCCTTGACACAAGTAGGGAGAGGGAAACTTGAAATCACCTCAATATTAGCTTTTTCCACCTCTATGCCATGTTTTAATCTTTTATAGACAAGGACTATGCCCTCCTCAACCATAAAGTGACATTTTTCCTAGTTGAGCACAAGATTGGTTTCTTTACACCGGGCCAACACCCTATCAAGATTCTTCAAAAATTCATCAAACGAGTCTCCCACAATACTGAATTCGTCCATGAACACCTCAAAAATGTCCTCCATAATGTCGACGAATATGGCCATCATAAACAGCTGGAATGTAGTCGGTGTATTACACAACCCAAATGGCATCCTAGAAAAGGCAAAAATACCATATGGTCAAGTGAATGTGGTCTTCTCCTGATCTTCTGGAGCAATCAAAATTTGGTTGTACTGGAATACCCATATAAGAAACAGTAGAAGGCACGCTCAGCAAGTCTGTCTAGCATCTGGTCAAGAAAAGGTAATGGAATGTGATCTTTGCGGGTCACTTTGTTCAACTTGCGGTAATACATGCACACCCTCCATCTGGTGACTGTTCTTGTAGAATTAGCTCATTTTGCGCATTGGTACATACCACCCTTCTTTGGCACACATTGCACCGACGAAGTTCAAGAGCTATCAGAGATGGATACATAAACCCGGCATCCAACCACTTGATCACCTCCTTTTTCACAACTTCTTGCATTACCTTATTTAACCTACTTTGATGTTCCAAGGAGGCTTTGTATCATCTTCAAAAATAATCTTTCTCAAACAAAAGGCTGGGCTTATCCCTCAAATATCAGCTAAAGTACATCTAATTTCCTTCTTGCATTTTTGGAGCATCGCCAATATGGCCTCTACTTGCATGTTGGTAAGACAAGAGGAAAGAATAACTGGCAACATAAAACTAGGGCCTAAGAATTCATACCTGAGGTGTGGAGGCAACAACTTCAATTCCAACATGGGAGATTCCTCAATTGAGGGCTTTGTTGGTGGAGTCTTCCTATTCTCAAGATCCAAAGAGAGCTTCCGGAGCTCATAAGAGTAAGAGCCCATTCCATATAAAGCATTGACACGCTCCACCCACCCTTCATCCTCATTTACATCAAGATTCAACAAAACACCTCTAGAGGGTCCTCCACATTGATCATTGCACTAGTATTATCAATTAACATTACCGTGACAAGATCCACAAATGAGCACACTTCAATATAGTTGGGTTGCTTTATTAATTACACACATGAAAGGCCACTTTCTCATCACCCACCTGGAAGGTGAGTTCCCTTACTTCCACATCAATTAAGGCCCTCCCAGTTGCAAGGAAAGATCTTTCCAAGATTATAGGCACCTCAAAATCGACCTCATAGTCAAGAATAAAAAAATCAGTCGGCAAGATAAATTTGTCCATCCGGACAAGAACATAACCAATTATACCCAATGACCTCTTCATTATTCTATCCTCCATTTGCAATCTCATGGAAGTTAGCCTCGGTTGCCCAATACCCAAAGTCTTGAAAACTGAGTAGGGCATCAAGTTGATAATTGCCCCCAAATCACATAGAGCTTTTACAAAGTCTGCACTCCCAATAGTGCAAGGAATGGTAAAAGCATGGGGTTATTCTAGCTTTGATGCCATTGAGTGTGCTATTGCACTAACTTAGTAGATCATCTTGATAGTTTCACAATCCATGGATCTTTTCTTTTTCACCAAGTCTTTCATGAATTTAGCATAACTCGACATTTGCTCTAGAGCCTCCACGAATGGCGCATTAATGGATAAGCTCTTCATTATGTCAATAAATTTCTTAAACTGATTCTTATTTTTCTACTTCACGAGCCTTTGAGGATAAGGTGGATGGTGGCCTTGGAAAATGAGCCTTGGTTTTAGGCACAACCATTTTCGGCATGTATATTATGTGTTCCCTAGACGGGTTCACATCATTATGAGGTTCCACCTTGTTATCTTGGATATCAATCCTCACTTCTTCATTCAAGTTCTTATCAACCACATTATCAACCACCAAAGGGATCTCGTTCTCTTGAAACTCAACTTTATCACTCAAAATTTCTTTTTTTTTTGGAGGAATTCACATCACCGCCTAGTCCATTTCTTGTAGTTACCGCCATTGTATGCCCTATATTGATCCCACCGTTCAGATTTATTACCATATCACTGGGTAGAGCCCCCTTAGGGTGAGTATTTAGGGATTGTGAGATTTGGCCTAATTGAACCTCCAAGTTTCTGATATAAGTATTGTGGGAAGCTAACTGGGCCTCCAAGTCAGCATTCTTCTTCACCATTTGTTCAAACATCATTGCGATTCTCCCCATCTCATGGTTCAATGAACTAGGACCTTGGGATGGAAATAGGGGTGGATTGTTTGTTTGTTGATACATTGGGGTCCTTTGAAAGTCTTTCCCCCAATTTCCTTGGTTGTTATTATTCCAACCGTCCTGATTATTGGTTCCACCCCAGTTTGTTGTTGCCATTCCAATTACCCTGATTGTTCTAATTTCCTCAATTTGGATTTTGGTTGTTGTTCCCCTAATTACTGTTCCCTTGCTATTGTTGATTTCCCCAATTGCCTTGGAATCTCCATTGTTGTTGTTAGTTATAAGAATTTCCCCTTTGGTCTTGATAGTTGTTTTCGCATTGCACTTCTTTATTCTACTCATCATAAATCACATCTTGGAACCCACCACTATCTTGGTCATATTGATCCAAATGCCCTTGGTTTATTGGCTTCTTTGTCTTCTTTTGTTCACTAGCATGTTGGCACCGTCCATTGCATTTACTTGTCGAGGAGTTTGAACTTGCTGTATTTGTGCCTTTGCTAGCTGGTTCATTATTTTTTTAAGTTCTGCTATTGCTTGCCCATGATTATGGAGCTCTTTGTGCAAGTGAATGACCATGGGGTCACCCTATGACATATTTTCTCTACACTGCCATGCAGAGGAAGTGTCGGACATCTCATACAATATTGCATTAGCCTAATCATATGGTGTGTTCATGAAATTTCCCCCGGCAAGTTGGTTCACTATGTACTGATTAGTTGTGTTAATGCCCTGATAGAATGTCTGTTCTATCATTGCCTCAGTCATATCATTATTGGGACACTCCTTTACCATAGTCTGGTATCTCTCTCATATCTTATAGAGTGGTTCGTTGGGATCATATTTGAAATCTAAGATTTCATCCATCGAAGTTACCATGTGTCCCGGTAAGAAAAACTTCACAATAAATTTACTTGCCAACTTAACCCAGTGATGGAATGGTTAGGAAGCCATTCTAGCCAGTCCAAAGCCTTCCCTCTTAATGAAAACAGGAATAGTCTCAACTGAAGTGCATCTTATGACATATTTGTTTGCTTTCTCCCCCAGGAGCATCCACGAAACCCTTAAGGCGTTTGTAAGCATTTTGAGGGGGAGCACCTGTGAAATATCCTCGCTGCTCCAACAAGGTCAACACAACATTTGTAATTTAAAAATTGCCCACCTAGATCCAGGGTGGGACAATTGCATTTGCATATCCTTGGTTGGAAAGCACCTTAGGATCCACTCTAGGAGGTGGTGGGGGAGGGTATGGAACATTATCGCTAGTAGCAGCCTCTTCTTTGTCCTTGAGGTACTAGAGGCACCTCATCATCAACCTCCTCCCCCGGGATCACATTTCCAAGAGGGTCATTATTGTTGTTATTGTTTCCCACCATTTTTGTATCTGAATTGGCGTCATACACAAATTAGTATCATAGAAAAAAGAAAAACAATACACAAAACTATTTAAATAGATAACAAAATCGTTATCTCCTCGACAACAGCATCAAAAAGTGACCGAGTCCAACCCTACACCACTACAAAATGGAAACAGCGATCAATGCATCTTTTACACGAGAAAGTCAAGATCGAATTCATAGGGAGCTAGATTGTTCGGGATTTGGATTCCTATCTAAACTAAAAATACACAGTGCTCTTAGTTACACTTCCCAATCACAATTGTTCATTTGTTACTTCTAATTTTAACTAAGGAGATGCCAAATTAAACTAACAATAAATGCTTGTAACGTTTTCTAAATGGATAACGAGGTACTAGGGAAATGACTTTTTCCCAGGTGAATATTTGGCAGGCTCTAAAGCTTATGGCAAAGTTGTTATGTTGGGGATTACAATATTACCAATGCACGAAACTACTCACTCTATACCTCTTGGTAGCTTGACTGACTTTGCCCCAATTGACTTTTTCAAGATCAATTTGGTGTCAAAATTTGTGTAAACAATAGTCTCAAGTCGTCTATTACTATCTCTAGGTTTAAACCTTTAATTGGGGCTATCAATTCTCTTGAATACGCCCCAATTCCTTGTTGGACTAAATTTCCTAGACTTAAGCTCTCTTTCTCAAGAAGAGGCCAAGTCAAAAATACACAAATTAGTATTTGCAACAACTAATTCAACATAGAAAACACAAATCAACCCAAATATCGACCACCCATTAACATCTAAGCCTTAAAACACAATACCCATCAAATACCCATACTAGGGTTGAGCCACAACCCTAGATAATATGTATATCTACTCATAGTAATTGAATAAATCATATAATTAGATGAAGAATAATCCATATAATATGTTTACAAGTTAAGAATTAATGATTCAATGTTTAACTAGCTATAAAATTACTCAAAATAGGTCCAAAAACGGCCTTCACGTGCTCAGCTACTATTTAGATAACCTAAAAATCTGAAAAAGAAGTATTTATACAAGGCTGAATTTTTTGGATAAAAATACCCCTGATGCAGGTACCGCGGGCCGCGAAAAATGCACCACGGCTGCGGTGAGGCTTTTTATCTTGACTTTTCATTCTCTATTTCTGGCCACCACGGATCACATAAAATTCACACCGCGTACAATATAAAATGGACTGCGGCCGCGGTGTTTTGTAATTTCCAAAATCTTGGGTTCTCTGAATCTCAACTCTGCAGACTGCAACAAATGGTCTGTAGCCACAGAGTGGCAGTTATGGCTGCAAAGAATCTTTCGTCGGCTGCACTGCCTAACATTACCAGGATTGTGCCTCTCTGATCTCCTCATCGCGGATCGCACTAAATGGACCGCGACCGCGATGGGTATGGTGTTGCTGTAGTGGATTTTATGCTGCAGCAATACTTTGACTTGTTCTTGGTACTTGTGCAGGTTTCGCTCCTTTTTAAACTGATTTTGACTTCTTGTCACCCTCTTGACCAAACCCTGGAAACAAGTATAACACGTAAGTCTTCGGGACTATTTGTATACATTTCTAATCCAAACTCAAGTAAAAAAGAGTATATAATGAACTAGAATCCCTAGTTATCAGCTACCCCTACTGATCTTATGCATTGCCCCTTAAACCTCTGCAACCTTTACCTGCCTACAATACTTACAATATCGATCATGTGTGTACAAAGGCGTGTAAGTTTCTTGATAAAGAACCCTAAGGCATGAATATCTATCCACCCATATGGTAAAAGCAATAGGAGAATCTGAAGGTAGATACACGTTTCAACAAGTAAAAGAAATAAGGTGAAGAAGGGTACAAGGTACTTAGTAAACTAAGCATTTGAGTTACGTTTGATAGTAACAAAGGTGTGTACAAATTGTACACATCCATATCAGTTATGCCCTATGGGACTAACATATGTAGTTTAATAGAAGGACAAGATATCAGGATCCAGTTGGTTAGAGTAACCCAAAATGGTGGATGGATTGTTAGTGTTAGCTAACATTTTTGTAAGGATATTGCAAATGTGGTAATAGTTCTCCTTGTATGCCACCCAAATAGTGCACTCTAGAATAGTACAGTTAGATATGAATACTATGAAATTCAATAGATATGCACTGATATCCTAGAAGGGAGAAATATTTACATTAGTATAGCTCCCGTCCCTAGTCAGAGAGAATGCTAGGCAATCCAAAGAGCCAGTGGATGGAGCAAAGGGATCTAAAAGCAAAAGAATTTATTATTGAAGTTTTCAGAATAAATGATAGAAAGAAATATTAACAGGAGAATAAGAAGAGAGGAAATTAAGCATTATGAGTAAGATGTGATAAATGAGTGATAACAATAAATCAAAATATGACAGGATGGCAGAGTCTATAGTAAAGTGAAGGAAAAGACAATAGGAGACAGTCCTCGAAACAATATAAGAGTATAAGCCAAAAAGTTATGTCCCCATTTCGAGAAATAAGTTGGTGACTCCAATGTGATTACCAGAAAGAAAAGTTAGACACCTGGGGTAATAGAAATTAGTGTAGGACAGTGAAAAAGATAAACTAAACATGAATCAAGGGCCAAAGGATTTGATACCAGTCGACACCATGAGAATTGCAGAGATCGCATTCAAGCAATAATAGAATGGATAACAATAGAATAACCTTTAAAGGTCATTTAGAAATATGGTTCCCTAAAGCAAGCATTGTAAGTAGCGTTAAGCTTACACTAGGTGTCACCTTCGTGGGTAAGAAATTCAGTTATCCTTAGTATAGAAGGATTACCGCAAGGTGAGTATGAATCAATAAAGATGTGAAAAGACACCAAAGACGAAGAGAGGGGGGAAGATGGTGTGATATGGTATTAAGTCAAAGTTAAGTGGTTCAAGTAATCATGGAATGGTAAAGGAAGAATGCGATATAAAGGCGAAAGGGATGAGATTTCATTTATGCAGCAATAACATCAGGGAGAGGCAGTAAGGGTTCTGGGGCAGGATGCTATTAATAAATACGTGTGAATAAATGTTTGATAAATAAGCAACCAGCGCAAGAGGTAAGTTAAGACAAAGGAAATATCCTAAGAGATATGAAGAGGAATACTGATATGAGAATGGACCAATGAGTAGTTAGTAGTTGATTGAAGAAGAGTCTAGTTGTGGCTAAACAAGAGGCTATATACAAATCAGCAGATCGTACAAGATAAATGTAATGAACCCCAACTTAGTGAATTCATTCTCGTAGATATGACATCGTAAGCCTTGAGAAATTTTCAAATAGAAGTTGGGATAGTGAAAGGTATCGTGTAAGTGTTATGGAAATAAAAAAGAGTGTCACTGGGAAGACAGTCAAAACTTTCAGTTCAGAAGCAACCCTACGAGCACAAGGGCGCATAGATAACTAACTATGGATAATTATAGGTGAGCAAGAACATTACAAATTCCATCGAGTATATGATGTAATAAGCTTGCAACTTTACAAGAGTTAGAGGATCTCCCCTACGTACTACAATGAAAGACTAGCAGAGGAAATACAGAAGAAGGCTTCGACCTAAGCATAGTAACTTGAAGAAGAAATGGTCTTGTAACGACAATCTCACTACAATATTTATGCACTTTATAAGAAAGTGACACCTATCATGGCTACTGAAAGGGAAATAAAGAAAATCAAAAGTGATATTTGAGACCATATGAGTTACAGGAAATTCTAGTATTCGTGGGTAATAAGATAAGCCAAGTATTCATACAATAAGTGGCAGAACGACGAGGAAAAGTAATTGCTTACATCTAAAGACAAGTGAGAAGGCACGATAGGAAATCCTATGGTAATAGCAAATTAAAGGAAAGTTGTGAGTAGTATCAATAGATATGTGTAGCTCGCAAGCTAAAATATCATAGAGCAACAAGGTTTTATGTAGATATGAGTAAGGATAAGAAAATATGAGTGAGACGATGGCGAGAATAGGTAAGTCCTCGGGATTAAACCCATTAAAAAAAAGAGAGCTGATGGTTTTTGTAAGTTAAAGAAAGCTCTGTACAGCCTAGATGAGCTAAAAGATTTTTAAGACTAGGAGCAATTAGAACATATAAAACGTTGCCCTGGTAGTAGAATAAGAGTGTAATGGTGTTAGATAAGAGGATAACGTTTAGACCTTTTATTGAGTAATGATTTAAAGAAAAGGGATTCCATGAATTGCATGGGATTAGAATACCTCTAAAAGATGAATCATGTTGGGATGCTATGAAATACAATTATTGATGAATAGTATCATTCCTAGGAGTATCAGGCAAATCCCTTCAAATGTTCTCCGATACGACGTGAGCCCTAGTGACTATTTATTATGTAAGTGGTTTAAAGTTATCAGTAGTAGATTATGGATCAACATTAAGGTGAATAAATAATGGATAGATAAAAGTTACAAAGTATGAAAGATTAGGTTGTCATTCTTAAGATGAACAGTAATGAGGAAGCATTAATGGACTTAGATTTATACATATAGGATAATCAGCGAGAGAGTAACCTGTAATTGGGCAGCTGACCTTAGTAATAATAAACTAAAGTAATGTTCTCGTAAGGTATAACCTACCTATATGTAGTAAAGCCATAAGTATAGATAACCAAGTCTATGAAACAAGATATAACAATAGTCATAAGTTCAAGATAGTACCAAGCGAAGGACTTCAGTACACCTATAAATTCTCAGAGGCACAACTTGTTATAGTTCTGTATATGTTGACAAAGTGAGGCCTAAAGACTGGCTAAACGTCGAAGGAAAAAGTAAAGAAGAGTTTATAGGCACACATACAAGGAAAAAGTCATACATACTGCATGACAGAAGGTAGAAATAGTTACGAGATTGAAAGAATACCGACCACAAGTCATGCTGTGAGAAAGAGGCCTAAAAGGAGGAATGCCCCGACCTTTGAATTTATTCATAGATAGTTGCCTAGATGGAAAGGAAAATATTAAGTATTTGTATGATCTATAGGTTATGAGATTGATAAATTCACCAGTCAACATTTGAGGATGAATGTTCCAAAAGGGGGGAATGATATTACACTCCATGTTTCGTACGTGATAGTACGTCATAAGTCAATTGGTATAAGCTCAAAAATAAGATAATATCTAAAAGTATATAAAGTAATTTAATCTTGTTACCTTGAGGTTGAAATAAAATATTTAACATCATGAATAATAAGTACCAAGAGGGTTGAAAGTGAATCCAAATAATCGAAGAAGATAAGTTTTGTTGAAAGTCGATAAGTTGGGAGTGCTATAACATGTACTTTTGGGATGAGACAAGGGTCATTAACATGATAAGGATGTTATGTTATAATTTAATTTAGTCGTATGATAGTTTTTATTATGTTTTAAAGTCAAGCAAGATGTGGAACAAAAGTTGGCAAAGTTCATTACAAGTTACATTCATAAATATGCTGAAAATTAGGTCAAATATAGCTGAGTTTTTATCCCAATATACATGGAATTATGGGGTGATCAACCTAACAAATTGAATATATAGGAGTATAGTTTCTCACTCATTAAATCTTTTATCGACACGACATCAGAGTAGAGATATATTTGTGTCTTCGTGATACCGCGCAAGCAGCTCCCAATAGGACCCACTTAGGCGGTGCAAGACCCTTGAACACTTTAAAGGGGTTGGATGGCTTATTTTTGGTAATTTTAGATCAATTACAGTTCCCAAACTCTATCAGAAGCTCTATAACATTTCTTTAAGGTTCCACGTCGAATCCAAGATGGTTTTACCTAAATTTAACCGCAAAAGTTAGCCTAAGTGAAGAAGAGAGTCTCTTTGATGTTGTGATGTCATTAAGGGTGCTTGTAAGATAAAGGAAGCTTTGGTAAGAGTTGTTTATGATTATTAAATGTATTTATAATACCCTATTGTTTGATATTAAGCTTATCTATGTGTCGGTTAAGTTATTTGGATGAAGAATTACAAGATAGAACTTGGAGTTGTATAAAAGGTTATTGTCTCTTATTGGACTATTTTAGAGTTGTGTATATAACTTCATATGGATGGAAATAATGGAGAATATCTTGGTTATAATTTTCTAATTGTTCTTATGCGTGTACATATATTAAGTATGTTGATGATATTATAAATAGGAGAATAAGTTACCAAACAATACCTAGAAGTTGTTCATGTTGTCGTTATATCTTTTGGGTTGTTTGATATTACTTTTATGATGGATATAAAGTCGGAATATCATTTCAATATATATGTTTATATGCTGGAACTTTTTATTATGTTGTAAGTTCATGGAATACAGTAATTATAGTTGAGGGTTGTTTCTAATCCAAGCTTCGTCATCGTGTTAAATAGTAGTCCTGCTGGTGATGTTTGTGCACTTGTTATTGTGTAGAATGAATTGTTTTGTCGGAATATTGGGTGTATTGTAGTGCTGAAATTATATATATGAAGGTTGTATGTTTTTAATGGATATGAGGAAAGCACGGAAAACAAGTGAGATAATGCTCATTTTAATATAAAATAAGCTTGTTGTTCGTTGTACGATAGCTGTATCTTTATAACATTATTATCATTGCTGTAGAGTAATGTGCGATGAGACAAATTCAACATGGTTATTGGATAACTGTGATAAGGTATGTTAAGGCTATCCTTCTTTCCGTTTGACATGATCCATATGATACAAACGAAACAAGCAAACACTCAACTTTCACAAATGACTTTATTCTTAAAAGTAATAGGGGTGTCGATGTTCTTGAATCCCCATGTTTTCTATTATTATATCGCCTATTTATGGGTCCTAAAAAATATGTAAGTTGATAAAGTTTATTTTGTTATATTAACCGAAGTGATATTGATCATATGACATTTCAAGAGATCTTATTGACTTACTTTATTATGCATTGCATTCATTTATACATGTACATTAATCCATGACTATATTACATTATATTTGCGCATATTTTATGTATATGGGGTATGGAAAAAGGTTACGGCATTATATACGCAACACCACTGATCAGCTGGCATACGTTGATGATTTTACCTACTGAGGCCGAGATGATATGATGAGATGATCTCAGGGGCTTAATGATGTTATGTACGCATATACCTATATATGATATGACATTTATTTGCATATACATGATATTATAAATGTTCCATAATTCATGAGCTATTCGGACTTACAAGTTGAGTACTTTACTCCATGTTTCTTTCATGTCTTTTATATACTACTTTTCATGCTTTATATACTCGGTACTTTATTTTACTGACGTTCCTTTTGCATGGGGATGCTGTGTTTCATCCCTGCAAGTCCCGATAGATAGTTCGATGGTCGTCCTAGTAGGCTATTAGCTTAGTGGAATGTGTTGGTACACTCCACTTCCTACGAAGTTACGTATTTGGTCAGTTTGCCTTGGACATGTATTGATTGGTATGGCGGGGCCCTGTTTTGACTTTTATGATGTTTATGTACTCTTAATGGCATGCGTATACATTTCATATATATATATACATGGATGATTTTATGTTCATGTTGGCCTAACTTTTGAGTGTACAAATGACCATTTAGGTCTTATAGGCCCGTATGTCCCATGTATAAGTTTGTATACCATGTTGGGTCATCCTATATTGGGTATTCCCTTCTATTTTATTCTAGTTATCTCATGACGGACCTTCTGGCTCATTTACCCATGAAATTATGATAAGAAAGACACGTTCGTTGGTACTCAATTGAGTAAGGCACTAGGTGCCCATCGCGGCCCATTGTTTGGGTCGTTATAAGATGCGACATCTAATAAGAGGCCTCGTCATTTAAATGGTTTTAGTGATGCTTCATCTGGACGCAAGGGTCACTTTTATAAAGGTTATACTATTCGACAATACAGTCAACACTCTAGGCTTCCATGGTAGATCACGTGGACATATTGCTTATGGATTTAGTTCTGAGCATCCAACATTTAGATCACTTCCAGCTCCCATTAGTGCATTACCAATACAAAGTTACCATGATCGTTATTCAGGTCATCAGGGACAATTCCAGGTTCAACAACCATGTTAGCAAATGGTTTGCTATGTGTGGGAATTTGAGTCACGTCATGAAGTTTTGTTTCATATCATAGAGTAGTATGCCACAACATGGTACTTGTGCAATATTTCAGCACCAATTGCTAAACCACCTGCCCAGCTAGCTACGAATAAGGGCCAGCCAACTAGTGGTGGAGGTCATCCAAGTAGAGATCGTCGTAGAGGTGAAGGACATGCTGGTGGGGTTCAGCCCCATTGTTATGCATTCCCAGGTAGGCTTGAGTCGGATTCGTCAAATGTAGTATTATAGGTACTATCTCAACGTGTCATAGAGATGCTTCAATGTTGTTTGATTTGGGTTCTGCAGTTCTTATATGTCTTCATATCTTGCACCGTACTTGAGTATGTCTCTTGATATTCCTACTCTTGTGTGAACAATGATTGGGGATTCTATAGTAGTTGAGCGGGCGTATTGGTTTTGTGTAATTATTATTGATAGTTTTGATACTATAATTGATCCTTTGTTATTGGATATGGTGTATTTTGAGGTTATTCTTGGCATGGATTGGTTCCTTGTATCATACTATCTTGGATTGTCATGCCAAGACTATGATATTGCTATGTCAGGGTTGCCTAGATTAGAGTGACGAGGGGCCATTGGTCGTTCCATGAGTAGGGTGGTCTCATTCATGAAGTCTCAGTGCATATTTGAGAAGGTGTGTTTAGCATATTTGCCTTACATTCTATATTCCAGTACAAAGGTCCCTTATATAGATTTAGTACTCGTTATGAGAGAGTTTTCGGAGGTATTTTTTTACAGAATTACCGGGCATGTCGTCTGATATGGATATTGACATTTGAATTGATTTGGTTCCGAACACTCAACCCATTTCTATCTTACCATACTATATAGCTCTAACTGAGTTAAAGAAATTAAATGAGCAGCTACAAGATTTGCTTGATAAGGGGTTCATTAGACTGGGTGATTCTCCTTGGCATGCACGGGTATTTTATTGAAGGATAAGGATGGTTCTATGGGGATGTGAATTTATATCAATAAATGAACTATTTTATAATCAAGAACAAGTATCAAATGCCTCGTATTGATGGTTTGTTTGATCATATTTAGGGTGACCAAGTGTTCTCTAAGATTTATTTGACATTTAGCTATTGTTAGGTGAAGATTAGGGTTTCAGATGTCCCTAAGACAACTTTTAGGACACATTATTGTCAATATGAGTTCTTGGTGATGCCATTTGGTTCTACCAATGCTACAAGAGCTCATGGATTTGATTAATCGAGTGTTCAAACCTTATTTGGATTCCTTTCTGATTGTATTTATTGATGATCTTTTGGTTCACTCATATGGTGGAGAGGAGCATGGGCAACATTTGTAGGTTGTACTTAAGACTTTGAAGGATCGTCAACTTTACAACAAGTTTTCGAAGTATTAGTTCTAGTTGGACTTAGTTGTGTTCTTGGGTTATGTTGTGTCTGGCAATGGTATTAAGGTTGATCCTAAGAAGATTAAGGAAGTATAGAACTATCCCAAACCTACGTCAACTATAGAGATCCGGGGTTTCTTGGGCCTAGCAAGCTACTATTGTCGCGTTGCTTAGGTTTTTTATTTATTGTACCCCGATTAGCCAAGTTGACTCAGAAGGGTGCTCCTTCTAGATGATCTAATGAGTGCTCTGAGAGCTACCGAAAGCTCAAGTTTACTTTGACTATGGCTCTAGTTTTGGTATTTTCCACAAGATCAGGGCCTTATACAATGTATTGTGATGCTTCACATATTAGGCTTGGTGCGGTTTTGATGCAGTATAGTAGGATGATTGCCTACACATCTCATTAGTTGAATACCCATATGAAGAACTTATCTTGTTCATGATTTCGATGAACTACTTGTATGGTGTTTCATGTGAGTTTTGCACTAATCATCAAAGTCTTCAGCATGTGTTCAAGCAAAAGAATTTGAATTTGAGGCAGTGGATGTGTTAAAGTTGTTGAAAGACAATAATATTACTATTTTGTACCATGTAGAAATTGTGGTAGCTAATGTGTTGAGTAGAAATGCACAACAGCACAGAGTATGCATTTATTCCAGCTGAGGAGAGGCTATTAGCTATGGATTTAGGCTTTTGAAAATAGATTTATGAGAATAGATATTTCTGAGCCTAGTGGAGTCTTGCTAGTGTTATTATGTAGTCATCTTATGAACGAATTAAGGCCTGCCTATTATGATGATCCACACTTGATAGTGTTTAAGGACACAATGCAAAAGGGTAGTGCAGAAGGCTGTGATAGGGAGCTGATGGTTTTTATATGGTTTCAGGGTCGAGTTTGTGTTCCAAATGTTAATGGTTTGAGGGAATTTATTCTCTAGGAGGCTCATAGATTATAGTATTCTATTCGCTAAGTGTCACAAAGAGGTGTCGTGAATTGAAACATTATTACTAATGGCATAAGATGAAGAATGATATCATTGGGCATGTTTCACGGTGTTTGAATTGCCAGCAGGTGAAGTATAAACAACAAAACCAAGGTGGGTTGACTCAGAGGTTGGTGATATTGGTACGGAAGTAGGAGCGCATTACTATAGGATTTGTGGTAGGGTTACCACAGACTTTAAGTAAGTTTGATGCAATTTGGGTCATTGTGGATAGATTGACCAAATCTATGCATTTTATTCTAGTGATGACTTTTTACACTTCAGAGAAATCAACTCAGATCAACATCAAAGAGATTGTTCCTTTGCACGGTGCACCCATTTCAATAAATTCAAATCGTGGCACAGTTTACATCACACTTTTGGAGAGTTGTTCACTAAGAGTTGGGCACACATGTGGAGTTGAGCACAACATTTTACCCGTAGAGGGATGGCCAGACCGAATAGGCTATCTAGATCTTCGGGATATTTTAATGGCCTATGTTTTATCGATTTTGGAGGCTAGTGCAATCAATTACTACCATTGTCAAAGTTTGCCTGTAATGATAGCTACCATTCCAATATTCAGATGACACCGTACAAGGCTTTATATGGTAGGTGGTGTCATTTTCCTATTGGTTGGTTTGAGCCTTGCAAGGCTAGGAAGTTGCGTATGGACATGGTTCGTGATTCCTTAGATAAGGTGAAATTGATTCAGGAGCATCTTCATACAGTACAAAGTACAAAGTAGGCAGAAGCATTATGTGGAAAAGAAGGTTCGTGATGTGGCTTTTATAGAGGGCGAAAAGGTATTTTTGAAAGTCTCACGTAAGAAGGGCGTGATAAGATTTGGGAAGAAGTGCAAGTGAAGCTCGAGGTTTATTTGTCTATTTAAGGTGTTAGAGAGAGTTGGGGAGGTTGCTCATAGGCTTGCACTGTATCCCAATCTTGCAGGGGTACATCCAGTATTTTTTGCTTTGGAAGTATCATCAAGATAAGTCACATGTGTTGAACCTCAGCATGGTGATGCTTGATGAGAATTTGACTTATGAATAACCAGTAGTTGCTGTGTTGGCCCAATTAAAGGTTAGTTTTTAAGTCTCACAAAGGAACTTAGGATGAACCAGGTCCATCACTCGGGTGCACAAAAACGGGCAGTTTCAAGCATGTGGGTTGCTTGTGAAGGAAATAAGCTTAACTTGGTGTATTTAATATCTCCTGATTGAAAAGGTTGCATAATTTATAAGGAGAAGGAGTCCTTAATCAACACTATCCAATATAGGGAAGGAGTTAGAAGTTGAAATCAACTAGAACTACCAAGGAAGAGTTTCATCAGATCTCTATAAATTACAGGATGTTCTCACATTATAGGTGTTGCACAAAAACGTAGAAGTTAAACATGAATTGAGAGCAAAATAGCAATTCTTTTTGCAATCAGTTCGTGTGTGATTCAAGTGTGCAAATCTGAAGCTACATGAACCAGATTGCAAAACCAGCTTCATAAAGAGTTTTATGTGTCTTTATCTATTTCTAGTTCAATTGCATTAGGTGTTTTTACTTTGTACCTTTTAGTTTTCATAGAATCAATTATATTAGGTACCTAGAACGTTCAAGTTAGAGTTAACTTGAAGTTGTCACAACAGTTGAGGCTGTGTGCCACAACGGCATTAGAGTTAATCTTTAGGTACAGAGAGTTTTTATAAATGCTGTTTTTGCTCAGTGATTTTAGTGGAAGTTTTGAAAAATCCTACTGAGTAGTAGGTCGTGATTTTTTTAACTTTTGAGCCAGGTGTTTTCCACGTAAAAATCTCTGTGTTCTTTATTTTTTGTATTTATTGTTCCGCAAACAATAATTGGTGGAACACCTAGAAGAATCATGTTCTTCAATATTTCAGTTAAGCAAAAATTGGGTGCCATACAAATCAGCCCCTCTTGTGTGGTGTTGATGCTTAAAAACAACAATTGGTATTAGAGCAAGTTATCCTAGATGTTAACACCTTAGGAAAAGATCAAGATGAGTGCACCGCCTGGAAATTGGAAGGGGCAATCCATCACTAGGCCTCCGCTCTTTAATTGACACTACTATTCTTGGTGGAAAAATAGAATGAGAGATTACATCATCAGAGAAGACTATGAGCTATAGGACATTATTTATGATGGTCACCTAGCTACCATGAAGAAGACTGCTGAAGTAGTAGAAGTGCCAAAAACAAGAGCTGACTGCACTGATGAGGATTTGGGGAAATGGGAAAAGAATGTTAAAGCTAAGAAATGGTTTATGTGTGAACTTGTTCCAGATGAGTATTGTATAATTCAAAGTTTTACCACCGCTAAGGAAATCTGGGACACTTTGAAAGTTGCTTATGAAGGAACACGTCAAGTGAAGAGGTCCAGAGGAACACTGTTGTATTCTCAATATGAGAATTTCATCATGAAGGAAGGAGAAACCATCCAAGAGATGTATATAAGGTTCACCATACTAACAAATGAACATATGTCTCTTGGAAGGATTATTCTTTAAGAAGACAAAGTTGAGAAGATTTTGACAAGGGTTTTACCAATCTCTTGGGAAAGCAAAATCACTACTATTCAGGAATCAAAGAACATTGCCACTCTTAAGTTGGATGAGTTAATTGGAGATCTCACTGCCTATGAACTTAGAAGGCAAACCATGAAGATAGATGCACCCAAGAAGGAAATGAGTCTGGCATTAAGAATCATTGAAGGTGTTGATCTAGAAGATGAAATGACCATGATCACAAAGGAATTAAAAAAGTACCTAATGAGAGGAAATGGTCCTTCAAGAAGTGGAAGCTATAGCAAATCATGGGTTCCTGAAAATAAACCAATGAGGGGTGTTACGAGTGTGGGAAGACTGATCACCACACCGAAAATTGCACGCAATGGGAAATTGAATGGAAGAAGGAAAGAGCTGAACGAAGGAACAAGAAGAAGGAACAGGTTTAATCCAAGAAGAACAAAGGATCCAAAACACTATGGTTGTTGCCTGGGGAGAAAGCTCAGATGAGGACTCAGAAGGTGAAGATGGAGATGAACAAAGACTTATGGCAATTGGGGAATCCGATGATGAATTTTAGGTAAGTATAATTCATCTCAAATACCAGATTAAATTTTGTCTGAAGAAAGGCTATCTGAGTTACTCCTGGATTTCATTGATGAATCTGAGAATCAAAATAATGAAAAGGAATAACTGTCTAAAGAGTGTGATATTTTGAAAGCTAAGTGCAAAAATCTGGAACTTAGAGCTAGCAAAAATGTAAGTAATAATGCGGAGTTAAAGAACCAGGTTCATGAATTTGATACCACTATCATGGAGCTTAGATCTAAAAATTTAAAATTGAAATTAGGAACTAGTAAAAATAAAGTTAATCCCACACAACTCACTTTAGAAGAAAATGTAGGAAAAATGAAATATGAGTTATACAAAAGAGATTAGCAGATAAGAGTCCTTAAGGAGGATCTAAACAAGTTTAAGCATGAGCTAGACAGAACCTGTAAATGGAATAGGTCATTTAATGCACTTTCATAGCCACATGAACACCATAGTAGCAATAATAAATGACTTGGCTATGGGAAACCTAAACCTAAGTGGGATCCCAAAATCAAGTACCTCATACTCCTTGAGAACATAATTTGCATAGACTGTGGTAAAAATGGTTACTATAAATCTGAATATATTGCAAAATAAAAGGCTAGTCAAAATAATAAAGAATTTATTCAAGGGAAAAATAGGTTGCCACGTTGGGCTAAAAAGAATTTGATTCACCCTTTTGCCTATAGAAAGGGACCCAAACTAGTTTGGGTTCCCGAAGACTAACCCCTGATTTTCGTTTGTGGGTCCAAGTGAAGGGGATCAACCAAATATGATAAATGGATAGTGTTTAACCAAAAAATAGGTTTTTAGTCAAAACTAGAAAATTAGAAGAACACAGATAACTGATAATCAGAAGAGAGTATAAAGAAAAACTTTTTAGAACAAGATAATCAGAAAGTAAATAAATCAAAGTGTATTCCAGTAATATTTTGTGTCTTATAAGTGTTTAACATCCTCCTTTTTAAAGTAATTTTGGAGGTATGTGCCTTACACTTGTCATAATAAGACTATTATGAGCAATTAATGATATTAAATGAAATGTTACACAATCATTATATTAAACAAATATTCTTTAATGTTTTTAATATTTAATATGCCTTAAATACTATATCTCGTCTTTCACAGGCTACTAGATTTATTCCCTTAATTCCCTTTGATCTTTGTGCTTTATATGTCTTGAATAGGTACGGGTTCTGCATCACCTTGGTAATTGCCCGTGCCACTTCCACTACCTTTGTTCGCATCTATATTTGATCGTTTCTCTTCTAACTTTAATTCTTTGAATGTTTGAGTGATCCACGTGTCATGACATGTCATCTTCTATATGTAAACTCGATTTTTCCCAATACAGATAGTCCCCCACTTTCTATTTATTCTTCACTTATTTATTTGGGAAGTGGTTTTTATTAAAGGAGAATTTTTGTCATCGTTAATACCATGACAAGATTGACGCTTCAATAGTTACTTCCATTACACGTGTCCTCTCCTTATCAACTCTGCAGTTTTACACCTCTTTTCAAGGCTTTTTACGGCTCCACTATTCACGAAGTACTAGTTACCGTTATTTTAACTTTTACACTACTACTTTCTTACTTTTTACGGTTGCCTATAAATATAAATGCAATTTTACCTTTTACTTTTTATCACACGAAACATTATTCAAAAACTTGAAATACACAAATCATTGTTTTACTTCTTCTTCTTCCTCATCATGTCTTCTTCGAACCCTAACCCTAGGAGAGTTCTCATCTTAGACAACTTTCCCAATGCCCCTGTTATACATAGAATAGGTGATAGACTTTGTAGTTTAGGGTCTTCCCCTTGTGGTGGTTCTGTATAACCCTCTCCTAGTTTTGGTTCTTCTTATAGAGCTAGGGGTTTTTTTACTCAATGATCCTCATCTAAGGATAAATAATGCTCTGAATCATTGCGAGAGCCCTTGGTAGAAGAATTTTTCCCAAATGACTTATCTTTTCATCACGATAGGCAATCTCTTCAGAGCCAAGTTTCTGGCTTAGATCGTGCTGACATTTACCCCAATTTGATTACAGAGGTTCTAGCTCATGTAGTCTGCAAAGATTGTCATTAGAGTAGTGATTTTCCCTTCGTAAACCCCAATCCAAATCGAAGAATTACTTCCTACATGACTGATTTTTCTTTTTTTTTATACATATCTTTTACTCTCGGATTCAAACGAGTTTTTGACCTAGTAATTCTTGATTTTGTTATTTTTTCAAAGTTTGCTTAGCAGAAATCGGCCCTTTAGTATGGGGGTTTGTTTCTTGCTTAAGATATCTAACCAGTTTGGCAGATGTGGATTTTTCCTTTCCTCACTTAATTCACCTTTACTCCCCTGGACTTTTTTGCAATGGTGTTTTCACTTTGGTGTATAGGAGTAAAAGGGTTTTGGTAAGCCCCGAGGATGATAAAGATCGCGGCTGGTATGCCCGATTTGTTGCTGCTCCCACTGCTGGTCTGGCGGGTGAGGAAAATACTCCCTTCTCTGAGAAGTGGAATTTTGCACGAAAGTCTTCTACCTTCTTCTACCCTTCTCGTACCTTTTTCCTAAATTCAACAACCCTTCTAATTTATTTTCTTTTCCTTTTTTGTAGAAACCATGAGAGTTGTGGATACCGTTCCCAATTTTCGTTGTTGGTTAGATAAACTTTTGAAAGTCATGCCCATGGAGGCTAGGACTTGGAAATATATTTCCAACCTGCATGGTTGGAAAGTGAAAATCCATGGTAAGAGTTTTTTTATTTTCCCGTATGTAAAATTTTTCTTTCATTGCTTTGACTTTTATCCTTGTTTTTGTCAAGATTTGCAATACGAGGCATTTCTGCTGAAGCAGTTGCGGCCTCCTGAGCCTCTTCAAGAACTCAAATTACATTAGGAAGAGCTCGAGATATACTTGTGAAAAGAAAAACTTTTGAAAACGACTCCGAGGAGAAGATGAAGATGAAGGCGACTCTTTGGTAATGAGGCCAGGAGCTAGGAGACGCATCATATCTGATGATGAAGCTGAGGTTTCACCTCGTACTTCTTCTCCTCCTCTTCCTCTGTCTGTAATTTCTACCTTACATGTTCCACTATTACAACCCATATCCACATATGTTAATTCATTCCATATATTAGTTAACACAAATCCATGAAAGTATTATCTTTACAATGATAAGAAGTTAATCATATTGGTCTTAAATGATACAAAGGGGTATAGGGGTGGTTAACAAGTATTAGAAGTTAAACAAATCAAGGATGTTGTCAGCCGTATTTTCGAGTAAACCTAGAGGTGCTTAATACACTCAAGTGGTAGTGTATTAAGGTATTTGAATCATATAATATCCGTATCATAAATCTTCAACTCAAATGAGTTATGAGCAAAAGTCGACAAAAGTTGTCGCAACTTAGATTCATAATTTTACTTAAATATTAGGTCAAATGTTACTTAGATTTTTCTCCCAATTTACTTAGAATTAGGAGTGATATAACCAAATTGAATAACTATGAGTCTGGTTTCTAATGCATTAAACTGTTTGTCGATACGATCTCGGAGTAGATAGATATTCGCGTTTTCACGAGACTGCGCCAAACACCTCTCTATGGGGCCCATTTAGGCGGTTTAAGACATTTGGATCTATATAGGACGCCTCCAACCTGTTTTAAATCATTTCCTTTCACTATTTTCAGACCTTAGAACCCTAGTAACACCCTCTCAAGGTTCTCTCAAGATTCGATTCAAGATCCAAACAAAGGGAAAACAACACAAATCAAGTGTCGGGAATCCTGTGACGCTAGTAAGTCTCTGGTTCTTCTTGTTGTTGCTCATTTTTGTGTTGTTACAGCTAATGTGAGAGGTTGTTTTGAAGGGTTTATGTTCAATAAGAACTCCCTCAAGTTCTTAATATCAACACTAGGTGATTTCAAGCCTTGTAAAGTGATTCTAGTGCCAAACAACACTAATTCATTGCTAGTTTCGCTTTCTTGTTGTTGTGGCAACACTGGAGGGATATTTCATGGATGATTAAGGCCAAATTGGGGTTTTTATTTCTTTATAAATGTAAGGAACCTCTTACTCTATATTTATTTAAGATTATCCAAGTTGCGACTAAGTTATTGAAGCTAGAACTTGTGAAATATATATCGAAAGGCTTGGTAGTAATGTTATTGGTTGGTGGACTATTTTGGGAGGTTCAATATGATTAAAATTGATGTTGTTTGGGATGTTTGGTGATTGTTTTCACTTTTGTAAAGTCATATAAATAGGGGAGGTGCTTCACGTTTCATCATAAAATAGGTTGTGGTCGGTACATAATAGTTATGAGGCTTAAATGATAACGATAGTATCGTCTCTCTTATTGTAGACTAAGGAGTTGTCAAAATTGCATAGCTTGAGATTGGGGCAATATATACAAGGTACGTGAGGCTATCCCTTTCCTTTTTTTTCACGACTCCGATTGTACATAATGTATTGAACGAGCTTCCAAAGATACTCTACTCTTAGAAGCTAGCAATACTTACATTGTTTCCCCTCTTACGGAACAATTGATGTTAATGTTGCTTCTCTTGTTCTTATGTTATCAATGTTGTTGGTACTTCCTGATTCTTATAAGGTTCATGGTGAAGAGTTAGTCCTAATAATGTGTGAAGAGGATACCTACCTTACGTCATTCCAAAAGGTTTAGAATTTGATTCCATGAGTCGATAATGCATTATATATATGAATCTATTTTACTCTACCAAGCCGCGCTATAGCCGGCCGGGTGTGGCACCTACTGTGCAACCATTGATCAGTTGGGTTTTAGCGAGCTCCACGTGGCCGGGTACGATTCTACCGAGCCTTATGATGGTCGGGTAAATTTTTACCGAGCCTATTACAGCCGCGTACGATATGATGATGATGATGATGCCCACAGGGGCATATGTTTGAAACGTTTATGTAGTTATACATATGTATCATGCATTTCATGCCAGTAGCACTCAGAGGTACTCAGATGTTTCCTGCCTTACAAACTCAATTTTTTATTCGTATTAACATCCTGTTATTTGTGGATGCTGCATGTCGTGCTGTAGGTCCTAATAGACAGGCGGGTGCAGCTCCTCCACCATAGTAGGTTGTCCAGTTCAGCGGTGATTGGCGAGATCCCTTCTCTGAACTTGCCGTGGTCTTGGTATGAATTTTTTTATAGACATTACGTGTATGTCGGGGCCCTGTTTTGGCTATGTTGTAGCACTTATGTTTCTTTAGAGGCTCATAGACAGGTGTCGACTCATGTATAGTTTGGTACGCCTTGTCGGCTGGTTTTTGTTGTATAGTCTTTCATGGTAGCGTGGTAGCTCGCACTATATACATATAGTTTCGTGATTGTCTGGTCATCCCATGTCATGTAGGTTCATGCTATTATATTTTATTATTGGTTATCCTTGATCCATGTCTGCCATTTATATTAATCTCGTCATCCCTAAAAGATAATAAAGAAGGTTAGATAAAATGTATGCTGGTGGTCGGCAAGTATGGTCGGGTGCTAGTCATGGCCCTCCAGTTTGGGCCGTGACATCCACCTACTTCTATATAGTCCTTTGCTGCTTTCACTTCTTCTACCACCCTTCCTTCAATGGTTCCCCCTTCTATTATTCCTCACATAGAGGTGGGATTTACAAGCAGAACTATTGCTATGAGGAGCGTGACTATTGAAGTCCCTGCCAACAACAACCTTTTGAGAAAGTCTGGGCAGGCAGATGTTTGGCTCGAGCCTTTGATTGGCCCAATTGAGAAAGGAAAGATGAATAGCCACAGCTGGCTGACCTTGATGAATGATATAGTTCACTCCACATTAAAGGTAAGTAAAAATTTTCCTTATTTACTTATTTTTGCAAAACTTTTCCTTACTAGGATTCTTATTTTCCTCCCTTTTGTTTATAAGCCAATATTATTGGTACGGAGTTAATGGGCAGAATTTCTCTATTAGAGAAAGTGACACGAGACTTTGAAAAGGCCATTCTGGATTCTAAGAAAGTGGCTCCTGACTCTCAATTAGAGGCGGCTAACTGGAAGGAGCAGTTCGATAGTGCAAAAATATCAATAGAAGATTTGCAAGTAAATAAGAGTACCCTGGAGCAACAAGTGCGAGCATTAACTTCTGAGTTGGCAGTAGCCACAACTTCTTCAAGCCAGGCGGAGAAAGAAAAAGAATGTCTTGAATCCTCTTTCTCGAAGAAGTTATCCAAGGCCAGTGAAGAGATTAGAGAGCTAAAACACTTATAAGCAAAAAAGAAGTTTATGCGGGAGACTTGGTGCAGAGTCTGACTCAGACACAACTAGATTTGAGAACTTCCACTGATAAGTTTCGTGCTTTAGAGAGTTCTCATGCCTCCCTTAAAGTTTCTTACGATTCAACCTTGGCTGAAAATGAAGAACTCAAATACGAGGCTGCTGCCTGGGAAAGAGACTATGGGCTCCTTGAAGATAAACTGGCTGTTGATATGAGCTGAGCTTTTCTTAACTCACACTGTGAATCCTTAGTTGAGGCTAGCCAAGAGAACTTCAACTTGGAGTATGTCTTGGCCAAAGTCATGGAGACCATTGAAAAAGCTCAACAGCAATTAGAATTTCCTTATCCTATGGTTGAGGCTCCCACAGTTGAAGCTATTGAAGCTGAGATTCCCAAGGTTGAAGTTGCTGTAAGTCAGGCTCCTGCAACTAAAATTTCAATCAATATTGAAACAAGTCTAGGTGTCAAAACTCTTCCTGCCCCCAACGAGCCTATTGTTGCCAGCCAAGTTGAAGCCGTGCCTGTAGATGCTCCTACTCAAGTTGGAACCGTTGCTCCTGAAGTTCTTGTTTCTCTTCCTCAAACTTCTCAGTGATCATTCATTTGAAATGAATACCGTAGTTTCATTTAAGATCTGATTTTAGAAGTTGAAGTCCGCAAGTCTTGTTATTGGGTAGTTTTCATGGATGAACAGTGGAATGACTAAGTTTTATACTTAGTCTTAGCTTTAAATGTTTAAGAAATTTTTGTTAAAATTTTGTTTGTTCTATTCTCGCCTTTTTATTTTCAAGGACTTAGAGAATAGTTTGCATCTTTGTTCTTTAAAAATGCTTCAGTTATTCTCATGACAAGCTAGTTTAACCATAAGTTTTATAAAAGAGGGCCCTTTTATATTTTTACACTTAATGAAGAAGACGTCTCAACTTCATAATGGTGTTATTATACGATGAAAGAAATAGGAACACACATGTTTAATTTGAAATAACTTTGAAAAGTTTTTGTTTCCAAACATTGACAAGTTTTGAATAACTCTTTACATGAATTACATCTATAGCATTCTCGTAACTATTTTTCTTGTAACGGATTTTAGAGGAATAATAGAGACATGGTTTTTCCTTATAACCCGTTTTAGTACCTAGTCTTTACCTAACTGTTTTGAGGGTACATTGAATTCCTTTAGCTTTGAAACATTAGAAAAGGTTTGAGAAATGACCCCATTGTCCTCATGGGAAAGGACACTATGATGAGAGTTTAATGGAAAACACTATGATGAATGCCATATCTTCGTAGCTTTTATCTTTCAATTGCTTCTTAAATTTCCACAATTCCTTTTGCCTTCTTCGTACACATGCCTGTGTATATTTTATAGTCCCCCAAGTGTTTGAATGTTGAAGTATGAAACCTCGATAACTTGTTTGTTTCTTTCACCTGGTCTTTTTCCTGAAAAGGAAAAACATAGGGGACTTGGGGTTACGATTATAGATGAAGACTACTTAACCCGTTTGTATTTCTATCTGAATAATTGTAACCATGGGCTAGGAATTTTAGTGTATTATATTTTGCCTTACAGGTCGTGACTCATCATTTAGTACGGGTTAGCATTTTTCCTAGCATCTAATATTATTAATAAAACCTTAACAACTCAAAAATAAAATATAACATGGCGACACCTGACCATGGGTATTTCCTTAGAAGTAGTATCTCTTCAAATGAATAGAGTTCCAGTGTGAAGGTAGAATTTTCCCATCCATTGTCTCTAATTCATATGCTTCTTTTCCTGTAATATCACGAACTCTGTAGGGTCCTTCCCATGTTGGACTTAGTTTTCCTTAATTGGCAGCCTTTGTAGATTGAAAAACCTTTTTAAGCACGAAGTCCCCGATTTTGAAGAATCTGAGGCGTGCTCTTCGGCTGTAATATCATTTTATAACTTGTTTTTGTTCTTCCATTCGTATTAGGGAAGCTTCTCTTCATCCCTTGAGTAAATAAAGATTGACCCGTATCTCTTCACTATTAGATTCTTCTTTCACATATACAAACCGTGTGCTTGGTTCTCCTATCTCGACAATCATAGCCTCATCACCATAAACCAATGAATATCGTGTTTCTCCTGTGCTTGTTTTTGTAGTTGTATGATAAGCCCATAAAATCCTAGGTAATACTTTAGGCAAGTTACCTTTTGATTCTTGTAATCGCTTCCTCAAATTGTTGATAATGACCTTATTTGTTGATTCTGCTTGTCCATTTCCTACTGGGTGATATGGTGTGGACGTTATCCTTTTGATTTGCCAACTTTGAAAAAATTCTGTGATTTGGGCTCCTATAAATTGCGGATCATTATCACACACGATCTCTTTTGGTACTCCGAATCGACATATTATGTTCCTCCAAATAAAGTCCTTCACTTGTTTCTCTCGTGCTTGTTTAAATGCTCCTGCCTCCGCCCATTTAGTGAAATAATTAGTAAGTACGATAAGAAAATATACATGTCCTTTAGCTTGTGGTAATGTACCCACGATATCCATTCCCCATTTCATGAATGGCCATGGCTCTATGACTGGTTGCAATAACTCTACTGGTCTATGCATGTTATTACCATACCTTTGGTATTTGCCATATTTAGCCACGAAGCTTTCAGCTTCTTCTTCCATTTTAGGCCAATAATAACTTGTCCTAACTAAAGTTCTTACCAATGACCTTTCTCTTGCATGATTTCCACAATGTCCCTTGTGTATTTCTCTCATTACGTACTCTGTTTGAGAAGGTCCGAGGCATCTTGCTGAGGGACCACCGAACATCTTACGGTAAAGATTCCCTTGTTTTAAATAGTACCAAGTAGCCTTTTTTGAAGTGCATATGCTTTTCTTTTATCCTCGGGGATGATACCATACTACAAAAAACAAAAATTTAAATCTCCAATCCCATGTTAAATTATTAAAAGTTACCTCATTCTTATCAGGTTCGAGAACGGAATGAAATAAATGTATAATTGAAGCATTTGCATCATTTGCAACGTCAGTTGCAGACGCGAGATTGGCTGAAGCATTTGCTTCAACATTTTCATCTCTTGGTATTTGAACAACTTTCCAAGCCTGAAATTGCTTTATCAATTCTCGTACTTTTTCAAAGTACAGTTGCATCCTTGCTTCCTGGCTTTGTAAGTCCTCAGAATTTGATTAATTACGAGCTGTGAATCGCTTTTGATTATAATTTGGGTTATGCCGAGTTCTCGTGCCAATTCTTAACCTACAATCATAGCTTCATACCCTGTTTCATTGTTAGTTATATAATGACATTTAATATCTTGTCTAATGGTTTCGCCTGTAGGTGGTACCAAAACATGTCCTAGACCTGCATTGTTTATATTTGATGAACCATCAGTAAATAAAATCCAAGTCCCTGGGTTCGCACTATTGAAAACTTGTACCTCTTTTTCCGCTTCTAATTGCATTCCTTGGCTAAAATCAGCCACGAAATCAGCTAATACTTGAGATTTTATAGCAATTCTAGGTTGGTAAGTGATCTCGTATTCACTTAATTCAATAGCCCATTTAGCTAACCTCCCTAATAATTCATGCTTCTACAATATATTACGTAATGGGTAAGCCGTTACCACAGCAACGGGATGACATTGAAAATATGGTCTTAACTTTCTAGATGCCATGATTAAAGCAAGTGCTAGGTTTTCTAATTGCGGATACCGTGTCTCTGCATCTAACAAAGATTTACTAACATAAATAAAGGGGATTGTTTAGCTTGTTCCTCTCCGACCAAAACAGTATTTATTGCAACTTCTGAAATAACAAGATAGATAAGCAACCTTTCTCCTGTCTTTGGTTTTGCAAGTAATGGCGAATTTGATAAATATGTTTTTAAATTGCTAAGTGCTTGTTAGCATTCTTTATTCCACTCAAAATGATCTTGCTTCTTAAGAGCTGTGAAAAATTTGAAACATTTCTATGATGATTTGGAAATGAACCTTCCCAAGGCTGCAATTCTTCCCGTTAGTCTTTGGACTTCTTTTTTACTTGTCAGCACGTCAGGGATTTCCTCTATTGCTTTAACCTGTGTGGGATTTACTTCAATTCCTCGGTTGAAACAAGAAAAACCCAAAAACTTACCTGATACAACTCCAAACGCGCATTTTTCGGGGTTTAACTTCATGTTAAATTTCCGAAGAATTTGAAATGTATCTGATAAATGAGATACATGATCCTTAGAATGCTGAGTTTCTACGAGCACATCATCTATATACACCTCCATGGTTTTTCCCAAATGTTTTTGAAACATTTTGGTGGCTAGCCTTTGATAGGTTGCTCCTGCATTCTTCAGACCAAAGGGCATTACTTTACAACAGTAAGTCCCCATGTCTATTAGGAAAGAAGTTTTTTCCTCATTTTCAGGGTACATTTTGATTTGATTATAACCTCAATATGCATCTAAAAAACTTAATAGTTCATGCCCCGCAGTAGCATCAATTAGTTGATCTATATCCGGTAGAGGAAACGAATCTTTTGTACAAGCTTTATTAAGCTCTGTATAATCTACACAAACTCGTCACTTACCATTCTTTTAAGGCACCACAATGGTATTATCAAACCAGATAGGATATTTTACCTCGCGAATAGACCTAATTTTAAATAACTTCTAAACCTCATATAGAATCACCTGATTTTTGAAAGCTCCTTGCTTTCTCTTCTTTTGTTTGATCGGTGTAAATGATGGGACTTCATTTAACTTGTAAGTCATTACCTCCGGCGGTATCCTATCATATCAGCATGGGACAAAGCAAAACAATCCACGTTAGATTTTAAAAATTCAATCATCATACCTCTCATATCCGGGTTCAGATTAGCTCCAGCATAAACTTTTCGCTCGGGCCATTATTCAAACAATGTTACAGCTTCCAACTCTTCCATTGTTGTTTTAATATTTTCATTTTCTTCTGGCTCTTGAATTGTGTCAGGTTTCGAGTCTACATCTGTCTGTGCCTGCTCAGTTGAGGTTTGAACTGTGGTATCCTCCGCTGCTCTCTGTGATTGCTATTTCTCTTTATTCACCGTGCTCACAAATTTGGAAAATTCCCCAAGGTGATGGGAACTTAATAACTTGGTGTAAATATGATGGGACAACATCCATTTCATGGACCCACGGTCTCCCCAGGATCATATTATATGCCACTTCTATATCTACCACTTGAAATTTATTTTCTTTAACAACACCTTCTGCAAAACTTGTTAGTATTACCTCTCCTTTAGTTACTACACTGGAATTATTGAATCCAGACAAGGTATGCGCCTTTGGTATCATTTTTTCTTCAGCTTGAATTTCATGTAATACCCTCAGTAAGATAATATTTACAGAACTTCGTGGATCAATCAAAACTCGTTTCACATTAGTATCATATACAAGTAGAGATATTACCAGTGCGTCATTATGTGGAGATAATATACCGTCCTTATCTTCATCTCGAAGGTAATACTTTCTTCCTCCAAGACTTGTCGTACCCGCTTCCCATGGGTAATAGTGACTTTAGAAACTTTATTGGATGTTGTGTACATTACACCTTTGATATCTTCTCCCCCGCTTATGACATTGATGGTTCTTTTGGGAGATGGTGGTTTTGGGGGCACCAGCCTATTTTTCATGTAAGCCTCCTTGCCTTTCTCACTGACAACTTAGTAAGATACCCTTGTTTCAACAAGTGATCAACTTCACTTTGTAAAAATCTGTAATCAGAGGTTTTATGGCCGTGATCATTATGAAACTCGCACCAATGTTCAGGGATACACTAGTTTGGATTTGACCTTATCTCTTTTGGCCATCGGACCTTATTTCCCATGCTTCTCAAAATAGCTATGAGCTTGGAGGAGGTGCTGATATTGAAATTATAACCACCCAATCTTGACTTTAAACTTCTGTCATCATCTTGTGACTCATGATTGTTTCGCTCGTTCCTAAATCCTGATGAGGAACTAACTCATTGTTTCTAGATTTGTGATCGTACCTTTGATTATCTGGACTTGACCGTGAGTCCTTTTCCGTAGGTCTCATATAAGGTTGGAATCTATTTTTACCAAACCTCGTTTTATTTTCTGCACGTCTCGAACTTGCCTTTTCCTCTTTTTGAAATCCTAGAACAGTGTCCTCTTCAATGTGCAACTTCATGTTGTACGTGCTATAAATATCATTCCACTTTGTAGCAGGGAATTCTCGAAGGCTTTCCTTGAGTCTCCTTGTGGCCTCCGAGCTTCTTTCGTTCAAATTACATATGAAGGCTTAATCTGCCCAGTTATCAGGTACACACGGTAAAGTCACTCTTCACATTGAAATCTATGCACAAAATCTCGAAGTAGTTCTGAATCTCCTAGCTTGATTTTGAAGATATCCTCCGTTCTTGTTTCTACCTTTTAAGCTCCCGAATGTGCTTTGATGAAAGACTCTGCAAGCTCAGCAAAATAGTTTATAGAATTTTTGGGTAAAAGAAATTACCAAGTTAGTGCCCCTTTGGTGAGTGTTTCACCAAATTTTTTGACTAATTCCGATTCGGTCTCCTCTTTGGTCAAATCATTGCCCTTCATGCCAGTTGTGAATGCTGTCATGTAGTTTCGTGGGTCTGTTTTTCCATCATACTTTGGGATATCAGGAATCTTAAACTTCTTTGGAATTGGAAGGGGAATGACACTTGTCTTCCAAGGTTGTTTTGAATATTTATCCATATCCACTCCTTTGATTACAGGTAAAACTCTTGGTATTTTCCTATGCGGTCATTTTGCTCATTGAGCTGTCTCTACAGGGTTAGTACTAAATTTTGTTAATGAAAATTAGCTGAATTACCTACTTCTCCCTCCTGTGATTCACTAGGGGTTCCTCCATTTTCTGAATTAACAAGCCCAGAGGGAGGATTCTTCAATGTGCTGTTATTGGGTGTTGGTATAGGTGGTGCAGCAGGTAATTGACTAACTAGAGCCAGAACAACTTTGTTAACATGTGCAACAATTGCATTTTGTAAAGCCTCATCTACCCCTTCAAAATTCTCAGATTGTTCCTATCCACCGACATGAGACTCGAGAGTGTCTTCACGAGAATACCGTGGTAAACCACGTGGAGAAGGACCAGGTGAATGTTTTGAAAATCTCCCTAAACCTGTTGGTTTTGATTTGCCTGATTTCCTTGAGTGTTATCATTGTTGTTTCCATAGTTGATGGAAATAGATTATCAGATTCCTAGTAACGAAATCAATTTATTTAACCAAAAAATAGGTTTTAGTCAAAGCTAGAATTTTAGAAGAATACGGGTTACTGATAATCAAAAGAGTATATAAGAAAGAATTTTAAGAACAAGATTATCATAAAGCAAATAAATCAAAATGTATTCCAGCAATATTTCGTGTGTTACAAGTGTCTAACATCCTCCTTTTAATATTAATTTTGGAGGTATGTGCCTTACCCTTGTCATAATAAGGCTATTATGAGCAATTAATAAGATTAAACAAAATGTTACACAATCATTACATTAAATAAATATTATTTATCATTTTTAGTATTTAATACGCATTAAACATTGTATCTGGTCTTTCACAGGCTACCAGATTCATTCCCTTAATTCCCTTTGATCTTTGTGCTTTATATGTCTTGAATGAGCACGGGTTCTGCATCACCTGAGTAATCTCTCGTGCCTCTTCCACTACCCTTGCTCGCATATTTTGTTGCTCTGTCTCTTGGCTAACTTTAATTCTTTGACTGTTTGTCTGATCCACGTGTCATGACATGTCATCTTCAATATGTAAACTCAATTTTTCCCAATACACATAGTAGCTGCTCAAAGCATATGACAGGAAGCAAGAACCGGTTCCTTTTACTTGAGGACCTCAGAGAAGGTAATGTCTACTTAGAAAATGGAAAGAAAGTTGAAATCATTGAGGTTGGAAAGTTAAGCAAGACTGATTCTCACTCTATTGAGAATGTCTACTTGATAGATGGCCTAATGTACATTGTAATCAGTATATTACAATTATGTGACACAAGTAACTTTGTAGCATTCACCTCTACGAATATTTTGTGATTAATCTTACCACTACAAGATTGTTTTGCAGGTAAAAAGAGTAAACAATACATGCATTGTAGATTTGTCCACGCTTTCAGAAAAATGAACTCACTTGCTTAACTGTGTTGGACAATGATCCCCTCCTTTGGCACATGAGACTTGTACATGCAAGTCTGAGTCAACTCAGCAAATTAGTCTCCAAGGATCTGGTGATAGGGTTGCCTAAAATCAATTTCAAGGAAGACAAAGTTGGTGAGGGTTATGCAATGGGGATGCAGTTAAGATCCTTTTTTAAAAGAAAGAACATGGTAAGCACCACGAGAACGATGGAACTGGTCCATATGGATCTCTATGGTCCAATGAGAACATTAAGCAGATGTGGTAAAAGATTTGTGATAGTGCTTGTTAATGATTACTGTAGGTTTACTTGGACATTGGTTTTCAACATCTAAAGATAAAGAATTTGACATGTTTACTTCTTTTTTAGAAAAACTCAGAAACAACTAGGTAATTAACTTGCATCAATTAGGTCTGATCATGGAACTGAATTTAAAAATGCTAAGTTTGCTGAATTTTTGCATGCTACATCATGAATAGTTACATGACTAGACTTCTTGTTGTAAAGACTCCCAATAAGTCACTTAAATGGAGAAAGATAAATATATTCCATCTTAGGAAATTTAGATGCAAGTTCTTTGGGCACAATAATGACAAAGCCTCCCTAGGTAAGTATGATCCCAAAAGTGATGAGGGAGTAGTTCTTGGGATATTCTTCACAAAGTAAAGCTTATAAGATATACAATAAAAGAACTATGTGTGTAGAAAAACCATATATATTATTTTTTAAATAAAAAAACTAACATTTTTTCTGAGAGGCAGGAACAAGATAATGAAGAGATTGGGCTGATAAAAAAATCAAATGGTGAAACCACAGAACAGCCTGAAGATGCACCACAAGAAGGAACATGTGATGGAACAACTCCTTCCACTTAGGGCAACATGACATGGGGAACTGGCTAGAGAGGAACTGATCCTAAAACCTCGAGGGAACCTATCCATGAACCTATTCCTCAGTAACAAAACCAGGAAGGAACATCCAAAGAAATTGACATTCCTATTGCAACATCCATGAAATTGGATATAGATGAACCTGGTTCATCTATTGATCAGAAATTGCATAGATGAATGATTGGTTCTCTTTTGTATCTTACCACCAGTAGACCTGACATAATTTTCAGTATAGGTCTTTATTCTCGATTTTAGGCAAATCCAAAAGAGTCCCACTTAACTAATGTAAAGAGAATATTGAGATATTTGAAAGGCACCACTGACTTTTTCCTTTGGTATCCAAAAGGTACTAATTTTAACCTAGTGGGATATGCTACGCTGATTATGTAGGTTCCCTAGTGGATAAGAATAGCACCTCAAAGTATGGCACACTTCCTTGGTTCATGTCTTGTGTCATGGGATATTAAAAGCAAATTTAGTGCCTTATCTACTGCTGAAGCTGAGTATGTTACTGCTGCTTCATGATTGTGCTCAACTATTGTGAATCATGCAACAATTAATGGATTTTAGCATTGAAGTTATTTGCATACCTATTTTTTTGTGATAACACTAGTGCTATTAGTATGACTAAGAATCCGGTTCATCATAAGAGAACTAAGCACATAGACGTTAGACACCATCTTTTTTAGTGGACAACTACAAGAAAGGCTTGATCACTATGGAGTTTTGTGCTACCGACAAGCAAATTGCTAACATCTTCACAAAATCCTTAAGTAGAGATCACTTTGAGAGAAATATGTTGGAATTAGGTATGATCAAGATCACCTAAAAAGGACCAGTTCAAGGTTAAATAGAAAAAATGAAAAAAATATATTCGGTTATAAGGTTTGTAGATTGTGTATAATTAGATTAGATCTTGCTCAGTCTCATACTTTCCATAGTATACTCTTTTGCCATGTGTTAAAATGACGCATTAATCTCTAATGATATTTTCTCTATTTTGGCAAATATAGATTTACACAAGAGAATTATCAGTGAAGAACTGTTTTCTACACACTACATAATTTGAAATAACTATATTTGGATCTTGAGGAGAGTCCTACCAAATACCAAAGTTCTTGTGAACTTATCCGTTACAAGTGAACTAGTTATGTTCAAGACTCCTGACCGTATTAAATTACATAGAATCTTTTAAGTCTGCTACTCAGGCAGAAAAAAGTGATTCTTTAGAAATTGAACAGGTATCTTCTGATTCTAAAGTTTCTCCTGAGACAATTTTAAAAGTTGCTGCAAATTTGGAAAATAAATTTGTAGGATCTATAGAAGGTGTTGAGACTAATCTAGAGAAGTTGGTGGTAAAAAAAGGAGATCAAGGGTGCTAGGATTACTATGAGGGTAAAGAGGACAAGAGTGGCTGATTCTTTATCTACTCTTATGAGTTTAACCAAAGACGCAGGTGCAATGGTTGTTTGGGGAGATGAACCCGGTTCATCTGTAGAGGAATTTCTCATAGACCTACAAAAGAAAGTGACTAAAAGCTATAATACAACTTCTTGATAGAGTTATTAATGGCACCAAAACTCGTACCATTCCCTATGGCTTCATTCTCACAACTGTGCTTGCATATTTCAATATACCTATGAAAAAGTGGGAGGTTATACAAGCATGGATCATTTTTGGGTTAATACTCTTCTTACTTGCGATTATGAAGTAATTCTCACTCCTAAAGAATATAGTTCATCCATAAATGTATGAGTGAATAGCAAGGTCAGGGCCTTGGTGCAAGATAATGGGGCTAAGGATGTTGAGATTGAAAGGCTAAAGAAGAAGTTGGTTGAGATTGAGACTAAGAGAGATGCTCTCAGAACTGAGCTGACAAGAGAAAAACAGAAGAATGATGGCATTCTTCAAGGTGTGCTGAAACTCTTTTAAGTCAAAAAAATAAAAACAAGCACCTAGTTCTTCCCAGCTTTAAGCCTCCTAGACTAGTGTAGATTAGCCAATGACCTAGTTCATGATTTTTTGTTTCTTTTGCTCATGTTTTCAGTATTTTTATTTCTTCTTATGCTTTGTGGTAGAATCTTATCAATAATCAATGAAATTCACTGTCTTTTGCTCTAACTATTTGTTTATATTCTTTGATGGTTAAAATTCTTAGCTTGATCTATGATGATTAATCCATGATTGCATCTGAAGTAGCCCCAGTGGCATTGAGTAAGCTTTAAGAACTGGTTATCTCACATTTTTTTGCAACTTTTCGATGATGCGAAAAGATCGAAAAAAGGTTGTACTTTAAACAAGTGATGTCACTTTGAACAATGATGTTTGATGTTTACACTTTGAACAATGATGTTTATAACGTAATGTACCTGGTCCTTGATGATAAGTGATAAAAAATAAAAATATTTCTAACATTGTGTTAATGTTGAGCTGAGTTGAAACAGGGCCTAAACTTATGAAAAGCAAAAAGTTTGTCGTCATCAAAAAAGAGGAATTTGTTGGCCCAAGTAAAGGCTAGTTTGGAAGACTGACATAGGAACTCAGGATGAACCAGGTCCACCACTCAGTGCATAAAAATGGGCAGATTCAATCATGTGGGTTGCATGTGAAGGAGATAAGCTTAACTTGGTGTATTTAATGTCTCCTGATCGAAAGATTGTATAATGGATAAGGAAAAGGAGTCCTTAATTAAAGAGAAAACTATCCAAGATAGGAAAGGAGTTAGAAGTTGAAATCAACTAGAACTCTTCCACCAAGGAAGAGTTATATAAGAACTCGAGTTATTTCTTTATCTACTAACTCTATAAATTACAGGATGATTCACATTACATGTGTTGCACAAAAACGCGGAAGTATAACATGAATTGAGAGAAAAATAACAAAGCTTTTTGCAAGCAGTTCGTGTGTGATTCAAGTATCCAAACTTGAAGCTACATGAACCAGATTGAAGCACCAGTTCAATAAAGAGTTTTATGTGTCTTTCTTTGTTTCTAGTTCAATTGTAGTGAATTGTATTAGGTACCTAGAGTGTTCAAGCTAGAGTTAACCTTAAGTTGTTGCAACAGTTGGGGTTGTGTGCCACAACGGAATTAGAGTTAATCCTTAGGTTTACAAGGAGTTTTTATAAATGTTATTTTGGCTCACCAATTTTAGTAGAAGTTTGAGAAAATCCTACTGAATAGTATATCATGGTTTTTCACCTTTTGAGCCAGGTATTTTCCACGTAAAAATCTATGTTTTCTTTATTTTCTGTATTTATTATTCCACAAATAATAGTAGTTGGAACACCTAGAAGAACTAGGTTCTTCTATAGTTTGGTTAAACGAAACTTGGGTATCACCTCCTTGTATGGTGTTGACGCTTAAAACGACATGTTGTATATCGACAAGTTCGACAATTGAGATATAATAATAATTCTTCTGTCAAAGTGCTTTGGAAAAGGCAACCTACTGAGGAGGCTACTTGGGAGTCCAACTCTGATATAACGAGTATATATCCTTATCTCTTTACTAGTTCAAGTGTATATTTATGTCCATTCGAGGACGAACATTTTCTTAGAAGTGGAGAATGTAACAAATCGATAGGTACTTTTGAGTTCGAGCTTTTTATTTCATGATTTGAGACCTTTAATATCTTTATTTGGTGATTTATGACTTGTGTGTGAGATTCGTTTTGGTTTTTAGAAAGTTTAGATGTATTTTTACAAAAAAAAAACTTGATTCTGAAAATTTACAGTTGTTGGAGTTAATCACATTAAACATTCTTGATAAACAACCTCGAATTGATATTTTGATGATTCCAGTAGGTTTGTATGATGATTTTGGACTTGTATGTATGTTTGGTTTGGATTCTAGGTAACCCGAGGTCATTTCGGTGTATATAGTTGAATGTTTAGAATTTGAACTTCTGAACACTTGAAAATCCTTGAGTTTTGATGTATGATTCTTTATTGTAAATAGTATTTTGATGTTTTGAGCTTATGAGCGAGTTTGTGTGAGGTTTATATACTTGTTTTTATTTTGGAATGGGGCCCAATGGACTCGGTTGAGTCTTGGATTGGTTTTGGACTGATTTGGCTAAGTTTGGAATTGATTGTGTTGCAGTTATCACAATTGAGATGATCTAGTCCAAAATCTAGGGTTTACAATTGCGAAGTATACCTCACATCTGAGAAGTATGGGTAGGGAGGCCAGCTTTGCATTGTGAAGTTGGGATCACATTTGTGAAGATTGTAATTGTGAAGCGAGTCTCATATTTGCGACTTCTAAGGCTTATGGGCATTGTTCGCAATTGCATCTCCAGTTGGGTAAAAATAAGGGCTTTTGGGATTAGCTCATTTTATTCTAGTTTTGAGACCTAGACTTTGTAGGAGGAAATTTTTGGAGAAAATATTTTCACAACCTTAAAGGTTAGTTACTTAAACTTGGTTTTGATTATTTTCTATTATTGTTCATAGATTCTCATCTCTTGATCTAAGATTTCATAGAGCAGAAATATGATTTTGGATAGACACAAATTTTATATATTAGATATTTAGACCTCGATTTATAGTCAGATCTCAAAATAAATCACAAATATGAACTAGGGTTGAATGAACAATCAGGATTTGATCTTGATTTCGAATTCCGGCCAAGTGGGCCTGAGTGGCTTTTTTAAATATGTTAAAGATCAAAAATTTTTATACTAGGGTAGTTTTTAAAATGTTTTTACTCGTATGAGCATTATTTGACTAGATTCGAGTGATTGGAGGCTTTTTCTAAAGGAAAAGAAGTATTCGAGGGTTGATTTATTCCAAAAAAGGTAAGTATCTTGGTTAATTCTAACAACCCGACCACTCATTTTGAGCTTTGTCATTCGTTCGGAGGTTTGAAACCATTAGTAACTTCACTTGATGTATTTCAATCTGCATATATGGTTAATTTTGATGTTAGCAAGGTTCAGGATTGATTTGATAGAATGATTCTCAATTTGAAAGCTTTAAGTTGGAAGAGTTGACCATTGTTTGACTTTTGAGTAAATGACCCCGGGTTGGTGATTTGACGATTTCACTAGGTTTCATATGGTTATTTTGGACTTGTGTGTATGATTGGATTTGGATGTCCTAGAATGTTTTGACTCTATTTGTCAAAATTTGACAATTTGAAGAATTAGATAGTTTATAGGTTTGATTGAGAGCTGAATTCGGTGTTATCAGACTCCTATTATGTCATTGAGACCCTTGTTATATATTAGTTTATTTGATTAGAAATGTGTGCAATGTTTTCTCGCAATCCAGAATGCCTAAGTATGATGCAGACGCGTTCAGCAAAGTTTGAAGGTTAGAAGTTAAGATAATGGTTTTGAACTTTGATATGTGGTTTTGATATTTTTTAATGATGTTTGAAGCCTTTGGATAATTTTGGATAATGTATTTGGACTTCTTGGACGGGGTCCCAGGGGCCTCTAGAGTGATTCGAGGTGGTTTTAGATCATTTTTGTAATGCTTGGAGTTGTGGTTTTTAGTTGGTGTCAGTGTTCTTCACTTTCACGGTCAAATTTATGCATTTATGAAGAGTATTTTTGGGTGGTAGGTTTGTTTCCCATTGCGTTCGTGAGATAGAGTTGCATTCTCATAGTGTTGCTTACAGGGTTATCGAGTTTGCGATTGGACAACATGTTAGCGTGGATTTAGAGCTGGTAAAGTATTTAGACTTCGCGTTCGCGAATGAAGGGCTTGTTGGCTATTGTGATCTCGAGGTTGAGGTCATGATCGTGAAGGGTATTTACTTACTAGTTGTGGTTTATGCTTTGCAAACGTGGAGCACTGGTTGTGTTCACGATGGGTATTGTCGGGCAATGTATTTAAGATGTTATTTCGGAATTTTGACTAATCCTTTCGCATTTTGAACACTAGACTTGGAGAGGGACAATTGTTCTTGGGGATTTTCATAAAAGACTTTGGGTAGGTGATTTCTACTCATTTATAGTATTATTTTAATAATCTACATAAATTATTAACATCCAAAATATGGAATTTTGAGATAAATTTGGGGTTTGCCTATGCATTAAGAGAGTTTTAAGGATTTGTGTATCAATTTGAACTCGATTTTGGAATCTAATTACATATTTGGACTTGACAGGTTATGATTCATCAACATTTGGTATTGGTTCCGGATTTTGGGTATGACGTCCTTGGTTGACTTTTGTTAACTTTTTTGGAATTCTTTAAAGATCGAAACTTTATGGATTGAGATTGCAATCTATAGCATTGTTTGACTTCCTTGGTTGATGATTGGCTCAAATTTGCATGATTGGAAGGCTAGAGCGAGGTTTCTACACGATTCGAGGTTAAAAGCTATCCTGGATGAGGTAAGTATCTTGCCTAATCTTGTTTAGGGAATAACCCTTAGGATATGATTTTGTTTGATTATATTAAATATGCGACAAACGATGTATATACGAAGTGACGAGCGTATATATAAGTGATATATATGATTCATGACCGGAGTATTCTTTAGGTTGTACTATGCCTTAATTTGGATATTATGCTCCTTGCTATTGTGCTTTATATGTTTGTATGACTACGTGAACTCTGTGTATCATGATAGAGATCATGTGTTGTAGTTGATTCCCTATTTGTGCATGATATTCGTGCTATATGGCATAGCCGCCTAGTCAGAGCTGATATTGTACACTTCGCACATGTATACACCTTACATGCTATTTATTAGCCAATGAGTATGTCATTTTTTATTCGTTGATTGTATACATACATTCTTGTACATATTTTCTGCGTGATAGACTAGATTCGCAATACATGAGTTGTCTATTCAGGATAGATAATGATCTATCCTCCTAGGGTCGTCCTCTTATGTTTCTCCTTGATGACGTACACGCGGATTATGGAAAATGTGCTAGTGGTTGGATTTTATGTATCTTCTATATATGCAAAATCCTTGGATATATACATAAGTTTTACTATGTATCTACTCTATACGCTAGATCTAGAATGTATCACACCTTTTATGTATATCTTCTCTATATGCTACTTTACTTGATGAGATGATTCAATGATATGCATCTTCTCCATATGTGGATCCATGTAACTTGACTTGTTTAATTCATGCATATCTTCTCTATATTCAACTATTAACGGATTATTTGATATTTCACGCATATCTTCTCTATATGCAAGCTTTAATGATGTAATGATGCTAGATATGTATCTTCTCTATATACTAAGCTGTTAAATTGGTACAGCATTGTTGATACCCAATTTTTTCTATATATTTATCAATATAAAAAAATTTCTTCAAAACAGCATATGTATGCATATATAAGCATGTCCAAATGTTCTGTAATTTTTTCATAATTTTTAAAGGTTTTTTTATTTCCCCCTTTTTATCTACAAAAACCCAAATAATTATTTTCAAAAGTATTATTTTGATAATCCATGTGCTGAACTTTTATATTCATGCTAAAATACAGCTAAGGTAATTTTTACATATTTTTACAAATTTATTTAGTATTTTTTAAGCTAATTCCATACAGTTGCAATATTAGCCTCTTTTAGGATTTGAGTGCGATTAAGTCCAATATTTTTAAATCAATAGTTATATGTTATAAATTATTTTAGCACTTTTAATTTATTCTCAGAAATTAATTTACTATTTATTATTTTAAATAGGAAAAATGGATATTTTAATGATAGCCAAATTTCATTTCAATTATTACCCCAATTTGAACCAAATTTCCCTTGGCCCAATTTCTTTTAAATCTGACACCCTAAACCTATTTAAATGACCCAACCCGTATTCCCCACCTAACCCCTTTAATCCCAGTCGTTGATCGTTTAAATTAACGACTCCCATTACCCTTTTCCTTAATTAATCCTAAACGACCCCCCTTCCCAAAGCCCTATCATTTGATACAAACCGCCACCTTAGAATCACCCTTTCTCTCAAACTCTATCTGCAATACCACCTAAACCCTAGCCTCCGCCACCCTAATCCACCCTAATGCCTACCTAATCCATGGCCTTCCGTGGTCATTTGAGACCTGTACCAGCCTTCCATGGCTTCTATATGTTTGGTTCTATGGTTTCACGACCAAGACTTCAAAGGTGTTTGGTCCAGTCCCTACTCGACCTTTGTTCATGGCCTTCTCCGGCCATCCACGACCTTTCTCCAGCCACTCATGGCCTTTAAAGGCAGACCCTTAACTTTCCTGGTTAGATCGGAAACTTTCAAGGCCTTTCTCACCTTTTTTGGGTTTTTCAAAACCCTAATCTTTAAGGTCTTTCAACTTTCCCTCAGATGTGCTTTAGATCTGCACTTGCTATGACTTTCTTAAGTGTTTCTCGGAGGTTCTTTACCTTGATTTCAAAATGACTTTTCATTTTTTTTCTATTAGGGTTTTTCTTAAGTTATTCCAAAATCTTTTCTCTGCCTTAACATGTTTCTGATTTTGCTATGTTTTGTTCATGTTATTTTTCTATCTGAGTTAGCATGTTGAAAACCCTAATTTCTTTTGGGTCTATTCGAATTCTAAAGCTGTTTGTAAGATGAGTATTTGTTGAGTTGTTGTTTGACCTATTTGTTTATCATATATTGAACTTGATTGTCGCTGAAAACCCTAGGTTTTCTTGGTCTGAAATTGTTTGTTTGAGTATGCATGTGATTCGATTAAAGTTTGGCCCTCTCTTCTTTATAAGACTTATTTGATTCTGAGTTTCTATTCTCCTTCAACTCGACTATGGTTGAAACCCTAGTTTTTAAAAAGGTTTCCTCACCTGTTACTGTGAGACCTCTACTTGTTTGACTATCTTCTTCACTTTGGCTATATGTGTGAGCCCTGACTATCTACTAACCTAATGATTATTGCTACTATTGTATGTTGTTTCTTTTGCCAACCTGCCTAGCCTCGCATATCTGATGACCCTGTTCACTTTATTTATATGCTGAATTTTCTTCCTTGATTATCTTCATCTTATGACTGATTTCTAAAGTTTCCCGTTTATGAACCCTAATTTCACTCGTCCGTTCAAAATTGATTTATTCTTTTCCCTTCACTGAGATATTTACCTTGTTGAATCTATTTCCAAAATAAGCATATTTCTGCACGTAGACTAGATTGCTTACTTAATGTTTGTACTACTCCTTTTATGGAAATAATTAGTCTGCTTTCAAACTGATTTTACTTCCTTTATTGGACATGTTGCTACCCGCTAGACAGTGATTCCTTATTTAAAGGGAATCAATTGTGTAATTGATTCTGATTGGAGATTGTTTCTATAGTTGTATTAAGACATTGTTTATTACCATATTTCTCATCGTTTTTCAAAGTTATAAATACCATGCACCTTCTATTCTTTCAAACACACATACCATGAGTTCAGAACACAGACTTCACTAAAAAAACTCTCTCTTTTCTATTACTACTTGTGCTATTGCCTTCTTTAGTCGGCTGAAAGCCAAGGCTAGGCTGTGAAAATTTGCTTACTTTTCTTTCTGCATTTGCTTCTTTACCGGTATTGTCACGACCCAGATTTTTCCCACCATCGGGAGTCATGATGGCGCCTGCTGTCGAAGCTAGGCAAGCCAACCTTTATAATCATTTTTTTTAATAAAAATTGAGCATTGTATTCATATACTGCAAAAGATGTACATTTTGTCCTATTCATAGCTGGTTGGACAGCCAGCTATGGGTTCTAATTACATCAGCCTTTCTATGTATCTATCAGCCCTTACCCTATCTCTGGTTATCAAACAAACTTAGAAGTGAACCTTATAGGTATCCTAATGCACCTTAAATCATTAGGTTGCAACTCTTCAAATACAAACCTAGTTCCCAAAAGGAATGATTTATCCTATACCTAAAATGTCATAAACCCAATTTTCCGATGCAAATAGGGAAAAAGGGGGCGCGACAGCATGGTGACTCTATTGGGATCTTAGGCTTTTACCAGTTCAGATTGTTCTTGTGAATTTATACCTCCATTATATGCAATTACTTGTTAAATTCATTTAAGTGTTTAATTTCATTTCAAAAGCAAAACTGACTTATCTTCTTTATTTCTTTCCTTTATTACTGCTTTAAATTATGAATCTGTTGTATTTATGCTTTCTTAACTTGCAAATACGTGCCAACATGCTTTTAATAATTGCATAATCATGCTAAACGTCATACTCCACTCGTGCCAAACAAATACCATAGTAATGCTTATAATGAGTGGTTGCGCTCTTCCTGTATTATTACCCCCTAAATTCGGGAAGGCATATTTGCGGTAAAACCAGTCGATCAGCATAATAGAAACCTTATTCTATTCAAATTTTTCATGCATCATGGTCAAACCTAGCCAGATCATTATGTTGTCCACATAATGATCTTTTAAGATAGCCTTGTCCAAAGTCCACTGGGTTTCCCTAAATCCAAACATACATCACCTTGTTCTATGCATTTATTTGGAGAACTAAATGTTTCATGCTAATTGTTGGTATTACATAGTCGACTCTGGTGGGTGTAAGAGCCTAACCTTATTTGTCTTGTAGAAAGATGAGGCACGAAATCCCCAGATTCAGCATGGTCACAAACATCCACCGAAGACTGCTAAGCTAGTGGAAAGATCTTCACTCTAGTGATCAAACTCTCATCCAAAAATATCTAAAAAAATCTACCTTCCCTACTTGAAATCCAACCCAATAACAAGATCATAGAAGCTGCCACACTATTTTGGGATTGTGAAAAAGCTGTATTCCGCTTTGGGGACATTGAAATGACACCCTTCTAGAGGAGATAGGAGGATTGGCCGGTCTATAATGGGAAACTCCGGGCCTGCTGGTGCCTGAGAACCATAAAGGCAAGGGATTCCTAAAAATGATGGGTTTAAATAAGAATCTAGAATTGACATGTCTGAAGGAATCCTACATCCCTTTTGACTATTTGTAGGAAAGGTATGGTCACAGCAAATCCTACTGTTCCTACCCTAACGAGTTTGCCATCACATCACTGGGGCACATCCATCGAAGGGTCTTCGTATTCATGTTTTGTTTCCTAGGGTTGATCGGGTTTCTAACGAAGAAGGAAAGAATCCACACCAGGCTAGCTATGGTAACTAAGACCCTAATGGAAGGGATCGGTGGGCAGGCATTCAATATCGTGACCATGATTATTGCTGACATATACCGAGCCTTGGAGAAGTGTCAACAAGCAGCAAAATACTTCGAAGGATACCATTTATTACTCTGACTCTGGCTCATGGAACATCTCCAGAAGGGCAAATACAAACAAGAGATTCAACGAAGGGACTGGGATGATCACATCACTTTCCATCATCCAAAGCGAATGAATTACATACCCAATATGTTCGCTCAACTAGAAGATGCCAAGGGATGGGTAGAGCTATTTTATAATCTAACTGAAGAACAAGTCCAATGGATGTTCGGGTGGTTTCCGACTGAGGAGTTCATCGCCGATCATGAGATGCACTCTTGCTGATATTGATTGGTCTGAGAGGAACCTATGATGATAGGAAGCAGGTTATACCCAGGGTCGACAAGATGAGTCATTTTCGGGCTGACTTCCAGAATGATGATAGTCCTTACAAGTGCCAAGCTCAGCATATGTGGCACTGCAAGATCATACTGGGGAGAGATACTATCAAACCAGATAGGTATCATGCTAGTTGCACTCCTTTCTACTCAAGTTGGTTGGAAGACAATCATGATGGTCTGAGCGAGCTAGCGTTTGTTCGAGGTCACAGGATTATAGATGAAAGGACCAAGGCACATGTCAAATACAATCAATTGTGCAAAAGAATCCTGGAGTACGAAAGCGAACACCGCGAGATACAAGAGCCAATCAGAAGCTAATTGAGGAATGGAAGGAAATGGCTGTCAGTGACAATAAGCGACTGGGATACTTGGAGCGGGGCATAGTAGAAATGGAGAGAAAGTTTCTCAAAAGGGTAGAAGACTGTCAGAATGCTGAAGGGACCGAAGGCGGACATCCTGCCAGGGCCTACCAATTGCTGGGACTTGGCGAGTTGGGAAAGTTGTTCGACGGAGCCAAGGATGTGGAATCTGGGGAAGGTCCTTATAGGACCAAATAGATCGGAGTTTATCTGTTTGCTTTATGAAATATAGTAAGGCCAATGGCCATTAGTGATTTTTCACTTCTTCTTTATTTATTATCGATTTGAGATTCGTCTACTTTTTATCAATAAAATGAGGCATTTAGCACCTAAGTTCTCCAAATCAATTTTCCTCTAGACCTACCTCGGGCGCCAAGAGGTTCCCAAATTAGGACTCGATTTGGCATTTATCTACTTTTTATCAATAAAATGAGGCATTTAGCACCTAAGTTCTCCAAATCAATTTGCCTCTAGACCTACCTCGGGCACCAAGAGGTCCCCAAATTATGACATGATTTATATTCCCGCACTACATATTTAAATGCTGCAATACTTTTGTTTTTTGTTCTTGTCTTTATTATTCCCTTCCCCAAAGGTTAATTTGTGCACTCTGGCAACGTCATCCTATTCCACGAGATCCAGGGGCCCTCCACCCACTCCTCCTCTTAGTCCTGTCAAGTACAAGAACAAAGGCAAGATGGAAGATTTGACCAATGTCAGAAAAGAGAATTCAACTGAATGGGTAGAGGCCAATAATGGTCATGCTACTTATGTACCTAAGGAAAATGTTTCCCAACTTGAACAAAAACTGCTGAAGTTCCAGGAAGAGCTCAATCATGTATGGAATCTGGCAAGCCTGTCATTTTCCCTTAACACCCCGGATATCACCTTCCCCAACACTAAAAACCCTACACCGCCTCAGAACATCCCAAAGGAACAGAATCATCCCGCTCCTCACCATCATACTATTCTACCAAAGACCCAATGCAACACTTGCCATGCCCTAAACAACTACAGATGACCACTTTCACACCCACCATAACACCCTCTTCTACGTGGAGACCATGCCACACTCCACTCAACCTATCTCAAGCACATCCGAGTCTGATGATAAAGACTTGCTCATCAGGAAACTGGCCGAGGAACTTAAGAAATTGACCAGCCGAATTCAAGGCGTTGAAGGAAACAAGGGAATTGAGGGGCTGAACTATGAAGATCTTTGCATATAGCCCAATGTCCAACTGCCTGAGGGGTAAAAACCTCCAAAGTTCGAAATGTTTGATGGTACAGGCAATCCAAGGTTCAATTAAGAACATCTTGTGACAAGCTGGTTGGAGTAGGGAAAGATGAGAGCATCTTCATGAAGTTATTCATGAGGAGCTTTAAAGGAGATACATTGTTTTGGTACATCAGCCAAGATCCAAAGAAGTGGTTTAGTTGGGTAAGCATGGCGTCCGACTTTATGGACAAATTAAGGTTTACACGAAAAATGTGTTGGATGTATTCTATATTCAGAATTTAAAGAAGAAGCCTACTCAAACATTTTGCGAGTATGCTACTCGCTGGAGGTTCAAAGCTGATAAGGTCAGACCTACCTTAGAGGAGGAATAGATGAACAAATTCTTTGTCCAAGCCCAAGACCCACAATACTATGAACGACTAATGATGAGTGAAAGCCATAAATTTTCTAAAATTATCAAACTGAGTGAAAGAGTTAAAGAGGGTATCAAAAGCGGTATGGTTACAAACTTCGAGGCCTTGAAAAACAAGGCCTTGCAGTCCGGTGGTGTGTCCAAAAAAGGGACGTAGGAGCCGTGATGGTTGCACAAAGAACAAAATCTCCTATCAAATACCAAACTTACCCAACACCTCCACTCACATATCATCTCACTCCTAACTACCAAGAACCCTCACCCCCATACCAATCTCCGCCACGAACTTATCAGTCATCTCAACTCCTACATATCAAACTACTTCACCCAGATACTCCCAACCCGCATGTGTCTACCAAACTATAGTGCTTAACCATTCCACTATCATTCACCTCCCGCCCATCAAAACTTCCCTACACTTCAGCCAAATTTTGATCGCAGGCTTCCAAAATAATATACATCCATTGCTGAACCTGTTGACCAGTTGTATGAGAGACTCAAAGCTACTAGTTATGTCACCCATATCCCTGTTGTAACCCATAAGAACCGCTTTCAGTGAGTTAACCTAAACAAATCATGTGCATACCACTCTGGCATGAAAGGGCACACGATCGATGAATGTCGTAACTTGAAAGACAAGATCAAGACATTAATTGATACCAAGACTATTATGGCAAAGGGACCCACTCCAAATGTCCATAATAACCCTCTAGCAGACCATAAGGGTGGAGGCATTCACATGATTGAAATAGAAGATGATTGGGATCCCGAGGGATCAATCGAGTTGATTGCAAAAGGCGATGACCCAAAGAAGCCAATAGTTACTCTTAATCCAATCATAGTCTAGATTCATCCATCTGGGGATGCCGAAGTAAATATGTCTGTGCCACTTGAGTTTGAAGCAACATCATCTACAAAGACACCGTCACCAATTGAGGTCGAATTTGTGTCTCCGGCAAATGCACCCATACCGTTTGAAGTAGCAGTTTTACCATCCAAGGCACATGCTCCGTTTGGAGTAAGGATAGCCACGCCGATCCCGGTGGCAATGTCAACCTTGACATTGTTCCATACAAAGGTTGTACCCTGGGACTATAAAATCGAGGAAAGGAGGAAAGGCAAGGTTAGGTTCGAAGAGATTGTTCAGGCACAAGGTATGACGAAAACTGGTAGAGTTTAAACCATAGAACATCTACCTGAGTCAAGCAAGCAGTCCTCCAACTGACCACCTATCATCGAGATAGCTTCATACGATCAATGGAGAAAGATACAAGCCATGGAATACTTGGTCATCGACCACTTGAACAAAATGTCGGCACAAATCTCCACTTTTGCTTTGCTACAAAATTTCGAGGCACACAAGAACGCTCTGCTGAAGGTGCTGAGTGAAGCATATGTACCAAGCAACATCACTGGCGGAGAAATGTCTACTATGGAAGGACAAGTGTTGGAGAGCCGTAAGATCACATTTCATGAAGACGAGCTACCACCTGAAGGGTTGGGGCACAACATGGCCTGCATATCACTGTGCAATGCGAGGACTATTTTATCACTAGAATCCTGATTGATGGAGGTTCTATTCTCAACATCTATCCGCTGGTAACACTCAAGAAGTTGGGTAAAAAACTACACGAGATGAAGGATGGAGCTATCAATGTGAAAGCCTTCGACGGTTCCCAAAGGTCCACCATTGAGGAGATTAGTCTATGCTTGCAAATGGGGCCAACCTGGTTCGATGTTGATTTCTAGGTGATAGATGTGCTAACATCTTACAATCTGTTGTTGGTACGGCCATGGATTAATGCTGCTGGGGTCGTAGCAACAACACTACATCAAGTAGTAAAATTAGAAAGGAACCACCAAGAGGTGATCATTCACGGCGACGGTAGAAACCTTATATACAGTCACCAGGCCATTTTGTCAATCGAAGGAAGGAGGAAGCTACAGGGAGAGACTTACCACCATATTGAATGGATAAATGTTGTTGACAAATACAAATTATGGGATAACAAAATCGAGAGTATGCTGAATTAGAGTGGGTATGCACCTAGCAAGGGTCTCAGCAAAACCTCCAAGGGATAGCTAAGCCCATAAAACTTAAGAAGCACGGCACTACTATTGGTCTGGGATAAGAGTACACCTGGGAAGAATTCAAAAACTGGTCACCACCATGGTGCGGTCCTTACTATCCACTGGAGCAGCCAATACCACATCTGGAGCAGACCTTCCAACTGGCCAGTGTTATTTACGGGGCAGATGAAGAGGAAGCACTGACAACGGTGAAGAACTTGTTCTTAGAAGACAGTGACATGGACTGTTGTGTTGTTCTCGAAGAGAAGGGGAGGAAGGCCCTTCCATACAAGCTGTAAGCAGAGGGGAAAGCCTCAGTAATTGACTATCAGGACAACCAGAGCCCGACGAGCCTCGAGGTAGCAAGTCTAAAACAAGCATCATGCACTGATTTATTTACAATAATTTTCTTTTCACATTTTAATTCCCGCAATAAGATCTTCAATGTTCAAACCATTCATAAAATTTACCAAAGTAATTTTGACTTTTCTAATGAATCAATACTCATTATTGTTTTTCTCTCATTATACATTATTACTATTACTTATCTTGATAAACCAATGACTGTGACATGCAATGAGACAATGCAACAAATGGACATTGATTCAGAGGAAGATGACATACCAGAGGAAATTGTCAAAGAAGTTGAGAACTTTGAGAACAGATCTAAGTCCAACTTGGACGAGACAGAAATTATTAACCTGGGAGATGTAGAGAACGTCAAGGAAACGCGAATCAATGTTCAATTATCGCCGTCAGAAAAGAAGGAATACACAAAACTTCTAAAGGAATATGAGGAAATATTCTTCTGGTCGTATAACGATATGACTGGTCTAAGTACGTCTATTGTAGCTCATAAATTACCAACTCATCCGATATGCCCGCCGGTAAAGCAAAAACTCATAAAGTTCAAGCCTAATATGAGTTTGAAAATCAAGGAAGAAGTCACTAAGCAAGTCAAAGCTAAGGTTCTCAGGGTAGCAGAATACCCGAAATGGTTAGCCAACATTGTGTCCGTACCAAAGAAGGAGGGGAAGGTCAAAGTTTGTGTCAAATATACACATCATGATTGACAATTGCACCAAGCATGAGTTGCAATCAATTGTAGATTGTTTAACTGGTTATCATCAGATCTGGATGGATGAAGAAGATGCTGAGAGAACAACTTTCATCATGTCGTGGGGAATGTGTAGTTACAAGATGATGTCGTTCAGCCTGAAGAATGCAGGGGCCACCTACATGAGGGCCATGACTACCATTTTCCATGATATGATACATAAGAATATAGAGGTATATGTAGATGATGTTATTATCAAGTCCAAGAAGGACATTGATCACATGGAAGATTTGAGAAAGTTCTTCAATAGATTGAGAAGGTACACCCTGAAACTGAACCCCGCGAAGTGCGCATTTGGGATTCCTGCTGGGAAATTTATTGGGTCTATCGTGAGTCGTCGAGGAATAGAACTGAATCCATCAAAAGTAAAAGCTATTTAATAATTTCCACAGCCAAAGAATAAAAAGTGTGTGATGATTTTTTTGGGAGGCTTAACTACATCAGCCGATTCATAACACAATCTACAGTTATCTGTGAGCCAATCTTTAAGATGTTGAAGAAGGACACTGCCATCAAATGGACTGATGTCTGCCAAAAGGCCTTCGACAGAATCAAGAATTACTTATCAACACCACCATTCTTGGTCTCGCCTCATCCAGGTAGACCCTTATTACTCTACTTTGCAGTATTGGATGGAGCTTTTGGTTGCGTTCTAGGAAACATGATGAAACGGGGAGGAAGGAGCAAGCTATCTATTACCTCAGTAAGAAGTTCACCCTGTACGAGGCCCAGTATTCTCTGTTAGAGCGCACCTATGTGTTTTGACTTGGGTACCTCAGAAGTTGAGACATTACTTTTGAGCCTGTGCCACATATCTCATATCAAGGATGGACCCGTTGAAGTACATCTTTTAGAAACACATGCCCAATGACAAGCTATCCAAGTGATAAATCATGTTGAGTGAATTCGACATTGTGTACGTAACTCAGAAGGCGGTCAAAGGACAAGCACTGGCAGACCACCTTCTTGAGAATCTTGTGGATGGAGAATACAAGCCTCTAAAAATGTGTTTTCTTAATAAAGAGGTATCATTCATAGGAGATGATATTGCATAATCCTATGACGGTTAGAGAATGTTTTTCGATTGAGTAACAAATTTTAAAGGAGTTGGAATAGGAGTAGTCCTGGTATCAGAAACCAGTCAACATTATCTAGTGTCTGCCAAACTCAGATTCCCGTGCAGCAACAATATGGCTGAATATGAAGCTTGCTTCTACGAGCTCAAAATGGCCATTGACATGAACTGCTAGTGATTGGAGATTCAAACCTACTCATACATTAGGTGCGTGACGAATGGGTAACCAAGATACTCCCATATCTGTAAAATGTATTGGAATTAAGAGAGGTTCACGAAGACTGAGTTCCAACATGTTCCTAGAGTCAAGTATGAGTTCGCTGATGCATTGGCTACCCTGTCATATATGATATAGCATCCGGACAAGAATTTCATTGATCCCATTCCACTAAAGATCCATGATCAGCCAGCTTATTGTTCCCATGTTGAAGAAGAAGCAGACGGATAGCCTTGGTTTCAAGATATCCAGGAATATTTGGCAAAAGGAGAGTACCCAAAGCTTGCAAATCTTACTCAAAAACGCACACTTCGGAGATCTTCCAACAATTTCTTTCACAATGGAGGAATCCTACATAGGAGGACTCCTGATTTGGGACTATTAAGGTATGTCGACACAAAGGAAGCATCCATGCTACTAGAGGAAATTCATGTTGGGACCTGAGGTCCATATATGAACTATTTTGTCTTAGCAAAGAAGATACTTTGGGCTGATTATTTTTGGATGACTATGGAAATGGGCTGCATCCAGTATGTTCAGAAATGCCACCCCTGTCAAATACATGCAGACACGATAAAGGTACCTCCAAATGAGCTTAATGCAACAAGCGCACCTTGGTCGTTTGCCGCTTGGGGAATGGATGTTATTGGACCAATCGAGCCTGCCGCTTTGGGCACAGGTTTATCCTTGTAGAAATTTATTATTTCACCAAATGGGTCAAAGAAGCATATTGCAGAGCAGAGACTAAGAAAGTCATGGCAGACATTATCCGCGACCAGATTGTTTGTGGATTAGGAATTCCAGAATCGATCATTACTAATAATGGCTCCAACCTCAATAGTGACTTGATGAAAGCTATGTGTGAAACATTCAAGATCAAATACAAGAATTCCAGAGTCTATAGGTCTCAAATGAATGGACTTGTTCACTCTTTTTAGATGGTAGGCGTATTACATAGAATTTACTGGAAATACGAGAGGTGTGACTTAATGCAACTCAACATTTTAGAAGGCTACTGGTTAGCACAATCGATTGAAAATCGAAGAAGAAGAAGACATATTTCCAGATTTTGTAAATATTTTATAGTCAAATTGTAGTCAAATTAAAAAAATTGTAGATAAATTGTAGACTAATTTTTGCAGAAAATTTTGTAGAAGCTTTTGTCATTTTGGATTTGTGAAAACAGAAAATAACGCATCTACAATCAGAATACAAATAATCTACAATTTGTCTACAAGATATCTTCAAATAGATACATTGAAGATTAATATCCAAATTCTCATTTCAATTGTAGCATAATTGGAATTTTCGACATAATTGTAGAAGATTTATAGAAGTTTTAGTCTTCCCAATCTACAATTCATCTACAATTTATCTACAATTCTACAATTTAACTACACTTTATCTACAATTTCTGGAAATATGTCTTCTTCTTCTTCTTCGAGTTTCAATATGAAATTAAGTAAAAACCAAGTCTAATATTCACCAAAACCCCTCAAAATTGGGATATAAACTACTAAACATAATCTGAATTATTTACAACAACACCCTGTCCAAACAAATAATGATTTTTTAAAACCCAAATTCGAGTTCAAAGCTTTCAAGCTTTTTAATGGCTATCAATGCTGGAGAATGTATGAAAGAACATATTTTTTCAACTTTGAGTTGTTGAAACTCGAAAATTCAGTTAATATATCTCGAATGAGTGATGTGTAAGATCTAGTGGTTTAAGATCTTTTGACTTGATTAGTTTATTATACAGGAGAATTAATTTATACTTCTGTCATATGGTGGCTTTGACTTTTTCAAAACAGAAAACTTATTAAAGGGGTTATTGGATGATTGTAAGGAAACCACGAGGTCAATAAATTAATACCAAGATTCTCTCCTTAATTTTAGCCCATTTTTTAGGGAATATTCCGCCCTTTTAATGCCTTATAATCGAATGGTACAAAATTTGTAAGTAAAACGTGGACTGGGCAGGTAATTAACAAACTATGCACATTTAGGGTAATAAAGTTTTATATATGGCATAGGTAGGTAAAACTCCCCCTATTTTAACCAAGTTTGGCCCACATAGAGCTTATATTAGGCGGGGCCCAGTTGCGAACATTGTGGCTGGGCCTATCTACCTTTGATTTTGAGCCATAGCATACACATTAGTCAAAAGCTGCAAACATCTTGGAGCCTAATTCTTTCGGACAACTTTGTAAATGAATTAAACCTATCATAATGGCCTAATAGGTAATTCATGCTTCACGTTTTAACTAGATACAGAAGCAATCACACCTTTTATCTTTCTAACCCCTTATTTATGTGAGTCATTAGCAAGACATCAAAATATCAATGCAACATGAATAACCAAACCTTGAGCGAGACATAGATATATGTTGTTGTGACTTCAAAATCATGACTTAGTGTTTCTAGCTCTTAACCACCACCACATAAATCAACAGTGATATGATAAGTTTAAGCAATTGAATCGTCTCAAAATGGAATTCCAAAACAACACATCACATATTAGTATAAACTTAAATTTAGAGCATAGATAACTAAAAAGTAAATTATCTAGTGGTAGCTGGTTAATTTCATACGTATTTGCAGGCAACTTTAAAATAACAAGAGTTACATGATAAAGGAAATATTTCAGATTCACAAGCAAAAAATCAAATTTAGAAAAAAATTCATCAACCATATTTCAGAGTTGACTTAGTCTAATAATCACATAAATCAAAATATATACAAGACTTAATGTGTACCTAATTTGAAGCCAACCAAACAGAATATTTGCAATTCAAATGAAGCGCGCGAAGACGAGAAGAGTCCAACGATGCGCAAACAACATCACAACTTCAATTTAGGTCCAAAATAGACTCAATCCACCGGAAAATTTTGAGCCAAAGCAGTAGAAATCAGACCAACTTTTCTGATCTTCTCTTTTTGTTATTTTTTTTTTTATATTCTTCAAGAAAAGGAGTTTTTCCGAAGGAGGAAATCATGGGTGTTCGGTGGCTGGCCGGATTCAGGCCTTAACTCGCCCGTGAGAACAGGAGAGGAAGAGCATGGGTGCACTGTGGTCGTCGATGGTTACTAAACTCAGTTGGAGGGGACAACCATTAGAGAGAGTGAAGAAGACGAAGAAGAAACAGGGACATATTTTCCCCTTTTTTGATCCTCTCTTGCGCCGCTACTGCATTTCCTTTTAGAGGATCAAAGGGGAGGGTTCATGGTTGCTGTGTTGAACATGAGACCTTCTTCCAGATGAGAGCGCTGTTTTGTTCTTTTCCGAGAGGGAGGGTCTTATTTTAGGTGTAGCTCTAGAATGGGCAAGGGATTAGGGTTTTAATTATGGGATGGGTAAAGCGGGTCGGGCAGGTGGGTCATTTGGGTTTTTTGGGCCAATGTAGTGTTTGGCTCCATTTTGAACAAGACCCAAATAATTCTTTTATTCCCTTTTTTGTTTTATTTTCTTTTCTTTGGTTCTAATTCTACAACAACAACAACAACTACCCAGTATAGTCCCACAAAATGGGGTCTGGGGAGGTTAATAGGTAGACTAGCCTTACCCCTACCCGAATGGGTAGAGAGGCTGTTTTCAATCGACCATCAGCTCAGTGAAAGAAAGTAAAAACAAAATCAGAAACAAAAACAAAAGAGCATTAGTAACTCCAGCAGAAATAACATAAATAATTATCTAAACATAAGAACCATATATAAATATCATACAATAATATCATACAGTAACTACCATAAATAACTACGTAAGTGAGACACAATCCAAAACACAAATGATCTATGGATAGCACCGCCAAGCCTCACCCAACCCCGGGTGAGGAGTACGAAAAACTCTAGGAGCCCCTATCCTACAACCCTGATGCTAGACCTCCAGACTTTCCTATCGAGGGTCATGTCCTCGGAAACCCGCATTCTTGCCATGTCGTGCCTAATCACCTCTCCCCAATACCTCTTAGGCCTCCCTCTGCCTCGTCGAACGCCGACAATCGCCAGACGCTCACAACTCCTCACCGGGGCATCAGGACTTCTCCTCCGCACATGCCCGAACCACCTCAGCCTCGCTTCTCGCATCTTCTCATCCACCGGGGCCACCCCCACCTTCTCCCGAATAACTTCATTCTTAATCTTTTCTAACCTGGTGAGCCCGCACATCCACTTGAGCATCCTCATCTCCGCAACCTTCATTCTCTGAACATGAGAGTTCTTTTCTGGCCAGCACCGCCCCATACAACATTGCAGGTTTAGCCACAGCTATATAAAATTTCCCCTTGAGTTTCTGTGGAACTTTCTTGTCACACAGGACTCCTGATGCAAGCCTCCACTTTAACCAGCCCGCTCCTATGCGATGAGTGACGTCCCTGTATAACCCCCCCGTCCCCCTGAATCACCGACCCAAGATATCTGACACTGTCCCTCTTGGCGATGACCTGGGATCCAATCATCACGTCCCTGCCTACTTCGCTCGGCTCGGCACTAAACTTGCACTCTAGGTATTCTGTCTTAGGTCTGCTTATTTTGAAACCCTTAGACTCAAGAGTCTGACTCCATACCTCTAACCTCTCAATAACACCAACCCTTGTCTCGTCTATCAAGACTATGTCATCAGCAAATAGCATACACCAAGGAACATCCCCTTGAATATGTCGGGTTAGGGCATCCATCACCAAGGCAAACAAGAGAGGGCTAAGCGCCGATCCTTGATGGAGCCCCATAACCATTGGAAAATAGTCTGAGTCGCCACCCGCCGTCCTAACCCTAGTCTTAGCTCCATCGTACATGTCCTTGATTACTCTGATGTAGGCTTCTAGAACACTCTTCGCCTCCAAGCACCTCCATAGCACCTCCCCTAGGACCTTGTCATACGTCTTCTCCAAGTCGATAAGCACCATGTGCAAGTCCTTCTTCTTATCCCTGATTTGCTCCACCAGCCGCCTAACAAGGTGGAGTGCTTCTGTAGTGGAGCGGCCCGGCATGAAACCGAATTGGTTCACAGATATAGATGTCATATCCCTCACCCTCGCCTCGATCACCCGCTCCCAGACCTTCATGGTGTGACTTACTAATTTGATACCCCTATAGTTGTTGCAGCACTGGATGTCCTCTTTGTTCTTGTACAAGGGCACCACTGTACTCCACCTCCACTCATCCGGCATCCTTTTGGTCCTGAAGATTGCATTGAACAACCTGGAGAGCCACTCCACTCCCGACCTACCCATGCACTTCCAGAACTCCACCGGGATCTCGTCAGGCCCGGTCGCTCGACCCCTACTCATCCTACACAAAGCCCCCATGACCTTCTCCGCCCGAATGCGCCTGCAGTACCCAAGGTCTCTATGTTGCTCTGACTGCCCCAGCGCCCCTAGCTCTATGTTATGATCCCCCTCCTCGTTAAGTAAGTCTCAAAAGTACGCCTGCCACCTCTGCTTGACTTGAGACTCCCCCATCAAAACTCTACCATCCTCACCCTTGATGCACCTAACTTGGTCAAGATCACGTGCCTTCCTTTCCCTTGCTTTAGCTAACCGGTATTACTTCCTGTCCCCGCCTCTCTCCCCTAGTTCCTCGTACATGCGACCAAACGCCGCGTTTTTAGCTTCCGTAACCGCCAGCTTTGCTTCTTTCCTCGCCACCTTGTAGATCTCCCTGTTCGCTTTTCGTTATTCCTCGCTTGTGCTCCCTGCCAACTTAGCAAATGCCTCCTTCTTCACCTCCACTTTTCCTTCGACTACATCGTTCCACCACCAGTCACCCTGATGTCTGCCTGAATAGCCCTTGGCTACCTTGAGCACGTCTCGTGCTACCTCCCTAACCAAGTTCGCCGTCTCTGACCACATAGCGTCCACTTCCCCCGAACTTCTCCAAGCTCCGCCCTCAGCTAACCTCATCTCCAACTCATGTGCTTTCTCCTTAGTCAAAACACCCCATCTAATCCGCGGTTGTCCCCAAGCACCCCTCCTCTTCCTCTTCACCCAGAGACTGATATCCATCACTAGGAGTCTATGAAGAGTCGAAAGGGACTCTCCCGGAATAACCTTACAGTCCTTACACATACCCCTATCGCTCTTTCTGAGGAGGAGGTAATCAATCTGAGTCCTCGCCGTCGAACTCTTGAAGGTGACAAAATGCTCCTCCCTCTTTTGAAATGTCGAGTTCGCAATCAGAAGCTCGGATGCCCTGGCGAAATCGAGCAGTGATGTGGCTCCTCCGTTCCTAACCCCAAAGCCGAAGCCACCGTGCACCTCACGATTACCAGCATCAGCCCCAATATGACCATTAAAGTCTCCTCCAATAACTAACTTCTCAGATTGGGGAATACTACTCACCAAATCATCTAAGCCCTCCCAAAAGCGCCTCTTAGCCTCCTCGTCTAGGCCCGTTTACGGCGCGTAAGCGCTGATGACGTTGAGGATGCAACCCCCAATAACCATTTTAATAGACATTAACCTATCATTCACTCGCCTAACCTCGACCGCGGACTCCCTTAGATCCCTATCTACCAAGATGCCCACTCCATTCTTACCTCTCATGACCCCAGAATACCACAGCTTAAACCCGTCTACATTCCTCGCCTTCGACCCTTTCCACCTAGTCTCCTGGACACATGCTATGTTAACCCTCCTCTTCTGAAGAACCTTCGCCAACTCAATGGACTTACCCGTCAGAGTGCCTATGTTCCATGACCCAATCCTTAATCTATGAGCGTCCGCTACCCTCTTCCCACCCTTACTTGCCGCCCTACCCGCAGGACCACTCTTTGCCCCCCTACTCACCCCCGCCACCGCCCTCACCCCCCGAGGACATGACCTTACACTATCATCCCCCTCCGCGTCAACAATCCCTCCAACCGACTATGGAGAATAGTGACGTACACACGCACTATAGCGGAATACGCAAAAAGATGCAAACTAGATAGCAACAGAGTAAACCTCGCACGGAATGCTAGCTAAAATACGTAGAAAGGTGTACATAGTAAACAAGAGAGCGGGAGGTACCAACTCCCAGTGGAAAAACCTGAAAGTAGGCTTTGATGCGCCCAAGGTCAACTGCTACCGACTCTCGTACGTCCCGGCCGGTGTTGTTTTTCTCTTCACTCCCAAACGCCGCGAACTGGCCTCGCCGCCGTGACTAGTACATAGTGCAATTTTTCCTGAAGCTTATCGGAACGCGTAGTTCTTTTGCATCCTGCCGAAAGTTTGAACGTGTAGTTGTCGGAAGTACTGTAGCTTACCGAAATCCTCGCTTGGAAAATAAGGCACATGTACAAGAAAACATAACACACCCACACACACCACAAAAAGGAAGAAGAGAGAATAGGATGAAAAGAGCAGGGTCATCGAAAAAATTGCCGGCGAAAAGCAAGAATTCAAAAAACCTAGGAAACTCGAAAAGAAATAAGCTGGTGATGTCGCAGAGAAAAAAACCTAAACTTGGACCAGAGTAACAACACTTTTGAAGATCGTTTCCGTTATTAAAACAAAAAGTCAAAAGAGAAGAAAACAAAGGAATTTTTTTTGCAAATAATGGATGTCGCTTGGCACAGATTACTGATGACCTGATTTAGGATCCGAAAATGATGGAGAAAAATGAGTGAAAGAAGATGAAAATGACCAAAATCTAAATATGTGAAAATGACCATTTTTGTGATTTTTGCTTAATAAATTAATTCCTACATGCAAATTGAACCTAAGATAACATGAAATTAAAGTGTGATAATTTTTTATGATTTTTCAATGATTTTATAATTAAAAATGATCTTGAGTCTATACTCCTGAGAAGAACCATTACCTCAATCTGAACCAAATAATGATCTTTGCTCTTTAATATACTTCATATAATTCGATTTGACTGATCCTAGATCCAATAATCTCGTATCACCCAGTACGAACTATTCAGGCAATAAGACACCCCGGACATGATCAAAAGTCTCATATGATGTCAAAACGTGCCAATAGGCTACAAACTCGAATGTGGTACATGAAGACAACAAACTATGAATGGACTACTTAACTCACGCAGTTAATATGAGCGTTCCTCATAAAATGGGAAAACAAATCACACAAAAGATAAAATAATAAAACTGTACTCAGCATCACACTGTTGCGGTGTGCAACCCGATCCAAATAACATACACATGGAGGCGTGACACTCGATCCACAAATAAAATTCACATAAGGAGGTACACACCGAGCTAAATTGTTAATTACTACAAAATACCGAATATGGGTCACAAGCACGCCAAATGCACAATACCATCCTTAGGGAGACAGATAGCACCATCAGCTACAAAAACTCAAGCACAACTGAGGTGCGATATATGATATGAATCTCAAGAACCATTCTGCTGATAACTGTAATTTCTACATGTTTTATACCCATTTTTACCTAAGCTTTGTGCATTAATTACCCTAAATTACTCCCAAAATTCTTACAAGTTGTGCTTGATTGCAGGTTTGAGCGACAACATGACAAATATCAACGATCGACTCAAAAAGGAGTGAAATCTGCCAAGTGTAAAAAGACAACTGAAGTGAGGAACAAAATAACATGTGCGGTCCGCACTGATATTTCACGCGGCCTCACAAAAGAGTTCAGAGGTTGGGTTGTTTCAAGTCCTACCTGCGCGGTCCGCACTGGTTTGTCTCGCGACCGCACAGGAGAGTTCAGAGACCTTGTATTTTACATGTCAAGCTGTGCGGTCCGCACCCCGTTTCACGCGGTCCGCACCCAAGAGTGTCAGAGACTCAATAATTCAAGGCCAAACTCCCACGCGGCTGCACACCTAATCAGTGCGGTCCGTGTGGATCAAGTTCAGAGAGGGTGGATTTGGACCAAAATACCTATGAGGCTACACTCCACTTCTATGTGGTTCGCACCCATCACCCTACGTGGCCGCGCGTCACATTTGTGTGATCTGTGCCCACTGTCAGAAGTAAGATATGAAGACCCAAACCTCTACGCGGCCACGCGTCATTTGTGCACGGTCCGCGCCACACCTTCAGGGGTAGTTTTGTTCGATTTTTCCTGTGTAGTATAAATAGAAAATTTTACTTCTTTAGGTGGAGTTTTGATATATCAGATAGCAGTTGAACTAGAGACTTTATAGTTTTAGACTATTTTGGCAAATTTCTTCTAGTATTAACTTGGATTTGAGTAGATTAACATTTTAGTTAATTATTATGTCAATTTCATCTACTATTTCTTCAATTTCTATTTATACTATGTCTAGCTAAACCCATTAGCTAGGGTTGTGGCTCAACCCTAGTGTGGGTAATTGATGGGTGTGATCTTTTAATGCATGAATGAAGTTGGGTATTTGTTATTTGCGTTAATCTTATATTTTTATTAAGATTTGGTGGTTGCAAATACTAAGTCTAGCTTAGTGGGTTTTGACTCTTCTTGAGAAAGAGAGTCTACGACCCCAAGATTAACTCTAACAAAGAATTGGGATGGATCCATAAGAATGGTAGTCCCAATTAACGGGTTAAATCTCAATAGAATAATTACCCAACTTGAACCCTAAGTTTCTTGGGCAAATTGGCCTACCCAATTGCTCTCTCGAGAGTCAATTGGGTAAAATCATTATCTCTACCGAGATGTGTGAGACTGGGTGAAGAAGTGCAACGGTTATAGCATAAGTCCCATATCATCATTCTTGCATTAGGAATCTCTACCCATTAGTTCACCACCTAGGTACATGACACGACCCTAGTGTATTTCTCTATATTGCATACATCTTAGAATCAATATCTCAGCATAACTTAGCTTTAAACTTGTAGTTGCTAAATTGTAGTTGATAATCAAAAGAAAACCAAAAATGTTGAAGATCAATTAGGAGCTAAAACATAATCCTAGGCCATACAAATACTCAACTCCAAATTGAAGCTATGTGGAAAATTGACAGCGATACCACCATTGGGTAAAATTGTTAGCGCCCACTCTTCCTTATGTTGAGTCTGCTGCGATCACTTTTTGGCACCGTTGCTGGGGAGCTCGATGGTGTTTGACTATCTATTTGCTAGTTTTGCGTTTTGCTTCTTTTTCCTTCTTTTTACTTACTTTGTTTGTGTTAATGCACTCAGGTACCAATGGCTTTAAAAGCACAAGATGCTATTAATGTGGGAGTGGAGGAGGTGGAAGACATAGAACAAGAGGAGGTTTTACCGCAAGCACAAAGGCGGGGTAGAAATGCTAATGCAAATGTTAATGCTAATGACAACATAACAGACCCTCCTCCACCTCAACCAAGAGTAGCACCAAGAGTTCTACCCAATCAAGTGTACGCAAGTGCAATAGTTCCTCCCCGAATCTGAGTTGGGAACTTCCAAATCACCAATGTCATGCTCACTCCGCTCGAACAATGAGGGTACTCCACAGGCATCTCGGACCAAACACATACAAGCATTTGAAATGGTTTGTGGATACTTATTGAGGGAGCAAGCAGACAAATGTTTCGGACGATGCACTGAAGTTAAGGCTTTTCCCCTTCTCACTTCAGGGGAAGGAATTGGATTGGTTGGAGAGACTTCCAAATCTTTTCATAACTACGTGGGAAGAGTTGGCTGATAAATTCATTGCCAAGTTCTTTTTTCCTAGTCATATGTCGGCTCTTCGAGATGAGTTTCTAGATTTCAAGCAAGAGCCGACAGAGCCTTTACATGAGATATGGGAGAGGTTTTAGATGATGGTAAAAGAGTGACCCAACAATGATATGAACGATGTTATGATCCAACAGACATTCTATCGGGGTATAAGCACAACAAACCAATGCATTGTCAATCAGTTGGCCGGTGGTAACTTTATGAAGCCTCCAGACAATAAAGCTTGTGATGTGTTAGATGAGATGGCCGATACATCCTCAGCATGGCAAAGCCGAGCTAATGTTCCTCAAGGTGATCCTAATGTTATACACTTGCATAGGGAGTTGCATGATCATGGCCAAGCCATTGCCAAACTCACAACAACAATGAAACAATTGCATAAAGAACAACTTCAACAAGTTCAAAATCCACGCCAAGTCAATGCCATGGAGGGAGTGAATATGATGAAAAGAAGGCAAAGAGGGTTACAACAACCTCAAGAAAATTTTGACAACTACGATGATGTTGGTGGATATTCGAATAAATGTTTTGATGATCAAAATGAGGAAGTTCAATATGTCAACAACTACCAAGGGAATAGAGGTAATCAACAATGGAGACCCCAAGGAAATTGGGGCAATCAACAAGGTGACAATTGGAATTACAATAACGATCAAGAAGGCAATTGGGGGAACAATAACTTAGGGAATCAAGGTAATTGGATCGGGAACAACAATTGGAACAACAAATATGGTGGTTAAGGTGGGTGGAACAATAATGGTGATCAATGTAAAAGGGGGCAAGGCTTTCAAAGGCCCCTAATGTATCAACAACCCAACAATCGGCCTCCGTTTCAATCTCAAGGGTCAAGTTCATCGAGCAATGACATGGGTCCAATATTAGAACATGTTTGAGCAAATGATGAAGAAGAATCATGACTATGATGCTCAATTGGCCTCCCATAACACTTTGATCCGTAACTTGGAAGTACAACTCGGGCAAAGTTTCCCAATCTCTCAACACACGCCCAAAGGGTGCTCTACCAAGTGATACGGCAGTGAACCCCAAGGGTGGGCATAATAATCAAGTGATGGCGATGACCACGAGAAGTGGAAGAGGTGGTGATGTGCAAGCCTCAAGAGGAAATCGAGTTGTGATTGATAAATAAGAGTTGCAAAATGATGAGATCCCGTAGGTAGTTGAGGATATTGTTGAACCAAATGCAAGTGATGATGTGAGAATTGAAATTGATGAGGGTGAGGAGGAGACTCCAGAGGCCGTGAACCAGTCTAGGGAACACGTCGTTGATATGCCCGAACCGGTGGTGCCAAAAGCCAAGGCACCCTTACCTAGACATACTCCGCCATATCCTCAAAGGTTGGCTAAGCAAAAAGGTGACAACCAGTTTAAAGAATTCATTGAGATGATGAAGAGTATTACTATAAATGTGCCCTTGGTGGAGGCACTTGAGCAACTGACGAAATATTCAAAGTTCATGAAAGACTTGGTTACTAAAAAGATATCGATGGAGTGTGAAACAATCAAGATGACGCACCAAGTGAGTTCCATTGTACACTCCATGCCTCCAAAGCTAGAGGATCCCCGAACATTCATAATACCATATACCATTGGAAGTGCGGATTTTGGAAAAGCCCTATGTGATTTGGGGACGAGTATCAATCTCATGCCATGTTCGGTTTTCAAGACTTTGGGTATCGGACAACCTCATCCAACTTCCATGAGGATTCAAATGGCGGACCGGTCAATGAATCACCTTTGGGGATTATTGATGATGTTCTTGTTCGTGTTGATAAATTCATATTGCCGGACGATTTCATGATCTTGGATTGCGAAGTGGATTTCGAGATGCCTATTATTCTTGGAAGGCCTTTCCTAGATACGGGGAAGGCCTTGGTTGATGTGGAAGCGGGAGAATTAACCTTCTTTGTTGGAGATGAAAAGATGGTGTTCCACGTGTGCAAATCGATGAGGCAACCAAATAGCGCTGATGTGTGCTCGTTTGTTGACATTGTCACGGCAGTGATAGTGGATGATACAAGTGCAATGGCAAATGTTGAGGACCTACTTGATGCCTTGCTATTGAACATGGATGTTGATGATGATGCCAGAAGGGTAGAGTGTGTGAACGCATTACATGGCATGGGCTCGTATTCTTATAAGCCGAGGAAGTTATCTCTTGATCTTGAAAATTGACCGGTATTGGAGTTGAAACCACTTCCTCCTTACATCAGGTATGAATTTCTAGGTCCTAATTTCACTTTGCCGGTTATTCTTTCTTCTTGCTTGACTAACGTGCAGGTTGATGCCACTTTGGCAGTTCTTCAAAAGCACAAGAGGGCGATTGGATGGACCTTGGCGGATATTTGGGGTATTAGCCCCGCGTTTTGCATGCACAAGATAATACTGAAGGAGGATGCTAGGCCGTCTCTTGAACATCATAAGAGACTCAATAAGGCCATACAAGAGTTGGTCAAAAAGGAAGTCATCAAGTGGCTTGACGCGGGTGTGGTGTATCTAATTTTTGATAGTTTATGCCAAAGAAGGGACGAATAACGGTGATGACCAATGACAACAATATACTCATTCTGACTCATACTTGATGGGCTTGAGGGTATGCATGGACTACCAGAAGTTGAACAAGGTGACTAGAAAGGATCATTTCCCATTGCCGTTCTTAGATCAAATGCTTGATCGTCTTGTGGGTCGGGCTTTCTATTATTTTCTGGATGGGTTTCAGGAAATAACCAAATTCTCATTGCCCCGGAAGACCAACAAAAGACAACCTTCACATGTCCTTATGGCACATTCGCCTTCTCTCGAATGCCATTTGGATTATGTAATGCACCGGCAACCTTCCAACGATATATGATGGCAATGTTCACCGACATGGCGGAGGACATATTGGAGGTCTTCATGGATTATTTTAGTGTGTTTGGGGACTCATTTTGTGAATTCTTGCAAAACATAGATCATCTGCTGGCCCGATCCGAAGACACAAACTTGGTTCTCAATTGGGAGAAATATCATTTCATGGTGGAAGAGGGAATTGTATTGGGTCGGGAGAGCTCGGTTATTGGGTACACATTTAGTTTAGGAGGCCTTGGATAAGGTCAAGATCATTCAGGATAAGCTTCGTACAGCTCAGTCTAGGCAGAAAAGTTATGCAGACCGCGAGGTTCGAGATGTGGCTTTTATGGTTGGGGAGCGAGTTTTGCTCCATGTGTCGCCTATGAAGGGCGTGATGTGATTTGGGGAGAAGGGCAAGCTTAAACCTAGATACATTGGTCTTGAGATTCTCCATCGTGTGGGCGAGGTGGCTTATAGACTTGCCTTTTCTCCTAGCTTGTCAGTCGTGCATCCAGTTTTTCATGTGTCCATGCTTCTGAGGCATCACGATGATCCAGCCCACATTTTAGATTTCAGCACCGTCTAGTTGGACAAAGATCTTTCTTATCAGGAGGAGCCGGTAGCTATTCTAGACCGGCAGGTTCGACAGTTGAGGTCGAAGAGTTTTTGTTCAGTGGAGAGGTCAACCTCATGAGGCATCGACCTGGGAGTCCGAGTTTGATATGCGGAGCCGTTACCCTCATCTATTTCCCAACTTGGGTACTTCTTTCTTTTGTCCGTTTAAGGATAAATAGTTATTTTAGAGGTGGAGAATGTGACGACCCAAAGGGTCATCACCTATTTTCTCCCCTTTTTCGTGCTTCTGAGGCCTTAAAAACCTCACTTTTAGTCACCTTGATTCGCTTGCACAGTCGGGGCATGTAGCCGAAAAGCTTATTTGTTAATTTCTATGAAAGTTGCCAAAATTTAGCTTTAAAATAATTAAAGTTGACTTTGGTCAATATTTTGGGTAAACAAACCCAGACCAGTGATGTGGTGGTCCCGGAGGGTCGGTAGAATAATATGGGACTCAGATGTATGCCCGGAGTCGAAATCCTAGGTCCCGAGCCCGAGAAATAAATTTTTGAAAGAAATTATTTTTTCTGAAATGAATAGGAAAATTTAAAATAAAAATGGATTAGAAAAAATTGGTATCGGGCCCGTATTTTGGTTCTGGCACCAATACAAGTCTTATATGAGGTCTAAGATATTTTTGTGTAATTTAGTCGAAATCGAACGTCATTTGACATGTTCCAGACCTAAATCTCTAAGTTTGAAAGTTTAAGAAGTTTGAATGAAAAGTGTTTATTTTGAGGTATGATTCCTCGTTTATGATGTTATTTTGGCAATTTAATTGCACCGATAAGTTCATAAGATGTTGTTGAGTTAGTATGTGTATTTGGCGAAGAGCCCCGAGGGCTCGGGAGTGATTCAGCGTGTTTTGAACTTAGGGAAAAGGATAAGATTTTTCTGCAATTTTGCACATGCTTTTTGTTCTTCATGATCGCGGCCTCAGGCTCGCATTCGCACTGCCTATGGTGTTCCCCTTCTTCGCGTTCGCGTAGTTCCAGCCCCCCTTAATTCGTTCGCGTATGAATCCACGCTTCGCATAGTCCAAGTTTGGGACCCCAGTAAATTAACCCTACGCATTCGCAGTCGCCCATCATGAACGCGATGCTTCTAGTTCCCCCTTCTCCGCGAACACGACACCCCTGTCGCGAACGCATAGAGTAATTTTGTCCAGTGATTTTTTTTAATGTTAAAAATAGTAACTTGGGTTTTCACTCAATTTTCACATGAGCTCTCTTCTCCCCAAGATCTAGGACTGCATTGAAGCTTCCTTTCATCAAAACCTCTTGGGTAAGTATCTTACCACTCATTTCCTTCATTTTCCTTCATTAATTAGTAAGTTTCTAAGCCTAAATCATGTAATCTACGGTTGAAATTGGGGGAAAAGGGTAGAGTTAGGAATTTTTTATTTTCTTCGATTTAGACCTTGTTCTGGGGTCGAATTTGAAACCAAATTGTATATTCGGGCTCGTGGGAATGGGTGACATGGAATTGGTTCGAACCTAGGGTTTTGACCAAGCGGGCCCGGGGTCGATTTTTCGAATTTAGGGAAGAAAACTTAGAAATCTATAATTAGCCATTGGGCTCTATTTGTTAAGCTGTAATTGATGTTATAAAGTCGTTATTTCATAGATTTTGATTGAGTCAGAGCTGAATTCAAGGGGAAGGTAGTTGTTGTGGATTGATTTTAGCCGTGAAAGTTGAGGTAAGTGTTTGGTCTAACTTTGGCTTGAGAGAATATGAGTAGAGTTTTATTTGCTAATTTGTATTTGTCCAGTATGGTGTATAGGCATGTTGACGAGTATCTATACACTGGTGTCGAGCATGACCGTCACTCCTAAATTTCTAAATTATTGAATTCTTAATTGTTGTTCATGATGACTTGGTTTGAAATCTTTAATACTGAGCCAGTAATTGTTGAGGCTAAGCATTGATTTAATTGTGGTAAAGTAGAAATTGAATGAGTTGGTTATAGCTGGATCCCCCTTGCTGGTATAGGTTATTTTATTACCTTGTTCCCTTGCCGGGATAGTTATTATAACATCTTTCTCCCTTTTCGGGGTTATATTGTGTACTATCTTGAAAGAAATTGGATCCTGTGGTACGCCGACCAGGAGATATTATGAAATGGGTATATGTGGCACGCTAACTATGAGATATTATGAAATTGGAATGTGTGGTACACTGACCATGGGACATTATGAAATGGGAACGTGTAGCATGACTTCCATGTGATATTATGTAATGGGAGCGTGTGGTATGCCTACCACGTGATATAAGAAAATGGGATTGTGTTGCACGCCTACAACAAGGGCAAATTGAAATAAGCGAAAGTGGGACGTTGTTCCAATATTCTGTGTTAGAAGGAATCAGATGTAGTTTCATCTTTTATTTATGATATTCTGATTTTATCCGCTATTTCCCTGAGCATGTCCCCCTCCCAATTTTTACTTGTTATTTTCTTCTGTTATTTTGTTATACTTGAATACATATCTACACATGTTTATTTGGTAGTCTGGTCTAGCCTCGTCACTACTTCGCTGGGGATAGGCTAGGCACTTACCACCACATGGGGTCGCTTGTGCTGATGCTACACTTATGTGCTCTTGTGCACAAATTACGAAGCCGGAGCAGCTCTTGGGCAGCAGTAGTTGAGTTGGAGCTGACTTCAGTCTAGAGATTTCGAGGTAGCCTTGCTAACGTCCGCATGGTCTGGAGTCTCTTCTATCTTTGTTTTTCGTTTGTAGTCCTTGTACCGGAACAAATAGTATTGTGTTTTATTCAGACTTTGTATTTAGTATTCTATAGACATTTGTGAGTTAGTGACTCCGGTCTTGGGTAAAGTTGTAATATTCATTTCCGCACTTGTTTTCAGTTTATTTAAACTTAAGACTTATGTTTTGCTTTTATTAAATGGCCGAGAATTGCAAAAGTAAGTAAAATAATTTATCTAGCCTAGCTCCTATTAGTAGGCACCATCACGACTCCTGAGGGTGGAAAATACGGGTTGTGACATGCTGCATACACAATTAAAAAGTTAGTCTACAACTATCGCGCCCCCTTTTATGTCATTTGGGAGGACAACTCGTTCCCTTTTGGGAATTGGGTTTGAATTGAAGCGTTGGCACCTAATGATTAAAGTGCATTAGGACACTAAGAAGACTTTGATTTTGCAAACTGGAGATTGGGTAAGGGCTTGAAATTATCCCGAGAGGAAGGTGTTAGGCACTCCTTAGGATCCACTAGTGTGGTTCCTGGCCATACTATAATTGTAACTTTAAGTAAAAATAACATGTAGGCAAGTAAGACTTTCAAATAAGAGGGGATTTCCCATAACAGATGTAAATAGATGAAGCAAAAACAAAGAAAAGGCTTAATTTTGAGAAAAATAGTTATAAATTTAAAAGTAAATCATGAAATAAACAGGTATTGGAAAGGGGGTCCTAGGTTTATATGGATCACCCCACACAACATCCGATAATCACTCCTCAATGAGGGGCTACACGAGATGTTATCGCGTGGTCATCATATCCATATCTACCATTTTTTGCCCCGTTAAGGTATTAAAGCGCGAAAGGGTCTCATTTACTTATTGCATGCTATTACCTGCCCCAATCCTATCAGTTCCGAAGGCATTTGGGACTACTAATACTAAAGGAAAGGGATATCAGGCTTTTATAATTTCAAAGGTAAAAATTCCAAGGCCACAGTCAAAACACATATAGCAAATTCGGGGAAAGTACATAAACAAATAAGGCTCAAATAGACCTCCTTAGATCAAAGAAAAGCATATAGTTTAGCATGTCTTGCACGTACTGATTAGGGTCTGATTAAACATAAAAGTTAAAGCATGCTGATTTATCACATATTTTCAGATAAGAAGTCAGAATTAGACATGCCCGCTGGGTGTAACTAATAAAGACTGGTGCAGTTTATAACTTTTACCCTAAGGCTTGTCTAAGTATTAGATGAAAACATATAGGCATGGTATCTACTGGTTTAAAAAAAATGATACAACTACATACTGATTATTAAAAAATTGCCAAATTGTTAAAGAATATGCGGCTTATAAGTTCTGCAGGCGTTAGATATGGATTTTTGACTTATAAGCGAGCGAAACATTTCAGACTTAGTTACTAGTTCCTATAGGCATGCTTTCTATGAGTTATTGGCTTTAGCCACTTATATAGACGTAGTAAAGATGTAGAAATCCTGTAGGCATGACATCTACATGCAGTTGATCATTTTAAAGACTTATAAACACATTTGCCTAATGAAGGATGCATATGCAGGATTCAGATTTTCGTTTAACTATAGACATAATATCTATATGAATGAATAAATTCAGAAAAACTCATATAGGCAAGATATCTATATGGATAAAGAAATATATAAACTTATAGGTAAGATATCTATATGGGTGCAGAATTTCAGAAAACTATAGGCAGGATATCTACAGATAAAAGTGCAGATATTTATAAACATATAGGTAGGATATCTACCCTTTCCATACAGTTATCCCCTCCCTTTTTTACCAGCCAAAACTAATAGCTTATTACAAGTTATTACAGCCCAGAAAATAATGTAAGAAAGGAAAAACACGTTAGAAATTAAAAGTACAACCAAGGGGAGCCTAATTCAGAATCCATGTCTGAAATATGAGATGAACCAACTCCATAAGATCATGATCCAAATCCTTTCTCTCATTTGGATGTGTCAGAGTTCCCTAAGAGACTCATATAGACTCCCGACAGTGCTCACACCCGAATGTGTTACCAGATTAGGACATAATGCAGTGTGGAAGGGCCAACCCTCAAGTGTCGAAGTTTAGATGGAACACAACGTCCTAAGGCAAGGCTCACAGAAGGGGGGTAGAACTTAGAGACTAGGAGAGACTGCAAGTGCAGAAGTGAAATTCTGAAAGGGGAAAGGGAAAAGGGGAATAACTTAAAATCGGTGCACATAGGGGTATAAGGGAGTGGGGAATTTGCAAGAGCACAAGAAGAGCAGGCTGATGGCCATACTCACCAATGGAAAATGTTGGTACACCCTCCAGCCTGTTTAGAGGTTAAGACTCTATTGGTTCAAAACTTAGTTCATGGAAAACAAACCATATTGCCACGCCCTATGTCACCACTCACAAACACATAGGGGTAATGGAATAGGGAGCAAAGATTCACAATAGCAACATGCAATAGAATATAGGCATAATAATCTGAATGTTGATTTCTACAGAAAATAATAAAGTAGACATGGATAGAAAGATTGTAAGTAAACACATTGGGGAAGTAGACATGGATAGAAAGATTGTAAGTAAACACATTGGGGTGGTGATGAAACTTAAATTAGGACATAGCAGCTTCAAAGAAACAAGTAAAAAAAGCAGTAGTCTTGTAAAGCCAAAGTGCAAGCAGGAAGACATAATACTAGAAGGGTGAGTTTAGAAGAGATTGTGAAATTGAGGAGTTTATAGTCTGTGTTTGTGTAAAAGGGATATGCCTTTTATAGTTCACAAAGCAGGTATAAATAAGATAAGAAAATAGTTTAAAAACTGATTGTCAATCAATTACACAAGGTTTCCTTTAGTTAAAGGATTCAGATTCAAACGGGTAAAACCATTTAAGGAAAGAAATTGATTAAACACTTTTTGTAAAGCATGCAATTGAGGGCAAATACATAAGGTCTAAAGTACCGGTTGTACAATTTAAGGAAAGAAAATCAATTAACATCCGAGAAATCAGAGGTTAGAGATTTGTTATGAATGAACCGAGTCAGAAAGATGGAAAAGGTTTTAACTTAAGGGAAATCAATAAACAATCAATTAGACCTATTTAGAAGGAATTTTGAATCTATCGCAAGTTGAAAAGCCCTTTTGAAGAAAGATTCATCATATATAAAGAGCATACAGACACATTAAACATGAAAGAAAATTGTCATGCCATTGTAAAACCAGTAGAAAATCCACTAACATAGTTTAGAAGAGTTTATCAAAAGGTCAGAATCATATAAAACTTCAAAATTGTCCTAAAAGATTGGGGTTTTTGAAAAGAGAACCCTATTTCAGGAAAATCACAAAGAGAGGACAAGAAATTGGATCGAAACATGTATAGAGGCTTCAGAAAAGAACGTAAGCTTCTAACATGCTTCTTCCAGCAACAGAACTCATGAGTAACATGTAAATATAGTAGAAAGATTCAAAAGCAAATAGAGTAAAGAAACCAATTCGAAGCATGATGAGGAAAGACTGATAAGAACAGTAGAAGAAAGCATGCTTAAGAAGATCCTTTTACAAGAGACTTAAACAAGGTATGGTAGAAAAATAGTAAGAACACTTAAGAAAACAGTAGGAAAATACAGTAGAAGAAAAATTCTTAAGAAGGTATTTCTTAGAAGAACTTAAACAAGGATCGGTAGAACACGGTAGGAAGGTATAGTATAGCAGGACATAGTAGAAGAAAATACCAGAACATAGTAGAAATCATATGAGAACATATCATGGAAAACATGGAAGAAGAACATACAAGCATGGAGTATATAAAACGCAGTAAAAAGAACATTAAAGATCAGACTATAAAACTCAGTAGAAGAACGTACAAGAACATGGTAAAAGAAAAATACAAGACCATAAGCAAGTACACATAAAGGGAAAAGACAGTCAGGAAACACTTAAAACTTTCTCCGAAAATGCTAAATCGGAAAGAAACGATTTTGAAAGTAATTTTTTGATAGAAAAGTTCAGTAAATCATTTGAAAACTCAATGAAACCACAGATACACAACGGATCTAAAGAAATCAGAGAAAACCCCGAAGGGTTAGGGTTTTAGAAGAACCCTAGAAAAGAGAAAGGCTTTGAAAGGTCACCGATATGAGTCGGGGAGGTTAGAAACAGGCTCAGGACACCATGGTATGCCGGAGAAGGCCGATGATGACTCAGGAACCTTGAATCGGCAGAGGTCTAGGTGCAAACCCTCAAGGTCTAGCCTCGAATGTTCAGGTATCAGGTGTGTTAGAGGAATGGGAAGTAAGTATAAGACTCCCATGGCCTGGGAAGCCATAGATCCCGGTGAGTTTCAAGGTGGAAGATGTTGAGAGGTGGATAGGGTTAGGAAAGGTTTGACAGAGTTTCAGAGAGGGGGGATTTCAGAGGCGGTGTGTGAATGAAAATGGTTTTAGGGTTGGGGTGTTGGTAGATTAAAAAAGGAAAGGTGGTATTGTGAAAGGGGAGCCGGGCAGGTAAAATAAATGGGTCAGGGTCGGGTAATTTAGATATAGTTCTAAGTAATTTGAAATTGCAATTGGGTTTAACTGGAGGGTTGATTTGGGCTACAATTGATATGAAATAGGGCTAGTATTTAAATAGCCATTATTCCCCTTTTTATTTTATAATAAAAGGTAAAATAATTTTTGAAAACAAAATAAAGGTGCTAAACTAATAAATAATACATAAATATTAAATTTAAACTGCTGGAATCAATTTGGTAATGATGAACGCAATTAAATCTTAAAATAGGCTAAAATTACAATTATATGCAATTTTGCTTTAAAATACTCAATAAATTCGTAAAAATGTGCAAAAATTACCCTAGCTATATTTTGATATAAATATGAGAATAAAATAAATTAATCACCAAAATGATAACTTGAGGAATAATTATTGGTTTTTGTACTACTAAAATAGGGTAGTAAATTGATTAAAAATTCATTTAAAAATTTAATAAATACTAAAACACTTGGACATACTTATATATGCATATATATGCTATTTAAAAAGTATTTTGAATATAGAAAATATACAACTAAAATTGGATATCAGCAACAACAAGAGAAATGTACTATCGTTATCGTTTAAGCGTCGTAACTATTATATATCGACTGCAACCTATATTACGATGAAACGAACAATACCTCCCCTATTTATATGACTTCCCACAACATAAAACACTCATCAAACAGTCCAAACAACATCAGTAATAACGATACTAATCCTCCCAAAACAATTCACCAACAAACAACATTACCAACAAGCCTTTCGATAGATATGTCACAAGTTATAGCTTCAACAACTTAGCCCCAACTTGGATAATATTAAATACATGTACGGTAAGAGTTTCCTTAACTATAAGGAGAAAGAACAACTCCAATTTGACTTTAATTGACCACGAAATATCCTTCCAATGCTGCCACAAGAACAAGGAAGCGAAACTAGCAATCAATTAGAATTTTTCGGCACTAGAATCACTTTAGAAAACTTGAAATCGCCTAGGATTCACATAAAATAATTGAGGGAGAATTTACAGAACATAAATCACCTAAAAACCCTCCTGCAAGAGCTGGAACAACACAAAAATCAACGACAACAAGAAGAACATGAAACTTAATAGCGCCACAGGATTCTCGATACTTGATTTGTGTTGTTTGCAATTTGTTTATATTTTTCATCATGATAGTGAAAATACAAGAGGGGGGTAAATTGTATATAGTTAAAATTAATCATAATACGTTGACATAAAACATTATAAGTCAACTGAATATGGAAATCTTGCAGATAGAGAAATTTAAGTAATATGCAGAAAGTAAATGCTGAAAATAAAGACAATAGGAATCTTATATTAGTTCGGATTTAATGTGAATCTTAATCCAGTCCCCTTGGATTGCAAGGGATTTTTCTTTAGGCAAATGGGTTTTTTTTCGAGTATAGATTTGATATTTTTCGCTCAGATTTCTAGCACTCGTTTGATTCAATGCCTCACCAGTTGTATGCTCTCTTTCTATACCTGACTTATTACACAACAGATCTATAGGCTACTATGCTTGTTTGCAGTAAATTGAAGAGTGTTATTTTTGTCGATCAAAGTATACATAGTATGAAGTTGTACTATGAATTTATACAAGGATGAATGGTGAAGGCTTGACAACCCAAGTGTTTTGATCCTTGGAAAGAGTTAATTCTTTCTAGGAATAAAGTACTAGTCGTTGCTTCTCTTCGGATATTTTCCTTTGGGAAAATGACAGGTTAGACAGAATTCTTCCTTGATTTTTGGACCTTCCGATCTTGATTGCTATCTGGATCCTTTAGCTTTAATTGGTCTTCTGACTCGTCAACCATGGATAGCGTTGAATCTTTATTCCATTCGGGTATATTTGATTTCTCAGAATCATGGAGTTAATCCCGTTTGGCTGATGTATAGTTGATTCTTTCCTTGTGCATCGTGAGTATATTAGGGCAGCTTCCTTTGAGAATGAAATCCTTCCTTGTCCGATATCACAATTCCAATAATTCCGTTTTGCTTCTTTAAACTCCTACATGTGCATATTAATTTGCATCATTAAAATATGTTCTAATAATCTCCCCCTTTTGTATGATGTCAAAATAATATACATATAAATAAAGGGATAAACAACAGTTGACTTCCCTGTATGAGACAGGCCGACTTGGCTCCCCCTCAATATGTGGAGTCAAATGAACTTGATCTCCCCCTCAATGTGTGCAGTCAACTTGTACCTGTATATTAGTGTCTATGCATGGCCAACATAGTTGACTTAACTAGTTCAAAGAATATGAGGTACTATCTATGCATGTAGCTATCTGTGCATGGGCAGCATAGTCGACTTAACCTGTATAATGAATAAGGAGTATATACCAACGACTTCAACCTGCACATAGAGTTCCAATAGTCCAGAAATATTCTCCCCCTTTTTGACATCAACAAAGAGGGAGCAGCAAAAATAATATCCTCAAAAGCAAAAGAGAAAAGAAAAATATATACAGGCATAGCCCAACCACAACAAAAATAAGTTTAAAACAAAGAAAAAAGTTATTTGTAGACCACATTCATCTCATCGAGACAGAAAGTAGGTAAGAGTGTTGCAGATGGCCTCCTTCAACTGTTTAAAGCTGGTGTTGGCAACAACGCTAATTCCATCCAGCCTGTCATGCACCTCCTTGAAGGCTTTAACCGCATTCTCCCTTACCCTTTGCACAACCACCATGATTTTAGACACATCTGACCCTGTTTCCTTAGAAATAGCATAAATAGCGTCCACAGTTGACGGTGCGGCGGACAACAGAGTCTTGATTTCTGAGAGTTGAGAGTCAATGGAGCTGAACTTTTGATTTAGGTCTTCAGGAATAGGAGATGGAAGAACAGCAGACGAAGGCTTGGTTTCCATGGGGTAGGCTTTGCATCAATATCACCCTTTTTGACTCAGACACCCTTGATACTCACATACCCCATACTTAGAAGGCTCTAGTGTTATAGCACTTGTTCATAGAAACAGAGGGGTAGTCCGAAAGTGGAATTTGATGAGCTTCCAGAATGTGAGTGATTGCCATACCATAAGGAAGATTGGTGAGATCTTCAGCATTCTCAATCATAAAATTTATGACCCAATAGGAAAACTTGATTTTGAGGTTGGAGATAAGACAATTGAGAAAGAAGGTGTCCCGTTGGGAGAGGGTTGAAAAGGAACCAGTTCTGGGAAAGAGAGTGGTTGTGACAATGTGAGCAAGAACCCTATTTTCAAAGATAACATCACTAGTCCCTAATTTATTGGGAAGGGTTTCAGAGGGAATTTCTGCAATACACTATTTAGCTTGATCAAAGGTGATTTCAAAATCCTTAGGCCAGACATTCTTAAAGACAGTTGGAAACCAGAGCAACGACAGAGAAAACAAGAGTCGAACAAACCACAATCAAGAACAATGCGTTTGCCAAGAAAAAGAGTTTCAATCCTATCAGGTTTACTAAAGCGAAGATTTGCATAAAACATACGTACGAGGGGTTCATACACTATAGGTGGAGGAATAGAGAGAAATTTTTCCCACCCTTGATACATGAAAAGATCCTTTACATTAAGGTTGAGACACTCCATAACATCGATATATACTACTCTACCATGGGTGATGGGCTTGTCCTGAAGAGAAACAAAGAAATCCCTATTTGGGGTGTCCTAGAAATTTAGGTCGGATTTGAGAGAGGCATAGAAATCAAACTTGATTTCTTTGGAGTATAGGTATGAGGATCATCCATATGACACTTTCCAGAGGCTTTGCCACCTAACCGCTGGGAGTGCTCATAGAACCGTCCTTGAGAAGAGGCACAACCCTCAGAACAATCAGACCCTAAGTCTACTCGTTTAGGAGGCGTGGAAGAGGGTTTTGATTTTAAGCGGGTACTTTTCCTGGTGGAAGCAAAGGGGTTTTTGGAAGATTTTCCATGGGAGAAGATAAGGTTGGTACAGGTTGAAGAGGGAGTTGGTAGAGGTTGAGGGAGATGGTGGAGATGAAAGAGACGGAAAAGGACTAACTTAAAGAGAGGAGATTTGATGGTTGAGTACAGAAAAGGAAAGGGTGTCAGATGAAGCGACGAAATGATTGGTTTTCCAACTTCGGCTGCAAACTGATGGAAAAAGACTAAAAAGAGAGGGAAAATACTGACAGCGTAATTACGCACTGAAAAGAACAATTATGACAAGTTTTTGAGAAGTAATAATTTGGTTCTAAGAATTGTTTGAAAAAAAAATTAACGCCATGTAATTCTCTTAAAGGACAGAATCTATCTTTCAACAATGGTTTAGTAAGAATATCAACTAATTAGGAAGAGGTACCATTGAAAGCTAATTCTATGTCACCTTTAAGAACATGATCTCTAATAAAATGATGTTTAATGTCTATATGCTTTCCTCTAAAGTGATGCACATGATTTTTAGAAGGGCAAATTGCACTAGAATTATCATAAAAGATTTGTATATGCTTAAAAGAAAGTTCATAGTTACCCAATTGATGAGACATCCACAGCAGTTGTGCACAACATTGACCAACGGCTATGTACTCAGCTTTAGTAGTTGAAAAGGCAACTGATGCTTGATTTTTACTATTCCAGGATATTAATGCCTTTCCTAGTAATTGACAAGTTTCACGCGTGATTTTCCTGTCTTCTTTATCACCTGCTAAATCTGCATCTCAGAAACCTTCTAATTTGAATGAGTTAGAGTGAGGATACCACAATCCATGAGATATTGTGCCAATAAGATATCGAATAATACTTTTTACATCAATTAGATGTGACTCCTTGGGAGCCGACTAAAACCTGGCACAACTACAAATGTTGAACATAATATTTGGTCGACTAGCGGTCAAATATAGTAGAGATCCAATCATTCCTCTATATTTGGTTTCATCAACTGGAGTACCTTGTTCATCCTTATCCAAATTTGTAGCCGGACTCATAGGAGTCCCAATTGATTTTGCATTACTCATACCAAATTTTTGGATCACCTCCTTGGTATATTTAGTTTGACAGATGAAAGTTCCCACTTCAGATCGATGAATATGAAGCCCAAGGAAAAATGTGAGTTCACCCATCATGTTCATCTCAAATTCACTTTGCATGAGGTTTGCAAATTCCTTGCACATAATAGAGTTAGCACTACCCAAAATAATATCATCAACATAAATTTGAATGATGAGATTATCTTATATTGATCAGTTAATAAATAGTATAGTATTAATTTTACCTCTGATGAACCCATGATCAACAAGGAAAGTACTGTGGATCCTCGTGTAGGCTATTTAAGTCCATATAGTGTTTTAGTAAGCTTGTACACATGATAAGGAAATTTTGAGTCTTCAAATCCTGGAGGTTGTTTCACAAAAACTATCTTTTTGATGAATCCATTTAGAAATGTGCTTTTGACATCTATTTGAAACAATCTGAATCCTTTAAATGATGCATATGCTATCAAGATTCGTACAGACTCTAATCGAGCTACTGGAGCAAACGTTTCATCGTAGTCGACTCCTTCTTGTTGTGAATAGCCATAAGCAACTAATTTGGCTTTGTTCTTTATGACTTGTCCTTGTACATTCAATTTGTTCCTGAACAACCATTTTATTCCGATGACGGAAACATTTTTAGGTTGGGGTATCAGCTTCCATACTTGATCCTTGCTGAATTGATCTAATTCCTCTTGCATGGCTTTCACCTAGCCTGAGTCCTTCAAAGCTTCCTCTACCCTTTTTGGCTCTATTTGAGAGATTAGAGCAATATTTTCTTTCTTTTTAAGAGCAACCCTGGTCTTCATTTCTTCGTTTGGATCCCTTATGATATATTTCTGTGGATATTTTGTTTCAATTCTCCATTCATTTATTCGAACAGTGCTAGTAGTCGACTCTGCACATTATTTTGGTGTGTTGTTGCTTACGGGTTCAGTCGACTCGACTACCTCTGTGAGACTAGTTGACTCCTGTGATTTTCCTTTGTCATGAACTTCTTGAGTTTGATCTTCGTCACCTGTGTTAATGCCTTTCTCGACCAAGGGATAATTTTCATCAAAAATAACATGAACTGATTCTCGAACGCACAAAGTACGTTTATTAAAAACTCTAAAAGATATGCTATTTAAAGAATAACCAAGACAAATACCTTCGTCACTTCTTGGATCAAATTTTCCAAGATTGTCCTTACCATTGTTATGAATGAAGCACTTGCTTCCAAATGGATAAAAGTAACTGATATTAGGACGCTTACCCTTCTAGAGTCCATATGGAGTCTTTTTCAAAATGGGCCTTATGAGACACCGATTGACAATGTGGCATGTAGTACTCACACCTTCAGCCCAGAAATGATTTGGCAGAGAATGTTCTAACAGCATGGGTTCTTGCCATGTCTTGAAGAGTTCTATTTTTTCTTTCCACAACTTCATTTTGTTGAGGTGAGTGAGGAGTAGAGAAATTGTGAGCGTAACCTTGATCATTACAGTAATCTTCAAACACCTTGCTTTCAAACTCACCTCCATGATCACTTTGGATTATGGGGATTTGATAACCTTTTTCTCTTTCAATACTTTCGCAGAAAACTTCAAAGTTTCTTAAAGCTTCATCTTTGTGAGAGAATAAAATAACCCAAGTGAAACGTGAAAAGTCATTAACAATAACAAAAGCATATTTCTTGCCTCCTATGCTAGCAGTTCTAGTAGGTCCAAAGAAGTCCATATGAAGTAATTGCAATGGTTTTGAAGTGGAACTATGTCTTTGTTTTTGAAAGAGTTTCTATTTTTCTTACCCATTTGACATGCATCACAAATGTGAGTCCTAGATAAATTCAATTTAGGTAACCCAATGACTAGATCATGTTTGGATAATTTTCAATTAGATGCATGCTAGCGTGACCTAGTCTTCTGTGCCATAACCAGGAATCATCAGATATAGAGGTTAGGCAGATATTACCTTCTATATTTTTGAAACTATCAAGTATATAAACATTTTCGTACCTTTTTCCAGGAATAATTATTTTACCTGATTTGTCTTCGATGGCACATCCAGTTATTTTAAATTTTACCTCATATCCTGAGTCACAGAGTTGACTTATGCTGAGGAAATTATAGTTTAAACCATCAACCAGATATACTTAAGTAATGTCGCAGTTGTTGTTGAAAGGAATAGTTCCAGTGCCAACTAATTTGCCTCTTGAATCAACTCCAAAGTTGACGCTTCCTCCATCAATCTTTGTAATTTCCTTAAACAGGCTTTTGTCACCTGTTATGTGACTGGAACACGCACTATCTAGATACCATTTTTCTTTGCGCTTTACTCTGTGGTGTTCCTGCAATATATAATTATTACTTTCTTTTAGGTACCCAAGCTTGCTTGGGTCATGGTGAGTTAGTGTTACTGGATTCGGAGTTCTTAGGTTTCCAAACCCATCCAGACATATGAGATTTAGGAAAGTGACAACCAGAATATATATGCCCATTTATGTTACAATAATGACATTTAACCTCAGGCCTATTTTCAGGTCTTTCATAAGAGTTGGGATTAGCACTCGTAGGATTCTTTCATTACTTTCCAGTAGACTTGTAAGTCGACTGGTTCGATCGACTAGTCGATCTAGTTCTGATTGATTCTTTTCCAGTTGACTTGTAAGTCATCTGCTTTGACCTAATAGAGCTGTGACTGGTGGATTTGCGCAAGCTGTTAAACTGCATTTGCAATTCCTCAAACTCTTCTTAAAGTACATCTTTTTAAATTTCACATACTTCATGCTTGAGTTTCCAGTATTTGACTTCCCTGGTGAGTCTCTTAAGTTCATTCATCATCTTTTGAGACTCTTTTAGGGTGGAGTCAAGAATGTCTTGCAATTCATTGCATCTTTCACATTCATAAGATCTTACCTCACTTGTTTCTCCTTTTGCCGTAAAACAGTTTTCATTGTCTGAATCGTGTTCATCTGTTCATCACCCTAAAGTTTTGTTGATCTCATTTTCTAGATTTATCACGAAGCAAATATTTTCTATCTCTTCATGGTCGGAGTCATCCTCATCACTCCATCTTCTAAATGATATGTTTTTTTTAATCCTCTGGAGATATTTCTCTTCAGTTATGGACATTCCGCTTGGATGTGTCCAAAATTTCCAAATTCATAGCATTTTCCATCGTTCTTGTCTTGTTCATTGTATTGTCTGGATCTCATTCGTGGAAATCTTCCTTTATTTGTATTTCTATATCTTTTCTATAATCCATCCATATTTCTAGACATCATAGCGATTTCCTCTAGTAGTACTTCAGAATCATCAATTTCATTCTCAGTAGCTTCAGTAGTAGCTTTAAATGCAACAATTTTGTTCTTCTCCTCTTGATTTGTCTTCTTCAGATGCGTTCTTTTGAAAGCAATAAGCTCTCCTCGTAGTTCATCATATGATAACTTGTTAAGATCTTGAGATTGTAAAGTGACAACTTTAGTCTGTCGGGTGGTTGGTAGACTTCAGAGGATTTTTCTAACTTGATTGCCACTAGTGTAAGGTTTGCCAAAGATTTTAAGTCACTGATTATTTTATTGAATTGGGAAAACATTTGTTCGATAGATTTGCCTTCCTTCATTGAGAATAGTTCATAGTCGTGAACTAGCATTTATTTGGGTTTCCTTTACCTTGCTGGTACCTTCATAGGTAACTTCAAGTTTGTCCAAAATTTCTTTGGCAATATCACAACTAGAAATCTTTTCTTATTCTTCACCACTTATTGCATTGTAAAGAAGCTTCCTTGCCTTGGGGTTTATCTGTACAAATTGCAGTTGCTCCTTTGAGTATGAGTCTATATCAACAAGGTTAGAGAGTGGTGGAGTGCTTGCAGGCAATATGTAGTTTCCCTTCTTGATGACTCTCCACACTTTGACATCGAGCGGTGGAGTGCTGGCAAGCAATATGTAGTTTCCCTTCTTGATGACTCTCCATACTTTGACATCGTATACTTTGGTGAAGATTTCCATGCGGATTTTCTAGTGGGAGAAGTGTTGTCCATTGAAGTAAGGTGGTCGTACATGAGAAGATCCTTCCTGAACAGAGCTCCAACGATAACCTGATTTACCATGATCTTTTACTCACAAACTGTTAAGCAAAAACCAAAAGTGTTAGCCTTGATCTAATATCAATTGAGAGTATAAGAGGGGGTGAATTGTATAAAATAAAAATTATTCGTAATAAGTTCATTTAAAACATTAGTAGTAAACTAAATATGGCAATCATGCAGATAGAGCAATTCGAAGTAATATGCAGAAACTAAATGCTGAAATAAAAGACACCGGGAATTTTATACTGGTTCGGATTCACTGTGAATCCCAATCCATCCCCCTTGGGTTACAACGAATTTTTCTTCAAGCAAATTAAGTATAGATTTGATATTTGTCGCTCAGTTTTCTAGGACTCGTTTGATACAATGCCTCAGCAGTTATATGCTCTCTTTCTATCCCAGACTTGTTACACAGTAGACATATATAGGCTACTATGCTTGTTTGCAGTAAATTGAAGAGAGTTATTTTGGTTCAATCAAAGTATACTAAGGATGGAGTTGTACTGTGAATTTATACAAGGAAGAATGGTAAAGGCTTGACAACCCAAAGATTTGATCCTTGGAAAGAGTTGATTCTTTCCAAGAATAAAGTACTAGTCATTGCTTCTCTTCAGATCTTTTCCATTGGCAAATGACGGGCTAGACAGAATTCTTCCTTGATTTTTGGACCTTCCAATCTTGATTGCTGTCCAAATCCTCTAGCTTTAATTGGTCTTCAATGATTTCCCAGAATCATGGAGTTAATCCTATTTTGGTGATGTAGAGTTGATTCCTTCCTTGTGCATTGTGAGTATTTTAGGGCAGCTTCCTTTGAGAATGATTTCCTAGTTCGATATGGCAATTCCAATAATTCCGTTTTGCTTATTTGAACTCTTGCACGTGCATATAAATTTGTATCATTAAAATATGTTCTAACAGATAGAACCTTGACATAGTGTTTTTAGGTTATAGGGTCTGAAGATACTTGAAAATAATGAGTTAAAACGGGGTTGAGGGCTGCTTGGCGAAGTCTCGCAAAAATGCGAATAACTCTCTACTCCGATATCGTATCAATGAACGATTTAAGGAGTTAGAAACTAGATCATAGATCTTCAATTTTATGGGCATATAACCCATAATTATAAGTAAATTGGGATAAAATCTTAGTAACATTTGGCCTAAAGTTTAAGTAAAATTATGAACGTAAGTTGCGACAACTTTTGTCGACCTTTGTTTCATAACTTGTTTGACTTCAAGACTTATGATGCAGATATTATATGATTCAAATACCCGAAAACACAAACTCTTGAGAATATTAAGCACCTCTAGTTTTGCCTAAAAATACAGGTTACAACATCCATGATTCGTTAAACTTCTAATACTTGTTAACCACTCTTATACACCATTGTATCATTTAAGACCAATGGGATTAACTTCCTACCAACTCAGATATCATCACTTCTTGAATTTACATAAACTAACTTACAACGTGATCAAACACGCAAGAATATGGGTAGTTACACCCTCCCCTCTTAGGAAAATTCGTCCTCAAATGTAAGGGTTTATGGAGATCCTAACTCAAAGTGGATTCCGATGGAAATCTCCGGCCTCGTTTCCCCTATAAAATGGACATTAGACAAACTTGAATGCAATTAAACCCAACTTATAGCCTCACAAGTCTATACAAAGCATTATGGATATGTACATCATCTGCATATCACCATTTTGTATTAAGGAATAGTATTCTCAAGCTATTGCTTACCTCGTAGAGTTGTTTCACCTTCTAATGCGTCGATACAGTAACAACTTCGTCATCAGAGTCTAACAATCTAATTCTAATATTAGCTAGCTGATGATGCTCTTTAGTCAACCCATGTCTACCTGTCTCAATGTGTACTAAGCTTTCAATTGACTTACGACTGAGAGCGTCTGCCACATCATTGGTTTTACCGGGATGGAGCAATATCTCAAATTTGTCTCAATTTGTGAAACATGAATTCCATATGTAGTGTCGCCATATCTTCAAAGCATATATTACTGCGGCCAATTCCAAATCATGAGTTCGGTAATTCTTTACACGTTTCTTCAATTGTCTCGATGCATAAGCAATCACATTCCCACGTTTCATCAATACGCAACCCAAACCTATACGTGAGTCATTACAATATACCACATAACCTTATGTTCCTTATGGGAGAGCGGGGACTAGCCGCAGATGTCAATCGATTTTTAGCTCTGGAAAACTACGTTCACAAGTGTCAGACAACTGGAACTTGGTAGCTTCCTATGTTGACTTAATCAATGTGTTGATATATAAACTCTTCCACAAACCGCCTATAATATCTGGCTAGCCCCAAGAGCCTGCAGACTTCTGATGGTGTTATAGGTCTCATCCAATTCTTTACTGCATCGATCTTCTGATTGTCGACAGTAATACCCTCATCAGATATTACATGGACAAGTAATGCTACTAAGTTCATCCATAATTAACATTTGGAGAGCTTATCATATAACTTACGATCCTGAAAGGTCTGTTTAAGTCTGTAATACAATCCGTAAGTGGCCCACATGTTTCACCTCCGAATGATAATACATCATAATGTCATCAATGAATACGATCACAAACACATCAAGATAAAGTCTGAATACACTATTCATGAGATCCATTAAAGTTATTTGGGAATTTATTAGCCCGAATGACATCATTAGGAACTCAAAGTGGCCATAACTTATCCAGAAGGACATCTTTGGAATATCCTTCTCCTTAACCCTAACTTGGTAATACCCTAAACGTAAGTCAATATTGGAGAAATAGTTGGCACCAGGAGTTGGTCAATTAGGTTGTCAATCCTTGGATGTGGATACTTGTTCTTTATATTAAATTTATTCAATTATTGATAAATGATACACATCCTTAACGACTCGTCTTTTTTTTTTTGCCCAAACAAGACTGGTGCACCCCAATGTGAAGTGCTAGGCCTAATGGAGCGCTTGTCCAGCAAGTCCTTCAACTGTGCCTTAAACTTTTACAACTCTGTCGGTCCCATCATGTTTGGAGGGATAGAGATTGGCTAAGTATCAGGAAACACATCAATGTAAACTCATTCTCCCTTTTTGGAGGAAGGCGTGGGAGTTTATCTCAGAAACTATCTGGAAATTTAATAACCATAAGGATTGATTGTACAGTAGGTGGCTTTGCCTCCGCGTCCCTAACGCAAATGAGATGATACATGTTACTTTTTAAGATCATCTTCCTTGCCGTAAGATAGGAAATAAACCTACCTTTCAGCGTAGCAATGTTCACCTTCCATTCAATGATTGGTCACCAGAAAATTGAAACCTAACCATCTTCGTACGACAATCAACACATGCATAGCATGAGGACAGCCAGCCCATTCTGATTATCACATTGAAATCAATCATTTCTAACTCAAATAAATTCACCAAGGTTTGAAAACTACAAATCATCACTCTGCAACCTCTATAAACCACTCTAGAAATCACAGAATCTCCTATTGGAATGCATACCACAAGTGGCTTAGTTATCAATTTAGGTTCAACGCCAAGCTTATTAGACACAAAGGGTGTAACATATGATAATGTAGATCCCGGATCAATCAGCGCATATACATCATAAAAAACACAGTACCCATAACAACATCCAGAGATGACTCGAGATAATGTCAACCTACTAGAGCATAGGTTATGATTTTGAGTACCACTCGAACTCAACACTGCACCTCTATATGTACCACAACTTGTCGACTGTGAAACCCCTATGCCGGAGGTCGAACTGATGAGAAAGAACCAGACAGAGACCCAATCGCTTGAGCCATACCACCACCTCATTTGTTAGGAAAATTCCGCATCATAAAGATAAGTTGTCTGCAAGAATAGCATGCATCGGAACCTTGATGGCACACTCCAAAGTGGGGCTTGCTGCACTGATCACAACGAGGTGTTGGGGATCTCGTCTGACTAGTATCCGTATGATATTGTAAGCCCGATGCCCACAAAGTCTAACCTGAACTAGAATAGGTAAATCGATCATATCGAGGCATCTAAAACTATGGAGGAGCACTAGCTACAGATAGTGCCGAACTCCTCGAAGACTGAAGCCTGATACTACCTCTGAAACCATAGGAATACCTTGCAAATCTTTCCCTCTTATGATCGCCCCTATACTGCTCCTTATCTGCCATTTGCTGGCACTTACAATCCTCTAGTGTCTGCCATATGCCTACATAGGGAAAATATCCATGCCCTCCACCAAGGAGGTTGTCGTGAACTTATTTATTAGATGTGGTCCCAACCAGTTCACGAGTAGGTGCACCCTATCTCTCATCTCTGCCACCATATGGGAAGCATACCTTTCTAAAGAATCAAACTGCATACTATACTCTCTCACACTCATATTACATTGTCAAAGGTTCAAGAACTTATCAACTCTAGCTTGCTGTATCTTAACTTGCAAGTACTTACAAAGAAAGGCCTCAAAAAAATCCTTCCACACAGTTGGAGGAGCGTTCGGACCCCTATATCTCTCCCAATTATCATACTAGAAAACCGCTAAATCTCGTAACTGATAAGAAGCCAACTCTACTGCCTCAGTATCACTAGCGTGCATAACCTGCACTGTATGATAAACTTGGCAATAAACTTTTACGGGTAATCCTTGGGGTCTGATTTGGTAAACACTAGAGGGTCAAGATTAACAAAATCATGAACTCTTGCAATAATCGGTTTATCAGTAGCAGCGGTATTTTTCCTTTGATCCTGAGCAACTATAAATCTAGTCAACAACTACACTGCACTCTACATATATTGGTATGTAGTGCAAGACAGAGAAACTGCAGGTGCTGGGTCCCTCATAATATTCTCTGGAGGATACAAAGTAGATGAGGTATCAGATGACATCTTACTTTGAGCCTCACTTTAGCCTACAATGGCTGGAGGCACCTGACTGGTACCATTTCCCCTAGTTGTATCAAGTCATCTACTAATCGTTTACTTCCTAATCAAAGGCATCGCTAAAAGAAACCAAGGTGGATATAAGAGATGAATACCTACAACTCAACTCTAAGCACGACCTAGATTCAAGAAGAAGGTAACAACCCTAGACGTCATGTAGCCTCAAGATTATAAATATGGTGTGCTAAAAATATATATTAAGACTCGACTAGACACGACTCATAAACAACCCCTAGGACAGACTTACTCTGGTACCACGTTTGTCACGACCAAAGCTGAAGGGTCATGACTAGCACCTAGGCCATACTTGCCAAGCACCAATGTACATTTTACATGACCATTCTTATTATTTTTAAAGGCCGATGAGATCAAATTAAATGATAGGCATGAAACATTAACTACCAACGATGACATATAATGGCATGAACATACGTAACACGGGTCGACAAGGCTGTCATGAAGCCACATATAAGAAACGAGCTGACAAACTACCATGAGAGACTAGACAACAAAATCATCGAACAAGGGAATCCAAACTGCATGAGTCTACACATGTCTATAATCTTCCAAAAGGAACATAAGTTCCGGAACATTGCCGGAACATGGCACCGACATACCCATAATGTTTATAACAAAAATGCATACCAAGACCATAAAAGTCCGGATAAGGGATCTTGCCAATAAATGCTTAACTGCGCAGCCTACTGTGGTGGGGGAGCTGCGTGTACCTATATATCAGTACCTACAACATGATATGCAACGTCTATATTAATGTACTCAGTATGTAAGGCGGGAAAGAAAAAGTAAGAACAGTAATGCAAACACGTATAGAGAATATATAACCTGTAACATCTAGGTACCTATATATATATATATATATATATATATATATATATATATATATATATATATATATATATATATATATATATATACTTTTAAAACATATGTGTTACACCCCAAGTTTACATACATGAGAGTATGTCGTAAGTCATTGATGTAAGCTTGGAAATGACATTATATTTGAAAGCAAATAAAGAAAGTTAATCATATTACCTTGGAGGCTACAAATATTTAAGATCATGAATAACAAGTACCAATAGGGTTGGAAATATTAGAAGCTAAACAAATTGAAGAAAATAAGTTTCGTCGAAAGTCGACAATTTTGGAATGTTATAACATGTACTTTGGGGGGAGAATAGGGTTCTTATCATGATAAGGAGGTTATTATATGAGTTGTTTTAGCCCTATGATATTCATACATTTCAAAGGAAAGCAAGTTGTGGAACAAGAGTTGGCAAAGGTCATCACAAGTTACATTCATAAATTTGCTGAAATTTAGGTCAAAGGTATCTGAGTATTTCTATACACTTGGAATCATGGGGTGTTCTACCTATCAAAATGAAGGTCTACAATTTTTGTTTCTAATTCATTAAAGTTTTCATCAATACGACATCGGAGTAGAGAGATATTCAGGGTTTCGAAAGACCGCGCAAGTAGCTCCCGGTGGAACCCACTTAGGCAGTGGTTGGCCTACTTCAATTTATAAACGATTTGAACGCCTATGTTTTCTCATTTTTCAACTAAGCTTCATCTCCAAACTTCTACTAACATTCCTAAACATATACCACAATGTTTTGAAGTTATTCCAAAGTGATTACACCATATTTCAACATCAAAACTTAGTTCTAGTGAAGAACAACACTTCTTTGAGGTTGTGTTGTCATTTAGGATTGTTGTGGGCTTTATTTGGATGAAATACCAAGTTTTTGCTGCTGTTTAAGTTGAGTATAAAAGCCTACTAATTTTTCTTAAGCTTTCTTTTATGTTGGTTAAGTTGTTATGATGATAAACTACAAGATAATACTTGGATTAGCGTAAGTCACTTCTATGATGTTGTATTTCCATTGAGGGTTGTTGTAAGCAAAATATAACTTGTATTTAGACTTGAAGTTACTTTAGTACGTATGTGAGTTGTTCCCTGAATATGCTTAAGGTTATCTTGATGTTTATTAAGTTAAATGGATGGAGTAGACATGAAGTACTGAATAAAGTTACTAATTGAAGATAGTTGGAGTTGCGAATTGTTTCCTTTATTGTAAATATATAGTATATGGATGGAATCATTGGTGAATAACTTCATTATCATGTTATTTATACTTTTAAGTTAATGTAAGAAGTCTATAAGGGGTATACGGGTTATACGAATTCCAATTGGATTTTGCCGCATAGTGTAAAGTAGTTGTGACTTGTTGTTGTTATATGGTGTCTTGTTATTGATATGTTGACAGATTTCTCTGGTTGTTGTTGTTGGTATATTGTATTGGTGGAGGCCTTTATTACAAGGAGATGCTGCCAAAATTTACGTAAATGAGCTACTAGCTTAAGTTATAGACTTAGCCTATGCTCAGTACTTATTTTGAATTTCCTTACACTATGACATATTAAGTTGACTTGTTTGAAGAGTTGCTTGGAAGGGAGTAAGAACTCAATGGGTTTAAGGTATGTTAATGAACTTTCTTCTTTCCTTTGACATGATCTAATTTGAAATGAATACGCTACTTTATAAAGGATCTACTCCTTGAAATGAAGGTTGTCCATGTTGTTCTTTCCGTATAAAATTATTCTATGGAAGCGTGTATGATCCTTGAATCCTAATAAGGTTCATATTAAGGGTATGGATGTCCATAATGTTCTTAAATCACTCCAAAAGGTTTAGAAGGTGATTCTATGAGTCTAGCATGCATTATATACAATATCTATTTTACTCTACCGAGTTGCCCTATAGTCCGCCGGATATGGTACCTATTGTGCAACCACTGTCAGTTGGATTTTATCGAGCTCCATGTGGAGGGGTATGATTCTACCAAGCCATATGATGGCCAGGTACATTTTTATAGAGTCCTCTTTGAGGCCGGGTACGATATGATGATGATTATGATGCCCATAGAGGTGAATTTTTAAAACGTTTATGTATATATATGTATCATGCATTTCATATCAGTAGTCCATAGAGGCGCTCAGATGTTACTGGTTGTATCTCCTCTATCTCTCTTTACATTACAATTCTTGTGTATGTTTTCCTGTCTTACATACTCGGTAATTTATTCGTACTATCATCCCTTTTGCCCAGGGACACTGCGTTTCATGCCCGTAGGTCCTGATTGATAGGTTGACAATCCTCCTATAGGCTGTTAGTTCAGCGAAGCTGTTGGTGTACTCCACTTGGTGCGGAGTGTCCTATTTGGTCAATATGCTTTGGATATATATTGATTGGTATGGTAGGACATGTCCCGATCTTTATGAGTTTATGTACTCTTAGAGGCTTGTAGACAGATGTCAGGTGTATGGATACTTGTATGGCCTTGTCGGCCTATGTTTTGAGATTACAAATGGTCATGTAGGTCTTATAGGGCTATATGTCATATATTTAAGTTTGTATATTATGTTGGTTCTTCATATGTTGAGTAATCACTTATATTTTATTCTTGTTATCTTATAACGGGTTTTTTGGATCATTTAGTCATATATTATCATAAGAGAGATATGTTACGTTGGTACTCGGTTGAGTAAGGCACCGGGTACCCATCACAGCCCTTCAGTTTGGGTCGTGACAAAAGTAGTATCAGAGCAGTTCTATCCTAGAGAATCTACAAGCCGTGTCTAGTAGAGTCTTGTTTATCGGTGTGTTGTGTACCACACTTATAAGCAGGAGGCTACAGGGCATTAAGTCATGTCACTCTTTCTTCTTGCTATAGATCGTGTAGTAGAGCTCAGTTGTAGGAATTCAAACTTCTAAATCTAACTTTAGTCGCAATACAACAATACCTATATACACAAAGATAGTTGGTAAGAGATTTCATGTGGATGTGGAAGAGTTGATTCAGAGGAACTCAATTTCACATCATGCTTATGATGATTAAATACGAGGTCTTCAACAGATCATGTGTGTACTAAGATGTGTAATCTTCTTAATAAGGAGCCTTAAGGCAAGGATATCTATTCACGAATATGGTGAAAAGCTATGAGGGATTCAGAAGCTACATACAAGTTTCAACAAGTAAAAGAAGTAAGGTGAAGAGGGGTACGAGACACCCAAATAATGAAGATTATCAATATTTCCAAATCAGGCAGAGAAATATAAGCATTTTGGCACCTTCATCAATGACAGAGGTAAGTACAATTGGCCACACTCATCTCAGTTTTGTTCTATAGGAGCTAACATATATTATTTATGAGAAATATGGGATATCAGATCCAGTTGGAGTTAGAGTAACCCAAAAATTGTGGATGCGTTGTTATCATTAACTAATGTTTCCGAAAGATGGTGCATATGTGGTAATAGATCTACTTGTAAGACACCCATATGGTGAACTCTAGAGTAGTACAATCAGATATGAATAATTAAACATTTAGAAATTTCCGAAGATAGGCAGTGGGATCCTAGAAGGGACAAATATTTAACTTAGTATGACTCTAGCCCCGAGTAAAAAAAATATTGGGCATTCCAAAGAGCCAGTGAGATGAAGTCAGGGGAGCTAAAAGGGAAAGAACTTTTTGTTAAAGTTTTAAAAATAAATTGAGAGACAAAACAAATATCCGAAGAATAAGAATAAAATCAATGAAGCATCATGAGTAAGATGTGATATATGGGTGATAATAGTAAATCAAAGTATGACATGATAGAGTCTATGTAAGCTCATTGATGTAAGCTCAGAAATGAGATTATATTTGGAAGCAAATAAAGTAAGTTAATCATGTTACATTAGAGGCTACAAACATTTAAGATCATGAATAACAAGTACCAAGAGGTTTGGAAATCTTAGAAGTTAAACCAATTGAAGAAAATAAGTTTCGTCGAAAGTCGACAAATTTGGAATGTTATAACATATACTTTGGGGTGAGACTAGGTTTCTTAAAATGATAAGGATGTTATTATATGAGTTATTTTAGTCCTATGATGTTAATTTTTTACATTTTGAAGGCAAGTGATTTGTGGAACAAGAGTTGGCAAAGGTCATCACAAATTACATTCATAAATTTGCTAAAATTAAAGTCAAATGTAGCTGAGCATTTCTCCGAATAAAATTGGACTCATAGAGTGTTATACCTACCAATTTAAGGTCTATAAGTGTATTTTCTAACACATTAAGCCGTTTGTCAATACAATATCGGAGTAGAGAGATATTAATTGTTCGCGAGACCGCGCAAGCAGCTCCCAATGGGAACCACTTAGGCGGTGGTTGACCTACTTCAATTTATAAACGCTTTGGACGCCTACTTTTGCTCATTTTTCAACTAAAAATCATTTCCAAACTTATACTAACCCTCCTAGGCATATACCACAAGGTTTTGAAGTGATTCCAAAGTGATTACACCATATTTCAACATCGAAACTTAGTTCTAGTGAAGAACAATACCTCTTTGAGGCTGTATTGTCATTGAGGATTGTTGTGGGCTATATTTGGATGAAATTCCAAGTTTTTACCACTTTCTAAGGTGAGTATAACAGCCTAATAATTGTGATTAAGCCTTCTTGTATGTTGGTTAAGTTGTTAGGATAATAAACTACAAGACAATTTTGGAGTAGCTTAAGTAACTTATATGGTGTTGTATTGCCAGTGAGGGTTGTTGTTAGATAAATATAACTTGGATTTTGACTTGAAGTTACTGTAGGAGGTATGTTTATTGTGTTCTTGCATGTGATTAATATTATCTTGATGTTGATTATATTAAATGGCAGAAGTAGACATGAACTAGTGAATAAAGTTACTAATTGAATATAGTTGGAGTTGTGGATTGTTTCCTTTGTTGTAAATATATTGTATAAAGATGAAATCATTGATGAATAATTTCATTATCATATTATTGATACTTTCAAGTTAATTTAAAAAGTCTATAAGGGGTATATGGGTTATACGGATTCCAATTGGAGCTTGCCGCTCGTCGTGAAGTAGTTGTGACTTGTTGTTTTTATATGTGTCTTGTTATTGACATTTCTATGTTGATACTTTTAAGTTAATGTAAGAAGTCTATAAGGGGTATGTGGGTTATACGGATTCCAATTGGAGTTTTCCGCTCGGTGTAAAGTAGTTGTGACATGTTGTTGTTATATGGTGTCTTGTTATTGATATGTTATTCTCTGGTTGTTGTTGTTGGTATATGGTATTGGTGGAGGCCTTTGTTACAAGGGATATGTTGTCAAAATTTACGTAAATGAGCTACTAGCTTAAGTTATTGCCTTAGCCTTTACCCAGCACTGATTTTGAATTTCCTTATACTATGATAGATTGAGTTGACTTGTTTGAAGAGCTGCTCGGAAGGGATTAAGGACTCAACGGGTTTAAGGTATGTTAAGGCACTTTCTTCTTTATTTTGGCATGATCTAAAGTGAAATGAATACGCTACTTAATAAAGGATCTACTCCTAGAAACAAAGGTTGTCCATGTTGTTCTTTCCTTATAACATTATTCTATGCAAGCGTGTATGATCCTTGAATCCTACTAAAGTTCATATTTAGGGTATGGATGTCCATAATGTTCTTAAATCACTCCAAAAGGTTTAGAAGGTGATTCCATGAGTCTAGCATGCATTATATACAATATCTATTTTACTCTACCGAGTTGCCCTATAGTCGGCCGGATACGGTACCTATTGTGCAACCACTGATCAGTTGGATTTTACCGAGCTCCACGTGGCGGGGTATGATTCTACCGAGCCTTATGATGGCCGGGTACGTTTTTACCGAGTCCTCTTTAACGCTGGGTATAATATGATGATGATGATTCCCAAGAGGTGAATGTTTTTAAAACGTTTATGTGTGTATATATATATATATATATATATATATATATATATATATATATATATATATATATATATATATATATATATATATATATATATATATTATGCATTTCATAGCAGTAGCCCATAGAGGCACTCAGATGTTACAGGTTGTATCTCATCAATCTCTCTTTATATTATTGTTCTTTTTTATGCTTTCCTATCTTACATATTCGGTACTTTATTGGTATTGACATCTCTTTTGCCTGGGGACGCTGCGTTTCATGCCTGCAGATCCCGATTGATAGGTTAACAGTCCTCCTAGTAGGTTATTAGCTCAGCGAAGCTGTTGGTGCACTTCATTTGCTCCGGAGTGTCCTATTTGGTCAATATGCTTTGGATATATATTGATTGGTATGGCGGGCCTGTCCCAACCTTCATGATTTTATGTACTCTTAGAGGCTTGTGGACAGATGTCAGGTGTATGGATACTTGTATGGCCTTGTCAGCCTATGTTTTGAGTTTATAAATGGTTATGTTGTCCTTATAGGCTCATATGTCACATATAAGTTTGTATATCATGTTGGTTCTTCATATGTTGAGTATTCACTTATGTTTTATTCTTGTTATCTCATGACAGGTTTTCTGGCTCATTTAGTCATGATAGTATGATAAGAAAGATATGTTATGTTGGTACTCGGTTGAGTAAGTACCTGCCCGTCGCGGCCCTTCAGTTTGGGTTGTGACAATATGCCTTTGCGGCCATCATCATATCATACCCGACCCTAGCAGGCTCAGTAAAAACATTCCTTGTCATTATAAGGCTCGGTGGAATCGTACGTGGCCATGTGGAGCTCATTAATACCCAAGTGATCAATGATTGCACAATATGTGTCGTACCCGACTGACTATAGCGCGACTTGGTAGAATATATATATGTGTGTGTATATATATATATATATATATATATATATATATATATATATATATATATATCATCTGTACACAATATTAGGACTAACTCCTCATCATGAATATTTTTAAGAATTATGAAGTAACAACAATATTGATAACATAATAATAAGAGAAGCAACATCAACATCAATTGTTCCATAAGAAGGGAAACAATGTAAGTACTGCTAGCTTCTATGAATGAAGTATCTTTGGAAGCTCTCTCATTACATTATGTAAAATTAGAGTCATGCAAAAGAAGGAAAGGAATTGCCTCACATGCCTTTTATATACTGGCCAACATCAAGTTATGAAATTGTCATGACTCTTTAGTCTGCAATAAGAGAAATGACACTATCGTTTTCGTTTAAGCATCATAACTATTATATATCGAATGCAACCTACCTTATGATGAAACGAACAAAACCTACCCTATTTACATGACTTTCCACAAGTTAAATCAATCATCAAACAGTCCAAACAACCTCAATAATAGTCATATTAAGCCTCCGAAATAGTCCACCAACCAATGACATTACTAACAAGCCTTTCAATAGATATCTCACAAGTTATAGCTTCGACTTCGACACTGGATAATCTTAAATATATGTAGGATAAGAGGTTCCTTACCTTTAAACACAAAGAAAAGCTCCAATTTGACCTTAATTGACTGCAAAATATCCTTCCAATGTTGCCAGAAGAAAAGGAAGCGAAACCAGCAATCAATTAGGGGTTTTCAGCACTAGAATCACTTTTAAAGACTTGAAATCACTTAGGATTGATATTAAAAACTTGATTGAGTATTTTACAGGATATAAACCACTTAAAACAACCTCCAACACGAGCTGGAAAAACGCAAAAATCAGCAACAACAAGAAGAATAAGAGACTTACTAGCGCCACGGGATTACCTACACTTGATTTGTATTGTTTGCCCTTTGTTTGGGTCTTGGGTCATGAGAGAACCTTGAGATAGTGCGTTTAGGGTTCTAAGGAATAAAGATACTGAAAAAGAATGAGTTAAAATAGAGTTGAGGCATCTTATATATATAGATATATCTCAACCGCCTATGTGAGTCCCATAGAGAGTTTCTTGGCGCAGTCTCACGAAAATGCGAATATCTCTCTATTCCTATGTTGTATAAACAAAAGGAATAATGGTTGGAAACAATACTCATAGATATTCAATTTGGTGGTCATATCACCTCATAATTCGAATTAAATTGGGGGAAAAGATTACTAAAAGTTGACCTAAAGGTTAAGTAAAATTACGAACATAAGTTGGAATAACTTTTGTCGACCTTTGTTTCATACCTCGTTTGGATTCAAGACTTATGATACGGATATTATATGATTAAAATACCTAACACAACCTCTTGAGATTATTAAGCAACTGTAGTTTTAGTCGAAAATATAGGTTACAACATCTTTGATTAGTTAAGCTTCTAATACTTGTTAGCCACTCTTATATACCCTTGTATCATTTAAGACCAATAGGACTAACTCCTTATTATCTTAAATATGATTTCTTCTCATATTTATGTCGATTAACTTACAACGTGATCTACCACAAATGAATATGGATTTTAACATCAGCCCTCGCACTCAGTAGGTACCTGCACTCACTGGAGGGCGTGTACAAACTCCGGAAGGGCTCCTACCGCCCAAGTGCTATATCAATCCAATTGTGGCCAAAATAAATTAAACATGTTGCGGCGTTCAGCTAGATCTCATTAATATGCTCACAATCAGGCCCTCGACTTTACTCAGTCATCAATCTCTCCGGTCTCTCGGTCTCTCAAAAATCAGGATAATTAGCCCAAACAGCAATGGCATGATATATAAATAAGAATAACAAAGGCTAAGATATGATATACGAGTAAAAACAAGGACTGAGTATAATTAGCATCTAGTTGAAAATTCAACATGTAGCACGGCTTCTATGGGCCCTAACGGTCCCAACACATAGCCTAAACATGATTTGTAACATGAATTATGGTCACATTTCTATGAAACATGGAGAGCATATAGCTAACAGCAAGTTATTCAACTTTACTATTTTACGGAACGGACAAAGTCACAATTTCCACGGTGCATGCCCACTTTCGTGTCACATAGCATGTGGGTCACCTCCAAAATAATCACATAACATCACCTCCAAAATAATCACATAACACAAAATCGGGATTTCATACCCTCAAGAAACACACAAGCTAGGTGACGGGAATGTGGGCATGCACCATATAAATTGTGACTTGGTCAGTTCCGTGAAACTTTAAAGTTGAATAACTTAGATCAATCCGAGTAAAACTCTATTTAGAAATGCCTTTGCCTTCCGAGTTGACCTCCAAATATCCCAAATCTAACAAAAAACACTACAATGCAATAAATACGGCTAAACGAATAAATTCCACAAGAAAATGTGAGATTATAGCTAAAATTTCGGAATCGGCTCTAACCCGACCCCTAGGCCCACGTCTTGAAATTCGAAAAAAGTAACAAAACCCGAAATTCTATTAAGTCACGATTCTAACCATAGTGAATTTACAAAACTTTCAACACTAGTTGGTCATCCAAATACCAAAAATTCATTATCCAAATCCCTAGCCTTGAACCCCAATAATTCACCTCGAAAATACATCAACGAGGTGGTAAATCAGTGGGGAAACATCGCTATTAAAGAAAAATAAACACAAGGGGCTTACCTCAGTAATCTTTTCAAAAACCCTCTCAAAAACCTCCAAAGTCTGAGCTCAACATGATGAAAATGGTGAAAAATCTCAAAGTATTGTATTTACAGTTCTGCCCAGACTTTCCGCACTTGCGGCAACTGAACCGCTTCTGCGGTCTCGCAAATGCGCCCCAGAACCCTCTTCAGCGGTTAGCTCTGCACCCGCATCCAATTTTATACTCCAGCAGACTCATTGTTGCAAGACAAATCTCTGCTTGTGTAGAGTCAAGCTTCAAGACCGAATCCGCTTCTACGGCCCTTCTGACACATCTGTGGTCATGCAGGTGTAGGAAAACCATCACACCTGTAACCTTCTTAAACCTAACTTTCTTGGCCGCTTATGCAACGTACCTACTACTTTTGCGGGCACGCACCTATGGTTCACACCTGCCCGTGCGATTACACCAATAATGGAAAACCTTCAGTTGCACTTCTAATTCAATCCAAGTCCGTTTAGCCACACGAAATAAACCCGAGGACCCCATGACCTCAAGAAAATATACCAACAAGTATTATATCCCAAAACAAACTTAGTCAAACCCTCAAATCACCTCAAGCAATATCGAAAACACAAATTACACACGGATTCAAGCTTAATGAACTTCGAAATTTCCAAATTCTACAAATGACGTCAAAACCTATCAAAGCACATCTAATTAGCCTCAAATTTTAAACACAAGTCATCAATGATATCATGAACTTACACCAACTTCCGGAAATCCAATCTGACCCCAATATCATAAAGTCCACTCCCGGTCTAACTTTCCAAAATTCTAACTTTCACCATTTCAAGCTTAATTCTACTACGAACCTCCAAATCACAATTCGAATGCGCTCCTATATCCAAAGCACCTAACAGAGATAACAGTTCCATCAAACTTCAAATCTGAGGTCGTTTACACATCAGTCAATATCTAGTTAACTTTTCTAACTTAAGCTTCTAATTAAGAAACCAGGTATCTCAATTCACTCTGAAATCTCTTCAAATCCAAACCAACCAACCCGGTAAGTCATATAGAAGTTGTATAACACAAAAGGAGTAGAAAATGGGAGAACAGGGATATAACTCTCGAAATGACCGGCCAGGTCATTGCATCCTCCCCCTCTTAAACAAAAGTCCATCTTAGAACGGGTCTAGGAACATACTTGGAGCCATAAATAGGTGTGGATATCTGCACTGCATCTCCGCTCGGTCTCCCAAGTAGCCTCCTCCACGGGCTGACCTCTCCACTACACCTTTACTAAAGCTATATATTTTGACCTCAATGTTCGGACTTTCTGATCCAAAATGTCCATCAGTCCCATATCATATGTCAAATCACCATCCAACTGAACTGTGCTGAAATCCCTTAGATTAAGACAAATGGTTGATATACCTCCAAAACGTAGAAACATGAAATATTTGATGCATACTCGACAAGCTAGGTGGAAAGACAAGCTTGTATGCCACCTCTCCGATCCTCTGAAGTAACTCGAAAGGCCTAATGAACCGAGGGAGTAACTTGACCTTCTTCCTGACCTCACAATACTCTTCATGGGTGAAACCTTCAACAGAACCTTCTCCCCAACCATGTAAGACACATCACAGACCTCCCTGTTGGTATAGCTCTTATGTGTATATTGCACCGTGCAAAGCCACTTCGGAATCAATTTCACCTTGTCCAAAGCATCCTGAACCAAGTCAGTACCTAATAGTCTATCCTCCTCCGGATCAAACTAGCCCACAAGAGATCTGCATAGCCTCTCGTGCAAAGCCCATACGAGCCTTTTGAATGCCACTGATAGGTGTTATTATGAGAAAACCCCGCGAGCAACAGAAATTGGTCCCATGAACCGCAGAAATCAATGGCACAAATGTGTAGCATGTCCTCTAATATATAAATAGTGTGCTCGGACTGTCCGCCCATTTGAGGGTAAAAGTTTTTGCTCAACCCAAATTGAGTGCCCAGCTCTCGCTGCACGACTCTCCAAAACTACAATGTAAACTGCATGGCTCTATCTGAAATGATGGAAATCGGCACACCGTGAAGGCGAAAAATCTATCGAATGTAAATCTCACCCTATCGATCTGAAGAATAAGTAGTAATCACTAGAATGAAGTATGTAGAATTGGTTAGTCAATCCAAAATCACCCAAATAACATCGAACTTCCTCGAAGTCCGTGGAAGCCTAACTACAAAATCCATGGTAATCCGCTCCCACTTCCACTCTGGAATCTCTATCCCCTGAAAGAAGCCACCCGGTCGTTGATGCTCATATTTTACCTGCTGATAGTTGAGACATCGAGCTACAAAACCAACTATATCCTTTTTCATCCTTCTTCCAATCTCTTTTTGAGGTTTTGAATAATGACCTTGTTTGTTGATTCCGCTTGGCCATTTGCGCTTAGGTGTTATGGAAAATATGTGGTTCTTTGGATTTTTGTAACTTTTGTGCCTATGAATTGTGGTTCATTGTCATATGCAATCTCCTTCGATATTCCGAACCTGAAAATTATGTTTTCCGACAGGAAATCGACCACTTTATGTTTGTTGATCTTTTTGTAAGGATTTGCTTCAGTCTACTTTGTCAATTAATTAGTTAAAATTAAGAGAAATATTACCTTCTCGGGAGCTGGTGGTAGTGGCCCGACTATGACCATCCCCCATTTACTAAATGTCCATAGGGATAATACCGAGTATAGTAGCTTTGCTAGTTGGTGAAATAACGGCACATGGCATTGACACTTATCGCATCTTTGGATGAATCTTTTAGCGTTTTATTCCATCCATGGCCAATTGTATCCTCCACTAACTAGTTTTAAAACCAATAAGTATGCACCTAAATTATCTCCAAAACTTCCTTCATACAGATGTCTCACCACGTAATTAGATTTGGAGGCGCCTAAGCATCGGGCCAACGGTCCTTGGAACGACATTCTATATATTTCTCCATAGAAGCTGTAACGGGTGGATTTGGTATGGAGTGTCGGGGATGCCTTCGGGTCTTCGGGAAGGTTGCCATGCTCAAGGTAGTCAATGATTTCATTTCTGAAGTCCCGGACAAAGTTGGTTGTATTTGCTTTATAATAACCATCCACGTCCAGTACGAGTGCATAAGTTGTACGACTATACTGAAATCTAATCCCTTCATTTTCGGGGACGATCCAAGATTGGCCAATGCATTTGCTTCTATATTTTCTTCTCTTGGGATGTGAGTAATTGACCAATACCTGAATTGTGCGAGTAGTGTTTGAACATTCATCATATATTGTTGCATGTTTTCCTCGTTCGTGTAGAATATTCCAAAATACTTGATTTACCACTATTTGGGAATCACATTTGATTTCAATGACATCTGAGTCTAGTCCCCAGGCCAGTTCTAGTTCATCAATCAAAGCCTCTTACACTGCTTCATTGTTAGTCAAGGGAACAATTTTTATGGTATGCGCCAGGTCTTCTCCCGAGGGCATGATTAGAACTACCCCGAGAATGGAACCTTTCACATTGAAAGCTCCATCCGTGAGAAATTGTGTCCAACACCATCGGCCATGAAGTTGGCCAAAATTTGTGATTTGATAATAGTTGTGAGTTTATATTTGATGAAAAATTCACTCATTTTGTCTACCCCTTTGTCTAATCGACCTGACAATTCATGTTTATAATAGACCTTCCATAGGAGAAAAGTTGTCATCACAGCTATCGGGTGGCATTGAATGTAAGGCCTAAGCTTTCGAGCAGCGACTAGGAGAGCTAAGGCTAATTTTTCTAGGTGCGGATAATGAGTTTCCGCTCTTATTAGAATTTCACTAACATAATAAATAGGAGATTACGTACCTTCACAATCTAAAACTAGAATGATAATTACCGCTACCTCTGAGACCGCTAAGTAAATTAGCAATTGTTCGCCTTCCTCTCATTTAGATGGTAACGGAGAGCTTCATTGATATCGTTTCAGGCCTTTTAGAGCCTATTGGCATTTTGGGGTCCACTCACAGTTGTTCATATTCTTAGAAGTGAGAAAAGTGATGGCATTTTGCTGATGACCGAGAAATAAACCTGCTTATGGTGAACAGTCTTCTGGTTAGTCTTTGGACTTCATTCACATTTCTCAACTAGTCTTGAATGTCCTTGAGGGATTTAATATTGTCGATATTGACTTAGATCCCCCTTTGAGACACCAGTAAACCCAAAACTTTTCCCCAACTGACTCCGTACGCACATTTTTTATGGTTAAGCTTCATGTTGTGTTTCCTTAATATATCAATCTCTTCGAGGTGTTTCAAATGGTAAACTGGCTTAATGACTTAACCATCATACCATCTATGTAAACTTCAATTATTTTTCCCTATTTCGTTTTTGAATATTTTGTTCACGAGCCTCTGATATGTGGCTATGGCATTTTTTTAGCACCAAGGGCATCCCATTATAGCAATATCTGCCAAAGTTCATTATGAACGAAGTCTTTTTTGAGTCCTCCGAGTTCATTTTGATTTGGTTGTACCCGAAATAGGCATCGAGGAAACTCATCAACTCATGCCCGGCCATTGCATCAATCATTTGATCAATGTTTGTCAATGGAAATGAGTCTTTCAAACACATCTTATTTAGATCCTTATAACCTACACACATGCGAATTTTATTATTCTTTTTTGAAACTGCTACTACTTTAGCTAGCCAGTCGGGATACTTTACCTCCCATATGTATCAATCAAGTTACCTCTTCTTTAACATACATTTTTCTGACCTAAAAAATTGAGCACTTATTTTGCCTTACTGGCAGGATGCTGGGGTACACACTAGCTTATGCATGGCCACCACTAGCGGGATGCCTGTCATATCTGCATGCGACCGTGCGAAACAATCAACGTAAGTTTTAAGAAATTATATAAATTCGGACCTAAGCTCAGGGTTTAATCCCGTCCCCAAGTGGAACTTCCTTTCTAGGAATTTTTTTCACAATGCCACTTGTTCGAGTTCTTCTGTCGTGGATTTGGTTGCATCCCTTTCTTCTGATATCTAGAAATACCTTGGTACTCATAGGATTCTGACCGCTCCTCTCTTTGCCGACTTCATTTGGTTCAGGAGCTAATGTCAGTTCTTGTTATTCCTATGTCGTGTGTTCTTTCACTTTATTGCTAGAAACTAAGATTGTGTTCATCTCCCTTGTCGTCGGTTGATCTCCTCTTATTTGTTTTATTCCTTCTAGAGTTGGAAATTTCAAATTTTGGTAATATGTTGATAGTACGGCCTTCATCTCGTGTAGCCATCATTTGCTAAGAATTATGTTATAGCACACGTTGCCATCTACTACTTCACACAAGGTAGTTTTCATGACCCCTTCGGCATTTGCGGGCAGCGGGATCTCCCCTCGGGTTATTAAACCTTCTAAGTTGAAAATGGAGAGGAGCTTTGTGGCTAGAATGATGCTCCCAATTAGCTTGGCTTTCTCCAGCACTCTCCACTGAATGATATTGGTTGAACTTTCTAGGTCCACCAAAACACGTTTAATTATAAGATCTAGAACATTAAGAGAAACTACCAAGGCATCATTGTGCGGTAGTAGAAGTCTATCGGCGTCCTCCTCTATGAAGGTGATAATGTCATCGGCGACTTCCCTGAGTCTCTTGCTATGAATCACTGATACCTTTATCATTTTTGCTACCAAAAGGTACATTGTCAGTCTCGTTTCCCTCAAAAATCATGTTGATCGTTAGTCGAAAAGGATATTCTCCTATCTTCGAGGGCTATATGTTTTCTCGATTGTGTCCGTAGTTGTTTTTTTCCAGATTGCATAAGAACTCTCTGAGATGGTCATTTTTTAGAAATATTGCCACCTCATCGCGCAGATGTCGCTAGTCTCTACTTTGGTGGCCATTAGTATCATGATACTCACACCAAAGATTAGGATCCCACTTACTAGTATCATAATTAATCGACCTCAGAACCGTGTTTCCTTGATGTTCCTCATTGCCATACCAGCTCTACTATGCCGACATTGAAATTGTATTCAGACAATTCGGATAGGAGGAATCCCGGGAACCCAATATCTCTGAATCTTGTAATGACCTGTCGCGGTCACTTTTGCTATCGGGAGTGAATTTATCTGCTGTCCGAAATCCTTTGATGCATCTTTTGGCCTTTTCACAGGCAAAAACAACCCTTTGAATATCCGTGATGTGCAACTTTTCTCGATCCCCACCCTTTGTTGGTACCAAGAACCTGAGATGATCATCATCTATTCATATCTTTGACTTGTAATAGTTATGGACATCTGCCCATGTAGTTGCCTAGAACACGAGCACGCTTTCTTTAAGTTTATGGGAGGCGTTAAAGCTCCTCGAATTCAGCACCTTAGTAAATGCCTCAGCTACCCATTCAACCAGCACGACCGGTAGAAACATACTTTCTATCTGAAACCTGGTCACGAACTCACATAGAAATTTGGACTCTCCTTGCGCAATTCTAAATATGTCAGCCTTCCGAGCTTGTATCTTTCGCTTTTCCCCGATTCCACGTGTCATCTTGTTATTCGAATATTTAATGTGAACCGATTTTACCCTATATATTAATGTGATAATAGGATAGATTCCTGTAATTTGGTGACTATTTATTCCCAAGCTTGATTATATTTTACTGTTATAGTATAGTTAAATAATAATAAATTGGCTCTAGCTATGAATTTCACACATTGCAGGAATGAGTAGCATGTGTGAGGACTTAAAATTATAATTGGAGCTAAATTGAAGAAAGAAAAGCACTTGGGAGCTTAGTACATGGGAAGACGAGAGAAAGAAGAGATGAAACGAAGACCTGGACTAGCGCGGCCACGCCCAGGAAGTTGACGTAGAATGGTAGGCCATATGCGGGGTCACTAGCACGACCACACTAGCCCGATTCAGGAAAATTAAACTTCAGTGGTAAATTTGGAAGTTTGGAGGGTAAATCCACTTAACCTATAAGAGGTCCAGCTCACCCAAGGGATGATTATCAAGGTTTTCAAAGCTTGTTTTTAGACTACTGGGGAGGCAAGAACAAGTGTCAGAAGATCAACCCACCATTTGAATTTTCTATCTCCTTTCATTTCTTGCAATTACACATTATGAAAAATTTTGTAGTTTTATCTTGTTTTTTTATGGGTAGCTAAACATTTGATCTAGGGTTGATGGAACCAATTGGTTGTTTAATTTTTTACTCAACTTGTTATAATCAAGTCGGATTTATGATATGATTATTCAAATACATTTTGTATGGTGATTAATTGACGCCCTTGATTTATCATGTCCAATTGCCTTATATTACTTGAGAAAGAATATTATGTTAGACTACTATTGAAAAACACCACTTCTGGGTACTTGAAGAGATTCATTACTTGAACTTAAAAGTGAGGTTAGAGATAACAAAACTTTGGTGAGATAATTCAGAGCTGCACATATTGATAGCTAGAGTAGTTCGAGAGAATGCTCTAGTAATGCATCATAGTTGATCGAGAGATAATTAAGATAATCCATTGGCCATAATCCTCATAGAGTATTATGGCGAGATCATAGCGAAAGAGTTAAGACCTAAACTAGCAATTGGGGAAATCAATGCCCTAGACCTTTTTATCATTGAATTATCTTTAATTTAGCATATTGTTATTTTTTATAACATTTGAGTAGTTAAACAAAAACTCAAGATTGATTGATAAAAATCTTGTATCTTGATATTAGTTGATCTGATAATAGCATTGCCAAGAGTTGTAATAGATAAGTTAGTTTCCTGAGGATTCGACTCTGGACTTAAAATCGGATAATATTTTCAACGACCGTATTGTCTTTTAGAATTTGGGCGTGATAAAATTTTAGCACAGTTTCCGAGGAACTAACGGTGTTATTTATTACAACATATAAGTAGTGTTAGAATTATTAGTTTAGATCAACTTTTGAATGTGTTAAACAATTTTGTTTCATTGAAATTCTCACGTTTGAACTCCTGTGGGATTCAGGTGTATGCTAGAAATTCTTCGAGGACTGTAGAAACTTCTTGACGGACTCTCAAACCTAGAGAAAACACTCAAGGATTTGAGCCGTACTAATAAGAGGATCTAACAATCACAACAAATACACCAGCTTGAAATTGACATAGGTAACATAGAGAACGTCAACAGAAACATCAGAGATGAGCCAGCTGACCCAAACGTCAGAGTGGTGGCACCTCTTGTGCTAGAAGCAGCACTTTATGATTAGGCACATCCGACAGCTAACAACCTGGCTACTACCATAGTTGTGTCCCCAATTCAAGCAGAGACCTTCCAGATCCCCAACAACATGTTGCATCTTCTGCAAAATAAGGGATTGTTCTCCAGGTCACCTATTGAAGACCTTCAGCAACACATGAAAATTTTTTTGTCGATTTGTGTGACCCAAAGGCAGCCAAATATGACCCCAAAAGCTATCAAGTTGTTACTGTTCCCGTTCTCTGTGACTGGGGAAGCTCAGACTTGGTTGAATTTGCTCCTAATGAATTCCATAGTCACTTGGGAGGAATTAGTCAAGAAATTCCTGAATAAGTTCTACTCGCCCAATAATACTGCAAGGCAGATTGATGAAATCTTGCAGTACAAGCAGCAGCCAACTAAAAACTTGCAGGAAACTTGGAAAAGATTCAAAGGGATGCTAGTGAAGTGTCCTCAAAATGGAATTCCATACCAGATGCTCGGCTAGAGGTTCTACATGGGGTTAGCTGACAATCTAAAGGCAATTGTGGATGTTTCAGCTGGGGTGTATTTTTGAGAAAGACATTCACAAAGTGCAAAGTCCTTCTTGAAAAGATGCCCCAAAACTTAGGGTGGATGACGAGAGGAACAACACTTGCACCAATAGTGCATTCAGTTCCATTTGACCCAACTAATTAGCATGTAGAGAACATAGCCACACTTATGACTCAAATGAGTATATTGACAAAGAAGATTGATGAAATGGGTACAAAGAAAGTGCATATTGTCGACACAACAAATGGAGGACTGTGTACGCCCTACTGTTAGATAATACGCTTAACGCTAGAGTGGGGTGAATAGCGTTATAATAAAAATTAGCGTAAACTTGCGGAATTTAAAAATTGCAGGAAATAAATAAGTGCGATAAGTAAATAAATTAGAACAAACGCACCGATGTATCCTGGTTCACCATAACCCGTGGCTAGTCCAGTCCCCGAGAGACTCTCTCGAGATTTCCACTAACTTGTTAAGCTTACGGGTGCTCAACAAACCGTTACAACTTGAGGACACAAGCCTCAACAACCTTTGCTTGGAGATACAACACTCCAAGACTTCAACCAAGGAAACACAAGTTCCTTCTTACAACACAAGGGACTAACACTTCCCTTCAAGTGTACAAAAACACTTAGCACTCAAACAAGACACTCCTTTAAGAGTAGATATGAGTAAAAAGAATACGCTCAAGATCGCAACAACTTTCGACAAGAATTTGGCTCTCAAAAGCTTATGTAATGAATATAAAATGATAAGCAATAAAGTATGCAAGCTTTAGCAATTGTATGATCAGTTGTTGTGTTTAGAAGACTGAATTGAAGCTGTATTTATAGTTGAAAAACCTTGTATTACCGTTGCCTAATTGCCAATTAAGAATTGCTGATTTTACTCTGTGACAATCGATTGTCAAATTACCACAATCGATTGTTTGCCAGATCTTCCAAAAATCAATCCCAGATTTTACGCATAACAATCGATTATCTAAGATCAATAATCGATTACTGGCAACGTTCAAAAAATCATTTCTAGATTTTACTTAAAACAATCGATTACTCAGCATCGTTCAAAAAATCCTTTCCAGATTTTAATTAAAACAATCGATTATAAGAAATCGACAATCGATTACCTGATGGTATTTGAAAACATTTTGGCAACGGTCAGTTATACAATCGACTATACTAAGTTAACAATCGATTATATATCAGTCTTGAAAAATCAATTTAGACACTGCCTCTTGACAATAGATTGTCATAAGTTCACAATCGATTATTTAATAACTTTGAAAAAGTTTGGAAGACACTGCCTCAACACAATCGATTGTCATATGTTCACAATCGATTATTTTGTGACTTTGAAAAATCTGATGGACACTGTCTCTTCACAATCGATTGTCATTAGCTTCACAATCGATTGTTTTGAGCTTTGAAAAACTTTGATGGTCACTGCCTCATCACAATCGATTGTCATAAGGTTCACAATCGATTGTCATGTAGATTTGAAAAATCTGATGCTCACTGCCTTAACACAATCGATTGTCATAAGTTCACAATCGATTGTCAAGCAGCTGACTTAAACATAATCGATTATCATAAGTACATAATCGATTATCTTAGTCCAGATTTTAGAGGCATGTTTAAAAATCATTTTGACTAAAGTAAATATGCATTATTTAAAATCATTTTGCTCTAAATTAAATATGCATGATTTGTTAAAAATATTTTTACGAGAGAAGCCAAGTCTTGAGTTTAAGTTGTCGGATCAAGATCACAATTAAATACCGACTCATATAAAACTTAATCTCGATCTTTGTCTTGTGCTTGAATCTCGTTATATATTAATTTTGCGCTTGTGCTTGGACCTCGTCATATGTCAATTTGCGCATAGTTTGTCATTCATCAAAACCTACAAATATGAACACACGTTTAGTATAATGCCTTGAGAACGTGTTTCCAACACCTGCGTTAATCAGTCTAGTCTTATGTGTGTTCATGGAGTGGAGAAGGTAACACCCAAGGGTTAAGAGAGGATACGAATTATGTCAACAACTTTGTGGGTCAGAGACAAGGAGGACAGCAGTAGAGACTGGCACTAAATCAGCAATAGAGACCAAACATGCCACAATCTAGAGGTATAAAACCCCAATGCCAAATGGTGCCATATTAGGGACAACAGGGCTATCCATAGTCGAACCAGCAATAGTTGACATATTAGACACCTCCTCAACAATAAGATAACAGAATGGTAGAGATCAGGGGTATGCTTCAACAACTCATTGGAACAAATGGTAAGATGCGGGAAAATTTGGCAATTCATGACTCGGCAATAACGAACATTGAAACTCAATTGGGGTAGCTGTCTATGGCCTTAATCAACCGCCCCTAGGGAACATTGTCAACAGACATGAACATTAACCCCAAGGAGCAAAACCTGAATCAGCTGATGGTAGTAAGTCTCCGTAATGGGAGAGATTTAGACAGAGAGCAGGAAATTGCACAAGCCAACAATCAGACTACACCAGATACTCCAGTTCCACTAGAGGTAGATAAACTAGCAAAACTTACTCAAACGGTAGTTCAAAAGGTTCAAGATGATAAAGGTAAAGCTAAAGTGAGTGAACAAGCTACAAAATATGTGGTACCTCTGGTGCCACAGAAGCCCAATGGAGTGAATCCAGCAATTAGTGAACAAAGTGTAATACCTACACCATTCCCTCAGAGACTGATAAAACAAAAGAAGGAAGATCAATATAGGAAATTCATGGAGATATTGCGTCAAATTCAGTTGAATATTCCTCTGATGGATGCCTTGAGGGAGATGCCAGGATATGCAAAGCTGATAAGTACGTAATGTCACGAATATTTGATTTTCAGGACCCATCCACAATAACTCTAACTCAGACATGTAGTGCAGTAGTGACAAGACCCATGGCTCAAAAGATGTCTGGCCCAGCTAGCTTTACTACTCCATGCAACATTAGGAATTATGTCTTTGCAAAGGCATTATGTGACTTAGAATCCAGCATAAACTTGATATCGCTGGCCATATATACCAAATTATGCATTAGCAGAGCTGGACCGACTTTAATGCTTTTGCAACTGGCTGACCACATGGTAAAAAGATCGATAGGTATTCTTGATGATGTGTTGGTACATAAGGGAAGTTTGTGTTCCCTACAGACTTTGTTATTCTGGATTGCCAAGTAGATGAGGAGATACCTATCATTTTAGGGGGACATTCTTAGCCACTGGTAGAGTACTAATTGATTGTGAAACTGGAAATTAAAAATGAGATTGAACGATGAAGAAGTCATATTCAACTTTTAGTAATCTATGAGAAGACCTAGTGAATATGCTAATTGCTCCCTAGTGGAGGCAGTGGAAATGATCCTACACGAAGATGATGTGACCCTGACTGCTAAGATCCATTGGAGGCTTGCCTGACAAATTTAGCGGAGATGGATGGTGAAGGGTTAGCTGAGAGGATCATGGAACTTGAAGGCCAAGAATTATGGAAGAGGGAACCTCTGTTCGAGTCCCTTGAGTTAGAAAAAAGGGATACACCTCCGGCAAAACCATCAGTAGAGGAACTACCCAAACTGTAGCAGAAACCGATCCCCGATCACCTTATATACATTTTCTTAAGGCCTGATTCTACTTTGCCTGTTATTATATCATCCAGTTTGCTAGATGTGTAGGTAGAACAACTCCTACATGTACTACGGGAAGGTAAGACTACCATTGGTTGGACCTTGTCAGACATAAAGGGTATCATCCCGGCCTTTTGTATGCACAAGATTCTCTTTGAAGAAGGGCACAAACCTTCCAGCGAACATCAGCGAAGTCTGAACCCAAATATGAAATAGGTGGTGAAGAAGGAAGTGATCAAATGGTTAGATGCGGATATCATCTTCCTCATCTCTGGCAGCAATTGGGTCAGCCCTATTCAATGTGCGCCAAAAAAGAGGGAATGACGGTCTTAAAAAATAAGAATAACGAGTTGAACTCAACTCTACAGTCACGAGATGGCATATTCGCATGGATTATCAGAAATTGAACACAGCCACTCGGAAGGACCACTTTCCCCTACCATTCATTGACCAAATGTTGTACAGGTTGGCCGGGTGATCTCACTTTTGTTTCTTGGATGGATATTTGGGGTACAATCAGATATCAATAACTCCCAAAGACAAAGATAAAACATCATTCACTTGTCCATATGGCACTTTTTTGCCTTTTGGAGAATGCCTTTTGGTCTTTTCAATGCACCAGCGACATTTCAATGGTGCATGTTATCCATTTACTCAGACATGGTTGAGGACATTATGGAGGTTTTATGGATGATTGGTGGGGGATTCATTCGAGGATTGTCATCACAACTTAAGAAAAGTGCTCAGTATATTTATGTAGACAAATTTAGTGTTGAACTGGGAAAAGTACCAATTTATAGTACACGAAGGGAAAGTCTTGGGGCATCAAATGTCCAGTAATGGAATCGAGGTTGACCATACTAAGGTTGACGTGATTGAGAAGTTGCCACATCCTACTTCAATCAAGGCAGTGAGAAGTTTCCATCGGAACGCCGGGTTCTACAGGTGATTCATAAAAGATTTCTCGAAGATTGCTAACCCGTTATGTAAACTCCTTGAAAAGGATCACCCCTTTGTATTTTCAAATGATTGCAGGTTGGCATTTGAGAAGTTAAAGAAGAGATTGGTGACTGCATGCACCCAACTGGGAGCAACTGCTTGAGCTCATGTGCGGCGCAAGTGACTATGCTATAGGAGCAGTCTTGGGGCATAGAAAGTATAAACTGATACACCCAATTTACTATGCAAGGAGAACGCTAAGTGGTGCACAACTCAATTACACCTTGACGGAAAAGAAGATGTTTGCTGTCGTTTTTGCATTTGACAAATTCAGGCCATACTTGGTTGGCTTGAAGGTTATTGTTTACACTGACCATGCAGCAATTAGGTACCTGATAGAAAAGAAGGAGTCAAAGCCACGATTGATTCGCTGGGTTCTTCTATTACAAGAATTCGCTCAGGAGATATGTGATAGATAAGGGAAAGAGAACCAAGTAGTTGACCACTCTCAAGGTTGGAAGGAGCTAAAAAGAAGGTATAGGTTAAGGAATAATAGAGACATTCCCGGATGAACAGTTACTAGCAATACAAATGGAGGAGGCACCTTGGTATGCTAATATTGCTAATTATTGAGAAAGTGGTATTGTACCTTATGAACTCTCCTCATTTAAAAGAAAACTTTATTTCGTGATTGCCAGTCTTATTATTGGGATAAATATCTATTGTTTAAAATATGTATAGATAACATGATCTGGCGATGTATCCCCGAGAATGATCAACATTCTGTTTTGCAGGCTTGGCATGCTTCACCATATGGTGGACACTTTGGAGGAATTCGCACAGCAACTAAGGTGTTGGATCGGGCTTGTTGGCCAACTAAGGTGTTGGATCGGGCTTGTGTTGGCCAACTATGTTCAAGGATGTCCATGCTTGGGTCAAATGTTGCGATGAATGCCAAAGGATAGGCAACATATCTCGCAGACACGAGATGCCAATGACCAAAATTAAAAGGTGGAAGTTTTTGACATATGGGAGATCGACTTTATGGGGCCATTTGTCAGCTCATATGGTAACAAGTACATATTGGTATCAGTTGTCTACATCTCCAAGTGGGTCGAAGCAGTGGCTCTCCCGACCAATGATGCCATAGGAGTAACAGAATTTCTGAAGAAGAACATTTTCACACGTTTTGGCACCCCAAGAGCTATACTCAGTGATGAAAGAACCCATTTCTCCAATAGAGTTTGTCATAAAGTAACCACCCCGTACCACCCACAATCGAGGGGCGAGTTGAAGTGTCCAACAAAGAGATTAAAAGTGTCCTTACAAAAATGGTGAATTCAACAAGGACTGATTGGGCAAAGAAGATGGATGATGCATTGTGGTGTACCGCACAGCCTTCAAAACCCCAATTGATATGTCACCCTACAAGTTGGTGTTTGGAAAGGCATGCCACCTTTCGATTGAGCTCGAGCATAAAGAACTTTGGACATTGCGGCAATTGAACTTGGACATAGTATAGCAGACACTAACAGAGTCAATAGGTTATACGAGCTAGAGAAATTTAGGTTCCAGGCATTTGAGAGTGCTAGATTATACAAAGAATGAATGAAACTAATGCATGACAAGCACATCGTGGACAAAAACTTCAAATCCGGAGAGCTAGTATTGTTATACAACTCTAGATTGCGATTGTTTCCGGGTAAGTTAAAGCCCAGATGGTCAGGACCCTTCAGAGTGGTGCAAATGTTCCCAAGTGGAGCTGTTGAGATTGAATCAAAAAATGGGACGAATAAGTTCACAATGAATCGGAAAAGGTTGAAACATTACGTTGGAATGGCAGATGAGAAACGGGACGGAAAGATAATAACGTTGGAAGAGCCCCAGTACATGAATAAAGAGTGATAATACTAGCCTGCATCACGTCGCGACGTTAAATCAAGCACTGTATGGGAGGCAACCCATTGAATTGTTGTAATCGCCATTCCATGAAATTAACTAAGACTATGGTTGGGAGGTAACACAACGATACTTGTAGCTGTTAATTTTAAGTTTATGAAAGTACTAACCAATGCGGGTGACAATGGGCGCGTGATAAGGCCATCGAAAGTGGTAAGAACGGGTGAAAAATATGAAAACAAATCGTGCCCAAGAGCACGCTCACACTCAGGCCGTGCTAGTGGCAGCGCATATGGGCAAGTGTTCTGCCTCAGCTCAAAAATACTAGCATGGCTATGCTATGAACACGCTACTGAACATGCTACTAGAGCGACCGTGCATATCACCAAGTATTCTTCCATGACTAGCGCGGTCGCGCCCGTACCGCGCTACGCCCGCGCCAGTCCCGCCCAAAATCTAATGCATTTGTTTTGTTTTTTTAAATTTTTCTTATGTTATCTTTTATTTTCTGTAGTCTAAGTTACACCCCCCCCCCCCATCTAATAACCCTCTCTCTTCAATCCCAAATCCCCCCACTGATACAAACACTTCAAACGCCCTCCCCAACCCTAAACCCAGTCTTCTTCAAATAACTCCCCTCCTCTACACAAAAATTTCCAACCTCACTTTCCCAAGTCTTAAGCCACATTCCCATCTACTTCTCTTCTCTTCTCCCCAAAGCTCTCACTACAGGTATGAGTTTCTTGTTCCAATTTTTCTCATTATTTTTGTAAATTGTTTTTCAGAATTCCATGTGGTTTTAGTTTGTATGTATGTAGTTTTTTTTCCTTTTTGCTTAGTAGAATGTGTATCATATGTTTTAGTGTTTGTGGGTGGTACGATTGGTGGAATGTAGCTTCACTTAGTATGTGATTTTGGAGGATATTGTAGTGGTATTGAGGTTGTAACATGTGTGAAATGGGGTGTGAGTGTCTAATGACCATAGTGTGTTTGTGGAAAGTCCTAGTGAATATAATTATGTAGTGTATTACCACTTATGCATGTGAACTCTGAGTAATCGCATTGCATCACAATTTTGTATTGGGATGTGTTAATGTGCTCTCGTTTTTCAAGTACTATGGCTCCATCTCGGAAATGTCGCGCGAGGGGTGCCTCTTCTAGCAGCCAAGCTGGCTCGTCCAGGACGCTGAGTCAGCCCCTACTCATTCCTTGATAGCAGCAGGTTTGTCTCTACTAAAGCCCAGGACCGCTATGTAGATAAGGCCACTAAAAAGCTGATTCTGAAAAGAGGAATTTACATAGGATTGGTCCAACTAAGCTACCCTCACATGTATACACCGTTGGTGAGGCAGGGGTTGCAAAATTTCATTGATGAGCCAGGCGAAGGCAATTTAATGGTGGTTAGAGAATTTTATGCCAATGTGAAAGAGCATGTCAATGGAGTAGTCACGGTGCACCGAAAGTCGGTAAATGCCTCTGTTCAGGCTATACAGACAGCGTACCAACTTCCCCCGCATGTGGATCCTTATGATGACTTTTATGAGGGGTATGGCCGATCCCACACGTAGTGAGCGAGGTTCTTTGAGACGATCTGTATCCCTGGAAAGGAAGTGGTCTGGATGAAGTATAGTGAAAAGTTTCACTCGTCGTCACCAAACTTTGAAGGGAAGTGCTGGTTGTATATTGTCAACAACCGTCTGATCCCTTCCTCCAATAGTGCGAAGGTGAATGGCCCCCGAGAGGCCTTGATTTGGTGCTTCATCAATGGTCACAACTTCTACGTGGCCAAAGTGATTCATGAGGAGATGTTCATCCACTATCATGTCAAAAGGTATGGATTCTTTTTCCCTTCATTGGTTATTAAACTTTGTGGGGAAGCTCGGATGCCAGAAAATCTAGTGATGGATGGGATAGTGCCAAAAGATTGCAAGTACTAGTCAGACAAGGTAACCACTAGTAAGTAGCCAGCGGTAGCATGTGGTGAGGATAGTACTGACTCTGATTGTCGAAACCCAATTTTCCCTAGGTACTTTTGTACCCAAAATACTTCCAAAATAGCATATATGTGCATATATCAGCACACCCAAGAGTTTTGATGTTTTAAATGAATTTTAAAACAAATTTATTACCTATTTTAATACCATAAAATCCAATAATTATTTTCAGAATTATTATTTTTGTGAATAACCTATTTTATCCTCACATTTAGGCCAAAATATAATTAAGGTAATATTTTCATGTTTTTACAAATTCATTTGTCATTTTTAAAGCTAAGTTGCATATAATTGCAATTATAGCCTATTTTGTAATTGATAGTATTTTATAATTACAAAATTAACCCCAATATTTTTAAATTAATATTTATATGATATTTGTTTACTCGGTACTTTTAATTTGTTTTTAAAATCGTTATTGTTATTTTTATAAATCAAAATGGGAAAAGTGACTATTTACAGTCTGACCTCAATTGTATTTCAATTTCAGCCAATTTGCACCCCAATTTAACCCAACTCAGCCCAAATTACCAAGCCCAACTACCACTCTAACCCGACACAGCACTGATTCAATTGGCCCAGCCCATAACCCCTTTTAATCCCGATCGTTGATCATTTAGTTCAACGGCCATCGTTGCATCTTACCTTTTTAATCCAAATGGCCCTAAACCCTACCTCATTCTTTCAGAGATGCCGCCTTTTAATCCCTTATTTCTCTCAACTCTCTCTCAACTCACCTCAAACCCTAGCAGCCTCCTCTCACTGAAACCCTAATCCATGGCTTCCCAAGCTCATCGGAGGCCTATACCAGCCTCTCATGGCTTCTACGTGCTCATTTATGAGGTTATATGACCAAATCTTGAAGGGTTTCGACCAAGTCTTTGCTTGATGACTGTTCTCCGGTCGTCTTCAACCTTTGTCCGGCCAGCCATAGCTATTCGAGTTTGACCTTCGACTCTCCTGCTTAGATCGACAGTTTTCAAAGCCTTTCTCATCACCTGGGTTTCTTATGAAACCTTAATCTCTAAGGTTCCTCCGATTTTATTTTAGATCTACTCCAGATCTATGTGTGTTTGAACATGCTAAGCAATTTTCTCAAAGTTTCTCTAATTTTGTTTTCAAAACTCGTTATTCTTCAACTAGGGTTTCATGTTAAGTTATTTTGAATCTCTTCTCTGATACTCGACATGTTTTGCTTGTGTTGTTTTTCTATTTGAGTTAGCATGTTGAAAATTCCAATTTTTGGAATTTTGTTTGAGTTTCTTAGTCTGTTTGTTTGATTTACCTTGTTTACACCTGATTAGCATTGGAAACCCTAAATTTTGGGTTATTTGAGACCGTGAGACTGTTTATTTGTTTCACTTATTTATCACCTCTAAACTCTACTGATTTCGAAAACCCTAGTTCTTTGGGGTCTATTCGAGTTCTTGAGTTATTTTATGCAACTCGTCTGTTTGAAATTGTTCAATTTGCTTTCTTTATATGATTCATCTCTGTTCTGAGTTTTGCTATCTTTCAAACTCGAATATGTTTTCAGAAAGATTTTCACCTAACTTCTGCATGCTTCTTATCTTTTCTCTATTTGACCTAAGTGGCTATCATGCTATTAATGTATGTTGTTTCTTCTTGCCATAGCTTGGCCTCACATGTCTATTACTTGTGTGAGTCCATTTTGTGATTAATTTTCAAACTCCGATTGACTTTCAAAACTTCTCCTTGTACATTTTTTGATTATTTACTCGCCCGTTAAGGGTTAATTGATTCTCCATCTTTTTATGACCTTACTAGTCCTTTCAAAAAATAAGTACACTCCTATATTTAGTCCTAATCCTTCACTATATGGTGTTACTTCTCCTTTTATGGAAACAATCATTCTGCTTGCAAATTGATTTTCTTTCATTATACTAATCCTGTCAGTGTCCGTTAAGCATTAATCCCTTGATTAAAGGGAAAAACCTGCGTTAATTGAATTTGACTGTGATTATTTCCATGTTTGTGCTGAAACCTTATTTGTTACCTTGTTTTCTACCCATTTTCAAAGCTATAAATATATGTACCTTTTTCTCTTTAAAACAAGTTCTAACAGAACAAGTCACTACTGCTTCTCTCAAATACACTTAGAATTTCTAAAAACTTTGAGTTCTCTGAACTCAGAAGCTTAAAGCATTCTTCTCTGATTGTGGTTTGGCTGAAATATATCCTATTTTTCTTTTTTCTAACTTACGCTGCAACTGGTTTGTCTCTCTTTGTTTAAATTATGCCTCTCCACTACATGTTTATTCTTCATGCTTTCCTCTATTTGTCTTACTATTTCGATGCTGTAATTTCTACAAGTTTACTTACTCCTTTTCTCTGTGCTTACATGAATTCCCACCCCTCAATTTCCTTTGTATGTTGAGTTATGGTTCAGAAAAACATGACAATACTTAACATTGTTGTTCATGTAAATGGACTGGACTCCCTTAGTCCTAAACTCTTTCAATTCTCATTCCCCTTTCCCTCTTTACATGTATTCTGAGTTTAATACTATGGTCTAACAGTGCCCTAATCATTGTCTAGACCATAGCTTGACCTTCAACATGTTTGAGCTCACATTTGTTGGCTGAACAGGCTTGGTCAGGGGTGTGCTAATCTACCATATGACTAGATATGACCACCAGACAGCCTTGCACTCCCTAACCCCTCTATTGCACTTGCACTCATTCCTAGAACATATAGTTATGCCCCCATCTTGTAATCCTTGCATTGGGATCCATGAGCTCCCTCTGAACTTGGACACCTGAGGGCTGGCTCTTTCACACTGCATTGTAACTCTTTCTAATTAATATCTCAGGTGTAAGCACTGCCTCGATTTCTTGAAACTCCTTGGATCTCTGAAACACCTTAGATAAGAGAAGGCTTTAGAAATTTGGATCTCGGAAGTGGTTCAATCTCATATTATTAGATATTAAGTCTGAATTAGGTTGCTCGGATGTAGCTGTAATTTCTGATGTATTTATAACTTCTCTATTATTTTTACTAGTCTGTAATAATTTGCATAAACAAATGGGATTTTAGTAAAAATGGGGGGTTACGTTTCATGCACAAAAGGGTAGAAATTATGCCTATAGGATTTAATCTATGCTACTTCACAAAAGGGTTGAAATCATGCCTATAGGATTTAATCTATGCAACTTCTCACGTAGAAAGCATGCCTATAGGGGTTAACTTCTAAACTTTCTGCAACTAATGCATATAGATACCATGCTCATAGGGATTTTCAGTTCTGCACATAGATACCATTAGAAAAACTCTAGGCTTAACTATAAAGTTGCATATAGATACCATGTTTGTAAGATTCCTGTCAAAAAGCATTAAAATCAGTTAACGTATAGAAAGCATGCTTAGAGGAACTTTTAATCTGAACTGTCTCATTCGTGCAAAACAGCACCAACCATTTAAACTAATATATACTTTGGCAAAACTGGCAGTCTTCTACTATTTTCTGAACCTCGTAAGTTAACATACCTTTTCTAAACAAACTGGCATTTTTTGAAACTCACTTTTTTCTGATAAAGTTCGTGAAACTTTCTTGTTCCAACCGGTCTACATGTCTTTTGAAGCTCCTTTCTTTTAAATCTATTTTCAAAATAGTGCATTCTTTTTCTGAAACTCGTTTCACTCTGATAAAAAAAACTAGTAACTCTTCATAACCAATTCACTTTTCGAAATCGTTAAGTCTACTCCCAACACACAGCTGAAAGTAGACTAGTCCTTAACAACTGCATTCGAGCGAGCCTAATGTGGAATTTCTATCAAAAAGTATATGTTTAATTAGTCCGCTTGTCGCTTTAATTTTAAAGACCAAACCAGCACATGCAAGACATGATAAACTCTATGGCTTATCTGATTAAAGGAGGTTTACTTGAGCCTTACTTGCTTATTTGCCTTCCCCTTTATTGCATTATGTGTTTTGATTGACGCTTTAGTATTTTGTCCTTTGAAACTATCAAAAAGACCCCAAATCCCTTTCCTTTAGGATTAGTAGTCCTAAATACCTCCGAAACTTATATTGGCATGGGTACTTTCATGCAATAAGTAACAAAACTTTCCGCGACTTTAATACCTTAACAGGGTGGGAAGGGTAGAATATGGATATGATGACCGGTGTGCTAATATCACGTACAACCCCTCTTCTGAGGAGTGATTGCTGGATATTCCATTGATGTAAACCATATTATTGGTAAACCTAGGACCCCTATCCCCTTTACTTGTTAATTTTTTAGGTTTTCTCTTAAAAACTAATTTTCTAAACTCTCTACTTCTTCTATTCTTAAACTTGTTTGCAAAACTATGTGAAGCCCTTCGCTTTATATTTCTACTTATCTTCTTAAAGTCATAATTGTAGCATGCCCGGGAACCACACTTGTGGATCCTAAGGGGTGCCTAACACCTTCCACTCAGGATAATCACTAGCCCTTACCCTAATCTCTGGTCTCTTCATCTCAAACTCTTCTAAAAAAATTGTCCTAATGCACTATAATCATTAGGTGATGACTCTTCAACCTCTAAACCCATTTCTCGAAAGGGAATATAGTTGTCCTCTCAGTGTCATATACCAGATTTCAACCCATAGAAAAATGGGGCATCGAAACTGATGACTCGGACGAAGAAGAGGCTGAGCAGGAGGACGTGGAGGCCGAGTCACAGGCCCATGAGTAAATTGCAGCGGTTGTAGCACCATCTGGACTGCAACATCTTCTGGAGCTGATCGGGTTTCCCAATTCACCGCTTTGGAGCATGAAGTGGTTGGGTTGCGTACCTCAATTACTAACTTGGGTACTCGTGTTGACACGGTGGCTGACCGACAGGTGAAATCGGAGAAAAAAATCCTAGGTTGGCTGAGAGATCTGGGTCGTGCTTGCAATTTGAACACAGACACCGTCTCCGATCAGGAGTGATCTTTCAGTGAAGTTCCTTTACCTCAATGTTCCTTAAATTTTATGCCATGAGGACATGGATACCTTTTAAGTGTAGGTGGGGTATACTTCCATGTGTGTATGTACATGTAACAAAATTGATTGTTTGATTTTTTCTTCTTCTTGATTGTTTTTTCTTGTGGTTTGAGTGATAGTTAATTTAGGTAAGTTTAAAGTATGTAAGTTAACTTGACCCTACAATGGATCTCTCCCAATGGGGTTCCTGAGGGACTAAGTTAACGTAAAAATTGAATATGGAGACTCTTCCTGATGACGGATCCTTCAAACAATTTTCTTGAGGCAAGTAAGTGTAGAGAATAGACCACAAAGAGTTTTTTATTTTTAGGCAGTGTAGTAACTCCCCCTTGGTTTTTCTTTGGGACACTGTACTTTTCTAAGGTTTTAGATTGAACTGGGTGTAGGCAATTTTTGGTTTTGTTTTTTTTTACCTTTTAAGTTAGTATTGATGGGCTCGAGCTGAAATCGAAAGAGAAACCCTTGGCGTTGATACAGCTGAACACAATAGACACTATAGTGTAACGCTTAGTCTCAGTGGTTGATTCTTGCTAAATTGCCTTAAATTGTATATTTGTCACGTGAATACTCAAATGAGAGTGCCTTGATAAATCAATCTAGAGTGAGTCATGTGCCATATGTGTGTGTATGTGTTATACTGTATTCTATGATTTACATTTGACACCTACAACTTGCCCCGTGTGTTTACAAAGTGAAATAGTAGTTTCATTTAGTCTTAGAAGTGATATAGGTATTTCTTAGTTGAGCCAGACATATAAAATAGACCCACCTAAATGTAATCCATCGTAATCAATCTCATTGAGTCTATAAGCATGTTTCTTTGGCAATCACATTACGAACCTTACTCAATTGTTTGAAATGACATTTGTTTGAACCTCTTTGCCTCTCATAAGCACTTGAATGGTATTAAACTTATGAAAGTATAGGGTGATGGTTTGGTTTTTGAGTAGAACTGATGAAATAAAGGAAAGGTGGAGTGTTTGGACAAGTAAAAGAATAAGTACCACTTAGAAAAAAGAAATTTTTTTTTGAGCAAATGAAGTAGTTGATAAGTGGTGGTTTATTAGAATTTTGTAAATAAAAATGGGGAGGAGTATCTGGTTGACATAAGTATGGTTTTGAAGGCTAATGTGATTGTATTAAAAATACTTAGGGAGGTTAACCACTATATCCAAATATATCACACAGAAATATCAATCGATCGGGGAAGAAGATGAAGTAAGTAACTTAGAGGATGAAATTCAGTTAAAGGTAGTGAAAATGGAAGAGCAATTGAATCCAATAGTAAGAAGACTCCAATATTTAGAAGCCAGCGGATCGGAGAAGCCCACACCTACGGCAGATGATGTTGTTCGAGGAAATCATAGTCAAAAATGGGTAAATCACGTGTGCCTCCAATTGATAAAGAAGGTAAGAAAGTGGTTAAACTATGTGAAGAGATTTGAAAACACAAGAGAAATATTAGAAAACTGCTTTGATGGGCTATGCGACTGGGGAAAATCCATATCAGAAGGCTAAGGAGAATTATGTGCTTAATGTGTGGAATTTTTTACAAAGCCTAAGATTCTTATGCATGCTGAAGGGTACTATATTTTTCGATTTAGTTCCATAGCGGACAGGGATCTAGTTCTACAATCTGACATTACACATTCATAAATAGGCCTATGGTGGTTAAAGTTTGGGAAATTGATTTCACATTCAACAAAGATATGCTAAGCACAATTCTAGTGTTAGTGAGGTTCTCATGATTGCTAGTGGGATTTTGGTCTACTGAAGCACTAAGTAAGATGGCTAGTGTTATTGGTAGGCCACTATAAACTAATCGATTTACTGCTCATTATGAGAAATTTCATATGCTAGAGTCTTAGTAGAAGTGGATGCTGCTCATACACTTGCTGATCAAATTGAAGTAGAGACTCTTTATGTGCAAATGACTCAAGACACTAGGTATGATTGGAAACTTAGCTTCTGTAATGAGTGTATGAGATTTGGACATGACTCAATGGGTTGTTGGTATAATATGAAAGAATAGAAGAAACATGAGCAAATGGAAGAAAGAGAAGGAGAGGAAAGAGGGATAAGGCAGAGGAGAATAAATAAGAAGCACGGGAAGATCATAAAACAAGCTTGGATTGTTAAGAAAAACCAAGAGGATGAAGATGATCAACATACGAAAGATACTGCAGAAGTGATAAATTGTATGAACAGAATAAAAGATAAAGAGGGAGAAAATGTACTGTATAGTGGAGATGCACAAAGGGAAAGCAAAACTGCTGATATTGTGCTCATGAATGCAAAAATGGAGGGACAGACTGAAAAGGAAAAATCTGATGCTTTCTACATTCAAGAAGAGAGGGGTGGTCATCAAGCTAAGCCTAGACCACCTGATCCCTTAATGTTGAAATGATATTTGCTACATGGAACATTAGGGTCTGAATCAAGCCCTCAAGCAAAAGGAGGTGAGAACTCTTATTGCCAAAAAACAAAATAGACATTATGGGCTGTATTGAAATTAGCGTAAAAGAGCACAAGGAAAAGAAAGTGCAAGGGAAAATTGCTCTGAATGGTAGAATCTGGATTTTATTGAGGAACATTGTTCAAGTGCAGGTGAGGCACATGGTAGAACAATACATTCATTGCATTATGGAGGATACTAGAACATATTTTAAAACTCATCTTAGTGTCATCTATGCTCAAAATGATGGCAAAAAGAGATAAAAGATGTTGACTAATTTGAGACAAATTAGCATACCATACAAGAAGACTTGGATATTGTCTAGTGACTTTAATAATGTCCTGAACTCTGATGATACGATTGGATCTCCAGTAACAACTGCTGAAGTACAGGGGTTTAAAACAATGATTGATGACCTGCAATTGACACTAGTGAGAGCAATAGGATGGCACTATACATGGGCCAACAAGCAAGATGAAGGGAGTAGAGTATATAGCAAGATAGATTGGGCTCTAGGGAACTATCGGTGGATACAAAAATATGGTCATGGAGAAGCAGACTATATGAATCCCTCAGTTTCTGACCACTCCCCTATTCTCATAAAATGTGGAAAGGATAAGCCACTACACCCTAAACCGTTCAGATTTTATGAAAATGTTATGGAACACCCTTAGTTTGGCACTTCTATAAAGAAGGTCTGGGAGCAGAATTATGATGGTGAGCCTATGCAAAGAGTATGGTGGAAATTAAAGGAAATGAAGGAACAATTGAGGGAAATAAATCCTTATATGGGATCTTATAAACAAAAATTGGAAAAAGAGAGGGAAAGATTGGAGATTGTCCAAAACCAAATAAGAAGCATGCCTATGGATATGTTGTTGATAGAAGAGAAAGGCAAACATTAGAACAGATAGAGAAATGGAGCAATATAGAGGACCAAGTGATGAGACAGAAAGCAAGAGAACTTTGGATTGACTGTGGAGATGCTAACACTAAGTATTTCCATGCTCAATGGAAGATCAGGTCCAGTCATAACAATATCACATCAATTTACACTGACACAAGTATGAAAATAACATATGCAAAGCTAGTTGAAGGAGAATTTATAGAGGTCTTCCAGTCCTTAATGGGTGATTATGCTACTAAATTGCCATGTGCTAATACAACAGTAATAAAAGAGAGACCTTGTTTAACATTAGAGAAATAAAGATCATTGATTCATCCAGTGACAAAAAAGGAGATAATGGAAGCTATTAAGGATATGCCAAAGGATAAGGCACCAGGGGTTGATGGGTTTCCTGTGGAGTTTTTCACAAGAAACTGGGAAATAGTAAGGGAGATATTTTTGAAGCAGTGCATACTTTCTTTGAAACTAGTAGACTGCCTCAAATAATCAATAAAACAGCCATCACTGTTGTGCCAAAAGGTAAAAATTCCAGCAACAGTCAAAGATTAAAGATATATAGCTTGTTGTACCACTTTGTACAAGATCATTTCAAAGATACTTACAAGGAGAATCAAAGGAGTTCTGGATGGATTGATAGACCAAGCACAGTCTACATTTATAGAAGGTAGAAGCATAGTGCATAACATTCTGCTAAGCCATGAGATATTCAAAGGCTATGGTAAAAAAGGAGTATCACCAAGATGTGTGATGAAAATAGACTTGATAAAAGCATATGATACATTGTAGTGGAGTTTTTGAAGCAAATACTGATAGATATGCTATTTCCTTGAAAATTTATCAAAATGGATCATGGCTTGTATTACCACAGTCTCTTACTCACTAGTGCTAGATGGAGGATTGACTACACCTTTTAAAGGAAAAAGAGGGATTAGGAAAGGTAATCATATGTCCCCTTACTCGTTTGTTATAGAAATGGAATATTTGAGTAGAGAGCTAAGGCAACTGTACAGGAATGGAGACTTTAATTTTCACCCAAAATGCAGAAAATTGAATAATACACGTGTATCAAGGGGAAATTTTATAGAGCTGTGGTTAGACCTGCAATGTTTTATGGGGCGGAGTGCTGGCCCGTGAAGAACTCTCATGTTCAGAGAATGAAGGTTGCGGAGATGAGGATGCTCGGGTGGATGTGCGGGCTCACCAGGTTAGATAAGATTAAGAATAAAGTTATTCGAGAGAAGGTGGGGGTGGCCCCGGTGGATGAGAAGATGCGAGAAGCGAGGCTGAGGTGGTTCGGGCATGTGCGAAGGAGATGTCCTGATGCCCCGGTGAGGAGTTGTGAGCGGCTGGCGATTGTCGGTGTTCGGCGAGGCTGAGGGAGACCTAAGAAGTATTGGGAAGAGGTGATTAGGCATGTCATGGTTAGAATGCGGGTTTCCGAGGACATGACCCTTGATAGGAAAGTCTGGAGGTCTAGTATCAGGGTTGTAGGATAGGGGCTCCTAGAGTTTTTCATTCTCCTCACCCGGGGTTGGGTGAGGCTTGGAAGGGCTATCCATAGATGATTTGTGTTTTGGCTTGTGTCTCTCTTATGTTAGTTATTTATGGTAGTTACTGTATGATATTATTGCATGCTATTTTATTTATATTTCTTATGTTTAGATAATTATTTACGCTATTTCTACTGGAGTTACTAATGCTCTTTTGTATTTGTTTTTATTTTTCCTTTCCTTCACTAAGTCGAGGGTCGATTGGAAACAGCCTCTCTGCCCTTTCCGTTAGGGGTAAGGCTCGTCTACATATTACCTTCCCCAGACCCCACTTTGTGGGACTATATTGGTAGTTGTTGTTGTTGTTGTTGTTGTTGTTACACGTGTATGATTTGCTGATGACTTACTGATATGCTGTCGAGCTGATATGATTTCTATTCATATTATGAATGAAGCATTTCAAAGATTTTCCAAAGCATCTAGATTGCAGGCTAACATAAGCAAAAGTGATATATACATGGCTGGCATGGCTCATTAGAAAAAGGATAATATTCTGAAGACATTGGGGTTCACTGAAGGCAAATTACCATTTAGGTATCTGGGAGTTCCATTGGACTCTAAGAAGATGAATATAGGACAGTACTTTCCACTGATAGAAAAGTTCACGGTAAGAATTACCTGTTGGTCAGCAAGATTGTTATCTTATGGAGGGAGATGCCAGTTGATAAAGTCAGTGCTCTTTAGCATTCAAACATATTGGGCACATGTTTTCATATCCCCAAAAGAGTGTTGAAAATGATAGAGACAATATGAAGAACATACCTCAGGACTGCAAATATACCAAACTCCAGGAAGGCTCTAATAGCTTAGGACAATATGTGCAAGCCAATAAATATTGGGGGATTGAATATATTGGACATTAAAGTGTGGAATAGAGCTGCAGTTACAAAGCATTTGTGGGATCTTAACAGGAAGAAGGGTTGCTTGTGGATAAGATGGGTACACAGTTTTTATATAAAGAAGAACAACATGGAAAAAATGAATACTCATAAGGCAGCAACCTGGGTTATTAGGAAGATCTTCGACAGAAAAGAGGAGATAATGCAGCAGACACAATTGCAAGGTGATTTGAGTCAAATATTGACTACTGTGTGAAGCAATGGTAAATTTAAAATACAGAACTTATACAAGAAAATGATGCCAGAATACAGTAATGTTGCATGGAGATGAGTAATGCTACATCCAAGTGTGCATCCAAAGTTCATGTTTTATCTTACGGCTTGCAATGCAAAGAAGATTAGCAACTGTGGAAAGATTGATGAAGATAGGCATCACTGTCCCAACTGAGTGCGTTTTCTGTAAACAAGCAAAGAAAACTTTTAACTATTTATACTTTGAATGCCCGATCATAAGGAGACTATGGGCTAAATCTGTAAATGACTGGGGTATACAAGGAATATAGGGGACTGGGAGTGTGAATTGATGTGGATCAATACTATATCAAAGAGCAGGAAAGGTATTAATTGCATCACTTGTTGTATTTTTTCTATGATGGTTGCTATGATATGGAGGGAGAGAAACAGAGGCAGATTTAAGCAGAAGAAGCATGATAAACAAATGATTTGTAGGGAGATGGTACAACATGTCCATGTACGAGGGAAGAAACAAAGCAAATAAAAAAGAAGCATTGAAGCAGCTGAATTTTTTTCCTTGATATTGTATAAATAGTATAGAAGATATAGTATTAGATAGATTTTGTCTTTGATATATGATGTATAGAGGTAGTAGTGAGTCAAAACTACTACTAGGACTAAATTGTATTCAATTTTGAGTATGAAATAGAAATATAATGTTTAACTAAAAATATATATATCCCATCCCTTAGCCTACATTACAATCAAGTGAAGTCCTAATTGATCTTCAACTGCGTGGGCTCGATTAGTTGAGTAATACACTATGGGCAAGCCTATGGTGCGTCTTTGTGGCATGAGAATGGTCTTTGTGACAGTAAGCGAATTCTATTTATGTATGTTCCTAATTGTTCTTGAAGTTAATATTTGTGGAACTACTTTCTTGTGTGATGTGAGGGCATGTGACTCATGAAGTAAATGCAAGTCTTGACCTCTGTAAAGGGTAATTTGAGTAATTATGAATATTGCATAGCATGTGAGAATCGACTTTTGAGGCAAAGATGGTTTACTACTAGGCATAACGTTGGTGATTTGTTCTTGGTGTGATACGTTAGGGAAAAATGCTTAGTGAAGGAACCTCTATAGAGTATGGTGGTTTGATCGAGGACTAGCAATGATTTAAGTATGGTGTATTGATAATAGGCTAGATTCATGTAATTTGGTGACTGTTTATGCCCCAACTGGATTATGTTTCACTGTTATAATATAGTTAAATAATGATAAATTGGCTCTAATTGTGAATTTCACATGTTGCAGGAGTGACTGGCATGTATGAGGACCTAAAACTGGAATTGGAGCTAAATTTGAAGCAAGAAAAGACACTAGGAGCTGACTACGTGTGAAGACGAGAGAAACAAGAGATGAAATGAAGACCTGGACTAGCGCGACCGCGCTAGCCCAGGAAGTCGAGGCAAAATGATATGCCATATGCACGTCCACTAGCGCGACCGCGCTAGCCCAGTTCCGGAAAATTAAACTTCAAGAGTAAATTTGGAAGTTCGGGGGTAAATCCACTTAACCTATAAAAGGTCCAGCTCGCCCAAGGGATGATTATCAATGTTTTCAAAGCTTGTTTTTAGACTACTGGAGAGTCAAGAACAAGTGTGTGAAGATCAACCCAACATTAGAGTTTTTCTATCTCCTATAATTTCTTGCGATTACACATTATGAAAAACTTTGTAATTTTATCTTGTGTTGTTATGAATAGCTAAACAATTGATCTAGGGTTGATGGAACCAATTGTTGGTTGAAGTTTTGACTCAACTTGTTATAATCGAGCTGGATTTATTATATGATTGTTCAACTACTTTTTATATGGTGATTAATTGAATGGGACCTTGATTAATAGTGTCTAATTGCCTTAAATTGCTTGAGAAGGAATATTAGGTTAGACAGTTGTTGAACAACACCACTTTTGGTAATTGAAGAGATTCATTGTCTGAACTTAAAAGTGGGGTTAGAAATACCGAAACTTTGGTGGGATAATTCAGAGCTGCACATATTGTTAGCTAGAGTAGTTCGAGAGAATACTCTAGCAAATTATCGTAGTTGATCAAGAGATAATTACAATAACCCATGGCTCACAATCCTCATAGAGTATTACGGCGAGATCATAGCAAAAGAGTTAAGATCTAAATAGCAATTCGGGAAATCAATGCCCTGGACCTTTTTATCATTGAATTTTCTATAATTTAGCATATTGTTATTTTTAATATCATTTGAAGTAATTAAACAAAAAACGAAGATTGATTGATAAAAATCTTGCATCTAGAAATATGTTGAATTCATAATAATATTGCCAAGAGTTGCAATAGATAGTGTTAGACCTCCGCCAATTGAGCTCGACTTGACAACAAGAGTGTTGTCATGAGGCAGCAAGAGCGTTGCAAAACTGGTGCAGGAGTGGCGCATAAGTCTAAAAGGGAAACGGACAAGCGATGGCTAAGGCTTTGAACGGATGCGAGGCAGCTTGGCAAGGGCTTGACAATGAGTTGCGGGCTACGGATGGAACTTGATCATGATAATAGCATCAAGGCATGAGGCATTAATGCCAAGGCATGGCAGAAACGGATGGGCAAAGACAAGCAAAGGTGCAACGAAAAGGCAATGTGCGGGCAGATTTGGCGTGGGTTAGAATTGCGGTAAATGGGCCAAGTTCGTGGGAAATTGTAAGGTAAATCGGGTCAAAATTTAGCTGGATACAATGGCATTGGCGTTTGGACCAAGCGAACATTCGAAATTGGGCAGCAACATGGGAATAGACCAAGTCAAACGGCGGTTGTCGGCACATGCTGTGCACATGGGCAGCGGTTGAGCTTTGTCTATCATGCTGGCAAGAGTTAGCACGAATTGAGGCCATTATCCCATGATCTTAACATGTTCCTAGTAGTTGGTGGTGTCAACTACACTAGAAAAAAGTAGTGGGTAAGTGCCAAGCCTAGAAACTAGGCAACTATTGTAATCATGGGGCTGTTTCATAAACTATAAATGGGCAGCACCCTTCTCTTTTGTGGTGGATAGAAAAACGTGTGAGGGCACACTTAAGGAGTCCAAAAACATGTAAGAGTGCATGTTTTTTGATTTAGGAAGAGTCCTAAGTTTTGTGAGGGTCAAGAGTGATCTTCCTTTTTGTACGCGAAGTGTACTACGGAGTTTGAGTTTCTTTGTATACGCGAGTTAAATACAAAGTTGGGAAAAGAATTTCCTGTAATCTTGTGTCTTTTGTTCATGTTTAATTTCTATCCCTTCATTTATATTTTTATTGCCTAAGTTCATTCGAAACTTACTACGTTGAAGGCTGCCTAAATAATTCTAAGTCCAAAGTTGCTGAAATTTTGGCTAAGTGTTGGAGCAGGCTGAAGTCAAGTCGGTGCTTGGCTGTCGCGCGGGCTGTTTTAGAGTGACATACAACGAGCCTGTGACAACTGGTATCAGAGCTGATCAGGTTCGTGGGGGAGACACGACGGGTGATGGCAGATTTCATGATCTTGTTCGAGAACATGGCCGGTGGTAATAATGAACTACGAGAAAGGCTAACGAAACTGGAAGCATTAGAGGGAAATGATGTTGAAGGCGAAGAACTTAAGCCTCTTATGAGTAGACTTGCATTTCTTGAGGAAGAAATGGCAAGGAGGCGAGTGAACGCAGATGTGAAGACACGAAGAGAGAGAGAGAGAGAGAGAGAGAGAGAGAGAGAGAGAGAGAGAGAGAGAGAGAGATGGTCAAGGAGCATTGCTTGTCCCTAGAGGCTCATAAAGTAAGTTAACCTCGACGAGGACGTCGAGTTTCAAAGAGTGTGGGTGGTTTGTTAGACCTCCGCCAATTGAGCTCGACTTGACAACAAGAGTGTTGTCATGAGGCAGCAAGAGTGTTGCAAAACTGGTGCATAAGTGGCGCCAAAGTCTAAAAGGGAAACGGGCAAGCGATGGCTAAGGCTTTGAACGGATGCGAGGCATCTTTGCAAAGGCTTGACAATGAGTTGCGGGCTATGGATGGCACTTGATCATGATTATAGCATCAAGGCATGAGGCATTTATGCCAAGGCATGAGGCATTGATGCCAAGGAATGGCAGAAACAGATGGGCAAAGACAAGCAAATGTGCAACGGAAAGTCAATATGCAAGCAGATTTGGCGTGGGTTCGAGTTGCGGTAAATGGGCCAAGTTCGTGGGCAATTGTAAGGTAAATAGGGGCACAATCCAGCTGTATCCAATGACATTGGCATCAGGACCAAGCGAACACACAAAATTGGGCAGCAACATGGGAATAGACCAAGTCAAACGGCGGTTACCGGCATATGCTGTGTACATGGGCAGCGGTTGAGCTTTGTCTATCATGGTGGCAGGAGTTAGCACGAATGGAGGCCATTATCCCATGATCTTAACATGTTCCTAGTAGTTGGGGGTGTCAACTACACTAGAAAAAAGTAGTGGGTAAGTGCCAAGCCTAAAAACTAGGCAACTATTGTAATCATGGGGCTGTTTCATAAACTATAAATGGGCAGCACCCTTCTCTTTTGTGGCAGATAGAAAACGTGTGAGAGCACATTTAAGGAGTCCAAAAACGTGTAGGAGTGCATGTTTTCTGATTTAGGAAGAGTCCTAAGTCTTGTGAGGGTCAAGAGTGATCTTCCTTTTTGTACGTGGAGTGTACTATGAAGTTTGAGTTTCTTTGTATGCTGGAGTTAAATACAAAGTTGGGAAAAGAATTTCCTGTAATCTTGTGTCTTGTGTTCATGTTTAATTTCTGTCCCTTCATTTATATTTTTATTGCTTAAGTTCATTCTAATCTTACAACGTTGAAGGTTGCCTAAATAATTCTAAGTCCAAAGTTGCTGAAATATTGGCTAAGTGTTGGAGCAGGCTGAAGTCAAGTCGGTGCTTGACTGCCGCGCGGGCTGTTTTAGAGTGACATAAAACGAGCCCGTGACAGTTAGTTCCCTGAGAATTCGACTCTGGACTTAAAACTGGATTATATTTGCAACGATCGCTTTATATTTTAGAAGACATAGTTGGGCGTGATCATTATACAGTTGTGCATTAGGTGATGTCACTATTGGGTAGGAAAAGATTGAATGGATGCTGACTGACAAAGTTTGAAGATGTTTGATTGTTTGAATTTGGGCGAGGAAGAAGAGGACAGAAAATAGGGAAAATTTGATTTAATACATTATTTTGTACATAGTTGGAAAACTATATATCAACCTGTAATTAAGTTAAAACTTCAATGTTTACGTAAATAAGTTTCAAATTAACCTAAATAACGTATAGTAACAGTTTATTTACCTTATTTTTCTGGCTATGAATCTCAAATGTAGAAAAAAATCTCAATTATTATGAACTATTTTTTATGCGAAAATGCATGAAACGTAAACATGAAGCTTCTAATCTTCCTCACATTTATTTGCTTTGCTGTAGGGACATGAAGAATTAATGTCCCATCCTATTAACACATTTGCATCAGTTTAAACTAAAAAGAGTCAAGAGTAAAGAATAATCATGAAGATGGAGAGAGAGGTGATGATCAATTAAAAAATAAAGTTGGTTAACGATCTGTAAGACTGTCTTTGCCTTTCTGTAAAAGAAAAGCATATTATAGAAATAGATGTCTGAAAACAACAGCAAACCTGCCTGACCCATTCTCCATCTTTATTCAGCTGGAAAAAAAGGAGATAGATTATAGTAGATGGATTTACAAGGTCTTATTATTTTGACACAACTATCCCTGCTGCCAAAGGAAAATGCCTCTTTTCTCTCATTCGGCATGGGTAGCCTTGTAAATTCCTCCTTGCTATTCAAAAGCTGCTAACTGATATAGAAAAAGTACCAAGTAACTTGTAGTATACCACTCTGGAGAAAGAAGATGACCAACCCAGATGATTTTCTCTGTAAATATTTCATTAGTTGTATCCATGTGTCTACTGCTGCTGCTGTGATATCTTACAAGACACAAGGACAATGTCAGCAATTTAGCAGCGTGTGTTGTGTTCTCTTTAGATAAAGTAGCATTCTTGATTCTTTATCTGCTGGAAAAATCAGCCAACATGTATGCCAAATCCAAGTAAGTTCCCATGAATCTGATATGGGTTATTTTTATTGATCTTAAATCTTGTAACTGCTTTTGTGCTTGAATGCCATGTGCATTCTGGATCATCTAAAACTTGGTCTGATTTTCTGGTGCAACCGCCTCTTTCTTCCTAATGCTGTTAAAAAGCAAAAAAGAAGAAAGAAGATAGAAAGGCTAACTGTATTGATAAAAGGTTTCCAACTTTGGCTTGGATCCTTCTAAATTTCTTTGCATTGATATTGTGATCTTGCGTTTTTGAATTGCTTCGAGTATCTGGTTTAGATAATTGTTGCATATTTGAACTTGCACCAGATCAACTCTAAATGGAACTCCGAGCAATTCAACACCATCAACTCCTCGGATGAGTAGAGTGAGCAGGGGAATAGCTAAATCTGATGCTCATTCACCCTCTCCCTTTCATAATTCACGTAATAGGTACTTTCCTCTACTTATTATTTAAGTGAAAACTTAAATGTAAATTTCTCATTGCAATTAGAAAGCTGAAACGTAACTGATATAGAGGAAGTGCTCACTGACCAACCCAAATGATTTTCTCTGTAAATTCACCCCTTAATTTAATCAGTTCTATCCATCTGCTGTCTACTGATCGATGTTATTCTACTACTGCTGATAATACCAATACTGTGATATCTTGATATTGTCTCATAAGCTTTTTTGTTGATAAAGTAGCATTCTTGTTTCTTAAGCTGTAATTGGTACTTCTTTCTTGTCTGCTGGAAAATCCCTTCTTCCACCACCAACATTATGTCCACCGAATCCAAGTAAGTGGTGATGGATGTCACATGGGTTCTTTTTCTTTGATCCTAAACTGTGGATTGTTCTGCATTTTTAACTACTTTTGAGGTATATGTAACTAGTGGCGGAGCCACCTTTTGCCACGGGGAGTCAGTTGCCATCCCTTCATCCAAAAATTACACTACGTAGATAGGTTATATAATTCTCTTGTCTTCTTCGTAAGTTTATCACTGAGCCGAGGGTGGCCCGTCTATATATTACCCTTCCCAAACCCCACTTTGTGGGACTACACTGGGTAGTTGTTGTTGTTGTTGTTGTTGTTGTTCTCTTCTTCGTAAGTTTACTTCTTTATATTCGACTTCTTTTAGTAAATATTCTAGTTCCGCCACTATCTGTAACTAGTGGCGTAGCCAAGAATCTCGTCAAAGGTATTCCAATTTTAAAGAAGTCAATAATTTAATGTGCCAGGAGCAAATACACAACGCATTAATTAATGGACGGTGTGAGGATATTGTACTAAATCCCAGTGACTATCGTTCATCTTAAACTTTTGTCTACATATTTTCTTGCTATTTTGCAACTTGGGGCTTAAGAGTTTTCCATCTTAGCCAGGGAGGAATGTAGTATTTGGCGGTGAGTGCGGCCAAATGCTATATTTTTATCAGCTGAACAGTTTTTAAGAAAATATATACATATTTATATTACGTTACCACAAACTAGTACTGTATAAAAAGATTTGAAATCCTGAATTCGCCTTTAAATTTGGCGCATGAGCCTGCGTTTCTCTTTTGAGAAAATTTCATACATCCAACTTCACAAGAAACATTTCTCCCTCCCATTAGGTCTGCCAGTAAGTACCCAATGCCATGAAACGACGACCTTCCAAGCATCCCGATGCGCTGAAAACTGAGACGCTATGGAACTTCCACTAATAATACAAATGTCTAATGAATCGTCTTACACTAGAGGAAGAGGTACCCTAGGACTGTAACCTTGCCTCTTTCCAGAAAATAGCTTCCTTTCTGATTCCCTTGTCCGTATTGTGCACCTTGTACTTGAATAGTGCCTTGATATGCTTGATTGCCTTCTTGCGTGCTGGATCATATTTCGTGAGATTGTTGTGGTATCTAGTTTGATCTAAGGATCTAAAGTTGCACTCAATTTGGCCTAATTTCTGGTGCATCTGCTTCTTTCTTGCTAATGCTTGCCAAAATGTAAAAAGAAGAAAAGAAAAAGGAGAAAGAGATAGCTCGGATGGTGTATATTGACAGAAAGTTTCCAACTTTGGCTTGGATCCATCTAAATTTGTTTGCATTTCAATAATTGGACGCTTGGAGGAGGGTGGGGAGTTGATATTGTGATCTTGTGTTTTTTGAATTGCTTCGAGTATCTGTTTACCTAATTATTGAATATTTGAACTAGCACCAGATCAACTCCAAATGGAACTCCTAGCAATTCAACACCATCAACTCCTCGAACGAGTAGAGTGAGCAGGGGAATAGCTAAATCTGATGCTCATTCACTCTCTTCCTTGCAAAATTCACGCCGTTCTGTTGATAACTCTGCTAGATCTGCTATTTCTAAGCTTGCTGTGGAACGGCAGTCATCTAATACACTACCTGATGTGAGTCTCACAAAATCCACTTGATATTATGTAATATGTACTTCTATTAACTGCATTTCATTATGTTTGTCCAGCCCTTTTCTTTTATAATGAAACTAAGGAGATGTGAATTGAGTTGTGTTGCCTTGGCCATGTTGTGACATATTTGTACTAAGGCACAGATTCTGATATTCTGTTAGATTACAATGTGGACTTGTTATTGTGATTAGATAGTTTCCCAACAGTGATTCCTGCAGCAAAGCTAGTCTTCGTCGTAATAAAGAATGTTATCTACGAAATTTGAATTGGTTTTTGTGTCTCGAGAAACTTTTATCTTCTTGAACTTATGCATTCTGATTTGGATTACTGTTTGACTGTGATCATTATCAGAAAAAGCCTAAACGGGTACTGAAACCATCAGAACTGCAAGCCGAATTAAATGTTGCTCAAGAAGATCTTAAGAAGGCCAAGGAGAAGTTGGCTTTGGTTGAAAAGGAAAAAGTCCAGGTTCTTGAAGAAGTGAAGGAAGCTCAGAAATTCGCTGAGGAATCTAATGAGAAGCTGAGAGAAGCTTTGGTAGCTCGAAAGCAAGCTGAAGAGAAATCTGAAGTTCAAACATTTCGTGCTGTTGAGATGGAACAGGTGGGGATTGAAGCTGCTCAAAAGAAAGAAGAGGAATGGCAGAAGGAGATCGAAGCTGTTAGGAACCAACATGCTGTGGATGTGGCTGCTCTCCTCTCTGCCACACATGAACTTCAACGGACAAAGCGTGAATTGGCCATGGCTTGTGATGTCAAAAATCAGGCGCTTAGCAGCGCTGAGGATGCCACAAAAATTGCTGACATGCATGCAGAGAAGGTGGAAATCCTCTTAGCCGAATTAGTGAGAATGAGATCTTTACTTGAACCCGGGAACTCCTGGAATGAAACAGAGATTACTGAGAAGAATAAGCTGGTGGAAAATCTCAAACATGAGGTGGAGACACTGAAAGAAGAACTAGAGAAAGCAAAAAATTATGAAGCTAAAGTGGTGGAAAAAGAAGCTATGCTTAAGCAACTTAATGTCGATTTAGAGGCTGCTAAGATGGCTGAATTTCACACACATAATCTGATAGAGGAATGGAAGAGGAGGGTTGAAGATTTAGAGGTTCAGGCTGATGAAGCGCGTCATTTGGAGAGATCTACATCGGTAACTCTGGAGTCGGTCATGAAACAACTGGAAGCAAGCAAAGATTCATTGAATGATGCAGAATCTGAGATTGCATGTCTCAAGGAGAATTTGGGCATAGCGGAGATGTCAATGGAAAGGCAGAAAGGCCATCTTGAAGAATCAGAACATCATGCTCAAATGGCCAAGGAAGCGGCTTCTGATATGAGGAAGAAGGTTGATTATCTTATATCTGATCTTGAAATAATGAAGGAGGAGAAGATTCAGGCTATGGAGAATGAGAAACAAGCAGCAGCCAGTGTTCAAATTCTATTAGAAGAAAAAAACAGACTTATAAATGATTTGGAAAGCTCCAAGGAGGAGGATGAAAAAAATAAGAAGGCAATGGAAAGTATCGTGTCAGCTTTGCATGAGGTTTCTTCAGAGGCAAGAGAAGCCAAACAAAGGCTGTTGTCTAGCCAAGATGAACATCAACATTGTGAAACACAACTTGAAGATTTGAAGTTGGTACTGAAAGCAACAGAGGAGAAGTATCAAAGCATGCTTGACGAAGCAAAAGAGAAATTTGACTTTCTCACCATTTCGATTGAACAATCGAAGGATGAGCACCTGAAATTGAAGGCTGAGTGGGAGGAAAAGGAGCTCCTTTTGATGAGTTGCATGAAGAAAACCGAAAAAGAAAATTCTTCAATGGAAAAAGAAATAAGCCGACTTGTAAATCTGCTAAAAGATGCTGAGGAAGAAGCTTCTGCCAAAAAAGATGAAGAAGCTCATTTGAAGAATTCCCTAAAGGAAGCTGAATCTGAGAAAACCTATTTAAAGGAGGTTCTTGGCGAAGAAAAGGATGAGAGCATGAGGTTGAAGGAATGTATAATGGACAAAGAAGATGAAATGCAGAATATTGTTCGCGAAAATGAGGAGCTTCGAAGTAGAGAAGCTGCGTTATTGAACAAAGTTGAGGAGTTGTCCTTGTTGCTTGAAGGATCATTAGCCAAAAAGCAACCTGAAACAAGTGGAGAGCTTTCTGATAGCCGCAACGATATGCTCCCAAGAGTAGTGACATTTTCTGAACAAAATGAAGAGGGAAGAGTAGAGAAGGCTAAGGTGGAACTTCCAACTAACCAATCTGAGCAACATATCGAAGAAAAACCTGAAGATGTCAACACCACCTCACTTGATGAAGCTCTTAAGGCCTCTATAGTAGTACAGAATTCAAATGGAGGGCTAAGAGAGTTTGGGAGCAAAGAAAAGGAAGATGATAATTTAGCAGAAAGTGAGTGTAAAATGTCGGAAAGCTGCAAGATTGGGGACAAAGACTTATCTCCAGAAAGAGCAGCAGAAGAAGAACAAGAATCAGAATCAAAGGCTAATAATGGTGGAGAGAGCTGTGACCAGATAAACAGGTTATTTTCAAAGGAAAACCGTGTGAATGGTGGCACATCTCCTACTAAGCAGCAAAGTCAGAAGAAGAAGAAACCTTTATTTCATAAATTTGGAAGCCTACTCAAGAAGAAAAACAGCAGCAGCCAGAAGTAACAGCTAAATTATCAGCTGCTTTGTGCCTGACGATGCAGAGAGGTATATTATGAGTAAACATTTGGACTGCAGTATGTTTGCTTAAATTTTTTTAGCTTCTGTTTTTTTATTTGTTCATATTTCAAAACATTAGAACAAAAGACTTTCTATCATCTTTAGTCTTTTGTTCTTATTATTTGGGGAGTTGTGTTTCTCAATTTTTATTTTACAATTTAGGAGTATCCTTCACATTTGATATCATTCTTTTCCAGCTTTGTTCTTTTCTGTGTACCTTTGGTTTCTAATTTACATGAAAGAAGAAATGTATATTCAAGTATACTTTAGTTTGGTTTCATCTGGAAATGCATGGACCCTTAGTTTTTCTTTTTATATTTATGGAACATCTGATTAGTTAAACTACTAATGTTAAATTATTATTTGTGCTAAACACTTGAATCTGCTAATTGTATCGGGAAAGATTAAGTTCATTGTATAGAATTAATTATGAGGTGACATGTCATGACATGTGGATTGGTAAAAGAATGACAGTTCGCAAAGAATAGTTGAAGAGGCACGAGTTTCAGCAGGCACGGGCATAAATCCAAGGAAGTCAGAGAGGAGAGGTGCTCGAATGTATTGATATTCACAAGTCGCATCAGAAGAATGAGCCTAAATAGCAAAAGGGGTATAGATATGTACTATTGATAATTAATAGGCATTAATCACGGATAAATTTGCGGAATCTGTATTGTATCAGTTATTATTATCAATTATAACGTTACATTAAATGCCACTAATTGTCCATAATGACTCTATTATGAGAGGAACAAAACGTATAAATTAGAGATAACTATAAAAGATGAGGACTGAACATTTGTAAGGACACAAAATACTATTGAAATATACTGATTTACTTTGCTTTCTATTCAGTTATTATTTACATCAATTATTTCGATTTTTATTTGATTATCAGTAACCCGAGTTCTTTTAAAATTAATCTTTGACCGAAATTCCTATATTTGGTTAAACAAATTGGTTCTGTTACCAGAAATCTGATAATCGTCTGCTTTCCAAACCGCTTCTTTCATCAAAAACGATCATATCGAATGTCATCGACAATAACCAACACAATTTACCACCTCAATATCCACCGCATCAAGTGAACGATGCAGATGACAGAACCCCACCTCCTTCGCCACAACATTCGCAGTGACAGTCACGAGAGGGGACTCCAGAGAGATCTGAAGCAAATCAAAATGACACAGTGGTGAATGAACAAGCCCTCGACGACGCTCTTAAGAAATTAATTTCTCAACACGCCAATAACGCTCTCCAAGCTTTTACCAGTCAGTTGTGGTTGCACCGCCAACACCAATTCCGAATAATAATACTTTGGAAAACTCATGTTTCGGACTTGTTAATTGAGGAAGTGGTGGAACTCCCAGCGAGTCTCGTGATGGAGAACCAAATAACGTAGTTAATTCTGATTTACAAAATTTTGTATTAACCTTGCAGAAACAACTCAAGGAGCAAAGCGATCGCATAGAGCATACCTGGAGTACTGCCTGTAATCAAGGGAATAGATATGGATAAATATTCACAACAACCTTGGAAGCCCAGTACTGCTCCTCTATCGATTCCCATGAAATTCAAGATGCCCGATATTCCAAAATACGATGGCACCACTGATCCACGAGACCACGTGACTGCATTCACAACTGGTGTAAAGGGAAACGACTTAACCAAACAAGAAATTGAATCAGTATTGGTCAAAACATTTGATGAAACACTCACCAAGGGAGTATTAACATGGTATTCTCTTTTACCTGAAAATTCTATAAATTCTTTAGTTGATCTTGAAGATTCATTTATCAAAGCGCATTCGGGAGCTTAAAAAGTTGAAAAAAATAATGGAAGATATTTTCAAAATAATGCAAGTAGATTCGGATCTGCTTAGAGAATTCGTAGACAGATTCCAGTTTTAAAGGATGATGTTACCGGGTGTACCTGATAACTGGGCAGCTATGGCTTTTGCCAATAATTCAAATAAGAAAAGTTCAGAAGCCATGATACGATTCAAGTAAAGTCTACGTGAATTTCCAACCACAACTTGTATTGATGTTTACAACAGATACGGCACAAAGCTGAGGATAGAAGGAGATACCATTTCCCGATCTCAAAAAAGAGGGTAAGTACGAGACATACTGAAACTGAAAAAAGGTCTGATAAAGACAGATACGAACCTTATATAGGACCAGTAGGAAGAGACTCACATTCAAAGCAGAACAATTCAAGGTATGATTACAGATCGAGAGATAGAGAGTCGGGATCATCGTCAAGGTTTGGGAAAGAGCGAAACGCACGAGAGACGCGAGATGATGATAGAAGCTCGAAGAAAAATTTTGGCAGTTACAATTTCAATGTTAGCACATCAGAATTAGTAGCAGTATTAAGAAGCATGGGTGATAAGGTACGGTGGCCAAAGGAAATGAGATCAATTCCGAATAGGTGAAATTCTGATTTCTGGTGCGAGTTTCATAACGATCATGGTCACAAAATGGAAGATTGTAGATTGCTGCAAGGTGAAGTTGACTATTTATTAAAGCAAGGATATCCTACCGAATTATTTAGTGAAAAGGTAAGCAAACGTACTTGAATAATAGGCAGGAGGCCCCTAAACCTCCCTCACCAAAAAGGACTATTAACGTTATAAGTGGGGGAGAAGAAATTAATGGTGTGACATATACAGCAGCGAAGAAAGTTTCAAAGGTTACAATTACACACGGGAAGCGGGTTCGACATGTTTTGGAAGAAAAAAGTATTACATTTGATGATGTGGATGCAGATGGCGTATAAAGTCCACACAACAATGCACTGGTAATATCTCTACTTGTACATGGCACTAATGTAAAATGAGTTTTGATTGATTCGGGTAGCTCCGTGAACATCATTTTACTAAGAGTATTAAACAAAATGCAATCTGAAGATAAGTTGGTACCCAAGGCACATACTTTATCTGTCTTTGACAATTCAAGCGCAGTAACAAAAGGGAGGTAGTACGTACAACATTCGCAGAAGGATTTGTCAAAGATACGAAATTTCAGGTGGTAGAATCAGATATGGCTTATAATATGATTTTTGGTAGACCATGGATTCACGAAATGGATGTTGTGCCAAATACTCTACATCAAGTTATTAAATTCCCTTCACAATGGGGAATATGTTAATTTCGTGGTGATCAACAGACATCTAGGACCATCAATTCTGTAGTAGATTCAAGCGCAAAAAATGAAGAAAAATAGCATTTACAAATTGAGGATGCTGCAACAAAAGCCTCAACTGAACACAGGTGGACAGATGTAGACTCAAGGCCCGATACCATCCAAACCGAAAGAAAATGAAAACATCAAAACAACGATAGAAGAGTTGGAGGCTGTAGAACTATTCATACAATGGCTTGAAAGGAAAGTCTATACTAGGACCAATAAGCCACGAAATGAAAGGTAAGTTGACTGAATTTTTAAAAACTAACGTGAATTGTTTTGCCTAGTCCCATTCTGATATGATAGGGTTGCCTACGAAAATAATGACTCACAAGCTAAATGAATATCCATCATATCTACATGTCAAACAAAAGAATAGAAAGCAGGGATCTTTCAAAAATTAGGTGATTTAAGATTAGGTGCAAAAACTTTTAAACATTGGGTCTATCCGCGAGGTAAAGTATCCAAATTGGTTTGCTAATATTGTAGTAGTACCAAAAAAGAATGGTAAATGGAGAGTTTGTGTAGATTACACTGACCTAAACAAAGCTTTCCTAAAGATTCTTTTCTGTTACCGCATATAGATCATTCACAGTATAACCAAATCAAAATGGATCCCCTAGATTACACTGACCTAAACAAAGCTTGTCCTAAAGATTCTTTTCCATTATCGCATATAGATCATTAACGGTATAACCAAATCAAAATGGACCCCCTAGATGAGGAAAAAACTTTATTTATAACAGATAAAGGGACTTATTGTTACAAAGTAATGCCATTTGGCCTCAAAAATGTTGGGGCCACATATCAAAGGTTGGTGACCAAAATATTCCAAGAACATTTAGGGAAAATCATGGAAGTCTACATAGATGATATGCTGGTCAAATCCCAACAAGCAGAGAATCATATTAAGCACTTGTCTGATACATTTCAGATTCTCCGTAAATTCAGCATGAAGTTAAATCCCCAAAAATGTGCATTTGGTGTTTCATCAGGTAAGTTTTTGGGATTTCTTGTTTCTAAACATGCCATTGAAGTAAATACCGCACAAATTAAAGCTATTGAGAAAATTCCTAATATGTTTACGAGTAAAAAAAGGTATAGAGGCTGACAGGAAGAATTGCAGCATTGGGAAGATTCATTTCCAAATTATCAGAAAAATGCTTTAAGTTCTTTTCAACTCTAAAAAAGCAAGTTCAGTTCGAATGGTCTGAGGAATGTCAGCAAGCACTAAAAAATTTGAAAGTATACTTGTCAAATCCACTGTTGCTCGCAATACCAAAAGATGGGGAATAGTTACTTATCTACCTTGTTGTTTCAAAAGTAGCGGTGAGTGCTATTTTGGTCCATGAAGAACAAGTAAACACTCTCCAATTTATTTTATAAGCAAGTCATTATTAGATGCTGAGACTCGGTATCCTCATCTAGAAAAACTTGCACTTGCATTAATTGTGGCATCTAGGAAATTAAGACCTTATTTTTAATGCCACCTCATCTCCGTAGTAACTGTCTATCCCCTATGTAATACATTACACAAACATGAGTTATCAGGTAGGTTAGCCAAGCGGGCCATAGAATTGAGTGAATATGACATTACATATCAACCTAGAACTACAATAAAGTCACGCGTGTTAGCAGATTTTGTGGCTGATTTTAGCCAAGGGATGCAACTAAAAGCATACAAAGAACTATAAATATTCAACGGGTCTATTCCAGGAATTTGGACTTTATTCACTGATGGTTCATCGAATATAAAAGGGCAAGTCTAGGAATTATTTTGGTACCACCTACAGGTGAAACCATACGACAAGCCATAAAATGTTACCGTGTTACTAACAATGAGGCATAGAATGAAGCTGTGATTGCAGGTTTAGAACTGAAACAAGAGCTTGGTGCAGAACAAGTCGTAATCAAAAGCGATTCGCAACTCGTACTAATCAAAATGTTGGGGACTTACACATCTAGAGAAGCAAGAATGCAACAATACTTGGAAAAGGCACATGATCTAGTTAGGCAATTCCAAATCTGGAAAGTTGCGCAGATACTACGAGAAGAAAATGTCGAGGCAGATGCCTTAGCTAGTCTTGCCTCTACAGCGAAAATGAAAAATGATGAAAATGCTTCTGTAATTCATCTATTTCATTTAGTACTTGATCAGGACAAAAACGAGGTAAATTTTAATAATTTAACTTGGGATTGGAGGAACGAGATTGTCACTTTTTTGCAGTATGGAATTGTCCCTGAAGATAAGAAAAAAGGCTCTCGTTCTTCACGAAAAAAGTTGTTCGATACTGTTTAAAGCAAGGAAATCTTAATTGAAAAATGTTTGGTTGTCTCCTAGCAATATGCATCGGGCCTTCCCAAATAGATTATGTGATAAGGGAAATATGCGACGGGCATTGTGGAAATCACGTGGGAGGAAGATATTTAGTGAAACCCATGATTAGAGCAGGCTATTATTCGCCCAAAATGGAAGACGAAAACTTGTGTGGCTAAATATGACAAGTGCAAAAGATGTGGTAACGATATGCATAGACTTGCAGAATTATTACATCTAGTAATCGTACCGTGGCCTTTTATGAAGTGGGGGATGGATATTGTAGGTCCACAAGCACGAGCAAAAGGCAAGGTAAGATTTTTGCTAGTGCTCACTGATTACTTTACTATGTGGGTAGAAGCAGATGCTTTTAAACAGGTACGAGAAAAAGAGGTCAGAGATTTCATTTGGTGAAATATCATATACCGATTCGGCGTAGCAAAGGAAATCGTATGTGATAACAGCTCGTAATTTATAGGCGCACAAATCACAGAGTTTTTTCAAATTTGGCAGATCAAAAGGATTACTTCAACGCCGTACCATCCGATGGGTAATGGACAAGCTGAATTAACGAATAAAGTCATATCAACAATTTGAAGAAAATATTGGAGGAATCCAACGGCAATTGTCCAGAGGTGTTACCTGGTGATTTGTGGGCTTACTGCACAACAGCAAAAACAAGTACGGGAGAAACACCTCTCTCACTTGAATAATGAGATGCAGCCTTGATCCCAGTCGAGATAAGGGAGCCAAAGACGAGATATACAAAAGCAACTGAGGAGTCTAATGAAGAAGAAATGCGAATAAACCTAGATTTACTTGAAGAAAGAAGGGAAGCTGCACTAATAAGGATGGCAGCGCAAAAACAAGTTATGGAATGATACTATAATTGGAAAGCTCATCTAAGATACTTCAAGATTGGGGATTTTGTACTCAAGAAGGTTTTCCAATCCACAAGAGCAACTAATGCGGGAAAGTTAAGTCCAACTTGGGAAGGACCTTATGAGATTCACGGTATTGTAGGAAAATGAGCGTACGACCTGGAAATAATGGATGGCAAGATTCTACCTTCATATTAGAATGTTGTTCATCTGAAGAAATAATATTTTTAAAGAAAGGAAGTATCCACGTGTAGGTACCCTCATTTTAAAATTGTTATTTTTAAATTATTAAAATTTTACAAATGATTTTAGATGATAGGCAAAAAGCTATTCCGTACTAAGTGATGAATCACGGCATGCAAGATACGTGGAAAAATATAAATTCTCGGTCTAGGATTAAAACTACTCTGATAGGAATTTAAATAGGTTAAGCAGTCTACATCTAAAATCATACCTCCGAGTCTTGTATGTTTTTCCTTTTCAAGAAAAAGACTGCATGGTAGGAGTAATCAAGTGCTCGAGATTTCATACTTCAAAGCTCAAACACTTAGGGGACTATATGTAATACCTTATATTTTTAGTAAGGGTTTCTTGGTCATTAGCAAATTATAATATGATGATAATGATAATAATAAGAACTACTACCAAAAAAACGCAAACAAACAACTGATGAAAACAAATAAAAGAAACCAAAAAAAAAGGATACAAGTGGGCTTAGCCCGTTAACGTGACATAAATCACAGAAGTTGGGAAACAATCTGCCAAATTGAAAAAGGAGCAAGGGGAAAGAGCACGAAGCATTCTGCTTCAAGAGAACGAAAAAAACAGAAACAGAGAAAAGAAGAAGAGAGAGGAAGAAGAACACAGCTTTGGACAAAGGCTTTAAGAAGAAATGGGGCTTGATATTGAAAGTATTAAAGTTCTCCTTTGGCTCAAGAGGTTAACCTTCTTATTCTCATCAGTTGAATTATTTCACTGAATCTATGCAATTTCATGTAGTACAAAAGAATTCAATATCACATTTCTCTTATATAAACAATTACTATGGAGATAATAAGGCTTTAAAGGTTTGGTTTAAGCACTGATAGGTCTAATTTTAGAGAAATAAAGTATACTAAATAGTTTGAAATTGATAGAATTATGGACTAATTCTATGATTAAATATAAATAGCTTTTATTTACAAGATTTTTTGACTAATTTATATTACTCGTAGCATGGGTAAATATAAATCCACAAATTAAGATTCAAACATGAACCTCGAGAGTTGGGTATTCTAAAATAGTTATGAATTAGCCTAAATAAAAAAAATTAACATGAGATCAATATTATGTAACAATAGATTTATTGGAGGAATTTGTACGAGTTGCTTGAGGTGAAGCAGTTGGTATTTCGGCACGAGTACTGTGAGTAGGAATCTTACCGCAATTTGTGTTTTCATAACCTGCACTATTTATATATGATTTTTGAAAATGAATATGTTATCGAGTGTTTGAAATTGCATGTGGGGCAAGTCCTTTACTTGATATGATACCGAACAGTTTACTTGAAATGTTTACCGATTAATCAAATATTTTCATTGTTACTAGATATGTTTTACCGTTACTTGAGACATAATTACTGTTACTGAAATAAAATTTCAAGATTTAAAAAGGAATGATATGACCTTTATTATTTTGAAAATTGTTCTGTGCGAGTATTTATGGTTTACAAGAAAGAATATAAATGGGAGGAGACTTTTAAGGATCCCGTAGCTAACGGCGGGTTCGTTAGACCTGGTGCACCTTATATTTACCGATCACTGAATACAGTTATAACCCTCGCTAGTGGGAAGGTAGAACTAGCATACAGTTACAATTTTCCCTCGAGTAGGGACCTAACGTTATACTTGACTCCTCTTATGAAGGGGTCCACACAGTGATACAGATTACATGATCTTTTTCTGGAAACCTCCCAAATAAAAAGATTGACTATGATACAGTATTCATCGAGTTTATTACTTAATTGTTAAATTGATTTTGTTACAGAAAACACATGATAAGACCGATTAGCATCACCGTTTTAAAAATGGCGTTTTATTCTGTGATTATTATGCAAGCATGTTTTTTGACTTGTCCCCAAATAAAAATGGTTGTGGTTAAGTGTTATTACTCACTAAGCTAGCGACTCATTCATCGCTAATTTGTTTTACAGAAACAGTAGCTGACGCACGCGAGGATTTCATTAATTAGAGCGTATAGGTTGAGAATTCTTGGTGAGCCTCGCACTTGTTCGCGTTGTTGGAAACACGTTCTCAATGCGATATACTAAACGTGTATTCTTTTGTAGGTTTTGATGAATGACAAACAAAGCACAAATTGATATATGACGGAGTTCAAGTACAAGAGCACAAATGTTGAGATTGAAGCTCAAGACGTTGTTTTTAATTGTTATTATTGAGTCATTCTTAAATGTGATCTTGATCCTATAACTTGACTCCATAACATGGCTTCTCTCATAAAACTATTTTCCAAAATCATGCATACTTATTTCTGTATCAAATAATTTCAAATGATTACATTAGACAAAATGTTTTCTAAACATGCCTCAAAAATCTGGGCTAAAATAATCGATTATGAACTTATGATAATCGATTGTTTCTGAGCCAAGACTGCATGACAATCGATTATGAATTAATGGTAATCGATTGTGAGTAAGACAGTGAACATCAGGTTTTTCCAAATCTGCATGATAATCGATTGTGATCAAACGCCAATCGATTGTTGTTGAGGTAAAGTTTTTCAATACTCAAAATAATCGATTATGAACTAATGGTGATCGATTATGTTGAGACAATGTCTTCCAGTGATTTTAAATTTAATTAAGTAATCGATTATGTCTTTAGCTAATCGATTATCACTGAGACAGTAAGTTTTATGATTTTCAGAAAATAACAAGTAATCGATTATGGCTTTAGATAATCGATTATCACTGAGACAGTAAGTTTCATGATTTTCAGAAAATAACAAGTAATCGATTGTTGCAAAGGACAATCGATTGTTGAAGCTGACCGTTGTCAAATGATTTTCAAATACCTCAAAGTAATCGATTATTGGTTTTCATATAATCGATGTTTTGCTTAAAATCTGGAAATGATTTTTAGAACGTTGCTGAAGTAATCGATTATAGATTTTATATAATCGATGTTGTGCTTAAAATCCGGAAATGATTTTTAGAACGTTGCCAATATAATCGATTATGGATTTGGTATAATCGATTATCTGTTTTTGAATTTTGCCAGTAATCGATTATGGATTGCAAGTAATCGATTATGAAGCGTAAAATCTGGGATTGATTTTTTATCTGACTGGCAGATAATCGATTGTTCGGTCATGACAATCGATTGTCACTGAGTAAATTCAGCAATTCTTAATTGGCAATTAGACAACGGTAAGACCAAGTTGTGCACCTATAAATACAGCTTCAACTCAGTGTTTTAAACACAACAACATACATTAACTGATCATTACATTGCTTTAAGCTTTCATTCAATTGTTCATCATTTTCTACTCATTTCTTAAAGCTTTTGAGAGCCATATTATTGTTCAAAGTTGTTGTGATCTTGAGCGTATTATTTTACTCATATCTACTCATCAAGGAGTATCTTTGTTAAGTGAGTGTTCAAGTATTTCAAATACTTGTAAGAGAATTTTGATTCTCTTGTGTTGAGGAACTTGTGCTTCCTCTATTGAAGTTTTTGGGATTGTATCCCCGAGCAACTGAAGTCTTTGGGATTGTATCCCCGAGCAAGTGAAGTCTTTGAGGTGAGGAACCTCCGAGCAAGTGAAGTCTTTGAGGTGAGGAACCTCCGAGCAAGTGAAGTCTTTGAGGTGAGGAACCTCCGAGCAAGTGAAGTCTTTGAGATTGTATCTCTGAGCAACTGTAAAGGTTTGTTAAGCACCCGTAAGCTTAACAAGTTAGTAGAAAATCTCGAGAGAGTCTCTCGGGGACTGGACTAACCACTGTTGTGGCCAACCAGGATATATCCTTGTGTAAGTTATTTTTATTGCACTTATTTACTTCCTGTAAAATTTAAATTCCTCAAGAAAACGCTAAATTTCATTAAAACGCTATTCACCCCCCCCCCCCTCTAGCGTTAAGCGTAGTTTCTAACAATTGGTATCAGAGCCCAACTCTCTGAAAAACTTAACAGTTTGAGAGAACCATCCATGGCTTCTACTCTAGATTCTTTTGCAGGAATTGAAGAAGGACAATGCCCTACACGACCTCCTCTATTCAATGGCACAAATTACTCATACTGGAAGGAGAGGATGGAAATCTTCATTCGGTCAAACTGTCCCTACCTTTGGAAGGTGTACACAAAGGGAAATGAAATTCCAGTCAAGAAAGTGGAAAGCGAATGGATTCCCAAATCCGAAGAGGAGTACACCACAGAGGACAATAGAATGATTCAAAATAATTATAAAGCTGTAAATTTATTGTATTGTGCTATTAACGCTAACGATTACAGGAAACTTTCATGTTGCAAAACAGCAAAAGAAATGTGGGACAAATTAGAAGTCACTTATGAAGGGACTGACCAGGTAAGAGAAGCAAAAGTTGATTTTCTTACTCATGCTTACGAATTGTTTCATATGAAGGAAGGAGAAAAAGTGGATGAGATGTTTGAGCGCTTTTCAACAATAGTAAATGATCTACACGTCCTCAAGAAGACGTTCACGGATAGAGAACTTGTTCGAAAAGTTCTTAGAAGCCTCACACCGGCATGGCGATCCAAAGCCGATGCTATCCAAGAATCAATTGGAGTCTCAAACGTCACCATCGACGCACTAAGAGGTAATCTTAAAACCTATGAATCTACTATTCTTAACCCGTTTGTTGATGATCAAAGAAGGCAAAAGATTGCTCTAAAAGCAAGCACAAGCCAACCAAAGATTGAAGAGGAAGAAGACAACGAGTTTGGATTAGTCATTAAAAGATTCCAAAAGTTTATGCGCAAGGAATATGAGCGCAAAGGGAAAAAACAAGGTGAGCAAATAAAATGCTATGAATGTGGAGAAACTGGACACATCAAAACAAATTGCCCAAACATCAAAAGGGAGAAGAAATCCTTTAAAAAGCAACGGGCATATATCTCGTGGGGAGGCGACTCCGGAGATGAATCAAGTGAAGAAGAAAACGACGAAGCTGCAAACCTTTGTCTCATGGTACAAGAAGACAACCAAAATGAGGTACGTCAAATTTCGTCTGAAAACTTTTCACTTGATGAAATGCGTAATGCTTTTGATGAGTTGTATACTGAATTTTTAAAGGCTTCAAAAACTGTCACTAGCTTAAGAGAAAACGCTTCTCTAAAAGAAACGGATTTTCAAAAACAGATTTCTTTAAAAGAAAAGGAATTAGAAAAACTGGTTTTGGAAAATGAGAAGCTACACGAACAAAACAAGTTTTATGGAAAGAGAAGTGCCGACAAACCTGAAAGTTCTACTAAAGGTTGTGTTTCTTGTGTGATCCTTAAGAATGAAGTAGGTAGACTTAAAGGCACACTAGATAAGTTTAATTCCTCGCATAAAAACTTGAATGTTGTTCTTGATAACCTAAAATCAACTAAGCACGGAATAGGTTTTAAAAATGAAGAAAAGGTTGATGCTAAACCTCAAAAACCTAGAGCTCAACCTAGGAACAACAACAAAAATGTGTATCCTAGAAATAGCTATCCTAGAACAAATTTGCATGCTAGACCAAGAAATGACCCTCCGCCTAGAAATAGTCACCATAGACATGATGCATATTTTAGGCAAAATTGTGAACCTCCTAGAAGACCCCAAAATGGTCCTCAACGTAGATATCATCACTCTAGAAACACTACCCATCCTAGAGATCAAAGTAGGAGAAATGATAGTGTTCAAATTAAGGTAGGCAACCTTCATTCATCTAGCTACTATGAACCTAGACGAATGCATAATCCGAATGTGACATGTCATTATTGTAGACGCATTGGTCATATTGCTCCCGCATGTTTTACTCGTCATAGACATGCTACTCAAACATATTATTACAATATGCCTAACCATCAAGGACCCAAGATGGAATGGGTACCCAAAGAAAATTAATTTGTTTTGTAGGTGTGCTTGAAGGGATCAAGCGTACTATGGTACCTTGATAGTGGATGCTCCAAACACATGACGGGAGATGAATCCAAATCCCTTCAACTAGAGCACAAAGAAGGAGGAAGCGTCATATTTGGAAACAATCATATTCAGATCGGTTGATATTTTAAGCAATTTGAAAAACAAAATACAAGAAAAGGCATCGAAGGAAATCAATGATGAAATTGTGGAACAATCAACGGAAGAAGCTTCACATTTGGGGAGTGAGACAAAAGAACAAAATGAATGAAGGACGATCAAAGATCACCCTCTTGATCAGGTAATTGGCTACGTCGGAGGAAAGGTAAGTACCCGAAACTCTCTTAAGAACACTCTAGGACACAATTCTTAAGAGTTCACGATATCACTTGATAACACTAGTGTAATTTATTCACGTCACTATAAATTACTGACTTGAGCGTCGGAGACGTTTAATTCCATTTTGCAGGTACTTCCCCAAAGATAAGATAAATTATGAAGTCTTAGCACACCGCAGTCGATTATCCCAAGACAATAATCGATTATCTACTGTGCAGTACATCGATTATCAGTATCAATAATCGATTGTTTCGACTGATTAGTTTTATTATGCAAATGTGTTTAATTTGTTAACTCCTTATATTGCATAATCGATTTCCGTCTCAGTCATTCAGCAATACTTTTCCAGACAATCGATTATTTCTTCCTATAATCGATTAGTTGTCATATTCAGAAATTCTCCGAGTTCTCTGTATCAACCATATTTCAATAATAATCGATTACCAATATTGACAATCGATTATTTCTTGTTTAAACTTTGTTACCGTTTGGCTCCAACATCGATTGCTGTCAGGACATAAATGCTCCATAATCGATTATTTTGTGTTGATAATCGATTATCTCATTCAAATTTTTTTACCGTTTGTCTCTTAAATCGATTTGTCAGTTTCAAAATTCAATCCAGCAGTAAATACAATCGATTATCTCTGCCAAATAATCGATTATCTAACGGTCAGCAAATTTATTACTTACCGTTTTTGACTGTTCCAACTTTCAATTTTCAGCAGGTATCTTTAGTAAATGGCTGATCACTCCTTCTCCTATAAATAGCCCTCATATAGGATCATTCTCACTCACTCAAGCACCATTTCTAAAAATCAAAGGTCAATTCCTTGCATCTTAGTCTCAAAAATTCAGCAGTAAAAATTTTCCAATATGTCTGGACGCTCCTCCAAACGTTCTCGTTCCAGGCAAGGTGCCTCAGCCTCAACAGTCCCTCCTCCTCTAAACTTCCCATATGAAGACGGGTCCGTTTTGTTCTTCGAAACTCAAGCTGAACTTTCTAGGTTTCTCTCCAAGTTTGAGAAGCGATTTATTCTTCCTCCTCGCTTCTCAACAAGCAAGCTCCTTGAACCTTTCGCCCCTGCCGCCAACATGCTCAAAGAGTGTCAACTCTATGATTTCTTGCTCCTTACCCATCCTCATATTAACACAACCTTAGTTGAAGCATTCTATTCAAATCTTCACAAAGATGAAGATGGTGAGGTGGTCACCTCCATCAATGGCATTCACATTCTCCTCTCTGACGAGAACCTTCACACCATCGCCCGCATTCCAAACGATGGTGAAGATCTTATCCGGTATATTAATGAGGCCGGCTCTCTCTTTGATGAATCCAATTTTTTCCGCCAAGCCGGAATCTCTTATGATCAAGCTTCTTCTCGTCGTCCTACCATCTCGGGCATGGACCCAAATTATCGATTTCTCCTCTACTTCATCACCCGTGTCCTAAGACCTCGTAGGCACAATCATACCACCATATCCCAAGAGGACTCCAAGCTCTTACATGCCATTGTCACTGGAGCCAAGATCAATTGGTGTCGGCTCATTAAAATGCACATGCTCGATGCCGTCGCCGATAACATGCCCCTTCCTTATTCTCTCCTCATCATGAAGTTTCTTGAAGCATCCGGATTTGTCACTGAAAATGGTCCTCTCAAAAGGAGTACCAAAATATGGGAAATCTCGAAATCATCCTTCCATCATGATGGTGATCATGCTCCAGCTCCTCCTCCTACCCGTCCTGCCCGTCGTGCTCGTCCATCTCAGGAGCCCACTCTCCAAACTATATCCGACCAGCTCTCTCAGTTGACACACGAGATCCATGGTTATTTTGACCATGTCCTTTATCCCTATGTGGGTCTCGTTCCCTTTGAAGCTGCGCCGAATGACGAGGCGGATCGTGACGGAGATAATTGATATTGTATTTTTTTTAATTGTATTGTTGGATGTCCCTCTGCTGTACCCCTTTAACTTTCAATAAATAAACTTTGTTTTATTTCGTCTTTGTGTATCTTTCCTTACTATTTTTTTTGCTAATGGCAAAAGGGGGAAGATAGGGATAACGGGTATGCACTACCTCTACATTGCTAAATTGCACCACCTCTAAATTGCTTAATTGCTTATAAGCTTAAATTGAGGGGGAATTCTTAAATTGAGGGGGAACAAGAACAAATATGCATACTTGTTACTTGTCTTGAATCGTCAATATTATTTGTCAAAATTGCATATCCCGCTTAATGTTTGCCATTATCAAAAAGGGGGAAATTGTTGGAAACACGTTCTCAATGCGATATACTAAACGTGTATTCTTTTGTAGGTTTTGATGAATGACAAACAAAGCACAAATTGATATATGACGGAGTTCAAGTACAAGAGCACAAATGTTGAGATTGAAGCTCAAGACGTTGTTTTTAATTGTTATTATTGAGTCATTCTTAAATGTGATCTTGATCCTATAACTTGACTTCATAACATGGCTTTTCTCATAAAACTATTTTCCAAAATCATGCATACTTATTTCTGTATCAAATAATTTCAAATGATTACATTAGACAAAATATTTTCTAAACATGCCTCAAAAATCTGGGCTAAAATAATCGATTATGAACTTATGATAATCGATTGTTTCTGAGCCAAGACTGCATGACAATCGATTATGAATTAATGGTAATCGATTGTGAGTAAGACAGTGAACATCAGGTTTTTCCAAATCTGCATGATAATCGATTGTGATCAAACGCCAATCGATTGTTGTTGAGGTAAAGTTTTTCAATACTCAAAATAATCGATTATGAACTAATGGTGATCGATTATGTTGAGACAATGTCTTCCAGTGATTTTAAATTTAATTAAGTAATTGATTATGTCTTTAGCTAATCGATTATCACTGAGACAGTAAGTTTTATGATTTTCAGAAAATAACAAGTAATCGATTATGGCTTTAGATAATCGATTATCACTGAGACAGTAAGTTTCATGATTTTCAGAAAATAACAAGTAATCGATTGTTGCAAAGGACAATCGATTGTTGAAGCTGACCGTTGTCAAATGATTTTCAAATACCTCAAAGTAATCGATTATTGGTTTTCATATAATCGATGTTTTGCTTAAAATCTGGAAATGATTTTTAGAACGTTGCTGAAGTAATCGATTATAGATTTTATATAATCGATGTTGTGCTTAAAATCCGAAAATGATTTTTAGAACGTTGCCAATATAATCGATTATGGATTTGGTATAATCGATTATCTGTTTTTGAATTTTGCCAGTAATCGATTATGGATTGCAAGTAATCGATTATGAAGCGTAAAATCTGGGATTGATTTTTTATCTGACTGGCAGATAATCGATTGTTCGGTCATGACAATCGATTGTCACTGAGTAAATTCAGCAATTCTTAATTGGCAATTAGACAACGGTAAGACCAAGTTTTGCACCTATAAATACAGCTTCAACTCAGTGTTTTAAACACAACAACATACATTAACTGATCATTACATTGCTTTAAGCTTTCATTCAATTGTTCATCATTTTCTACTCATTTCTTAAAGCTTTTGAGAGCCATATTATTGTTCAAAGTTGTTGTGATCTTGAGCGTATTATTTTACTCATATCTACTCATCAAGGAGTATCTTTGTTAAGTGAGTGTTCAAGTATTTCAAATACTTGTAAGAGAATTTTGATTCTCTTGTGTTGAGGAACTTGTGCTTCCTCTGTTGAAGTTTTTGGGATTGTATCCCCGAGCAAGTGAAGTCTTTGGGATTGTATCCCCGAGCAAGTGAAGTCTTTGAGGTGAGGAACCTCCGAGCAAGTGAAGTCTTTGAGGTGAGGAACCTCCGAGCAAGTGAAGTCTTTGAGGTGAGGAACCTCCGAGCAAGTGAAGTCTTTGAGATTGTATCTCCGAGCAACTGTAAAGGTTTGTTAAGCACCCGTAAGCTTAACAAGTTAGTAGAAAATCTCGAGAGAGTCTCTCGGGGACTGGACTAACCACTGTTGTGGCCAACCAGGATATATCCTTGTGTAAGTTATTTTTATTGCACTTATTTACTTCATGTAAAATTTAAATTCCGCAAGAAAACGCTAAATTTCATTAAAACGCTATTCACCCCCCCTCTAGCGTTAAGCGTAGTTTCTAACACGCGTGGGCGGAGATTTTCATCAAATGTTATGGTATTTCCTTTTAAATTCTTAGAGTCGCTCCATAGTCATTCGTTTAGTGTCATGAGTATTATTTTGATATTAGTCTTATGTCGAGTATCGCTCTTTTTTATCAAAGTTAGAGATGCATTATTATTTCCAGTTATTAGTGGATTGATTAGTAGTGGTGAAGGCTATTTTGGTTAATTGATAAGTTATAGATTGTTTGAATTGCTATTAGGATGTTTGGTTGCTAATTTGAGACAGGGAAAATTTTTGGGATGGTCCAAAAAACAGGGGAAACTCTGTCCGATTTTCTGTAAAATTTCCGATGAGGCTTACTTGGGAGCACTTGCTCCTAAGCGCCGGTCACAATCCTAAATCGGGTTGTGATAAAGTTGGTATCAGAGCTTAGGCTTTAAATCCCAAGTCATGGAGAAATATTTAGTAGAGTCTTGTTTATGGGTATGTAGGCGCACATACTTATGAGCATGAGGCTACTGAACATCTAGGAATTTTTTCCCTTTTTTTCATTCTTTGATTGTGCGTTGAGATAACTTGAGATTGAATTTGGAATATTTCTTTCGCATATGGCTAGGACACGTAGACCCTCATCTGCTGGACGTGGTGCTGGACGTGGTACTACCCGAGGTGGAGGCCAAGTTGGGGTTCATCAAACAAGAAGATAGACTGCTTCTCAACCTCAATTTGGGAACATGGGTCAAACCCATGCTGTTATGCCAGACCAAGTGCAAGAGCAAGGAGTTCACAACGCTCCACCACTAGTGCCAACTGTTGTACCTACCGTTGCCTTGCCTGCAAATGTAGTGGCAAGGTTATTAAATGTGTTAGAGGCATGGGTACCTACTCAGGGAGGATGTTCAGGTCCTCAGGCTACTTTGCAGACACAAGCACCGGCACAGACTCAGACTTTTGGAAATAAGGAAATATCCTTACAAGAGTTTCTCAAATTGAAATCACCAAAATTCACAGGCTCCGATAATTCAGCAAATCCTCAAGGTTTCTTGGATGGAACACTCAAGGCATTACGTGCTCTTAGATGTTCTAGTGAGAGAGCCGTGGAGCTCGCAGCATACAAACTAGAGGATATGGCCAACACATGGTATGAAACTATTGCTAGGAAGGCCAGCAGGAGCAGCACCACTGACATGGGACGAGTTCACTAAGTTGTTCAAGAATCACTTTCTTCCAGACATTCTGATGCAACAATATGCCAGAGACTTTAAGATATTGGTTTAGACTCCAGATATGGATGTGTCAACATATATCACTAAGTTCTGTAAGCTGGCTGTATATGCTCCTCACTTAGTATCTACCGAAGAAGCTCGAGTTCAGAGGTTTGTTGATAGATTGGTTGGTCGTTTATACACTGTAGTAGCCCCACAGATGAAGACTTTATCCTACTCTGATATAGTCCACCTTGCTAGAAAGATTGAAAATAAGGGGCGTGAGGAGCGTGCAGCTAGTGATTTACGTAAGAAGGCCAAGATGGGAGGGGCTCTCAGTGGTGGTTTTAGTGACAATACAAGAGCGGGAAATCAGGGACAACAACAACAGGGTTCTCAGACAGGGACACGCATGTCTTCACAGTCCACATACAGACCACCATACAGGGAGGGTAATAGGGGACCATCATCTTCTGAACATCGTAATTCTGGGCAGATATATGTCACTACTCCAGTCTGTCAGACTTGTGGTAGATCACATTTGGGCCAATGTCGTGTTCTAACTGGAGAGTGCTTTCGGTGTGGCCAGTTGGGACATCACTTGAAGGTATTTCCCTCAGCCTCCGAGAAATTTCAATCGGGCTTCTATTCAGTCAACTACACCTACTCAAACTACTCATAATACTTAGGAGCTACAGGTACAGGAAATAGAGGTCGAGGTGCTAGAGACCGTGCTATTGTGAATCGAGAACAAGGAAATTCTGGTAGAGGTCAGGCGAGAGTTTTGCATTTACTAGACAGGATGCTAAGTCCTCGAATGCATTGGTTACAAGTATTCTTTCTGTCTGTTCATTTGATGCACTTGCGTTGATTGACTCGGGATCTACCCACTCATATGTGTCCTCGTACTTTGCTTTGAGATTTAGTAGACAGCCCAAGCTATTGAATGATTCTTTTCTTGTCTCTATTAGCTGAATACGTGTATCGTGCTTGTCAAATTCGAGTTGAGGGTAGAGATACTCTAGCTGACCTTATTGTACTTGATATGATTGACTTTGACATGCTGATGGGAATGGATTGGTTATCTTCTTGCTATGCCATAGTCGATTGTCATGCAAAGATAGTAAGGTTTGAGATACCAAATGAACCCAGTTTTATTCTAAGAGGGAGTCAGGTTGCAGAGACTAGCAAATTGTATCTTTTATGAAGGCTCAACGACTCCTAAAAAAGGTTGCTTGGGTCTCTTAGCTATTGTAAATGACACAAGAAAGGAAACATTTAGCATAGAAAATGTACCCGTAGTGAGAGAATTTTCTTATGTATTTCCTGAGGATTTACCAGGATTGCCTCCAGTACGAGAAATAGACTTTGGTATTGATCTGCTACCTGCCACGTAGCCCATATTGATACCCCCATATCGAATGGCACCAGCAGAGTGAGGAGTTAAAGCAACAGCTACAAGATTTGTTAGGCAAGGGTTTTATTAGACCTAGTGTATCACCATGGAGTGCACCAGTACTATTCGTAAAGAAGAAAGATGGATCTCTGAGAATGTGCATTGACTACAGGCAGTTGAACAAGATAAAATACGCAATAAATATCCTTTGCCTCGTATAGATGACATGTTTGATCAGTTACAAGGAGCTGCCCACTTTTCAAAGATTGACCTTCGTTCTGGTTATCATCAACTTAGAATCAAAGATGAAGATATTTCTAAGACTTCTTTCAGGACTCGATACGGGAACTATGAGTTTCTTGTGATGCCTTTCGGACTGACAAATGCTCCAACTGCATCCATGGATTTAATGAATAGGGTTTTCAAGCCGTTTCTGGATAGATTTGTAATAGTATTTATTGATGATATCCTGATATATTCTCGTAGCCAAGGAAAACATGAGAATCATCTCAAGACTGTGTTGCATACCTTGCAAGAACATCGACTTTATGCTAAGTTCTCGAAGTGTGAATTCTAGCTAGACTCGGTAGGATTTTTGGGGCATGTTGTATCCAAAGATGGAATTATGGTAGATCTTAAAAAGACTGAAGCTGTGCAGAAATGGCCCAGACCTACTTCTCCTATAGAGATTCACAGCTTTTTAGGCTTACCAGGCTATTACATGCGTTTTGTGCAGGGTTTCTCCAAAATAGCAGCACCGCAGACCAAGCTAACACAGAAAAATGCAAAGTTTCAGTGGACGGAGGAATGTGAGCGGAGCTTTTAAAAATTCAAAACATGTTCGACAACTGCACCAATATTAGCCTTACCATCAGGTTTCGGAGGATTTACTGTATTCTCTGATGCTTCGAGGGTGGGATTAGGATGTGTTCTCATGCAAAATGGTCGTGTCATTGCTTATGCTTTGAGACAATTGAAAAAGAACGAGCAAAACTATCCTACACATGATTTGGAGATGGCTGCAGTGGTATTTGCTCTAAAAACTTGGAGACATTATCTATATGGTGAAACTTGTGAAATTTATACAGACCATAAAAGTCTGAAGTATATCTTTCAGCAGAGAGATCTAAATCTTTGGCAGCGTCGTTGGATGGAAGTACTCAAAGACTATGATTGTTCTATTTTGTATCATCCTGGAAAAGCCAATGTGGTGGCTGATGCCTTGAGCAGAACATCTATGGGGAGTTTGGCACATATAGCCCTTGCAAAGAGACTTTTGGCTAGAGATATTCAGCGACTAGAAGATACATGTATCAGATTTAGTATCGGAAATTTAGAGGCATTATTGGCTTGTGCTCAGTCTAAGTCTTCATTAGTTGAGCGCATTAAGGCCACCCAATATGAGGATGAACGACTAAGTAAATACAGAGATGAGGTCTTAACTGGTAAAAGCAAGGATATGATTGTTGGAAGTGATGGTGTTCTTCGAATAGGTAACAGGCTGTGTGTAGCAGACATAGATGGGTTGAGACATGTTATCCTTGAAGAAGCCCACAACTCTAAATACACTATACATCCTGGTTCTACAAAAATGTATCATGACCTGAAGCAATATTATTGGTGGAAAGGTATGAAGAAAGATGTTGCTAACTTTGTTTCTAGTTGTTTGACTTGTCAGCAGGTCAAGGCTGAGCATCAGCGATGCGCAGGACTGTTACAACAAATTGATATTCCAGAGTGGAAATGGGAAAGAATTACTATGGATTTTGTCACCAGGCTACCACGAACCCTTAGAGGTTATACTCGGTATGGGTGATTGTAGACTGACTGACAAAATCAGCACACTTTTTGCCGGTAAAGACTACCTATGGTGGAGTCAGGTATGCACAGATATTTATGAACGAAATTGTCCGACTTCACGGAGTTCCATTATCCATCATCTCTGATAGAGGATCACATTTCACTTTACGATTTTGGAAATCGTTTCATGAAGCATTGGGTACACGAGTAGATCTTGGTACTGCATTTCATCCAGAGACAGACGGTCAGTCTGAACGTACTATTCAGATCTTGGAGGATATGTTGAGAGCTTGAATTCTTTAGATTAGAGGTAGTTGGGATGCTTATCTACCTTTAGCTGAATTTGCTTACACCAATAGCTTCCAGTCTAGTATTCAAATGGCACCGTACGAAGCATTGTATGGTAGAAGATGTCGTTCTCCTATCGGATGGTGTGAAGCTAGTGAGACTAACTTATTGGGACCCGACCTAGTAAGAGGCTATGAAAAAGGTCCAATTGATCAGGCAGATATTGCTTGCAGCTCAAAGCATACAAATGTCATATGTTGATAAGAGAAGAAGAGATTTAGTGTTCACAATTGGGGACAAAGTATTCCTACGAGTCTCCCTATGAAAGGTGTGATGCGGTTTGGAAAAAGAGGCAAGTTGAGCCCCAGGTTTGTAGGACCATATGAGATCGTAGACCGAGTGGGAGCGGTGGATTATCGTTTGGCACTTCCTCCTGAGTTGTCCTTCATTCATCCAGATTTTCACGTCTCAATACTAAGAAAATATATATCAGACTCATCTCAGGTGATTGAAGCACCGACTATACCACTCGATGAGAAGTTCTCTTACGAGGAGGAGCCAATGGCTATTATTGATAGACAAGTAAGAAAGCTACGTTCAAAAGAAATTGAGTTCGTAAAAGTCTTATGGAGAAATCATACAGTTGAAGAAGCTACTTGGGAAGTAGAAAAAGATATGCAAGCGAAGTATCCTCATTTGTTTCAGTCTACAGGTATGTACTTAAGTTAAATTCGGGGACCGAATTTCATAAGGTGAGGAGGATGTAATACCTTTTATTTTTAGTAAGGGCGTCTTGGTCATTAGCAAATAATAATATATTGATAATGATAATAATAAGAAACTACTACAAAAAAAAAAAGGAAACAAACAACCGAAGAAAATAAATAAAAGAAACCAAAAAAAAATATACAAGTGGGCTTAGCCCATTAACGTGACATAAGTCACAGGAGTTGGGAAACAATCTGCCAAATTGAAAAAAGGGCAAGGGGAAAGGGCACGTAGCATTCTGCTTCAAGAGAACGAAAAAACAGAAACAGAGAAGGGAATAAAGAGAAAAGAAGAAGAGAGAGGAAGAAGAACACAGCTTTGGACAAAGGCTTTAAGAAGAATTGGGGCTTGATATTGAAAGTATTAAAGTTCTCCTTCGACTCAAGAGGTTTACCTTTTTATTCTCATCTGTTGAATTATTTCACTGAATTTATGCAATTTCATGTAGTACAAAAGAATTCAATATCACATTTCTCTTATATATAAAATTACTATGGAGATAATAAGGCTTTAAAGGTTTGGTTTAAGCACTGATATGTCTAATTTTAGAGAAATAAAGTATACTAAATAGTTTGAAATTGATAGAATTATGGACTAGTTCTATGATTAAATATAAATAGCTTTTATTTACAAGATCTTTTGACTAATTTAAATTAGTCATAGCATCGGTAAATATAAATCCACAAATTAAGATTCAAACATGAACCTCGAGAGTTGGGTATTCTAAAATAGTTATGAATTAGCCTAAATAAGGAAATTAACATGAGACCAATATTATGTAATTATAGATTGATTGGAGGAATTTGTACGAGTTGCTTGAGGTGAAGCAGTTGGTATTTCGGCACGAGTACTGTGAGTAGTAATCTTACCGCAATTTATGTTTTCATAACCTGCATGATTTATGTATGATTTTTGAAAATAAATGTGCTACCGAATGTTTGAAATTGCATGTGGGGCAAGTCATTTACTTGATATGATACCGAACAGATTACTTGAGATGTTTACCGATTAATCAAATATTTTCATTATTACTAGATATGTTTTACCGTTACTTGATACATGATTACTGTTACCGAAATAAAATTTCAAGATTTGAAAAAGAATGATATGCCCTTTATTATTTTGAAAATGGTTCTGTACGAGTATTTACGGTTTAAAAGAAAGAATATAAATGGGAGGAGACTTTGAAGGATCCCGTAGCTAACGGCGGGTTCGTTACACCTGGTGCACCTTGTATTTACGGATTACCGAATCAAGTTATAGCCCTCGCTAATGGGAAGGTAGAACTCGCATACAGTTACAGTTTTCCCTCGAGTAGGGACCTACAGTTATACTTGACTCCTTTTATGAAGGGGTCCACACAGTGATACAGATTACATAATCCTTTTCAGGAAACCTCCCATATATAAAGATTGACTATGACATAGTATTCACCAAGTTTATTACTGAATTGTTAAATTGGTATTGTTACAGAAAACACATGAAGTGACTAATTATCATCACCGTTTTAAAAAGGGTATTTTATTTTGTGATTATTATGCAAACATGTTTTCTGACTTGTCCCAAAATAAAAACAGTTGTGATTAAGTGTTATTACTCACTGAGCTAGCTACTCATTCCTCGCTAATTTTTTTTACAGAGACAGCAGCTGACGCATGCGAGGATTTCATTAATTAGAGCGTACAGGTTGAGAATTCTCGATGAGCCTCGCACTTGTTCGCGTGGGCGGAGATTTTCATCAATTGTTTTGGTCTTTCCTTTTAAATTCTTAGAGTCGCTCCATAGTCATTCGTTTAGTGTCATGAGTATTATTTTGCTATTAGTCATATGTCAAGTATCGTTCTTTATTATCAAAGTTAGAGATGCATTAGTATTTCCGATTGTTAGTGGATTGATTACTAGTGGCGAAGGCTATTTTGGTTAATTGATAAGTTATAGATTGTTTGAATTGCTATTATGATGTTTGGTTGCTGATTTGAGACAGAGAAAATTTTGGGGATGGTCCAAAAAACAGGGAAAACTTTGTTTGATTTTCTCTAAAATTTCCAATGAGGCTTACTTGGAAGCACTTACAATCCTAAATCGGGTCGTGACACTATATAATATACATAGGACATATATATAACGAAGGAAAATAAGATTGAATGCAAGTTAAATTCAAGTCAAGACCAAAAGTCTACGTATCAAATATATCAAGTGTAGAGCAAAGTCACGAGCCAATAACACAAGCCAGTCAAAAAACCTTCATATAGATTTAAAAATCTTATGATGTATAGGTTAAAGGCAATGTCTATTCATGGGTTAAAAACCCCTTGGATTTTATTTCCTTTTTTGCAAATTTGTTATAATAAAAACAGTTATGAAAAGTTATAGAAGATAATTAATTACATGTAAGATGTTATTTAAACTTGACAAAGTTCCGATGAAAAACTTTATCAAAGTTATTTCAAGAAACATTATTTTCCTATTTCTTTTTTTGTATATTTACACCATTATGAAGTTGAGACGTCTTCTTCATTAAGTGTTGATTATAAAAGGGTCCTGTTTTATAAAATTCATATTTTATTCAGACCTCCATGAAGTTAATAAAGCATTTTATTAAATATAAAATGTAAAAAGGATAAATATAAACCCACGAATTAACTAACAAGTCCTTGAATATAAAGGCAAGAAAGCGAAAAACAGAAGCTCAAGGTAATTAAGTTAAAACAAAAACTTCTTAATATTAAAGTTCAGACTAAGTATGGACCTAGTCATAAATTATTTTTCTTTTATACAAAATGCCTCGAAAAGATCTGGGGACTTGCATTTCCAAAAATCTAAACCCTCAAATGGGACCGAGGGTAAAAACCACATTCCACTAAGAAAGTTAAAAAAAAATCACACTTCATAAGCTTTCACTAAAGGGCTGAAGAAGGATCTAAAGCAGTGTCACTAGCAACAGAAGGTTCGAGTTGGCTTGAAGGAGTTGGGGCATTCACCGCACCCATATCATCTTCAACATGCTCGGGAGTATCATTCAAAGGAGAATAAAAGTCTTGGCCTTGCTGAGTTTTTTCAATATTCTCCTTTATCTTGGCTAACTCAGCATCCAAGTTAAAACCCTCTTGCCTAGCCTCCACAAAGGTATAGTAGCGTGTGATTAAAATTGCCCAGCTCACTTCAATAAGCAAAAAGATGATCGTTAGAGTCACGAGCTACCGCAAGAGTGTCATCATTAGAGATTATCATGGTGGCTTTAGCAGTCTTGGTAATAGGAACAGAACAGGGAGGAGTTGCTTCATCATCTGAAAAGAAGCGCCTTCTAACCCGCGGCCTTTTAATCAAGGAACTTCCATGTTGTTCTTCTTCTTCTTCAGATTCTTGAGTCGTATCAGCCTTCCTTTTCGATGATGAACCCAAGATTATCTCTTGAGCTCTTTCCAAGAAAATTCTGGAAGCTACAACACCATCGACACTAATACGACGAATGGGAAATCCTGATAAAAAAAAGGTTCAAAACAAATTTTGAAGAAGGAACAAATGAAAGAATGAAGAAGATATGAGAAAAGCCTTTGCCATGAGTTTTCACCTTCCAACCAAACATGTGCGACAGGTTTTTCCAAGATCTAGCTTCTATAGAGGCAACATTCAATAACATTCCTACCCAACCGCAGAAATTGAGAACAGTTCTCATGGTTGTTGATAAAGATGGAAAAGTTAAATGGTAGCAAGCAAAATAAGGAGAAAAGATAGAAAAATTTGTAAAAAGAAAACCTACGTGTGAAATTCCACTTCTTAGGAAATAAAACATTTTCTTGACCCACTAAACCAACAATGGATGAAGCAACAAACCTGGAATACCAGCCACGGTCCTAATCATCCTCTGGGCTAACTAGGAGAGTAGAGATGAATCAAATGAAAGAAAGTAAAAGGCAAACCAGCCATATTGGTTAAATGCCTCAAGCATGCAACATCCCTCCACACGAGGGGGCCAATTTATCCTAAACAAAAGTCAAAAAAACCACAGAATTCGATGATAACAAGATCAATGAGGGTCTTGAAATGCAGTGTAAAAGGGTATATATACATAAAAGAAAACACAGTCAAGTAAGATGTAATACTTTGGTTTGCATTGGGAATTATAATGTGGAAATCATGTCTCCAATGGCAATCCCTACGAACAACACAGATCAGACCATTAGTAATTTGAGGTGGGTAAAAATGAGCACGATCTCAAGAAGACATAGAAGAAACATGGTTTCTGATTGATTCTCTATCATTATAAAAAGATAGTTCAGTAGGGACAACTTCGTCTACTCAAGGCTCACGTAGAGGTTCATTAGAGTCTTTATTTCTTTACAAAGACCTCTGGGAAAGAGAACCCCTAGTTCTAGAAGGTGGGGTAGAATCCCACTGAAGGAATAGAAGGGCCTCATAATGATGAAGACTCTAAACCACGAAGTCTTCCTCCTCTCCTACTTCTAACAGGAGCAATAGAAAGGTTATCAACAATGGGGACTCTTCAAGGGTTAGGGTTTGAAGGAGACATAGTAGTACGAGGAAGAACAAAATAAGAACTGAATATTCTTAAAATTTTTATGAGAAAGACAAACACCAAAAGTGATATTTATACTTAGAAGCAACCGTCAAAGGAAAAGGTATAATGATAGAAATGTTATGATGGAAGTTGTTGCTTCTTAATTTATTAAGCCGTAAAAAAGCCCTAAAAGGCGCTGAAAGTTGCAGAATCAATCGGGGGATGCCACGTATCACGAACATTAAAGTAACATATGAAGTGTCAGTTCTAGAGAAGAAAGAAAGGCAACAAATATTCCTGCTTTAATAAGATCCACTTCCCAAATATTCTATTGAAGAATTAAGTTCATGTATAGAATTAATTATGAGGTGTCAGGTCATAGCACGTGGACTGGTAAAAGAATGACAGTTGGAAAAGAATAGTTGAAGAGGTATGAGCTTCAGCAGGCACGGGCAAAGATCCAAGGAAGTCAGAAAGGATAGGTGCTCGAACTTATTGATATTCAGAAGATGCACATAAAAATGAGCCTAAATAGAAAAAGGAGTACTTCATCAGAAACTAGACCCAAATTGTCACTATCAAACCCACGAGCAAAAAGCTGATCGTTAGACTACCGCAAGAGTGTCATCATCAGAGATTATCATAGTGGCTTCAGCAGGCTCAGTAATAGGAACAGAACGGGGAGGAGTTGCTTCATCAGCTGAAAAGACCCGCCTTTTGACCCGCGGCCTTTTAATCAAGGAACTTACGTCTTGTTCTTCTTCTTCTTCAGAATCTTGAGTCGTATCAGCCTTTCTTATCGATGAAGAACCCAAGATTATCTCTTGAGCTCTTTCCAAGGAAGTTCTGGAAGCTACGACAGCATCGGCACTAATACCACGAATGGGAAATCCTAATTAAAAAAAGGTTCAAAACAAATTTTGAAGAAGGAACAAACAAAAGAATGAAGAAGATATGAGAAAAGCCTTTACCATGAGTTTTCACCTTCAACAAAACATGTGCGACAGGTTTTTCCAAGATCTACCTTCTATAGAGGCAACATTCAATAACTTTCCTACCAGACCACAGAAATTAAGAATCTCATCAATAGTTCAAGGGTTGCTGAGAAAGAGGGAAAAGTGAAATGGTAGCAAGCAAAATAAGGAGAAAATATAGAAAAAATTGTAAAAAGAAAACCTACGTGCAAAATTCCACTTCTTAGGAAATGAAACATTTTCTTAGCCCACTAAGCCAACAGTGGGGGAAGCAAAAACCTGGCATACCATCCATGGTCCTTGTCATCCTCTGGGCTAACAAGCACTCTCTTACTTCTCGCAACTAAAGTGAAAATCCCATGGCGGAAGAGTTGAGGAGAGTAGAGATGAATCAAATAAAAGAAATTAAAAGGCAAACCAGCCATATTGGTTAAATGCCTCAAGCATGCAACAGCCCTCCACACGATGGGGCCAATTTATCCTAAACAAACGTCGAAAAAACCACAGAATTCGATGATAACAGGATCAATTAGGGGCTTGAATTTCAGTGTAAAAGGGTATATATATACATAAAAGAAAACCCGATCAAGTAAGATGCAATACTTTGGTTTGCATTGGGAATTATAATGTGGAAAGCATGTCTCCAATGGCAATCCCTATGAACAATAGAGATCAGACCTTTAGTAATTTGAGATGGGTAATTATGAGCACGATCTAAAGAAGACATAGAAGAAACATGGTTTCTGATTGATTCTCTATCATTATAAAAAGATAGTTCAGCAGGGACAACTTCGTCTACTAAAGTCTCACGAAGAGGTTCATTAGAGTCTTTATTTCTAGACAAAGACCTCTGGTAAAGAGAACCCCTGTCACGACCCAAACCCGGTCGTGATGGCACCTAGCCCTAAAGCTAGGTAAGCCTGACCAACAATCGCTTCCAATTTAACATAAAGTCTCAAAATTGACAATTCAAGAATATTATAGTATTTTTAGAATAATAATCTGAAAATATTAATAGAGTAATAAGAACTAATACGGAAACCGATAAACACACATAGGATCTGGGGTCACGATTGTAGAGCCTCTAACATAACTGAGTAATAATAGAAGTATCTGAATAACAATATAAAAAACTGGAAAAGTACATAATAATATTGAACTGAAGAAAAATGAAGAGCAGCCAGGTCCTGCGAACGTCATGCAGCTACCTTAACGACTCTGGGAATATCTCTTGAGACTACGAGTATTAGCTAGCCTTCGGTGTACCTGAATCTGCACAGAAGGTGCAGGGAGTAGGGGTGAGTCCTACTGACTCAGTGAATAATAAGCATAGAAAATTTTTGAAAGTAGGTAATCCATAAAATACCACAAAGCAAAGCTATAACTAACAATCCTATAACTTAGCAACGAACTAAGAGTAAAAGCAGTATCACAACAGCAACCAAATATCAGATAAAGATGCAATGCAATGCATGTGAATACGCTGCAGCGTGCAGCCCGATCTCCTTAACGTCGACGGCGCTCACTAGAGGTGTGTACAGACTCCGGAGGGGCTCCTTCAGCCCAAGCAGAATATTATCATATCACCGCTGCGGCGTGCATCCCGACCCATGCTCAGTCCACAGTATGCATATGAGTCACATAACAGATTCAACTTTTTTTCCAGTTTCCAATTGTTAGGAAGAGTATAATTTAATTATTTAATTTCAGGAAAAGTGACTTAGCATTTCATTACGGTGATAAACACAGGATTGGAATCAATGATTATGCAAATCATGTTATCACACAGATATTCACCTTAGATGGGTACTACAGATCGGCACGAGGCCCCAAACATGGCTTTAATCCCAATTATAAACAACACAACGTGTGTATTGAGACGCAAATAATTTATATTCAGCTCTCGGGATAGACCAAGTCACAATCCCCAATCATTTACAACCCCGCACCTGCCATGTGGTGCGATTCACGCCCTAACATAGCGTCACGATGTGATAAACCGGAGTTTCATACCCTTAGGTCATCATTTATACAAACTACTCACCTCTAACCGGCCGTAGAGTAGCCCGCGATGCCGTTTCCTCCTGTATCGACCTCTTCACACGTCGAATCTAGTCAAAATGACAGCGAATACATAAATATGGGCTAAATAAACATAACCCAACTGAAAATATTCGGAAAATACTAAAAATCACGAAGTTGGTAAACCCGAGCCCTGGGCCCAGTTCTCGAAAAATTTAGAAAATTACATCTTTGGATTTCTCGTCTCTCCACGAGTTCGTACATATAAATTTTACCAAAAATGGAGTCTGTTTCACCTTTCAAATTCCCAAAATTCGTTTCCAGAATCTAAGACCAAGTTCTTCACAATTTCTACCCAATTTCATGGAATTAAGGGTTGATTCTTCCTAAAAAAAAAGGTGTTTTTAAGTCAAGAGACTTACTCCAATCAATACCCGTTGAAAACACACTTCAAATTGCTCAAAAAGCTCTCTTGGTTCCTTAACAATGGTGGAAATATTGTTGGGTTCGCGATTGAAATTACCCTTATAAACATTCTGTCAAGGTGAACGACCCTCTTTCGCGAATGCGAGGCCCTTCCGCGTTCGCAATGAAAAAAAATCCACTGGGCCGGAATTCCTTCTTCACGAACGCGTGACTCAACCGCAAACGCGAAGGTCACCACTCCCCTCTTCATCACGAACGCGGGACCCAGCCGCGATCACGAAGGGCAACTGCCCAAACACCCTATGCGAATGCGATGACCACATGTGAACGCGAAGTCCAAGGGACCTCAAGCCTACACGAACGCGAGGCAGCTCTACGGACACAAAGGCCAAACGTGCTCTGCAACAGCTGCTGCAATTTCTGCAGCATCAACCAGCATCCAAACTCACTATTAGCCATCCAAAGCCACCCCGACGCCCTCGGGACCTCAACCAAAAGCACAAATAGGTCCTAATACTTCATTCTAACTTGCTCGAGCCATAAAATCACTATCATAAACATAAAAATCATTAAATTTCTACGGATTCAAGCCTAAGTTACACTAAGACTTCCGAAACTTGCATTTGATCCAAAACCCGACCTAAACACCTCCGAATGATCTGAATATTTTCACACATATCAAAAATCACCTAAAGGAGCTATTGCAACTGTCAGAATTCCATTCCAACCCCCGGATCAAAATCTCACCTATCAACCGGACGTCGCCAAATTTCCAACTTAGCCAATTCAAGCCTAAATCTACATCAGACCTCCAAATTCAATTCCGATTGAGCTCCTAAGTCATAAAACACCACCTAAAACTAGTCGAATCGTCGGAAATCCATTCCGAGTTCTCTAACTCATAACATTCGGTTGACTTTTCCAAACTAACGTTCTCATAAAGGGACTAATTGTCTCATTTCTACCCAAACTTTGTCCGAATTACATTAAATTCACCAAACACATATAATGAAACATATAGAAGCATAAAACGGGAAAAACGGGGCGGAGATACCTGAGACGACGGGTCGGGTCGTTACATCCTCCCCAACTTAAGCAAACGCTCGTCCTTGAGCGTGCTCAGAGTTGTACTAGGGGCCAACCAATACCTGAATGACCTTACCAACCATATACCCGGGGTGATCCCACGTCGCCCTAACTCACATAGGCCCGATAATACAGTAGAGCTAAAATTTCACAGTCCATCCACACCATGACCGTAGGACCACATTGCACTTCTGAAACCATGCACGAGATCAGAACCTCACATTTATACTCAGAATAAGCTTGAACCAGCTGTAATAACCCATACCTGCAACCTCAAGTGCACTCACCTGATATACCGCATAATCCTAACACTTGAAACGACAATTTATATCCACAATAGTTGTCCACAACAACCATGTACCGAATAGAAACACCTTATTAGCTAGAGTCTTATTCCAACACTACTATACTCTATCAATGATAATGAATACACATTAGTCCATAACCATTTCTCAGATCAACCATTCACGAAGACATTTTTTCCCTTTTGACTAATACTACAAGAGATCTCCGAGCCAAAACTCGATATTAACCTTCCAACAATCTGAAACCATATCTGTTCATATCTATTAATGACCCCAAAGGTCTCTTTTGACCAAACACACCATCCTAGTGACATGACACTTCAATACGGCCTAAGCCGCAACTTACATAACACACACACCAATAAGAGACGGTTGAACATACTCAAGTCATGAAAATGACTCAAACAAAAGAGCTATACTTTAAGCTCATCAATACCATTAAAACACAAGGCTGGGACTCCGTCCCATATCATAGAAATAGAATACTTGAATTCTTTCCCGAAGGGTCTAATCTTCACGTAGCCTCACTATAATGCGCGATCTCATCCAACACCATTCCACATGAAGCACCTCAAGTTGCTATACTCGAAATTGAAAAGATTGATATCTGAACCTAAGCAATCTATCATACCCACGGTGAAGCGAGTCATATAAACCATTAAATCCTGAAAGAACCCAGTCGATGCGCTATTCATCGAGAAACTCCCAACACGGACTTTCCTCAGAAACTAGGAAACGAGGTATATAAAGTATCACACGAAAACTATCCTCAACGTCACACTGTTGCGGCGCGCAACCCGATCCAGATAACATACCATGTGGCGGCATGCCACCCGATCCACTCAACAATCTCACATAGAGAGATGCACATCAAGCCGAATTTGCTCATAATCACAGAATACTGAGTATCGGTCGTAAGCACAATGAGTGCATAATCATATATACCTATGGCGGTGTAAGATACAAAACTCAACTTCCACTATGAATCTCGATAGCGCTACACCATATGTGCCCATAGTCTGTAAATCATAACATCTCACAACGTATAAAACAACTCGTAGATCTCTCCGGATCGCTGATAAGCTCAGCAGTGGTCGAGTCAACTTATCCCTCGACAATACAATTCGGAGCCAACAGAGTCGACTCAGACTGGAACATGCGTCCGAAAAGTCCCTTAATGCCGGAACTAAATCACTGGTAGAAACCTCTACACTGCCTCCCGCCTCAAAGGGCAAATTAAGGAAAGCAACTCCTACCATCCGTCTGTTGGTCCTTGGAACACAACCATTCCGCTAGAACATAGTTCGACCCATACCCATAGCACAAAAGTCTAGTATAACCCAACACTGAGATGACTAGTCTACCCCCAACATCCTGTCCAAAACATAGCATATCAATAGATAAAGATCCACAACTACGACATAGACTGTATCAGAGAACTCCTAGTCTCCAACTCCATATGACACACAAATCACTATACCTGGTCCCACATTCCAATGTATGAATACATATTACACATAAAGTACCCATTCATTCCACAAAAGATATTCTATAATTTCCATGTCCCATCAACAAACTCAAATGTCAAGAGTCAGTCCAATAGGAAACTGTCGCAATCCCACCCAAGTATTATCAGTTTACATCACCTTCCCCCCTTACTGAACGTATACTCCCATCAAATCACTAGAATAGGAATACCATTTTCCTTAATCATCTAAGGGTCGATTCTTAAACCATCTGCAGCTTCCAGTGCTGCTTAAGAATTTAATGACTTTCCATTCGGAACTGAACCGTACTTTACACACAATTCCCAATCCTCCACAATAGACCGTACATACCATACCATACTAGAATAACCTGAGAGCTCCATCTCATTTTTCCTAACCACAAGCTAAACTGCCAGGACTAAATCCTTCTATCTACACCAGCCTAAGCAACCTATCCGAGCTCAAAAGCTCTGCCGTCTAATACGCCGTAAGGGCTCATTACCTCGAACATAAACAAGGAATTGATCACATCTTTACCATGCCGATTTAGTCGCTAACAAGCTACTTAATCTGTCTAGATTTCCTTCGGATTTATTTTCAACTTGATATACTCTCTTGTGTAGCGCCATAATGCCTCAACCCAGGCTTACCACACGAGATTCAAACGTAAGACCACACTATCTAAGACCAATAGGCCACTACACACTCTCTCAAACGTTCCCAAAATTACCACTTCTAAAACACCCTACGTTGAAGAACTTCCTGCAAATCTAAGTCTAGTACCTTTACTTCCCAGATATCGATACATAGAATCCCGTAATTGACGTAAAATACCACAAGTCTTGACCTGTTCTAATGAAAACACTTACTTGATCACAAACTCAACCTTAAAACATCTAAGTGCTACATATAGAATATTCAACACATCAAAATCATTCTCAAAAGTCATCCACTCATATACCCATTGCAAATTACTTGACTTAACAAATCAAACCACTCGTGCCTTATCAGCACTCTGGCACCTCAGGACATGATCTCATTCCGATACAACCAAACAACTTCATTCTCTTTACACTAAGCATTCCTTATCCACAACTCAAAACATCCTATTGTCTTCTCACTTCTACTAAGCACCATATAACCTATATCGAAATTTAGCTTCACTCGAGCCACCCTCGGCTCAATTTCTGTAACCAAGACGGATTCACCCGCAGGCATCAAATCAAAATTAACATAGTACATAGCCGTACATTCAGCTAAACAACAGAAACCTCCCCAACTTAGCTCGAATCCATATATACCACAACATATATACTCTATTGTTGTCATAATATCATGGTGAGATTAAACTCACTCTTTCGTAAGCTTGTGGAAACACGAATCATCAGAAATTGTTACCTCTTCTGCAATTCTTGCATTCATTTACACAACAGTTAATCCCACTCTATAGGCGACAAAATTTTCACTAAGTCCCAAATTTTTTTGAAAATTTCGTAGAGTTTCCTTTGTAATTGAGCTTATCCACCTGCCAGAGAATGACAAAACCATCATAACAACATGTCCACAACTTGACAAAGCATCACAATGTATATCAACAACATTAATATCAATACTACATGTATTCTACTACCAAAATTAATACATGGACATGCACTGCACCCATTCGAATCATAACACATATAAGAATCACATCACTTCAGATCACCTCGCAGGAGATAACCCACCTGCTTCGCTGCATAACATTCTTGTATACCTTCCACCGTTATACACATTACACAGCTACTTAGTCTTCCTGAGTCTAAACTCATATCGTATCGTGCAATTTACTTCATTTCCACTAGGAGACTCGAAAAGATTCTTCACGCGCCCAAAACTCGGGCTACTCATCGTACCACCAAGGAAACAAATCACTTGACAGTTCATCCATTATCTAGCATACTTCTACGTCACTACCAGGTCATACAATTGCATCTCGCAGTACTAGCATGCTCATCACACGATCACCAAACTGCCATTTCGGCTAATTGCGATAATGCCAAACATATACGTTCAAAACACTTTATCATACGATCAACACCTTAGTGCTCAGCCCGAGGCAAAGCCCGGCCTAAAGTCCTACAGACTGTCCCAACGTCAACCTCACGAAGATTACATATCGCCCCTCCATCGGGGAATCACCGCCATCGAAGCACATATAATACCGAGCGTTCATGGGTGCATACAGGCGTGAGGAAGGAATTTCAAGAGTTACTCTTTCAAGCTGAATCAAGAATACACGATAAGATTTCAAAAAAGTGAGGTGTTTTGCTAGCAGTTCTGTAGCCTCCTGCTTATAAGTGTGGTGCACGACACACTCATAAACAAGACTCTACTAAACCGGCCCATGGCTCGTGAGGCCTATTAACCTAGGATCTGATACCAGCTTGTCACGACCCAAACCCGGTCGTGATGGCACCCAGCCCTAAAGTTAGGTAATCCTGACCAACAATCGCTTCCAATTTAACATTAAGTCTCAAAACTGATAATTTAAGAATATTATAGTAATTTTAGAATAATAATCTGAAAATATTAATAGAGTAATATGAAAAATATGAAAACTGATAAACTCCCATAAGATCTGGGGTCACGAGTGTAGAGCCTCTAACATAACTGAGTAATAATAAAAGTATCTGAATAACAATATAAAAATATGGAAAAGTATATGATAATAATGAACTGGAGAAAAATGAAGAGAAGCTAGGTCCTGCGAACGTCATGCATCTAACTTAACGACTCTGGGAATATCTCTAGAGACTACGAGTATCAGCTAGCCTCCGGTGTACCTGAATCTCCACACAAGGTGCAGGGAGTAGGGGTGAGTACTACCGACTCAGTGAATAATAAGCATAGAAAATGTCTGAAAGTAGGAAATCCACAAAATACCACAAAGCAAAGCTATAACTAACAATCCTATAACTTAGCAACGAACTAACAGCAAAATAGTATCACAACAGCAACCAAATATCAGATCAAGAAGCAATGCAATTCACGTGAATACGATACAGCGCGCAGCCCAATCCGTTTAATGTCAACGGCGCTCACTGGGGGTGTGTACAGACTGCGGAGGGGATCCTTCAGCCCAAGCGCAATATTATCATATCACCTCTGCGGCATGCAGCCCGACCCATGCTCAATCCACAGTATGCATATGAGTCACATAACAGATTCAACATTTTTTTCCAGTTTCCAATTCTCCGGAAGAGTATAATTTAATTATTTAATTTTAGGAAAACTGACTTAGCATTTCATTACGGTGATTAAACACGGTACTGAGATCAATGATTATGCAAATCATGTTATCACACAGACGGTTGCTACAGATTGGCACGAGGCCCCTAACATGGCATTAAGACCAATTATCAACAACACAACGTGTGTATCAGACGCCAACAATTTATATTCAGCTCTCGGTATAGACCAAGTCACAATCCTCAATCATTCACAACTCCGCAACTTCCATGGGGTGAGAGTCACGCCCTAACATAGCGTCACGATATGATTAACCGGGGTTTCAAACCCTCAGGTCATCATCTATACAAACTACTCACCTCTAACCGACCAAAGACTAGCCTGCGATGCCCTTTTCCTCCTGTATTGACCTCTTCACGCGTCGAATTTAGTCAAAATCACAACAGATACATAAATATGGGCTAAATAAAGATAAACCCAATTGAAATTATTCTAAAAACACTAAAAATTACGAAGTTGGTGAAACCCGAGCCTTAGGCACACTTCTCGAAAAATTCTTATAATTATATCTTTGGATTTCTCGTCATGCCACGAGTCCATACATATAAAGTTTACCAAAACGGACTCCGTTTGACCCTTCAAATCCCGAAAATTCATTTCCAAAAACAAAAACCTAGTTCTTCACAATTTCTACCCAATTTCATGGAATTAAGGGTTTATTCTTCCTAAAATGATGTTTTTAAGTCAATAGACTTAACCTCCAATCAATACCCGTTGAAAACACACTTCAAATTGCTCAAAAAACTCTCTTGGTTGCTTAACAATGGTGGAAATATTGTTGGATTCGCGACTGAAATTACCCTTAAAGACATTCTGTCCAGCTAAACGACCCTCTTTCGCGAACGCGAGGCCCTTCCGCGTTCGCGATGAACAAATATCCACTGGGCCAAAATTCCTTCTTCGGGAACGCGTGGCTCAACCGTGAATGCGAAGGTCAGTGCTCCCCTCTTCATCGCGAACGCGGGACCCAACCGCGATCAGGAAGGGCAACTGCCTGGTATCCCTCACGCATCCAAACACCCTACACGAACGCAACGACCACACGTGAAGGCGAAGGCCAAAGGACCTCAAGCCTACGTGAACGTGAAGGCCAAACGTGCTCTGCAACAGCTGCTGCAATTTCTGTAGAATCAACCTACATCCAAACTCCCCGTTAGCCATCCAAAACCACCCCGAGGCCCTCGAGACCTCAACCAAAAAGCAAAAATAGGTCCTAATATTCAAAATTGCTCGAGCCATAAAATCACTATCATAAATATAAAAATTATTAAATTTCCACGGATTCAAGCCTAAGTTAAACTAAGACTTTTAAAACTTGCATTTGATCCAAAACCCAACCTAAACACCTCCGAATGACCTGAAAATTTGCATACATATCCAAAATCACCTAACGGAGCAACTCCAACTTTCGGAAATCCATTCCGACCCTTGGATCAAAATCTCACCGATCAACCGGATTTCGCCAAATTTCCAACTTAGCCAATTCAAGCCTAAATCTACATCATGCCTCCAAATTTAGTTCTGATTGCGCTCCTAAGTCATAAATCACCACCTAAAACTATTTGAATCATCGAAAATTTATTCCGAGTCCCCTAACTCATAAGTCAACATTCGGTTGACTTTTCCAAACTAACCTTCTCATAAAGGGACTAATTGTCTCATGTCTACCCAAACTCTGTCCGAATTAGTTCAAATTCACCAAGAACATATAATGAAATATATAGAAGCATTAAACGGGGAAAACGGGGTGGAGATACCTGAGACGACGGGTCGGGTCGTTTCAACCCCTAGTTCTAGAAGGTGGAGCAGAACACACTGAAGGAATATAAGGGCCTCGTAACGATGAAGACCCTAAACTACGAAGTCTTCCTCCTCTCCTACTTCTAGCAAGAGAAATAGGAAGGTTATCAACAATGGGAACTCTTCGATGGTTAGGGTTTGAAGAAGACATAGTAGTACGAGGAAGAACAAAATAAGAACTGAATGTTCTAAAACTTCTTATGAGAAAGACAGACGAATAGTTATATTTGTACTTAGAAGCAACCGTTAATGTAAAAGGTGTAATGATGGAAGTTGTCTCTTCGTAATTGATGAAGCCGTAAAAAAGCCCTAAAGGCGCTGGAAAGTTGCAGAATCAATCGGGGGATGCCGCGTATCACGAACCTTAAATGGAAGTGACATATGAAGTGTCAGTTCCAGAGAAGAAATAATGGCAACAAATATTCCCGCTTTAAAAAGATCCATTTCCTAAATATTCTATTGAAGAATTAAGTTCATGTATAGAATTAATTATGAGGTGTCATGTCATAGCACGTGGACTAGTAAAAGAATGACAGTTGGCAAAGAATAGTTGAAGAGGCTCGAGCTTTAGCAGGCACGGGAATAGATCCAAGGAAGTGTCAGAAAGGATAGGTGTTGGAACCTATTGATATTCAGAATTCGCAAAGAAAAATGAGCCTAAATAACAAAAGGGGCATATATACATATTATTGGTAATTAATAGGCATTAATCAAGGAAAATGTTATGGAATCTGTATTGAATCAGTTATGACTATCAATTATAATTTTACATTAAATGTTATTAATTGTCCATAATGACTCTATTATGAGAGGAACAAAACGTATTAGTTAGAGATAGCTATAAAAGGAGAGGACTGAACATTTGTAAAGGCACAAAATACTATGAAAATATACTAATTTACTTTGTTTTCTATCCAGTTATTATTTACATCAACTATTTCTATTTCTATTTGATTATCAGTAATTCGAGTTCTTCTAAAATTAAGCTTTGACCGAAATCCCTATATTGGTTAAACACTAACTTGAAAGATGATTGTCAACTGAATTTCTCTTGGGTTTGCTGGACAGCCAGAAAATTGCCGCAATAATAAAATAAGAAAAGATAGATCTATTATATCAATACTTTTCTCAACCATTTTCTCTCACAACTTTGGAAAATAAATTTGTTCAACTTCCCTCTTGTGATGCTAGCGTTAATTTTAATTTTGACGTTAAGTCTGTGACTAGTCAAATAAGAAGTTGAAATTTGAGGATGGAATAAGCTGATTTAATACTGGATTTTGAGTTTGAGTCTCCCCAAGAGCAAGGTGGGAAGTTCTTGGATGGAAGAATGCCAGGGATCCATTTTGGAAATAGCCTCTCTACCCAAGGGTAGGGGTAAGGTCTGCGTACACACTACCCTCCCCAGACCCCACTAAGTGGGATTATACTGGGTTGTTGTTATTGTTATTGTAATAAGCTGATTTAATAGGGCAAAATGAAATTTGCAGTTAGGGTATGTTTGGTTGGTTGTATTATCAAAAGAATTCTAACATATAATCCCTCGAGAAAACCAATACATATAATGTTTGGTTGACCATATAACAAGTAGCAATAATTGTCACGACCTGGAATTCCAACTACCGGGACCGTAATGGCGCCTAACATTTCACTTGCTAGGCAAGACAACGTTAGAACAATTTATCCTTTTTAATAATTTAAAATTGAATAACGAAGAAGAGCTAATTTAATTGCAATAATCCAAAGTAAATAATGTGGGAGCTAAAACAACCAAACGATTAATACATCCCTAAACTCGGTGTTACAAGTGCACAAGCAATTAGAATAGTACATACAAGATCTGAATAACATAAAGTTGTCTGAAAAGAAGATACACAGCTAAATAAAAATAAAGAAGGGGACTCGAGGAGATGCGGGAGCTGAGCAGCTGTATCTCAAGTCTCTGCAAGATGTTCAATCCGAGCACACTAGTAGCCACCGCTGGGGCCGACTCAAAAATCTGCACAAGAAGTTCAAAGTGTAATATGAGTACAACCGATCACATGTACTCTGTAAGTGCCGAGTCTAACCTCGACGAAGTAGTGACGAGGCTAAGACGGTTCACTTACACTACAACTTGTACGCTGTACATAATAATGACAGATAATGAAAATGTAGAACGAGATTTAACAGTCAACTGAAAATAATAACTACAGCCTCAAGAAATGAACCAATGTCATCTAGAATTACCAATCCTTACAATTTCAAATAACAATACCGAAAACAACCACAACCCAAGGAAATAGAAATACATAGGTTGTTGTGGTGCGCAACCCGATCCCACCGTACAACACCAAATCCTTCCTTATTTCACCGTAATAACATCAATAATAGAGATAATATATAAATATGTTACACGCGCAACACGATCCCACAATATATCAATATTAGTATCATAATTTACCCTTATTTTACCATATCAATCCATCCTTATTACACATGTTACGGCTTATAACCCGATCCCACCATATAATACGAATTCAACCTTATTCCAGCAAATTACCAACCACACGATTCAAAATAAGCCTTAGGAATCACCCACGATTGCAAAAAATTCAATTTAGATCACTATTGAAAAAGTAAACAAAACTCAACTCCCGGGTCCGCTTGGTCCAAATCCGAAATTCGGACCAAAACACGATTAACCATTCGCCCCTGAGCCCGCTTATGTAATTTATTTTGGAATCTGATCTCAATTTGAGGTCTAAATCCCTATTTTACAAAAAAAATTATTTCTATCCAAACCCCTAATTTTCACCATAAAAACACCAGAGTTTTTATTGAAAAGTGAAAGATTAAAAAAACTAGTTTAAAATCACTTACCAATGATTTGGGGGAAGAAAGGTCCTTTGAAAAATCACCTATAGGGTTCTTAAGTTTGAAAATTTGAGATAATGAACAAAAATTCCATCTATCGCCCAGTTTGATCAGTTGTTTGCGGTTGCGAACCCCGCAAGTACAAAGAAACCATCGCAAATGCGAAGTCAATCCTATCTATTGATACCCAATTTTTCCCTACGTATTTTTTGTACCCAAAATACTTCTAAAATAATATATATATATATATATATATATATATGTGTGTGTGTGTGTGTGTGTGTGTGTGTGTGTGTGTGTGTGTGTGTGTGTGTGTGTGTGTGTGTGTGTGTGTGTATAAGCACACCAAAGGGTTTTGGTATTTTTAATGATTTTTAAACCAATTTATGGCTTATTTTTACACCATAAAATTCAATAATTATTCCCAAAACGTTCCATTTTGGAGAATAATTTACTTTATTCTCATATTAATATCAAAATATAATTAACATAATTTTTTGCATACTTTTATAAATTTATTTGGCATTTCTAAAGCTAAATTGCATAAAATTGCAATTATAACCTATTTTACAATTAACCATATTTTATAATTATATAATCCTTTCTGGTATTATTAGATTAAAAATTATATATTATTATTTAGTTTTGTGCTTTCTATTTATTTTTAGATCATTATTAAACTATTTTTGATATATAAAAGGGGAGAAATTGGCTATTTAAAATATGACCAGATTTATTGCAAACATAGCCCCGAATTGAACCCAATTTTAGCCCCATTTCAGACGACCCAACCCAATTAATTTAACTCGGTCCAGCCTTGACCCAATCTGAGCCGTTGATCAAATGAGATCAACGGTCCAGATTCATTTTCCTAAAATAAATCCTAATTCCCCCCCCCCCCAAACCCCTCACTTCAGCGACCGGTCTCTCTCTCTCTCTCTCTCTCTCTCTCTCTCTCTCTCTCTCTCTCTCTCTCTCTCTCTCTCTCTCTCTGCTAGCGCTTGCTCTCCTTTCTCTCTATAACATTCTGGTTCTCTCTTTCTTCTCCGACGGTCTTCACCGCCTCTCCAGCTACCTCCATCCTCACTTCTCTCGACCTCTAGTCGCCATGGAACATTGTCTCGTTGCTTCTCTATAAGCTTTGAAGACCCAGAGACTTCCACCATGAAAGGCGATCCCTGTAAACCTTGCTTGGCCTATCTACGGCCTTCTCTCCAGTGGTTTTCAATCCGATGGTGCTTTAAACTCCATTGTTAACTAGTTTCACGGCCAGGTTCCTTACGTCATTGATTTTATTGCAAAACCCTAATTTTCACTTAAGTCTCTTAATCTCTATCTTTTAAAAATGATTTTTTTTAATGTATTCTTTGTGTTTTACACTACTCACTACTCGATTTCTCCAGTTATTCAAGTTCTTTTTAATGTTTTATTTTTCTTTTCAAAAACTAGGGTTCCTGAGCCCCTTTCAAAATCGCTATATCTTCTATTTCTTTTGAGTATTATGTATGCCTATATTATGTGTTTGTTTGTGTTACGAGCCTGTTTGTTTCTGAGTTCCATGCTGTAAAATTTTTTATTAGGGTTCCAGTCCTCTACTGCGTCTATGATTTCTTGCATAATGCTCTCTGATTTTTCACGCCTATTGTGTTTATAGGTCTAATTGTTATTCGCATTCGGTGCATCTCTTTGAATCCCTGATTTGTATGTTTTTCCTTAAAGGTTCTTACACTGATTTTTGAATTATTTCCTTACTTGTGAGATGCTCTCTATACTTGGTACCGATTCCCTCTGATTTTGGTCTTGTCTGTTATTCTTTGAAAAATTTCAGAGTTAATTTATATGTTTACCATATTTTTGTACTTAAAAAATATTGTTAAAATATTCAACATATATTTTCCTTATTTGGAGTATTATGTATTTGGCGTTTATTACATACTACAGGCCTACTACTTTTACTATGGTAATCAGTCGTCTGATTGATTATTTCCTTTATCCGATATAGTTGTCCTCCCATTCAAATCAGGAATCCCTAATTTAAATGAATTAGGTCCTGTGATTTATTCAAATTGGTACTGTTTCTATAATTATGTACTTGTTACCATATTCTCTATTGGTTTTCAAAACTATAAGTACTCCTCATCTCTTCTCACTTCAGACAAACAGAATTTATTCTGAACTCTCTCTTACACAAAAAATATTCAGTGTTCTCTCTTGTTTCTACACAACCTCTCTCACTTCTCTTATGACTACTAGTTACTCAGCTGGTTTGGAACCCAGGCTGAGCTTTAGGCTACTTTATTGTTCTATTGCTTTCTCTACATTGCTGCTTGCTTGAGTCTGCTATTGCTGCTCACTCCTCTGCTATTGTTGCTCACTTCACTACTACTACTGCTCTCTCTGTATACTCTCTGCATATTGTTGCTCACTCCCTTGCACACTATCGCTCACCACTTTGCATATTATAGCTCATTACTGCCCTGCATTACCTTGCCTTCAACTGGAATGTCTCCTATTTGATTTACAGCTTCAAAGCAATATATTTCTATTTGTATTGCACTTTCTCTTATTTCTGGTATGTTTCTACTTATGGTTTTGTTATTCTTATTGAAATTAGCATGCCTCTGTGTTGATTAATATGCATATCTTAATTTGGCATGCCCATTACTCCCTTTGCTTGTCTCCTGCATGTTTCTCCTTATCCCCTAACCCCAGGACATTATTAGCATGTATTCAGGACCTTTTTAGCTATTAAGTAACCTTGAACCTCCTCTTGATGTGTGAATCTTCCAATCTAATGTTGTTAAGACCCTGACCCCTTTGTGCGAATCCTGCTTGATTGTTTAAGTTCTGAAGTGCTTCTCTTTGATGTTTGTGTATATGTAACTGTGTTCTCACTTGTGAGTTACTTGTCCCCCGTGTCCTCTGCCCCTGCTAGTGCTTGCCTGATATTATATTTTCTGTTGCTTTTTTCTCAAAACTATTTTCATGTGGACCCTCTTTCAACTATTTTTCAACTCAATCTCTTTAAAACTCTATCATAATCTCACTACTCCTAGAATTTAGGTTCTACCCCCATAGTGTAAGGATTGCTTTGAGTACATTGAATACCCACTAAACTTTGATGCACAAGGATGGTAATTCTACACTTACACTGATTCAATGTTAATCTATTTGGGTGTCTGGTATTGGCCAAGGGCCCCAATGGGCTCTTAGGGAGCTTTGCCGCACCCAAGCCTTGGTAAAGGCTATGAAACTCGAAAGAAGTGAGGTTGGATACTTGGGCCTGGTTGAAGGCTACCTATAGAATAACTTCTTACTTTTTTCACTACTGTAATTTAATTATCTTGGTTTTTAATAATTTGTAACAAATGATTGGGGTTTACAGTGAAATGGGGGGGGGGGGGGGACTATGCATGCTTAGTTTAAGGGTACGGGTAGAAAACATGCTTGTAGGGCTTTTCTTATTTGTGCAAAAGATATCCTGTCTTTAGGACATGCATCTCACATGACTAGAAAACCTGTTTTTAGGCGCATTTACTTTCAGCTTGTTATTTACTTTATAATCACAATCACTTAATAACCAACAAGTTACTGCTACTGCATTTAGATACCATGTTTTAGGACATTTATGTGCATTAGATATCATGTACATAGGGCTTTATTTGCAATTGTTGAATGCCTCACTAATTTCGTTTAACAACATAAGTTTGGCTAACAGTCTCTCTTAAAACTGAAAATCAAATATGCAATCAGGCAATATATATAACGCCTAGGAAAGCTTTAGGACCTAATAAATCGATTAATCCCATTTCCGCCTATTTTAGAATATTCAACCCTTTTTTAACTTTCTGGACTTGTTTCTCATTTTGCCTCTCTGAAGTCCTCTTGGTTTTCCTACTAAACTCTCATCCCATTTTTAATCACATCTATATGTTTTTCTACTAAGTCATCTTTCCAGTCCAGAATTGGACTACTGTTTTTCTAAAACTTATAGAATGCTATGTCCTTAATATCTTCTGTGATTTCTCAAAAGTATATTTCAACACTAATACTTACTGCTCTCTCTTTTTTTACACTTCTGAAATCCTGAATGGTTTTGCATCTGTGATGTACGTTTTTACCTCTTCTGTCGGAAACATTGCTATTTTTCTACTCCTAGCAGAATGCTACATTTTTTATAGCTCATTATACATTTTCAAGTGTGTTTCAAAGTGTTTTCTTACTAATTCCTACACTGTTGTACATTTACTGTCATTTTCTCGAATTCTAAAGATTTCGACCAAGCTTTCTGAAATTCTGGTTAAGTTTTCTGCTTCTATTGTAACCTATCTTTCGACATTCCAGCTTTCAAAGTCTTATTTCTTTAGACCTTAAATGTGTTTGAGATATGCTAATTATATGCTTATCTATGGAGGGATATTTGAGCACTTTTACATGCCCTTTATATGATTCCTTGAAGTGAAGTCCTATATGTTTTGTATGTCGCTTAGCATTTTGACCTTTAAACCTAAGGGTTCAGCCTTGTTCTTACCTTGTAGGAATAGTTGTCCTAAATATCCTCTAGGACCTATAGGACGGGACGGGTAATAGCACACAATAAGAACTCATGACCAATCCATACGTTTAAATAACCTTTATGGAGCAGGAAGGGTAGAATATGGATATGATGACCGGTGTGCTAATATCTCGTGCGACCCCTCTTTTGAGGAGTGATTGGTGGGAATTGCATTGATGTGATCCATATTGTATTTAAACCTAGTACCTCCTTTCTTTTGTAATATTTTCCTTAAGTGCTTTCATTTCTTTGCCTCAATTCCTTTTCTAAAGACTGTCTATTCTACCTTTTCTTTTCAAAGTTTCAAGCTTACTTGTAAATATTATGTATAGACCTTACTTGCTTTCTACTCCTTTAAAGTCACAAATAAGCATAGTCGGGAACCACACTAGTGGATCTTGAGGGGTGCCTAACACCTTCCCCTCAAAATAGTCTCAAGCCCTTACCCAAACTCTGATTTTCTTTCAAAAATCTTCTTCTTTTCTTTAAAGTATCCTAATGCACTATAATCATTAGGTGGCCACTCTTCAAATCTTCAACCCGATTCCTCAAAAAGAATATGAGTTATTTTGTCCATAATATCGTAAACCCGATATCTTTCTTTTTAGAAAGGGGGGAGGAGGTGTCGACACCATCTCTCCTTTCTTCGCAAAATGCGAAGAATTGGTCACAAATGCAAACTTTGACCTTCCGCAATTGCAACAATTTGATCGCTATTACGATTACTGCTTGCCCCAGCCCCACTTTACATATGCGAAGTTTGTTCGCGAATCAGAACTCTGGCCTCCCCGGCTACTCTTCACAAATGTGATGAATAGCTTGCAAATGCAAATCGATCAGTGGCACAAATTCGAAGTCTGACCTCGCAATTGCGAGATGTGAGGCCTGCAACAAAAAATGAAGCACACCAGCAATGTTCTAAGTCCAAATTTCATTTTGTAGCCTATATGAAAAACACCCAAACCCTCAAGACTCCAAACCAAACATGCACACAAGTCTACAAATATCATACGAACTTGTTCGCACAATTAAATTGCCAAAATAACACCTAGAACTAAGAATTAAATACCAAATCAAAGGAAATTTTCAAGAAAATTTTTAAGCTTCTATTTTCACAACCGGACGTCCGAATCATGTCAAACTAATTCCGTTTCACACCAAATTCGACAGGCAAGTCATAAATATGGGGTTAATGCTTTACCCGATTTCGAAACTAAAGGACGGCCCCGATATCCAAAAAGTCAACCATTGATCAAACATTTCAAATTCATTAAGCCTTTAACTTTCAAATATCAACAAAATCTAATAACTCGGGCTAGGGACTTTCGAATTTGATTACGGGCATATGTTAAAGTCCGAAATCATGATAAAGATCCACCGTGACCGTTAAAATATGCATTCGGATTGGTTTGATCAAAACATTGACCAACGTCAATTCAAATGGATTTTAAGGCAAAAATATCATATTTTCTCAGTTTTTAACATAAAAAAGCTTTTCGAAAATACGTCCCGACTGTTCAGGCAAATCAAGAAGGGCTAAAATAAGTTATTTAAGGTTTCAAAACACAAAATTAGGTTCTAAAACATAAGAAGATATATCGGTTCATCACATTCTCCACCTCTAAAACAATTGTTCGTCCTTAAAACGGATATGGAAAAGTACTTTGACTGGTGAAAAGGTAGGAATATGTACTCCGCATGTCCGACTCGGGACTCCTAGGTAGCTGCCTCAACAGGATAACCTCTCAACTCTACCGGAACTAAAAGATCACTCTTTTCCCTAAACTGACGAACCTACCGAGCTAGAATAGCCACTGGCTTCTCCTCATAATTCAAATCCTTGTCCAACTAGACAGAGCTAAAATCTAACACGTGGGATGGATCATCGTGATACTTCCAAAGCATGGATATATGGTATCACGTACTTATATTAGAGCCCATATTGATCATGTTAACCTTAATACTTGATTAAATTATAGTACGAGATACTATTTTATAGTGATACGATTTAAAATAAGAGTACATATGTATTATAATGAGCTACATATTTAAATAATAATACTAATGGAGGAATATGTTATAAATATATTATATTAAGGATGTTCATTTAGTACTCCGTTGTAAATAAACTTCCTGAAGAAGCTTATCCATATGGGACTCCGCCGTAAATATGTTTATCTATTTAGTATTCTATTGGAAATAAGCTTTCTGAAGAAGCTTATCACTTCGGTACCCGGTTATGAATAAACATTACCCCCGGTTGAAGATTATCCATACAGGGTATAATAAGCTTATCCTTTCAGTATCCGGTTATGGATAAATATTAGCCCTGGTAGAAGATTGTCCATACCAGGTATAATAAGATAAGCTTATCCTTTCAGTACTCTGTTATGGATAATCATTACCCCTCGTGTAAGATTATCCATGTATGGTGTTGTAAAAGCTTACACAACAGCTTGTAGTAGTAGCTTACACAGCAGCTTGCAGTAGCAGCTTACACAGCAGCTTGTAGTAGCAGCTTACACAGCAGCTTGCAGTAGCAGCTTACACAGCAGCTCGTAGTAGTAGCTTACACAACAGCTTGCAGTAGCAGCTTACACATCAGCTTACATTCTTCTATAAAAGATATATTTCAATTCATTATGTACATCAGTTTGAATTAGAATAATATATCAGTTTCTCTTTATACTTGTCTTTACTTTATAGTCTTTATTTTATAACACGTTATTAGTACGAGACTCTGCCATCTCCAGCAAATACTTTAAAAGTATCTAAGGTATGAACTTTATTTTTCTTTATAATGTCAAGTTTTTCTAAACTTGAATTTCTAGCCCTGGATATATTGGGAAAAAGCTACATGTCTTGGGTTCTTGATACTGAAATTCATCTTGATGCGATGGGTCTGGCAGACACCATCAAAGACAAAAATCAAGCATCAAACCAAGATCTTGCCAAAGAAATGATATTCATACGCCATCAACTTAATGGGGGCCTGAAAATGGAATATCTTACTGTTAAAGATCCAGTCATACTGTGAAATAACTTGAAAGATAGATATAACCACTTGAAGATGGTCGTTCTTCCACAGGCACGATATGATTGGACTCATCTAAGGCTACAAGATTTTAAATCTATAAGTGAGTATAATTCTGCTATGCATAGAATTATTTCCCAATTAAAATTATGTGGTGATAATATTACTGATCATGATATGTTGGAGAAAACTTTCACCACTTTTCATGCCTCGAATATGCTTCTGCAGCGGCAATATCGAGATATGGGATTTAAATAGTATTCTGAACTTATCTCACATCTTCTTATGGCCAAGCAACATAATGGGCTATTAATGAAAAACCATGAAAGCGGGCCTACTGGTTCTTGTCCGTTCCCTGAAGTGAATGAGACGAACTTCCACCAAGCTAAATGTGGAAGAGTTCGTGGCTCCAGTCGTGGTCATGGCCGTGGTCGGGGAAGAAACCCCAATCATTGTAATACTAATTTACCAAAGAACCCTCCTAACCACCAACAGTGGAAAAGGAAGGAAAAAATCATGAAGCACTGCAAGCCAAAAATGTAGAAAATGCATACTATAGATGTGGAGAAAAGGGCACTGGTCACGTACATGTCGTACGCCAAAGCACTTGGTTGAGATTTATCAAGCCTCCCTAAAGAAGACAGAGAAAATTAAATTTTATTTTTGAAGATAATATTGACTTCATACATTTGGATGTAGTTGATTACTTTGCACTCCCACAAGGAGAAACAAGTCATGTGATCGCTGATGCATCTGTAGAAATTTAATTTCTATTGTTTGTATTAGTTAGTATAGTTATGTAAAAATATGCTTTGATAAAAATATTTACTATAATATTTATTTTGAAGAATATGAATAATCCTCAAATTATGTTTGGATCAAAGACGAATCACGAAGATATTTGTGTAATTTATAGTGGAATAACTCATGCCTTATTCAAGAATCAGAAATATTTTTCTAATTTGCATAAGGAAAAAGCAAATGTTTCAACAATTTCTGGTAATATAGGTTTGATTGAAGGCTCCGGAAGATCCATTATATTTCTCTCTAAGGGAACAAAACTTATTATAGACAATGCATTGTTCTCCTCCAAGTCCCGAAGAAACTTGTTGAGTTTTGCCGATATCCGCCAAAATGGGTATTATGTTGAGACAATAAATGAAATAAAAGTGGAATATATTTGTATTACAAAGAATATTTCGGGCCCGAAATGCATTGTAGAAAAGTTACCAACTTTATCTTCTCGCTTATACTATTCAAAAATCAATACAGTTGAAGCACACTCTATCATAAACCAGAAGTTTACGGATTCAAATACTTTTGTGTTTTGCATGGTCGCTTGGGTCATCCTGGATCAATAATGATGAGACGAATTACTGAAAATTTATGTGGGCACCCATTAAAGAACCTAAAGATTCTTACAAATGACGAACTTTCTAGTGATGCTTGTTATCAAGGCAAAATGATCACTAGACCATCACCAATGAAGGTTGGCATTGAATCCCCTGCCTTTTTAGAGCGTATACATGGGGATATATGCGGAACTATTCACCCACCAAGCTAGTTGTTCAGATATTTTATGGTCCTAATAGATGCATCTTCAAGATGGCCTCATGTGTGCCTATTATCATCTCGCAACCTGGCGTTTGCGAAGCTATTAGCGCAAATAATTTGATTAAGGCACAATTTCCAGATTATCCTATAAAGGCTATCCGCCTTGATAATGTTGGAGAATTCTCATCGCAAACTTTTGATGATTATTGTCTATCAGTTGAGATAAAAGTTGAACATCATGTAGCTTATGTTCATACTCAAAATGGCCTTGTAGAGTCATTTATTAAACGCCAACAATTGATAGTAAGACCACTACTTATGAAATCACAATTTCCTACTACTATTTAGGGCCATGCTATCTTGCATGCATCATCACTTATTCGTCTTAGACCGACACATTATAATAAGTCACAATTGGTTTTTGGTCATGAACGAACTATTTCCCATCTATGAATTTTTGGATGTGTTGTATATGTGCCAGTAGCAGCACCACAGGATGGGACCACAAAGAAGGATAGGAATATATGTTGGGTTTTAATCAACATCTATTATTAGCTATCTTGAACCATTGACAGGAAATTTATTTACTGCTCGATTTGCAGATTATCGATTTGATGAAATAAACATCCCACAATTAGGAGGAGAGAAAAATAAAATCAAAAGAGAAATTGTGTGGAAAGTTTCATCATTATCTCACTTTGATCCACGTACCCCTATATGTAATCAGGAGGTCCAGAAGATCATCCATTTATATAATATAGCAATTCAAATGCCAAATGCATTTACTGATTTGAAAAGAATAACTAAGTCATATATCCCAGCAGGGAATGTGCCTATCTGAATTGATGTCCCAGTAGGATCATCTACTAGCATGAGAGCTAGTGAACCTAAAGCATACCTGAAGCGTGGTAGGCCTTTGGGTTCTAAGGATCGAAATCCTCGAAAACGAAAATCGACAAATGATCATAAAGATACTATGAAGGGATCTCCTGAAGAGACCCAAGATCTGATTAGTTCTAATATTCCTGAAGAAATCAATGAACTCAAAGTTCATGTGAGTGAAGAACTTTTAATAAGTTCGACCGGTGATGGGATTAATTTAAATCGATATGAAATAGTGGTGGATAATATTTTTGCATATAATGTTGCACTTAATATTATTCAAGATAGTGAGGATCTCAAACCTCGATCTGTCTAAGAATATCGACAAAGATCTGATTGGCCAAAATGCCAAGAGGCAATTCAATCGGAATTAAAGTCACTTGCTAAAAGAGAGGTCTTTGGACCAGTCGTCTAAACACCTGCTGGTATAAAACTAGTTAGTCATAAATGGGTCTCTGTGTGAAAAAGTAATGACAAAATGAAGTTGAAAGATACAAAGCTCGTCTTGTTGCACAAGGATTATCACAACGACCAGGAGTCGATTTTGATGAAACATACTTACCTGCTATGGATGCCATAATATTTCGATATCTCATAAGTTTATCACTACATGAAAAGCTTGAAATACATCTAATGGATGTAGTTACACCTTATCTGTATGGTTCACTCGATAATAAAATTTATATGAAAATCCCTGAAGGAATTAAAATGCCTGAAGCAAAATCTCAGGAAATATATTCAATCAGATTGCAAAGATCTTTGTACGGTTTAAAGCAATCTGGGAATATGTGGTATCATCGCTTTAGAGAATATTTGCTAAAATAAGGTTAAATAAATGATGTTATTTGTCCATTTATTTTATAAAGAAAATGGCATTACAATTTCTTATATTTGCTGTTTATGTGGATGACATAAATCTTGTTGGAACTCCAGAAGAGCTCCAAAATGCAATTGAATATCTTAAGAAAGAATTTGAGATGCAAGATCTTGGAAAGACAAAACTTTATCTTGGTCTGCAAATTGAACATTTAGCAGACGAGATCTTTATCCATCATTTTTTCTATACAGAAAGGGTCTTAAAACGCTTTTACATGGATAAAGCGCACCCATTAAGTACACCATTAGTTGTTCGATCACTTGAAGTGAATAAGGATTTGTTCCGACTTCTAGAAGAGGAAGAGGAACTCCTTGGTCCCGAATTACCCTATCTCAGTGCGATTGGAGCACTAACTATCTTGCTAATGCTACAAGGCCTGACATAACATTTTCTGTTAATTTACTAGCAAGATATAGTTCTTCTCCTACTCGGAGATATTGGAACAGGATTAAATATATATTGCGATATTTAAAGGGAACTCTTGATATGGGTTTGTTTTATGCTAACAAAGATAGTGCAGGTCTTGTTGGTTATGCATATGCAGGTTATTTATCTGATCCCCATAAAGCTCGATCTCAAACCGGGTACGTATTTACATATGTAGGTCTGTCATATCATGGTGCTCCACAAAGCAATCTATTGTTGCTACTTCTTCAAATCACGCTGAGATAATAGCTATTCATGAAGCAAGCAGGGAATGCGTATGGTTGAGATCAGCAATTCATTTTATTCGAGAAAAATGTGGTTTGGAATGTGAGAAAAGATCCACAATTTTATACGAAGACAATGTTGCATGCATAGCCCAATTGAAGGTAGGATTTATAAAAGAAGATAGAACGGAGCACATTTTACCAAATTTATTCTACACACACGACCTTCAGAAAAATAGTGACATTGATGTGCAACAAAACCGTTCAGTGATAGTCCAGCAGATTTATTCACTAAATTTTTGCCAACTTCAACTTTTGAGAAGATGGTATACAAGATTGAAATGCTGAGACTCAAATATTTGAAACAAAGTTTTCATCAGGGAGAGTAAAATACGTGATGCACTCTTTTTCCTTACCAAGGTTTTTTCCCATGGGGTTTTTCCTTATAAGGTTTTTAATGAGGCGCCTAGCAATGCGTATTACTAAATATGTGTACTCTTTTTTCTTCAGTAGAATTTTCTCCCACGTAATTTATCCTAGTAAGGTTTTAATGAGGCACATTATCTTTTAATGAACATCCAAGGGGAAGTGTTATAAATATATTATATTATGGATGTTCATTTAGTACTCCGTTGTAAATAAGCTTCCTGAAGAAGCTTATCCATATGGGACTCCGCCGTAAATATGTTTATCTATTTAACACTCTATTCGAAATAAGCTTCCTTAAGAAGCTTATCACTTCGGCACCTGGTTATGGGTTAATATTACCCCCGGTAGAAGATTATCCATACCGGGTATAATAAGTTTATCCTTTCAGTATCTGGTTATGGATAAACATTACCCCCGATAGAAGATTATCCATACCGAGTATAATAATCTTATCCTTTCAGTATTCGATTATGGATAAACTTTATCCCATGTAGAAGATTATCCATATTGGGTATAGTAAGTTTATCCTTTCAGTACTCCGTTATGGATAATCATTACCCCCAGTAAAAGATTATCCATATCTGGTATTGTAGCAGCTTACACAAGTTTATAGTAGTAGCTTACACGGCAGCTTGCAGTAGCAACTTACAATAACAGCTTAAACAGCAGCTTTCTTTCTTCTATAAATAGAAGAGATTTGAGTTCATAACCGAATACCTATTATACTAACCTTATCAATTAATTAGTAATGCAAATAATCTCTATATTATAAATGTGACTTAGTATAATAAAAAATAAAAAATTTGAAAGCAACGTGGGTCGATGTTCGATCCTCGGAGTCGGCAACGTGCCACGCGTCCCGCTATTTTTTTGCGCAATCCCAGAAACACTCAAAAAACGAATCTGTCTTTATCACATAGCCAGCCTCCTTAGTCCTTAAGTTAAAATCCCCTTGTTGCTCGCATCTCTCAATTAACAGCCATGTCAGAAAGAAGATTTCGCTTTGGTTATGTACTTGCACCAAAGAAAGTAAGCAGCTTTATTCAAGATTCCCTCGTCAATCATGCCCAACAACAAGGTATTGATCTAATCCCAATCGATCTGAATAAACCATTAATCGAACAAGGTCCTTTTGATTGTATTTTCCACAAGCTATATGGTCCTGAATGGAGAAAACAGGTAGAAAAATTTTCCGTCCAGAACCCAACCACCATCATAATAGATCCCATTGATGCTATTGAAAAACTCCACAACCGAATTTCAATGCTTGAAGTTGTTAACGAATTAAAAATTACCCAAGAAATTGAAACTATTGGAGTCCCTCTTCAGATTTTTATTCAAGAAAATTCTGATTCTCTCTTAGACCATATCACACGTCAAGGGTTGGATTTCCCCGTTATTGCTAAGCCGTTAATTGCTAACGGGACAGCTGATTCACACCAAATGTATTTAGTTTTAAAACCAGCAGGACTAGAAGAGCTGAAACCGCCAATCGTATTACAGGAGTTTGTTAATCATGGTGGAGTTATTTTTAAGGTTTATGTAGCAGGGGAACATGTGAAATGTGTGAAAAGAAGGTCATTGCCTGATATTTCTGAGGAGAAATTGGGTACGTTAGAGAATTTGATAGCGTTTTCGCAGATATCCAATTTGACTGCTCAAGATCAGAATGATGATAGTTTTGCTGAAGTGATTGAAAATGCGGAAATGCCTCCGTTAGGATTTGTGACAGATGTGGCTAATCAGCTGAGGGATGCGTTGAAGTTGCATCTTTTTAACTTTGATATGATAAGAGATACTAGAGCTGGAAATCGGTATCTTGTTATTGATATCAATTACTTCCCTGGATATGCTAAGATGCCGTCTTATGAAACTATTTTGACTGCATTTTTCCTTGATATTGCTCGCCAGAAGCAAAGCAATGAATCTGGTTAGCTTCTGATGATCGTAGTTGTGTTAGTTTTTTGCTGTTTTATTTCAGCAAGCAGGTAATGCGGTTTTTTTTTTGAGAGAATGAAAACAGATGCAGATGATGCTGGAGTGATTGAAATAAACCTGCTCTTTGTGGTAGATGTGAATCGAAAGAGGCTAACTGCTCTAATTTCGTTAAATTGTTAGGTGAGATCTGCTGACTTGTGGGGCAATTGATGCTTTTGTCTTTCCTTTTTTCGTTATTTTTTAGTTATTGCAAACAGATGTGGAATAATTTGGAGGTGGATGTTAATGTTTCAAAGTTTCAACAATGGAGTTCTGTTGAATGGAGTTTTTTAGTTTTGAGGAATTGGTGCTTTTCCTTGCATGCTTACTGTCATATTGCTTGAGCCTTTTCAACAACAACAACCCAGTATAATCCCACTTACTGGGGTCTGGGGAGGATAGTATATACGTAGACCTTATCCTTACCCTTGGGTAGAAAAGCTGTTTCCAAATAGACCTGGCATCCTTATATGCTTGCTGTCATATTGCTTGAGCCTTTTCAATCTTGCTAATTTCTTCCCTACTATTTGTTGTTGAGGCATATATACATTTGTCTTTTTCATAATTCAACCATAAATTGGTGGCAGGCCACATACCACAATTTCAAACACAACATAGAATTAATATTTTGTAGTCTTCTAAGATGTATTTGTTAGGTTATTTCGTGCTCCTTAATGTTTTACAGTCGAAGCTGATGTCTGGAAAATCTGGCGTGCCCTGGGTGGGTGGTTATCGTTCTTGATTGCGATTTATGGTTCACTTATATCACATTAACAGTTGTTATCAGGATTTGACTTATTCTATGAGAGGTTCCAAAAGTTAGACCACACCAATTGCCCCAGCCGAACCCCCTTTGGGCTGGGTCTAATTTCAGACCTTTAAGGTGCAATCTGTGTAAACATCTTACAAATCCTAGCTGGTCGGGTGAACTAGTGCTCACATATCCTCGTCGTACCCATTCCTCACCTAACTAGTCAATACAGGATCAGAAAAATTAAATGTGTGCGCATATGCGACAGTAGCTAGAATACCATTGCTTGGTTATAACTTGTATCTTAGAAACAGCAAGGGAACATTCTGAGAATTTGGGATGTGACTGTGAGAATGGTTTTGGAGCTTGGTGGACAGAGGCGGAGCCAGGATTTCAAGGTTATAGGTTCGGGATTCTAATCGTTTTAAGTTACTGGATTGTGGATTAATAGTTATATATATATATAATGGAATTTTAAAACAAATACAGGGTTTGACCCAAAGCTATTGAGTTCGAACTAAGTCGCTGGGGACACTCTAGCTCTGCCCCTGTTGGTGGATGAGTGGTTGGAAACTTGTAATTTTTGGGACAGCCGGTGTCTGAAGTGCAACTTGGTAAGGTACGTAAGTGCCAGGGTAATTTAATGGTCCGTGCTAGTGTTACGTGTGTGGTTTTGTTGACAGAGATGTTTCAGGAAGTTGATGTCTCGTGCTGGTTTTGTAATTATGTTTGTGATTCTTCTTATGCATTATCCTTTACTTTGCCATCATAGTCATAGCTTGATCGTTTGAAAGTTTGATCCTTGGTAATAATATCAGATTATTATATTGTTGCGTATAGTTTGTTGAGATGCATAAGTTGGATTAATAAAAGTAGAATGAAAACACTTAAATGCGTGATTGACCATATTCTATTAAGTATTTTCGTTTATAGGATTGTTGTTTAATTATACACATTAGTAGAAAAACGTGACTACTTGAAGCCATTCAGTAGCACCATTGGATCTTCAACAAGGTGAACATTTTGCGTGGTCCGGATGAGAATTATTGTTTACATCATTAGTACTATAAACACCTTTGTTTAGCTCAAAGTTATCATGCACTTTTTAAGCATAAGACAATCAAAATAATTCAAGGGTCCATCATAGCAGATCGCAATAAATCAAATGACCGAATAAAAGGAACAAGAAGCAAACATTTTTATATTAAGAAGAGATATATGGAGAGCTTTTTATTGATGATATTGATCCGGTCTGCCTCTCCTTGGAGATGTTCAGAACCTTATAATGATGTTCTCTTTCCCATCTTATCGGTTACAATGTCTGTTCTTTCTCCCTTAGAAGTAGTGGAGAAGAAGAAGAAACAGCCCCCCTTTTAGGGTCTTTCTCTTAGTATTTATAGCGGTGAGCTTGCGAGCTAGTACGTTGAGAGGGCGCCTTCGTAATGGCGGATAGGCCGTGGCCTCACTGGTCGAATTGGATAACCATCAGGTACCATTATTAATAAATGGTTGTACCATCTAATACTCACAAATAGGCTTAAGAATGGATTAGTTCCGTTAATTATCATGGAGTCGAATTTTGTCCTATACAGTTAGTCCCTCCGCTCATTGAGGTCGTGCACTAATCGAGCTCGATGGGCGGACTTTGTCGAATGTAACTCGAGAAATTTGGAGAAAGGGGTCAAATACTGTCTTGGTCGAACCTGAAGGTGGCCGTAGCCGTTTATACACTGGAGATGGACGTAGCCGTTTATACACTGGAGATGGTCAAATGATGCGAGGCCATGATTTTGCGTCGACGGTCTTTATCCTCGTATGGTGCTAACATTATCTAGGCATTACTGCGATGTCGTTCGGGGAAGATCAGATTTTTCCCTTTGGCGAAGGCACTTAGCTTTTCGACTTATTCCATGTGGGGTTGAGCTCTTGTTTGTTTGAAAGTGTAACCGTTGTCCTCAGCGGTCGAATCATATGTTGTGCGGGCGAAGGGAGTACAGGAACGCTTGACGTGCATTTTGGCGACATTCAAAATTTGGACGCATATGGAACGTCCTTTCAACATTTTCAGGTCGTTATAACCGTTTTGAAGGCGAAGCGTCGGTTTACGACTGAAAAGTTGTTTTGTGGTATCTATCATAATGACGCACGTTTCTGCAGAACTGAACTATTTTGCGATTGGTCATGTAGTTAGTGATGGCCATTGGAATTCGTGAAAGCCACTTGTGATGCCTATAAATAAGGAGTTGTGTTATTTATTTCTCACATTTTCGTCATTTGTCAAAGTGAGATTTCTGAAGGAACTTCCTTTATCGTTAGTTCATCTTCTTCCTTGTTCTTCATTTAACACCATCTTTGTTTTTCTCTCATTGAATCTCATCCTTTTCTTTCCTATCAGACAACAATGGCAAGTAGTTCTTGCAACAACCTCATTCCGGCGACTCTTCCGGTGGTTGAAGGTCCATCTACTGCAGTGAGAGCCACTGGATCGGCGGAGATCAACTGGTTCCATCGGTGAACGATATTTTATCCCTGCACGAAGGCCCCACGACTGACTTCCACGGCGATGCCGGAGAAAATCAGGTGGATGAGGCCCCGTTGATGAGGGAAGTGGGTATTGACCAGTTACGGGAACAGTGAGATATCCCCCGCTTCACCGATATTTCCCTTGATAGACGCGAGGAGAGGGTCCACGTCGACCGTAGATGGTATTGCGTCTTCTACGCGTATCCCTTCAAGTTGGGATTCAGGATCCCTCTTCCTATGTTGGTGGTCGACTTCTGCGATCATTACAGGGTGCCCGGGCCAACTCGTTCCGTCTCTTTACAAGCTTCTTGCAATGTTTATCAAGTATGCGGAACTGGCTCGAAGGGAGGTTACGTTGCAGCACGTGCAGACTCTTTACGCCCCTCAGAGGGTGGGGGATCCCTCGTGGGATGGTGGGTTTGACTGCCGAACTAGATGACGAGGTCGACTCTCGCCATTATGAGCATTTCTTCTATATCAGGACGGATCATTTGGTGGCATGCGCTACTGAGTTCCTAGAGACTTAGAACCATGCGAGTAAGTCTTTCACTTGTTAAATTCAGCTTTTGGCCCCTACCTATGTCCTGCTCTTATAAGTATCAATTTTTCTCATATTCGTAGCTGAAATGCCGTCGATGGCTCCTCTACCTGGAATTCCCGAATGGGTCGACGACGTGCTGCCTCATATAACGGAGATTCGCACGTGGGCATCTTTTTGGGAAAGGCATGGCCGTAGGCCCGCTGTAGGTGAGAATTTTGACTTTCTTTTGTCCCATTCATGATTTATTCAATTTAGCCTTTTCTTTTTAACTTTGTTTTCCTATGATCAGGGAGGTCATGCCGCGTGAGGGCTCCTTTGCTAGCCTTCTGTATGCCGGGCGCGACTACCCGACTCGTTACAATACCAGTGCCGCATCCAATTCCGAGAGCAATGTCGGTTGAATCTTCAGCGACTCATTTCTCGGCACGGACTGTACCTCGAGTTGAAGAGTTCTCGGGGGTCGTGCATCCTAGGGCAGAGTCGCTTTTGAATGAGGATGAGGAGGAGGAGGAGGAGGAGAGGTCGCTGGTTAGGCGTAGGGTTGCATTTACGCCGGCTCCTCCGGTGGTGATAAGTTTGGATTCTCGACCATCGGATGTGTAGGGGAATGCGGTAGCGGCGCCTACCCTTGAGGGCGAACACACAGTGGGGGTTGCCCCGGTTGGCTAAAGCCAAGATGATACCATTGCTTCGGAGACTTAGTTGACAGTTCCAGTTGTTGAGAGGGGAGGTAGCTCCTCAGCAACTGTTTTTGTTGGAGAAACAAGTGCCAATTTGTTGGCGGGAGCAGGAGCCTCAACTTCTCGTTCGGCAGAGGGAGGAAGGGGTGTCGCAGAAGAGGAGTATGAATCCGAGTCTGACTTGGATCCTGACGACGTTCGCATGTTCCAAGAAGGCCTCACCAACTCGACGGTGCATGCAGAAGGGCGGTTTATCTATGTTAGGATTCCCACAGAGCAGAACTTGCTGCTTCAAGAGGATAACTTGGTGCCGAAATTCGGGGTATTGTGCTCGGAGACCAAAAGCACATCGTTGAGGGGCATTACAGATGTCGGATTGATAACTGAGGCAGCCGTGATGGGCTTTAGGGTACGTATGATGACCTTCTTCCGATCTCTTCTTGCCTTAGTTTATTTTCCACTTTAATCGTTGTCTTTGCTTTGTAGACTTATCTTTGGGAGGTGGAGGGCATGCGCCAAGCCAACGTCCGCTCGGGGATCATTTTGCAAATGTTGGAAAAGTATCGCCTCTACAATGATCGGTGTCGCGAGAACCCCTAGAGTTGGTACGTGGTCGAGGAGTTGGCGAGGAGAGAGCTTCAAATTTAGCAAACCCTTGGCCGGGTAAATACCCTCGAGGGGCAGCTTCGTCAAAAAGACGATGAGATGGAGACCAAAAGGAGGGTTGCATCCGAGAGGGAGCGCCACAGTCAGGTCACAGCGGCAAAGGCCTCTAAGACTTTGATCGGGCAGGTGGTTGCTTTGGAGGCCGAGGTCGCTTCCTTGAGGCTTCAAGCAAGGGACGCCTTGTCGAGGGTTGGGGCGTTAGAGAAAGTGAATCTCATTCATGAAAGGGAGCAGGAGTTGGAGAGGGTTGTTGCGGTCTTTCGAGATGGGGCACTAGAGGACCACATTGGCGTCTATGAACGGGACGCTCAAACTGCGGCGGATCAGATTACGGCCTTGGAGGCCGAGAATCAGCGCCTGAGGGATCAGGCTGCCTCTTCCAACCAAGCCCGTGAGCTTTGGAGGTTTTCTGAGGCCCAACGTGATGTGTGCAAGAACTTGTGGGAGGCCGGCATCGTTCCTTAGGCTACTTTGGAGGAAGCTCGTCAGAGGGCTCGTGAAGCCCGTATTGATTGTAGCTTTAACCCGGCGACGCTGGGGGTTGATGATGGCATTGGAGGCACTGATGATGTTGATGGTGGCGCAAACGGCGCCGAGTAAAAAGGATTTGTTATGTTCTTTTCCTTGTTTTTGTTGGCGTTTGGCCAACTTTGTTTTGTTGTTCCTTCTTCTCTCTTTTCTTTTTATTTACCGGCATTCGCCGGGTATAAGCGGGGATGACCCATTGTAAACTTTTGTAAATATATGCAACTATATTTTCCTTTATCTGCCTTGCGTTTATTTTGTCCTTTTCTTTTTCCCAAGTTATCTTTTGCACGCTTTCATGGGGGTTTTGCTTTAGTGTTTCTTTGGCAGGCGTGTTAACCCCCCCCCCCCCCCACGTCTATGGTCGTAATGAAGTCAATGGTCTTGGACATGATGACGTCAATGGCCTTGGCCAGGTAGGTGACTTCGAGTGTCATTGAGTCGTTTGCTTGCCTTAGTCAAAAACTAGGTTGGCTGCTAGCCGCAATGGCCTTTCCCATGATTAAATGTTTTTTTCTTATCATTTTCTTTTACTTGGTGTGAGAGAGTTGTAGCCGTTATTTGGCGATAGCGGTATTTAGCCTTAGTCCTAGTTCGGGTGCGGTCGAACTATTGGCCGTGATGGTAAGAAGGCGACCTTGTAATTCGACCGAGGCCGAATTTTATGTGGCCCGAATCTTAGTTCGAGTTAGACGTACTTACTTGAATGATGAGGGTGCTTGACTTAAGTCTTCGTCTGTTGAAGAACGGACATTACTGTGTTCAATTGGTGAAGGTGGTCGGACCGATTCTTGGTTCAAACGCGGTTAAACTCTTTAGATTTGAGGATGAGGGTGTCTAGCCTTGTTGTTTGAGCAAGATTGAGCTCGTGAGGTTTGCTAGCGAAGGCGTATCGCCTGAGTCCCAGTTCAACTTGTAGTTGAAGTTACAACTTTAGATGGCGAAGGCGTGTGGCCTGAGTCACAGTTCAATTTGTAGTCGAATTTGCAAATTTTGATGGCGAAGGCGCATAACCTGAGTCCCAGTTCAACTTGTAGTTGAAGTTGTAATTTTTCATGGCAAAAGCACGTGGCTTGAGTCCCAATTCAACTTGTAGTTGAACTTGCAATTTTTATGGCGAAGGCGCTTGCTCTGAGTTCTTGTTCAACTTGTAGTTTAACTTGCAAATTTTGATGGCGAAGGCGTATAGCCTGAGTGCCAGTTCAACTCGTAGTTGAACTTGTTATTGAATCTTTTTCCCTCGCACAACCCATTGTCATGGGTATGGGGAGTTAGAGATCGGTTTTGATTCGAAATCTTGAACCATTCGTGCATTGTCTTCTTGATTAGTGCCGATGATTCTCTTCCGAGATACTTTTGTTCCTTTTTTTGGGGGGAATCCTATATTAAGGATGTGGGGGTACCTTATACGTGTTTTTCCCGTGTGGGGTCTTACATATTTCTTCTTCTTCCTCTTCTTGCATTGTTCTTCTTCTTTTTGTTTTGAAATATAGGAGATGAGGGGTTCAGATTCTTGTCGAAACTTTCGGGGTTCCCTTTACTAGATGTGCCTCTTTGACTCGTTCGAGTTGAGCTTCTTTCCCTTTCGGGTGTTTTCTTTCCTTTTGGTCCAAGGATGAACTATGCGATTCCTCATGAAATCCCCGCAGATGGCGCTAAATTATTTAGCTCAAAGTTATCATGCACTTTATAGGCATAAGACAATCAAAATAATTCAAGGGCCAATCATAGCAAATCGTAATCAATCAAAGGACCGGATAAAAGGAGCAAGAAGCAAGCTTTTTTGTATTAAGAAGATATAGATGGAGAGCTTTTTATTGATGATATTGATCCGATCTGCCTTTCCTTGGAGAGGTTCAGAACCTTACAATGATGTTATCTTTCCCATCATATGGGTTACAATGTCTGTTCTTCTTCCCTTAGAAGTAGTGGAGAAGAAGAAGAAACAGCACCCTTTAGGGTTCTTTCTCTTAGTATTTATAGCGGTTAGCTTTGCGAGCTAGCACGTTGAGAGGGCACCTTCGTAGTGGCGGATAGGCCGTGGCCTAACTGGTCGAATCGGATAACCATCAGGTACCATTATTAATAAATGGTCGTACCATCTATTACTCACAAATAGGCTTAAGAATGGATTAGTTCCGTTAATTATCATGGAGTCGGGTTTTGACCCATACAACCTTGATGCTCGAGAATAATATATAAGAGATTAACTAATATTTGCAAATCGTGATTGTATAGCGTAAAAACTAAAAATTAGAAAATAATATAGAATTATAGATTAACATATAGAATACATTACGACTGTCCCGCTTCCAGAATTTCTTTGAATATCCAACTTTTCCAAACCATTGTCCTCCTATCTGTGGAAGAATAACGACCATAAAAGGAAGAGATAAGGGACGTACTACATTATTGAAACCGTCAGCGTGACGTACTCAAGATTCATGTTTACAAAAAACGGATAATAATTGAATTTATATTGTGGTTTTAAGGATACGTGATTTTACTTGGCACAAACTGAGCAAAACGCAAATTGAAATTGAAATTGACAGTAAATAGAAACTAAAGCAAACCAAATGGATCAAGTAGCCTTGGTCTTCGAATTGATCACCTTTAAACCAGGTGAAGATTCAGTTGATACAAGAACAAAGTAACAAGATATTGAAAGCTTGAGATAAAAGTAGTATTTTGCTTTATGTAATGTGAATATGATCCCCTTTACAAATGATCAAACCCCCTTTATGTAGTAGGGGAGTCCTACTCTTGGTACAATTCTAAATATAATAAGTAATCTCATGATTGTCTAATTAATCGATCTCTTCTTGATATATGTCGGGATTTGCATCGTGATCTCTTCCCGATTGCAGATATTTCATCTTTCCGATATTCAGTCCAGTACGCTTACCTTGATCTCCATCTTGGACGGTTTTGATTTTAATCGATATCAGGATCTCGAGATTAATCGGTCTTAGGCTCTCGAGCTTAATCGGTATAAAGGTCTCGAGCTTTATCAGCCTCAGGTTCTCGAGCCTGACAACCTAATTCTGCACCATAGTTCGATATAAATCGAAGCCGATCCTTGACTTATCATGCTCCAGTCTCGATTAGTCGCACAAAAAGGGCAAGCCTGATTTTGACTGTATATAGATAATCCCCTTATTTTTCGAAGAGTAATGACAAAAAATAATTTGAGCCTTCGATCTTTACCATGACGTAAGCAACAGAGGGAACCGAAATGCCTCGTCGGTACTGTTTTCCAGGCATTTAATGTGTGCCAATCGACAGTCAGCCACTACCGGATTTGAACTAACATCTTAAACCTATAAATATATCTTTCTTCATTTTTCAAATCTTCTTCACTCTAATCTCCAAAACCCTTTGCCTTCCTCAGAGCTTTGTATTTTCAGATCTCTGAGTTTCTTCATTTGTTTCATCACAAATTACAAAGCGCTCCTCCCCAGTTTCATTTTTCTTTATTCATAAAAATGGCTAAGACTTCAAATATTCAAAAGACCTCCTCGAAGCTGGGTCGATGTGAGATAGTATCGAGGTATATGTGCTCGATAATCAAAAAACTCCTCTCCCAGGTTAAGAATGATTGCAACTGGGGTAAAAAAACATGTGGTGGTGCCTACTCCAGAAGAATCAATCACCACCCCCGTGGAAGGGTTCATAAGTGTTTACACTTACCCCTTCACGTTTAGTCCTTTTGATTCGGTTATCGTAGATTTATGCATACGAGGTGACCGTCGGTCAGATTCATCCCTAATTCTGGAGGATAGTGATATTACTTGATTTCTTCGCAAGCAAATTTTATGGCTTCCCTTCATCCTCAACCACCTCATATGTCTATATAGCCCCCAACTTTATTGAGGAGGACTAATAAAGTTTCAATGTCGGGCTTCGCGGACACCTTTATCGAGCATAGATGAGGACAAATACCGGGGCTAGATGGGACGATTTGTTTGAGTGAAGACCTCGAACTTGATCCCGGTCGAGAGAATGCCATTTCCTGAGAAAGGCAATATAAAACATAATTATAACTTCGTCCTTAATTTTTGTTTATTGTCTTTCTTTCTTCACCCTTTTTATAAGTGTTTTATTTGATGCAACTGTTGCCTGGATGCCGAGTGTGGTTCCCCAACTTAAGGACTAGGTCAGGAGCCTAATATCCCAGTCGACACATGTTGAGCGTGCATGGAATATTTGGCGAAGGGTCGATGGGAGGCTAGTAGCCATGGTAAATGTTCCATCATAAATCGACGATTTGACCATTGTTCGAATATGTTTCCGAACTTTCTCATTTCCCTTCTTTTTATAGGTCTGGGTAAGGAAGTTATGATGAGGCCCCCATCTGGTGATGAAAAAATCCTTCCCTCGCCATCTATCTCGAAGCTAGTGAATTAGAAGAAGAGGAAAAGGGATTTGACTACCACACTCTGAGGGAAAGATACAAAAAAGAACAACACATAAACCCAAGGGGAACATCATCCCTCTAACTTTGGATTCAGTTCAATAGCTAAGGGTTGAGGCTGAAGAAGAAGACGACTCTGGGCTGGTGTCCTATATGCAAGTTGGCACCGAGATTCAAGGAACTATAGGGCCGGAGGGAGCTAAAACTTCTCTGCATCTACTTGATGTGACTGAGGGGAAGGCTTTCGCCGAAGTCCCCGAGCCATAAAGACTCGAAGATGCTTCGCCTCGAGGTAAGAAGGCCACCGAGGAGGCGGTTGATGCTTGTGTGGAAAACATGCTCTAGGTTCCCCGAGATCAATGCAGTGCCCCAAAAGATTTACCCGGGGTAATAGAAATCGGATATTCTCCCTCGGTCCTTTCATTCACTGAGTTGATGATTTAGGATGCTGAGGCGACAGAGACTTTCCATGATGAAGGTGTCCATAGTGTTGAATACCTTTTTCATGGCTATTTTGTCAAAGTAGAAGATGTCACCAGTCTGGGTGACTTGGAGATACTGAAGATGAGCTCGAGCGAGGCTTCCTCAAGCCTTAAACTGGCCAATAGGTTTCCAGCTCCAAGTGTTGATCCCGGGCACTAGCGATTAATTATCATATTAGTCCCGAATGATGCTCGAGTTCTTTCTGACCCCCTAGGGGTGGCTAGCTACCTTCGATGTTTGGTAACCAAAGAAGACCAAGATAATATGGATGAAGTGGAAATGCCATGTTTGTTCAATGAAGCTCAACGGGAGTTGAATCGGGTACCTTTAGATACCTTTGACAATTTCAAGTTATGTACTTATGCTTTTTTATATAATTTCATTTTTCGTGTTTTGCAGGCTTCGGTGCTTCATCACCAGGACTTCCTCTGATTTCGAGAGGATTTGCCGGTATTATGTAAGGTCCCGTAAAATTCTTTCTAAATATCAAAATATTATGGTGCCAAGTTAGGATTATGTATTAGAGCGGTTAAGACTTTATAGATTGAACTGTGCATTAAAAATTTAAAGGAAAATGTTCGTAGAAGTATGCATTTCTAGTGCCCATTATGTGGTCGCATAATCACTCTGCGGGCCCCATAATGTTCGCAGCGTGAGGCATTCTTTAGGGATAATTTTTTATGTTATTTCGCAGCCCATTATGCAATTGCATATCCATTTCGCGAGCCGTACATCTATCCTTGAACTTTTGCGAAGGGAGATTATGCGGCATATTACGAGATCGTAGAATAGGTCTACGAATCGTATAATGGCCGTAGAGTAAGTTTGATCAGCCTAGTTCCCAGGTCCCTTGTTTGCGGTCATTTCGCAAACCGCACAATCATTATGTGATCGCGTATGTGACCAGAGATCTGTGTTAGGGCTCCCATTTTTAAATTTTTAAAACTCGACCCTATTCCGTTAAAACACCCATATCAGACCATTTTAGGCATATTTTCTGATAGTTTAGAGCGAGGGAAAGGATCCTAGAGAGAGAAAGTGGTCTTCATCAATTGTTCATCAAATTCTTGCATAAAATCTTGAAAGTTTTTCAATTCAAGCTCTTTAAGTCTTCACCTCAAATGTAAGAATCTATGCCCTATCTCTTAAATTCAAATTTTCTACTAAAATGGGTAATTTAGAAAGATGGTTCATGGGCTTGAGGGTTGTTTGTCTTGCATGCATATGTGGTGAAAGAATGTAGGAAGAATGTGAACTAAAATGGTGAAGAATGGGGTGCGGGTTGATGTAGTACTTCATAAAAAAGGGCCATTAACCTTAATAAACATAATATTTGATAGAATGCTCAAGTGAGCTAGGACTATGATCGTTTTCCTAATTATGGGTTTAATTGTGCTATATTGCCAAATAGATTGATATTGCGAACATTCTAGAACATCGTAGAGTTTTAAGGGGCTTAATTGAGGTATGTATGGCTAAACATCATTCTTCTTAGAATCAAACATATGGTGCTCGTGTAATTGGTGTAAGTCCCTAAATTGATCATATTAGAATTGTCTGCCCTAATATATTGTTTTAAAAAATTCATGTTCAATAATTGTTCTGAATGTTTACCATGTCAATCATGCTATTTGGGAATGTGTTCAAAATATGGAATATGTGTAGAGAAAGGTTAAGAATTCATGTCAAGAATCGAATAAAGATTGATATGCCAATTTGTATGAAAAGCCTCCGCGTGATTAGGAATTTCCATGCTTTCCCTTATGTATGCAATGCCTCATATGATATGACTTATTGATGTGGATGATAATGTTATTTGAATGTATAAAAGGGAAACTTGAGTTGTAGGATACGGCTAAGTGCCTAGAGCTACTAAACAAATGACGCTACTCGTGCTATGTAATGAAAGATGGGAAGGAAATGTGGATTGAGATTAACGATTGAAAGGAAGATGTCTCAAGTGAGATGGCATAGCCGATCGGGCCATGATTGGACACCATGCCACACACATGGTAGTAATTGTTCTGGATCAATTGATTGAAATTGTGGATATAGTTGATGTCTCAAATGAGATGACCTAGCCGATCGAGTCGAGGTCGGACTTCATGTAGGAACACAGTGGTATTCTGAATTGTGGCACGTGGCACTAAGATTATCAACCTAATAAGATAGAAATTCAACCAAGAACTATGTGATCCTTAATTGATGTTTTTTCTGTATTTGGTTGAAGCTCTTATTGTACATAATGATTGCTTTCTCTTTGATTCATTGTTCATTCTATTAGGATTGGTGTTTAGCTTTGAATATTAGTACTATTCGACAGTATTAACGTCCTTTTTGCCGAGGCCGCTGCATCTTTAAATGGATGTAAGTGGTTCCATAGCATATAGTGTTGATCGCAACTAGTGGCGCACCCTATTTCCAGCGAACATTGGTGAGCCCCACATCATTTTTGGGTCCTATATCTTTTGTATCTATTGTTCACCTTCTTATCATGTATTGAGGTATGGTCGGGGCCTTGTTGTCGACACTTTTGTAGCAATTTATTTTGTATCCACTTTGAGGCTCCGCAGACATTATGTGGTTGTGCATGGCACTGGGAAGGTTAATGGATGATGTTGTGTTTGGACTCTTGTTCCACTAAATAGTAAGGTATATGTATTTTGAAACTTAACGATAATGTAACTAACAAAATGGCTTAGCAATGTACTTGTATGATCTCATATTGTCTAATTAAAGAAATAATGTCTTCTCTTGATCGTGAGTGAGATGGGTAGAAAGTATCTAAGAGGCTTGCTCGGCCGGTTTCACTCGGTAGAGTGCCAATCGAGCTCTTCGAGCTTAGGACGTGACATATGCGATTGAGATCTGGGGGCTCACCGATAAGAAAGGTACCTTCAAACTTCTTAGTGAGCAAAGAGAAGTGGAGGTTAATAGCCTTCGAGTTGACTTAGAGATAAACCAAAAAAAGTCGATCTGGTCGAGCAGGTAAATTGAATCTTCGAAGTTTCTGAAGATTAAACGGGCATAGTGACTAACGATTTGAATCCGCAAGTCCAAAAAATGATTGACATAATCGGGTTGCTCTGTGAATAAGTAGATACTGTAAAGATCGAGGCCGAAGAATGGAAAAAGAACATGGATCAATTGGCATCAGAAAAAAAAGATTGCCCGGGCCCAGCTGACCTAGGCTGAAATCCAGCTCCAAAGTATAAAAGAGAAAACCTTGATGCAACCAAAAAAATTGAGAAGATCCAGTCCCAGTTGGGTTCAACAATTTCTGACCGGCAGAAGCTAGTCGTAGAGCTTGAAGTGGCCAAATTGGAGGTCAAACCGATGAAGGCCAATGCGATGCAATGGTGGCTATCTACCGGGCCTATGCTGAAGCTGGTTAGGTTCGAGCAAAAGAGGTTTCCGATGTCTCTAAAATTTGAGTAGAGAGGAACGTTGAGCAAGTCAAATATCAATCTCGAAGGGAGACCCTTGAAGAAATTCATGCTCGGTGTTTTGATCTTTCAACCGAAATCAAAGACGCTAAGAAGTTTGAAGTTGAAGCTAGGAAATTAGCCTATTCTGATGATGATGACGAATCTGAAAGCTTGAGTGAATCTGAAAGTGTAGAAGCCCTCGAGGGCGGAGAAGCTACTTCTGGAGATGACTAGGCCACTTAGGCTTTTAAACAGTTTTTGTATTTCTACCGAGGCTGCGTTGGCCTTTTGTAAAGAATTCCATCAAACCGTGTTACCCCTGTAAAAAGGTTTTGATGAATATATAAAACCTTTTTTTCTTCCATGGCTTTTGAATGTGTTGTCTTTTTGTTAATTTATGTAAGGGTCAAAGCGCCTTATCATAGAATTATGAAGTTATATCCAAATATCCAAGGTTTGAGATGGTAAGGACCGATTATAAGTATTGCCCTCGACCATTTCTGATAAATGGAACCCGAATGATCATTCAAACTTGAGTTGAGGTAGCCCTTAGGCTTAATACGTAGATACAAAAATGAGATAATTTGTTCAAAATTGAACCAAAGTAGCCCTTAGGCTTTCTACTTGAGAGAGAATTACTCGAGCTCGAAGTGAAAGTAGCCCTTAGGCTTTATGGTCGAGTGAGGAATTGTTCGAAATCGAGATAAGGTAGCCCTTGGGCTTGAAAGATAGTCCCTGAGTGAGAATTTTCTCAAACTCAGGTTAAGGTAGCCCTTGGGCTTTTAGTCAAGTAAAGATTTGCTCGAACTCGAGATAAGGTGGCCCTTGGGATCGATAAATGGTCCAGAGTGAGAATTTGCTCGAACTCGGGTTAAGGTACCCCTTAGACTTTGCAGTCGAGTGAGGACTTGCTTGAACTCGAGAAACGGTGGCCCTTGGGCTCGATAAATAATCCTCGAGTGAGAATTTGCTCGAACTCTGGTTAAGGTATCCCTCGGGCTTTGCAGTCGAGTGAAGACTTGCTCGAAATCAAAATAAAAGTGTCCCTCAGGATTTATGGTCGAGTGAAGACTTGATCGAACTCGAAATAAGTGGAACTTGGGCTCGATAGATAGTCTTCGAGTGAGAATTTGCTCGAACTCGGGATAAGGTTGTCCTTAGGCCTTCGTATTTTTGCTTTCTTTTGTGTTTTTTCTTGAGGCCATTCTGTTATGGGCTAATCCATTTTAAATTGGCCGTAGCCTTTTGGTTCGTGTGTAGCCTAGTGAGTTTGGTTCCCCGAGTTATCCAGGCTTGCCCAAGATAATAGTCCCCGAATGGGTATGGTCGTGGCTTTTAAAATTTGGGGGTTGCCTAAAAAGTCTTATGCCCTCGACACTCAATAGTTCGATACATTCGAGTTTTATTTTTCAGACGGCAGTCCCCGAGTGCGTGGGTGAATATCGGAACTCTGGTTATGATCGGCCCTCAAGCTTGTTCTTATATTAGATTGAAATTATAGAATTGTAAAGTAGAAATTTTTTTCTAAGACATGAATAATTGCAATGAAAAAAAATACTTCTCTTTATTCTTGTGAAAAACGATTACGCATGTGTATTTGTTTTCAACCAGGGCTCGAACAAACTTATGTGGGCACGGTTCATCCGATCGTTTGGCCCTATCCAGACCCATACATTATGAAGTAATTTCCTTGCAACAAAGTTGACATCCAAAGGAAATGCCCCCCAGTATTCAAGGTTGATTGTAGGGAACCTCGAATACTATTAAATATTGTTGTTGATACCGATTCGTGGTCCGCCTTCGATTCTAAGTTAGCACAATCCGATGTTGCCTCGTTAAAACCCTTGCCAAAAAACCCAATTGGGACAAAAATGGTTCAAGGAAAAAAGAGTGCAACGCGTGCTTTTAAGACCTAAGGCTTCGTGCCACTCCCTGTCGATAACCTGCAAGTGTTAGTCAAAAAATAGATATAATTCAAATAGGGTCGTACTTCATTTTGGATGTTTAATGTGACCTTTCTCGGTACCAAGTCCCTGTGACTTTGTCCTCAATCATTTTTCCTCTCATTCCGTGCAAACTTTCGCCCAGATTCGCTGCCTCTACGGTCCCCATTATACGGTTGATATCGATCTCTATTTGACCTTGGTTCTCGGTCGATATCTCTCTTGATTTTATCTACGGTCCTGATAGGATAAACGGACCCAGAAGGAGCCCCTAGTTGATTATCCTCGACCATAATCCTCGACTGATATCGAATGTGCACACTGGCCCAAGTGACAGCTCGATATTCGATCAAAGTTAACTTCAACTTCTATGAAGCTATGGAACTCCAAATGTTGAGACTTTGAGTGAAAGCTTGAATATCCCAATCATCATTGGCTGGTGGCAAATCCATTCATTTCATTTGGAATCGAGATACAAATTCCCTAAGCATCTAGTTGTCATTTTACCTTACCTTGAAAAGATCTGACTTTCTTGTTGCGACCTTAATGGCTTCAGCATGTGCCTTTACAAAAGATTCTGCAAGCATAGCAAATGAGTCAATAGAATTAGGCGGTAAATTATGATGCCATATCATAACACCCTTTAATATAGTCTCCCTGAATTTCTTTAGCAATACAGATTCAATCTCGTCATCTTCCAAGTCATTTCCTTTGATGGCACACGTGTATGAGGTGACATGTTCAATTGGATCAGTCGTTCCATTACACTTAGGAATCAGGGGCATACAGAACTTCTTGGGGAATGGATTTGGAGCCGCACTTGTGGGGAAAGGTTTTTATACAAACTTTTTTAAATCTAGTCCATTCAATAGCGGTGGTGCCCCGGGGATTTTGTCGACCTTGGAGTTATAGGTTTCCACATTCTTATTATTTTTCTCGATCTTCTTTTCCACTGTTTCGATTCGCTTTGTCAGTTCTTCAAGGATTTTAATAATAGCAGGATTGGTCTCCTATTCTTTCTCATTCGATTTTCTCAAAGTCGATTCGACCCTGTGTACAACTTCTTGGAATGGCTCGAGTCCGACCATGCTTGGCGTGTGGTTCTGATTTTAGAGCTGAGCTATTGCTGCATGCTGGGCCTGCAACATTTTAAAGATTACCCGCAAGCTGATCCCACCATTTTCTCCACCATATGCATTCCGAGTTGTTGATCGGGTACTAACACGAACACTACATTCGAGATCGACGGCCACATTTCTATTGATAGCTACATGCGAACTAACGTCGATTGGGTCTACAGCCGGAACTCCATCGAGGCCAACAGGGGGTACAATGTTTCCTGGTACAATGTTCTCTTTATCGTTGTGGTGGTTGAGATCATCGTCAATGTGTTGATGTGCTGGCTGAGAGTTTTACAATTTTAATGATGTAATCAAAGACACTTCGAAGAACAAGCGTAAAATGGTGTGTTTTACGAAAATTGTATCAGGCAATGACTATTATCCTTTGCCCCATGGTAGGCGCCAAATTGTTTACCCAAAACACAGATAACAATTGAATCTATATTGTGGTTTTAAGGATATGTGATTTTGCGTTGCATAAACTGAGAAAACATAAATTGATATTGAATGGATAAGAATTAAAGAAAACCAAATGGATCAAGTAGCGTTGATCCTCGAATTTGATCACCCTTAAACCAAGTGAAGATTAACTTGATACAAGAACAAAGTAACATAATGTTGAAAGCTTAAGAGAAAAGTATTATTTTGTTTTATGTAACATGGCTAAAATCCCCTTTACAAATGATCAAATCCCCTTTATATAGTAGGGGAGTCTTACTCTTGGTACAATTCTAAATACACTAATGATTGGCTAATTAATCAGCCTCTTCTTGATATGTACCGGGATTTGCATTGTGATCCTCTCCTGATTACGGGTATTTTTTGTTTCCGTTATTCTCCCAAGTAAGCTTCCCTCGATCTCCATCTTGGTCGGTTTCGATCTTAATCGGTCTCAGGATCTCGAGCTTAATTGGTCTTAGGGTCTCAAGCTTAATCGGTCTCAGGGTGTCGAACTTTATCGTTCTCAGGGTCCCGAGCTTGACAACCTAACGCTGCACCATAGTTCGATATAAATCGAAGCCGATTCTTCACTTATCATGCTTCAACCTCGATCAGTCGCACATAAAGGGCAAGCTCTATTTTGACCGTATATAATTCATAAAAACTAAACGTTTTATGTTTTACTTATAAGATAATATTTTTGCACATGTAATATTTTTAGGTTAAGTTCGTTGTCTTTTTATTTCTTATATAAAATTTACAACAGATGGTTTTAAACCTCTTTTTATTTGAAGAAAATCAGAAAAATGATTAGGTTCATTTTTAGTCTGTTTAAGAAGTACTTGAAGTTTTAAGTTTAACACCTCTTTGTATTGGTAAATGCGGTCATAATACGTGGTCTTAGATACTATGTACCATCATGACCTTTGAAGGTAGGAATTTGGGGTTGTGACACAAAATAACAGGGAGATTAATGAGAATATTGCATATCGTATTGGGGAAGAGTAGATAAAATGGAGGTTTTGCTTTCGGTGTCTTATGTGGTAAAATTGTGTCACCAAAACTTGATAAGTTCTGTAGTGTGATGGTTAGGCCGACTATATTTATTTAGGTTGGAGTGTTAGCTCGTCAAGAACTATCATATTTATAAGTTAAAGGCAGCGGAAATAAGTATGTTGAAATAGATGTGTGGGCATACTAGGAGAAATAGGGTCAGCCAAAAAGTTATTCCGGACAAGGTTAGGATAGCCCCCGTTAAGGATAAGATACAGAAAGTAAGGCTGGGATGGTTTGTACATGTGAAAATGAGATGCCCAGATGCCCTTGTGAGGGATGAGAAAGGTTAAACATCATGGGCCTGAGAAGAGGTAGAGGAAGGCCAAAGAAGATTTGCGGAGAGTTGATTAAGCCGTACATGACACAACTTCCACTGACCAAGGACATAACTCTTGATAGGAGGTCGAGAATTAGAGTAGAAATTTAGTGAGTCCGAAACCGAAATGATAATTATTTGGACTCAAAGTTCTTTTTAATCTTAAAAAAAGATACTTTTATACCTATTTCGCAGTAATTTACTGCGAATTAGGTTAACGGAATTTTTTCCGTAAACGTAATACGTAGTAAATTACTGCGAATTAATTTTAAAAAAAATAAAATGTAATTCGCAGTAATTTAGTGCGAATTACCATTGACGAGGCGTCTCCTCAAAACCTGGGTCAGACCCTTTTTAAAATTATAAATTAGGGTAATTCACAGTAATTTACTGCGAAATAGCCATTTAAAAATAGTGTCGTCTTCCTTAACCGACACAATCCACCATTATTACACTCATTCTCCCCCTTTCTGCCCCCCACCCCGTCTCTAATTTTTTAAAAAAAATTGGCCCCACCTGTCCCATAAAGAACAAGGAGTGTAGGTCCCACACACTGTTAGTTGGTTTCGATTATGTATTTTGGGTGCAAAATTTCTAGTTCCAAAAATTTACATCGAGGTATTTCGATTTACTTTATGGCGAAAGTCGTATTTTTATGCATATTAGTATTATTTAGTATGTTTACATGTGAATTTATGTTATGTTTTTAGTCTTTAATATACCCGAATTGATATATTTACTACCCGAATTTATGTATTATATTTGATTTATATACCTGAAAGCATGTTATTTTTTGTGACAAATATAGTGACTTGTAGCGTAGTAAAATATAGTGACTTGTAGCGTAGTAAAATATAGCCATTTAGCGAAATAAAATATAGCCTTTTAGCGTAATGTAGAGTTTTTTAGAGTCTTGTACCATAGTAAAATATAGAGCCTTGTAGCATAGTAAGGATAGCTCGGTGCTACGGGACCTATAAAATGAAGTTTTGAATCCATACATAATTATTCTCTCCAATTCAAAAATTTATAATAAGCTAAGAAAATTCTAAAAGTATTGAAATTGAGAATTATAATAATTAACGATAACTCGGTGCAACCGGGCAAAAAAATAAAGTTTGTAACCCATATAATTATTATCTCCAATTCAAAAAATGAAGTTTGGAACCCATATATAATTATTCTCTCCAATTCAAAAATTTATAATAAGCTAAAAAAGTTCTAAATATATTAAAATTGAGAATTATAATAGTTAACGATAACTCAGTGCTACCGCGCCAAAAAAATAAAGTCCGAAACCCATACATAATTATTCTCTCCAATTCAATAAATGAAGTCTTGGATCTATATATAATTATTCTCTCTAATATTAATCATAATATTTAATATAAATCTGTAAGGTAAGAAAATTCTAAAAATGTTGAACCCATACATAATTAGGTGGTACGGAACTGTTTAAATCAAGTCTGCAGCACATACATAACTATTTTCTCCTATATTAATCATAATTAATTGTTTAATTTATTAAAGTAACACAACCAATTAATTATGTAGAACAATTTTATTTTAATTGCGTTTAAACAACAATTTTACTTATACATTACATCACAAACACAAACATTAACAACCTAAAACTAAAACAACAATAACAACAACAACTACCCAGTATACTCCCACAGGTGGGGTCTGGGGAGGGTAATATGTAGACGAGCCTTACCCCTACCCGAAAGGGCAGAGAGGCTGTTTCCAATCGACCCTCGGCGCATAGGATAAAAGGAAAAACAGCAGTAAAACAAAATCAAAGACAAAAACAAAAACAATAGAGCATTAGTAACTCCCGCAGAAATAGCGTATATAGCGTAAATAATTATCTAAACATAAGAAACATAAATACAATCGCATGCAATAATATCATACAGTAACTACCATAACTAACAACCATAGGGGGGACATAAGCTAAAACACAAATCATCTATGGGTAACCCTGCTGACCTACACCCAACCCCGGATGAGGCGTACGAAGAACTCTAGGAGCCCATAACCTACAACCCTGATTCTAGACCTCCAGACTCTCCTATCACGGGTCATGTCCTCGGAAACCTGCATCCTAGTCATGTCCTGCCTAATCACCTCTCCCCAATGCTTCTTAGGCCTCCCTCTGCCTCGCCGACCGCCAACAATCTCCAGCCGCTCGCAGCTCCTCACCGGGGCATCGGGACCCCTCCTCCGTACATGCCCGAACCACCTCAGCCTCGCTTCTCGCATCTTCTTATCCACCGGGGCCACCCCTACCTTCTCTCGAGTAACTTCATTCTTAATCTTATCTAGCCTGGTGTGCCCGCACATCCACCTAAGCATCCTCATCTCCGCAACCTTCATTCTCTGAACATGAGAGTTCTTCACGGGCCAGCACTCCGCCCCATACAATATCGCAGGTCTAACCACGGCTCTATAATTTCCCCATGAGTTTGTGTGGAATTTTATTGTCACACAGGACCCCTGATGCAAGCCTCCACTTTGACCACCCCGCTCCTATACGATGGGTGACGTCCCCGTCAATCTCTCCGTCCCCCTGAATCACAGACCCAAGATATCGGACACTGTCCCTCTTGGCGACGGCCTGAGAACCAATCATCACGTCCCTGCCTACCTCGCTCGGCTCGGCGCCAAACTTGCACTCCAGGTATTCTGTCTTAGATCTGCTTATTTTGAAACCTTTAGACTCGAGAGTCTGTCTCCATACCTCTAACAAAGAAAACATGAAGATTCACTAACGAAATCACTTAACATGTATCAGCAAGCTGGTGGAAGGTATATGCAGAAATTACTTATGGACAGGGAAACATGAAGCAAGTCACAGGGCACCCATAGCTTGGGACACAGTCTGCAAGCCAGTGGCAGCAGGTGGCCTAAATGTTATATGCTTTGAAAAGTGGAACAGAGCAGCATTGTCAAAGCTACTATGGGCACTAATGCAAAAAAAAGGACAAACAATGGATCAAATGGATCCATTGCCATTATATAAAAAGGAAGGAGGTGACTAATATGGAAGTACCAAAGCAGGCAAGTTGGTTGGTAAGGAAAATATTTGGAGCTAGGGACTGGTGGGCACGTCACTGGGCAGCAATGCAATCTTGCTGCCAGAAGGGAAAATACAGCATCAAAAGTGCATACAGGTATTCCATTACACAGTTCACCAAAGTACCCTGGAAAAAGCTGGTGATGGTGCTAGGTATTCTACCGAAATAGAAATTCATTCTATGGATGACATTGCATCGACGCTTGGCAACAGTAGACAGGCTAGAAAAATGGGGTATACACACGGACCAGGCCTGCTCTTTATGTGATAGTGGCAATACAGAGACACATGATCACCTTTTCTTTGAATGTTCTTACTCACAATCACTGTGGCAAGGATTAATAAGGTGGATGAACTTCAATAGAATGTTACACAACTCGGAGCATGAAGTCCAATGGCTATCTGACAGAGTTAATAGTAGGAACCTAAGGAAATCCATCCTAGGAGTGGTATTCGCCGCAGTTGTATATAATATCTGGATGGAAAGGAATGAAAGACGATTCAGACAATCGAGCATGGGTGCTAAGATTATAGCAAGACTAATTGCACAGCAAGTGCACATCACTGGAAGGAAGATGAACAAATGACAGCCTACTCTACAATACCTAAATTGTTACCCGCTTTGTAATCCTTGAATATAGTCACAGTTTTGTAGATTAGAAGTTAGTTCAACAGCCTTCGGGTTGTATAGTGGATAACTAATCAAGTTTTGAGAGGTGTTCTATAGTCCCAAAGAACACGCGATGTACAGTTACATTGGCTGAAATACAAATATTTCATTTTGACCAAATAAAAAGAAATCACTTAACATGTCATTCTTTAGGAACGACCGGCTAGTATTCTCTCCTTCATCAAAAATAACTTTCTTTATCTTCTTTTTCTCTTTTTTCCACCTCCTCTATTTTCGCCTTCAAGTCTTCAATTTCTTGCCTGGTCCATGAATATAGTACAACTTGTCTCTGTAGTATTCCTAGTCACATGGTTTATCAACTCATACCTTAAAATTGCATATAGGTACGTCGGGTTACCTATAAAACTTGTTCAAACAACCCCAATAACGTCGGCCAGCTTCTTTCCAATCACTATACATCATGGTCTTAGCTCCACATTCGCACTTGGGGGGACGAGGGGGGGGGGGGGCATTGAGACATTTGTTGCAGGAAGCTTTTGGTTAATTGAAAAGGTCGATGATAGGTTGTTGTTAAGTGTTGAAAATAACTTGAAGGCGCTTTTTATTTATAGGGAATAAGTTCGACCAATAAGTAGTATTTTACTACAAATTACATGCATTTTTTTCGGGAAAAAAATAGCTCTTTCCACATGGGTGTGAACCTTTTATAAATGACATGACAACGCAACAATACGTCGTATTATACTACGAATTACATGCACCTTTTTCGGGAAAAAATAGCTATTTTCCACATGGGTTAGAACCTTCTCATTTCCCACAGGAGAGGCCACTATCACCTTAGAGGATGTCTAGATGTTATACAGAATGCGTATAGAGGGAGGCGCCTTGACACTGCCCGACTACGTCAGAGGAGCGTCAGGTGCACAGTTGGCAGAGCTGATGGAGCAGTGGACTGGACTTAGACCTGAGGGTCAGCATGGGGGTGTTCGTGTTACTTTAGCAGCCATTAGAGATCATATGATGGATTTGCACCCTGATATTACCCACCAGACGGAGGATCTCTGGATAGCGTTGTGCGTTGCTCTTGCTCTTCGGGTGTGTCTTGTTCTCGGACACTTCGGGAAGTAAAGTGAGCATGCGCTTCATTCATCATATAGTAGACCTGGGTCAGGTATCCCAGTACAGCTGGGGTGCTAGTGTGCTGGCGTACCTGTATATGAGCATGTGTCGGGCGAGCATGGGTCCATCGGTTGATATTTGCGGTTTTCTCCCTCTTACAGGTGCCACAATTTCTGAATAATTTGTCTTTACTTCAAATTTGATATCGCTAAATGACACATAAATATTACATAAACATTTTATATTAGGTTTGGGCCTGGCAACGGATCATGCTGTTGCAGCCGCCTACACCCGCACTTCCGCCCGGTCAGCATTATCCATTTCTCCCTCTAGCTATCAGATGGATTGCACGACGTTGGCTATACCGAGGGAATGTGGCTCACTATAATCTCCCCCTCCTCAGGGATGTCTTAGATATGTTGGTGGACGAACAGGTAAATATGTACCTACAGTTGGTTTTTCCGAACTGAGTTGTATTTTGCGTACTAACATTTATGCTATTATTTGGCAGTTCATCTGGATTCCATACAGCATCGAGTTGCTTGCTGAGCTACCATCTTGTTGCTAAGTCGACCGGCTTATTTGGAGCACATCCCTCCCGATGATATTTTGGGATTATATTGAGTATCATGCCACGGAGCGTGTCCTTCGATAGTTTGACCGGCCCCAGACTATACCGAGGGAGCCTGCATGGGTTTCCACTCACTATCAGCGCGATGATCGTGGCAACATGGGCGGGCAGTATGCGAAGTGGCTACAGCAGCAGGTAGTCGGTTGGGACGAGCGAGCTGAGTGTATTCCACCACCACCTACGATATTCCTGGAGGGCACTATTCATCTGTATCCTCAGTGGTACCGCCGTCAGACCCGACTGATTATCATCATCCTCGATGTTAAACTCCGAATAGTAAGCAAACCCCTGTGGAGTCACTGAATATGGGAATATACCGGTTACTTTGAAGTTAACCGAACGCCTCTTCTCACTCATTTTTTTACGTAACAACGATACCAATGAATCGTACTTCATATTAAGCGGCAATTTAATGTGACACTGTGGAGGTGAGCTGTACCTCACAGATTTATTCTCCAGCACAACCTCACCGCCCCAATATAGAGAAACACTTATTTTTTGCACTTCAGACATTGTAAAAAAGATTGATAAAAAGAAGAGAGAAGTTTAATGAATGAATGTTCATGAAAATGAAATGTCTATAAATAAGGCAAGTCTTAGCTCGAGACATAGAATTTTTCAAATGAATTCGCAATAAAATACTACATTTTATATTTTTAAATTACTGTTGTTGTGTCAGTTAAAATGATTAGGTGGGGCCAAAAAAATGGAGACAATTCGCAGTAAATTAGTGCGAATTAGTAATTCGTACTAATTTACTGCGAAATGTCTCCATTTTCTTGGCCTGGCACAGTTTCTTAATAAGAATAATAATTTAAACGTAATTCGTAGTTAATAACTGCGAATTACAATTTTTTTAAAATTAATTAATTTATAGTAATTTACTGCGCAATAAGTATAAAGGTAATTTTTTTAACGTTAAAAAAGCACTTTGAGTCGGAAAAATTATCATTTCAATTTTGGACTCAAATTTAGTAGTAGTAGAGCGTACTTCCCTTCCATTCTGGTAGCTATAGTATTACTCTTGTTTTACCCTTTCCATGGATTTCTAGTATTATCTGACGTTGATTTTGCTTCGATTAGTTACTATTTCGCTGTTGTTACTATTTCTTTTCTTACGACTCTCTCTACTGTTTTTATATTTCAATTTGCTTTACTATTATGAATGTGCTTGCCTGAGCTAAAAGTTTATTGCAAAACAACCTCTTTATTGGTATAAAATAAAGGCAAAGTTTACGTACACACTATCATTTCCAGAACCACATTTTAAAACATATCGTGTATGTGTTTGTTATAGAGAAAATTCTATACTTATTTTATGCTAGATGAAACACTAAATAAAAATGAGAGTATTGGAAATACACAGATGAAAACTAAAATTACAAAACTAATCCTTGTAACAATTAACAATACACAGATTAAAACAACTAAAATTTAAAAACTAATCTTTGTAATAACAATTAACAAACTTTTTATTTTATTTAAAAACATATTTTCGAATTATACATTATATACTAATTTTAATACGTCAAATCAGTAATTGAGAAAAAATAATCTATGCATCATTAACTTTTATATTATATTATCAAAGCGCAATTTATAACTCTCATCGGTCTAAAATAAGTAATTTTTTAATTTTTTTCTTGTGGTCCAAAATAAGTGATTTTTTCATATTTCAAGAATGAATTAATTATTTTTTCCCTACATTGTGTATGAAGTAAATAGTGTTGAAATATATATTAGGAGTATTTATGTGAGATAGTAAAAATTAATATGGTCAATTTTATTATTAATTAATACTAAAAGATGAATTTCTTGTACAAAAATATTTAAAAAAATCAGTAATTTCGGAAGGGATTATTTAATTGTGGAAAACATACCCGCCAAAATATCTGTGTTGCTATAGTGGAATATCCTTAAAAGGAGTGCGCAATGCAGTTGATACTTGATACATATATTTATTTATGGCATTTGTTTTTTTTTTCTCAAATGGTACATTTATTCTTTGAGTCTCTTCTGTCTCTTCATCAGCCTTTTCCCAATTACATATTCTCTCAGCGCCTCCTCAAAATTTTCTAGTGTCTCGTGCGTAATTTCTGCTTCTGTCTGTATAGAATCCCAGAGTACTTACAAAAGATCGGCGTCCGATTTTGAGGAGCCAAAAATGGAAGCAATTCATGAGATAGGAAATTCGCCACCGCCTTTTCTGTGCAAGACGTATGATATGGTGGACGATTTGTCGATGGATTCAGTGGTGTCGTGGAGTAAGAGTAATAACAGCTTCGTCGTCTGGAACGTGCTGGAGTTTTCGAGAGATATTTTGCCAAGTATTTTAAGCACAATAATTTCTCCAGCTCTGTTAGGCAGTTGAATACTTATGTAAGTACTAAAATTCCCCTTTGTTTCCTCTCTCTTTATCCAAGTTTATGCTTTTGCTTGTGAGGTTGGTGTCTGTTCAATTTGCTTAATGTAGAAACGAAAAAAATTAATGATTTCTCTGAAATAAACTTTGGTTTTGAAACCGAAAAATGAAATACCGAGAAACAAAAATATATTTACTAACTCAAACTCAAAGCTTACAATACTACTCTTATAATTTCTAATACAAGTTTTGGGATGATTTTACAAATGAGTTCTACAACCTATTTATACTAAAACCTTACACCAAAAATTCAACATTACATACAAAAATAATCAAACATGGCATGTAAGAAAACTCAAACTTATACAAATCAATTTTGTCATGCAAGACAACCAATGTTCTTGTGACTTTTATTTTTAAAACTAGTCTATTTTAATTATTTTTGATCAATTTATATAATTTCAACAGCGTCCCTTAAATTGATCAAAATAATTTACTTATACCAAGCATCGATTTCAATCTCTCGAACGTTTCTGCCTTCAGCGGTTTAGTTAGAATATCCGCTATCTGATCTTTTGATTCACAGAACTTAAGTTCGATTTCTCCATTCTTGACAAGATCTCTTATGTAGTGATACTTAATCCCGATATGCTTGCTCCTGCCATGAAATACTGGATTCTTGGCTAATGCAATCGCTGACGTATTATCACACATAATCTTTGTCGGACCATCTTGCTCGTGGTTCAGCTCACCGAGCATTCTTCGAAGCCAAATTGCTTGACACGATCAGAGGTTGCTGCCATATTCTCTGCTTCAGCTGTAGATAAAGCAACTACTTGTTGCTTCTTTGAAGACCACGAAAACATGCCTCCTTCGAGAAAGAATACATAACCGGAAGTGCTTTTCCGAGTTCCAGTATCACCCCCCCCCAATCACTATCTGTGTATCCTACAAGTCTGCACTTGTAAGAATATTTATAGAAAATTCCATGATCCTCGGTACCTTTAATGTACTTCAGAATCCGCTTTGCTGCCTGCAAATGGGACTGGCTCGGTGTCTCCATGAACCGACTGATAATCCCTACTTCATAAACAATATCTGGCCTTGTTGATGCTAAATAACATAGACTACCAACAATGCTTTTAAAATAAGTAGGATTTACCGCATCACTCGTTCCTTCTTTCTTTAACTCAAGACGTTCTGCAACAGGAGTCTTCATGGGATTTGCTGATTCCACCTTGAATTTTTTCAAGATATCTCTGGCATATTTATTTTGAGAAATAAAAATACCATCTTCAGTCTGTTGCACTTCTATGCCCAAGAAGTAAGACATCAGCCCCATGTCTGTCATTTCAAACTGACTTGTCATAGCTTCCCTGAATTCAGCAAACATAAATTCACAGTTTTATGTAAATATTAAGTCATCAACATAAAGACAGGCAAACATAATGTCGCCATTAGTCTTTGAATTAATATACAGTGTATCGTCAACACTACGAGGAGGACGAGCAGCCACTGTATGAAAACAAAGGAAAACTTTCGACAGTAAGAACCGGCAAAGTAAGGTCAAAATAGTAAACATCATGCACAATAATACTTGCGTCATTCCACACTTCTGGAAACCCATTAGGGCCAAGCACAAGGTGCTCGGTGATGTAGAAAAACCTCGTCAAAAATTTACGATTGGCCTTGTCATCCACATGCGCCACAAAGCTTTTCTTGCCCCTGCTCCTCAACTGGAGCATCGAGCCTCTCATGAAAACAACATTGAACATTTGCAAAAGGTGATGAATGGTCACCTCCTTTCCGGCTTTCGCCGCATAAACGGATAGCACCCTGCACACCTTCAAGGCGTACGGGGTAAGCTGGGCCGGACACACTCCGAACTAGTGACACAACTCCTCCGCTTAAGGGTAACCTGGAAGGGTGTATCCGATTCGGAAGGCGTATTCGTAGAAGGCACAGTACCCGGGCCTGGGCACATTAGCGTAATCCAGCCCTGCGGGAACCATGTCAACGTGATCAGGGATATCATATGTCTCCCTGAGAGAGGCCAAGTGGGACAGCGTCATCTCACTATGCTCCCAAGGCAGACTTTACGCTTGTTCAGAAAGTCGCTTCTTTTGCTTATATCGCGTGGGAGCAGGTTGGCCGTTGAAAGAGGAACAAAAACTTCCTCGGACTCCTCGCCGTCCGAGGATGACGAAGCCCTGGTAGAAGCAACGTCCCTGGTTTTGGTATCATCACGCCTATGTTTAGCCATAGTGAATGATATAAGAAGAAGATATTAAGGGTCGCAAGTTCGATTCTAGAAAACGAGAATTTCAGAGAAGAAAAGAATAGCAAACACCAGGAAAAGATAGGGAAAAGGGCGAGATAATACTCTCCGAAAAAGATCGAAAGATGAACCTAGTTCAACTCTCCACATATTTATAAGAAAAGGTACACGGAAATCGAAAGGGCATGATTCGAAAAATTGGCGCAGGAAACCCAAAGGTCACGTCATAACCCGAACCACCTCGAGAGCAGAAGCAATGATCACGCATGTGATCGATGACGTCACCTCAAAAAGAAATCCCAAAAAGGAGGTAACATGGCAAACGACACGGCCTTTTTACATACGAACGCAACTCTCACGAATGTATCAGCAGGAGCGACCAAATTTTCATAGGCGTCAAGCACGCATGTCCGTCCATTGGAAACGCCTTTCGACTGCGTCCCCAATAAACGGAGGGACTATCTGTATTGGGCAAATTTGGTTCTCCACGTCCACGTAGTATCCATATAGGGCCTCACTAAAGAAGGCGGCCTTGGCATGGTCGACTTAAGAAGGGCCGGTCTCAGTCAATAAACGGAACAAGTGATGTGACTCACCGTAATGTCACATCGAGCTCTGACACTCGTATATCGAGGCCACCAACCCTTGTACTTTTTTTGTATTATTTCGAGGAAGGTCCCTTAGTATATAAAGGGGACCTTCTCCCTTTTTAAAGGCTCATGTGTATTTTATTACTGAAAATATACAACTCTCTCTATCTGAATATCACTCTCTCTAGTGTAAAATCTGCTATTTGTCTCATTGTTCTTATATCTTAGTCATTTCATAATCTCTAGACCATATTACATTTGATTCCGATTGACTCAAATTATTTTTGATTGTTTTCAAGCTATATAAAGTGTTCGAATAACTTTTTTGCCAAACATACGTGATGTCTAATACCTGCATACGTGAAAATTTTATTTATTCCTTCTGCTGCTTCCATACTCTTCAGATATAGGTTTTGTTTTACTTTTGTCTCACTATTTCTTCTACTTTGATTTGTAATTCCAATTTCTAATTATTTTATCTCCAATTAGCTTTATGATATTTGTTGTTTTCAAGTGTGCAAAATGTTATTCTTTTATGGTATAACCGTTAAGGATTTTATTAAATATGAGTATTTCATTATGAATTATATGTCACGTTGTTAGAAAACTTTTATGTTATATACTTTAAGTTATGGATTATATGTCCGGTTGTTAGAAAATATTACTTATCGTCTAAATTCTGAATGGAGTCTACTTAACATTTTTTTTATTATCATCTAATTATTAACTTGTTCAATTAATTTCGATAGAATTTTCATGAATTTAATTGCTTAATTTATATATAAGACATTATTTGTGATAAATTAGCAGAAAGGGGTTTCTTAAATAAATTTTATGTGTAATTCTTGATAAATTATATATTTAAAACAATTGAGGGTATTTTAGTATCAGTTACAGTACAGTACAATACAGTCAAACCAAATAGCAAAATATTATTTATCAATAGCAAACAATACAATCTATCCAAACATTGTATTCATAAAACGATACAATACAATACGGTACAATACGATACATTATAAAACAATAGGGAACAATGATCCAAACAAAGTGTTAGGTCGCTTGTGTTTCTAACTATCACTATGATATACGCTTATTTGTTTTCTATTTTTTTTATATCCTCTTCTAAAGAAATTATATTCTATTTGAAATTGGTTATGGATAAGTAGTACATTCAGTTGGAAAGATGCAGCAAACTTCAGCAAATAGGCAAAACTTTCTATCTAATTGGAATATAATATGAAGTTTCATCTGATTTAGTACACTATTTTCGGATCAGTTCCATGGGGTACTTGTCCTTAATTCAATTCATTTTGACAGTTTTGAGTTTTTATTAAGAGTTAATGAGAAGCTCTCTGAGCCCATCTGCACAAGCCACACTCTTGTTTAAATCAAATCAGAAGTTGTCTTAGGTACTGATCAGTTGATACTTTGATTTGAAAATTTATTCCCTTTTTAATAGTAAATTATTTGGTATGGTCTCATCAGGGGCATAGCAATTTGATGACTGTTACCTTAGTTCGAGAAGCAATTGTAGAGTTGATAAACCTGATTTAATCTCCCAGAAGTTTATGTTTAGGGGCAGCGTTTGTTTTAAATTATTGGAAAATAAATGGTAATTTCAGTGTTTGGTTTGTTTTGGGAAGCTTGGTTTAGGGGCTTATAATTCTTTCTCATGGTATAACTGTATTCCACGGTGAAGGTGGGTCAAAAAGTGTGCCAAGAGGCAAAGGGTTGCTTTTTTCCCCTTTGCTATTTCTATCTCTCCCCTCTATCCTATCCGTCACACATTTATCCCCCGGTTTCGCCACCTACTCTCCCACCTCCATGGTATAGAAGTTAACCCACAATAAAGGGACACTTAACCTGCTCGCTAATCTTGCTCTCCCGCTCAATCCTGTTTGCCACCCACTAAACCTCTTATTTGTTTGTCATATGATTCTGTTCCTAACAATCTCTAATCCTAGCATTCTGATCATTGCTAATCATGTCTGCAGAATAACTGATTTCAAGGCATCACATGTAGTGTAACTATGTGACACTTTTACCATTTTCTCCATGTTTCAAGGTCCAAAGCAATAAATCGATGATGGGAGTCTCTTTTAATTACGATGAGGGAATAATTTTCTTGTGTATTGCAGTTGATACAGTCTTGCCACTCGCTGTTATCTCTGTGTTTTTGGTTATAAGTACTATTTGTGTATATTGGGCAAACTTAATCCTTTTTACAATTTGCTCCGCCCTTTCGTCAACCAGGGTTACAATTTGCAGAGCCCTGGCTTTATAGCCAAACTTATTCATCAACAGAATGAAGGTAACAGGCGCATTCCTGGGATGAAAAAGAAGAGGAGATTTCCCAACCAGGAAGAAGAAATTTATGCAAGCAAGCCTGTCAGTACTATGCATGACAGGCAGATAGTCTGTTACCAGCCTTTAATGAATGAGGCAGCAAAAGCATTGCTGCAGAAGATCCTGAAAACTAATGCATCTGGTAGGCTGGAAACTAAAGTTAAGAATACAAATGGTTTCTTGACTAATCATGGCCATGCTTTCAAAAATACATTAGATAGTACTGGTATATGCAGTCGTATTTCTGGGGTTACTCTTCCACAACTGCCAACTTCTTCACAGTCTCATCTGACACCGGATTCAGGATTTCCATTCAACTCTAACTTATCTGCCATTCCTGAGATCCAATATTCCCCTAGTCTGGTTCCTGGGGAAGCCAAAGTCCCTCACTTTGCTGGTTTAAATGCACTTAACTTTCAGACAGACCACGTTCTGCCTGAAGTTTCAGAAGGATATGGGATAAATACACCGGACAATTTTGGAATAACTAACCTTAAGCGGTTGGGAACTGGGAATTTGCCAGACATTGACAGAATGCAAGTAATTGTCGACAGTGTAACATCAGTTGTCCCTGATAGATTTTCCACAGATACTGATATTGATATCTTTTTGGACGAGATGTCTAAGCTTCCAGGCATTAATGACATTTTCTGGGATCAGATTCTTTCGGCAAGCCCTCTCACTGGGGATAAGCATGAGATTGGTTCCCTAGCATTAGAAGATGGTTTAGCGAAGGAAGAGGATGTTCCAGGAATTCAAGAGAGTGCTTTTGATAAAAAGAAGCATATGAGTTATCTTACTTAACAGATGGGGCTCCTTGCATCAGGCACAGTGGATGGAATCGAGAATTTTATTAGAATCCCTAATACATCAAAGGTAGAATTTTCGTTACTTATGATGAGCTTTTCGCTTTGACAAATTGTTTCAACAGTCTTATGGTTTCTTTTTAATTTTTATTTTGATTCGCATACAGATATGGCTTTTTTAAGACCAAAGTTTTCCAATTCGGGCATATGCCAAAAAAATTTGCATGCATAACTCAACAAAGAGGAATTTTCACTTTCCTTTTTATCTCCGCATTCTGCATTATATGGATGTCTGACTGACTTGAGGTGAGTCGGGTTTCAGTATTTCTCCAATTCCTTATAGGGCCTTCTATATTCTTTGGTTTAGTGTTACCCGTATGTTTTAATCTTTGTAATATTGTAATTTTGCTTTGAGCACTGCTGCTAAAACCAGTGGTAAGCTTGAAGAGAGTGAGGGCTTTAAGTTGTTCATTGTGTTTGTATGGTTTTTGTCAGGTTGATGTTCTGTTCTGGTAGACAGCATCAAGGATTTCCGAGAGACTGGTCTTCACCATTGATGAAGTTTTGAGTAGAAAAAAATGTTATCTGCTTGATGCATTTTGATTCAAACACTTTGAGCATATTTAATTATTGTTCCACTCGCTGGTCGTCAGTCGTCACTCCATGAGTCTATATATCAAATTCTTTTAACTTAATGGGATGACAGAAGGGATTTGATGGAGATGTAGGCATTAACTTTCAGGAAATTTACGATATCATAAAGTTGCAGATATGATGAGATTATCAGTCTTGAACATTTTTTCCTTTCCACTTGTTATCAGATTACTGTTGGTCGAGCGGAACATCCAAAGGATGTGGTCGTTTATCGTTTGCAGCCACCTATTTGGTTAGATTTCTCGTTGCTACCTGTTATTTTATGAGAAATAAAGGAAGTAGCTTACTTTGTCCGTGTTAAAAGGTCTGTTTATGGTTAAAGTGCCCAACTTTTCATTACTTCTCAGTTTGTGACGATTGAATACAGGTATATCCAGTGAATTGTTGGTTCAGCTCTAAATGAGAATAAATTTTGCTTTCTTTTCCTCCCAGTCAAGTTGTTCGAATTCAACTGGTCCTATTAAGAAAAATGGGTATCAATGTACTTGCTAATGTGATTCTCAAATACCAATTTACGACTGTATCTGGATAACTGAAACAAAATAAAGTGGGTGATCCGGGCGAGTCCAAAGTCTATAAATTTGTTTTACTGTACATGTGTAGCTTGAGATGATGTACGCAAGGTAGAACCATCGGAACTCCTGAGATGAAAAAGCTACTCTACAACATTAATGGAAAATCCTTTATGCTAGCACCAGTACGATTATAATAAGCAGGATGACCCCAATTATGACCACCAACAAACAACTCTGCAAAGAAAATTTCCCAAGCTGAAGGCAAGGCATCAGCTAAATAGCTTAGGACTAGCTGCAATATGGACACTTACCATAGGCAAATTATATTGTTGGATTTTCGATGCCTTGGTGAGTTGCTGAGCAGCTTGTGTAGTTGCATCATGCGAACTCTGAATATTGGAACTGATATCATCTACAAGATGGGTTTAGGGTTTAGGATGTTAGATCCATTCATTAATAAGATAAGACATAGCTGCCAAAAGTTTTATAGTAGTAAGGACAAGGATGAAGAATGGAATAGAGATATTGGCTAACCGAACATAATTCCTTGTTCATGAACCAATAACGCCAAATCCTTGAACATCTCATTCACTTCTCCAATCTGATGTTGGATTTCCATTATTCCTTGCTCTCTTTCTTCAATAATGGCTTCATTTAAAAGAATTTCATGTTCCAAGTGTACGAGCTCATGTCTGTAGTAAAGGCAGAAGGCCAGGTTCCACTATGAACAAATAATGTATAATTTTTATGAAATTCATTTGTATAAGGTAATTGAATTAACTTTCATCCTTTTCTGATCTGCCAATATTTTGATAACTGGAAGGAGTTTTTATTAGAATGGGGAATTCAGTATCAAAAATAAGAGTAAAAACAACTCAGTTTGCCATACTGAAGCATGGGTGCTGAAACAATAGTATCTTAACATGCCTGATCGACCAACAGAACTGAAAACAATGCGCAGTTAACTGCCTCCTAACCTTTTGGATTCTAGAAGGATAACAGAATGGCTCTCCGGCCTAGCTGATGAACTTATATGAAGCTCTTGACTCCTGCAAAATGCAAATGTAAGATGTCAAGATAAGATCACTTGCAAAGTTTATCCTCCGGCATTGTGGAAGTGGGGGATGATGGTATAACATCAATGTTTGATCCTTATCAATGTTGTTTTTATAACTAGTCTGCAGGCTAAAGGGGAAGGGGAAATTCAAGTTTGACTGCTTTTTGAATTGTAAGCATGCAAGATGGCAGACAAAGAAGAAATAGAAGAATCATTAGGAATTGTTACAGGGATGAATTGCTTTCGGGGGAAATGAAAGGAGTATAAGCTGCCTCTCTCTCTGCTGCAAGTTGCTGCGACTTCTGAAACTTTTTAACAACAGATTGGAAATCCTTAGCAAGCTTACCATTAGCAATCTTCCTGGTTGCCTGAAGTAAAAAAGAAAACACTATTTACAAGATTTAATAACAACTTTTAACTTCGTTTAAATGGCAGGATGTACTCATGACACACAGAACCTTATATTCCCAAAGAGAGGCTCGGGTTCAGGAAAAGTGCATCAGCCACCCTCTTTTGACAGATAACTTAGTATAACCATAATGTTTTTCGACAACAACAACAACAACAACCCTGTGTACGCAGACCTTACCCTTACCCTGGGTAGAGACTGTTTCCAAATAGACCCCGGCATCCTTCCCTCCAACAACTTCCCACCTTCCTCTTGGGAGACTCGAACTCACAACCTCTTGGTTGGAAGTGGGGTTGCTTACTATCAGAGCAACCCCTCTTATCATCATAATTTTTTTCGAAAAAATTGGACTAAATTCAGAGGTGGAGTTGAAAGCAGTAGCAGTTCTGGTTGGACTTAATTGTCCATATGCATATAACATCCTTGGATGCATTTTTCTATTCCTAACCCAAAATTGAAAAACGAAAGTAGATACAGCCAAAATGGACATACACTAGATTGAGAATGTTGATCAGATTCAATGGCTTGCTTAAGCTCAACTGAAGTTTCTTTTATCAATTCACCAATTTTCTGCCTTGTTCCATGGCTGCAGAAAAATCAACAAAAAAAACCTGTGAGTAGTAGTTGCAGCATAATGCCACTGAGGACAAATTAAAGAATGCAAGTCTTAACAGTTTGTGGCGGAATTGAAGAGTGTCCTTGGGAGATCCGAGTGTATTAACGAGACGTTGAAAAGTTGTGAGACTCGTGTTGATTTGAAACACTAAAGAAGCTACAATGGACTGATGAAGATCAGAAGCACAAGGGATTGTGGCGGTTTGTTTTGTTTGTCGTCCCCATGAATATGATTCAAGATCTTCAAAGCTCATCGTGGGCTCTATACAAAGTACTACTACACGCTCTGTGTGTTGAGAAAGAAATAAAATGAGAGATTGCTTTGGATTGAAAATGCAGTTTGCTAGAAAAAGAGCAGGGCGATGTAGCGTGTAAGTAAAACTAGAGAGTTCAAAAACGACAAATGAAGGAAGGTGCCTTACTGCCTTAACCTTACGCCTCTGCTGTTTCTTATTTTCAGTTTGTCTTTGGTTTTATCGTTTACTAAACCGCTTCCAAGTGGAGTGATTTGGAGAACAGCTGTTGGGATTTTTACGCATTAGCAAGGCTTAAAAGACGGCGAACGAAAAGTTGGAGGGAAATGAAATTTTTCAAGTGAAAATTTAAGTTTATCCCCTTGATAAAGGAATATTTTCTCATATTGAAAGAGGAAGAAGCTTTTTTTTGGTATATAAGTAATTGCTTTTCTTCTACCTCTTAAAGAGAATATTTGTTTAATCCTATTAAAATAAATATTAATATGAAATTTCATCTGTTTTTCTATTTTGGCAACAGAAAATTAACTACTCTCTTCAATATTTCCTCTTTATTTTCCCTCAATATAAACAGCCATTTTGAAGAGTTGCACCTCTTCAGGTTCCAACGCAACTTTGGTTATAAATACAAGACTATTCTGCTCAAAATTTCCATACGAATTTTCTAAGTTCTTCTCCTTCTTCTATATATTTTAACTTCAAAGAAAGCAACAATAAGTATGATTTGCCACCAAATTTTGTGTTCGTTGAAACACTGGGGTTTGAAGTACCACTACACCCGTGTATAACTCGTTCTATCATGAGAGAAAATAATTCATAACCTTGGGTAATAGGAGGAGATTAAATTCCTTAAGAAAACACTATAAATTCAATAGGTTCGAATTTATTTTTGTTATTTCGTTTACTTTTCTGTTTATATATTATTCCACTTTATTTTTAAAAAATTAGTTTACAAATACAATTTTACTAACAGCAAGGAGTGGGATGTGATAAATGAATTCCTCCCCTCTTAATGCTTCGAATAAAAAAAATTCTCCTAAGAGCACTTTTTCTTAACTTGGCAAATCTAAATTGTCGGATCAGACATATTATGCAAAAAAGAGTGATTTGGAGAGGTTTTCTTCCTTCTGTTTTTAGATAATTGGCATATGAGATATATAGCGAGACATACTTATTTGTATTCAGTATTTACACCAAATAACTTAATATGATTTTTTCACTTATGTTAGTGGAGGTGTAATTGGACTCCGGCTTGTAATATGTTTTTTTGGGAGGTCTCAGTCTCATGGACATCTTTTGGATAAATATCCTAGAGTAAAATACAAGGATATTTGAGCATGCACACCATTCATCACATTCCAATAATTAAAAATAATCTCTCTTTTAAAGACTAGTTCTTGTAACATTTCACCTTATTGTTCAAAGGATATTAGTGAATTATTACAAAGTCGGTCTTTCTATTACATGTTAATAGTTACAGTTGGTTTTGTTGGATTTTGTTATTTATGACAAAAGAGGTGTGAATGAAAAATAGTGAGAAAGAAATGGAGAAAAAAGAAAATTTGAATTAGTTTACTTTACTAATGCACTTTGTCCTTCATAAGTAGAAGGAACAAAAATCTGTGTATATATAGAGAAGCTCATCTTTTAGCGCTTAAAGAGCTAAGAAGAAGGCAAATATCGCGCAGTCGTTGTCGCTTACTCGATTTCGGCTCCGGATTGGGTCAAAGATTGATTGATTAATCTTTTTGGACTAAATTCTTTTTAAATATTTAATTAATCCGCGACCCAGTCCGGTCCGGCCCGTTTTCTTTCAATATCCCTTCAAATTTAAGAATATTTACTTACAAAATTTTCCGATCTTCTTAATCTTCTTCACATAAAAAATTCCAGTGTTTTAAAACCTTCGAGTGGTTCGTTGATCATCGGCGTTTTTGGTACCAACACTTCGGTGAATTAAATTGTTCTATCCTTGGAGGATATATTACATAACCTCAGGTACTTGAGGAGAATAATTTTCTTAAGGACACACTGTGTATTCAGTGGGCTCGATTTATTCCTATACTATTTTCAGAATTTATTTTGAAGTTACTATATTATTTTCAAAATTTATTTTGACGTTCTAGTCCTACTAACTTTATGTTCCTGTTTTTCAAAAAGTATATTGTTTTATTAATGTTACAGCAATACAGATTCAATAACAATCTTAAGAAAATTATTTATTATATTTTGTATTCTTTTTGTGGAAATTAAAACCTTTATCATTTTCTACTCCGTTTGAATTTTGCTATTCTGATTTGAAGATATAAAAACTTAATCAGAATATTGAAATTCAGAAAGCGATTTGAAGAACATAAAAGATTCATCGTTTTCTGTGTAATAGTATATAAAAACTTTAGTTTTTACATGTTGTTTACTGATTATAGTATTGTTTACTATTCTGATTTGCCATTAATTGAACTCTTCTGTTGTTGATGGTGAAAAATGGCAATTGATAATAAAAATTCTTCTGTGATTGTTGCTGCAACAATGATATCTCGTCAAGATGCACTGTTGTTCTTTCGGCCGAGAAATCAGGAAAATTTTCTGGAGCCAACTACAAAGGATGGTAGCAAAGAGTGTTCTTCTAGCTTGCCACACTTGGTATAAAGAAAGTCACTAGTGAAGAGCCTCCAGTGCCTACTGTGGACATGCCGGACAATGAAAAGTTCATGATTGTTGAGGCGTTGAAGCATGAAGGTTTTCTTTGCAAAGGCTATATCTTAAGCACTTTAGAGGATGACTTGTATAATGCGTACAGTGCAATAAATACTTCGAAAGAATTATGGGACGCACTTGAGAAGAAGTACAAGACGGAAGATACATGCCTGAAGAAGTTCGTGGTTGCCAAGTTTCTAGACTATAAAATGATAGACAGCAAAATTGTGGGAATCCAAGTTGAGGAGCTTCAACTTATTTTTCACGGCCTTATATCTGAAGGTATGATCGTGAATAAAGCATTTCAAGTGGCTGCAATGATTGAAAAAGTGCCTCCTTCGTGAAAAAATTTTAAGAACTATCTTAAGCACAAGCACAAAGAAATGAAGTTAGAAGATCTTGTGATACGTCTAAGATTGAGGAAGACAACAAAATACCCGAGAAGAACTCTTGTGGAAATTCAACGATCATGGGAGCAAATATCGTTAAGGAGACCGCTCCAAAAAGTAAGAAGAGGAAGAGGTCTTCTGGACACACTAAGGATCAGAACAAAAAGAAATTCAAGGGCAACTGCTACAATTGTGAAAAAGTTGGTAACAAAATCCCTAATTGTCGTCTCCTGAAAAAGGATAAGAAGAAAGGACAAGCCAACATAGTGGAGAAGAATGATGACATTGATGGTCTTTGTGCAATGCTTTCGAAATGAAACCTAGTTAGAAATCTGAAGGAGTGGTGGATTGACTCTGGAGCCACTCGACGTCTTTGTCCTGTCAAAGAAGCATTTGTGACTTGCTAGTCCCGAAGAAGAGATTTCCATGGGAAATAATGCAAAAGCCAAGATTGAATGTTATAGGAAGATATTCCTGAAGATAACTTCCAGAAAGGTGTTAACACTCAACAACGTTCTTCGTGTTCCTACTATTAGGTAGAATTTAGTTTCTACTTATTTACTTGTAAAGAATAGATTCAAATGTGTATTTATTTCTGATAAAGTTGTTGTAAGAAACAATGAAATGTATGTTAGAAAAGGCTATCTGACGGAGGGACTTTTCAAACTCAATGTAATGGTTGTTAACAGTATAAATAAAATTTTAGCTTCTTCTTATTTATTGGAGTCAAATAATTTATGGCATATTCGTTTAGGAGATGTCAATTATAAAATATTGTGGAAGTTAATTAATTTAAAAATATTGCCTAAATTCGAGTGTAGTAAATCGATATGTCAAATATTTGTTAAATATAAGTTTGTAAAACATTCTTATAAGTTCATTGAAAGGAATTCATACTGACATTTGCAATATGAAGTTTACACCATCTCGAGGTGGAAAAGAGTATTGTATTACTTTTATTGATGATTTCACTCGATATTGTTGTATTTATTTGCTTAATAGTAAGTGTCACGCCCCTTTTTTCCCTCAGCGGAGAGAGAAGTCCGGGCTCCGATGTTCATGCGGGTAATATCTTATTTCCTTTTGGGAATTGGATATTTGAAGAGTCGCCACATAACGGATTATTGTACATTAGGGCACCTAGAGTGACTAACTCTTAGACTAGTCTGCATTACCAGAAATTTAGGGTAAGGGCTCGAAATAACCTTGAAGGAAAGGTGTTAGGCACCCATGGCGGTCCACAAATTAGTCCTTGTAATGGATAAATAGTTTAAACACATGCTTGCAAATAAAGGCATGTTTTAGACAATGTATTACTCAAGCAATGAGATAAAAAAAAAAAGACTTAAACAAGTTGAATACATATAGAGAAGGTAAAGTTTAAGCACAGAGAATTGGAAAAAGGGGTCCTAGGTTGGTTAGTCTAGAGGATCACCCCACGCAATGCCCGGTTATCACTCCTCAATGAGGGGTTACATGTGACATTAGCGCGTAGTCATCATATCCTTACTACCCAATTCCCTCCCATTGGTCATAGCCTAAAGCGTTCTAATAACCTTGACATATGTCCTATGTGTGCACTACTCATCCCTTTCTTGTGGCCCTGGAGGCATTTAGGACCTCTAGCTAGGGTAGTTCTAGAACTTCCTGAGGTTTTAAAGAATAAAAGTCTAGGCGTCAACCAAGAACAATTAGGACTACCTTTAAAGAGAATAAATTATAGGCTCACAATCACCTCCAAAAATATAACAAGTAAGTGCATTTCTTCAAATAACAGTCAGGTATTTAAGAGAAAATCCTAGAACATGATATCTAGGTGAGAAGGGATTATGCAATATTGAATTAGGATAAAGTGTCAAAGACCTATTTAGCTTGCCTACTGATTTTAGACCTGTTAAATCTGCACTGTCTCAAATAACAAAGCACAATTTTATAGTTGTAGAATTTGAATCGCCCTAGAGGCTTTCCTAAACGCATAACAGTGGTGTCCTAAGAGCATGATATCTATGCAGTAAAACAATGATCAATTTTTAAGCGGACAACTTGAGATCCTATAGACATGTTTTCTAGCAGCATTAGTTAAGGCAGTGTTTGAGAAAACATATTTAAAGAAATGATAGTTAATTAAACAAATTCAAAAATTAATTAGACCGATTTACTTAACTAAGCTGATTTTAAGTTCTATAGGCATGATTTCTTTTAGAGCCGAGTTTAATCCCTATAGGAATGGTATCTAGTTACTAAAGATGACTCTTGAACTTATAGGCATGATATCTAAGAAGATGAATGAGAATACACGCTGTGATAAATTAGACTTTAATTACTTTATCTCTATAGGCATGATATCTAAATATTAAAACCATTTGGACCCTATAGGAATGGTTTCTAATACTGTGAAAGTATAGCAAACATAGCAAATGCGTTTGGATTAACACAACCATATAGGCATGGTATCTACCCGATTTACCCAACATATATATAATTACCCACCCCTTTTTCACTAATTATGCCAATATTTTTCATAATAATTATTATAGACCATTGAATTAAAATACATAAACAGACATAAGTTAACTTATAGGGAGCATGCAGTGGGCCCAAATGACTTCCAAGCCTCCAATAGCCTCAAATGCCAAAGTTCCATAGATAATCTCATGTCTAGGTGTGTCAGAGTTCCCTAAGGACCTTAAGGATCCGGGACAGTGCTCATACCTAGACGTTTTCTCAAATAACAACTAATTTAGGTGCATTGTGGAAAGGCCGGATTTGACATGCTACAGTTCAGAGGGATCTCAAGGATCTCAAGGCAGTACATATGTCAGAGTGGCAGAACCTAATATTTTAGGAGTAATGTGAGAGTTCATGATAACTTTGAAAGAGTTTGGTAAATAATAGAAAGAAGGTTTTAGTAATAGAAAGAACTTTATGAAAATCAGAACATAGTTAGAGTAGAAATAGTTTGAGAAAACTTGAAGAACGTCTTTTAAAATCAGAGAGCATGTCATAGAAAACACAGACTTCATCAGAGGGAAAGGGTAGGGGAACACTTAGAATTCACCTTAGTGATGGAAAACAAATGCACATATTGTAGTTGCAAAGTTGAGAACACATAGGTTTAAGACACAAATTGTTGGAAACACGTTTCAAATGCAATATACTAAACGTGTGTTCTTTTGTAGGTTTTGATGAATGTCAAACAAAGCAATAAGCGATATATAGCAGTGCTCAAGGACAAGCACAAAATGGATGCATTACAAGAAGCTCAAGACAAAGTTTAGAAATGTTATAATTGAGTCAATATTAATTGTGATCTTGATTCCTCAATCTTGGCTCATAACATGGCTTCTCTACTAAAATTATTTTTCCAAAATCATGCATATCTAACTTAAGTGTCAAATGATTTTAAACTATGCATATTTATATTTGTTAAAATGTTTTTCAAACATGCCTCAAAAATCTGGGCTAAGATAATCGATTATGTACTTATGATAATCGAGTATCTCTAAGCCAAGACTGCATGACAATCGATTGTGAATTAATGATAATCGATTGTGAGTAAGTCAGTTAACATCAGGTTTTTGCAAACTGCATAACAATCGATTGTGTACTTTTGATAATCGATTGTTAACTGAGGCAAAGTTTTCAAAACTCAGAAAAATCGATTATGAACTAATGGTAATCAATTAGAATGAGAAAAATGTCTCCCAGTGTTTTTAAATAAATTAATAATCGATTGTGGCTTTTGATAATCGATTATATATGAGACAGAAAGTTTTGAAATTAATTAATAATCAATTATGGCTTTTGATAATCGATTATATATGAGACAGAAAGTTTTGAAATTAATTAATAATCGATTATGGCTTTTGATAATCGATTATATATGAGACAGTAAGTTTTGAAATTAATTTATAATCGATTGTTCTATTTGATAATCGATTGTTGGAACTAACCGTTGTCATACATTTTCAAATTACCTTCAGGTAATCGATTGTTGATATTTAACAATCGATGTTTTGCGTAAAATCTGGAAAAGATTTTCTGAACGTTGTTAAAATAATCGATTGTTGATTTCCTGATAATCGATGTTTTATGCCAAAAATTGGAAAGGATTTTTTAACGTTATAAATAATCGATTATTGATTTGAAGTAATCGATTGTTGACGTAAAATCTGGGATTGAATTTTTGATCTGATAGGCAAACAATCGATTGTTTAGTCTTGACAATCGATTGTCACTGAGTAATTTCAGCAATCCTTAATTGGCAATTAGACAACGGTAAGACTGAGTTTTTCACCTATAAATACAGGCTTAACTCAGTGTTTTCACAACAACAACATATACAATTTAAGTATTTTCATTGCTAAAAGCTTTCTTACATTGATCATCATTTTCATTCATCCATAAAGCTTTTTGAAGAGCCATTCTATTGAGCTAAGTTGTTGTGATCTTGAGCGTACTATTTCTACTCATATCTACTCATTGAGGAGTACTTTGTAAAGTGAGTTTGTTTTGTGTTTGTAAGAGAATTGCGATTCTCGTTTGTTGAGGAACTTGTGATTCCTCAGTTGAAGTCTTTGGGATTGTTATCCCCGAGCAGTTGAAGTCTTTGGGATTGTTATCCCCGAGCAGTTGAAGTCTTTGGGATTGTTATCCCCGAGCAATTGAAGTCTTTGGGATTGTTATCCCCGAGCAATTGAAGTCTTTGGGATTGGTATCCCCGAGCAATTGAAGTCTTTGGGATTGTGATCCCCGAGCACCTAGGTGAGGCTTGTGTCCTCAGCTGTAACGGTTTGTTAAGCACCCGTAAGCTTGACAAGTTTAGTGGAAATCTCGAGAGGGTCTCTCGGGGACTGGACTAACCACGTTTGTGGCCAACCAGGATACATCATTGTGTAAGTTTATTTTATTGCACTTGTTTTAATTTCTTCAAAGTTTTTAAATTCCGCACTAAAACGCTTAATATTTTTAAAACGCTATTCACCCCCCCCCCCTCTAGCGTAAAGCGTTATTTCCAACAATTGGTATCAGAGCCATACTCTCTGAAAGACTTAACCGTTTGAGAGAATCTTTCCATGGCTTCTACTCTAGACTCTTTTGCAGGTATTGATGAAGGACAGTGCCCCACAAGACCTCCTTTGTTCAACGGGACTAATTATTCATATTGGAAAGAAAGGATGCAGATATTCGTCAAATCAAACAGCCCTTACTTGTGGAAGGTGTACACCAAAGGAAATGAGGTTCCTGTCAAACAGGTGGAAGGAATATGGGTGCCAAAAACAGAAGAGGAATTCAACGCCGAGGATAATCGAATGGTCCAAAATAATTTTAAAGCTATTAATTTATTACTCTGTGCTGTTAATGCTAATGATTACAGGAAAATCTCCTGCTGCAAAACAGCGAAAGAAATGTGGGACAAGCTTGAGGTCACTTACGAAGGGACTGACCAGGTAAGAGAAGCTAAAATTGATTTTTTAACTCATGCTTACGAATTGTTCCATATGAAGGAAGGCGAAAAGGTAGACGAGATGTTTGAGCGGTTCTCATCAATAGTGAATGATCTCCACGCACTCAAGAAGACGTTCACAGACAAAGAACTAGTTCGAAAAATCCTTAGGAGCCTAACACCGGCATGGCGATCAAAGGCTGATGCGATTCAAGAGTCAATTGGAATCACGAACGTCACCATAGACGCTCTTAGAGGTAATCTTAAGACTTATGAATCCACTATTCTTAACCCTGTTGTTGACGAACAAAGAAGGCAAAAGATTGCTCTAAAGGCGAGCACAAGTCAATCACCAATTGAAGAGGATGGAGATAGCGAATTTGGACTCATCATCAAAAAGTTCCAAAAATTCATGCGAAAAGAATATGACCGCAAAGGGAAAAAGCAAGGTGAGCAAGTTAAATGTTATGAATGTGGTGAAACAGGGCATATCAAAACAAACTGCCCAAATCTTAAAAAGGAGAAGAAACCCTTCAAGAAGCAACGAGCATACATATCTTGGGGAGGAGATTCCGGAGACGAATCCAGTGAAGAAGAAAATGAAGAAGCGGCAAATCTCTACCTCATGGCACAGGAAGAAAATCAAAGTGAGGTAAGTCAAATCTCTTCTCAAAATTTTTATACTCTTGATGACATGAGAAATGCCTTTGATGAATTGTATGCTGAATTTCTCAAAGTTACAAAAACCGTCACTAGTTTAAGAGAAAATGCTTCTCTAAAAGAACAAGTTTTTCAAAAACAGTTTTCATTAAAAGAAAAAGAATTAGAAAAATTGGTTTTGGAAAATGAGAAGCTACTAGAACAAAACAAGTTTTATGGGAAAAGAAGTTCTGACAAGCCCGAGAGTTCTACAAAAAATTGTGCTTCTTGTGTAGACCTTAAGAATGAAGTAGGTAGATTAAAAGGCACACTAGATAAATTCAACTCCTCTCATAAAAACTTGAATGTGGTGCTTGATAACTTGAAATCAACCAAGCATGGAATAGGCTTCATAAATGAAGAAGAGGTTGATGCAAAAACCCAACCACCTAGAGCTCAACCTAGGATTAATAACAAAAATGCCTTTCCTAAAACAAACATGCATGCTAGACAAAATATTAGGAGACCTAGACATGACCTTCCGCCTAGCAATCGTCACCATAGACATGATGCATATTTTAGGCACAACAATGATCATGCTAGAAGATCCCGAAATGTTCAACCTAGAAATGACTATGGTGTTCTAATTAGGAGAAATGAAAATAGAGTAAACAATGTGCATTATTCTAGCTACTATGAGCCTAGACATGCGCATAATCCAAATGTGACATGTCATTATTGTAGACGAATTGGTCATATTGCTCCCGCATGCTTTACTAGACATAGACATGCTACTCAAACATATCATTATAGTATGCATAACCCTCAAGGACCCAAAATGGCATGGGTACCAAAAGAGCATTGATTTGTTTTTCAGGTGTGCTTGAAGGAATCAAGTGTAGTGGATGCTCCAAACACTTGACGAGAGACGAATTCAAAATTCCTTCAATTAAAGCACAAAGAAGGAGGAAGAGACGGAAAAGTCGACTTATGTTTTTTTAAATCGGAAGTATTTTCGAAAAAAATTCAAAAGGCAAAATTGTGGAAAAAGCTTCGTAAATTGGAGAATGAGCCAAAAGACCAAAATGAACGGAGGATGTTCAAAATCAGGTAATTGGCAAAGTCAAAGGGAAGGTAAGTACCCTAAACCCTCTTAAGAACATCCTAGGACAAAATTCTTAAGAGTTCATTTTTTTTCACCCGACTACACGAGTTTCAAAGTTATTATTTCATTTATAGATTACTGACTTGAGCGTCGGAGATGTTTAATTCTATTTTGCAGGCATCCCCCAAAAGGTAAGAGGAAAGTATGAATTATCTTGATACAAGAAAAAAAAAATCGATCATAATCGATTATTTATGCTTACAATGGATTATTAGTATCAATAATCGATTATTTGTTGATTCAATTTTTTTTGCCATGAAATCTTGTTAAATGTTTACATTGCCTGATAGAATTAAGTCTCATCATTTCAGCATCCCCCTTCCAAACAATCGATTATTTGTTCTGCCAATCGATTATTTGCCAAAATTCAAACTCTCTGTGAGTAAAACAATCGATTACTATATATTGACAATCGATTATCTGTTTTAGACTTATGTTACCGTTTTGGCTCCATAATCGATTCCTGACAGGTCATAAATATGAAAAACAATCGATTACCAAGTTTGACAATCGACTATCTTTTTCAAATTTTCTTACCGTTCTGGCGTGTAATCGATGTGTCAGATCATTTTCATTAATGACAATCGATTATTCCATTCAAACAATCGATTGTTGAACGGTCAGTGAATTTATTTTTACCGTTTCAGACTTCAAATCTCTTCAAATCATTTCCAATAAATGTAAGATTCATTCATTCTCTATATATAGGCTGCACATATGCTCTTGTATACTCACTCAAGCCTCCCAAGCATCAAATTCTCTTGTTTTCTTTGAAAAATCCTAGCACATCCTTTCAAAAAAAAAAAAAAAAATGTCAAGCCGCAACTCAAAACGTGCTCGTTCCAAACAAGGTGCTTCTTCTTCTCGCCATCCATATCAAGATGGATCGGTTCTATTCTTTGAATCCAATGAAGAGCTCACCCGTTTCTTAACCAAATTTGAGAAACGCCTTATTCTCCCTCCTCGCTTTTCAACAAACGCTCTTGTTGCACCATTCATTCCAGCCGCAAATATGCTGAGAGAGTGCAACCTTTTCAATTTCCTACTCCTTACTCACCCCTACTACAACATTTCTTTGGTTGAAGCTTTTTACTCCAACCTTCACAAAGATGATGAGGGTGAACTTGTTACCAATGTTAACGGCATTCCCATTCTAATTTCTGAAGATAACCTCCACCTCATTGCCGGCATTCCGCATGATGGTGAAGACATCTACCAGTACATAAATGATGCCGGGGTCATGATTGATGAAGCTAATCTCTTCCGCCAAGCCGGAGTAGCCTATGATGAGTCCTCTTCCCGTCGTCCCACCATAAAGGGTATGGACCCGAATTATCGTTTCATTCTCTATTTCATCACTCGTGTTCTCAAACCCCGTAAACTCAATCACACCACCATTTCCCAAGAGGATGCCAAATTTCTTCATGCCATTGTCACCGGTGTTAAAATAAATTGGTGCAAGCTTATTCTATCTCATATGTTCAATGCCACCAGAGATGACATACCTCTCCCCTATGCCCTCTTAATAATGAAATTTCTTGAAGCTTCCGGAGTCAATATTGCTAATGGTCCTCTCAAAAAGAGCACCAAAATCTGGGAAATTTCGGAGTCTTCCTTTCATCATGATGGTGATCATGCTCCCGCTCCTCCTCAAAATCGACAAGCCCGTCGTGCTCATCCTCCTCAGGAGCCTACCCTCCGGACCATTTCTGACCAAATTACTCAACTAACCCGTGAGGTCCATGGTTACTTTGATCACGTGCATTATGCCTATGCTCAAATGGTGCCATATCAAGCGCCTACCAATGATGATGAAGGGGATGGGGGTGATGAATGATGAAATTGTTGTTGTTATGAGAAATTGTTGTTTTTGGTCTGTTTGTTCTTGATTGGTTAGTTATGTTTGGTTTCACCCTTGTAATGTTATCTTAATTTTCCAATAAATAAACTTGTGTTTATTTCACATTTTTTTTTATATTCTTCCCTTGTGTAAATTTTTGCTAATGGCAAAAGGGGGAAGAAACGGGATATCAAGAAGTATGCTATATCACTCTCAACTTCATTCATGCTTAAAGTGAGGGGGAACATGAATTGAGGGGGAACATCAAATTGCATACTTTACTCTTGTCTTGGATTATCAAAATAATTATTGCATATATCCCGCTTATGTTTGCCATTATCAAAAAGGGGGAAATTGTTGGAAACACGTTTCAAATGCAATATACTAAACGTGTGTTCTTTTGTAGGTTTTGATGAATGTCAAACAAAGCAATAAGCGATATATAGCAGTGCTCAAGGACAAGCACAAAATGGATGCATTACAAGAAGCTCAAGACAAAGTTTAGAAATGTTATAATTGAGTCAATATTAATTGTGATCTTGATTCCTCAATCTTGGCTCATAACATGGCTTCTCTACTAAAATTATTTTTCCAAAATCATGCATATCTAACTTAAGTGTCAAATGATTTTAAACTATGCATATTTATATTTGTTAAAATGTTTTTCAAACATGCCTCAAAAATCTGGGCTAAGATAATCGATTATGTACTTATGATAATCGAGTATCTCTAAGCCAAGACTGCATGACAATCGATTGTGAATTAATGATAATCGATTGTGAGTAAGTCAGTTAACATCAGGTTTTTGCAAACTGCATAACAATCGATTGTGTACTTTTGATAATCGATTGTTAACTGAGGCAAAGTTTTCAAAACTCAGAAAAATCGATTATGAACTAATGGTAATCGATTAGAATGAGAAAAATGTCTCCCAGTGTTTTTAAATAAATTAATAATCGATTGTGGCTTTTGATAATCGATTATATATGAGACAGAAAGTTTTGAAATTAATTAATAATCGATTATGGCTTTTGATAATCGATTATATATGAGACAGAAAGTTTTGAAATTAATTAATAATCGATTATGGCTTTTGATAATCGATTATATATGAGACAGTAAGTTTTGAAATTAATTTATAATCGATTGTTCTATTTGATAATCGATTGTTGGAACTAACCGTTGTCATACATTTTCAAATTACCTTCAGGTAATCGATTGTTGATATTTAACAATCGATGTTTTGCGTAAAATCTGGAAAAGATTTTCTGAACGTTGTTAAAATAATCGATTGTTGATTTCCTGATAATCGATGTTTTATGCCAAAAATTGGAAAGGATTTTTTAACGTTATAAATAATCGATTATTGATTTGAAGTAATCGATTGTTGACGTAAAATCTGGGATTGAATTTTTGATCTGATAGGCAAACAATCGATTGTTTAGTCTTGACAATCGATTGTCACTGAGTAATTTCAGCAATCCTTAATTGGCAATTAGACAACGGTAAGACTGAGTTTTTCACCTATAAATACAGGCTTAACTCAGTGTTTTCACAACAACAACATATACAATTTAAGTATTTTCATTGCTAAAAGCTTTCTTACATTGATCATCATTTTCATTCATCCATAAAGCTTTTTGAAGAGTCATTCTATTGAGCTAAGTTGTTGTGATCTTGAGCGTACTATTTCTACTCATATCTACTCATTGAGGAGTACTTTGTAAAGTGAGTTTGTTTTGTGTTTGTAAGAGAATTGCGATTCTCGTTTGTTGAGGAACTTGTGATTCCTCAGTTGAAGTCTTTGGGATTGTTATCCCCGAGCAGTTGAAGTCTTTGGGATTGTTATCCCCGAGCAGTTGAAGTCTTTGGGATTGTTATCCCCGAGCAATTGAAGTCTTTGGGATTGTTATCCCCGAGCAATTGAAGTCTTTGGGATTGGTATCCCCGAGCAATTGAAGTCTTTGGGATTGTGATCCCCGAGCACCTAGGTGAGGCTTGTGTCCTCAGCTGTAACGGTTTGTTAAGCACCCGTAAGCTTGACAAGTTTAGTGGAAATCTCGAGAGAGTCTCTCGGGGACTGGACTAACCACGTTTGTGGCCAACCAGGATACATCATTGTGTAAGTTTATTTTACTGCACTTGTTTTAATTTCTGCAAAGTTTTTAAATTCCGCACTAAAACGCTTAATATTTTTAAAACGCTATTCACCCCCCCCCCTCTAGCGTAAAGCGTTATTTCCAACACAAATAATATCTCATTAGTGAAATAGAACAAACTGGACTAGACAAACACTTCATGAACATTCAAGGTTTTTAGAAAAGACTAATCATATACAGAACATGCCAAATTTGGTCATGCTGGGTATAATCATAAACACACAATGCTGCTTGGGACATGCTGGTGAGCCAATTATTTAAAGCAGGATTGCTATGCCAAACAGTATAATAGATATATCCTTTAATAGAACAAGCTTAAACATGCTTTGTGATACAGTAATCTAGGCATGCTAATTGCATATAAAGTAGAATAACACATAGAATTGGAAATCACAAATTGATGAACTGCAGCAACAAAGGAAACACATAGTTTGGAATGTGAATTGAATCAGAACATACAAGTTAAGGAGAGTATACAGAATGCATATTAGAGATGATGCCAGTAGCCAGCCTTGGCTTACAACTGGCTTAACTAATAAGAATTGCAAGGAACGGAAGAGAGTAGAGAGATTTTGAGAGTATAATAGTGTAGATGAACTAGTGTTCACTGTCTGGAACTTAAAATAAGAGGGGGTTTATATAGTAATTGAAATTTTAACAAATAAGGTTCGACATCAATTAAGTATCAAATCAGGAAAGTCACATGTAAATCAACAAGTCTTTCCCTTAATCAAGGGACAATTAAATTAACAGTAAAAGCATGCTAAGTATTTATGGAAAAGAATCAAGTAAGGCTTTGTATAGAGTAGGTAATTAGGGGGTAAATGAACAGGGGTTTCAATTAAGAAAACAAATCATTAATAATCAATAAAATACAAACAAGGAAATGGAAAATTAATTAAGGCAGATTCAATCAAATCGAGTAAAGAGGTAGGAATTGAAAGTTTAAGGGAAAGTGTTCAAATTAAATGAGAAAATAAGGATTTCAGAATAATCAAGGGTTCAATCAAAGAGAAAGTTGTGAAAGAGTCAGCAATTTTAGCATATAAAATAAGCAAGATATGAATAGTCAGAAATTGACACATAACTTTAACAAAACAAAGGTTAAATGATAGTGGTTCAATGATAAAAGTACAGGTCTTGACCTGAATGGTCAGGATGAACACAAGCATATAGAATCAGTGATTGAACTAGGAGATTTAGTAGAATCACATTAAGAAAATCATGAGAAATCACAAGAACCCAAAAAAAAAACACAGTCAGATGTACCAGTACTCATAAAGCAAACGAAGAACCCTAAAATAAAGGCTTTCAGCACATGCGAGTTAAGGTTGTAGTAGACATACAAAATCAGTCAAAATATATGAGAAGTAGAAGATCAAGCACAAAAAGTCACCAAAAATTTTGTAAAAAGAAATTCCAGCAACCCTAGTTTAGAAAAAGATGAGAATCACTTAAAAATCACTTGATCCTTGTAAATAATCTCAAGCTATTGTAAAACTCACATGAAACGAATCCAAATCATCTTAGATTTGTACAGATCTAAGAGGTTTAGAAAAGAAATTAGGTTTTCGAAGAGAATCATACAGAGGTGAAGAAACCTGCTTAGAAAATCATAGATCGTAGTCAATATAGGACAATCTTACTCGGAATCACACTAGAGTGGCCTGAAACATGCAAAAGGAGAACTATAGATGCGAGCCAACTAGTCTTGGTCCCTTGAGGGCCTTGGAGATGGCAAGAGTAATGTGAGAGAAACTACTGGAGGCTTGGGAGGTGGTGAGAAGTCATCGAAGATTGCCATAGATGAGGTTCAATAAGGTTTGATTAGGGTTAGGTTGAGAGCTTTTGAGAGATGAGAGGAACAGATGACGACAATGTAAGGTGGAAAATGTATTAATTTAGAGGGGTCGTTAGGTTAGTTATGGTAAAAACGAATACGGGCTGTAGATCAATGGCCAAGGTTGGGGGGTGTGGGTCGGGTCTAATTGTATTTGGGCCGGGGTAGGTTTAGGTTTAAAAATTGGGCTGGGTATTGGGTCATAATTAAGGCTGAAATTGAAATAAAAATAGGGTAGGTTTTAAATAGCCACTTTTAATCATATATAATTTATAAAAACAATAAATTATTTTTAAAAACTATTTTCGTATGCTAAAATGATTTAAAATAGTTTCTTAACGTTTTAAAAATATAAAAGATCACTTTATGCATCAATAACATAATTATGCGTTAGTAAGGCTATTATTGCAAATATATGCAATTTAGCCTAAAAAATAAATGCAATTATAACAGATGCACTAAAATATATATTGAATATATATTAGAAAAAATTGGGTATAAACAATAAGGATGAAGCAATTGAAGCATTTAAGCAATACAATAATAAAGTAGAGAATCGGATGAATAAAAAGATTAAAAAAATTAGAAGCGATATAGGTGGAGAATATGGATCCATGTTTCTCATAAATATGTTCTGAATATGGAATTATCCATCAAACTACTGCATATTACACACATCAATCCAGCGAAATTGTGGAAAAGAAAAATCGGACATTAAAGAAATGATGATTTCTTTATTAATAAGTTCCGTATTACTGCAGAGTTTGTAGGGTGAAGCTATCCTTACATCTAACCGAATACTCAACATAATATCCCACAGCAAAACGCAATCTATTCCATATGAAAAATGAAAAGGAAGAAAACTCAACTTGAAATATTTGAAAGTCTGGGGGTGTCTAGCAAAGATACAAGTTCATTTATCTAAAAAGGTTAAAATCGGACCAAAAACAGTAGATTGTGTTTTTATTGGATATGCTACAAACAGTACGGCATGTCAATTTTGGTTCATAAATCCGACAATCTCGAGATTAAAACATGGGAATTGGTTAATATTCGTCCGGGAAATAAGCCTTTTGGTTCGAAATTGATCGTTAAATGAAAAATTAAAGCTGATGGAACTATTGAAAAATATAAGGCAAGACTTGTTGTCAAAAGTTAAAGACAAAAGGAATGTCTTGATTACTTTGGCACTTACTTGCCAGTAACAAGGATAACATCTATTAGGGTGTTAGTGGCACTAACGACCGTGTATGGTCTTGAAATCCATCAAATGGATGTTAAAACAGCTTTCGTGTATGGTCTTGAAATCCATCAAATGGATGTTAAAACAGCTTTCTTAAATGGAGAACTGGAGGAAGATATTTACATGGAACAACCTGAGGGTTTGGTGGTTCTTGGTAAAGAAAAGTGTTAAAGACCAAAAAACTTCAATTTTTCATATCTTAAAAGAGAAGATTACAAGGTTATTTACACTACTAATTCAACTACTTTATTAGTTGTAATACACCTAATTAGCCTACTTTATAACTTGTATTCATGTTCTATACACGTGCTATACAAGTTGTTACAACAGCTTACAACAGCCTCTATCTCAATGTTAGATTAGATTTTAATGATGCAATTAATATAAATGTGCAGATATTCAAGGAGGAAAGCGGAATCACTGAAGCATGGATAAAAGGCAAGCGAAGCAAGGACAAAAGACAAGCTGCCATCTCACTAAATCAAGGAAGCAAGATTGAAGCATTAAACAAGGAAGGAAATATTCATGAAGAGAAGCCGTTGGCACACAAGGAGAAGATCAGCATCACATCGTCAAATCAGGAAGTCTCCCATGATTCATGGGAAATCAGATACATCTCCAGATCTCATGCAAATCACTGAAGATTCCCTAACGGCTGATTTGAAATGAGCTACAATACTGGAAGGCCGCCATCTCCGTCAATCGCATCTCCAGAAGAAACGAAAGAGATCGTCATCAATGAAACGATCAGCGCTTTATTCTTGGAAGGAATCAACACCCCCCCAAGGATCAAACCCTTGGGTTGACAAGTCTCCGCCATAGTCTTGCTGTATAAATATCACCGTGCCTTGTACCATCGATATACTTTGAACACACCAAAACGGCCCTCTAAGCATAGTAGTCTAGTTAGATTCACTGTGTAACAAGTCAGAAATAGAAAGAGAGTTAGTAACTGGTGAGGCATTATATCAACGAGTGAAGAACAACTGAGCGACGAATATAACTTCTGTACTCGGGAAGAAAATTATTGTTCTGAAGAGAAATCCCTTACAACCCAAGAGGACTAGATTAGGATTCACATTGAATCTGAACCTGTAAGAAAATTCTGGGTGTCTTTACATTTACGCTTTACTTTCAGCATCTTTATACTTAATCATTATCGACTGGTGTAGTATACCATTGAGTCAACTAATAACGTTTTAAGTCGACTTATCTGCGATAATTTTAAAATAGTTACAATTCAGCCCCCCTCTTGTACTTTCAATTAGTATCGGAGCAAGGCTCACATTTTTTCTTTTGCTTCACAGCTTTTGAGAAAAAGATCATGGCCAATCAAGTGATAGTTGGAGCTCTATTTCAAGAAGGGACTTCTCAAGTAAGACCACCTTAATTCAATGGACAACATTTTTCTCACTGGAATATTCGCATGGTGATTTTCACCAAGGCATACGATATCAAGGTTTGGAGAGTCATCAAGAAAGAAAACTATCCACTGCCTGCCAGCACACCTCCGCTCGCTGACCCCGATGATATTGATTCATACTCAAAGGAACAACTTGAAGAAGCTCAAACAAACCATAAGGCAAGAAATATACTCCACAATGCTATAAGTGGTGAATAATATGAAAATATCTCCAGTTGTGATACAACAGAGGAAATGTGGGACAAACTTGAAGTCACCTACGAAGGTACCCGCAAAGTGAAGGAAACCTGTGCTAGTTCATGATTATGAACTATTCACCATGAAAGAGGGAGAATCCACTGAAGAAACATTTGCCAAGTTTAGCAAGATAATCAGTGATTTAAAAGCTTTTGTCAAATCCTATACCAGTGGAGATCAAGTCAGGAAGATTCTCAGAAGTCTACCTACCACATGGTAGACCAAAGTCGTCACACTGGAATCTGAAGATCTGAATAAACTATCCTATGATGAACTATGAGGGGAACTGATTGCTTTCGAAAGAACTCATCTGAAAAAGACGCATCAAGAAGAGAAAAGAAAACTGTTGCATTTAAATCTACTATTGAGGCAATAGAAAATGAGGTCGATGATCCTGAAGCTCTACAAGAAGAAATTGCTATGCTATCTAGGAACATGGATGGATTAATGAGAAGATATAGAAATACAAAGAAAGGAAGATTTCTACCAAGAAGGTCCAGACAATACAATGATCAAGACAAGAATGATGGAAAATGCTATGAATGTGGAAAATTTGGGCACATCCTAGCAGAGTGCCCAGAACTGAAAAGAAAGATCTCTAGAGGATTCAACAAGAACAGATATTTTGGAAGCTGGAGTGGTGAAGATGAATCCGACCGTGAGGAAATTGCTAATCTGTGCTTCATAGCGATTCTATAAAATGAGATCAACAAAACTTCAGGGTGCTGGACTGATGAAGATGACTCAGAAGATGAAAACTGCTTCATGGAAAGAGGAGAAACCAGTGAGGTAAGACTTTATAACTGCGAAAGATGCAATGAATTATAAGACATACTTGACTCCACATTGTCTGAATCTCAGAAAATGATGAATGAGCTTAAAAGGCTCACAAAGGAAGTCAAAGACTGGAAACTCAAGTATGAAGTACGTGAAATTGAAAAAGAAGTACTTCACGAAGAGTTTGAGGAAATGCAAATGCAGCTTAACAGCTTGCGCAAATCCACCAGTCACAGTTCTGTTAAATCTAACCAGACGACTTACAAGTCAATTGGGAAAGAACCAATTAGAACTAGATTGATCGAACCAGTCGACTTACAATTCAACTAGAAAAGAGTCAACAAACCGTAGATCTGCTAACTCTACTTCTCATGAAAGACCAAAAAAGGGACCCAGTGTCAAATGTCATTACTGTAATAAAAGTGGGCACAAATTCTCTAACTATCACTTTCGTAAATCTCATATGTCTGGGTAGGTTTGGAAACCAAAAAATTCCGAATCCAGCAACACTAACTCTCCAGAACCCAAGAAAGCTTGGGTACCTAAAAGAAAGTGATTATTCTGTTTTGCAGGAACACCACATAATAAAACGCAAAGGAAAGTGGTATCTAGAAAGTGCGTGCTCCATCCACATGACATGTGACAAAAATCTGTCTAAGGAGGTCACAAAGATTGACGGAGGAAGTGTCAAGTTTGGAGACGACTCAAAAGGCAAAATTGTTGGGACAGGAACTGCTCCATTCAACAACAAATATGACATTACTGAAGTATACTTTGTAGATGGATTAAACTACAACAGTTTCAGTATAATCCAACTTTGTGACTCACGATATGAGGTAAAATTCAACAAAAATAGATGTGCTATTAAAGACGAATCAGGCAAATTAATCCTTCCAGGAAAAAGGTATGGAATTATATACTAGATGGCTTTGAAAAATTTGATGGTCATATTTGCTAATCATCCATGTCTGATGATCCCTGGATATGGCACAGAAGATTAGGGCACGCTAGCATGCATCTAATCGAAAAATTATCTAAGCATGACCTAGTCGTTGGCCTACCCAAGCTAAATTTTTCCAGAACTCATATCTGTGATACATGTCAAATGGATAAGCAAACTAGAAACTCTTTTAAAAATAAAGATGTTGTTTCCACTTTAAAACCTCTGCAATTACTTCATATGGATTTATTTGGACCCACTAGAACTGCTAGCATAAGAGGCAAGAAATATGATTTTTTTATTGTTGATGATTTTTCACGATTCACTTGGGTGATTTTTCTATCTCATAAAGATGAAGCTTTGCAAAATTTTGAAATCTTCTGCAAGAAAATTGAACGAGAGAAGGGCTATCAAATCTCTATAATTCAAAGTGATCATGGAGGCGAATTTGAAAGCAAGGCATTCGAAGACTTTTGCAATAGTCAGGGCTATACTCACAATTTCTCTGCTCCTCGATCTCCTCAACAAAATGGAGTAGTTGAAAGGAAGAACAAAACCTTGCAAGACATGGCCAGGACTATGCTCCTGGAACATTCATTGCCAAATCACTTCTAGGCGGAAGGAGTCAGTACCGCCTGCGACATTCTAAATCGCTATCTTATAAGACATATCCTTAAAAAGACTCCATATGAGATCTGGAAAGGTAAGCGTCCTAACATCAGCTATTTTTATCCTTTTGGAAGAAAGTGATTTGTTCATAACAATGGTATGGATAATCTTGGAAAATTTGATCCAAGAAGTGATGAAGGTATTTTTCTGGATTACTCACTAAATAGCAGATCGTTTAAAGTTTTCAATAAATGCACTTTATGTGTAGAGGAATCAGTTCATGTTGTATTCGATGAAAATAATCCCTTGGTTGAGAAAGGATCTAATGCAGGTAATGAAGAGCCAGTCCAAGAGGCTCAGGAAAAGAGAAACACTTAGGAGTCAACAATCCCCATAGAAGCGGTAGAGTCGACTGATCAGACAAATGGTGACACTTCAGATCCACTTCCAGAGTCGACTACACAATCCATTAGACTAAATGAGTGGAGAAATGAAGCTGAATATCCTCAGAAGTTCATCATTGGAGATCCAAATGAAGGAATGAAGACTAGAGAAGCTCTCAAAAAGAAGGCAAACATTGCACTAATCTCCCAAATAGAACCAAAGAAGGCATAAGGAGCTCTAAAAGACTCAAACTGGGTAACTGCCATGGAAGAAGATCTAGAGAAGTTCAGTAAAAATCAAATATGGGAGTTGGTACCTCGACCTGAAAATGCTTCAGTTATAGGCACTAAATGGGTATTCAAGAACAAGCTGAATGAAGAAGGACAAGTTGTTAGAAACAAAGCCAGACTAGTAGCTCAAGGATACTCACATCAGGAAGGAGTCGATTGTGATGAAACATTTGCTCCAGTTGCTTGACTAGAATCAATACGAATCCTGCTAGCCTATGCCTCATTCAAAGGATTCAGACTGATTTAAATGGATGTCAAAAGCGCATTTCTAAATGGATTCATTGAAGAAGAGGTTTTTGTGAAACAACCTCCGGGGTTTGAAGATTCAAAATACCCATATCATGTGTACAAGCTTACTAAGGCCCTACATGGTTTGAAATAGGCTCCACATGCATGGTATGAAAGGCTAAGTACATTTCTTGTAGAACATGGGTTTACCAGAGGTAAAATTGATACTACGTTATTTATCAAAAGGTCATCCGAAGGTAACCTTATCATTCAAATTTATGTTGATGACATTATTTTTGGTAGTGCTAACCTTCTTATGTGCAAGGAATTTGGAATTCTAATGCAAAGCGAATTTGAGATGAGCATGATGGGGGAACTCACTTTCTTCCTTGGACTTCAAACCCATCAATCCGAAAAAGGAACTTTTATTTTCCAATCTAAATACACGAAGGAGTTGATACAAAATTTTGGCATGAGCAATGCAAAGTCTATTGGCACTCCAATGAGTCCGGCCACAAACTTAGATAAAGATAAATAGGGCCCTCCAGTTGATGAAATCAAATACAGAGGAATGATTGGGTCTCTCCTATATCTGACTGCAAGTCGACCGGATATTATGTTCAGCGTGTGCAAATGTACCAGGTTCCAGTCGGCTCCTAAGGAGTCTCACCTAACCGCCGTAAAAAGAATTATTCGGTATCTTATTGGGACAATGTCTTATGGCTTAGGATACCCTCGATCTAACTCTTTTAAATTGGAAGGTTTTTCAGATGCATATTTAGCAGGTGACAAAGAAGATAGGAAAAGCACTAGTGGCACATGTTAACTGCTAGGAAAATCTCTAATTTCTTGGAATAGTAAAAAGCAGTCTTCAGTCGCATTATTGATTACCGAAGCTGAATATATTGATGTTGGACAATGTTGTGCACAATTTCTTTGGATGCCACATCAATTGGGTGACTGTGATCACTTTTTCAAACCTATACAATGTTTTGTGATAATTCTAGTGCTATTTGTCTTTCAAAAAAATCATGTGCATCATTCTAGAGCTAAACATATAGATATTACGCATTATTTTATTAGAGACCATGTTCTTAAGGGTGATATAGAGTTAACTTTTGTTGGAACGTATGCTCAACTAGCTGATATTTTCTGCAAACCTTTATTGGAGGAAGGATTTTGTGCCCTAAGGAAATTGCTTGGTATTATCTGCCGCACTAATAACTCTTAGGGTCAAAGTTGCATTTTATAAAAACCTTGTCATTATTGTCTTTATGCTCAGATTATTTAATACGTCATCATTCTTTCCCTCTCTTTCCTTTCTAATATCCATCAATTGCAGAGCAGATGGAAAGCCAATCAATGTGACGGTCCATCTGGCACCTTTTCCTTTTCCACTCAATTGTCAAATCCATTCCCTTTACATAGTTCCAGTCATCCCTTTCCTTCTCACCCTTTTCACCAAACCCTTCCTCTCTCTGGTCCGAAACCCTCTTTTCCTCCATGGCCAAGACTTCCAAAAATACCTCCACCTCCACAAGAAAGAGCACTCGTTCCAAAACCAAACCGACATCCGCTCCGCCTAAGCAAGTAGACCTAGGGTCAGACAAGTCTGAAGAGTGTGCCTCCTCTCAAGGTGCATATTCTGAGCAATCTCTAATTCTTGGTGAAAAAGTCGCTGGTAAACGACCTATTGATGAAGCCCCTCTCTCCGCTCCCAAGAAAATCAAGTTCGATTTTTCTACCTCTCTCGAATCTGACCTAAATTTTTGGGACACCCCAAATAGGGATTTCTTTCTGTCGCTCAAGGACAAGCCCATTGCCCATGGTCTTGTGGTGGATATTGATGTTATGGACTCCCTCAACTGCAAGGTAAAAGATCTTTTTGTTTATCAGGGGTGGGAAATATTTCTCTCTGTTTCTCTGCCTAAAATGTATGAACCTCTTGTCCATATGTTCTATGAAAATATTTTCTCTAGCAAATCTGACAGGCTCAAAACCCTTATTCTTGGAAAACGCATTGTACTTGACTGTAACCTATTTGATTCCATTTTTCTCTGCCGCTGCTCTGCTTTCCAACAATTTTTAAGAATGTGTGGCCTGAAGATTTTGAAATATCCTTTGATCAGGCTAAACAAATCATTGCAGAAAACCCTTCTGAAAATCTTCCCCATCAGTTAGGACCAAGTGATGATAGCTTTGAAACTCGATTTCTTGCTCATATTGTTGCAACTACTCTTCTTTCCAGAACTGGCTCATTCTCAACTCTCTCCCAAAGGGACACCTTCTTCGTCTACTGTCTTATTTCCAAACTCAAAATCAAGCTGTCCTCCTAGGTCATCAATTTTATGATTGAAAGCGAATAAGATCCCACCAGCTTTCCTTATGTGATGGCCATCACCCACATTCTGGAAGCTCACCAAATTTCGCTTTCAGACTACCCTTTTATTCCTATGTCAAAATATTACAACTCCAGGGCCTTCGCTAGCATGGGATATGTGTCTATTAAAGGGGTCTGGATCAAAAAGGGAGAATGTGAGGCCAAAACCTCTCCTGAGGAAATCAAGCCAACTCCTGCCTCTTTATCCGCACCTATTCCCTCAGATCTCAGTGATAGGCTGCGCTCTGTTAAGTCGACTGTGGATGATATGCATGCTATTTCCAAGGAAACGGGGTCTGATGTCTCCAAAATCAGGGTGGCTGTGCAAAGGGTAAGAGAGAATATGATCAAAGCTTTCAAAGAGGTCCATGACAGACTGGATGAAATGCATGTTGCTGCCAACACCAGCTTTGATCAGATGAAGGAGGCTATTTGCAATACTCTGACTAATTTTCTTCGTCGTGGTTGATTGTGGCTTTAAGACAATTTTTTTGTTTGTTGGTTTCTAACTTTTTGGTTGTGTTTGGGATCTGCCCGTGGATAATATTGTGGATATTAGTTTTGAGGATTCTCCCTTTTTTGCTGATGTCAAAAAGGGGGAGAAATATATAATATGCTATCTTGTGCAGGATGTATAAATGTGCAGGGCGTATATGCTTTGTATGTTTTTGTATATCTGCACAGGTCAAGTCGACTAGCGTATGCACCTATTTGCCAGACAACTGTTTGATATTTCTTTACAGGTACCAGTCGACTGCACCTAATGAGGGGGAGAATACATTGACTGCACATACACAAGGGGAGATCACGTCCAGTTGACTATACCTTGAGGGGGAGGAATCCTGCTACTCAACTGAATATAAACAGGGAAGTCAACTGTTGTGTATTCCAGTATATTCATTTTGCCATCATCAAAAAGGGAGAGATTTTTAGATTAGATTTTAATGATGCAATTAATATACATGTGCAGATATTCAAGAGGAAAGCGGAATCACTGAAGCATGGATAAAAGGCAAGCGAAGCAAGGATAAAATACAAGATGCCATCTCACTAAATCAAGGAAGAAAGATTGAAGCATTAAACAAGGAAGGAAATATTCATGAAGAGAAGCCGTTGGCACACAAGGAGAAGATCAGCATCACATCGTCAAATCAGGAAGTCTCCCATGATTCTTGGGAAATCAGATACATCTCCAGATCTCATGCAAATCACTGAAGATTCCCTAACGGCTGATTTGAATGAGCTACAAGACTGGAAGGCCACCATCTCCGTCAATCGCATCTCCAGAAAAAATGAAAGAGATCGGCATCAATGAAACGATCAGCGCTTTATTCTTGGAAGGAGTCAACACCCTCCAAGGATCAAATCCCTTGGGTTGACAAGTCTCCGCCATAGTCTTGCTGTATAAATATCACCGTGCCTTGTGCCATCGATATACTTTGAACACACCAAAACAGCCCTCTTCATTTTACTACAAACAAGCATAGTAGTCTAGTTAGATTCACTGTGTAACAAGTCAGAAATAGAAAGAGAGTTAGTAACTGGTGAGGCATTATATCAATGAGTGAAGAACAACAGAGCGACGAATATCACTCCTGTACTCGAGAAGAAAATTATTGTTCTAAAGAGAAATCCCTTACAACCCAAGGGGACTGGATTAGGATTCACATTGAATCCGAACCCGTATAAAAATTCTTGGTGTCTTTACATTTATGCATTTACTTTCAGCATCTTTATCCCGTATAAAAATTCTTGGTGTCTTTACATTTATGCATTTACTTTCAGCATCTTTATACTTAATCATTCTCGACTGGTGCAGTATACCATTGAGTCAACTAATAACGTTTTAAGTCGACTTATCTGCGATTAATTTTAAAATAGTTACAATTCACCCCCTCTTGTACTTTCACTCAATACTCCCCCTCAAGTTGGAGCATATTGTTACAGATATATTCAAATCGAGCTCCATTCACAGCTTTTGTGAAAATGTTTCCTAATTGATCTCCAGTTCTAACATGACCTGTAGAGATGAGATTTTGTTGAATCTTTTCACGAACAAAGTGACAATCTATCTCAGTGTTCTTAGTCCTTTCGTGAAATACAGGAATAGAGGAGATATGAAGAGCAACTTGATTATCACACCACAACTTTGTTGGCAATGTAGTTTGGAAGCCAACTTCACTTAATAGTTGGTGTACCCATACAACCTCACACACAGATTGTGCCATAACTCTGTATTCTGTTTCCGCACTAGATCGAGATACGCCATTTTGTTTCTTAATCTTCCAGGAAATCAAGTTTCCACCAACAAAAACACAATATCCTATCGTGGATATCCTATCGGCTTTTGACCCTGCCCAATCTGCATTTGCAAAACACTCAATGGTAGTGTGTTCATTATTCTTATATACTAGACCACATCCTGGAGATCCCGTTAGATAACAACGAATCTGCTCTAGAGTTGCCCAATGCTTGACTGTTGGGGAAGACATAAACTGACTCAAAATGTTTACATAGTATGCGATATCGGGACGAGTTACTGTAAGATAGTTCAGTTTCCCAACCAATCTCCTATACTTCTCTGGATCTTTGAATAACTCACCATCTTCTTTCACTAGTTGTGTGTTAGGAACCATTGGCATGGTGCATGGTTTAGATCCCAGCTTTCTAGTTTCAGCTAACAAATCAAGAGTATATTTCCTTTGAGACAAGAAGATGCCTTTCTTGCTTCGTGTAACTTCAACTCCCAAAAAATACTTTAATTACCCTAAATCTTTCGTCTGAAATTGAGTGTGAAGGAAAGACTTTAGAGTTGAAATTCCTGCAATATCACTTCCAGTAATAACAATATCATCAACATATACTACCAATAAAGAATACTATCATCATACTTTTAATAGAACACCGTATCATCGCAATTGCTTTTCTTCATCCCATATTCTAGAACAACCTCACTAAATCTGCCAAACCAAGCACGAGGACTCTGTTTCAACCCATAAAGATATTTTTGGAGACGACATACCTTTCCATATTCCCCCTGAGCAACAAACCTAGGTGGTTGCTCCATATATACTTCTTCCTTAAGATCACCATGTAGAAAAGAATTCTTTATATCAAGATGATGCATAGGCCAATCATAAGTAGCCGCCATTGAAATAAATAATCGAACCGAAGCTAATTTGGCAACCGGGGAAAAAGTATCCAAATAGTCTACTCCATAGGTCTATGCATACCTTTTGCAACAAGGCGGGCCTTAAGGCGAGCTACTTTCCCATCAGGGTTAAACTTAACGGCAAATACCCACTTGTCCCAATAGCCTTTTTGTTAGTAGGCAGATCAGCCAACTCCCAAGTACCATTCTCATCTAAAGCCATCATCTTTTCTATCATCGCATCATGCCAACCAGGGTGGGACAATGCTTCACGAACAGTTTTAGGTATCCTAATACATTATAATGATGTAATAAACGAGCTAAAAGAAGTAGAAAAACGGTCATAAGACACAAAAGAAGAAATAGGATAAGTACATTGTCATGTACCTTTGCGCAAGGGAGACAAGGGTGGCGCGTGGATAAACAGTGGAGGCGCGTGGGTAGTATTTCCGTGATGAAATTTTCGGGGATGGTGTGCCTGATGATGGGTGTTTCAATGGTGTGGGAGGTGAGGAAAAAATTGAGAAGGTACTGTCGGAACAGTGGTCAGAACAGTGTTCTGAAATAAAAATTTCGAACATGAAACAGTTCCCAACAAAACAAACTGATGAAAAATTTAATGCTCTGATACCATGTTAAAGACCAAAGAACTTCAATATTTCATATCTTAAAATAGAATATTACAAGGTTATTTATACTGCTAATTCAACTACTTTATTAGTTGTAATACACCTAATTAGCCTACTTTATGACGTGTATACATGTTCTATACATGTGCTATACAAGCTGTTACAACAACTTACAACAGCCTATATCTCAACAAAAAGAAAGTATGCGAACATGCTAAATCGCCTTATGGACTTAAACAAGCATCCAAACAATGGCATGCAAAATTTTACTAAACAATATTGGCAAATAGATTTAAAATCAATGAGTGTGACAAATGTATTTACATTAAGAACACTCCAGGTCATGAAGTCATTGTTTGTTTATATATTGATGACATGTTTATAATGAGCAAAAGTATGACAGATATAAATGCTACAACACGCATGTTGGCTAGCAAATTCGACATGAAAGACTTATGAGTTACTAATGTGATCTTAGGAATCAAAAGTCACAAGACTCCACAAGGTCTAGCATTATCACAGTCTCACTATACTGAAAAGGTACTTGACAAGTTCAAGTATTTGTATTTCAAAATTGTCAAGACTCCAATTGACGTGAGTTATGCACTTCAAAAGAATGAAGTTGAAAGTGACTCACAACTGGATTATGCAAGAGTATTGGAAAGTTTGATATAAATCATGAATTGTACGGGACCAGATATAGCATGTTCTATTAGCAAACTAAGTCGGTTTACAAGTAACCCCAATCAAATACATTTGATGGCAATGAAACGAGTTTTGGGATATCTGAAACATACCCAAAATTATGCTTTGCATTATAACAAATATCCTTCTATGATCGAGGGATATAGAGATGTAAATTGGATCACGGGATCATCTGGAGTAAAATCCATGAGTGGATATATTCTCACAATTGGGGGTGGAGCAATGTCTTGGAAATCATCCAAACAAATGTGCATCGCCCGTTTTACAATGGAATCTGAACTCATAGCTTTATATAAGGCTAGTGAAGAAGCTGAATGTCTTCAAAATTTCTTGGAAGATATTCCATTTTAGCCCAAACCTTAGGCACCTATTTGTATTTGTGATAGTCAATGGGCAATAGGTAGGGCAGGGAGCGTTATGTATAGCGAAAAATCTCGTCATAATAGACGGAGACACAATACCGTTAGATAACTACTCTCTAGTAGTGTTATCACAATTAACTACATAACATCAATAGATAAGGTATCAGATCCACTTACAAAAAGCCTATCTAGAGAGGCAGTTGAAATATCATCAAAGGGAATGAGGTTAAAGGCCTAGGACAAGTCATCATGGCGGTAACTCTACCTAGCAGACTGGAGATCCCAAGAGCTAGGTTCAAAGAGATAAAAAAAAGTTATGAATGACGGTTCAACATTGACAAATAACTCAATCCATTCTCGTGATGAAGACAATATTCAAAAATGAGGTAAAATATTAAGGCTTTTTGATAAATTAATAAAGCTTAAAGCTTTTTAATAATTTGTTATGTCTAGCAGGATATAACCAGATAGTGTATCCTTAGGATTATACATTTAGGAATCACCTATGAGTGTAAAGTCTAAGCCGCTATAAGGGGAATGAAAATAAAGGCCAATTCTCTAAGCACTCATGAAACCAGGCGGTGTTCACGGCTGAAACGAATCCAACCGTGAGAACCATAGATGGATAAGGATTGATTGCCTGACTTATGTTGTCTAGGTATACAATAAAGTTCGATGGTTCAAAGATATCAAATCTATCGATTGACCGAGTATGTCCGATATAAGTTCACTACGGAAAGCTCAAAGGTAAACATACTTATCCAGATGTAATTAATTCTTGCATATAAAACACACATGTGTGTTTATAGCCATTCTCCATTCATGTTGCGGATTTTTGAGTTTTTTGTTATTATTTGTTATTTATAACAAAAGAGGTGAGAATGAAAAATGATAGGAAAAGAAATGGAGGAAAGTAAAATTTTGAATTAGTTCACTTTACTAATGCACTTTGTCCCCCAAAGGTAGAAGGAAAGAAAATCTCTGTGTATATATAGAGAAGCTCATCTTTTAGCTCTTAAAGAGCTAAGAAGAAAGCAAGCCTCGCGTCGTCGTCGATCGCTCGGCTTGGCTCGGCTTCGGATTTTGTCAAAAATTGTTTGATTAATCTGTCTGGAAAAAATTCTTTTCAAATATTTAATTAATTAACAAAAAAATCAATCTGAAACAACCTATGAGCCGCGACCCAGTCCGGTTCGGCCCATTTTCTTTTTTGAATTATTTTATATCCATTTTAGTTTTCCCGCAATATTTTCAATAGTTATGACTGTTCTGAAACAGTGTCAAATGTGTTCAACAGCTATGGCTATTCTGAAAGATTACAAACCTTTTCCGAAAAAGTACCAAATTGGCTATAAATATTCCTTCAAATTCCAGAATATTTACTTACGAAATTTTCTGATCTTCTTCCTCTTCTGCACATAAAGAAAATCCAATGTATTTTACAGCCTTCGAGTGGTTCGCTGATCATCAGCATTTTTAGTACCAACACTTCGGTGAGTTAAATCGTTCTATCTTGGAGGATATATTCCACAACCTTGGATACTTAAGGGGAATAATTTCCTTAAGGACATACTGTGTATTCAGTAGGCTCGATTTACTTCTATACTATTTTCAAAATTTATTTTGAAGTTACTATGTTATTTTCAAAATTTATTTTAACGTTCTAATTCTACTAACTTTCTTTCGTTATTTTCCAGAAAATTTATTGTTTTATTAATTTTACAATAACGGATTTCTCTTTTAAGAGAAGGCTAGTGTTTATCGAGTTTGTTCATTAAGATGTGGGCCAAAGGGTAAAATTAGTTATCGGTCTCCTATACCACGGAAAGGAAAAGAACGTGTCCATTTGCCACCTCTCGCGTATAACACGTTCATTTCTAGCCCCTCCATGATAATATCTTACACCTCTCTCTCTTCTTAGTTTTGATTCTTCCTGCAAATTAATTTTCCGATAGCCTCCAAATATTTCTTAGTTTGATCTGCTTTGTATCAATGTCGGTAAGTGTGTAGCTCGATATTCTTTTGCTTTTTCTTTTTGTCGTTGCAAATTAGCTGATTTATTTTTCCATTTGTGACTTCTTGTTCTATGATCATTGGCTCTCATTTGTGGACCTGATAGAAATAAATGAATAAATAGAAATAAATATCCGTTAATTAATGTTTCTCACCTTTCTTTAACTCGTACATTTATATGACCCTGTAACTTTTAATTTTATGGCAATATATCCATAGGTGAGAAGAAGATCCTTTAGTTATTATATATGTTCTCTCGATTTGCTGATCTTTTTCTGTTTGTTTATAATGAAAGGTTAAGACAGTGCAAGTGAACAATGTTTCTTTGGGTGCTAAAGAGCAAGATATCAAGGAGTTCTTCTCATTCTCTGGGGATATTGAATTTGTTGATATGAGAAGGTTAGTTTTTGGGACAACAACAGTTTTTTTGTTTTTGTTCTTTTGAGCACTCAACTGTTTTTGTTTTTCTTTTATTTATAGTGATAATGAGCGATCTCAAGTTGCTTATATCATGTTTAAGGATCCTCAGAGTGCAGAGACGGCAGTTCTTCTTTCGGTATGTTTGATTTTTGGTTCTGTTGCTAAGTTTCAACAACTGCGACTCTAATTGATTTAATGCTTCCCTTTGTTGATGAAGTACTGATTTTATTTTGGAGGAATCAAATTTCTATTAGCATAATTTATAGACATTGTGTCTTTGAATGTACAACAATAACTCTGTAATAGGTAATTAGGTACAAGACCGTTGTATCAATTAATTTCGCAAGCATCACTTATGAAGAAAATATACAAGCTCCTAGTTCTTTTGTGGATCCTTCCATACGTATTACACTCTGTTCTGCCCGTGTGGAGTGTTTTGCTGTTTTGTGAGGTGAGACGGAATGGGAAACTTGAGGTGTCCCACTGTCACTATTGTAAAATTGTAAGAGTAGCATCGAGTAAGGTGGAGTATGGTGTACATATTATTGTTCCATGGCAACGTATCCGTTTTTTCTTCCATTGTTCTTGGTGTGGGAGGGGAGGGTGGAGATGTTGTATTAGGCAGATCAAGCATTTGGGATATGCCTCTGGGGATTAATCTATAACCCCTAAACAGCAAAATTATGCTTTCAGTTTAGTCCGAGCACGTTGAGGTGCTGAAAGTCTTGAAGCCTAGATCCATGTCTCTTGCCTCTTGCCTTTTCTCCAGCTGAATAGCTTTAGGGGAAATTGCAGTTTGAAAAGTTAAAGGGACTATATTGAATTTAACTAGTGTAAAAAATGGTTGAGTCTTTTGAAATTTAGCAGCAGTTTTCTAGTTGTAAAAGTTAGTCTGGCAAAAGGAAGCACATAATCTTATAAAGATTTTATTGACAATTTTTTCTACGCTTAGAGTTTTAGTACTATAGAATTACTCAATGGTGTACCTGAAGGAATACTTGGTACATATTGTTGTCTGGAATGAAAAAAGTAGCAGAAACGGAAACTGCTCCATACATTCACAATCAGTACTATCATTTTATCTCCTTTCTTTAATCCAACTGAAGCTTTATAGTAGATAGACAGATAAAAGTGACTGCATCTTTAGCATAAGAGTAGCTGATTGTGTATTTAGCTTGCATGCTTCTAAATGTGTTCCTCGATTGATAAGATAATTTTGTTGTTTCTTAGGGAGCTACAATTGTTGATCAGTCCATCACAATAGCCCTTGCACCCGAGTACAAGCTCCCACCTACAGCTTCAGTGTCAGCATCTGTACGTATAACTTCATTTTTTTAAGCAAGGTTTTTGGTTTCATCCATCACAAGATGTTCCGTAAAAGATGTACCTTTTATATCTGCAGCCAACTGGAAACACCAATATACCTGCTGCTGGTGGATCAGCTATTCAAAAAGCAGAAGATGTCGTCAGCAGCATGTTGGCAAAAGGCTTTATCCTGGGCAAGGACGCAGTTAGCAAAGCCAAGGCATTAGATGAGAAACACAAGATCACATCCACTACTTCAGCCAGAGTTGCTTCTTTAGACCAAAAATATGGCCTTAGCGAGAAAATCACTACGGGAGCAACCATAGTGAACCACAAAGTAAAAGAAATGGACCAGAAGTTCCAAGTGTCCGAAAAGTCAAAATCTGCTTTTGCAGCTGCTGAGCAGACAGTTAGCAATGCTGGATCCGCGATCATGAAGAACAGATACGCTTTGACGGGGGTAACTTGGGCTGCTGGTGCTTTCAGTCGGGTCACTAAGGCTGCCGGGGAAGTGGGACAGAAGACGAAGGAAAAACTGGCTGAAGAAGAAAAGGGAAGAAATTCAGCTAAAGGTCATGTGCAAGAACATGCTGAGACCCAAACCGGAATCAAGGAACCTACCATTGAGTCCCAAACCGGAATCAAGGAACCTGCAAATGACTCCCTAACCCAAATCCAGGAACTTACTGCTTCCTCTCTTCCCCCAAAAGCTTAACCTAAAGTATTTTAGAAGTAAATGCACAATTTACACTAGTTTGTTATTTCAATTTGAGCAGGTCAATATGTACGGTTGATCAAGATGTGTCATACATGGAATATTCTATACATTGGGACGTAAAATATTATTACTGGATTGGCTTGAGTTCATATGATTAATGAACTTGTCGCTTTTAATCATTTTTTGAGGATCTTCATTTGTTTTTGGCTTTTTATGAATTCAGATTCTGGAAGTGGCAAATCGCCTGAGATTGTGATGTGCTGTTTGTCCATAATTGGGAAATCTATTGACACATACTCGTCAAAACTGTGTCTTGTAGCTGATACAAGAATAGGGTGATGAGTATGGAAGAGAGGGATACAAGGCACCCTAATATGGAGGAATTATGAGGATTTGAATCTAGCTTTATCCTCTCAAAATATGTTTCTTTTTCTGTAATATAGAGTTTGCAAGAAAAAGCTGAAGAGCAAAGTATGAACTCGATTTACAGCACCATCGACCCTTGCGGTACGGATCTTCCCTGGATAGCGTATGGCAGGAGCTTAGTGTACCAGAGTGCCCTATTATGAATTAAAAGTGTTCCCCAAATACTTTCACAAAGTAGATTCATAACTTGGACGGTTTATGCTCTCAGTTCCAGACTTGTTCCTTACCGGGATAAAATATTTTCAGAAAAAGGAGATTCATGAATTGGAACTCCTATTGATCATTGCATTCTTTTTTACCACAAAATGGATAATCGGAAAAACATTCCGCGGATGTGCAAAGCATACCATGGAAAAGAGTTGCCATAGGTAATGGTTGATAGCACAAAAATATTGTCTACATATAATGAATCATCTGAACGCCAATTGGATGTTACAGAGGGTAACCAAATTAATAACGCATATTGGATTCATATAGACAACCCCTATTAATCTATATATATATATATATATATATATATATATATATATATATATATATATATATATATATATATATATATATATATATATATATATATATATATATATATATATATATATATATATATATATATTAAAGCAATAAAGTTTCCCTTCTCATTTAGCCAAGTGGCAAGTTATTAGAAAGCCAAATAGCAACCTATTAAAAATAGCATAGCAACTTAATTTATTAAGAACTCAAGTTGTAATAGCCTGATTTTTCCGCCATTACACAATCAGTCATCGCACATTTATGGCATCTGTTTCGTAAAATTTTGGGCATTTAATATTAAAGAAATTTAAGTTGTAATAGCTAGATTTTTCGGCCATTACATAATCAATCATTTCAAATTTATTGCCTTTGTTTTGTAGTTTATTAAAGCAACAAAGGTATCATATATAATTGATATTATGGTTAAATTAAGTGGCAAGCTAATAAATGTTAATAGATATGGTAACTTTATTCCATATTTGACTATTTTAGTTTTATATATATATATATATATATATATATATATATATATATATATATATATATATGAAATTTGAATTAAAAGATAGTTTTGAATTTATCGATAAAGTTCTAAAATTTGAATTTAAACTAAAAATAAAATTTATAATTTTTTTATCATGTTATCGTACTTAATTTGGTTAATGATCATATGCAATAATATTAGGAACTTTTATTATTTTTTAAATTATTTAAATATTACTTCGTCCCTAACAGAAAAAATTGCTCTATATTACTACAAAACTCTTTCACATTTTAAATTTTATAAGTATATTTGAAATACTGTAACTAGATTTGAATAAACCAAAATTCATTTAAAATAAATATAAGATATATAGTGCATGTCTATGTTTATCTAAATAACATAAAAGAGTTTACAAAACCAAATAAAAGTTTACTTACATATATAATAAAGGAAACGTACATGCTGGAGAATGAAACATCACAAAATCAGTCAATATTAAAAAAAGTAATTTATTTTTTCTTCTTGAAGAATATTTGTTTGAAGGGTCAATTTACATAAATGGACATCAAATAAATAACAAAACTTTGGCTATACAATTGTTGTCTTTAATTTTAATTTATCACATTCAAGGAATTGAAGGATATAAGCTGAAACCCCTTCATTTAACTGTAGTCAAGCCAATATTGTAAGGGTATAATATTTTTTTTGTCGAAGAATATTAGTTTACAATCATTAGATTATGTGAAAGTTCCTTTTTTCAAACTCAGCAAGAGAGAAATTGGTCTCTAATTGATAGTTTCTGTAGCGACTTTTAAGTGTAAAAAAGAATATATATATATAAAGAAAAAATTGGTATGACGTGAATTTTTTTTTTTAAATGTAAATAAATTGTTTAGAATAAGCTCTTTACTATTTTTAATTCAAGAATAATAAAAAGATAAGATATTTTTGAACATTAGTAAGATGGTTTTATAATTATTAATAGAAGTTATATCATGGATAAACTAAAAGAACCAAAATCTTGTGGAAAATTTACATAATATCCGGTCATATTTATTATTTATTTTTATAGCTAATATAAATAAAAGATATACCGACAATACACAATTATACACATATTATATATCGATTATATATAAATTACATATCATTTAATTTTTAAATTTAAGTGGTCGGATGAGTACCTATTTAGGCTGATTAGATAAAGTATAAATTTTAAGATTATTTACATACAATCCAAATAACTTAAATATTTGACATGATTAATGTTCGCGCATCCGCGCAGGGTACTGATACTAGTTTAGAATTAAGGATAGTTATATCTTATTTAATTATTTCAATTATATTAGCCAATAATATCTTTTTGGTCTAATATATCTTGCGTTAATGATATAGTACAAATTATTCTATGAACTTAAATTTAGTAAAATTTAAATTTAAATACCTACATCTAACTTGGAGGTGTGTATAGTATGTGTGGAGCTTTGTTTTCTTTTGGGTTGGAGGGGGGGGAGGGGGGGGGGGGGGGGGATTATACATATATGTTACATGTTGAATCCATTCTTCTTCGTGAGTTTATATTTTTAAACTTTTTAAATTCCTTCGTGAAAATTCTGTTAGAAAATATTGGTGATTATGAAGAATAAAAGAATTAGTTTGAGGCGTGTCAAGAACATTGTCCTTAAGTATATTTCGTCTACATCGTGATGAATAAAATTAGGTGTATTCCTTAGGATTCAACAAGCTCTTCTCGTATAAACTAGGAACAGAAACAACAAAAATGGTATAAAAAAACCCAACACAAAAGAAAAAAAATTGTTCACTCTTGTTTCTATGTTCTTTTCCTTCCCTTCCTTCAACATTGAAATAGAGTAATATATAGGATAAGTTGATAGAAGTTATAACTCTCAACTTTTGTAGCTTATAAAAGCTATTTTGAATCAATTAAAATGTCTGACCCAATTCTCAAAAGCCAATGTTAGAAATTATGGATAATTAGCCATTAAGGCTATTCAAGAGTAATATTAAATTTCAGTTACAAAATCATTATTATGTTTGAAAATATATTTAAATTAATTAGCATAATGAAAACCAATTAACATAATATTAAAATAATAAATTTAGACACTAATTTGTATATTTCTAACAGATTCTGCCTCCAGACGTGTAGAGAAAACAGAGATAAGAAGGGAGGAGTTCATGGGAAAAAAATTGGTGGTTGGAGACTAAGCGGTGTGCTGAGGGGGAAAATGTACATAATTATGTGATAGAGGTTGTTTACAAATCCGACCTTAGCTTAGTTGGTAGAGCGGAGGATTGTAGTCGATATTGCTTTTTTGCTCTTCCTTTGTGCGGAAGTGAATGTGTGGGAGGTTCAAAATATAAACGGAAAAGGCATTAAATATGCCACTGAACTTTCAGAAATGGCTTATTTATGCCATCCGTTAAAAGTTTGCTATATTCATGCCACTGACGTTAAAGAAATTGCCTAGATATGCCACTCCTCCGTTAATTTTTAGTTTTTTTCAGTTTTTTTTGTTAAAACGGAAAAAAATCTTTTTAATGAAATAATTTTGTGGTTCGAATCCGGTAGGCCGGATATTGCTTTTTTGCTTTTCCTTTTTGCGGAAGTGAATGTGGGAGGTTCAAAATATAAACGGAAAAGGGTCAAATATGCCACTGAACTTTCAGAAATGGCTCATCTATACCATCCGTTAAAAGTTTGCTATATTCATGCCAATGACGTTAAAGAAATGGCCCAGATATTCCATTCCTTCGTTAATTTTTAGTTTTTTCAATTTTTTTTTGTTGGAAAAACTTGATTTTTTTTTGTAAAAACAGAAAAAAATCTTTTTAATGAAATTATTTTGTGGTTCGAATATATAAACGGAAAAGGGTCAAATATGCCACTGAACTTTCAGAAATGGTTCATCTATGTCATCCGTTAAAAGTTTGCTATATTCATGCCACTGACGTTAAAGAAGTGGGCCAGATATGCCATTCCTCCATTAATTTTTAGTTTTTTCAAAAAAAAATTTTGTAAAATCTTGATTTTTTTTGTAAAAACCAAAAAAAAATGTTTTCAATGAAATATTTTGTTTTCTTTAAAACTGAAAAAAACTATATTATATATATAAATATCATTTTTAAAATTAGCACATTTTATATATAATAAATATTTTGTAAAAACATTTCAGTTTTAAAAAAATAACATATATATATATATATATATATATATCGAAAAAGGCCTAAAGGAGTATAAAAAAGAGATTTATCTATATAATATATGTGTAGTAACCGAAATCAAAAAGGAAAGAGTATAAAAGAGAGATTTTAAAAAACTGAAAATATCTTTTCTTTATAAAACTGAAAAGATTTGCTCTGGACAAAAAAAAAGTGAAAAAACAAAAAATATTTATTATGTTTTTTTTCAGTTTAGGTTTTTATTAGTTTTTTTTCCTGATTATATATATATATATATATATATATATATATATATATATATATATATATATATATATATATATATATATATATATATATATATATATATATATATATATATATATATATATATATATATATTTATAGGTTTCTGTTTTAAGGAAAACAAAAATATTTCATTAAAAACATTTTTTATTTTTACAAAAAAAATCAAGTTTTTACAAAAAAAAATTGAAAAAACTGAAAATTAACGGAGGAATTGCATATTTAGGTCATTTCTTTAACGATAGTGGCATGGATATAGCAAACTTTTAACGGATAGCATAAATGAGCCATTTCTAAAAGTTCAATGTCATATTTGGCCCTTTTCCGAAATATAAATCCTTAATATTAGCTTTTATCATTTTTTGCTCAAGGACAACAAGACCCACTTTTCAGACATAAAACTTATTTAGTAGCTCAAATTTAGGCCATTCTTGGTCTTTGGAGAAAGTGCTATAAGATATCTTCAATCTTTTTTATCATTAGTCGAAAGGAAAAGAAGATAAGAAACCTAATTTGGTCATAATCTTTTGTTAAATAAACTTGTACATCATGACAAGTGTTTAGTTGCTAGAGTTACAATCTAATGGTTGTTATTCTACTTTATATCACTCTTCTCTACCAAATTTGACATTGTATGAGTCGAAATTTGATTTCATGATAATAGACGAGGCCAACATATTTATTATAGTTTATTTATGATTAATAAATGGTACGGCTATTTATTAACAAGATTATCAGGCAGTTACTTAATGTGACAACTACGGCCACGGTCTGGCCGTTCTTGCGAGGGCGTCCCCTCTGTGTGGTCCCAACCCCTTGGTGCCAGCTGGCAGATCTCCCTCCGTGCCAGCTCCCAGTTCCACGGGTCGTTCCTTATGTGTTCATGCAAGTCATAGCGCCAGTCACGGTAGCGGCGGTACTTCTCCAACAACCGTACAAAAACCGCCGAGCGGACGTTAGCCCGCCTAATGCTCTCCACCTCCAACAAGAATGACTACAACAAACATGTTAGAATAAGTGCTTAACGCTAGAGGGGGGGTGAATAGCGTTATAATAAAAATAGTGTAAACTTGCGGAATTAAAAAATTGCAGGAATGAAATAAGTGCGGTAAGTAAATAATAAGGAACGAACGCACCGATGTTATCCTGGTTCACCACAACCTGTGGCTAGTCCAGTCCCCAAGAGACTCTCTCGAGATTCCACTAACTTCGTTAAGCTTACGGGTGCTTAACAAACCGTTACACTTGCTCAAGGATACTGCACCTTAAGACTTCACTTGCTCGAGGATACCTCACCCCAAGACTTCTCTGTTAAGCTTATGGGTGCCTAACAAACCGTTACAACTTGAGAACTTGAGTCACACAAGTCTCAAACAACCTTGCTCGAAGATACAACACTCCAAGACTTCACACGAAGGAATAAAATATTCCTTCTTACAACAAGGGATTATAAACTTCCCTTCAAGTGTATAAAAAACACTTAAAAATTCACTTAAACAAGACTCTCTTAATAGAGTAGATATGAGTAAACAAGTACGCTCAAGAACACAACAATTAATTCAAAGAATTGGCTCTCAAAATGTGATAAAAATGATAAAAATGATATTGAAAGTATTTGAAAGCTTATGAATGTTTTGATCAGAAGTTGTGTGTTTAATGAGTGATTTTGGGGTGTATTTATAGCTCCAAAATCACTCCTAGCCGTTGCTAAAATCATAAAGACAGATTCTGAAAATCTGTAGGTTAGTCGACTAACTTATGGTTATTCGACTACCTACTAGCCGTTGGGCTGGCAACGGTCATCAGGATAGTCGACTATCTGATATGGATATTCGACTATCTTGGCAACGGTCATCAGGATAGTCGACTATCCAATATAAGATATTCGATTATCTGACCTTGCGGAAATGGTCCGTTTTTAAAACAACTAACTTATTGAAAATAAGTTATAAAATATTTTTCAAAGCTTTGATTGAAGATATTAAATATCTTAAATATGAAAAACAATTGTAATGACCATTCCGGATCAATAAAAACATTTAAAATCATTTCGTTTTAAATGTATTGAAAATATTTATTATATAACATTTAAAACCAATTTGTTTTGAATGTAATAAAAATATTTATGATATGCATATATTGTAAAATCATTTATGATATGCATATATTGTAAAATCATTTATGATATGCATATATTGTAAAATCCATTTTATGAGAGACGCCAAGACTCAAACTTAAAGTCGGATCAAGATCACAATAGAGACAATATAAATAAGACTCAACAAAAGGTCTTCATTTATTTTCATTTCTTCATATCTTTTCTTGATCTTATCTTGAACTCCTTGGACTCCAATTCTTGTCCGCTCAAATAATGCGCATATTAAATTCGCATATCAAATCCTATCTTCCCCCTTGTATGCTTTTGCATATCTACAAAATAAATACACTTTAGTTAAAATATAAATCAAAGTGTATTCAATAATAACTCACATTTATTTGGCATATATTATTTTCCATCTAAATCGGTTTGTCAATTATCAAAACATATAAATATGAACAAACATATATGTTCCAACAATTTCCCCCTTTTTTATAATGGCAAACCTTCATGGGAATATGCATATACCCTTATATAAAACTATGCCAAATATAAGACAAGTCATTATTGAGTTCCCCCTCAATTTATGCAATGCATATAAATAAATAAGTATGCATATACCATTATCTTCCCTAATGCATGGAAAATAAATATACCCTTTATCTTTCCTAGCAAAATAAATATGCATATACCCTTATCTTCCCCCTTTTGACATTAACAAAAAGATAATTTCATTAATGAAGAAGGAAAATTACAATAAGACTAATTGAAAATACATTTCAACTAATGAAAAATACATATATAATGAAAATACAAATCAAGAACTTTCATCGTCGTCGAAATCGTCGCTAGAAGTACTTGCAGAATAGACGTGAGAATACGAATAATTGACATGGTCAAAATATCCGTGGATTTCGTCACTAAGTCGTCGCACATTTCTTTCCGTGCGAGACACATTTCTATCGATTCGATTCATTGAAGTTGATAGAGAAGCAAGTTGTTCCGAGATGGTTTGAAGAGACGCATCCGGTTGAGCACGAGGACGACGAGCTTGAGTTGGAGGAGGATGAGGAATTTGATCATGGCCATGGAAAGAAGTCTCTTGTATTTCCCAATGTTTGGTACGATTTTTCTTGGTGCCAACATTGGTGTTGATTTGAGACGCTTCAAGAAGATGCATTATAAGAAATGCATACGGAAGAGGTTTGTCACCTCCTATAGAATCAAACATATGTGTAAGAACAAATTTACACCAATTTATGCGTGCTTTGGAAACAATAGCATGCATGATTTTTGCGTCTTCACGGCCAATTGTGGTGTGATTGCTTTTCCTCGGTTTGAGAATCCGAGTGATAACGTAAAAAATCAAACGAAATTCCGGAAACATTCCTTTAATGGGAGCTCTCTTTTGCTCTTGAGAAAATTCAAAGGGTCCAATTCCAATAAGGTTGAAAAGGACTTGTTCATCATAGAGTATTCCTTCGACAGCGGAATATTGATTGATGTCTTGGCCATCACGAGGAAGATTCGTGAGAGCTTGAATATTTTCTTCACTTAGAAGAATAGGAATACCATTAACTTTGGTAGAGAGTACCCCATCCTCATCTTTCTTAAGATTTGAATAGAAGGCTTGAATCAAAAGAGGATGAATGAAATCATATTTCAAATATACAAAGTCGATTATTGAACTTTGTAGAAGAATATTGGAATGAATGGAATCCGCAAGATATCTTCCGGTGGTGAATCGAGGTGGAAGAATTTCTCGATTATCAAACTTTTGAATAAATCTTTGTAGTTCGACTTCTTGTTCGAACCAAAGAACCGATCCATCATCATAGCCAAATATAGATGGAGGAGTATTGGAAGAAGAAGGGACATTCTTTCCGGCACGAGAACGTTTAGAACTTCTTTTGCCATTGAAATTTGTAGGCTAGAAGAACTTTTGAAAGAAATTTGGAATAGAATTTTTGAAGAGAATTCTTGAACAAGAATGATTTTGGTGTGAAACAATGAGTACACACTATTCCTATTTATAGAGTTCAAGAAAACATAGCAATGAATGACAAAAATCAGATTTTTGGACTGATTTGAACGGCTATAAAACGGTCAGATTTTTGAAAGCTGGCCGTGGATAGTCGAATATCTTATTGGATAGTCGACTATCTGGGAACTATAGTCGAATATCTTCTGGGATAGTCGACTATCTGGAAATAGCTTGATTTTCTGGATAATCAAGTTATTCGAATAACTGCAAGTTAGTCGACTAACTTCGACGACTTTGAAAAATCGTTTAAACAGAAAATATTGGAAAAATAGTTTTCATTTTATGGAATTCATTTATTTAAAAATAAACTATATTTTTGGTAAAAATATATATCATAATTTTATGAAAATATTTTGATCAAAACAAATATGCTATTTCCAAAATCAAAAATTCAGAAGCCAGAAAAAAATATCGACTTGAATTAAAAACTTCATCTTGGTTCCCCCTGTCTTTAGGGCGATACCTGCAAAAAGAAAGAAAGTAAACGTCTCCGACGCTCAAGTCAGTAATTATTCAATAAAACAAAAACAATACTAACTTGTTTCTTGCTAAACCAAGAAACTAAGGAGTTACCAAGCAAGTGGCAAGTGCCACTATTGCTTTTGCGGTCTAATCTGCATCCTGCAAGATCAGAGACGGAATAGCCAATTAATTGGCGTGAAGGACCTTTGGGATACCAAAGTCCCACATTTAAAGTTCCAATTAGGTACTTCATTATTCGTTTAACCGCAGAAATATGTGACTCCTTTGGACATGATTTATATCTAGCACATCAATAAACGCTAAATATTATATCAAGTCTACTAGCAATAAGGTAAAGTAAGGAACGATCATACCTTTGTAATTCTTGGTATTGCTCTCCATACCTTTCACATTTCTGTCAAGATGGTCATATAAATTCATTGAAGTGGCCATTGCTTTGGTGTTGCTTATTTCAACTAGATTTAGCAACTCATTGCAATATTGAGTTTGACAAATGAAAGTTCCCTCTTTCATTTGTTTCACTTGCAACCTCAAGTTGAAATTAAGCTCGTCCATCATTGACATCTCAAATTTTGCTAGTCATGAGTTTTAAAAACTCCTTGCATACAAATTTATTAGTTGCTCCAAACATAATATCATCAATAAAAATTATTTTTAAAATACAAGAAAATATCATCAATAAAATTCATGAAATCTATTTTTCCTTAATGAAAAATTCCCCCTCAAATAAGGCAAACTAGAATGTAAAGACATTCCCCCTTACTAGACGCATATCGCCTAAACACTTCCTCTTTTGGCATATAGCAAGAAGAGAGTATATTAAGGCTACTTCCCTTTTTCGACATTTCCAGAATGTCAAAATAAAATAGGAAAGACAATGAGGAGTATGCAATATGAAGATTGCTAGAAATTTATCAAGACATACCAACAAAATATAGATATACCAATTGTAATAAAACAATGATAAAACCATTTGTTGGAAAACATAACAAATGTATCAAATGTTATTTTATTAACAGTGATACTAATTGTTATTTTTAGTAAAACATATTACCAAAAAAAATGTCAACTGTTAATATATAACAAATCAACAGTTTTAATAAAACCATAAATCAAATTTTGAAAAAATATACCAACCATTATTCAGACCAAAAGATATATTCATCAAGAGTCGATTTTTGACAGAAATACTTTTATCAATTGTCAAAAACATGAATCATTTATTTCAGGAATATATTAATTATTTTTCAAACCAAAAATTCAAAAATATGAGTGAAAAGTTTTTTTGACAAAAATATGCTAACAGTTAATACACACCAAAAAAAATTATTTATTTTTCTAGTATATACCAACAGTTATTTAAACCACAAATGTCAATTATCAAATCATATATGAAATGTTTTTATTAGAAGCAAGCTAACAGTTAATACATACCAACTGTTATCAATTGTTGCACAAACATTTCAAAGGTTATTTTTATCAAAAAGATACCAATTGTTAACACTTATCAATAATTAGATTCTTATCAAAAAATAACTAACAAGGATCAATCATTATTTCTAAAAAATAATTGATACCAATTGTTATTTTAAAAGTTTATCAAAACATGAATTAAAAAAAAAATTGATACCAAAAATAATTATCAAAACATGGATCAATCATTTAATAATTGATACAAATTTTCAACATATGAATCAACATAGATAATTGATATTAATTGTTAACAAGGATATCTCAATTGTTAACACATATCAACTATTATGATTAAGCACATCAAAAAATTCAACAATATAAGAACCAAATTAACAACAAATATGTTAATATCGGTTGCTGGCACATATCAACAATTCGGTTTTTATCAAAAAGGATAACTAACCGAAATTCCCCCTTGATGCAATGAGGTGTCGTGCTTGGTGCATCTACTACAATATTGTAGCCTTCCAGCACACCTGCAAAAGTACCTAAAAATAGGTTTTTGGTACCCAAACACTTTTGGGTCCTTGGGGGTTAGACAAATAATAATCATAGCCAAAAGATAAATCCCTATGTTTTGCAAAACATGTGGGTGCTATGTGTCCTACCCGGTTGCAGTAGTGACATACAACATTCGGGTTGTGCATATGCCTAGGTTGTGCCAAATACGTTCTAGGTGATCTAAAATCATCATTCCTAGGAGTGTTGAAATTCCTAGAGTTATTTCTAGGCGGTCTAGAATAACTATTTCTAGACTCATTAGCACAATTCCTAGAGTCGTTTCTAGGTGTCCAAAAAAGATTATTTTTAGACTTATTATTAAAAATCCTAGTATCGTTTCTAGGTGGTCTAAAATGGTTAATTCTAGACTCATTCCTAGAATTATTTCTAGGTTGCCTAAAATGATTATTTTTAGGCTCACTTGAACAAATCCTAGAATTATTTCTAGGTGGTGCATCATAATTTCTAACATGATTCTTATTCTTTTTACGCCTTTTATTTTTCTTAGGCTTTTTCTTTTTAATCTCTTCAACTGTTTTAGGAATGTCTACACTACGTTTTTCTAGTGTGTTCCTAAGTTCTATGTTCTCTAATTTCAAGGAATCACAAGATAAGCAAATAGAACATTTATCAATTGAAAAAGCTTCATTCATTGCTTTAATTTTATTTCTAAGATCGCAATTGTCATTTTTCAAAAAATTATTTTCTTTTTCTAAAACTTCAATTTTATTTTTAAGAATACTAGTGACATTTTCAAAAGAATTCTTTTCTTCTTTTAGCTTCTCATTTTCACTAGTCAATCTTTCAAAATCTATTTCTTTCAAAGAGAGTGTTTTCTGAAAATCTGTTTCTTGCAAAGAAGGTGTTTTCTTCAATTCTCTTATCGTTTTGGAAGCATTAACAAATTCACCATACAATTCATCATAGGCATTTTGTATTTCTTCAAACGAGTGAGAGTTAGAAGTACTTACCTCTTCTTCTTTGTTTGCCATAAGACACCGGGCAGTTGGTTCTTCACATGAGCTATCCGCTTCCTGAGACGTACTTTCATAAGTGTCCTCAAGCTTGTCCTACATATCTTTAGCAGTTTTGCAGTGGGAAATTTTCCGATAGTCCTCTTGATTCAAAGCACTATACAACATATTAATTGCCTTGGTATTGTATTCACTTACCATGGCTTTCCCAACTTTAGTCGTCATTTGCTCACCATACTTGATGATTTGCCATAGATAAAAGTTGTTTGATTTGATGAAGATTCTCATCCGATCTTTTCAATATGTGTAATTGCTTCCATCAAATATTGGAGGCAAAAAGGTAAAGTGACCTTCACCTATTCCTGCAAAAGCACTACTAGTAGAAGCCATAGAAGGATTCTCTCAAACTGTTAAGTCTTACAGAGAGTTAGGCTCTGATACCAATTGTTAGAATAAGTGCTTAACGCTAGAGGGGGGGTGAATAGCGTTATAATAAAAATAGTGTAAACTTGCGGAATTAAAAAATTGCAGGAATGAAATAAGTGCGGTAAGTAAATAATAAGGAACGAACGCACCGATGTTATCCTGGTTCACCACAACCTGTGGCTAGTCCAGTCCCCGAGAGACTCTCTCGAGATTCCACTAACTTCGTTAAGCTTACGGGTGCTTAACAAACCGTTACACTTGCTCAAGGATACCGCACCTTAAGACTTCACTTGCTCGAGGATACCTCACTCCAAGACTTCTCTGTTAAGCTTACGAGTGCCTAACAAACCGTTACAACTTGAGAACTTGAGTCACACAAGTCTCAAACAACCTTGCTCGAAGATACAACACTCCAAGACTTCACACGAAGGAATAAAATATTCCTTCTTACAACATGGGATTATAAACTTCCCTTCAAGTGTATAAAAAACACTTAACACTCACTTAAACAAGACTCTCTTAATAGAGTAGATATGAGTAAACAAATACGCTCAAGAACACAACAATTAATTAAAAGAATTGGCTCTCAAAATGTGATAAAAATGATCAAAATGATATTGAAAGTATTTGAAAGCTTATGAATGTTTTGATCAGAAGTTGTGTGTTTAATGAGTGATTTTGGGGTGTATTTATAGCTCCAAAATCACTCCTAGCCGTTGCTAAAATCATAAAGACAGATTCTGAAAATCTGTAGGTTAGTCGACTAACTTATGGTTATTCGACTACCTACTAGCCGTTGGGCTGGCAACGGTCATCAGGATAGTCGACTATCCAATATCAGATATTCGACTATCTGACCTTGCGGAAATGGTCCGTTTTTAAAACAACTAACTTATTAAAAATAAGTTATAAAATGTTTTTCAAAGCTTTGATTGAAGATATTAAATATCTTAAATATGAAAAACAATTGTAATGACCATTCCGGATCAATAAAAACATTTAAAATCATTTCGTTTTAAATGTATTGAAAATATTTATTACATAACATTTAAAACCAATTTCGTTTTAAATGTATTGAAAATATTTATTATATAACATTTAAAACCAATTTGTTTTAAATGTAATAAAAATATTTATGATATGCATATATTGTAAAATCATTTATAATATGCATATATTGTAAATCATTTATGATATGCATATATTGTAAAATCCATTTTATGAGAGACGCCAAGACTCAAACTTAAAGTCGGATCAAGATTACAATAGAGACAATATAAATAAGACTCAACAAAAGATCTTCATTTATTTTCATTTCTTCATATCTTTTCTTGATCTTGTCTTGAACTCCTTGGACTCCAATTCTTGTCCGCTCAAATAATGCGCATATTAAATTCGCATATCAAATCCTATCTTCCCCCTTGTATGCTTTTGCATATCTACAAAATAAATACACTTTAGTTAAAATATAAATCAAAGTGTATTCAATAATAACTCACATTTATTTGGCATATATTATTTTCCATCTAAATCGGTTTGTCAATTATCAAAACATATAAATATGAACATACATATATGTTCCAACAAAACAGAGGGGCAGTTAATACAAGAAGACGTACTAAGAAAGAAAACAAACCAAAGTTTTAAACATACCTTTATACTCAGGGCGGCCACCTCGCCCATCAACCCGACATCCGAGATGCCTCTCAAGGATGCACTCTCCGCATCCGAGCATAGAACCCCGAACAGCGTCACCAGGTTCTCCTCCTCGAGCAGCAGGTTCAGGTCGTTAGGGATCTCCAAATAACGGTAATCCCCTTCGGCCTGCGCCGTTGGGCGGGTGCAACCCTCCTGAAACAGACGGACATCCTCAGGGTCCATATCGGACTCCGAATAATCCCCCTCTCCTGAGGCGCCCCTTCCTTTCGCCGGCCGAGATGTCGAAGCGCTTGCATTTGCAAAAACATCGGCGCATGTACTCTCCACCAAAATAGTTGCCGAGGAACTACCTTCCCTCTCAACAACAGGAACAGAAACTTGAATCGCCGAAGCGATTGTGTCACCTTGGCCTGAGCCAACTGGGCAATCCCCACTGAGTGCTCGCTCTTTGGGGCAAGGTCCGTTGCGCCCCCTTCTCAGCCGATGGCGAAGAGTCCAAACTAATCACCAACAGAAGGGCCGGGGTAAACGCCTCCATGCGCCGAACCAGCAGCCTCCCATCCTCTTCCTCGTCTTCATTCGGTGTTCGCTCCGCCCTGGAATGCATGGCCCCTAGTGATTCTTCAACTCGAGGCACGGGCCCTACCGGGGACTGAGCCGCCGAAGATTCTACTGAGGTCTCCCTCGGGACCGGGCGAGGTGCCGGCATTGTAATCAACCTTGAAATCGCCCCCGACCTGAGGAAAGCAAGCTGAGGAGCCCTCCTGCGTCGTGGTCGTTTTGACCAACCAAAGAAAAAGGGTTAGGCCAAAGAAACTAAGGACTACGAAAAAAGAACAATAAACATCAAATCAGATTCTTATCAGCAACCGGCCTATGGCCATGGACCTCCCAGAAAGACATCCATGTGCGAATCCTTCTTGTAACTTGGAGCACGGCCTCGAACCACTCACGAATACCAGAGAATGGCGCCGGTGGAGCACCTTCCGCTACGGTACAAGAAGAAGATCAGTACGTACAAACATAAAGCAGGGCATTTAACCAAAAGAAATCAGGGCCAACGTAAAAGAAACTTATGAGCATGGTTCCACTCCTTTGGGAAGTCAGTAGCGCAGGCCACCAGGTGCTCGGTCCTGATGTAGAAGAAATGCTCGTAAGGACGGGTAGCGACCTCGTCATCGAGCTCCGTGGTTAAGCCGTCGGCCCCACGAGGGACCAACCGAATCATGGTGCCACGTATCCTCTGAGGGGCGTAAAGAGTTAGTACGTGCCCAAGTGTAATCTCCCTCTGTGCCAGCTCCGCATATTAGATCAGCATCGCAAATATCTGTAGCAAGAAGGGACGAGCTAACCAGGGTACAAACTGTAGTAGCGACAAAAGTCCACCACCAGCATGGGGAGAGGAAGCCTAAAACCCAGCTTGAAAGGGTAGGCGTAAAAGACACAATACCCTCGGTGGTCGACGTGTACCCTGTCACCGCTCCTGGCACGGACGATATCAGCGAAGTGAGGAATATTACACTACTCCTTCAGCTGAGCAATGCCAACTTCCACCCATCAGCGGAGCTTCATCCATCTGATCTTCTCCCTCGGGGTCGGTAAAATCGGTCGTTGGACCACCGGGCAGGGAAAGAATGTCCTTCGCCGACGAGGACCGGTCAACATTCGGCGAATTGGTGGTTCCCACCACCATAGATGGGCCCTTAGCCGCTGCAACCTCTACCGGAGCTATATCAGAACGAAAACTGCTCGCCATTACCAGTATAACGAGAGAAAAATGGCAAAATTCACCGAAAAAACAAGAAAAACGAAGATCCGACGAAAATGACGGAGAATGAATTAACGAGGAGTAAAAGACTAGATAATCTGGAAAAAAGAGAAGGGCTATCTCTCTCAGAATTCCACTTAGACAAAAATCAAAAAAGTGAGAACTGAACGATACAACCCCTTATTTATATACAAAGCATAAATGAACTTCATGAATCCCAAAGGTCACCATTAACTACCTGACCAACCGCAAAACGGTTGAGGCCTACAGTAACGAGCACCATTATGACAGATACCACTGAACGGTCATTCCACCGTCAATCGGCGCGTCCCCCATGAAATGGATGTGACGACCTCGAGGTACCATGGTCACGCCCCTTGCATCACAATGCATATGATGTCCCCCTTATACGCGGTAAGCGTGATCGTATTCTCTCCAGGCACGCGTGAATGGCTACGGCCATCTCTAAAGTAAAAATCTACGGCCATCTCTAAAGAAAAAAATGGCTACGGCCATCTCCAAAGTAAAAATGGTTGCGGCCACCTCCAAAGTATAAATGGCTACGGCCATCTCGAAAGTAAAAATGGCTACGGCCATCTCTAAAGGAAAAAATGGCTATGGCCGTCTCCAAAGTAAAAATGGCTACGGCCATCTATAAAGTAAAAATGGTTACGGCCATCTCTAAAGTGAAAGTGACTGCGGTCCTCACCAATGAACGAATGGCTACGGCCATCTCTAAAAATTTGAATGGTTACAGCCACCTCTGAAGAATAGAGGGCTACGTTCGTCCCCGACGTACAAATGGCCACGGTTATCGGCAGAATCCGCTCATCGAGCTCGGCCTGGGCACGACCTCAATAAGCGGAGGGACTATCTGTATGGGTCAAAATTTAATTTCATGATAATGGACGAGGCCAACGCATTTATTAAAGCCTATTCATGATTAATAAATGGTATGGCCATTTATTAACAAGATTATCGGGTAGTTACCTAATGTGACAACTAAGGCCACGGCCTGGCCGTCCTTACGAGGGTGTCCCCTCTGTATGGTCCCGACCCCTTGGCGCCAGCTGGCAGATCTCCTAGCTATTAATACTAAGAGAAAGAACCCTAAAAAGGGGGCTGCTTCTTCTTTTTCAGGTCCGCTTCCAAAAGAAGGGATAATAAATCATTGTAAGGTCTTGAACCTCTCTATGGAGAGGCAGACCAAACTAATATCATTAATAAAAGATCTTCACCCTCCTCTCTTTAAGATATAACTGTTGTCTCTTATATCTTATCTTTTTGGTCTTTGGATTTATTACGATCTGTTATGATTAGCCCTCCATTTATTTTAATTGTTTTATGCTTATAAAGTAAATGAAAACTTTGAGCTAAATAGACTTGAATTCTGAAGTATTGGGGAATTAAACATCGGCTCCTTCCTCGTATAACTATATCCAAAAATATAGATATACATAAGTATTAACCTTTACACAAGCAAGAATAAAACAAAAGGCCCCATCCTATGCCTTTGGGTAGATTGTTCTTGTGGTAATTAATATCACACGTTTTTGAAGCATTTAATCAATTTTGTTCGGAATAGAACTAATAGGTTTTGATCTTGCATTAACCACTGCCACTTATTAGACTTAGGATTTAAGGTATATCTGGTCTAAAGACTTAGGATTTAAAGTATATCTGGTCTAGAATGGACTTATTCTAGAACGACTCGATTGCTTTGCTAATGAGGCTTGGTTAGAAAATTATCCCGACTCTACTGTTGTGCATCTTCCAAAAACATATTCCAGTCATAATCCCCTGCTAATCACTGTTACACCCTCACATGGCGGAAGCTACTACTTGTTTTCACCAAAAAATTGGGGTCTGGAATAGGCTTAACTTTGCAACCTTTTTGACAACAAAAACAGAACTCTTTCTAGGTTAAGAGGCATCAATAACTCCTCCCACTACCCCTACAGCCAATTCCTTAGAGAATTAGAAAATAATCTCATTAATGAGATTACAACAACATCCTCAATATGGAGAAAGATTATCGGTAGTTACGCTCTCGTATTAATTGGATTAATGATGGAGATGCCAACACCAAATTCTTTCATGTTTTTGTTATCAATACGCGTAGGAACAACCGTATATCGTTCACTAAGAATGATCATGGCAATTGGATAACCAATCCTAACAAAACTCATTAGTCATACTCCGCACTGTTTCCAAAGTATTTTCACTATTGATCATTACTCCTCCCTTCGACTGAATTTGAACACCCCTCCAACTGCCTTCACTAACATTGACCTCTCATGCCTTGATAGCCTCCTTTGTGATTAAGAGGTTATTAAAATACTCTTTTCATTCAAACCTTTCAAAGCTCCATGGCCCGATGGTTTTCATCCATTCTTCTACCAATGACATTAGAATGTGGTTGGAAAATCTATCCTTGAATACTGCCATAAATACTTTAATTTTCTATCCATCACCGATCCCGTCAACAACACTTTCCTCTGTTTGGTGCCTAAATTCCATAATGCTAATAATCTATATAACTTCCTCCCAATAGGTCTTTCCAACATTATTTACAAAGTAATCACTGGATCATGGTAAATTGTAACAAGCCCTTTCTTCATAAATTGATCAGCCTCTGTCGATCCAGCTTCCTACAAGGGCAACGTACCAGTGATAATGCCATTATTGTCCAAGAAGTTATCAACCACCTCAACTCTACCAAAGGCACTAAGGGCAAGTTAATCCTCAAAATTGATTTGGAAAAGGTATTTGATAGGCTTGAATGGCCTTTTATACGTAGAGCTCTTACTTATTTCAAAATTCTCCCAAAAAATCACTAAACTTATGACGAGTTGTGTATCCCGCAACAACATTGTTATCCTTGTTAATGGTTCCCCCATAAAATTCTTCAAACTCAATAGGGACATTCGTCAAGGAGATCCTATGTTCCCATATATATCCTATGTATGGAGCTCGGTCTGCATAGACCATCAAGTATATCTTATGGCTTGGGATACAATCTCCCTAATAAGAAAAGTCCTCAACTGTCTTATTTTATTTTTTGCCGACGGCCTCACACTAATGGCTCATGCTAATATGAAATCAGCTGACACGACTAATCATTGTCTCAGTGATTTTTGTTCCCTTTCGAGACAAAATTAACACCTCTATGTCTAGACTTGTAAAAGGGTAGTCTGGTGCACTAATGTCCCACTATACGAGGGGTCCGAGGAAGGATCGGACCACAAATTTTTATTATACGCGGCCTTACCTGGCATTTCTGTAAGAGGTTGTTTCCACGGCTTGAACTCGTAACCTCCTGGTCACATGGCAGCAACTTTACCAGTTACGCCAAAGCTCTCCTTCTAAGTCTAGACTTGTATTCTCCAAAAACGGTCCCCTTTGATTAAATCCTCCATCCCAAATTCTTAATATCACCCCTATGGACTCTTTTGGTAAATACCTGGGTTTTTCAATCCTTAACCATAAGCCCAAGCCGCTGATTTTCAACACATAATTGATAATATGAGGAACAAACTCGCCAGTTGGAAAACCAGCATCCTCTCACTAGCAGAAAGAGCCACTCTTGCAGAAACTACCATCAATGTTATTCCTATCCATGCCGTACAATAAATATATTTTCCCAAAAAAGTCCATAAGACCATAGACAAATCCAACATGACTTCATTATCTAATGAGGATTGAGGCTCTCTCCGTGCTTAGCTAGCGAAAATGACAGCAAATTGTTGGAGGCTGGAGCAAACTCCTTATTAAGCGACAATCACATATTGTATTTTCAAGCACAGTGAGTACGACACTGTTAGAACTGTGGTTAGACCTGTCATGTTGTATGGAGCGGAGTGCTGGCCAGTGAAGAACTCCCATGTTCAGAGAATGAAGGTTGCGGAGATGAGGATGCTCAGGTGGATATACAGGCTCACCAGGTTAGACAAGATTAAGAATGAAGTTATTCGAGAGAAGGTGGGGGTGGCCCCAGTGGACGAAAGGATGCGAGAAGCGAGGCTGAGGTGGTTCGGGCATGTGCAAAGGAGAAGTCCTGATGCCCCGGTGAGGAGTTGTGAGCGGTTCGCGATGGTCGATGTACGACGACGCAGTGAGAGGCCTAAGAGGTATTGGGGAGAGGTGATTAGGCATGACATGGCTAGAATGCGAGTTTCCGAGGACATGACCCTTGATAGGAAAGTCTGGGGGTCTAGTATCAAGGTTGTAGGATAGGGGCTCCTAGAGTTTTTCGTACTCCTCACCCGGGGTTGGGTGAGGCTTGGTAGGGCTATTCAAAGATGATTTGTGTATTGGACTGTGTCTTCCTTATGGTAGTTATTTATGGTAGTTACTGTATGATATTATTGCATACTATTTTATTTACGGTTCTTATGTTGATAATTATTTACGTTGTTTCTGTTGTAGTTACTAATGCTTTTTTGTTTTTGTTTTCGTCTTTCCTTCCCTTCACTGAGCCAAGGGTCGATTGGAAACAGTTTCTCTGCCCTTTCGGGTAGGGGTAAGGCCTGTCTACATATTACACTCCCCAGACCCCACTTTGTGGGACTATACTGGGTAGTAGTTGTTGTTGTTGTTGAGTACGACACTGTTAGATAGATTACTACAAGTAGAGGTAGTTATTGGTAGTGCCCATTCCTTCCTGGTCAGCCTGCATTTCCTTATCAACATAATGCAGCGGCGATGAGAAGATGGACTGATGGTTGGATAGATCTCCCTTAGATGCTTGTTGAGCCAAAATGTTTGACACTTTATTGCCCTCATGGAAGCAGTGTTAGATCACCAGTTTCTTCGACAGGTACCTGCATTCGGAGATTATAAAATCATATGTATGCTCTAAAAGGTGATGCTCCACTGCCAGTTACAGTCCCTGGTTGAGTGCCACCAATTCCATGAGCAAGCATTTTAAGCATAAACATCCATTACAGCACCTATGATCCAATTACCTTCCGAGTTTCTAACAACTCCTATAAGCCCACCAAGTTGTTGAGAATTTTTAAAATGATTCGTCAATGTAAAGCTTACAAGTTACTAAGGGAGGGGGAAACCAAATAATGAGGATGGACAACTGGTTGTTGGAGTTTTGGCGGGTGGATTTGAAGTAATTAATTCCAACTAAGCGGTTGAATACAAGTGAAGAAGGTAAGGTGTTGGTTAAAGTTATCGATGTAAAAGAAGAATCCATGTTAAATATTATTAATTTTGGCCAAGATAATGTTTTAGAGGTCAAGTCCAAACATATGGACTTATTTTCAAGAAGCGTAAGAAGTTCAAAAATCTCAAGATTGAATGATGTAAAAGAAGAATCTATGTTAAATTTTATTAATTTTGACCAAGATAATGTTTTAGAGCTCAAGTTCAAACATATGGACTTATTTTCAAGAAGCACAAGATGTCCAAGAAGCTCAAGATTAATTTCAAGACACCAAGATTCTTTCCTTCTTAAAATAGGATTTATTTTATTCCTTTTAGAATAAGGATTTTCCTTTTAGTAGGATTCTAGTTTCTTTTCCTTGTAGAATAGGAATTTTACTTTCCTTATCTTTAGTTATTGTATTTCCTTATTAGAAAAGGAATTGTAGTCATCGACGCCCTAGGTCTATATAAAGGGTTTTCATGCCTTTGTAGAGTAGAATTCATGTTTTTGACATTTGCCCTAGTTTTACAATAGAGTGTTTTTCTTTATTTTGTCTTCTTTATCATTGTTTTTAGTTCCAAACAAGGTGGAGATAGTCTTTATCTTGTTTTCAATTGCATGTGGTGCTTCTTTATCACGTTAAGTGGTGACTTGGAAACTTGTTTAGTTCTTGATCTTTCAAGAACATGTTTCTTAATCTAAATTCCTTTTTTTGATATCATAGAATCATAACTTTCATTGAAGTGGTGCTATATCAATATTTACTTGTTTTGAACGAGTAAATAGTCTTTCTTATAGTTCAAATCGTCATTTTTTACCTCGTTTTTGAATCATCAGATTCTGAGTCCTAATACTTGAGATACGTTATTTCTTGAATCTACCCACAAACCATGTTTTCGTTTCAAGATCTTGATCCTGCTCGGTTGGTTCTTTGTTAACTCGAAGAATCACATCAGTTATTGAAGATATCGTTATTACAGTTTAACCATAGGTGCCATAATGCGAACGGGGAGAAGTTGATCCAATCAAGTAGCACCATTTGGAGAGGAGACTGAAGACCACGAAGAATTATTAGCCAGGAATCTTGATGATTGAGGAATATGGAATTGTCAATTCCCACCTGTTCCTAGAATTATCACTTGGAGGCTATTTACCCACCCTTGTTAATCTTGTTAGTTGATTTCATATTAGCACGAGCCATTAGTGTGAGGTCATCGGTAGGGGCGGATCCATGTGGAGGGGGTACGGGCACGTGAAACCATGCACTTCTCCCTAAGTTACGTATTGCACTGGTATTTTTTTGGTAAAATACCACATTTCATGTGGGAACCCATGCTCAAAAGAGCATTTTGGTGCGGATAGTGCCCCTTGGACCCTCAGGTCTAGGGATCGAATCCATACCCTATCTTTTAATTGAAAGCCAGTTTTCTATTTCTTTTGTCTTTTCTACGCCCGATCTTTCTTTTTTGTTTCAATTGAAATCCCACACCCTATGTCCATATCTTTCTTTTCTGTTTCTTTTTTGTTTTCCTTCGTTCTTTCTTTGTTTCGGTTCACTTTTTTACCTATCTTTGAATTAAATTCCTAATTATTATTTTTTTGTTGGCTTCCCTTTCCTTTTTCTCTTTTATGTTTTCTTAAATTTTTTTGGTTCAATCGTTGAGTTTTAAATAAGGTTGTATTCGGTTCCGGTTCTGGGTCTATTTGGGTCTGCGGTTCCGGTTCTGGCGGTTCCGGTTCCGGCTCTGGCGGTTCCGGCGGTTCTGAATTTTTTTTTTTTTAAATCAATATCTTGTATAGTAGTCATTAGTATATTGTAGAATATATTTTATATGGTGTACTATGTTATTAGTATAGTATATATTGTGTTTGGTAATTAGTATATATTGTGTATAAGTAGTGTATATTTTATATATAAGTAGTATATATTGTATGTAAGTAGTATATATTGTATATAAGTAGTGTATATTGTGTTGAAGTTAGTAATTAGTATAAATTGTATATAAGTAGTGTATATTGATAAAAGAATGTTGCCATTAGTATGTTGTGTTGTATGTTGTATAAATATTCAAGGATTGATATAGAAGTAAAGACAAAGAAATATTGAGACAAAAGATATTCAAGGATATGATAAAGAGCATATTTATTGACCAAAATGGCATATCTTTCTTAGTCTTCCTTCCCCCAATGGAATGAGCACAACATGGTACTAATACCACCATTAAAAGGGAAAAAAACTAAAAGAAGAAATGTCAATGTACAAGTTACATCATAATTTATGCATTATTTCTAACAAATCTCATAAAACCTTCAAGGTTTGGAGGTGGTTGTGTTGGCGGTGGTGAGGGATTGTAAGATACTGAGCATGACTTAACTCAGTTATCCCATGTGGTGAACGCTTCTTCTTGTTCCTTGGGGTTAATTCTATTGACAGTTGCACCCACATCATCGGCCACTTCAGTTTTTTCGACATCTTTTGGCGTTTCATTAACAGTTAGAGTGCTCTCAACCTTAGCGGTTGAAGTAGCAATGGCCCGGTCATTGAGTTCCTGGAGCCGAGCCATATGCTTCTTCCCTGTCCTGTGTGCCTCCATTGATTTCTCAGACAAAGCCCCTACTTTGCATGTTGCACACTAGAATTTGAACTTTTTCTTCTTAGTCGCCTTAGTCTTTTGCTTTTCCTGAGCAGCATTTGCACCTTTTTCCAAGCCATCAGCATGGTGTTGCAAAGATGGTGTGACGTTGTCTTTTGTACCTTCTTTCTCCAAAATATCTAGAGATGTTCCCTCCACCAATTTATTACCAGGCAAGAATTCAACTTTCGGTTTTATGTTGAGATTGTCATCAACCGGGGGAGGGGTAGTATTTTGGCCACTACTTTCACTGGTTTACCGAACATATTTTTCAACGAAAATGCCATAATAATTATAATTAAGCAAACTAACAACATACAAAAATATTCTTAGCACGTAAGAGTTGAAACAAGTTTACCGGATTGACGAACAACTTCTTGAAAATTGAAAATCGTTGAAATTGAACACTTGAAAACTTCAATTCAACAACTTCACAATGTTTCACGAATTTGCAACAATAAATTAAGCACTTGCACTAGAAAGATTGAAAGAGAGATTGAGAGATATTGATGAATTGGTGAATAAAAATGAAAGAATGAGGGGGTATTTATAGTTGAGAAATGGGAAATAGTGTAATTATATAAAGTTTGGGGTTAAATTAAAGTTTGGGGGCCAAATGGCTATTTTTTAAACTTCCAAATGGCTACTTTTCAAAAAGAGCCGTTTGGAAATTATTTTTAAAAAAAAAATTGAAAAATTACCGTTACAGAACCGCCGGAACCGTTTGGAACCGCCAGAACCGGTCCGGTTCCGGTTCCGGTTCTGGCGGTTCCGGTTCTAGCGGTTCCAACGGGTAGAACCGCCCCGCCACGGTTCCCGAGAACCGCCAAAACCGGAACCGCCGGAACCGGCAGAACCGCCAGGTTCGCGGTTCCGGTCCGGTTCGGAACCGCCCAATTTACAGCCATAATTGTGACAACATAAAAAGTTAGATATATTTAAAAGGGATTTTTACCTATCTATACCATATAGCAAACCTTATTATCAAAATTGTGTATGGTTTGGTATTTACCCGCCTATACCATGTTTTGTTTACAAAAATTGTACCAAATCAAAAATAGATAGATTCTACCCTAAAAAGGCTCCAAATTTGTAGGAATCACATTTATTGGTGATTCTATCACCATTAATTTCGAAATTTAAAACGGAAGAAAATCTATTGCAGCGTAATTCTCTCCTTCTCCATATATTTCCCACCATTGATAGCCATTAAAAAGCTTGAAAGTTTTGAATTCAAATTTGGATTTTCAAAAATCATTATTTGTTTGGATTAGGTGTTGTTGTAAATAATTCTAAATATGTTTAGGAGTTTATATCTAAAATTTGAGGGGTATTGGTGAAGATTAGACTTGGTTTTGACTGATTTTCAGATTGAAACTTGTCCAAGAAGAAGACATATTTTTCCAGAAATTGTAGTTAAATTGTAGTTCAATTGTAGTTAAATGTAGAATTGTAGATAAAATATAGATAAACTGTAGATAAGTTGTAGATAAATTGTAGATTGGGAAGACTAAAACTTCTACAAGTCTTCTACAATTATGTAGAAAATGCCAATTATGCTACAACTAAAAATCCCTTGAATTGGGTGTTGTGGTAAATAATTCGAAATATGTTTAGGAGTTTATATCTCAATTTTGAGGGGTTTTGGTGAAGATTAGACTTGGTTTTGACTGAATTTCAGATTGAAAATCGTCGAAGAAGAAGAAGACATATTTTTCCAGAATTTGTAGTTAAATTGTAGAATTGTAGATAAAATGTAGATAAATTGTAAATTATAGTTAAATTATATTGTTACATTTATACTACAATTAAACTACAATCTTGTGTCAAAAAAATGTAAGCATACCAAATTTAATCAATTCTTAATATTCAAAATTTCAATTTTGATAATGAAGCTATGTTATTCAAATAAATAAGTATAGAATTACAAGTTGGATTATTAGAACTAGAAAAGTGTGCAGTAGCAAAGCAAAATTGTACTAAAAATTTAACTATGTCTTCACATATATCCCAATTTATGTTATTTAATCCATCATTTTCCTTATAAACAAGAGATTCATTATATGCTTCGGTAAGAATGAGTTTGCACATAAAGGCAAGGACTAACATCTCATATGTACTATTCCACCTTGTTGGAATATCAGCTGTTAGGTATTTTGCTTTGTGATTTTGAGCTAAACACTTTTTGTAAAATTCATTTTCTGTTGAACGACAAATTTGCATGTAACGCATTGCTTCTCTTATTTTCCTAAGTTCAGGTTCAAAATGAGTAATTCCATTAGGAAAGAGAAGAGGAAAAAAAGGAAAAAGGAATATATGCTCCTAAAATCATGCCTAGAATACATGAAGCAATCATTATACCCTTAATTTGAATTATGGTACATAAATTGAAATTTGATATGCTTAAACATAATAAACACAAACCTTAAACATGGGAGGTAATAAGGTTTGCTATATGGTATATATATATATATATATATATATATATATATATATATATATATATATATATATATATATATATATATATATATATATATATATATATATATATATATATATATATATATATATATATATATATATATAAAATCCCTATTTAAAACTGAAATTAGTAAAATAATGGTCAAAAAGTAATGGTAGATGGGCCAAAAAAGATAGAGGTTTAATTAGAGCAGCCCATCTAGCATTTGTTGGGCTCTGAGAGCACCAGCCCGTAATCCTTCCACTGCACAGAGCGGGAGCTAACAAGAGATTCATTATATGCTTCGGTAAGAATGAGTTTGCACATAAAGGCAAGGACTAACATCTCATATGTAATATTCCACCTTGTTGGAATATCAGCTGTTAGGTATTTGCTTTGTGATTTTGAGCTAAACACTTTTTGTAAAATTCATTTTCTGTTGAACGACAAATTTGCATGTAACGCATTGCTTCTCTTATTTTCCTAAGTTCAGGTTCAAAATGAGTAATTCCATTAGGAAAGAGAAGAGGAAAAAAAGGAAAGGAATATATGCTCCTAAAATCATGCCTAGAATACATGAAGCAATCATTATACCCTTAATTTGAATTATGGTACATAAATTGAAATTTGATATGCTTAAACATAATAAACACAAACCTTAAACATGGGAGGTAATAAGGTTTGCTATATGGTATATATATATATATATATATATATATATATATATATATATATATATATATATATATATATATGTATATATATATGTATATATATATATATATATATATATATATATACATATATATATACATATATACATATATATATACATATATACATATATATATATATATATATAAAATCCCTATTTAAAACTGAAATTAGTAAAATAATGGTCAAAAAGTAATGGTAGATGGGCCAAAAAAGATAGAGGTTTAATTAGAGCAGCCCATCTAGCATTTGTTGGGCTCTGAGAGCACCAGCCCGTAATCCTTCCACTGCACAGAGCGGGAGCTAACAAGAGATTCATTATATGCTTCGGTAAGAATGAGTTTGCACATAAAGGCAAGGACTAACATCTCATATGTAATATTCCACCTTGTTGGAATATCAGCTGTTAGGTATTTTGCTTTGTGATTTTGAGCTAAACACTTTTTGTAAAATTCATTTTCTGTTGAACGACAAATTTGCATGTAACGCATTGCTTCTCTTATTTTCCTAAGTTCAGGTTCAAAATGAGTAATTCCATTAGGAAAGAGAAGAGGAAAAAAAGGAAAGGAATATATGCTCCTAAAATCATGCCTAGAATACATGAAGCAATCATTATACCCTTAATTTGAATTATGGTACATAAATTGAAATTTGATATGCTTAAACATAATAAACACAAACCTTAAACATGGGAGGTAATAAGGTTTGCTATATGGTATATATATATATATATATATATATATATATATATAAATCCCTTTTTAAAACTGAAATTAGTAAAATAATGGTTAAAAAGTAATGGTAGATGGGCCAAAAAAGATAGAGGTTTAATTAGAGCAGCCCATCTAGCATTTGTTGGGCTCGGAGAGCACCAGCCCGTAATCCTTCCACTGCACAGAGCGGGAGCTAACAAGAGATTCATTATATGCTTCGGTAAGAATGAGTTTGCACATAAAGGCAAGGACTAACATCTCATATGTACTATTCCACCTTGTTGGAATATCAGCTGTTAGGTATTTTGCTTTGTGATTTTGAGCTAAACACTTTTTGTAAAATTTATTTTCTGTTGAACGACAAATTTGCATGTAACGCATTGCTTCTCTTATTTTCCTAAGTTCAGGTTCAAAATGAGTAATTCCATTAGGAAAGAGAAGAGGAAAAAAAGGAAAAAGGAATATATGCTCCTAAAATCATGCCTAGAATAGATGAAGCAATCATTACACCCTTAATTTGAATTATGGTACATAAATTGAAATTTGATATGCTTAAACATAATAAACACAAACCTTAAACATGAGAGGTAATAAGGTTTGCTATATGGTATATATATATATATATATATATATATATATATATATATATATATATATATATATATATATATATATATATATATATATATATATATATATCCCTATTTAAAACTGAAATTAGTAAAATAATGGTTAAAAAGTAATGGAAGATGGGCCAAAAAAGTTAGAGCTTTAATTAGAGCAGCCCATCTAGCATTTGTTGGGCTCGGAGAGCACCAGCCCGTAATCCTTCCACTGCATAGAGCGGGAGCTAACAAGAGATTCATTATATGCTTCGGTAAGAATGAGTTTGCACATAAAGGCAAGGACTAACATCTCATATGTACTATTCCACCTTGTTGGAATATCAGCTGTTAGGTATTTTGCTTTGTGATTTTGAGCTAAACACTTTTTGTAAAATTCATTTTCTGTTGAACGACAAATTTGCATGTAACGCATTGCTTCTCTTATTTTCCTAAGTTCAGGTTCAAAATGAGTAATTCCATTAGGAAAGAGAAGAGGAAAAAAAGGAAAAATGAATATATGCTCCTAAAATCATGCCTAGAATACATGAAGCAATCATTATACCCTTAATTTGAATTATGGTACATAAATTGAAATTTGATATGCTTAAACATAATAAACACAAACCTTAAACATGAGAGGTAATAAGGTTTGCTATATGGTATATATATATATATATATATATATCTATATATATATATATATATATATATATATATATATATATATATATATATATATATATATATATATATAAATCCCTATTTAAAACTGAAATTAGTAAAATAATGGTTATTTTTACCTATAAATCACATATAACAAACCTTATTACCATTATTGTGCCTTGTTTGGTTATTACCCTCATATTCCATGTTTTTGTTACCAAAATGTACCAAACAAAAATTTGCTGATGTTGCACCCTAAAATAACGCCATTTATTAAGGCTCAAATCTATGTTAAATAATTTGTAGCCTAAAATAACGCCTGTATTTATGGCTCCTAATTAATCTTTGATTTTGTACCAATTAAATGCTCAATCAGTTAAGGTAAAATCTCATATACAACGTGAATCTCTCCTCTTTTCTTTTTCGAATCTCTCCTCTTTTCTGAACTGAAATCGGTCATTCTTCCATTGAAAATCAGATTTTGTAGTTATTTAGTGATAGCCAGGGTACGGAATCATTTCCCTGAAAAATTGGTATCCAGATCTCAAGTTCAACCATCAATACGGAAAAAGGCCAGAAGAAATTTTCCGAAGAATAGATACACAGAAGCTTTCGACTAACAAGGACTTAATTTTGTCTCTTGCAATTGATCTCGTTGCTGCACTGCCGCGTCAAACCCAGCCTCAAACAATTGGACTGGAAAATCCCATCGAACAAAAGAGGATGTGTATACCCTCCACTTCTAGTAAGCATGGCACTTTAACTATAAGTGGAATAACAGTCATTCAAGTAATTGCTCTTTCTCTTATCAGAAGAAAGAGAGCATTGAAAACAGAAAAGAGAGTGCATTCTTGAGCCAAGAATAACTGTCAAAGACAATATGCACAAACAAGTCTATTCAATGAGTATAACATTTTAGCTTTACTAGGGTGGACTGGAAATTAAGCCAACATTGATGAACTTGTCTCATCGGTAATCTAGTTGACAACCACTCCACTTAGTTTGCTGGGCCTTCCACATCATACTGACCTATCGCAACCCTTTGAATCTCAATGGTTTAGTTTATCAGTGACTCCTCACTTGGACATTCAGTTACTTTTTTCTTCTTGTTTCAAAATTAGATTTTTCGATGATCTTTTGGTCTCAGATACCTCTAGTCAAATGTGGGTAAATGTAGTTAACGTTTATATGCAATATTTCCAGTGTGTTTTTAAAATGTAGTCAAATGTGGGTAAATGTAGTTAACGTTTATATGCAGTGTTTCCAGTGTGTTTTTAAAATGTAGTCAAATGTGGGTAAATGTAGTTAACGTTTATATGCAGTTTGTTTGTAGCTGATTTGTAAAAATTACTTTACAAATTACAAATCAACTAGACTGTAACTACATATATATCATGACGATACATTAAACCTTATAAATAAAAAGTTAACTACATTTTACCTACATTAAACTACAAAAACTATAATTAACTACATTAAACTACAAAAACTATAATTAACTACAAATTTGAGTCAACAGTCACAGTTCAAAAAAAAAAAGTACATTAAACTACATTAAATTACAAACACTACAATTAACTACAAATTTGATTCAACAGTACATTTTGCCAATTAACTACAAATTAACTCCAAAAAACTACAATTAACTACAATTTGTATTTTTGATGAAAAGTTATTTGTGTTTAATTAATTAATTTAAAATATACTTTTGAGCAACAATCAGTATTTGGCCAAACTTTTAAAAATTATTTCTAAATGTATTTTTCATAAAAATAAAATTTTTAAAAGTTAAGTTTTTCTGCTCTAAAAAATTATTTTTATTTCTATTGAAACCCGACGTCGAACTTTGAGTATATAAACTCCATCTTCAAAAAATCAAAATCTTATTTCGACTTTTTTTTTTATTTTTTGAATTATTAAGATCAATGTTTTCTATTTTACTTTCTAAAATTATTTAAAAACATTATTGTGAATAACTGGAATAAACTAATTAAAAAGAAATTATGAAAAGTGAGAGGCTTCACCGACAGAGGACAAGGAGTATATCTTCCATTATAAACGTGTAAAAAAAATATAAGAAAAGATCTTGTTCCACAAATCAAGCCTCTAATTGTTCAACAAATCAAGCCTCTAATTAATAGTTGATCCTTAAACCTTAAAGATAAATTTTGGTATATAAATTGAAAGGTGGTATACTTAAATGTAATAAACACTAACCTTAAACATGAGTGGTTATAAGATTTGCTATATGGGATGCATATGTAAAAATCCTATGGTAGATGGGCCAAAAAAGATAGAGGTTTAATTAGAGCAGCCCATCTAGCATTTGTTAGGCTCGGAGAGCAGCAGCCCGTAATCCTTCCACTGCACAGAGCGGGAGCTATTCGTTGCTCTGTGAAACCAGCCTCACGCGGTCCGCCCCACGTTAAGAGCCCAGCAGCCCACGCTTTTGCCTGAGCCACGTGACCCAACTCAGAGCTTGGACAGGGCAAGCCAGATATTAGCCAACCTAGCTCTACCATCTGGAGCGGCCCAACATTCCACTACATTATTGCCCTCATTTGGGTTACAAGCACACACTACCGAGCTCGGCGATTAGCGTTGTCTCCTTTGGCATTAATAAAAAAGGAACAGATATAGTTCAATGACGATGTGGGATAACTCGCTCATTCACACTATAATATTAGTGTAATGTTGCATTATTTTAAATTAGCTGGTGTACTGATAAATACATTTTCTTAACTAATTAAATGCTACGTACAAGGCAATCTTGTAAATACTCCAAGTAATAATAATTATCACTAGAGAGAAGTTGATTGTTTACTTGGTGTGGGATACTTATACAGTTGTAAGAATTCAAAATATATTTGAATATGGTAAAAAATACGATTCGTAGGACCTAATTATATTTATGTTTTCATATGTTGGTGTTTATGATATTTATAGATAGACATAAGCTTCACATAAACGAAGTAACACCATAACCAAATCGAGAAATCCAAAAAATAAATCATGCATTTTTTATGACTATTTTGGTTCATCTTTTGTGGTTTGAGCGTTCAAAGATTCATAAAACTAGTAAATGCAATGGAACTGTAAATAATACTCTCACTAACATTTTGTAAACCACGTTCCTTAATGCGGTAAAGAAAAATAGAAAAAAAAAACAGTAACCCTCAATCTTTGAGTAACACAAAGTTTTTATAAAAATATATAAGGAACAATGAAATATTGAGGATTTTAGAAAGAAGCGTAGTGATAAAGTTTAAAAATATATAAAATATATCTAAGAAGTCTCTTATGCTATAGAATCGGAGACGGACCAAAGATCTTTATAATATAGGTGTACCACCAAAATAAAGAAGAAAAAATAATTAGTAAGTGGATTTGATCCATACATCTCTACGTTAATAACTAAACATGGCATCACTTAGCCTCTTTGGAGCATGGGTACTAGCAAAGTATATTAGACCAAGTCTAATAAATATATACATAAGATACCTAATTTGGTTTAAAGATCGTGGGTTCACGTGCCCCCGTGTATTTTCCTGTAAATCCACCCTTGTGTGGAACAAAAAAAAAAGAAGCGAAAATATTATGGTTTACCCTAGTTTTCGGATTGCTAATCGAAAAATAATCATCATTTGCTAAGTCATTAAAAAATAGTCACTATTTTGCTGAAACATGGGAAGTTCCAGCATAATATATTGGAGTATGGATATCCTCCATTTTAATTTCCCGCATATTATGTTGGAACTCCAACACATTATGAAACTCCAACATATTATACTGGAATTTCATATGTAAAAATTCGAACTCCAACGCATTATGAAATTCTAGCATATTATGCTAGATTATTTTCGGATTTCATGGTGTTTTTGTTCATATTATATCTTCACATGAAAATCCGTAGAAATACATGTCGCTCGGCCAAAGAAAGATGATAGAGAGTTGACTGAAATATGCACTAAGTATTTTTCGAGAGATCTTAATTAGGGGGTACAAAGGAAACCAACAAACCGTACCAATTTCGATAATCCGAGTCAAACCGAGAAAAAAAACTTGACTATGATTTGGTTTGATTTAGTTTGGTATTGATAAAAAACCCGACCATAAATGGTTTGGTTTGAGTTTAACAAAAGAAAGTCAAACGAATCCAAACCAACCCGACATTACATATATAGAAATTTTATATATATTATACAAATATACTTATTGTGATGTTATTTATAAATATTTCTTAAAAATTTTCATAATTTTATCTTTCAAGGTATTATTTTAAGGTTGGACTTAGACTTTTTAAATGTTACAATAAGTTTTATCGCCACTAAAATTTGTAAATTAAATAATGCCAACAAAAGTCCAAATCAAAACAAAATCAATACTAATGCTATTAAAAGATATTCAATTCAATACTACGAATGAGAATATATTAAATATCTATTTTTTGTTTTGCAATAACTTAAATAAAAATGCATAACCTATTTTTATTTTTTCATTAGTATTTAGTTATATAATTAATATTCCCTTATTAGTCTACTTATTTTAGCAAGACTTAGTACTTTTAGATTATGCTTATTTTTATTACGGCCTTTTAATTAGCAATATTTATATTACATGTCTTTATCGTTGAATATTTCAGGATAAGCCATGTCACATCTCTTATTTTATATTATTTTCTTAGAAAAATAGTAGCTTATATAGTTGTATCTTACTAGGATTAAAGAAATATTTTGAGCACAAGTTATATGCTTTGTTCTACAAAGGTTTTATCGGAAAAAAATCGAGTAAAACCCGAGTTACCCAAAAAATCGAGAAAAAACGAGATTGAAAAATCGAGTTTTATTGATTTGGTTTGGTCTTTAAATTTAATAACCCGAGACAATTGATTTGATTTGGTAATTATTAAATCCGAACCAACCCGACTTATGTACACCCCTAATCTTAATACACGATCATTCAAGTCAGGTTTCTTGTTATTGGGATAGGTGAATTCTTGTACACCTATCCTCCGAGGGAATTGGACATGATAATTTAATCATCTAGCTCGAGCAAGAATAAAAAGAACCAAACGAATCCATATATATATATATATATATATATATATATATATATATATATATATGGTACACGTATTTACACATACACATATATGATATAGGATGACTAAATTTTCATTACTTTTGAAACTATGACTATTTTCAATTACCAGTTGTAAATCTATCCAGTATAGTCCCACAAAGTGGGGTCTGGGGAGGGTAATATGTAGACGGGCTTTACCCCTACCCGAAAGGGCAGAGAGGCTGTTTTCAGTCGACCCTCAGCTCAGTGAAGGAAAGGAAAAAAAAAACAAAGAAGCATTAGTAACCCCCGCAGAAATAATTATCTAAACATAAGAACCATAAATAAAGTAGCATGCAATAATATCAGAGAGTAACTACCATACATAACTACTATAAGGGAGACACAATCCAATACACAATCATCTATGGATAGCCCTGCCAAGCCTTACCCAACCCCGGGTGAGGAGTACGAATAATTCTAGGAGCCCCTATCTTACAACCCTGATACTAGACCTCCAGACTTTCCTATCAAGGGTCATGTCCTCGGAAACCCGCATCCTAGCCATGTCATGCCTAATCACCTCTCCCCAATACCTCTTAGACCTCCCTCTGCCTCGCCGTACGTCGACCACCGCCAGCCGCTCACAACTCCTCACCGGGGCATCAGGACTTCTCCTCCGCACATGGCCGAACCACCTCAGCCTCACTTCTCGCATCTTCTCATCCACTGGGGCCACCCCCACCTTCTCTCGAATAACTTCATTCTTAATCTTATCCAACCTGGTGAGCCCGCACATCCACCTGAGCATCCTCATCTCTGCAACCTTCATTCTCTGAACATGAGAGTTCTTCACTGGCCAACACTCCGCCCCATACAACATGGCAGGTCTAACCACAGCTCTATTAAATAACCCCTTGAGTTTCTATGGAACTTTCTTGTCACACAGGACTCCTGATGCAAGCCTCCACTTTGACCATCACGCTCCTATACGATGAGTGACGTCCCCGTCAATCTCTCCGTCCCCCTGAATCACCGACCCAAGATATCTGACACTGTCCCTCTTGGCGATGACCTGAGATCCAATATCATGTCCCTGCCTACTTCGCTCGGCTCGGCGCTAAACTTGCACTCCAGGTATTCTGTCTTATATCTACTTATTTTGAAACCCTTAGACTCGAGAGTCTGTCTCCATACCTCTAACCTCTCAATAACACCGACACTCGTCTCGTCTATCAAGACTACGTCATCAGCAAATAACATACACCAAGGCACATCCCCTTGAATATGTCGGGTTAGAGCATCCATCACCAAGACAAACAAGAGAGGGCTAAGCTCCGATCCTTGATGGAGCCCCATAACCACTGGAAAATGGTCTGAGTCGCCGCCAACCGTCCTAACCCTAGTCTTAGCTCCATCGTACATGTCCTTGATTACTCTGATGTAGGCTTCCGGCACGCTCTTCGCCTCCAAGCACCTCCATAGCACCTCCCTTGGGACCTTGTCATACGCCTTCTCCAAGTCGATAAGCACCATGTGCAGGTCCTTCTTCTTATCCCCAAACTAAGGCTATATCCGGTTCCGGTTCTGGGTCTATTTGGGTCTGCGGTTCCGGTTCTGGCGGTTCCGGACCCGGAACCGCTACCATCCGATTCCGGGTACCATCCGGTTCCGGTTCTGGCACTTCCGGTTCCGGCGGTTCTGAAATTTTATTTTTTTTTTTAAAATCAATATCTTGTATAGTAGTCATTAGTATATTGTAGAATATATTTTAATATGGTGTACTATGTTATTAGTATAGTATATATTGTGTTTGGTAATTGGTATATATTGTATATAAGTAGTGTATATTTTGTATATAAGTAGTATATATTGTATTTAAGTAGTATATATTGTATATAAGTAGTGTATATTGTGTTGTAGTTAGTAATTAGTATAAATTGTATATAAGTAGTATATATTGATAAAAGAATGTTGTCATTAATATATTGTGTTGTATATTATATATTGTATGTTATAAAAATTCAAGGATTGATATAGAAGTAAAGACAAAGAAATATTGAGACAAAAGATATTCAAGGATATGATAAAGAGCATATTTATTGACCAAAATGGCATATCTTTCTTAGTCTTCCTTCCCCCCATGGAATGAGCACAACATGGTACTAATACCACCATTAAAAGGAAAACAAAAACTAAAAGAAGACATGCCAATGTACAAGTTACATCATAATTTATGCATTAATTCTAACAAATCTCATAAAACCTTCAAGGTTTGGAGGTGGTTGTGTTGGCGGTGGTGGAAATGAAGCTTGTTCATCACCACTTCCGGGTGAAGTTGCTTCCTGAGCAAGTTCTGCTATCATTTCTTCATAGCACTCATCTATTTCTGGTTGTGATTCAGCTAGGCCAAAGTTCCTTCTTTCTGCCCGGATCCAATCTCGAAAAAGCACTGATTTTTCCAAGCACTGATCATCCTCATTTCCTCTAAGATAGGTTCATTAGGATAAAGAGCATTCATAATTTAATCATCTAATTTATCACCTACTGCAATATCATGTAGAAATTCACTATCGGTAAATTGAAAACAAGGGTGATCATTATCAAGCATTACGGGAGGAGGAGGAGGACGTCTATGTTGGCGACTACTTTCAACTTGCTTATCTTTTGTAGGTCGGGGAGCCGGGAATGGTAGTATTATGGCCACTACTTTCACCGGTTTTACCTTTTCCTTTACCAAACATTTTTTCAAAGAAAATGCCATATTAATTATAATTATGCAAACTAATCCACACAAAAATATATTATTAAAACGTAAGAGTTGAAACGAGTTTACCGGATTGCCGAACAACTTCTTCAAAATTGAAAATCGTTGAACACTTGAAAACTTCAATTCAACAACTTCACAATTTTCACGAATTTTCAACAATAAATTAAGCAATTGTAGTAGAAAGATTGAGAGATATTGATGAATTGGTGAATAAAAATGAAAGAATGAGAGGGTATTTATAGTTGAGATATGGGAAAAAGTGTAATTATATAAAGTTTGGGGTTAAATTAAAGTTTGGGGGCCAAATGACCATTTCGTAAACTTCCAAACGGCTATATTTTGCTGATTTTTTAAAAAAATTTAAAAAATAGTCGTTGGGCCCGCCATGACCGCCAGGCCTGGCTCAGGCCCGGTTGACGGTCCCGGGCCTAGCGGTCCTGGGCTATTTTTCGAAGACCAGCCCGTCATGGACCTACAGGTACCACCAGGCCCAGGGCCACCAGGACCGGCCCACCAGGCCTGTAAGGCCCTCCAGGACCGCGGACCCAGTCCGATCCGGTTCAGGCCCGAGCCACAGTGCACCCATACTTTCAAGTTTCAACTACTTGTATGGTTGGTCGCAATCACAATGAAGAACATTGAAACTTAGAAAGGTTAATTTTTTAAATTGGATATCTATGTATCAATAAGCTAGGGCATAACAAATATTCCGATACATACAACTCCAAATTGACCTTTACCAAAAAAATAAGAAAGAAAAAGTGGTAAACAGGTCAGTGAAGCAAAATTTCTTCAATCATCAACTTTGTTCTGACCAATATTTTGAGGAAATTTGCTACCTGCATCCACTTGGCACGGTGATGACATCACTGCTAACGACTTGTCGAATTTTGAAGATGCTCCGGTAAGGATTTTTTAGGATATTCGTTGCGATTGACATGCCCGATTCCTTCTGAATGCCGCCATTGTTGTATAGAGATATTCCGAAGTCCAAAGAGAAGAAATAACTACAACCAGTAGAAGCGCCCCCGTGGCTTTGGTGGGAAAATTGTTTTCATGTCGTAGAAAATGTTTTGCCTTTGATATACGACCATTTCTCGGATTTTGTCAGATGGAAATATTTGAAGAAAAAAGATATGAACACGTGATATATGTGAAGATTTATCATGATGATATTTTTATTGAATTAAACATAAACAATAACAATAATATCATTATTGAATGAGTAAAAGTCGAAATATGTGTAAAGAAAATTGAAATTTGGCATACCCGTTTGCTCATAGATTTTGTCAAGATAAATTTGAGTTTTATTTGACAAACAAATATTTGGCCATAAATTTTGCCTATATTTTGACAAAATTTCAAATCCCAAAACCAATAACTGGTTTTGGGCCAAATTCCTAATAATACATATGTTTTTCGAAAATAAATTTTAAAAAATTATGTCCAAATATATTTTTATCTTCAAACTAAATTTCACCTGAATCAAATTTTTTAAAACAAATTTAAAAATCTATAGACAAGCGCTAGCTTAAAGTTAGTGATAATCATGAGTTCTCATATTTTAGATAAGCCAACCAGTGAATGATACTATTCGAACAAAAGATTAAAAATCCACACAATTATCCCAAGGATAATGGGACAGGTCATGAGCAATTAAAAATTTAAATTTACAATTTTTTTGAATACACATAAGTAGAAGTACAAATCCGTAGTAAGTATCCTCACTATCCTTGGTGAAGTAGTGATGAGGTTTTAGGTCAAGGATACTTACTTTACATAACATGTACAACTCAATAACATATACATATGCCTAGCAACAGTATCGAAATCTAATCTTGAAGATCGGATAAGGCCATCAATGCACATAGAGAACATATGCAAAAGTATTTTAACCAATTAACAGTTCAACATATAAAGAAGATACGCATTTGATATCAGATAATATATTAGTAATTGCGTATAGAGAAGATATACACATGTATTATATCAGTTTAGCAACTCTGCATATATGGAAGATTTCTGCCTAGCATCATTAAATAATCAACAATTGCATATAGTGAAGATAGGCATGAATTATTACAAATTCAACTACAGTTCCATATAGGGACGATGTGTGTGAATAAGCAAGTCAAGTTACACAGACATATAGAAGATGTGTATTTCGAATCATTCTTAAATTATATAGCATATAGATAAGATACACATAAAAGGTATGTATAAATTTCGGAACTAGTATACAGAGAAAATACATAGCAATAATCATGTATACTTCTAAGGAGTCTGCATCTAGAGAAGATACAACGCTGATCAGTTTCTATAATCGGCATGTATGTCATCAGGGAGAATCACGAGAGAACAACCCCAGGCGAATGGATCCTTATTCACACGTTGCACAGACCATTCACATGCCATAATCATAACCACCGCACAAATACTGCATGTTCCATAATAACTCAACTCTCACGGATCACTTATGTGTTGTCGTCAGTCCATCACATAAAAAGTATATATAATAATACATGTATACAAAATCAATGAAACATCATAAATAGCATCGGTGTATGCAACTATGCATGTGCGAAGTATACAATTACATCTTAGATTAGGCGGGTACGCTATACATTAACGAATATCATGCTCAAACAAAGAATCAACACCTACACATGATCTCTAGCATGATTCAAGAGGTTCGTGCAATCGTTCAGACATAATAAGCATAATAGCAGGAAGCATAATATCCACACACACAAAAAAAGCATGGTATTGCCTATAGACTACTCCGGTCATGAATCATACATAGCACCCATATACACGCTCGTTATCTTGCATATATGTTATTACTTTCACATTCCAATAAGACAAATAAGGTCATTTCCTAAGGGTTATTTCCTTAACAAGATTAGAAAAAATACTTACCTCGTCCAAGCTAGTCTTCAACCTCAAATCTCGTGGAAACTCGCTCTAGCTCTCCAATCGCACAAATCAAAGCCAACCGTCAATCAAGAAAGTCAGACAATGCTATAGGAAGTGATCCCAATCCTTAAGGTTTCAATCCGTGAAGAATTCTCAAAAAGTCAACAAAAGTCAACCCATGCTCGTATGCTTGACCAATACCATACATCGATGAACCATAACTTGCCTAGTCCAAATATGTAATTAGATTTTAAAACCGAGTTCAAACCAACACACAAATTTCTAAAATCCACTCTTTTAAAGATTAGGCAAAACCCCCAAATTTTCTTGAAAATTTCATGATTAAGGTGTGTAAATCCATGAAAAATAATATATATACACACACACATATACACACATATATATGTTGTTACTTTCACATTTGAATAAGACAAATAAGGTCATTTCCTAAGGGTTATTCCCTTAACAAAATTAGAAAAAATACTTACCTCGTCCGAGCTAGTCTTCAACCTCAAATCGCGTGGAAACCTCGCTCTAGCTCTCCAATCGCACAAATCCAAGCCAACCATCAATCAAGGAAGTCAGACAATGCTATAGGAAGTGATCCCAATCCTTGAAGTTTTGTTCTTTGAAGAATTCTCCAAGTCAAGAAAAGTCAACCCATGCTCGTATGCTTGACCAATACCATATATCGATGAACCATAACTTGCCTAGTCCAAATATGTAATTAGATTTTAAAACCGATCAAACCAACACACAAATTTCTAAAATCCACTCTTTTAAAGATTAGGCAAAAACCCCAATATATATATATATATATATATATATATATAAATATATATATATATATATATATATATATATATATATATATATATATATATATATAATCCAAGTATAAATTATTTACCCACAAAGTAGTAGTCAAATTATCCTCCAAACTCATCTCTTACCAAGTTGCAAAACTCAAAATAATGAAATATGAGCAAACCATCTGTCACGATCCCAATTTTCTTCCGCAAGATGTCGTGATGGAACCTAATCTCCATGACTAGGTAAGCCTAAAAGTTAATAATAACCTGACAGAAATAATTAATAGAATATTGAAAACAAGGCTGAATAACTAATATAAACTTTCGAAAATCGAATCAACAACAGTACACTCCCATAAAATCCATAGAATGAGTCATAAGCTCTACAAAGTACAACTAGAATATCTAATACATCAGTATTTGAAAAATAAATATAAACGTAAATAAGATAAAGGAAGGTGACTCTGAGGCCTATTGACGCCGAGCATGCTGTCACAACCCCAGTTCGCCCTCCGTGATCTATCGTGACGGCACCTAGTCTCTACGACTCGGTAATCCCAAATACGGAAAATAAATGAAACTTGCAAAAGAAATAATAAAAAGCCAAAAATAAATGAATGAAATAATGTTCAAAATGCCGCTCGGCATATACAACATAACTTCTCAAAATCTAATACACTATCCCAAAATCCAGAAACTCACGGAACCACATGCCTTTGAATATCTAACCGTGTCTAACTCCAAAATATATAACAAGGACAAGAAATACAGAAGGGAAAATGTTTAAAAGCTATAATAGAAAAGGACTCTTCAGTCTGCAGACGCGACAAATGTACCTCGAAGTCTTTAGAGTCATCGCCTCGCCTCACAGGCAGTAGGATTGAGTTGACATACCTGGATCTGCACATGAAAAATACGCGCAGAAAAAGCATGAGTACACTACAGCGGTACTCAGTAAGTGCCAAGCCTAACCTCGATCGAGTAGTGACGAGGAAGGTCAGGGCCCTACTAAGGTTAAATAAAATATAAAGCTCAACAGTATAGACAGAATAGTATAAATAAGTGCAGCAAGAAAAGTAACACAAGATATAAATGGCAAGAACAACTATTACTGAGACAAGGTAAACACAGAAAAACAAATAAGGCCCAACACCAAATAACAATGGTGGATATCCCAGGATACCGTCTTGTAGTCCTAAATATACATATCCAATGGATCTCCCGGGATCCTGTCCCGCAGTTCAACTCATAGTGCCGGGGGACCTACCGGAATCTCGTTACGTAGTCCCAAATATAAATACCCCGTACTGGGAGAATCTACCGAGTACATTCCCGTAGTTCCATATAACTGTACAGGGGGATCTACCAGAATCCCACATTCGTAGTCAAAAATAAACATACAAGGGGGAGCTACCAGAATCCCACATCAGTAGTCCCAATGTAAATACACATCAGCAACAAAAAAATACTCAGAAATGGTAAATTTCATATTAAGGCAAATAGATAGTCTAGCCTAGCATGTTGCATATAGTTCATGAGAAGCATTTTGAACAAATAAAGCAACTAAATCACTTAGACATGCTTTCATAAGCTAACAATAGGTCTTATAGTACAAGTAATAAAAACATGAAGAAAACATACTAGAAATTACTTAATAAAAAATTAGATTGCCAACAATTAGTACAAGTAAGCACTCGTCACCTCATGTACAATGCATCTCAATTACCAATTATACCAAATCCTAAGAGGAAAGTCCCACACATAATGTTAGGCAAGTCACTTACCTCGAACCGGCTCAATAATCAATATGAAACCACGCTCTTGCCACGAGTACTTGACTCCAAATGGCTCAAATCTATTCAATTAAATTGCATAATGTAAATAACACTTCAAGTAACAGATTCTACAAAGAAGTTCTAAGCTAATACACGAATTTAGGTAAAATGACCAAAATACCCATCGGTCCCACATCTCGTAATCGGGTAAAATTTATATTTTCATAATCCTGACACTCTCACGAGTTCATGGATACCAAAATTATCCAAAACTAAGGTCAATTCCCAATAAAAATTCGAATTCTAGGTCTAAGAACTTTATTCCTACTTTCCCCCAATTTTCATCTCCAATCCGAAAATAAATGATGAAACTAACTATAGATTGATGGAATATAACTAGAAAGGATTAAAAAATTGTTACCCAATGATCTCCTCTTCAATTTCCTCCCAAAATCACCCTCTCCCGAGCTCCAAATCAAATTTCCAGCTTTTGAAACTAAACCCTCGAAATTTCATATTTCTGCCTAGCTATTACCGCATCTCCGATCTTGGGACTGCTTCTGCGATCCCCCTTTTGTGGAACCATTGTCGCCTCTGCGATTTCTCAATTAAGGTTCGATTTCCACTTCTACGGCTATCCTTTCGCAGATGCGGGGCCGCTTCTGCGGTGAAGACCCTGCTTCTACGGTCCTTGCTGCCTTTTTCCTCCTTTCCACTTCTGTGGTTGCCTTGCCGTTTATGCAGCGGACCGCATGTGCGATTATGACAGAAACCAGATGAAGCTTCAACTCCCGAACTCTAAAAATTCTTTCGTTAACCATCCGAAATCATCCCGAGGCCCCCCGGGACCTCAACCAAACCTACCAACATATTCCATAACTTCATTCAAACTTGTTCCAGCCTTTGGAATGCTTAAAACAATATCAAACACCTATTTTTCATCGGATTCAAGTATAAGAATCCCAAATACTGCAAAAATATGATTTCGATCAAAAAGTCTATCAAACCTCGTCCGAATGACCTAAAATTTTGCTCACACGTCACATTTAATACTACGGAGCTACTCCAAAACTCCATATAGCTGTCAGTGCACCTGTGATGCCAAAAAGAATATGAATAAAGCTGAACAAGATAGATGATTTATTCTGTTTCTTATGGGACTGAATGAAGTGTATACTTTAGTGAGAGAAAGCATCCTCATGATGAATCCCTTACCATCCTTGGCCCAAGCCTTTTCCTTATTATTCAAGAAGAGAAGCACAGAAAAAACCTAATAATCATCAAATATTTGAGTTTGCTTTATTGACTGTTAATACCTCCAAACAGCCTAGTTTCAGAACCAACTATAACCCAGGAAACAACTACACTCCCAATAGCAGATCTCGTTTAGTGCGCGAGTATTGCAAAAAGCCATGCACAACAAAGAGAAATGCTATAAAATCTATGTTTATCCTCAAAACTTCCTAAGTTCTGGCCAATCCTTTAACAACCACAACCAAAAACTTCTAGGAACTAATCAAAATTCCCAAAGTCCCAATCAAGGTTTCAGATTCAATAGAGGAAAAAGAACAGTAGCAAATGTTCATGGTCCTTCGACTAATATGGTAAATGGCAATGGAGATGGAGGTGAACACCATGATGAGAATCAGGGAATAAGTTTCACCAAGGAACAATATGGTCAACTCATGAGCTTGTTGCAACACTTCAGAACTAACAGTGAAGGAGATAATTCTAACATCATAAACTTGAACTCTAGAGCTGCAAACTTTGCAGTTATTGTAGTATGTACCTCTTCAGTTGACTTCGATAAACTATCATGTAGGTGCTTTAAATCTAAAGGTAATACATGGATATCAGATTGAGGAGCTTCAAACACATAACCTTCAATAGATCCTCAATGTGTGACATCATTATTCTACCTTATCCCCTGTTAGTCATATTGCCAAATGGTTATAAAGTTAGAGTAACAAAAGTTGAAAGTGTGAGACTTGCACCTAGGTTTGTGTTGCGTAAAGTTCTTTTTGTCCCTTCTTTCAAATATAACCTCATTTCTATTCATTTGTTGACTTTAAATCTGAGAGGAATTGCATTCTTCACTGATGGTGCTTGTATGTTGCAGGCTCATTCATTGAAGAGGCCTATGGGGATTGGTAGAGATAAGAGTGGACTTTACCTCCTATGCTCTCAATGTTTGAAACAAAAGTATACAAGTTCTTCTTCTTCTTCTTCTGTCACAATCATTTCTATTCCGTGCTTGTATGTTCAAAATGTGATATGTAAGATGGCTTGTTACACCCCATGTTTCTGTACGTGGAAGTACGCCATAAGTAAATTGATATAAGCTCGAAAATGAGATGTTACATTCAGCATTTTCGTACGTTAAAGTTTGTCGTAAGCTAATTGACGTAAGTTCGGGGATGATATTATTTTGAGATTATGAGCAGTATGCTATTTCAAATAAGTGATGAGTAAATTTGTGAAGGTGAGAGGGTAAGCAAATCGAAGAAAATAAATTTTCGTCAAGGTTTGACATTTTGGGATAAAATACGGCCCAAGCAAAAATACCCGACATTTATGGACTAATGCCATATAAAGTACCACATGGCCAAGATAATAAAATGTTAAAGTATGTTAAAAGTAATTAGTATTTTAAGTATTTTGAGATAGTTCTTAATTATGTGGATATTTGGATCATTATTGATTGAGTGGGAGATTAGCTAATTAGTCAAGTTTTTTGGATAATCCTACTAAGCATTAATGTGGCAGCACACTATGCCCACCTAGTTTATATACTATAATTCACGCGCAACATGGTACTCAAAGATTAGTTAACGAAAAGAGTGTATTAGAAAGGAGAAATCAATCATATAAAGGGTTAAAAATAAATGTATTTAAAAAATTATTATAAAATAATTAAAATAAGGTAGGACCTGTTATAAATACACTTCTATTTAAGGTGAATGTCTTTAATTAGAGAGATTCTAGAGTTCTATTCTTGGTAGATAAATCATCCTCCTCCCTATAAATAGAGGTGCCCTCTACCATTGTAAATGACTCCTAACATTCTCTAAGTATCAATAAGAAGAACTCTCTCTACTCTTCTCTCTATTTGCTCTTGTTCTTGAGTTATTGTTCTTGTCTTTTATATTATTTCATAACACGTTATCAGCACGAGACTCTACCGTCTCAAGAACCATTCTCGAGAAATCTAAGGTATTTCCCTCTTCCTAATTTAATTTTCGATTATGTCTGACATTACGAAAAGAAAGTTCGTTGCCCTTGAAATTTCGGGCAAGAACTATATGACTTGGGTGTTGGATGCTGAAATCCACTTAGATGCTATGGGTCTCGGAGACACCATCAAAGATAGAGAAAAAGCATCCACCCAAGAATGTGCGAAGGCCTTGATTTTCTTGCGCCACCACCTTGATGAAGGTTTGAAGATTGAATATCTCACCGTCAAGGATCCACTCGTCTTGTGGAACGGCTTAAAGGAGAGATGACAACCTGAAGTTGGTCACTCTGCCACAAGCACGATATGATTGGGCTCATCTGAGGCTCCAGGACTTTAAGTCCGTTTCTGAATATAATTCTGCTATGTTCAGAATTACTTCTAAATTGAAGCTATGCGGGGATAATATCTCCGATTATGATATGCTTGAGAAAACGTTTACAACGTTTCATGCCTCCAATATAGTACTGCAACAACAGTACAGAGAGAAAGGCTTTACAAAGTACTCTGAACTGATTTCTCTTCTACTAGTGGCTGAGCGAAATAATGACCTGCTCATGAGAAATCATGAAAATCAACCCACTGGGTCTACACCACTGCCTGAAGCAGATAAGGTGCACTCTCATTATGCCAAACATGAAAAGGACCATGGTCATGGTCGTAAACGGGGTCATAGCCAGGGACGTAGACAAGGAAGAAATTCCAAAGAAGTCCGTCACCCCCCGAAGAGAGATAACCGCCGAAAGCAGAAACGGGGTCATGAAGATCCTAAGGCAAATAGTTCAGAAACGATATGTTATCGTTGCGGTGGGAAAGGGCACTGGTCAAAGACTTGCCGTATACCAAGACACTTGGTTGACCTTTATCAAGCATCTCGAAAGAGAAAAGGCCCTGAAACAAATTTTGTCTATGACGACGATGAGGACATCACCCACCTGGATGTGGCAGACTTCTTTGAGCAACCCGATGGGAAAATAGACCACCTAATCGGCGATGGATCCGTGATGAAAGAAGATGGAGTTATTTGATTTTGTTCTACTTATTTGTTTTAGTTAGTGAATAAACTAATAGTCATTAGCATTAGCTCGTATTAGTTAGTTCATAAAGCAATGTTAGCAGTAGTTCTTTAGAATATCTTCAATATGTTCAAATATCAATAAAACTTTTATTTTCCAGTGGGGGTAATCGACTAGCCTGAAAAACTAGTCGATTATCAACTATTTTTGCATTAAAGTTGAAAAAACAATTGATCAACAATCGATTGTCGTTGACTAACAATCGATTGTCATTAAGACAGTGTAATCTGGAATTTTTCAAAAATCATCCACAATCGATTGTCTTTGTCTAACAATCGATTGTCTTGAAACAGTGAGGTCTGGAATTTTTCAAAAATAGCCAACAATCGATTGTCTATGCATAACAATCGATTGTCTTAAGACAGTGTGATCTGGTTTTTCAAAAATAGCAAATAATCGATTGAGTGTGTTTAACAATCGATTGTCAATGTTCAACAATCGATTGTTTGTAAGTAACAATCGATTGTTTGAAGAAAACGTTTAAACTGAAATTTTCAAACTGCAAAGTAATGGATAACATATCTGATTTTGTTAGTCAACTGTTAGCAGCAGATTTTGAAAATATTATGTGACACAAAAGAATTGAACTTGTTTATTCTTATGTTCTTGTATCTCTTTTGTATGTCAAACTATGGGATAGCAAATATGGATATCTCACAAAGCGAACTTGGATCAACATCCAACTGTAAAAGTATTTACCTAATTGATTCATGTACTACACATACAATACTCAAAGAAAGGAAGTATTTCTCTCAACTAAATATGTGTAAGGCAAACGTTACTACAATCTCTGGAAGTAGTAAATTGATTAAAGGCTCCGGAAGAGCAATTGTAACTCTGCCCAAGGGCACGACGTTAATCATAGAGAATGCAATGTTCTCCTCCAAGTCTAAGAGAAACTTGTTGAGTTTTAAAGATGTACGCCGGAATGGCTATCATATTGAGACAATGGATGAAGATAATCTTGAATATCTCGTCATCACAAAGAATGTCTCCGGCCAAAAGAGGGTTATTGAGAAATTCCCGTCTTTATCTTGTGGCCTGTATTGGACAAGAATTAGTGCAATTGAGGCACATTCAACAGTAAACCAAAGGGTTACTGATTCCAATACCTTTGTACTTTGGCATGATCGATTGGGACATCCAGGATCGGTCATGATGAGACGGATTATAGAAAGCTCATATGGGCATCCGTTAAAGAATTTCAAAATTCTTTCGAATAATGAATATCCTTGCACTTCGTGTTATCAAGGCAAGCTGATTATCAAGCCATCACCAACAAAGGTTGGGACTGAGTCACCCACGTTTCTGGAACGTATACAAGGGGACATTTGTGGACCTATTCACCCACCTAGTGGGTCGTTTAGGTATTTTATGGTCTTGATAGACGCATCCTATAGATGGTCTCATGTGTGCCTGTTGTCATCACGCAACCTTGCGTTTGCGAAATTAATGGCACAAATAATTCGACTACGAGCACAATTTCCAGATAATCCAATCAAGTCCATTAGACTGGATAATGCTGCTGAGTTTACATCCCAAGCATTTAATGATTATTGCTTATCAATCGGGATAAAAGTTGAACATTCTGTAGCTCATGTTCACACTCAAAACGATCTTGCAGAATCGTTAATAAAACGCCTGCAATTGATTGCAAGGCCATTACTTATGAGAACGAGGCTGCCCACTTCGGTATGGGGTCACGCCATCTTACATGCAGCAATGCTAATTCGTCTTAGACCGACGAATTACCACAAATATTCCCCGTTGCAATTGGTTTTGGGTCATGAACCCAATATATCCCATTTAAGGATTTTTGGATGCGCAGTATATGTGCCTATTGCACCGCCATCCCGCACCAAAATGGGTCCGCAAAGAAGGTTAGGAATATATGTTGGGTTTGAATCGCCCTCCATCATTCGCTACCTCGAAACATTGACAGGCGACTTGTTTACTGCACGATTTGCAGACTGTCGATTTGATGAGACACTTTTCCCAAAATTAGGGGGAGAAGTTGGTGAAACCAAACGGGAAATTTTGTGGAAAAATGCATCATTATCTCATCTTGATCCACATACCTCTATTTGTGAAAGAGAGGTACAAAAGATTATCCATTTGCAAAGAATAGCAAATCAAATGCCTGACGCATTTACGGACTTGAAAAGGATAACGAAATCCCACATTCCCGCGGAAAATGTTCCAATCCGTATTGATGTCCCTGTTGGACAATCATCTAGTGTCATATCCAATGAGTCAAATGCACGCCTGAAGCGTGGCAGACCATTAGGTTCCAAAGATCGAAATCCTAGAAAGAGGAAAAAGAACGATCAGAATGACACCACGAAAGAATCTCATGATTTAACAAATTCTGAGATTCATGAAGAATCCATTGAGCCCGAGACTCTGGAAAATACGGAACTATCCCTAAATCCAATTAATATTGAGGCAAATATTAATCGAGTGGATATTGTGGTGGATAATGCCTTTGCTTATAATGTAGCATCTAGCATTATCCAAGAATGTGAGGATCTCGAACCTCAATCTGTTGAAGAATGTCGAAAAAGACAAGATTGGCCAAAGTGGCAAGAAGCAATTCAATCAGAATTGAATTCGCTGGCAAAACGTGAAGTTTTTGGCCCTATAGTTGAAACACCTAATGATGTTAAGCCTGTCGGCTATAAATGGGTCTTTGTACGCAAGAGAAATGAGAAAAACGAGGTACAAAGATATAAAGCACGCCTTGTTGCACAAGGTTTTTCTCAAAGGCCTGGTGTCGATTATGAAGAGACATATTCGCCTGTAATGGATGCGATAACCTTTCGTTATCTCATAAGTTTTGCTGTCCATGAAAAGCTTGACATGCACTTAATGGATGTAGTTACTGCCTATCTTTATGGCTCACTTGATAATGAGATATACATGAAAATTCCCGATGGACTCAAGGTGCCAAACGCGCACAATTCAAAATCTCGGGAAATGTTCTCAATTAAATTGCAAAGATCCTTGTATGGTCTAAAGCAATCAGGACGAATGTGGTATAATCGTCTTAGTGAGTACTTGTTAAAAGAAGGCTATATAAATGACGCCACTTGCCCGTGTGTTTTTATAAAGAAAACAACATCGGAATTTGTTGTACTTGCCGTATATGTCGATGACATAAACCTTATTGGAACCCCTATAGAACTCCAAAAGGCAATTGATTATCTAAAGGATGAATTCGAGATGAAAGATCTCGGAAAGACTAAACTATGTCTTGGTTTGCAAATTGAATATTTGGCAAACGGAATTTTTGTTCATCAATCTACCTATACAGAAAAGGTACTGAAACGGTTTTACATGGATGAAGCACATCCTTTAAGTACACCGATGGTTGTTCGATCACTTGATGTGAACAAAGATCCATTCCGACCACAAGAAAGGAATGAAGAGCTACTTGGTCCTGAAGTACCATATCTTAGCGCAATTGGCGCACTAATGTATCTTGCAAATACTACAAGACCTGACATATCCTTTTCAGTTAATGTCTTAGCAAGATTTAGCTCGGCTCCTACGAGGAGACATTGGAATGGGATCAAACACATATTGCGGTACCTAAAGGGAACTACCGATATGGGCTTATTTTATGGCAAGAATTGCAGCCCGGATCTTGTTGGTTATGCTGATGCTGGATATTTGTCCGACCCACACAAGGCTCGATCTCAAACGGGTTATGTGTTTACCTGTGGAGAAACCGCCATATCTTGGCGATCGACTAAGCAATCAATTGTGGCTGCTTCATCTAATCATGCCGAGATAATTGCTATTCATGAAGCAAGTCGGGAGTGTGTGTGGTTAAGGTCGATAATACATCATATCCAAGACAAATGTGGTTTGAAGTGTGATAAACTACCCACAACTTTGTATGAAGACAATGCAGCATGTATAGCTCAATTGAAGGGAGGATTCATAAAAGGAGATAGAACGAAGCATATTTCACCAAAGTTATTCTTCATACATGATCTTCAAAAGAATGGTGATATCAATGTTCAACAGATTCGTTCAAGCGAAAATATGGCTGATTTGTTCACAAAATCTCTACCAAAGTCAACCTTCAAGAAGCTAGTTCACAAGATCGGGATGCGAAGACTTAAGGACATAAATTGATGTTCTTATCAGGGGGAGTTAATACGCGTTGCACTCTTTTTCCCTTACAAGGTTTTGTCCCACCGGGTTTTCCTTGCAAGGTTTTTAACGAGGCAACCAATAGGCGCATATTCAAACATGTGTACTCTTTTTCCTTACTTTAATTTTTCCCATTGGGTTTTGTTTTAAGGTTTTAACGAGGCACATCATTGAATAGACATTCAAGGGGGAGTGTTATAAATACACTTCTATTTAAGGTGAATGTCTTTAATTAGAGAGATTCTAGAGTTCTATTCTTGGTAGATAAATCATCCTCCTCCCTATAAATAGAGGTGCCCTCTACCATTGTAAATGACTCCTAACATTCTCTAAGTATCAATAAGAAGAACTCTCTCTACTCTTCTCTCTATTTGCTCTTGTTCTTGAGTTATTGTTCTTATCTTTTATATTATTTCATAACAGGACCTGTAATATTGTAGTAATTCACAAAGAGTCTAGTGTGCCCTTTTTTTTAAAACTAATTTTTTCGCACATACTTGGCGAAGATCAATTGGGTAATTTGCACATAGCGCATAAAGCTCCTCGCTCCTCCTCCCACTCCCTGCTATGGCTATCAAAAATTGAAATGGTAATCAATCATATCTATCTTATAAATACCAATAGAAACAATTCACAATCTCCAGGAAGATAAGGCAACTTAACAGGTAAATTCTACTTTACATAATTTTATTTATAGATTAATTCATCATCTTTACCTTTCTTCTAAAACTCTGTAGTAGTAATCTATTATTTTCAAGTTATTTCGGAGTTCTTATATGTGTTCCGTGAATTTATTTTCCGTTAGTTCCTAAATTACGAGGCGGTCGATTTAGAAAACCTTAAATTTGAATTTAAATCTGGTAGAACTCATTAAACTATATAAACTTTATTCAGGTTCTGTACTTCTGGTTATGGAAAACGAAGATCACCGGTTATAATTATCAGAATGATAAGTTTTACGCATGTATATATGTTGAAGGCTGTCATTGACATTTATGCGTGTTGTCCCACAATATTTAGGTCTATGATCTTAAAGATAAAGAAAGTAATAAGATTGTATCCATCTTGAAAGCTTGTTAATTGACAAAATAGTATTTGTGTGACAGGACAACAACAATTACGCCTTAGTCCCAAATAAAGTTGGGGTCGGCTGATTGCGTGACAGGGTTAAGAAAAAATGATGAGACTACAAACTTATGCGGGGCTTAGCGTAATAGCTACACTAGCTGCTATTTATCATGCCTTTAACAGTAGAGGCCAGTTTTACCCAGCAATGGTTTATTTATCGACATCTAAGATCGGTCTCGTGCTTCTCCTCAACATGGCTCTCGCCATTATGTGCATTTTATGGCAACTAACCAAGAAAGTTTTCCTTGGTACTCTTCGGGAGGCAGAGGTGGAGAAGCTAAATGAACAATCATGACGGGAACTCATGGAAATACTTTTTGCAATTACTATTTTCCGGCAAGACTTCTCTGTGATGTTTCTTGCCATGGTTACCGGACTACTGTTTATCAAGTCTTTGCATTGGTTGGCTCAGAAACGGGTTGAGCATATTGAAACAACTCCAGCGGTTACTAAGTTGTCCCACATTCGAATAGTCTCTTTCATGGGCTTCCTCCTCCTCATTGATAGTATCTTTTTGTACAACTACATGAACCATTCGATACAGACAAGACATGCTTCTGTTTCTCTCTTCTTTGCATTTGAGTAAGTCATGTTGTTCTAATTTATTTCTAGTCTTTTTTTCCATCTGAATATGTGCTATGATTCTTAAAGTTCTACTGCTAGTCTAGTCGTGCTTTTGGACACATTTAGATACATGCCAGGGGACAGTGTAGAGCTTCATTAGACTGGATGCCATTAGATTGAGTTAGACAAGCCCATTTCATGCCTTAAGTAAACACTTAGTTGGGCTGCGGGCATGGGGATATATGACATCTTTTCAAAGATAATTTGCTTTGTACTGGGTTTGGCAAAGGGAGGGTGTTGGATCTTTACACCTGCAAATGCTGTTTATCTTTTTGATGCAGTTCTTTCGTTGTTTATATTCAAACTAGACATAGATGCTTTGAAATTGACCATTAAAGCTGGTATCATTTCAAATATGTGTGTTAATCATTAATGCTAGTCAATTGTCATTCTTGGCTCATTCATCATAGCTTTTGTGCATATTTTACCTTTTATGGTGACAATAGAAGATCCATCACGAGGTCCTTTCACGGGTGTGCTTACTTGAAAATGGTTTTTCCACCTGATGTATGCTGGAATCACGTTAGTAACTCTGGCCACCAAGTGCAGTTTGACTATATAGCTGCTATCGTTTTGCCAAGTACAGTTTGATCATATTAATTATCTGTATCCCATATCCAGTTCCTAAGTGAAGTTTAACCTTTTACCTTTTTGTCATTATCTCTCAGGTACATGATACTCACTACAACAACTGTTGCAACATTCGTGAAATATGTATTCCATGTATGTGACATGCTTATGGAAGGACAATGGGAGAGGAAGGCTGTATATACTTTCTACTTGGAGCTTATTCGGGATTTGCTCCACTTGACTATGTACATGTGCTTCTTCCTCATGATTTTCATGTAAGTCATTTTTTTTTATTTTAATTTTCTTCTGCTCCTCTTCCTCTTCCTCCTTTCTTCCTCTGATTGATTGATTAATCTAAGAAGAGTGTCCAAAATAGAGAAAAAGGTCATTTTCTTCCTGTTGTCTTCGTTTATTTATTTATTTTCCTGAACTTTCAGCAATTATGATGTGCCTGTGCACTTGATTCGGGAACTTTATGAGACATTCCGCACCTTCAAGAGTCGAGTTGCTGACTACATACGCTATCGAAAAATCACCTCAAACATGAATGATCGTCTTCCAGATGCTACTCCGGAAGAGCTCAATGGGTAAGTTGCTCACTTATTGGAGTCTTGGTTTATATGGTTTCTTCATCACTTTCTTCATCATTATGGTTACATTTAGTGCTCTTGCAGAGGTGATACCATCTGTATCATTTGTCGTGAGGAGATGACCACTGCCAAGAAACTTGTTTGTGGACATCTCTTTCATGTTAATTGCCTCCGGTCATGGCTAGAACGTCAGCACACATGTCCTACCTGCAGAGCCCTTGTTGTACCACCTGAAAATGGGACGAATGTTGCAGGATCTCGATGTGCTCAGCAAGGTATCCCCTATGCCATTCTTTATATTGTGTATCAACTGCAATAAGTTTGTTTGAATGATGCCTGGAAATTGATGCTTAATTTTTTAAAATGTTGCTCAACATGGCTTTTTGCTATAGTAGAATCGAGTTTAAATTACCCATTTCCTTGTAACTAGTTTCTGGGCACGCGTGTTGTGCGTGTACCCTTTATCAATGAATACAAACTTTTTGAGAACCAGATAAAAATTGTGTGAGTTACAAAATAAAATTTAACAAAAAAATTTAATTTCTCAAAGATGATGAATGTTCATTCTGTAAAACTAATTCAGGAAGAAGCCGTAACTTCTAGAAGTCCTCAGATTGGCGCTTTTGTGTATTTAGCTGCTATTATGTTTCAAAGAGAACCATCAATCTATGGTGGCAACCCCAACAAACCCCCATTGCTGAAACTGGACCAAACCACCATGCATTTATGATGTGGCTGCATTCTACCTAGTAGATCGCATGATATGGCTTTCAAGTTTCAACTGGCTGAAACTTTTTAGAGGTCCTTGAGCATGATCATATTCTTATGGTTATTGAGATTCGACCCCGGTAATTGGTTTGCTGCACAAGAAATAACTGAAAGAAAGCGAAGAGGCACATCCGCCAGCTGACTAAAACGAGAAATAAGAAAAAAATTATGTGGTTCCATGCAACACAGAACAAACTAAGTAAATATAGAAGATACAACAACTGAAATAAAAAAGATCAGTGTAGACATCTCTGAAGCTCCAAAAACTCAATAATACAGAAAAAATAAGAGCCTCGATACAATATGCTCAGAGGATATAAAATTGCTATCTTTCATATGTAGTGCTCTAGAAATTTAGCAGGCATAAAAAGGAAAAATTGAAACATGGAATGTACGGGAGAAAAATATATTATTGATCAATTAATTATAATACAATGAGCCCTATTTATATACATAATACAGATCATACTCCTATTCAATACGGGACTCAGACTAATTATATATTAACTTTATAACTATCTAACACTCCTCCTCAAGCTGGTGCATACAAATTACATGTACCGAGCTTGTTACATATGTAGCTAATATGAGGACAAGTGAGGGACTTGGTAAAAATATTAGCAAGCTGATTATTCGACTTCACAAACTTTGTAGCAATATCTCCTGAGAGTATCTTTTCTCTGATAAAATGACAGTCAATCTCAATGTGTTTAGTTCCCTCATGGAACACCGGATTTGATATAATATAAAGGGCAGCTTGATTATTACACACAAGTTCCATCTTGTTGATCTCACCAAATTTCAACTCATTAAGCAAATGTTTGATCCAAACTAGCTCACATGTTGCCACAATCATTGCTCGATATTCTACTTCTGCAATAGACCGAGCAACCACATTTTGTTTCTTCCTCTTCCAAGACACCAAATTTCCTCCTACTAAAATACAATATTCTGACGTAGAACGTCTATCAGATCTTGCCTAGTCAGAATCTTAGTACCTAACAGTTTGCTCATGGCCTCGATCTTCAAACAATAATCCTTTTCTTGGAGCTGATTTTATATATCAAAGAATGCAGACAACTGCATCCCGATCTCTATCACAGGAAGAATCTAGGAACTGACTTACCACTCTCACAGGAAAGGAAATGTTAGGTTTAGTAACTGTGAGGTAATTTAATTACCAACTAACCACCTATATCTTGCAGTATCACTAAGCGGCTCCCCCTGTCCTAGTAAAAGTTTAGAATTCGTATCTATAGGAGTGTCAACAGGCCTACAGCCTGTCATTTGTGTCTCCTCAAGAATGTCTAACGCATACTTCCGTTGTGAGATTACAATACCTTAGCTAGACAGAGCTACCTCAATACCTAGAAAATAATTTAATCTACCTAAATCCTTAGTCTAAAAGTGCTGAAAGAGATGTTGCTTCAACTTAGTAATACCATCCTGATCATTGCCTGTAATAATAATTTCATCAACATAAAGCACCAGATAAATACTGAGATTTGAAGAAGAATGCTGATAAAACACAGAGTGATCAAATTCACTACGAGTCATGCCAAACTCCTGAATAATTATGTTGAACTTATCAAACCCGGCTTGAGGAGACTGCTTTAGACCATAGAGGTACTGGTGCACATTCCCCCTGAGCAACAAAACTAAGTAGTTGCTCCATATAAACCTCATCCTCAAGGTTACCTTGAAGAAATTCATTCTTAATGTCTAATTGACAGAGAGGCCAATGGCGAACAACAACCATGGGTAGAAAACGGTGAACTGATGCTATTTTAACTACGGGAGAGGAAGTATCACTGTAAGCAAGCCCAAATATCTTAATATACCCTTTGGCAACAAGACGAGCCTTAAGTCCATTAACCTGGCTGTCTGGACCAATTTTGACTACATACACCCAACGATAACCAACAGTCGATTTACCCGTAGGAAGAGGAATATGCTCTCAAGTACCACTCGTATGTAAAGCAGACATCTCGTTAATCATAGTTTATCACCACCCTGGATAAGACAGTGTTTCACCTGTAGACTTAGGGATGGAAACAAAGGACAAAGATACAAATTCATAATAGGGTGATGAAGATGATGGTAACTTAAATGATATAATGAAGATTAGGATTAAGTGTGGACCGTATACCTTTTCGTAGTGCAATCGATTGACTAAGAGGAGACAAGTCCGCGGTATTAGCAGGGTTGGGTTTAGGACGTGAATCAGCTGGGTCTGATGTTGGCGCGGACGACGATGATAAGTTAGGAGCGGTGAAACTAGGTGGTGCAACTGGAGCTATAAATGGTGGAGCTGCAACTTGAGCTATAGGTGGTGAAGCTAGAGTTATAGAGGAAGATGAATGGGAGATAATGACTAAATCTCCAAAAAATGGAATTGCTGCAATCGATTGACGAAGAGGAGACAAGTCCACAGTATTAGCAGTTCAGGTGCAGGAGGCGAATCATCTGGGCCTGATGTTGGGCGCAGACGACGATGATAAGTTTGGAGTGGTGGAGCTTTAGAAGGTTGAAGTGGACTAGGTGGTGGAGCTGCAACTGGAGCTGTAGGTGTGAAGCTGGAGTTATAGAGGAAGATGAATGAGAGATAGTGACTAAATCTCAAAAAGATGGAACTGGTCGCATCTTAGAAATATCTAAGTGATTACTTAGACCTGTGAAGTATAATTGAGCTTCAAAGAAGGTATCATCAGCAGACATAAGGTACTGCTGTAGGTCAGGAGAATAGCATCGATATCCCTTTTGTTCTTGATTAACCCAAAAATACGCACTTAAGAGTACGAGGAGCTAACTTATCTTTTCCTGGAGTAAGGTTGTGAACAAAACACGTGCCATTTTTTGGCCGAGCTTCTTCAGTACAGCTTGTTCGCACAACAATTCCGAGTCACCAGTACTATTATCGACGGATTCCGACAACTTTGAATTTTCCGTTGACCTACATTGTTTTCCGGTGTGAACAGTGTTTTCCCAAATATTTTTTCCCAGTTTTCTAGGAGTTACTAATTTCCACTATTTCAAGTTAACCCTACAACTTTTAGTTAAGAATTTAAAAAATTAATTGTAGCGACATGGGATCCAATACTATGAATAGTTGGTTGGTTTCTCTACCGGATTATATTGAGTTCCTTCAATACAAAGCATGTAAACAAACATCTTCAGAGACGGCTTCCGCTGTTTTATATTTTAAAAGGAATAGTTCTTTTGGTGCACACTAAATAATTGTGTCCCTACTTGTTGATTGTCATATGTTAATTCTTTTCTTAAAAGATGTCGTGCTTATAGAAACTTATCTACAGCTATTGGAAACTTGGATATTCTTTGTACAAAGTGATGAGTGTTCTGATATCTATTCACTAAACACTCCGGTAATCTTCAATAGGCCCAGGAACAAGTTTTACATCTCAAGGTTCTCAAGCAGATCCCAGGACAAACAGCCATGTTAGCCAGCACCAGGCTAGACTCCAAGCTGCAGCAGCAGCAGCTGCAATTTATGAGAAGTCCATTGTTTATCCTTCTGCACAGATGCTACCCTGGTATTAATTATCTCTTCTACGTCAGCACTGCATTGCTCATTTTCTTTGCATATTTATGAGACCTTTCCCCAGGAGTGCATGTAAATGGTGAAACCTACCTCACTATCTTCCTTGATAAGCATAGTTACATTGACTCTTCTCCATGGTTTGAATGGAACATGGTCTCCTTTCTATTTCTAACAAATCAAAGTAACTGTTGGTCCCCACTTTTTCCATCGGTAATCTCATTTAGCTCCACTGGTTTTCTTGATTAACATCAAAGAATAACACTGCTAATTCAAAAGTATGCGGTCCATTTGAAATGAAGGGAGAAGGGAATCGTGAGTTGTCATTTAACGTATGTCATTCACATCCCTTTGAAGATATTCACATAAGCACTTGTCATGTTGTGGGCTGCTTTATATTCAATGAGTTCCGTTGGAGATTTGGCTTGTCATGGAACCGTTGACTTTATAGCAGGTGAATGCAAATTAGGTTGTCCATAACTGGCATGAGAAATGACTTCCAATATGTATTTCCTTGATCATGTGGTGTGAACTGGTGGTAGATGCAGAGTGGTGGTTACCACTTCTAGTTTTTGACAGCGCGCCATCCCGCCCCTTTTTCTCTTTCTTTCTTTCGCAGTTGACAAGGGGGTGGTTCTCTTTTATTATTTCCTAGTAAATTTCGTAGTTCTTATAAACATAGTGAAAGACTTCTAATTAATGTTCTCAATACTCAGCTATCTTGGTGCTAACATGCCTTTTGGAGATAGTTCTTGGAACAACCTTAGTACTTCAGATACTCAACTCGAGGCCCATAGGATATCCTTACAGCAGCAGATTGAGGTAAGGAAGTTTTTCTGGTTGATTGGTTTCTCTCTTTTATGTTTGTGATATCGTGCTCCTATTACTCCCAGATGGATTGCTAATTTCTATATGCACTAATCATTTTAAAGATAATTTCTAGGTATAGTTCAATATTCTGTTTATCTTACAATATTTTGAAGTTCTTGAAATTTATTATCTGTGGAATGATGTATAGCCTTGTTGAGAAAAGCATGGACCATAGAGCGCTCGAAATTGATGTATGGCCTCGTTGATCAAAAGAGAAATTTGATGTATAGCCTTCTTGATCAGAAATGAAATTGATGTATAGCTTCAGCCGGTATAAGGTCACATTATAGCAGATTAGAGTCTCATTTTTAAGATTGTTTCTTCGTAGCCTTTCTTTTTCTGGTGAACTTTTTTCTTATTTGATCTTTCACAGAAAGCCTTGTCATTATATCATATATGTAAGGAAACTTCATTTGTGAATCCAGATTCTGTGAAGCCAGCTCACGCTTCTACAGAGTTCAAAGACACAGAGAGCAGCTGCTGCTGTAGGAGCTTCAGATGGCAAGGGAAAAGCAATTTCGTTTGAGAGTGCTCAGAAACGACAGGCTGAAGGTGCAGATATTTAAGGCTTGATCATCTGTATATAAAGTGCAGGTTGAATTGTGGACATTCAGTTAGAATGGCAGCTGAACAATGCTATTTGCTAGAGGATCTGTCAGTTGTGTTTTCTCTAGCGATCTGGAAATAGTTATATTGCTGGTAAGAGAGATGATTTCTGTCTTGTGATGTATTTGGTTCTCGAGGATCTCCAATTCTTGCATCCCTCTAGAGTCTCCACTTCACTTAGGTACACATCAGTTCATTTAACTGAATTTGGTCCATTAGCAAACTAGGCAAACAGGTTTGACAAGAATGTTTATACTTTAGCACAAGATCAGGAAAACTGAAATTATCAGTATCAAATGCGCAATAACAATATTTGTTCATCCTTAAACTCATAACATACAGCAAACTTCCACTGTGCTATCTTTATCATAAATGGCAACTTCAAACCAAAACTGTCTTGCAGATCAGACAGGTTCTCACCACCAGGAGTAGGTGTTATATGTACAGGGCATTGGCTTGTCGAGAGGAAATAATTATTGTTTACTGGTGGAAATAATGGTGTATTTTCTCATAGAGATGCAGTAAGTATGATATGTTAGGGAAATTGGCACAAACTCATTTTTTTTGAGAAAGCAAATGGTTCTCTCTCATTTGGTCTGCAGATTCAGATATCTTATTTGTGGGAATAATGTATAATTTGGTGATTCCTCCAGCTTGTTCCCAACTCGGTTTTATTGCAGTCAACTTGTTGAATGTGGTTCTATATAGGTTTAATGGATATTTTCTATGCAACAATAATTCTGGTGCCATAGCTTCCCAACAAGTTCCCTGTAGATGCAGTTACTATATATCTATATATACATTTTCATTAATATTTTTTTTGATAACACAATACCTTCGTTTTCCTCTTATAGATTTCTGGTTTTTTGATCGGCAATTTTGTTACCAAACTTAGCATTCAAAATGCCCAAGTGTACGAGAACAATTTAAGTGGTAATTAATTAGAAGAAAATGACAGGTTTGTACAAGTGACTATTGATTAAAATTTTCAATTGGATTTAAACTTACTGTGTCACTGGAACGCAGCTCATTGATATTGGGAAAATAGAATATAAAAAACAACTCCTTCTATTGACGCCCTTAGAAACATATGTCATTATGATATTAGTTTATGCCTGGAAGGCTTCAAGTGTTTGGCTAATTCAACGTTCAATCTTATACTAAATTACTAATAGTTAAACAAAGTAGAACAATGAGCACCAAGAACCCAGGATGCATACGATTCTTGGTAGTGAGGAGTTAATCTTATTAAAGAATGAATATATCCTAAGATTCAAGACAGCTAGAATAATTAAGATAATTCTGACGTAGGCAAGGTAAAATAGAACAATAGTAATCATGATACAACTGAAATTCACACTTATGCAAGGCTCAAATGTGACCTCTTCTCCATAATTGACAACCGAACATGATTATCCTAATTAGTTGAATATTGTTTATTATATTTATAACAAACTCTAAGAAAAGTAATTTGAAATGAAATTATATTATTACAATATTTTAAAAAAGGACAGTGACATGGAAAATGAAAAAGAGATATAACAAAGAATTTGTTATAAATAGAACTCTATTTAAGGTGAATGTCTATATTTAGAGAGATTCTAGGGTTTACTACTTGGTGGCTAAGTCACCACCTCCCTATAAATATAGGGGTTCTATTCCATTGTAAACCATCCCAAAAGTATCAATAAGAATACTCCTCTCTCTACTTTTCTCTCTATTGTTCTTGTTCTTGTATTATTGTTCTTGTTCTTATATTATTTCATAATACGTTATCAGCACGAGACTCTACCGTTTCAAGAATCGTTCTCAAGAAAAACTAAGGTATTTCTCTCTTCCTAATTTGATTTTCGATTATGTCTGACATTACGAAAAGAAAGTTCGCTGCCCTTGAAATTTCGGGCAAGAACTATATGACATGGATGTTGGATGCTGAAATCCACTTAGATGCTATGGGTCTTGGAGACACCATTAAAGATAGAGATAAAGCATCCACCCAAGATTGTGCTAAGGCCTTGATTTTCTTGCGTCATCACCTTGATGAAGGTTTGAAGATTGAATATCTCACCGTCAAGGATCCACTCATCTTGTGGAAAGGCTTAAAGGAGAGATATGACAACCTAAAGTTGGTCACTCTGCCACAAGCACGATATGATTGGGCTCATCTGAGGCTCCAAGACTTTAAGTCTGTTTTTGAATATAATTCTGCAATGTTCAGAATTACTTCTAAATTGAAGCTATGTGGAGATAAAATCTCCGATTATGATATGCTTGAGAAAACGTTTACAACGTTTCATGCCTCCAATATGGTACTGCAACAACAGTACAGAGAGAAAGGCTTCACAAAGTACTCTGAACTGATTTCTCTTCTACTTGTGGCTGAGCGAAATAATGACCTGCTCATGAGAAATCACGAAAGTCGACCCACTGGGTCTACACCACTGCCTGTAGCAGATAAGGTGTATTCTCATTATGCCAATCATGAAAAGGGCCATGGATCTAACCATGGTCGTGGTCGTAATCGGGGTCATAGCCGTGGACGTAGACAAGGAAGAAATATCCATGATGTCCGTCACCCCCCGAGGAGAGATAACCGCCGAAAGCAGAAACGGGATTATGAGGATCCTAAGGCAAAAGGTTCAGAAACTATATGTTATCGTTACGGTGGAAAAGGGCACTGGTCAAAAGCTTGCCGTGTACCAATACATTTGGTTGATCTTTATCAAGCTTCTCTAAAGAATAAAGGCCCTGAAACAAATTTTGTCTCTGACGACAATTTTGACATCACCCACCTGGATGTGGCAGACTTCTTTGAGCAACCCGATGGGAAAATAGACCACCTAATCGGTGATGGGTCTGTGATGAAAGAAGATGGAGTTGTTTGATTTTATTTCACTTATTTGTAATAGTTAGTGAATAAACTAATAGTCATTAGTATCAGCTCGTATTAGTTAGTTTATGATATAATGTTAGTATTAGTTCTTTAGAATATTTTAATATGCTCAAATTTCAATAATATTTTTATTTTTAAGTAGAGGTAATCGACTAACCTAACAGTTAGTCGATTATCTAATATTTCGCATTAAAACTGCAAAACAATCGATTGTCAATGTTCAACAATCGATTGTCAATGTTCAACAATCGATTGTCTATGTTTAACAATCGATTGTCTTAAGACAGTGTGATCTGGAATTTTTTCAAAATAGCAAATAATCGATTGTCTATGTTTAACAATCGATTGTCTTAAGACAGTGTGATCTGGAATTTTTTCAAAATAGCAAATAATCGATTGTCTATGTTTAATAATCGATTGTCTTAAGACAGTGTGATCTGGAATTTTTTCAAAATAGCAAATAATCGATTGTCTGTGTTTAACAATCGATTGTCTTAAGACAGTGTGATCTGGAATTTTTTTAAAATAGCAAATAATCGATTGTCTATGTTTAACAATCGATTGTCTTAAGACAGTGTGATCTGGAATTTTTTCAAAATAGCAAATAGTCGATTGTCTATGTTTAACAATCGATTGTCGTAAGACAGTGTGATCTGAAGTTTTTCGAAATAGTCAACAATCGATTGTCTATGTTTAACAATCGATTGTCTTAAGACAGTGTGATCTGGAATTTTTCAAAATAGCAAATAATCGATTGCCTATGTTTAACAATCGATTGTCGTAAGACAGTGTGATCTGAAGTTTTTCAAAATAGTCAACAATCGATTGTCTATGTTTAACAATCGATTGTCTTAAGACAGTGTGATCTGAAGTTTTTCAAAATAGCAAATAATCGATTGTATGTGTTTAACAATCGATTGTCAATGTTCAACAATCGATTGTGTGTGTTTAACAATCGATTGTTTTAAGAAAATGCTTAAACTGAAATTTTCAAACTGCATAGTAATCGATTATGGAAAACATATAATCGACTATCTGATTTAGTTAGTCAACTGACCTCAGCAGATTTTGAAAATATTGTTTAAATGTGAAACAAACGAATTGAACTTGTTTATTCTCATGTTCGTATATTTTCTTTTGTATGGCAAACTATGGGAATTAAATTGATTGAAGGCTCCTGAAGAGCAACTATAACTCTGCCTAAAGGAACGATATTTTAGAGAATGCAATGTTCTCCTCCAAGTCTAAGAAGAACTTGTTGAGTTTTAATGATATCAGTCAAAATGTTCTCCTCCAAGTCTAAAAGGAACTTGTTGAGTTTTAAAGATATCATTCAAAATGGATATCAAATTGAGACAATATATGAGTATAATCTTGAATACCTCATTTACTCATGAAAACGAGGCTGCCCACTTCGTCTTGGGGTCACGCCATTTTGCATGCAGCAATGCTAGTTCGTCTCTGACTGACGAATTGATACAAATATTCCCCGTTGCAATTGGTTTTGGGTCATGAACCTAATATATCCCATTTAAGAATCTTTGGATGCGCAGTATATGTGCCTATAGCACCGCCATCCCGCACCAAAATGGGTCCGCAAAGAAGGTTAGGAATATATGTTGAGTTTGAATCGTCCTCCATTATTCGCTACCTCGAAACATTGACAGGGGATTTGTACACTGCACGATTTGCAGACTGTCAATTTGATGAGACACTTTTCCCAAAATTAGGGGGAGAAGTTGGTGAAACCAAACGGAAAATTTTGTGGAAAAATACATCATTATCTCATCTTGATCCACATACCTCTATTTGTGAAAAAGAGGCGCAAAATATTATATTTGCAAAGAATAGCAAATCGAATGCCAGACGCATTTACAGATTTGAAAAGGATAACAAAATCACATATCCCCGCAGTGAATATGACAACATCTGACTCACGAATACATATTCATTATCGGAAGAATATGAACATGAAGTTGGTATTGAATATATCACCCTCACCCCTAGAAGGAGGTTTGGGATGATACCACACTCACCCCTAGAAGGAGGTTTGAGATGATATATGGCATGAATGATCGTTGGTCACGTACCTATTGTACGCCAAAGTATTTTGGAAATATGACTATTAAAGGACAACGATAATGCATGAAACATATCTTGCATATAATTTTGACCATGACCATAATGGTATAACTTTCTCTTTAAAAGAGATATTCACCACATGGATGTTGATGAATCTGTGGTAGTACAAAATTAATTGAGAGCTCTAGAAGAGCCAATTACTATGTTGGAGAAACACAATTGAGTATTGTGCTGTAGTAAGTCTCAAAGAAACTTATTCAGTTTCCAAAGTACACGCGAAAGCGATTGATTATATTGAGACTATAAATGAAGGAAAGATTTGATATCTCCTATTACTACAACTTGTAGCGGGATAATTTGTATATGAAAAGCTACCCGCTTCATTCTCCAGTTTGTACTACACAAACAAAAGAATGCCACAATAAAGTGGATATCTATTGGTATAAAAACCCATGTCATAATAAACCTGAAGTTTATTGATAAGTGCACATGTCATGGTGTAAATTTGAAGTTTACCAATATTGATAATTTATTCAGTTGGCATTCGGGTTAGCCATCTCATTTTAAGTATGATGTGCAATAATAGAGAATTCACATGGGTGAATATTAAAGAACTAGAAAGTTCTTTACGAATTCTCTTGTATCACTTGTTCTCATTAGTGAGCTGACCAACTAAAGAGTTCGGGTTGAAGCCCATAAATTCTGGAAATATCAAAGGTGAATATGGGCCCATTCACCTGCCATGTATACCACATATGATGCATTTATGATATGGTTACATGCGCAATTGTTATTAACCCGCAGCCTGGCCGGTGCTTGCGAGGTAAATTGCTCAGTAATCTTACTTCGAGCATAATTTCCAGATTTTCTACTCAAGATAGTTCATCTTGATAAGTTGGTTTATATCAAAGTTGGTTTAGCAAGATAATTATTGAGTGCCTCCACTTAATAGCTAAACTGTTTCCTATGAGAACAAAGTTATATATCAGTTTGATATACGTTGTATACGAGAGTATATTCTCCCCTCACAAGTGGTTCAGGGTCAGGAACCAAATAATTTCATCTTATTATTATTGATGTGCGGTGCATATTTTCATTAACACCATAATGCACAAAGATGGACTCTCAAAGTTGAGGAAACAAGTTAGCTTTTCTAACATGAGGGGGAGACATGATAAACACTTGAGAAAAGGTTACATGGGATGAATTATCATTTGTATATGTAAATCCCCGAATATCATGATATGAACCTGAAGTTCATAAAATGGATAATTCAATTGCAACATATTGCAAAGCATGCTATACGCATTTGCTGACCCAAAGGAAGTGACTATATTCTCACTACAAATGCTCATATTAAGTCCCAGAAGGACAAAGTCTTTGATACGCTTAAAGCGTATAGACAAATACTTGATTCCATATGAAAGACATGTAGATTTGGACATATAGTTCAAATACTTGAAAGTATAAAGTCAAAGGTATGTATAATCAGCTTTCGATATCTTATTTGTTTAGCATGACATTAAAACTTGATATGCATCTAAAGTCTATTATGTGATTTATATGACTTAACTTGAAAGATTTAAGTTGCTTAAAGCATACACAATTCTTGGTCCTGAAGTACCACATCCTAAGTACAATTTGTGTACATATGTATCTTGCTATAACTATAAGCATGATGACATTGAGAATACATCGATGGAGATATTGAAGAGTCATTCCACTACATTATATGAAGATGTTAATATCTATCAAGAATGATGATTTCAAGGTGCGGAATATTTATTCAAGTCAATATGGTTGATTTATTTATCAAACATCTACCAAAGATTGTTTTGAAGATGGTGCACAAGATTGGAATGCAAATGCTCAAGGATATAAATTGATGTTCTTATCAGGGGGAGTTAATGCGCGTTGCACTCTTTTTCTCTTACAAGGTTTTGTCCCAACTGGGTTTTCCTTGCGAGGTTTTTAACGAGGCAACCAATAGGCGCATATTCAAACATGTGTACTCTTTTTCCTTCTCTTTAATTTTTCCCACTGGGTTTTGGTTTTAAGGTTTTAACGAGGCACATTATTGAATAGACATTCAAGGGGGAGTGTTATAAATAGAACTCTATTTAAGGTGAATGTCTATATTTAGAGAGATTCTAGGGTTTACTACTTGGTGGCTAAGTCACCACCTCCCTATAAATATAGGGTTTCTATTCCATTGTAAATCATCCCAAAAGTATCAATAAGAATACTCCTCTCTTTACTTTTCTCTTTATTGTTCTTGTTCTTGTATTATTGTTCTTGTTCTTATATTATTTCATAACAGAATTGATCCAAAGTTGTACGGGTATTTTTTTTTTTTGCAACTTGCAAAAGTAATCCATTTCCAGGACGGAAATAAAAATTCCATTTCCACGGTTAAAACAATGGCATGAAGGAATATACATGGACTTCTTTTTTCAATAACAAATAAAAAAGGAAAGAAAGAATTAAAGAAACTCAAAAAAACAACGCTACCTTCTCACCAAGAAGCGTTTCTTCTGTTTCTCAAATCGATCGTCAAATTATAGTTATGGAATAGCTTGGATCTGATTCGCTTTTGGAGAAAACAAAAGGCGGAATGGGACAAGCCTTTCGCAAGTTATTTGATACCTTCTTCGGCAACTCTGAGATGAGGGTAAATGCTCAAACGCACACTTTTTTATTTTTCCATTTTGTAATTAAATTTCATTACTTATGATTTTTGACAATTTAAGTTCCATATACTTCCCAATTCCACTTACTTTGGTTCATGATTATGTCAATCTTAAGTGACCTTGACTTTTGATCCGTGTCTGAGTTAAGAGACGATATATTTTTCTATTTTTAACTATATTTAGTTTGTCTTTTTAGCTATTGGACTGTTACCTTACTTTACCTTATGCAAGCTACCCGGACACCATCCTCATTAAAGAAAGAGGTCTTGAAAATACCTCTTTTACTCTTACCTTAATTAAGAGTCTTGTCTAGGTTAGGAATTTAGGGGTAGGAGTTATATATAGTTGTTGTAAAGGTTTCTTATGATGATTAATTGGAGGTTTAACTCCATTTTTTGGGGGATTTTATGTTCTCAAGGTTTTAATTACAAGTTCTTCAATTTCCTTACAATTTAATAGCTCCCACTCCAACATTTTATACTTTTTTTTGTTTGGTTATTCCTGAGTGGATGCTACAACTTGAATCTTGGCATTCACAATCTTAAGTATATAACACACGGGCTATATATTTTTGTGGAAATTGAGTGATACAAAGATTTAACATGTTTGAGGTTGCTGAGGAATGGATGTAATATGCAGGGTTGAATTTAGCTTTAAAGCGTCTTCATGCAGCTTATGGAGAAACAATCAGCCTTGGGTTTTCATATTAGTTGTATATTGTGGTTTTTCTGAATAGAGAAAGGGTAGCTTTCACTGTATAGTATAGGCGTCTTTGAACTGGTTGACATACATAGAATTCACCAATCTGTGAAATGATTTATTCTTTGTATGTGTCTCCATGAGTTGGAGAACTTGGGGTTGATTTCTTTGTTTATTGCCTATCCCAACATCTGAGGGTTAAAAGACTTGCCATTGAGGGAGCAATTTGAGTATAAGTACTTAGAAAATAAAGTTAAATATTGGTGCCTTAACAGAAAGTTGTCTGTTGGAAACAGACAAAGGATGCCCTCATAATAAATGGCGATTATGATTCTCTTTTTTTTGGGGGGGTGGGTGTGTGTGTGGGGGGGGGGCGGACAACTTCCATTTATCAACTTTTCTTCATTAGCACATTACTGTTTTCTTCCTTCTGGCACGCTGCTGTTAGTGGTAGTTCTTGTTCATTCGTGCAGTTGATGTGCTTCTCAGGTTGCTTCCCTTCTGACTTCAATTAAATGCACTGCTGTAACTAATGTTTAAACCCGGTCTTGTAATTCACTTAAATTACTTGTTTTCTCTAAATACTAAAATTGAATTCATTAAAATAGACAATAATATGCACTGAAGCTAGTTCAGTAAGAGCCGGTGAGATTAATCTAATTGTACCCATTTATGTCCTATGTAGGTGGAATAAAAAGTTAAAGTCCTGCTCCCTTCTATACCATTCTTTTTCCTCTAGGATGATTTTCCACTTAGTGCAGAGTGCCAGCTACCAAGTGGCTTGATATTGCTGAGGGACCCCTCCCAGTTCTGCAAAGGGCCTCTAAAGCAGGAGGAGTAAACATGCAAAGAACCTAAAATGGCCATCTTTAGATAATTAGACACCTTCAATTTATCAGATATGATCCTGTCTTTCGCATCATCCTTATTTTTTTCTTTTCAAATAGGTAATCATCAAAAATTTCGTATGAAGTTCTATCCGGTTATTAGTCTATAATGCAGTGCCCACATTGCTGACAGCATAGGGTTTGGGGGTAGGGAATGGAAGAGTTTCTTGGAGGCAAAACCAATTTGTTTCCCCAATAACTTTTACCCCCTCTATCGAGAATAATTACTGGAAGTTGGTAGATTTCGTAGCAGGCTTAAGTATGCAAGTGATGCTTATTTATTATCATCCATGCAATCAGTTTTCATAGGTCATGGCCTTATGTTCACTGCATGTCTTTTGTCTCTGATTATTTTCTTAGCGGATTATTCTTGTCGTATGTGTATAGCTTATACATTTTTGCTATGTTTGCTATGATTTGCTTTGCATAGGTTGTAATGTTAGGGCTGGATGCGGCTGGAAAAACAACTATATTATACAAGCTGCATATAGGAGAAGTTCTGTCTACCGTTCCTACTATTGGTATGCAAATTGCTTTAGATCTCGCTCTCAGCAGTGTGGCACTTGATTATTAAAATTACTAGGAGAACTACATGTGCAATCTTTTGTCTGAGAAGTATTCTTAGTCCCTTGAAGACTGCATCAACACTTGTTACAAAGAAGGTACTTTAATAGGCCATGCTAGAGGTAGTTAAAAACTTCATGAACCGCATCAACATTACATAGAAGGTACTTTCATCAACACTTGAGGCTGTCACTTAAAATGACATTGTAGTGGTTGCCGAAGGCGCAAATTGGAATCTCAAATTTAGCAATGGAAATTCCTTCCTGTTTGGAATATCACAAAGTTTTACAGAGATGAGTAATTGCACTGTGACATCAAGTGAATGTCTGTCTATGTAATAGCTGATTGTATATGCATGGTATGCAGGTTTCAATGTAGAGAAAGTCCAGTACAAGAATGTGATTTTTACTGTGTGGGATGTTGGTGGACAAGAGAAATTAAGGCCACTCTGGAGGCATTACTTTAATAACACAGATGGACTGGTAACTATGTATATTATATTGTATCTGTATCGACTTCTATACGTCTACTGCTGAGTTTAATTTTAGAATAATTATATGCGAGAGGGAAAGGTGAATTTTCTCTCTTTTAGTTAGAAAAAGAGGGTGAAGTTTCCCTCCTCTTTTTCTTCATAGGTAGTACTACCTAAAAGCCAAATTGGAAGCTTAATTCCTCGAAGAGTTAGAAGATATTCTAAATGAGAAAATGTGTGAATGTGATAATATCATATGAACATGTCATTACTAATACGTAAGTCCACTCCCATATCAAAAACCAAGCCTACATCTTCCCTTTTATATGAACTATCTGTAACTGCTTGCACATCCTGTTTCTGTAAAATGGTAACCATATCTGCTTACAAATTGTTTTATTGTGTACAGATTTATGTCATTGACTCTCTGGATCGAGAGAGAATCGGAAAGGCGAGGCAAGAGTTTCAGGTTCCTTATTTGAACCTTTATCTCTTTGATTCAGGTACTTCTTGGTGGCTTACCTAATGAAATCTCATTCTTAATGTGTTCTCAGGCCATCATCAGAGATCCTTTTATGCTTAATGCTGTGATCTTGGTTTTCGCTAATAAGCAGGACATGGTAAGTTTGTCATATCAGTTGGCTTGTGCATCAACAAAACGCAATTTGTTGCTTGTTATCTTATTTTCTCTCTTTAAGTAATGTTGGAGCATAAACTAATAGGTGAAAACTGCTAAATAAATCCAAGACAATAGATACTCAAAGATTTCGACTTTCCTAGTGCTGCTTTTACGATATAATTACTTTTCTTAAAGATAACAGATACTCAAAGATTTTGCATATCTTATGTCCTGGCCTTTGTAAGCTTTAACATACTGTTTCTTTATTGAACTTCCCTGTGCGTGGTCCAGAGCTGGCATGTGATGTATTCTGGTGCTTGATTAGTGACAAAAAATTGGTGTGGTGGAGTCTGTATCTCGTCAGGCAGATGCTCGTGTTGTTTTACCTCACCAAAGCATACTAATACGAGAAAGAAGAAACAGCTCCTCCTTTTTCCTTATCCTCTCACCAAAACCTTCCGAAAGTATACCTTCATAACCATTCAATTGTTTGGGCTCTTCCTAAATGGTCTGCTGCTCTGAATGTTTATTTCTCATGACTGATCAATTATAGAAGATATATATGACTTTTTCATGAAGAATAGGTTCTTTGAAGTAAAAGCCAAGCTGAATTTCTTGAAGTATTACCCCTCTATGGTTATCAATGCAACCCATTCACAAGGAGGCAATCTGCAGTTCCTAATTATAATTCTGATATCTAGATTCCATCTGTCAGGAGGATAATATGTTAAATAAAGATGTAATACAAAGAATCAGAATAGAATGACTGAATTCGATATAGAGGATTCATGTAGCCGACCCCAACTAGTTTTGAGATTGGGTATTAGTTGATTGATTGAGTCTTGGCAACAGACTACCTACGTTGACCCAAAGGGAATGGTGGGAAAAGTGCCAAGGGCTATGACCTAATGGAATTTTTCCAACAAGCAATAATGGTATGGCAGAAAATATTACTTGGCCTAGTAAGAGCATAATAATATTTAAAGTAATTAGGTGCAAAATAATTAAGATGAGTTGTCTGCTCTTATTTTATTTTTTGGTGTAAGAAAGAATTCCTAGATGTGCTGAATCTTTGATCATAGTTATAGAATCCTTGTAAGAAGAGCAAGGAGATCTTGTTGCTTCATTTGGAATGTAAATTGGTTCTACACAACCGTTTTGCACCTGATATATAATATATTATTTTTCTCAAAATAGAGCAGGATAATATGGATTCCAGCATATTTTTCCAAGTTTTACTCTTGGTTGGAATCTATACTAGTTTTTGTTTACTCCCTCCGTTTCATATTGTTTGAGGTACTTTCCTTTTTAGTCTGTTCCAAAATAAATGACACATTTCTAAATTTGGAAATAATTCAATTTTAAACTCTTCATTTTACCCCTTTTGTCCTTAGTGAGAAGCTTTTATAGCCACACAAATGGCATGGCCCCACAAACCTTTTACCCCTTAATCTTTTAAGACCACAAGTTTTAAAAGTCTTCTTTTTTCTTAAACTCCGTGCCGAGTCAAACTACCTCAAACAATATGAAACGGAGGGAGTATTATTTATTCATTCTGGGTGCAAAAAGACAAATGAGAATTTTCATGTAGCTAGTCCATGACCATGAACTTTAGCAATAAGTTGATGTGGCAGGTAACAAAGCAAACAGGCAGGTGAAGAATAACGAATTGTCACAATTAACCAACTAGCAACTGCAGGATCAAAGAAAATATATTGCAGTTGCTTTTCCCTAATAAGAAACAAACATGACCTGCAACCGAGGTTATTTGATAACTAAACCTCTTGTTAACTGCAGGAAGCCCTAAACTAATGAAAGAAGTGTAACCCAAAAATCTTAACCTGTGCTAGTAATACTCAAAATTCGACTATAATGGTGCGAAGCTGGCAAACTTGGATCTTGTTGGCTAGCTGCCCGTTGTGCTGCACTAAGTTCTGTTTTTTGGAGTTGGTTTTATAAAGATTGGCGTCTAAAGCTTAAGAATGCTATTATAGTATATTCTCTCTTAGCTGTGATTTGAAAAATACGTGATATCCTAATTCAAAATTAATTATCTGATATCCTATCAGGAGCCACTTTCTCTTTCCATACAACAATAACATACCCAGCACAAGTGGGGTCTGGGTTGGGGGTTTGGGGGGGAGTAATATACGCAAACCTTACCACTACCTTGTGAACGTAGAAAGGTTGGTTCCGATAGACCCTCGACTCAAAAAAAGCATAATCACAACAGTTTAGATAAGGAAATACAATAAAGGAGAATCCATATAAAGAGAAGCAGTAACCACAACCAGAAAAATGATAACCGAAGCAAAAGAAAACATTTGGTAGTATTAGAAATCTAAGAATAGGAAATACGAGAATACACTAGTACTACAGGTAAAGAAAAGCAATACAGGCACGAAAAATATTTATGCTCGACTACTTATTAACCTATTACCCTAATCCTCAATTTCCACACCTTCCTATCGAGAGCCATGTCCTCCGTAAGCTGAAGATGTGCCACGTACTGCTTCGGCTTACCTCTACCTCTTCTTGGCCACCATAGCTAACCTCTCACCCCTCCTCACTGGGGCATTTGTGCATCCCCTCTTCACATGTACGAACCATCTCAACGTATCTTGTCCACCACGGAGCCACTCACACCTTTCACTTTCTCGTTCCATCTCAAACATAGTCTGCATGCCAGTTTTATTATGCTTGTGGTTTTTGCTTATGTCGCTTTTCTGTTGCATTATGACTGCCGGGTAAAAAGGTGTATGGTAGCAGGTGATGTAAAAGAAGGATGACTGTCATTCACCTTTAATCCTCTCTTCTTCCGTTTCTCTTTTTCGTTGGGTGGATAAGCATCCACTTTTAATCCTTCTCATGTCATTAGAAAATGAAATTGGAGGGGGTTTTGCCCATAATTCAGTTTTTCTATCTAAAAGAACTTGTGGAAATAAGGCGAATCTTTTCAAGTCTCTCCTAGTCTATATATATGTGTGCGTGTATATGTACACCCCCCTCTATCCATCTTTTCCACTTGTGCCACATAGATGTTTTATCATCTTGAACTTTTCTTTTTCTCCAAATTTTGGTCCAGAAAGGAGCAATGACCCCAATGGAAGTGTGTGAAGGCCTTGGTCTTTATGATCTCAAAAACCGAAAATGGCATATTCAAGGCACATGTGCTCTTCGTGGGGATGGCCTATATGAGGGACTGGACTGGTTATCGAGTACTCTGAAAGATCTCAAGGCCGCTGGGTACTCTTCAGTGGGCACTTCATCCTTTTGATTGATCAGGTCTGCACTTAGCCTGGATGTCTTCAAGAGTGTTGCTGGCATCCATAACCTGCTAATCTAACTTTCATATGCTTTTGCAGGCTTACAAAAGAAGAACCCCCCTTTTGAGGACAATACTGAATACCCTGTCGTCTGTACATTGAAACGCCTGAACTCTCATTGACAATCTTTACTTTTGGGTCTGGCTTACCCCCCTTTTGAGGACAAAACTGACTACCCTGTCGTCTGTACATTGAAACGCATGAATTCTCATTGACAATCTTTACTTTTGGCTCTGGCTTCTGATGCAGTGGAGTACAATAGGCACTTGATTCCTGGCCTGGGTGAAGCTGATTTTTGGTTCTGTTGTATGCGGAAATACGGACCTTGCAATTGGTCCTTCCCATACACTAGAAATGTATCTGTTGATGCCTACCTTTTGTATTTTCCGTATGAAATGAGTGATTACTGATCCTAGTTCTTGCTTCTCGGGTGTGTTGTTGAATACTTTATCTACATTTATAGTTTATCTATGAATGTCCTTTTGTCATCCTGTTATGCTTTCATAAAAGACTCATGTGCTGAAGTCAACATTTCTCAATTAAGCAGAGATAGCACTTTAAAGTTTATGAGTTCTGAACTAAACACATGGCTCGTCTTAGTTGCTTATTTCACAATTAAATGTTTATATTTGATGAATTTCCTAATCTAGCTCTTGCTTAAGTTGTTTTGGCGGAATATATTTTATGAAAGGACCACCTGAAGGGTGTTTAAATCTTGACGCTAGGTGACGGCTGGAAGCGCTAACTATGGATGAATGTTTACAACTTATTTGACATAGTTCTTTTCTATGCTTTTCACCTTTGGCGATGAGTTTATTGAACCTTGTCGAGAGTTAGTGATTTTGGGTGACGGTTTTACTAGACGAGTATTGAGAAGTGCGTAAAAGAAAAGTTTTTTCCAGCAATGTCACACCCAACATTTAGTTTCTTTGATTTCTGCCGACCATTTAGTGGATATATAATCTGTCAAAAGTAACGGATATGCCAAGCGTTTAACTCATCTGGAGAAACAACTTACCAAGTTTGAATAGGGGATCCAATCGTCCTTCAAAGAAAGATTGCAACTGTTAAGAGGGTGCACTTTAAGTTATATCACCTCCTTCACACTGGTTTCATAGATACTTTGATGGTTAAGATCAATCGTAAGTAGTAGTTGAGAGATTGACAAAGAGCAATATGCCTCCTTGGTTTCATAGATATTTTGATGGTATCATAAGTAAGTAAGTAGTTGAGAGATTGACAAAGAGCAATATGTTCATACATGTTTTACTTTCCATATATAAGTTTGAAAAACTCTAGGAATACAAAAACAAGGGCGATCAAAATTTTGATATATCTCTGGAGTAGCAAACCAAGAAGGTTTTACAAGGCTGATCCAACATCGCGCTCAAAGATCATTCACTGGCAGGTGGAGTTGTCTGCCTTTTATAAGCGTTTAATTTTCTGGAAGTGTTTGCAAGGCTGATCTCGAGCTTGGCGCCAGTGAATGAAAAAAAACACTTTACTGTCTTCACATTTGAACATCAACTACCAAAAGTAAGAAAGGAACACACAAATTAAAAAGAAAGGAACACACAAATTAAAAAGAATATCAGTTGATGTTGTTCTTACCTTAGATTTTAGCAACCTCCTTTCCACTAGGATCTTTTGTGACGCTCTTTCAAGATCTTTGTAAGCTGCCTCAAGCTTAAATCTTGCAAAGATTGCTTACTGTCATTACCAGCAATGCCTTTGTAGACTGGTTCTGGGATAGCATTATGTATGGGAGAAGCTTGGGGAGGAAGAGCATGAGCAGCAATATCCACGTTAATCACAGCATGATCAATTTCAGATTCTTTCAAGATCTTTCTAAGCTGCCTCAAGCTTAAATCTTGCAAAGATTGCTTACTGTCATTACCAGCAATGCCTTTGTAGACTGGTTCTGGGATAGCATTAGGTATGGGAGAAGCTTGGGGAGGAAGAGCATGAGCAGCAATATCCACATTAATCGCAGCATGGTCAATTTCAGATTCTTCCATAGGTATGGGAGAAGCTTGGGGAGGAAGAGCATGAGCAGCAATATCCACATTAATCGCATCATGATCAATTTCAGATTCTTCCATAGGTATGGGAGAAGCTTGGGGAGGAAGAGCATGAGCAGCAATATCCACATTAATCGCAGCATGATCAATTTCAGATTCTTCCATAGGTTCTTCTCCAGCAACTACTTCTGAAACATGTAAACACTGCTGACTTCCTCTCATCTTAACATCACACTCACCTTCCTGGGCAGCATCATCAGGTATGAGAGAAGCCAAGTGTCGAAAACCATGAGCTGCATTATCCACATTCGCCTCAGCATAATCAACTTCAGATTCTTCCATGGGTTTTTCTTCTTCTGCAACTTCCAGACCATGAGCTGCACTATCCACATTAGCTTCAGCATGATCAACTTCATATTCTTCCATGGGTTCTTCTTCTCCAGCATCTTCCATGTTAGCTTCAGAAGCATCTTTCAAACACTGCTGACTTCCACTCACCTTAGCCTCCCCCTCACCGTTGAATTGCCCCAACGAACTCACCTCATGGAAATCTATGGTAGTGTCTCGATTGACACTTGCAGGTTCTCCCATCAACTTTTTCCCTCCTGCAACATCAGTATGATTTAAGTGATCTTCCTCCTCCCGATCATTTTCTGCCACAAACTCAGATGTATCATCACAATGGGGCTTGTCCTCTTCATGCGGCTGCTTCATTAGGATCACATTAGTGATATCGGAACTTCTCTTGGTATCTTCACCCAAGTTCTGGCTTTTGTTCTGAAAATCTTTTTCAGTTTTAGCCTGAGCTTGATCAATTTCAGATTCTTCCATGGATTCTTCACCAAAAACTTCTATTTTAACTCCTGAAACATCATTCAAAGACTGCATTTCTTCAGATGCCATTTCTTTTCCATTCTCAAGTTCCTCTGTTTTTGACATATGCCCATCTTCAGATCCGAGAAACAATTTTGTTTAATTATCACAAAGTACGAAACAATTCACTGTACTAAGTAAAATAAGATTGTCTATACAACAGAGATGGTGATAAGACAATTGATACAAAAAGTTGACGGAAGAAGAATATATACCATTTTCTTGGATCTTTCTACCAATTGAGCAGTATACATAAGCAATCAAAATAAATAGACAACAAAACCATTTAATTCATATAAATAGTAGTGCAGAAGACTGGAGCAAACAACAACATACACTGAGAACAGAGCAATACATACCATTGTTGTTGTGACCAAGTGTTACTTCCTCTGAGCCTTCTTCTGCTTTTGTATCTAACACAACAACCAGGTTATTGTTACTTTCTTGTTGAAGAACATCTTCAGTTTCTATTTCAGTTTGTACCAAGGTATTTGAATCTTGACCTGATACAATATCTGATTCATTATTGATCTCCAAACTTTCTAACGTTTTCAATTCAATACATGTACTGTAGTTGTCAGTCGGAACTCAGACACCAAGTAATGTTCAGGAAAAGAAAAAGGTCAAGGATTACTTATGCTTGCGGACATTACCATTTTTGTCTACTACTTCATTCTTGTGAATAGAATACTGCTCAGAATCCACCTCCAAATTTTCCTCAGTTTCTTCAGGAAAAGCATCAAATGTAAGGGTTCCTCCAGACATTTCATTCTCTTGTGTGCTCTCCGGCATTGGTTTCCCAGCTATCCTTGCTGATCGACGAGTACTGTACACTTTCCTAACTGAACTTGCCTTCAATTCTTTTCTTTGGCTAGTTAGAACTGCTGGCGTCTTTGGCACATCTTTCATTTCTCCCTGAATCCGATCCCCAATTTTTTCTTTTGGTTCACATTCCTTCATTGCGGATTCCAATTTAGCGCGAACTGAAGTTGCTGCAGCCCTTCTTCTGGTAGTCGGCAATGCAGGAGTCTCATGCATGTCGTTCTTGGCTTCATCTGCATCTCTGACCGCCTTTCCTCTCGTTATGCAGCGACTCCTAGTCAAGGTCTGCAAAGTTTCTGGGTCATGTTTGATTGCTTTTTGTTGTGTAGCTCGACGATAAGTCCGAGGTACACTTGTTACTATTTCTGAGTTCCCAGGAGACTCCATGGATGAGTTTGCGGTTACAGATTCACATGAATTCAAGATTTCTTCAATACCATCAACCTGTACATAAAAACAATACTAAATTTCCTTTCTACTGTACAATGTCAACATACAACTACATAAACATGTTATAAGCAGCTATAGGTATCCAACTGCGGAAGTACTAATCATGCACAACAACAACAACAACCCAGTATAATCCCATTTAATGGGGTCTGGTGAGGGTAGTGTGTACGCAGGCCTTACCCCTACCCTTGCGTAGAGAGCTGTTTCCAAATAGACCCCCGGCATCCTTCCCTCCAAGAACTTCCCAAATTTGCTCTTGGGGAGACTCGAACTCACAACCTCTGGCTGGAAGTGGGGGTTGCTTACCATCAGAGCAACCCCTCTTGTCGTACTAATCATGCACAACTTAGGCAATAATTTTGGGAACATATGGTACCTATTCCACCGACGAGGATTTCCGACAACTATCCTTCAAACGCTCGTTCAGACTCGTGGCCGGACGCAATCGAGCCGCACAGTTTGCTAAGATTCAGGAAAACTAGGACACAGCAAAGCACCCTTCCAGGTTTTTCTTCCGGGAGTTGGTACCTCCCGCTCTCTTGCACTTTTTGTATACCTTTGCACGTATTTTAGCTAGCATTCAGAGTGTGTTCTATTCTGTTATTATCTAGTTTGATTCATTTGCGTCTTTCGCTATAGTGCGTGCGTGTGCTACTGTACCCCATATCGGTTGGTGGGATAGTGGCCGCGGTGGGAGATGATAGCGTAAGGTCATGTCCTCAGGGGGTGGGGGTGGTAGCGGGGGTGAGTAGGGGAGCAGGGGGTGGCACTTCGGGCAGGGCGGGAGGAAAGGGTGGGAAGAGGGCGGCGGACGTCCATAGACTAAGGATTGGGTCTTGGAACATAGGTACTCTGACGGGTAAGTCCATTGAGTTGGCGAAGGTTCTGCAACAGCGAAGGGTTAACATAGCGTGCGTCCAGGAGACTAGGTGGAAAGGGTCGAAGGCGCGGGACGCTGATGGGTTTAAGCTGTGGTACTCTGGGCTTGAGAGGGGTAAGAATGGAGTGGGCATCCTGGTTGATGGGGACCTAAGGGAGTCCGTGGTCGAGGTTAGGCGAGTGAATGATAGGTTAATGTCTATTAAGCTGGTTATTGGGGGTGGAGTCCTCAACGTCGTTAGCGCTTACGCGCCGCACGCAGGCTTAGACGAAGAGGCTAAAAGGCGCTTTTGGGAGGACTTGGATGATCTGGTGGAGAGGATTCCCCAGTCTGAGAAGTTAGTTATTGGAGGGGACTTTAATGGCCATATTGGGGCTGAGGCTGGTGGATATGATGAGGTGCACGGGGGCTTTGGCTTTGGTGCCAGGAACGGAGGGGGCACTTCGCTGCTTGATTTCGCCAGGGCTTCCGAGCTCCTGATTGCGAACTCGACATTCCGGAAGAGGGAGGAGCATTTGGTCACTTTCAAGAGTGCGGCGGCGCGGACTCAGATTGACTACATCCTCATCCGAAGGAGCGATCGGGGCTTGTGCAAGGACTGCAAGGTTATTCCGGGTGAGTCGCTTTCAACTCTTCATAGACTTCTAGTGTTGGATGTCGATCTTTGGGTTAAGAAGAAGCGGAGGGGCGCCCAGGGGCAACCGAGAATTAGATGGGGCGCTTTGTCTAAGGAGAAAGCACAGGAGTTGGAAAGGAGGTTAGTGGAGGGCGGAGCTTGGAGAAGTTACGGGGAAGCGGACGCTATGTGGACAGTGACGGCGAATTTGGTTAGGGGGGCCGCACGGGACGTGCTCGGGGTAGCTAAGGGATATTCAGGCAGACATCAGGGTGATTGGTGGTGGAACGAGGTAGTCAAGGGAAAAGTGGAGGTGAAGAAGGCGGCGTTCGCTAGGTTGGCCGGGAGCTCAAGCGAGGAGGAGCGGAGAGCGAACAGGTTGGTATACAGGGAGGCGAGAAGAGAAGCTAAGATGGCTGTCACGAAAGCTAAAAACGAGGCGTTCGGACGCATGTATGAGGAACTAGGGGAGAGAGGTGGGGACAAGAAGTTATTCCGGTTGGCTAAAGTAAGGGAGAGGAAGGCACGCGATCTTGACCGAGTCAGGTGTATCAAGGACGAGGAGGGTAGAGTTCTGATGGGGGACTCGCAAATCAAACAGAGGTGGCAGGCGTAGACCTTCTTAATGAGGAGGGGGATCGGAGCATAGAGCTAGGGGAGTTGGGGCAGTCAGAGCGCCATAGAGACCTTGGGTACTGCAGGCGCATTAGGGTAGAGGAGGTCTTAGGGGCGTTGCGTAGGATGAGTAGGGGTCGAGCGACCGGGCCTGACGAGATCCCGGTGGAATTCTGGAAGTGCATGGGTAAAGCTGGAGGGGAGTGGCTCACTAGGCTATTCAATGCGATTTTCAGGACTAAAAAGATGCCGGATGAGTGGAGTTGGAGTACAGTGGTGCCCCTGTACAAGAACAAAGGGGACATCCAGTGTTGCAACAATTACAGGGGCATCAAATTAATAAGCCACACGATGAAGGTTTGGGAGAGGGTAATTGAGGCGCGTGTGAGGGAGGCGACAACTATATCTGGGAACCAATTCGGTTTCATGCCGGGACGCTCCACCACAGAGGCGATTCACTTAGTCAGGCGGATGGCGGAACAATTCAGGGATAAGAAGAAGGACCTTCATATGATGCTTATCGACTTGGAGAAGGCGTATGACAAGGTCCCGAGGGAGGTGCTATGGAGGTGCTTGGAGGCGAAGAGTGTGCCAGAAGCCTATATCAGAGTAATCAAGGACATGTACAATGGAGCTAAGTCTAGGGTTAGGACGGTGGGGGGCGTATCAGACCATTTTCCTGTGGTAATGGGGCTTCATCAAGGATCGGCGCTGAGCCCCCTGTTATTCGCCTTAGTAATGGATGCTCTGACCCGACATATCCAAGGGGATGTGCCTTGGTGTATGCTCTTTGCTGATGATATAATATTGATAGACGAGACGAGGGCCGGTGTTGGTGAAAGGTTAGAGATATGGAGACAGACCCTTGAGTCTAAGGGTTTCAAGATTAGCAGATCTAAGACAGAATATCTGGAGTGCAAGTTCGGCGAGGAGCCGAGTGGGGTAAGCGGGGAAGTGATGCTTGGTTCTCAGGCCATCGCCAGGAGGGACAGTGTGAGATATCTTGGGTCTGTGATCCAGGGGGACGGAGAGATTGACGGGGACGTCACCCATCGGATAGGAGCGGGATGGTCAAAGTGGAGGCTTGCTTCAGGGGTCCTGTGTGACAAGAAAATCCCGCACAAACTAAAGGGGAAATTCTACAGAGCCGTGGTTAGACCTGCAATGTTGTATGGGGCGGAGTGCTGGCCCGTGAAGAACTCGCATGTTCAGAGAATGAAGGTTGCGGAGATGAGGATGCTTAGGTGGATGTGTGGGCACACCAGACTGGATAAGGTCAAGAATGAAGTTATTCGACAGAAGGTAGGGGTGGCCCCGGTGGACGAAAAGATGCAGGAAGCGAGGCTGAGGTGGTTCGGGCATGTTCGGAGGAGGGGCTCCGATGCCCCGGTGAGGAGCTGCGAGCGGTTGGAGATCGTTGGTGGGCGGCGAGGGAGAGGGAGGCCTAAGAAGCATTGGGGAGAGGTGATTAGGCAGGACATGACCAGAATGCAGGTTACCGAGGACATGACTCTGGATAGGGGAGTCTGGAGGTCTAGAATCAAGGTTGTAGGTTAGGGGCTCATAGGTGATTAGTGTTTTAGTATGGTAGTTCCTGCTTGATATTACTACATGCGACTGTATTTATGTTGCTTATGTTTTCATAACTATTTACGTTACTTTCGTGGGAGTACCTATGCTTTATTATTTGATTTTGTCTTGCTTGTGTTTCTAATTTTATCTCTGTTTCTTAATGCAGCTTTCCCATTTTTACTCTACTCGCCGAGGGTCGATTGGAAGCAGCCTCTCTGCCTTTCGGGCAGGGGTAAGGTTCGTCTACATATTACCCTCCCCAGACCCCACCTGGTGGGAGTATACTGGGTAGTTGTTGTTGTTGTTGTTGTTTATGGTTTTGGGCATGGAGAAGAGTAGATTTAGCCATACTGCTCCACAGGGCCGTACCTAACTAATAAGTTTAAGTGTTCATCTGAATCCATTAGCTTTAGCTAAAACCTTGTAGTATTTAAGAATCCACTAAATACAACATAGAATTCATAGATTGCGAACCAAGCAAATCAAATGGGTTGCGGTAGAATTTTGAACTCGAATTCATAAAATTCAAATCCTGAATACCCTCTTGCTCCAATAGAGAGTTGCACAAAACACTTAAGAACCAACCTTAGGCCTTAATCCATTCCAATATCGTCATTGGTGTTGCGCACATATGCAAATATTTAAAAAAATGTTTCCAATAGTTTCAGCTTCTAGATTTGGTGGTTCGCAAAATCCAATAAACATGAAGGAGTGTTAATATAGAAATTAGAGATCAATAAATGATTTGTAGATTAAATTAATAAATAAATATTAACTTTAACTATAAGCAATACTTAATCCCAGAATTGTTAAATCAACATACTGGAGCTTCCTAACAATCTCAGATTCAATCTAATATCAAGGGTTAAAGCCGCAAAATATATGCTGGAAATAAAAATCATTTTGTAGATTAAAAGAGATACTACTAATATTCCTTCCAGCTCATTCAGAAATGAAAATGAAATGTTGTCTATCTTATTTACATTTTAAAACAAATTAAACAATTTCACAATACAGGAAATATAGCTTTTTAATTGAAAAAGGAAACTTACAAACTCGAGGGACTGAAGAGCGTCGGCCATGGCGACATTGGTGAGGTTAGCTGGAATTTTGTTCTTCTTGGAAAGAGCTTGTAGTGCTCTCCTTGTAAGGCTGTGGAAGTCCATCTCTCTCCCTGAAATGAAACTGGAACTCGTCCCAATGAAATACTTGTGTGTGTGTTGTGGGGGCGGGGGGGGGGGGGCGGCGGTTGCCCTGACGGCAGTAGGGATGAGAGTGACGAGAAAAAGGAGGGTTATATATATACACATATATTTTATTACTTGTGCAGGTCCAGAGAAGGAAGGAACCTTGTGAATATGACCTTTGGAGCGTGCACAAAATTTTGAACCTTGGGCTGCGCCGAGAGAGACTTTGTAAACCCTAAGCATGGGAATTGGGCTATAAGGTGCTGATCTTCAAATATTGTCCTCCTTTTTAAAAGTATTTAAAAAAAGGGAAAATACCATTAAGTAGCTATTGTGAAATTCCAAAAAAAGTAAAAAAAAAATCAAATGAAAATGATATTTGAAAATTACAGTTGTGTTTGGACATAAATATAATTTTGGGTTATTTTTGAAGTTTTGTGAGTGATCCGAGTAAAAATTTGTAAAACAACTTTTTGGAGTTTTTCAAATTTTTGAAAAATTACAAAATTCATCTGCAAGTGAAAATTGAAAATTTTATGGCCAAATCAAGGAGCTTGAACCTCAGTTTTGAGATGATTTGTTGGAGTTTTGAATTGAAAAATCGAAACATGAAAAATATAATAAGTGTATCACACTATGTACCACATATGTATCATATTTATACCAAATGTGTATTACATGTATATCCGTGTATACCTATGTGCTAGATACATGCGTGATACGTGTGTTGTAGAAGAATTTTTTGAACTCCATTTTAACTACAAATTTTGATATCAAATCAGTGCAAATCACCTCCAATCTTTCTCAAATTTTGTATATTGACTCATCTATTTGTTTTCAATTAATCTTAACCATACCCATTTAAAAAGTCCCCTTTTCTTAGATTTTATATTTCATCATCTTATTTGTGAGCACATCCATGAAATTTCCTTTTCGTCTTGCATCTAATATTGCTAATCACGCTTAAAAATATGGAAGAAAATCTTTGTGTGTGATTCTTGGAGAGAAAGAACCTTATTTCTTTAGGTATTTAATTTTTATATATGTTTGGCTATTTTTGGTAAGTGTATGATTAATGACTAGATGTTTGTAAGTTGAGAATTTTTGGCCCATTTGTGTAAGATTTTCTTTTAAAAATGAGCATGGTCATGTACACTCTTATTGCTTATCAAAAATTTCTCTACTGAATTGCCAATTTTATACTATATTACTCTGCATATATGGTTGATTGTTCACAAACTCTACTCGATGTCAGGATTTTGTGTTTGTGTGATTGTTCACCAAACTCTACCATATTAGCATGACTTTGTGTTAACTACATCGACCTATTTGTTAGATCATTCACAAACTCTACAAGTTGCCATGATTTTGTGCTTGCTCAATCGTGTCACGACCCAAACCGGAGGGTCATGACTAGCACCCGACCATACTTGCCAATCACCAACGTACATTTTATCTAACCTTCTTTATTATCTCTTAGGGCTGAGGAGATCAATATAAATAGTAGACATGGATCATGGACAACCAACAATAAAATATGATGGCATAAACCTACATAACCTGAGATGACCATACAATCAAGAAACTATATATATAGTATGAGCTACCACGCTATCATGAAAGGTTATACAACAACAACCAGCCGACAAGGTATACCAAACTATACATGAGTTGACACATGTCTATGAGCCTCTAAAGGAACATAAGTGCTGCAACATAGCCGTAACAAGGCCTCGACATACCCATAATGTCTATAACAAAAATACATACCAAGACCAAGGCAAGTGCGAAAAAGGGATCTCGCCAATCACCGCTGAACTAGACAGCCTACTGTGGTGGGGGAGCTGCACCTTCCTGTTTATCAGGACCTGCAGCACCACATGCAACGTCTAGAAATAATAGGACGTCAGTACAAATAATGTATCGAGTATGTAAGGAAGGGAACCATAAATACGAACAGTAATGTAAACATGGATAGAGAATATACAACCTGTAACATTTGAGTACCTCTGAGGGCTAATGACATGAAATGCATGATATATATGTATAAATACATAAACTTTTAAAACATATGCCTCTGTAGGCATCATCATCATCATATCGTACCCGGCCATAATAGGCTCGGTAAAAACGTACCCGGCCATCATAAGGCTCGGTAGATCGTACCCGGCCACGTGGAGCTCGGTAAAATCCAACTGATCAGTGATTGCACAATAGGTGCCGTACCCGACCGAATATAGCGCGGCTCGATAGAGTAAAATAGATACATATATATGATGCATGCTCGGCTCATTGAATCACGTTCTAAACCTTTTGGAGTGACCTAAGGTCAGTATCCTCTGTATACATTATTGGGACTAACGCTTCACTATGAACCTTATAAGAATCAGGAAGTACCAACAACATTGATAACATAAGAATAAGAGAAGCAACATTAACATCAATTGTTCCATAAGAGAGGAAACAATGTAAGTACTACTAGCTTATAAGAGTAGAGTATCTTTGGAAGCTCATTCATTACATTATGTATAGTCGGAGTCGTGCAAAAGAAGGAAAGGTATAGCCTCACATACCTTGCATATATTGCCCAAATCTCAAGTTATGAAATTGTCACACCCCTTAGTCTAAAATAAGAGAAGCAATACTATCGTTATCATAGCGTCATAGCCATTGTGTATCGACCACAACCTATTTTACGATAAACGGACAGCACCTCCCCTATATTTATTACTACACCATTCAAAACAATTACTAAACAGCCCAAACAACATCAATAATAATCATATTGAGTCTTCCAAAACAGTCCACCAACCGATAACATTACTACCAAGACTTTCAATATATATTTCACAAGTTAAAACGGGTTGGAAGTGGCATATATAGGCCCAAATGTCTTAAACCGCCTTAGTGGGCCCCATGGAGATGTGCTTGGCACAGCCTCGTAAAAACGCAAATATCTCTCTACTCCGAGATCGTATTGATGAACTATTTAATGCATTAGAAACTAGATTCATAGATCTTCAATTTGGTGGTTAGATAAATCCATAATTCTTAGTAAATTGGGATAAATGATTAGTAACATTTGACCTAATGTTTAAGTAAAATTATGAACCTAAGTTGCGACAACTTTTGTCGACTTTTGCCTTATAACTCATTTGACTAATAGACTTATAATACGGATATTATATGATTAAAATACCTTAAAACACTACGTCTTAAGTGTACTAAGAACCTCTAGGTTTATCCGAAAATACGGCTGACAACATCTTTGACTCGTTTAACTTCTAGTACTTGTTATCCACTCATATACACCTTTGTATCATTTAAGACCAATAGAATTAACGTCTTATCATCTTAAAGATAATCCTTTCATGTATTTATGTCGATAACCTTATGGCATGAGCTAACATACGTGAACATGGGTTGTAACAAATTGTTCATCTAACTCTATCGGATTAATATGATTTTATATTGTCTGCAATTGACCTATCTATTAAATTGTTCATCAAAATCCATTCGATCATCATAATTTTTTTGTGTTATTCAGCAAAGTGTTCTTTAAAATTGTAATTCCAATTTTGAAGAAACCACCCCAATTCTACTCCAAATGGTTTCAATTGGAAACAAACCTCCAAATGCTAACACACACGATTCCCAATTACCAATATTGTCAAATAACATCAAATCAAGATGATCCATTTTGTATTTTTCAACACTTTCTAAGGACCAACAATGGAGTTTTGAGATTTTTAAAGTAAATCACTAAATTAGCCTTTGAGCAAAAAAAAAAGGCATAATTTATCAATATCCAAATAATTTTAATAATAATCGAGAATTAATGCCTAGTTTTTACGCCAATAAGAATTTAAAAGCTTCTAATATTAAAGAACTTTAGTTTGTCTAAAACATCCAAGTTGTTGAGTGAAAATCCTTGTTCAACTTTTATAGGTGCAAAGGGCGTACATCTTCGAGCTTCTGACAGTGAGCCCTTCTTATAGTCAAGTTTTGCACTAGTATGGTTCACATATGTGGCTTCAGTAGCATCAATACGATTTTCCCATCTCTAACCAATGTCATGATCTTCGCTTTAAAATGAAATATTTTTCTTTTGGGCGATTGACAATGTGATGAAACTTGCAACGCTTGGTATCATCAATTTTATTGGCTTCTTCATGTCATTTTGACATAGGAAGCTCAATTACGTTAGAAGTTGATGTATTTGCTAAATCTTCAAATCTGCTAAAGTTGGAGCCCATATGAGGAACTTTGTTCGGCAACCATACTAAGGTGTTGCCCCTAGAGATTGTAGTTGTGACCTCTTGTTTGTCCTTGGATGGGATACTATAACTCCTTTTCAAGGCCATCACAACAGTCAGCTTCGAAGTATGCAGATTTGATTTGTGAGATAAAGAGATAAGGGGTAAGTTGTTACCACTATTGTTTAACCAAAAAAATGTGACTTTTGTCAAAGCTAGAAATTAAGAAGAATACGGGTTACTGTTAATCAAGAAAGAAAATAATGAAAGATTTTGAGAGCAAATATAAAGCAAAGAAATCAGATTGTATTTCAATTATGTCTCAATAGTATTTTGTGTCCCTACAAATGTTCTAACTCCCTCCTTTTATAGTAAATTCTAGGGGATTGTATATTGCCTTGGTCTTAATAAGGCAATTATGAGCAATAAATTACATTAAAAGAAACGTTTCCCAATCATTTACATTAAATATAAATTCTCTAACGTATTTGGCATTTAATAATGAATTTGGTCCCTTCTGCGCTGTCAGATTTATTTTCTTGATCCTTCTTGATCTTCAAGCTTTAATGACTTGAATAGGTACGAGCTTGGAGTTATCTGAATAAGAACCTGTACCTCTTTAAGTATCTTCTCCTGTATTTGTTGTTGCTCGTGCCTCGTGGTCAATTATAATACTTTGACCATTTGACTGATACACGTGTCATGACACATCACCCTCAATATGTAAATTTAGTTTTTCCCCAATACAGATAGTCCCTCCCCCCCCCCCCCCCCCCCCCCCACTTTCTATTTATTTATCAATTAATCATTTGGGAAGTGGATCTCATTAAAAAGGAAATTTTTGCCATCATTAATATTCTGACAACATTGACGCTTCAATTGTCTTTTCCATTTAATGCTTATGCACACGTGTCATTCTCACACTGGTTCTGCAGTTTTGCACCCTTTTTTCAAGGCATTTACGGCTCTACTATTCACGAAGATATAGCTGCCTTTATTATAGGTTTTCCGTCATTACACTTCTTGCTTTTGACGGCTGTTTTCATATATAAATTCAACCCTTTTTCTCTTATCTTCTTCTTCATAAAGTTTTACGAAGTACTTTATTCTTCAACACTATTCACTTCTTCCTTTATTTATTTTTTTCACCATGTCATCTTCAAACCCTAAGCCTAGAAGAGTTGCAATCTTGGATAATTTGCCCAATGCCCCCGTTAGATATAGAAGGGGTAGAGGTGGTAGGCTTTGTAGTCTTGGATCCACCCGTGGTGGAAGCACCTATGCTGGTTCTTATTTACCTTCTTCTACTTCTGGTGCTATTTCTAGAACTAGAGGTTCTTTCACACAAAAGTCCTCTTCTAAAGGCAAAGAACCCTCAGAACCCCTACAAGAACCTACATTAGATGAGATAGTACCCAACGATCTATCCTTTGACCATGATAGAGAATCTCTTCATATACAAGCTATTGGCTTAGCTTATGCCGATATTTATTCCATTTTAATGAGAGATGTTTTAATTTATGTTGTTTGTAGAGACTGTCATTGGAGTAGTGACCTTTGTATTGAAATTCCCAATCCAAACCAAAGAATTTCTTCTTACAAAACTGGATTTTCCTTTGTCTACACTTATCTTTTTACTTTGGGATTCATACCAGCAATTGAGCCTGTGATCCTTGATTTTTTTCACTTTTCAAGGTTTGTTTAGCTATTGGTCCACTTATTTAGAGAGCAGTGGCTTGTTTGAGGCATTTGTTTGTTAAGGCAAGTGTCGATTTTACTTTTCCCCACCTTATTTATCTTTATTCCCCCAAGATATTTTGCAATGGTGTATTTACCTTAGCAGCAAGGAGTAAAAGGGTTTTGGTGATCCCTGAAGATGACAAAGACTCGTGGGTAGTATGCCCGATTTGTTGCGGTACTCACAGTGTGTTTGGTGGGCAGAGAAAATATGCTTTTTCCTGAAAAGTGGAATCTTGCACGTAAGTTTCTCTTCTTTTTTCGTACCTCTTTTCCACAGTTTTAACACCTTATCTAATTTTACTCTCTTTTGATTTTTTTGTAGCAACCATGAGAGTTGTGGATCCCGTTCCCAATTTTCGTGGTTGGGTAGAATTAATATTGAGAGTCATGCCTATGGAGAATAGGAACTGGAAGTCTATTTATAATTACTATGGTTGGAAGGTGAAAACTCACGGTAAGAATTTTTTATACTTTCTCTTATGTAAAATTCTTTCGTTTTTGTTTTGATCCTCATTCTTCTTTTTATCAGGATTTCCAATTCGAAGAGTTTCAGCTGAATCTATTATTTCCATTCGAGCTTCTTTAGGAACTTAACTTTGTTTGGAGAGAGCTCAGGATACTTCAACAAAGAGAAAAATCATTGAAGAAGATTCTGAAGAGGAAGGGGACGAGGATGGTTCATTAATAGCTAGACGTAGAGCCATGAGGCACATTATATCTGAAGATGAGGCTGAGATTTCGCCTTCTCGTACCTCATCTAATGAGCCCGTTCACCTTGTCCTGATGACGAGACTACCCTTTAGGATACTGGTGAGTCCAGTCATCAACTTTTTGTTGAGGGTTTCGAGAGTGGTGAGTTAGCTTTGGTTTTAGATGAGCTTCCTCTTTCCTCTTGTTCAACTCTCGTTCCTTCCATTCTTCCTTTACCTGTTTTGTCTGCTTCTATTTCCTTACCTATTTCAACTGCTTTAACTCCTCCTCCTACTATTTTCACTTCTTCTACCGTTCCTCCTCCATAGTTCCTCCTTCTACTGTTCAGCATAGAGAAGTGGGTTCTACAAATAGGAGTATGGCTATGAGGAGTGTGACCATCGAGGTTCCTGCCAATAACAGTCTTTTGAGGAAATCTGGTCAAGCAGACATTTGACTTGGACCTTTGATTGGTTACATTGAAAAAGAGAAGATGAACATCCATAGCTGCTTAACCTTGATGAATAACATCGTTCATTCCACTTTGAAGGTATTTCCTTTACTTATTTAATTTTTTTTTTTACCTTTAAATTCTGACTTTCGTGCTTTATTATTTTCAGGCTAACCTCATTGACACAGAATTAATGGGTACAATTTCCCTACTAGAGAAAGTAGTCTATGAGTATGAGAAAACTATTCTGAAGCCCAAAGAGTGGCTCATGAAGTTGAGTTAAAAGCAGCTAATTGGAAGGAGCAGTTTGAAAATGCTCAAATGTCTATGGACAGGTAAGCAGAGATAACTTGGAGCAGCAAAACCATACTGACCTTAGAGCTAGCAGTTGCCAAGGCTTTTACAAGTCAAGAAAAGAAGGACAAAGAGCACCTTGAGTGTTCTTTCTCGGAATAATTGTCGAAGTCAAGTGAAGGAATTAGAGAACGTAGGGCACTTCTGGGCAAAAAAGAATAGTACGCAAGAGAGCTAGTGCAAAGCTTGACTCAAGCTCAAGAAGATTTAAGAATCTCTTCTGAAAAGTATGTGCCTTAGAAAGTTCTCATGCCTCCCTCCAAGCCTCCTTTGATTCAACTTTAACTGAGAATGAAGAGCTAAAATGGGAACTTGCTGTCTGGGAAAGAGACTACAAATTACTTGAAGAAAAGTTGGATTTGGAGGTAAGTTGGACTTTTCTGAACTCCCGTCGTGATGCTTTAACCGAGGTCAGACAAGAAAACTTTGACTTAGAGTCAGAATTGGCCAAAGTTTTTGAGGCTATTGAAAAGACTGAACAACCACTTGACTTCTCTTCTGCTGCAATTGCGGCTCCCGTGGCTGAAAGTCCTGCAAATAAAGTAGCCGGGATTGAAGCTCTCAAAGTTGAAAGTGTTGTGGCTCAAGCTCCTGAGGGTGAAGTTACCATGACTCAGGCTTCAGAAGCTTAAACTTCCATGACTCTTGCTCCCCTCGTTGAACCTACTACTTCAAGTCAAGCTGACACCGTGCCTATGGCTAATCCTTCTGAAGTTGACATTGTGCCTATAGCTACCTCTTTTAAAGTTAACACCGTTACTTCTGATGCTCCCGCCTCCCAGTGACCAGCTTATATTTTTTTAACTTGTTTTTCATTTCTTTTTTGGAAAATGATGGCTAATCCTTTTGTTCATTTTTAAGAGATTTTGGTTAAAGTCCCCAATGGGGCATTTGTATAAACTATTTTGATGACTAAGTTTATACTTATTTTTAAATATATTGAGAAGTTTTTTAGTATTTCTATTCATTTTATTCTTGCCTTTTCATACTTAAGGACTTGGAGAATAATTTTACATTTTTATCCTTTGAAAATGCTTATGATTAACCTCATGACTTAATAACATGAGTTTTATAAAAGAGGGCCCTTTTATATATCGACACTTAATGAAGAAGACGTCTCAACTTCATAATGGTGTTATAATACGATGAAAGAAATAGGAACACAGATGTTTTGTTTGAAATAACTTTGATAGGTTTTTATCTATGAACCTTAACAAATTTTTGAATAACACTTTACATGTATTTGAATTACATCTATAGCTTTCTCATAACTGTTTTTCTTGTAATAGATTTTTACAAAAGAAAAACAATGGAAACTAGGGTTTCTCTTTATAACCTGTTTTGATACATAGTCTTACCCTAACTACTTTGAGGATACATTAGATCCCTTTATCTTTGAAACATTAGGAAGGGTTTGAGAAGTGACTTCATTGTTCTCATGGGAAAGAACACTATGATGAGTGTTTTGATGGGAAAGAACTATGATGAATGTCACGTTTTCATAGTTTTTTCATGCACTTGGTTCTTCAAAGCTTTGATCTTGCCTTGATTTTCCACACGTATATGTGTATATTATGTAGTCCCCGAAGTGTTTGAGCGTTGAAGTATGAGATCTCTAGCATTTGTTAATTTCTTGCACTTGTTCCTTTCCCTGAAAAGGAAAAACATACGGGACTCGGGGATGCGATTTTAGATGAAGACTGCTTAACCCGTTTTGGTTCCTATCTGAATAATTGTAATCCAGGGCCAAGAATTTTAGTGTATTCCATTTTGCCGTACAAGTCGTGATTCATCATTTAGTACATGTTAATGTTTTGCCTAGCATCTAAAATCATTAGTAAAATTTTAATAATTCAAAAATAAAATTTAACATGGTTACACGACCGTAGGTATTTTCTTAGAAGTAATTTCTCTTCAAATGAACATCATTCCAGTATGAAGGTAGAACTTTCCCATCCATTGTCTCTAACTCGTATGCTCCTTTTCCTGCAATATCCTGAATCTGATAGGGTCCTTCCCATATTGGACTTAGCTTTCCTTAATTAGCAGCTTTTGTAGACCAAAAAACTTTTTTAAGCACGAAGTCCCCAATTTTGAAGAATCTGAGGTGCTCTCCGGTTGTTATACCGTTCAATGACCTGCTTTTGTGCTGCCATTCTTATTAAGGCAGCTTCTCTCCTTCCCTCGAGTAAATCAAGGTTAACTCGCATCTCTTCATTATTTGATTCCTTCGTTGACTGTATAAACCGTGTGCTTGGTTCTCCTATATCGACTGGAATCAAAGCTTCAGAACTATAAGCCAATGAAAATGACGTTTCTCTCGTGCTTCTTTTTGTAGTTGTACGATAAAACCACAGAACCGCAGGTAATACCTCAGGAAAATTACCTTTTGACTCTTGTACGCTTCTTTAAATTATTGATAATGACCTTATTTGTGGATTCCGCTTGACCATTACCTACTGGATGGTATGCTGTGGACGTCAACCGTTTGATTTGCCAACTTTAAAAAAACTTTGTGATTTGAGCTCCTATGAATTATGGTCTATTATCACACACAATCTCCTTTGGTACTCCAAAACGGCATATTATGTTCCTCCAAATGAAGTCTTTAACTTCTTTTTATCGTACCTGTTTAAACGCTCATGCTTCTACCCATTTAATGAAATAATCAGTGAGTACAAGTAGAAACCTTACCTGACCTTTTGCTTGTGGTAATGAACCCACGATATACATTCCCCATTTCATAAAGGGCCATGACGATATGAATGGATATGATAGCTCCACTGGTCTATGCATATTATTACCGTACCTCTGACATTTGTCGCATTTAGATACAAAATTTTCTGCTTCCTCTTCCATCTTAAGCCAATATATCCTGCCCTAATTAAAGTTCTTACCAACGATCTTCCTCCTACGTGATTCCCGCAATGTCCCTCATGTATTTACCTCATTACGTATTCCGTTTGGGAAATGCTGAGACATCTTGCTAAAGGTCAAACCAAACATTTTTTTTATAAAGATTTACTTGTGTTAAATAGCAGCGGGCAACCTTTTTACGAAGCACATATGCTTTCCTTTTGTCATCAGGTACGGTACTGTCCTGCAAAAAAAAGTTATTTCATTTTTCCAATCCCTAGTTAAATAATTGAAATTTACCTCGTTCTTATCAGGTTCGAGAAAGGAATGAAATAAATGCATAACTGAAGCATTTGCATCGTTTTCCACATCACCTGCAGACGCGAGATTGGCCAAAGCATCTGCTTCAACATTTTCATCTCTTGGTATTTGTACAACTTTCCAGTTTTGGAATTGCCTTATCAATTCACTTACTCTTTCTAAGTATTGCTGCGTTCTTACTTCTCTGGCAGTGTATGTCCCCAGCATTTGATTAACCACGAGTTGCAAATCACTTTTAGTTGTAATTTGGGATATGCTGAGTTCTTGTGCCAGTTCCAAACCTGCAATCACAGCTTCATACTTTGCTTCATTGTTAGTTATAGAATAACATTTTATAGCTTGTTTAATGGTTTCGCCCGTAGGTGGTACAAGAACGATTCCAAAACCCGCACCTTTTACATTAGATGAACCGTCACTAAATAAAATCCAAGTCCTTGGGTTTGCACCATTAAAAACTTGTAACTCTTTTTGCACTTCTAATTGCATCCCTTGGCTAAATCAGCCATGAAATCAGCTAATACTTGAGATTCTATAGCAGTTCTAGGTTGATAAGTGATTTCGTACTCACTTTATTCAATAGTTCATTTTGCTAACCTCCCTGATAATTCATGCTTATGCAAAATGTTACGTAACGGGAAAACAGTTACTACATCAATGGGATGACATTGAAAGTAAGGTCTTAATTTTCTAAATGACATGATTAAAGCAAGTGATAGTTTCTATAATTGTGGATACCGTGTTTCTACATTAAACAAAGACTTAGTAACATAATTGATATGGGATTGTTTACTTTAATCCTCCCGGACTAAAACATCACTTACCGCAACTTCTGATACGGCTGGATAGACAAGTAATTTTTCCCATGCTTTTGGCTTTGCCAACAACGGTGAATTTGACAAATATGCTTTCAAATTTCTAAATTCTTGTTTACAGTCTTTGTTCCATTCGAAACGATCTTGCTTTTTATGTTCCGAGAAAAATTTAAAACACTTTTCTGAAGATTTGGAAATGAATCACCCCAAAGCTGCAATTCTTCCCGTTAGTCTTTGGACCTCTTTTTTACTTATAAGCACATCAGGGATTTGCTCTATTGCTTTTATCTGTGAAGTTTTTACTTCAATTCCACGATTAGAGACAAGAAAACCCAAAAACTTACCTGATGCGACCCCAAATGCACATTTTTCTGGATTGAGCTTCATATTAAATTTTTGCAAAATTTGATATATTTTAGAAAAATGTAATATATGATCGTTTGAATTTTGAGTTTTGACGAGCATATCGTATATATATACCTCCATGGTTTTTCCTAAATGTTTCTGGAACATTTTTGTAACCAACCTTTGATAGGTAGCTCCTGCATTTTTGAGACCAAAGGGCATTACTTTATAATAGTAAGTCCCATTGTCTGTGATGAAAGAGGTTTTCTCTTCATCAGTCAGATCTATTTTGATTTGGTTGTAACCTGAATGTACATCTAAAAACTTAATAACTCATGCCCTGTAGTAGCATCAATTAGCTGATCTATATGCGGTAAAGGGAAAGAATCTTTTGGGCAAGCTTTTTTGAGATCCGTATAATCTACACATACTCGCCACTTACCATTCTTTTAGGCACCACAATTGTGTTAGCTAACCAATTAGGATTCTTTACCTTGCGGATAAACCTGATTTTAAACAATTTTTTGACCTCATCTTGAATCACTTGATTTTTGAAAGCTCCTTGCTTTCTTTTCTTTTGCTCTATTGGTGTGTACGCTGGGTCTTCATTTAACTTATGGGCCATTACCTCCGGTGGTATACCTGTCATATCAGCATGGGACCAAGAAAAATAGTCCACGTTAGCTTTTAAAGATTTAATTATCATGCCTCTCATGCCTGGTTTCATATTTGCTCCAATGTAATCCTTCCGATCGGGCCATTGTTCAAATAACATAACAGCTTCCAATTTTTCAATTGTTGTTTTGATATTTTCGTTTTCCTCTAGCTCTTGAATTGAGTCAGGTCTCGAGTCTATGTCTGTTCGTTCCTGTTCAGTTGAGGTTTGAACTATGATGTTCTCAACTGTTCTCTGTGATTGCTATCTTTCTTCATTTACGGTGCTCGCATCTGTCACAACATTAGTACTCCTGGCTGCATGTTGATCTCCACAAATTTGGCAAATTTTCCAAGGTGATGGGAATTTAATAACTTGATGTAGAGTTGATGAGACAACATCCATTTCATGGATCCATGGTCTCCCCAGGATCATGTTATAAGCCATTTCCATATCTACTACTTGAAATTTAGTTTCTTTTGTAACACTTTCTGCAAAAGTTGTTAGTATTACCTCTCCTTTTGTTACCACGCTAGAATTGTCGAATCCAGACAAGGTATGCACCTTTGGAATCATTTTTTCCTTAGCTTGCATTTAATGCAATACCCTTAGTAGGATAATATTTACAGAACTCCTTGGATCAATCAAAACTCGTTTCTCATTAGTATCATATACAAGTAGAGATATTACCAGTGCGTCCTTATGTGGATATAACACGCCATCTGCATCTGCATCATCGAAGGTAATACTTTATTCCGAAACTTGTCGTATTTGCTTCCCCTGGATGATAGTGACTTTAGAAACTTTCTTAGATGCGGTATACGTTACACCGTTGATATCTTCTTCCCCGATTATGATGTTGACGGTTCTTTTGGGAGATGGTGGTTTTGGGGGCACTTGCCTGTTTTTCATGTAAGACTCTTTGCCCTTTTCACTGAATAAGTCAGTGAGATACCCTTGCTTCCACAAATGATCAACTTCACTTTGTAAAAATTTGTACTCAGATGTTTTGTGCCCATGATCATTATGGAATTCGCACCAATGGTTAGGGTTATGCCGGTTTGGATTTGACCTCATCTCTTTTGTCAATCGGACCTTATCTCCCATGCTTCTCAAAATAGATACGAGCTCGGAGGTAGTGACATTGACATTATAACCACCGAAACTCACCTTCAAACTTATATCGTTATCTCGTGACTCTTGTTTGTTTTCGCTTGTTCCTAAATCTAGATGAGGAACTTGAATCATTATTTGTAGATTTTTGATCGTACCTTTGATTATCCGATCTTGACCGTGAGTCTTTTCTCGTCTGTCCCATATATGGCTCGTACCTATTTTTACCAGACCCCCTTTCATTTTCAGCACGTCTCGAGCTTACTTTTTCCTCTTTTTGGAATCTTGGAACGGTATCCTCTTCAATCCGCAACTTCGTGTTGTACCTGTTATAACTACCACTTCACGTTGTAGCTGGGAATTCTCGAAGACTTTACTTGAGTCTTCTCATGGCCTCCGAACTTCATTAATTCAAATTACTCATGAATGTTATAGCAGCCCAATTGTCAGGTACGCGTGGTAAAGTCATTCTTTCACATTGAAATCTATTAACAAAATCTTGAAGTAATTCTGAATCTCCTTGCTTGATTTTAAATATATCCTCCATTCTTTTCTCTACTTTTTGGGCTCCCTAGTGTGCTTTGATGAAGGAATCTGCAAGCTCAACAAAAGAATTTATAGAATTTTCAAGTAAGAGAGAGTACCAAGTTAACGCCTCTTTGGTGAGTGTTTCACCAAATATTTTGACCAAGACTGATTCAACCTCTTGCTTCGTCAAATTATTTCCCTTCACGCTAGTTGTGAATGTTGTTACGTGATCTCGTGGATCTGTTATTCCATCATACTTTGGGACATCAGACATTTTGAATTTCTTTGGAATTGAGAGGGGAGCAGCACTTGGTTTCCACGGTTGTTGTGAATATTTATCCATATCCAATTCTTTGATTACAGGTGGAACTCCAGGAATTTGCTCTATGCGGTCATTTTGTTCCTTGATATGTCTCTGCATGGTTAGTACTAAATTTTGCAAATGAGAATTGGTTGAATTACATGGTTTTCCCTCATGTGATTCACTGGGGGTTCCTCCATTTCCAGAATTAACAAGCCCGGAACGGGGATTTCCAATGTATTGTTATTAGGTGTAGGTGTGGGTGGTGCAGCAGGTAATCAACTAACTAGAGCCTGAAGAACTTTGTTAACCTGTGCATCAATTACTTTTTGTAAGGCCTCATCTCCTCCTTCAAAATGTTCAGATTGCTCATGTTCACCAGCATGAGACTCAGGAGTAGGAGTGCCTTCACGAGATTGTCGTGTTGAACCATGAGGGGAAGAACCAGGTGAATGTTTTGTAAATCTCTTTGATCTTGTTGGGTTTTATTTTCCCGGTTTCCGAAGATGTAGTCGTTGTTGTTTGCCATAGTAACAAGAAATTGATTATCAGAATCCCGGCAGCAGAACCAATTTGTTTAACCAAAAAACTGGGACTTTGGTCAAAGCTAGAAATTAAGAAGAATACGGGTTATTGATAATCAAGAAAGAAAATAAAGAAAGTTTTGAGAGCAAATATAAAGCAAAGAAATCAGATTGTATTTCAATAGTGTCTCAATAGCATTTCGTGTCCCTACAAATGTTCAAACTCCCTCCTTTTATAGTAAATTTTAGGGGAATGTATATTGCCTTGGTCTTAATAAGACAATTATGAGCAATAAATGACATTAAAAGTAACGTTACTCAATCATTTACATTAAATATAATTCAATAATGAATTTGGTCCCTTCTGCGCTGTCATATTCATTTTCTTGATCCTTCTTGATCTTAGAGCTTTAAATGACTTGAATAGCTACGAGCTCGAATTATCTGAATAAACAACCCGTGCCCCTTTAAGTATCTTCGACTGCATTGAAGGGGGTTTGCAGATGAGGCAATGAGTGCCACGCCTGCCTTTTTGGGATTTCTCCATTATCGTTAGAGAGAGTGGTATTGGGGGGGGGGCAGATTTGGGGGTGGAGTATGATTGTGGTTTTGAAATATCCGCGTGGCCCACGTTAATCTGTCCTAACTGGGTCAAGCTTGGGGGGCCGTTGTTGTTTGCCCATTACTCAGGGGGGACTGGTTCCCCTTTGTGAAGTCAACTGCTTCTGGGTCTGCCTTCCTTTTTGCTTACCGTGGATTGTGCCTGTGGGGTGATGTTTGGCCCATGATTGGGTTTGTGGCCACCCCCTGCTTGGCTTTTTTTGGGCCCATGTCTGTACTATTATTATTATTATTATTATCATTATTATTTTAATTAGTTTTTATTAAAATTATTTTGGCCGGCATTAAGGTTTTTTGAATGAAAATATTTACGTGGCCCTGTTGCACTTGGGTTTACCTGTACTTCCTTTGCATAGTGGATCGATGATTTTTCTTCTTTGTCGGGGGGGGGGGGGGGGCAGGGAGGTTGATTAGTGTAACGCTGTGGACGCCTTCGGTGGAAGGTGACAGTTTTCCATTCGCTTCTTCTGCTATTTTGTCTGTTCGACCTGAGTTGTCTTGTGTGTCTTCCACCGGTGTATGTAGCCTTTTATAACTACATCTAGAGGTTGTGTGTCCTAGCCTGCCACAACTGGTGCATAACGTGCCCTCTCCTTCGTAGAACACTGTTTGCTTGTGGTCACCTATGATTACTGAGGTTTCTACTAGGGTTTCAAGGGGTACTTGGATGCAAATTTGTGCATATCTTCCTCCGAGAGTGGATGAAGTGCATTGGTCTATCTTGAATAACTTACCTAACTTTCTACTTACTTTTTTTCAAAATGACTTGGTCGTAAAATTATGTTAGAAGTTGGGGTAGACGTATCCAAATGGCAGTGGATGTGAGTGTAGCGTCCTGGGATACAAACTTAGGTTCCCATTTCCTGACTGAGAGGAAGTGGCCTGAGACAAACTATCGTCCAAAGTGAAGAGCCTTAACCGTACTTTCTTCTAAACTAAATTTCACTATGAAGAAGTCCCATCCTAGGTCAATCAAGATTAACGTTTTAGATAGGTTCCATATGTCAACTAGTTTAGAGCGTAGTAATTGGTAAGGCATTTTTTTCTTAAATACTTTTAGGATGACTGAGTACCTCCAAGGTGCGTAAATGCGATCTTTTTCCTCTGCTCACAGTGGGATTGATCCTTCCATATGTTTTTCCTTAGCCCGCTCTATATGGATGTCTGATTCGTAGTAGGTCGCTTGGGTGCCTTGTTGTTTGTCAAGGAGCATTTCTTTGTAGGAGCAAAGGTGTGCTTCCACCTCCATTGAATCATCTTTATCCGGCGGTTAGGGGGTACGGGCGGTCTGATCATGGGAGGATCCATAGGCTGCTATGGGTGGGAACTTACTCGTTTCTATGTTATTTTACCTTTGGTAGTTGTTTTGTTGAACCTTTTCGAGAGTTCTTTTTAGGATTTAGTTTTTAACCGCGTGGACATCTTTTTTGCTTGTTTTTTTTTCCTGAGCCGAGGGTCGATTGGAAATAACCTTTCTGTCCGATACGTATTATCATCCCCAGATTTCACTTTGTGGAGCTATAGTGGATAGTTATTGTTGTATCTTATTAAGTTTGACTCGCTACTCTAAAATTAAAAAAATTGGATTGCCCCCCACTTTGACAACTAACCGTACTTGTCATTTTCAAAGCTAAAACTAAAGTGATGCCCCAGGCGCAAGTATAACTCGTGTTGTCTGAAAAATAAACATATTTAATTTTTATACACTTTTTGTATAAAATAAAATTCTTCGTAGAGGCAATATAAATACTACAAATTGTATAATTTTACTTTTCAGATTATTACTTTCATTTATTATGAGCAAAGAAAAGGGACAAAACTCGTGCGGTTTAATCAGTGAGTCAATGCAACCGATTTCAGAATTGACTCAACAACTTCGATCAAATTTCATTACACTCATACATAAAGCGCAAAATACAGACTCTGATAGCGAACAACTTTGAAATTCTTGAATTAAGTGGACGATCAATCTATTTAATTTTTCAGAAATCCATAGATACGAATTTCCCCCAAATTCGAATGGAAAACCCTAACCCTAGCCCCAAAATTTCCCTTTAGATTCTCCCATGCACTAATCTCCAATTCCAATTCTCCCTTCCCTGTTCTGGTAACCCACAATCAAAACCCCAATAATATAGGTATATTTATACACATAAACATATATCAGGAATGGGGGAATGTGGAGCTGGGAGTATTGTTTGGGTCCGAAGACGAAATGGGTCGTGGTGGCCCGGAAAAATACTTGGGCCCGATGAGCTTTCAGCTTCTCATTTGATTTCTCCACGATCTGGAACTCCAGTTAAGCTTCTCGGCAGGGAAGATGCCAGTGTGTATGTACCTTTTTACCCTTTAATTTAGCTTGTACTGGAAGTTTTTTACTATGTGCTAGGTAATTACTGCAGGTTGATTATTATTTTCTTGCATGTTATTGGTGAATTCTTAGTTGCAGTCAACTTTCAGTATAATTGTTGATGCTACTATTACTTAATGCCTTATGTAGTAATAATAGGATAGTTAATAGTTTAGGATTCATAGTTAGAAGTTTGGACTCCTTGCCATCAGTAATTATGAAGGAAGAGAAACGGAACATGATATTGCTTCCTGATTAGCTCGATTTCCTTGTTAAAAGCAACGTTTAGTAACTTACCAAAACAATAAAGCTTATCTTGGATTACATTGTGTGAAAGAGATTGGTAATCACGAATTCCCTGGTCATTCTTGAGTTTGGAAGAATTAGCACTGCTACTGGTAATAGGTATGCAGGCTGCCTTAGGAGATCAGAGTTCTTCATATTGGTTGAAGCTTGAAATTTCTTTTTTCTCCTTTGACTGTGACAATTGGAAACTACTGAAAAATCTCTGCATATCACTGGAAAAGGAATGACCTAGGTTGGTATTCTGCTTCTGCTGTGAAGTGATCCCATTTCTCCCAAACATATTGATAATAGAGTCCCCCGCGCGCGTGCGCGCTCTATATGTTTTTTGTGGAGGTTGCATTAATTTGTGTTGTTCCACCCTTTGCCTAAGAGAGTAGATGAAGTCTCACTCAACTAACTGAGACTTGAGAATGAGATTATTATATGCATAATAGAAGATCTAGTTGCTGGTAGTGCACAACTAAAGAACAAAAAGTACACAGGAGAGAAAGAAGGGCAAATATTCAGAAGCTGAAATTGATGGAGTGAGCTTTGCCTAAAACATGTTGGCAGCAAGCTTTCGTATGTTACGAGGTTGAGGACACTTAACAAAGCAAGAATTAGCGCCCAAGGCTTTGAATAGCAACATGTGATATGTGGGTTAGGTGCATCTTATGGGTCAAACCTTGCTGTAGACAAAAGCCTAGTATCTAGGTGGTGAAGGGTAGAGGGGCAGCCCATCACCCACCGAGTTTCGAACCATGTGCAATTGGCCCTCGGGGATTAATGGGTCATCAAAAAAAGAAAAAAGAAAAAAACAAAGGAAGAATAGATACTAAGTTCTATCTTTTTTATTCTTTGTCCAATGCAGGACATATTGTGATAAGCGTGTATTCTTTATGAGGACTTTCCTTCTACATGTATTAGGCCATGCAGGGAGGATTTTGGGTTTCAAACCCTATTTGTTTGTTTCTTCTATCTGATTAGGAGTCATCTTTTTGTGTGAGTTAGTGGTTTAAATCTTGTTGGCAGTGGTGAGGAAGTGGCTGTATTTTGTTGGACAAACTACTGTTTGCCTGTCATGGGCAGTAGGGCCAGTATGGTCTCTTTGAATGTGTTAAGACCTTTTCAAATCGTCACCTGTGATGATCATCTACGTTACATAAAAAGCAAAAGATGGTTGAATTTTTTTTTTTTTTGCTAAATGCTACTCCACTGCTCTCATTCTTGATTTATAGAAATGCTTCTCATAACTGGTAGAATACTGTTCATAAGTCTATCCCATCTGTCTTAATCACTCTTTGTTTAATTGGTACAAACACTTCATAGTCTTAGTATAGACTGTTATGGTGTTTCCTTGTGTGTCTAACCAGGGATTGGTACAACTTGGAGAAGTCAAAGCGCGTGAAAGCATTCCGTTGTGGTGAATTTGATGAACTTATTCAGCGGGCTGAATCTTCCCTAAGTATGCCTCCGAAGAAAAGAGAGAAGTATGCTCGACGAGAAGATGCAATACTTCATGCTCTTGAACTTGAGAAGCAGCAGTTAGACAAAAGGTATGGGGGCTTAGGTTGTTCGTCCACTGATAGAAGCAATACATCTATTGATGTATTTATTGGAAGAGAGTCGTGGACATCATCAAAATATTTAGAAAATGGAAATGGAAGACGTTTAAGATCTAAGTCTCGTCAACTTTCTCATAAATCTGGTTTCTTCATTGAGGAAAAGAGAACGTGCAACTTTTCATCTGAAGAGGAACCCAAAGATCAAAATCAGTTGAGTGGAGACGATGATAACTACAGTGTACCTCCGAGGATGAGAGGCCTACGGGATTTGGGCCTCAGCACTGCTCCTTCAGAGCATAGTGATCCTTCATCAATTGCTTCAGAGGGTGCTGGCCAACTTGTGCTTGGTAGGAATGCTGGTGCTGTTCCTGATGGGAATTATAGCGCAGAACGCCTAGTTAATATTGAGAGAAAAAGTTTGTTAGACAAAAAGAAATTGTCAGATGAAGGCTTGGCCGAAGAAATTCTTGTCAAGAAGCGTGATAGACACTTCCCTCTTGCTCAAGTTCTGGAGAGTTCTGAAAAATTATCAGTTTCTGTCCCGACGCCTGACTCAGGTTCTGTTTGCTTCTCTGAGATGGGAGAGGAGCAGCCAGGAGTTGCAAAGAAAAGCAGGTGTAATTTGGCAGATGAAACAAGTGTTGCTTTGATTGTTGGAGAAAGTAATCCTGCCCAGATGGAATTTTCAACATTGAAGCGCAAAGATAATTGTTCTCATCCTGCTGAGTTGTGTCAACAGAATGCTTCTGTGTCTACAGAGTATACTGAAACTGATTCTTCCGAGACAGATTCTGCAGAATCAGATACCGACGATGAGTTGGCCACACTCTCAGGTTTCTCCCTTCTCACTCTCTCACAAGCCACCTTACACGTACATTCTTTTTATCAATGAAAAATATAAGTTAAAGATAACTAATGAAGCAGCATCAAATGAACAAAATCTTTGAGGCTACTAGAACTTAGAGATCTCCAGAGCTGATTGAGCAAACTAAACTATTTCGAGCTCTCACTTTCTATGCTTGAGTCACCTTGTGTGTTCTACTGTCAGTCTATGAACCAAATCATTCTGTGGTTCTCTCTCCCGCGGTAAGTGTGTGATGGCTACCTTGTTCATTCCTCTATGTTTATGCTGTGGGTTCTAGGGGTGAAGCTTTCAGAAAGTGACTGTGAGTTGTTTATTTACCGACATTCTGTGTCACTTATTTCTTTTCTTCTTTTGGATAAGGGGCCAGCTTTTGTGCTCCTATATTGTTTTACCAGTCACCTGGTATCCCCACCTGCATAGGTAAAACTGCCCACACGGGCTAGGTAGATGCGAAGAAACCACCTAGTAGTTTTGGTCTATGATGGGATTTGAACCCTGGGCTCCAATGTTTGCACCAATTCATTGACCGCTATGCCACACCCCGATATTCTGTAGCATTATAAGGAAGTATAAAGTTGTCCTAGGCTCCTAGCATGTCCAAGTACAATTAAGGACTTTCATGTGCTATGGTAGACTCTAGACTTGCTGTTGTGGACTTTGTTTATTCTTATTATTTCAAAAGAAAGCAAGTGGCCTTTTATCTATGCCTCTCTCTCTCTCTCTCTCTCTCTCTCTCTTAAATAACAGTTGTGTCTAGGTCAGCTTATACACCTCGACGATTGCACCCCTCTCTCTGTCTTTTAAATATTTATTGCTCCATACTGACTGTTTTCACTTTAAGTTTTTATTGAAGGACTGGAGCTTGTTAGTTTGATAAGTAACTTTTTTGGTATTGTGATTTAGCAGCACGTCATCTGCAAAAAAATCCAAAGACTAAAAGGACTATACAGAAAGTCCTATAGGAAGGAGCAAGGACTTGTACTTTAGGGAGGAAACTATTACATGCCTTATTTCGAGTTGGCTTTTGTGGCTAATTTGGTGGATTATAGAATTGATTCAGATATGTAATCAGGTTTCAAATCATAGAGCTTTACCAATTCCAAAGAAAAAGCACATTTGGGCGAAAAGTGTACATGATCAAATTAAATCAATTTCTTGATATCTGTTCCCTATACCAAGTCGGCATTCTTTCTGATTACCTAACGAAAAAGAAACTCCACATTCAGTCATGGTTAAGTTTTGCAGCTTGCTGTCGCCTGCCTGCTGTTTCTATTTCTTGGTCATTCTTATTTGGAAGTTCTAGTGAATTGGTTCTCTGGAATCATGTGTTGGTTTTGTATCTGAACTGCAGAATCATATGTCTTATGTCCAATTGTGAATGCATAGTTCCTTATCATTCTTGAGTACTCATTATTCTTGAGTCTTGAATCAGCTCTTTCTATGCGTATTGCTCTTCTAAATAGAGAAGAGTAGAGAATACTAACTTTGCTTGTTGCTAATGCAGATGGTGCGGCATCTATTGAACTAGAACCAAAATATATAGGAATATCTGAAGCACAACCTGAACATGGAAGCATGAGCAGTGAGGAACTGGATGAATTGGCACTTACTGATGGCACTTCTCATACTGTCTCTGCTGGCTTTGAGGTATCTAAATGGCAAATAAAAGGGAAAAGGAATAATCGAAGTCTTAACAGGAGGCCTCTGGATACTTTTGATGGAAACCTTGCGCGAAGACCCAGTCATACAACTAATTTCAAGGGAAAGAGAGGTTATGGTTGTTCTCAAGATGATCCAGCTACTAATTCTTGGGTGCAAAATGCTGGATATGGATCTAGAACTCCACATAGTGCTACCAGAAACATGTTCAATTGGGCGGATTGGGCTTGGGATGATCAACCTACAAGCAGAGGTTACTGGGAGGAGTCCAGTGAGTATTTTGATCCTGTTAGTAACTACCATCACTCTGGTGACAGGACCATGCTGGTCGATGTGGACTTAAAAGTCCAATCAAGCTATCAGAGAGAGCGCGTGCCTATCATTTCATTGATGAGTAAGATAAATGGGCATGCAATAGTTGGATATCCTATCAAAATTGAAACGCTTTCAAATGGTTCTTCTGAAGGCCTCCTTGGGGCAATTGATTATAATTTTCCAGGAACATCTGATTATGATACAGCACTCCAACCTCTGTGGAGGACTGCTCGCAGGACTGCCAGTGGTCGTGTTGCACGGCCCCATGCATCATCAGCATTGGATAATCCCGAAGGAAGTTTTGACCGTGACAAAAATGTCCGAAAAGCTAGCGTTGGAGGTGTTGTTCAAAAGGGAAACGTGACAAGAAAGATCGTCTCCCAGCCTGCGATAGAGAGAACATTTTCAAGAAAGTCTGGGAAAAGGATTAGTTTATCTTCTAATCAAAAGATAAGAACACTTTCTTCAATAGCCTTACAGCAGAAACATAGTGATCTGAAGGGTAGTTCCAACAACTATCAAGTGCATGGAGCAATCAAACGAGAGACACTGCCAACAGTCGTAGCTTGTATTCCAGTTAAGTTAGTGTTCAGTCGGTTAAATGAGGAGTTGGTGGGTCGTCATCAGTGATAGTTTACTGCTGGGGCTGAAGAAAATTAATACAGACAATAATCTAGTGGCTTGTAAAATTTTAGATAGGATTAATAATATTATACCATACCTAGTGCACCATCTCGGGGTGATCTCTTTTTGTTCAGGCAAATGCATTTCAGTTCGTGTGTTTGAGCAGCCCTGAATGTTAAGGTAAATCAGACAACTCATAACATGGGAGTTTGTTTCTGATGGTACCTTAGTTGTACATCGGTTTTTTCGATAAGTGATTTTCCTTTTAGTTTTTGATGTGGGAGAGTGTAAAACTGGAGATTTGTTAGACACAGATGTTGGCGTTTAGATTCACAGATATGAGATTATGAATGTAAATTGTATAACGTAAATTATTGTATGACTGGTGCCACAAACTTGGTGTCTTTTCACTGTGCATTTTCCCAGTAATTACTACAATTTCTAGCTACCATTTGACTCCAATTTAAGGAATCACAGCATTATGTCCTCCCACCACTACTCTCATCGACATCTATGACGAAATTCAATATGCTTGTCCACTAGTGAAAGATTGCTCCAAAATTATTTTATGCCAGACTAAACGGCTTACAGCTAAATGACAAAAAACTAGTTTGTATCACATTCGCACGCGCAGAAAAATCAAATGATTAATTTCCCACCATCTCACATACTCGATAAGGGAATAACTATTGTTACTATTAAGCTAACCCTTGTATTTAATTTATGACTATCCAGTTCGGATTATGATCTTTTGACTACTACACCATTCGAATTATCATCTCTCAACTACTTATCTGTTCCTTGTCAAGTACTCCCTTGAGAACATTAGAAAATCGATTTAAATTTGATAAATTAGTGTTAGGGTTCACGAGAGAGAAGAGAGAGGAGATGGAACTTTCTGGATTTCATTTGAGAAGAATATCCTGATGGGCTGAATCGAGTGCACCTTCTGCTTATATATCGGCCCAAATACAAGTCAATACAGGTAATGTAAAGTGGGCTAGTGTAGTAATTACAAACAACAACAACAACAATAACTACCCAGTATAGTCCCACAAGGTGGGGTCTGGGGAGGGTAATATGTAGACGGGCCTTATCCCTACCCGAAAGGGCAGAGAGGCTGTTTCCAATCGACCATCGGCTCAGAGAAAGAAAAGAAAAACAAAAACAAACAAAAACAAGAACAAGAACAAAAGAGTATTAGTAACTCCAGCAGAAATAGCGTAAATAATAGTCTAAACATAAGGACCATAAATAAAACAGCATGTAGTAATAACAGACAGTAACTACAATAACTAACATAAATAACTACCATAAGGGAGACACAATCCAAAACACAAATCATCTATGGTTAGCCCTGCCAAGCCTCACCCCACCCCGGGTAAGGAGAACGTAAAACTCTAGGAGCCCCTACCCTAAAACCCTGATACTAGACCTCCAGACTGTCCTATCAAGGGTCATGTCCTCGGAAACTCGCATACTAGCCATGTCATACCTTTTAGGCCTCCCTCTGCCTCGCCGTGCGCCGACAATCGCCAGCCGCTCACAACTCCTCACCGGGGCATCATGACTTCTCCTCCGCACATGCCCGAACCACCTCAGCCTCGCTTCTCTCATCTTCTCATCCACCGGGGCCACCCCCACCTTCTCTCGAATAACTTCATTCTTAATCTTATCTGACCTGGTGAGCCCGCACATCCACCTGAGCATCCTCATCTCCGCAACCTTCATTTCTGAACATGAGAGTTCTTCACTGGCCAGCACTCTGCCCCATACAACATGGTAGGTCTAATCATGGCTCTATAAAATTTCCCCTTGAGTTTCTGTGGAACTTTCTTGTCACACAGGACTCTTGATGCAAGCCTCCACTTAGACCACCCTGCTCCTATACGATGAGTAACGTCCCCGTCAATCTCTCCGTCCCCCTGAATCACCGACCCGAGATATCGAACACTGTCCTTTTTGGCGATGTCCTGAGATTCAATCATCACGTCCCTGCCTACTTCGCTCGGCTCGGCGCTAAACTTGCACTCCAGATATTCTGTCTTAGATCTGCTTATTTCAAAACCATTTTAGACTCGAGAGTCTGTCTCCATACCTCTAACCTCTCAATAACACCAACCCTCGTCTCGTCTATCAAGAGTATGTCATCAGAAAATAGCATACACCTAGGCACATCCCCTTGAATATGACGGGTTAGAGCATCCATCACCAAGGCAAACAAGAGAGGGCTAAGCGCCGATCCTTGAAATTACAAGGAATCCAATTACACAAACACAAGGAAAAATAAATAAAGACTATACTATAAGTACTATAAGTGTTTCCTTTTGGGCTCAGAAGCCATATAATCCATGAGTCCAACACCCCCTTCAAGTTGGAGGGGGAGAACACCTGCAACTTGTGAAGAAATTGATGATGAAGCAGACCAGTCAAAGGCTTTGTGAGGACATCAGTAAGCTACTGTGAAGTGGGAACATGAGAGAGTTGAATGAAACCTTCAGAAAGCTTCCCTCAAACAAAGTGGCAATCTACCTCAATATGCTTGGTCCGCTCATGAAAACAAGATTTTTAGAAATATGAACAGCTGCTTTGTTGTCACAAAATACAGAAAGAGGGAAGGAAACTTGAACACCAAAATCATTGAGAATTCGGGCAAGCCAAGTTAGTTCAACTACCACCTTGCTGAGTGCTCTATATTCAGCCTCAGCAGAAGATAAAGACACCACATGCTGCTTTTTAGACTTCCAAGAGATTAAGCTATCACCCAAAAGGACACAAAAACCAGTAACAGACCTTCTGGTGTCCGGACAGGCTGCCCAAGCACTGTCTGAATAAGCTAAGACAGTGAAATTAGAAGAATTAGAGTAATAAAGACCAGGATCAGAGGTTCCCTTGAGGTACCTCAACATGTGTAGAGTAGTAGCCATGTGAGGAACTCGTGGGGACTGAAGAAATTAACTAATGTGTTGCACCCCAAAACAAATGTCAGGCCTAGTGCGAGTGAGGAATAACAATTTCCCAACCAAGCTCCTATACCTTTCAGGTTAAGTCAAGAGATCACCACAATCAGCTTTCAGTTTGGAGTTCAAATTAAGAGGACAAACAACAGAGGCAACCTCCAGGCAATCAAAATCTTTCAAAAGATTAGAGACAAATTTCTTGTGATTGAGAAGCACACCATCAGGCAAAACAAAAACCTCAATCCCAAAAAAATAATGAAGTGTACCCAGATCTTTGATTTTGAATTGGGCATCTAAAAATGACTTCAAAGCAACAATTTCAGCAAGATCATCCCCAGTTAATATTATATCATCAACAAAGACAACAAAAATAACCATATTACCAGAAGAACCTTTGATGAACAAGGAGTAATCATTAAGAGAATGAACATAACCTATAGAGTAGTGGGCTTGAGAAATCTTGGCATACCACTGTCTAACAGCTTAGCTCAAGCCATAGAGGGACTTTTATAAATGACAGACTAAGGGAGGAGAAGAAGAGGAGGAGGCAATAGTGACAGAAAGACCAGGAGTAAGCTTCATATAGACCTCCTCATCCAAATCACCATGCAAGAAACATTATTAACATCTAATTGGAACACAGACCAACCTATCTTAACTGCAACAACAATTAGATACTTAACAGTGGACATCTTTACAACAGGGGAGAAAGTTCCATTGAAATCCACTCCCCCAACTTGGGTGTCACCCCTTATAACAAGCCTAGCTTTATACCTCTCTGTAGTACCGTCAACTTTATACTTAATCTAATAGACCCATTTACAGCCAATAGATTTCTTTCCACTAGGCAAAGCTACAATATCCCAAGTGTGATTGGCCTCGAGAGCCTCAAACTCTTTCCTTATAACATCTTGCCAAGCTGGAATAGGTGCAGCTTGGGAATAAGTAGTGGGCTCAAACATAGCATGATGAATCAAAGTACTGGTGCAGGATAATGAGGGAGGCAATTGGCAGACATAATCAGTCAACTGGGATGGAAGGGTATGAGGTCTGTCAGACCTTCTGAGTGGACCAACAGTAGGAGGAGTAACTACTGGAGAGGTTGAATCAAAAATAGGAGAAGTAATAAGAGGAGGAGAAAGAGAGGGTGATGCAGGAATAGGAATAGAAGAGGAATAAGGCACAGGAGAAGCATGGTCAGGATTGGGATGAATAGGATCAGGTGCGGGAGAAAGAATAGGTAAAGAATCTGAAATATGATAGGGAGGAGAATAAGGGGGAAAATGGCAGGAGTTTGTGAAACATGGGAGGAAGAAGAGAAGGGAAAGACATCTTCATGAAATACAACATCCCTGAACACAAATAATTGCTTGGTTTCTAGGTTATAAAGTCAGCCTTTATTGACAAAAGGGATAACCAAGAAAGACACAAGGCATCACTCTTGTTTTCAATTTATCCCGATGAGGAATTGGTACAGTAGCATAGGCCAGACACCCAAATATTTTCAAGTGAGAGTAAGAAGGGGTTTGATTGTAAAGGACTTCAAAAGGTGACTTATTGTGAAGGATCCTAGATGGAAGTCTGTTGATGATATAAGTTGTTGTGAGTAAACAACCCCCCCCCCCCCATAATCTAATAGGAGCCTTAGATTGAAAAAGTAAAGCTCTACAAGCCTCAAGTAAAGTTCTATGCTTTCTCTCAATGACACTATTTTTTTGTGGTGCATAAGAACAAGTAGTTTGATGGATAATCCTATTATTAGAGAAGTAAGAAATGGCAGAACGGCTACCCCCAAGTTTTAAGGCATTGTCACTCCTGATTATTTGGATAGTAATGTGAAATTGAGTTTTGACCATGGCCACAAAAGCTTTAATCAAGGAAAATGCATTAATTTGGAACCCATTTAATGAGTCCAAGTGGCTCTAGAAAAATCATCAACAATGGTTAGAAAATATCTAGAACCAGAATAAGTAGGAGTGTGGTAGGGTCCCCAAGAATCCACATGTATAAGTTGGAAGGGATGAGTACTATGAATGGAGCTATCAGGGAAAGGAAGTATAGTTTGTCTAGCCACAGGACATGTTTCACAAGGGAGTTGTTGCTTCGAAGATAAAGAGGAAGATATAGCAGAAATGCCCTTCATTCTAGCAAAAGGAACATGTGCAAGTCTTTGATGCCAAACAGTATCCATTTTATTTAATGTAGCTTCATTACAAGATGATACATATGGAGACAAAATTTTTTAAAAAGAACTAGAGTTACACAATGAATTAGAGCTAGGAATATCAATGGTAGAGGGTAAAGATGGAAAACTATTTCGAGGCATAGTTGAAGCATTTCGAGCTGAAGAAGAAAATGCAGTAGTGCAGACAAACTTGTAAAGCCCATCCTCTAGTTTACCAAGCTCCAGAGGTATCTTCAGGGAATGGCCCTTTAGCAAGCAAGAGTCAGAACTAAACTGTTCTAGGCATCTTAATAATAAAACAAGTTTGTGCACAAAAATCAGATTATGTTTGAAAGAAGGAATGTATAGAACATCTGGAAGAATGATGGAAGGATATAAAGAAAAAGACCCAGTGCAAGTAACTTTAACTTTATATCTATTAGGAAGTGTGACAAGGTAAGGAATAGGCAAATGTGTAATGTTGGTAAAAAGATCTTTGTTATAAGTCATATGGTCAGATGCTCTTGAATCAATAATCCATTTATGAGGTGAAGACTGACTCAACATGCAAGCTAGAGAACAAGTCACTACTTTGAATGAGCACTTTACCAGCAAAATTGGCAGAATCCATGAGGTCAGACTGAGGAGCAAAATCAGGTTGATGGGAATGTTGAAAAATAGCCATTAGCTGAGAATATTGCTGCTTGGTTAAAGCTGATACCAATGAACCTTGTGTACCATTGTTAGTAGTCCTAGCAATAGAAGGAGAAGAAGAGTCAGAAGAAAGCTCTACTCTAACAGTTGCATTTGCTATAATTTTCTTTACTTTGGTGAATTTGAAATCAGGAGGAAAACCATGAAACTTGAAGCACATATCAATTAAGTGTCCACTCTTCTTACAATATTTGCAGAATAGATTCCCTTTGGATTGATCAAAATTCACTCTTTGAATATATTATCTTTGAGTGTTGGAACCATGAGACTTATAATTTGTGTTGGGACTAGAATGATTATTGAAGTTTATTTTGGCAGTGAAGGCAGCTGAATCAGGACCAAACTGAGAACTGGAGTTGATCTGCCTTTGCCTTTCATCTTGAAGAAGAATATTTTATGCACTATCTAGTGTTGGAGGTGATTCCATCATGAGCAAGTTGCTCTTGACACCAACATAGACTTCATTAAGTCCCATGAGAAACTGATGAAGTTTATGCTCTTCCTCCACTTTGAGAATACCTTCTTTTGAAGCACAAGTACAGTGATTTCCCTGGTTTCTACGAACAACCCTCAATTCATTCCACAATTTCTTTAACTTGTTAAAATATGATGCAATATCTAAGGAGCCTTGACAGGTAGAGGCAAGTTCTTTCTTAATTTCAAAAGCTTTAGTTTCACCTACTGTTCCATATTTTTTATTTAACTGTCTCCATATTTCTTCAGCTGTTTCAGAGTACTGGACACCATCCGCAATGTCAGGAGATAAAGAACTTGTTAACCATGAGATTACCATTTTATTACACCTATCCCATTGATTAGACTCTATTGAATTATCTGGAGGTTTCGGTAAACTACCATCAGTAAACATAATTTTGTTCCTAGCAGACAGGGAAACAATAATACTTCTTTTCCAACCCCCAAAATTTGTCCCAGAAAAAGGAACCGGTACAAGAGAAACACCTTGAACATATGATGACTGAACAAATAGAGCACTGTAGGGCTTGGGAATAAACTCACGTGTGCCAGATACATTATCATCAGTAGATCCCACTTTACTATAACATTCAACAATGGACAATTATCTGATAAATATTATGCAGAATGAAACGGATACACAGTCACCGATTTCTTCGCAATCGAAAGTATGCCCTTTAAAATGACACCTCACAGCAACGCAACAACAATGATGAAATAAGATGAAGTCATGAAACCCTAGAATTCTTGAGTTTGACGACAATCACGAGAATTTGTAGATAATCTTCCATAATCACTCAAGAAGCAAATACAACTCAAAAAACCACGAGAGAAGTTAGAATCAACTAGAAACTAGTATGTAGAATATGAAACCAATACCTCTATGAAATTGATATCCTCAACGAAATTCGATGAGGTTAACATCGAAATATAGAGGGAGATGAGGTCGACCAGAATCAAGCTCCGATACCATGAGAACATGAGAAAATCGATTTATAGTTGAGAAATTAGTGTTAGGGTTCATGAGAGATAAGAGAGAGGAGATGGAACTTTCTGAATTTCATTTGAGAAGAAATGATCCCAATGGGCTGAATCATATGCCCCTTCTTCTTATATATCGGCCTAAATACAAGTCAATACAGGTAATATAAAGTGGGCTAGTGCAGTAACTACAAGGAGCCCAATTACACAAACACAAGGAAAAATAAAGGGAGTTTTTCCTTACTATACCATACATGAAACCTTATTACCAAATATGTGCATATTATGTATATTATCCGCCCAGTCCACAGTTTTCCTATAATTTATATACCATTCGTTTATTATGGCTGAATCTTCCATTATTAGCACGCGAAAATTCAGAAAGAAAATGCGGGATTGATTTATTCTACATTAAATTCAAAATTTGAGACAGAAACGAGATCTCGAAGCTGCGTATTTTTGAAACGGAAAGAAGGTTTATGTTCTTCATCTTCATCTTCATCTATTCTTCCATATATTTTCCACCATTGATAGCCATTAAAAAGTTTGAAAGCTTTTGAATTCAAATTTGGATTTTCAAAAATCATTAGTTGATTGAATTGGGTGTTGTTGAAAATAATCGGTAATATAGTTTGGAGTTTATATCTCAATTTTGAGGGGTTTTGGTGAAGATTATACTTGGTTTTGACTGAATTTTAGATTGAAACTCGAAGAAGAAGAAGAAGACAAATTTTCGGAAATTGTAGATAAATTGTAAAGATAGAGTAAAGATGGAGACTCTTTGGTTTGCAGACGCAGCAGATCTACCTCGAAGTCTCCGTAGTCTTCCTGCCTCGCTGAAAGCGCACCTGAGTAGAGGTATCTGGATCTGAACATGAAAAACATGTGCAGAAAAGGTGTGAGTACACCACAACGATACTTAGTAAGTGCCAAGCCTAACCTCGGTCGGGTAGTGGTGAGGAGGGTCAGGGCCCTACAGAGATAAAATATAATAAATAATAAGATAACGGAAACAGATTAAATAGAGTCTACAACGAGAATCTAAATCAAATAAATACAAAAACAGTAATAGAAAACAAAGGTAACAATACAAGGAATATTGTTCTCAACAAGGAATAGTAGCCGGGGATCTTTTGGTATCCCGAGGGTCTCTTGGTATCTTTATCATACACATCAGGGATCTCTTGGTATCCTTCGGATATCTTGGTATCCTCATCATATACGTTGGAAATATCTTGGTATCCCAATATATATAAAAATACATGTGCCGGGGACTTATTGGTATCCCGTACTCTCAATCCAGAACATACCAAGTATAAGGGGATCTCCCTAAAAACCGTCTTGTAGACCCAAATTAAAACACACAACAACAAAAACCCATATTCTAAGAATAATTGCTAAATCAGAACAAGTAGTGATAAATTCAAGCCTAACATGCTTTGTTTGTAGTACAATTTAGGCAATTTGAGCAAATAAGCAATTAAATCTAGCTAAACATGCTTTTCTAACTAACACAGGTTAATCTTGCATTTAGAATATTCAAGTAAGAAGGAAAACGCAATTTAGTTATTTCAAGTAAAACGGATTTTTTAACAATTAGCTCGAGCACGCGCTCGTCACCTCGCGTACAAGGCATTCAATGCACCAAACAACATATCCTAGGAGAAAGGTCCCCCACACAATGTTAGACAAGCCACTTACCTCAAATCGGTAAAAAATCAACTAAGAAACCACGCCTTTGCCACGAGTATCCAACTCTGAATGGCCCAAATATATTCAATCCAATTGCATAATGTAAATAACATCGCAAACAACTGAATCCACTATTAAAATTAAATTTAAGGCGTGAAAATAGGTAAAATAACCAAAACGCCCCTCAGCCCGACGTCTCCAAATTGAATAATTTTTACATTTTCAGAAATTTCATACTCTCACGAGTCTAACCATACAAAAATTTCCCAAATCGGAGATCAAATGCCCACTCAAAACCTCATAGCTAGGTCTAAGAAGTTTTTCCCATTTTTCATTCAAAGTCCGAAATTAAAGAATGAACTCGTGATTAGATTAGTGGGTTTTAGTTATAGGAGAGTAGAGAATCGTTACCTAGTGATTGCCCTTGAAAAACCTTCCAATTTGCTCCCAAATCCAAGTTCCTAACCTTGAGTTTTTGTACAAATGGTTAACTCTCGGATTTTTGAAATGTTTATGCTGTCCAGGTATTTGTTCAATGCGATCGCATGCAATGGGATGCGATCGCGTAGAGTAAAATTTTAAAGGCCCAAAAATTGGCCTATGCGAATCTCGAAAAAGTCCTGCGATCATACAAAAGGAGGAAACAGGTCTATGCGATCGCAACCTGGGTCCTGCGATCGCATAGCAGGAATTAGGCTCTGAGACACCGACTCAGCTTATATAATGCGAACGCGGGAAGGGGATTGTTAATGCGAAGAAGGGGGAGACAGTGGTATGCGATCGCGATTAGGTTCATGCAATAGCATATAAGGAATTTACCTCCTCTTAAATTTGGACAACGTGATTGTGTCACGACTCGAATTTCTCACCATCAGGAGTCGTGATGGCGCCTACTGTTAGAGCTAGCAAGCCAACTTAAACATAGCTTTTTAGAAAAATTTCAACAAGATAATAATAAAAATAATAAATTCAAGTGAAAGTCTTAATTTAATATTAAATGAAAAAAATGCGGAAAAAGATTAAATCATCCTCTACCCAAAATTTAGAGTCAAAGTACTCACGGACTACTATAAAATATTACAAATAAGAGTTTGAAAGAATATACATAAGGAGTCTGTTTAGACACAATGAAAACAAACAGAAATGAAATAGACGAGACTCAGGGCCCACACACGCCAGCGAACTACCTAAGAGTCTCTGGACTGAAGGCACGCTCCCAATCTACTGTTGCGGTCCGTAAACTGTCTCCTGACCTGTGCACAAAAAGCACAGAAGTGTAGCATCAGCACAACCGACCCCATGTGCTGGTAAGTGTCTGGCCTAACCCCGGCGAAGTAGTGACGATGCTAGACAGGACCTACCATAATCAACCCGTGCAATATGATATACAAGTACGGGAAAGAAACAATGTTTAAATAATACAAATAAAGCTGGGAGGGGATATACTATCGAGGAGTACTAGATGAAAATAGAACATCAGAAACAACAGCAGAATTATTCTGGGTTTCATGACACACATATCTACAGTGGACGGCGTGCCACACGATCCCATAATGTATAATCTAAGTGGACAGCACGCCACATGATCCCATAGTGTAGTACATAAGTGGACGGCATGGCACACGATCCCATAATATAGTATATAAGTGGACGGCGTGCCACACGATCCCATTTTCTCCGTGCACAATGTCACCAGCATCTCAGGCCAATAACAATCATCAATATAAGTTGTGGTCGCCATGTCACACGATCCCATGTTATATTTGATTATCTCTAATAATCTCTCCAAGGGAAGTCCCATTAGGGAAGATCAAAAATATAACATTTAAACCCAGCAAGGGTACAGCTAACAACCCAAATATCTCGGCAAGGGAGAACAAATCAACAATAAGTCCCAGCAAGGGAAAAATACCACACTTCCTTCTTTAACTCATTGGCTTCTCAACTATCACTTCATAATTTATTTAGCGAGTAATTAACTCAATTGTTTCACATCTTTCGAATTTAAAAGCAACTATGACTCATGGTCATGCTAGATACCGGTGTAACGATACTTGTCACCATGTCTATAGACCGTACTCGATCATTTAGGAAATAACAATCAAATACTCTAATCCAATTGCCTCAAGACAAAGTTAGATCATACACTTACCTCGAAAGCTCCAAACTCAATTCACGCCTCTATGATAGCTTTAACCCTCAAATTTGTGACAAAACCGCTCGAATCTAGTCACAAGATACCCAAATGTATCAACAAATGCTAGTTAAATAAATTTGAATGCATAAGAATGAATTTACAAAGTTTTGCCCAACAATTCCCAAAATGCCCCCAGGCCCACGTGGTCAAAACCTGAGGTTCAAACAAAAACCCGGTTACCCATTCCCCTGCGAATCCAAATATATATTTGGTTTTGAAATCGGGCCTACATATGGGGTCGAACTCCCCAAATTGTGAAAGACTTAGGTTCCACCCAAAACCCCAAATTCTCATTTGTGAAAACCTTTGATTGAAGTTGAAATCATGATGAAAGATGTTAAGCAGCATGGAAATTAAGTTAGAAATCACTTACCAATCGTTTAGAAGGAGAAAAATCGTTTGGAAAATTGTTTCTTAGGTTTTGGGTTTTTGAAAAGTGAAAAAGTGGCTGAAATTTTCGAACTTATATACCTTTATGAGGACCAGGCGCGGACCGCAAAAAAATGTGTAGCGGCCGCGCCGAGTGGAGGAAAAGTTGGGCTTCTCTGAACCCTCCCAGCACGAACTGCACTATTTTGGTGCGCAGCCGCGCTGGTTATCCTAAAACCCCTGGCCTCAGACTCAGCCACGCGGACCACACAGAAAAGCATCGCAGTCGCACGGCTCCAGCGCGGACCGTGCGGAAATGACCGCGGCCGCGCTTGTATCTGCAACACCTGAACCTATTTTTATCTATGTGAAAACCACCCCGGACCACCTCCGAATCACTCCCAAGCCTTGAGGGCTCCCAACCAATCACACATACTAACTCAATAACATTCTACGGACTTAATCGAGCGATCAAATCGCCAAAATAATAACAAACTCAAAGAATCAATCCCCAAAACTCATAATTTCCGTCTCAAAATTCATAACTTTCAAATTTTCCATTTTTTAGTCCAAAACACGTCAAATGACGTCCGACTTCGACCAAATTTCACAGAAAGCACTTAATGCTCATGTAAGACCTGCACCGGGTGTCGGAACCAAAATATGATCCCGATGCCATTACTTTCAAATTCATTTTCATTTCAATTTCTCATATCATTTTCACATAAACAATTTCTTTGAAAAATTCTGTACTCGGGTCTGGGACCTCGGATTTTGATTCCCAGAATACACCCGGATCCCATATTTTCCTACGGACCCTCTGGGACCATCACATCACGGGTCCAGGTCCGGGTCCGTTTACCCAAAATGTCTACCAAATTCAACTATATCAATATTATTATCAAAATGCATAGTTTTTTTTAAAACACAAAGTTAATATATTCCCGCATAAAAACTTTCTAGCTTCGCGCTCGGACTGTGCATGCAAATCGAGGCAACCAAATAAGAGGTTTTAAAGGCCTCGGAAGCACGGAGAAATGGAGAATTACGGTGATGACCCTTTAGGTCATCACATCCTCCACTTTTAAAACAACCGTTCGTCCCCGAACAGACAAAAGAAAGAAGTACCTGAGTTAGGGAATAGATGAGGATAACGGCTTCGCATATCAAACTCGGACTCCTAGGTCGATGCCTCAGGAAGATGACCTCTCCACTGAACACACAGTGAAGGAAAAATCCTCGACCTCAACTGTCGAACTTGACGTTCTAAAATAGCCACCGACTCCTCCTCGTATGATAGATCCTTGTCCAATTGGACAATGCTAAAATCGAACATGTGGAAAGGATCACCGTGATACTTCCGAAGCATGGATACATGAAAAATCGGATGCACGACTGACAATATAGGCGGCAAGGCAAGTCTATAAGACACATTCCCCACATGATCGAGAATCTCAAATGGGCCAATAAACCTAGGGCTAAGCTTGCCCTTCTTCCCAAATCTCATCACGCCTTTCATAGGCGATACACGGAGCAATACTCGCTCACCAACCATGAAAGCAACATCTCTGACCTTGCGATCTGCATAACTCTTCTGCCTAGGCTGAGCTGACTGAAGTCTATCGTGAATGATCTTGACCTTATCCAAGGCCTCATGCACTAGATTTGTTCGCAATAACTGAGCCTCTCTCGACTCAAAACATCCGACTAGGGACCGGCACGGCCTACCATCCTCTCGGATTGATCGTCCGTATGGGGGTGAAATGTTGTACTCAACTGAACCTGGGTGCCCAACTCATGCTGTATCGCCCTCCAGAAATTAGAGGTAAATTGCGGACCCCAGTCCAAAATAATAGATATGGGCACCCCATGAAGGCGAATGATCTCTCTGATATAAATCTCAACATATCTCTCGGATGAATATGTGGTGGGAACTGGAATAAAATGCACTAACTTGGTCAGTATATCAACAATAACCCATATAGCATCAAACTTCTTCCGAGTCATTGGAAGGCCAGTAAAAAAAGTCCATGGTGATTCTCTCCCACTTCCACTCGGGAAGCTCAATCCTCTGAAATAACCCACCGGGCCTCTAATGCTCGTACTTAACCTGCTGACAATTCAGACAACGAGCCACATATGCGACAATATCTTTATTCATTTTGCCCCACTAATAATACTGTCTCAAATCTTGATACATCTTCGCGGCGCCTGGGTGAATAGAATACCGAGAGCTGTGGGCTTCCGCTAAGATCGACTCCCGAATACCATCCACATTGGGCACACAAACCCCCCTGCAATCTCAATACACCACTATCTCCCGGGGTCATCTTCTTGGCACCTCCGTGCTAAACTGTGTCCCTTAGGACACACAAATGGGGGTCATCAAACTGTCGCTCTCGAATACGCTCCATCAATGACGAACGAGCAACCGTGCAAGCTAAGACCCTACGGGGCTCAGAAATATCCAATCTCACAAATCTATTGGCCAAGGCATGAACATCCAAGGCAAGCGGTCTCTGACTGACCGGAATATAGGCAAGAGTACCCATGTTGGAAGACTTCCTACTCAATGCATCTGCCACCACATTGACCTTCCCCGGGTGGTATAAGATAGAAACATCATAGTCCTTCAACAACTCCAACCATCTCCGCTGTCTCAAATTCAAATCTTTCTGTTTGAACAAGTACTGAAGGCTCTTGTGATTTGTGTACACCTCACAAGTCACCACATATAAATAATGCCTCCAGATCTTCAAGGCATGAACAATGGCTGCCAACTCTAGGTCATGAATTGGATAATATTTCTCTTGGATCTTCAATTGTCTCGAAGCATATGCTATGACCTTGCCATTATGCATCAATATTGCGCCAAGCACGACATGGGAGGCATCAAATAAACAATATAAGTCCCAGATCCCATGGGCAAAACCAATACCGGTGCCGTAGTTAGAGTTGTCTTGAGATTTTGGAAGTTCGCCTCGCACTCATCGGACCACCTGAACTGGGCACCCTTCAGGGTCTATCTAGTCATCGGGGTTGCGATGGATGAAAACCCATCAACGAAATGTCTGTAGTAACCAGCTAACCCCAAGAAGCCCCGGATCTCTGTAGATGAAGTTGTTCTTAACTACCTCTATCTTCTTTGGGTCCACCTGAATACCCTATAATGATACAACATGACCCAGGAATGCGACTGAACTCAACCAAAACTCGCACTTCGAGAAATTGGCGTACAGCTGACTATCCTTCAGAGTCTGATGAACCACTCTAAGGTGCTGCTTATGCTCCTCCTGATTGCGGGAGTATATCAAAATGTCGTCAATGAATACAATAACGAACAGATCCAAATAGGGCCTGAACACTTGGTTCATCAACTCCATGAATGTTGCCGGGGCATTGGTCAACCCAAATGACATGACCAAAAACTTAGAATGCCCATACCGAGTACGAAATGCTGTCTTAGGGACATCAGATGCCCTAATCCTCAGTTGATGATAACCAGACCTCATATCTATCTTTGAGAACACCCTATCACCCTAAAGCTGGTCGAACAAATTGTCAATCCTCAGCAGTGGATACTTATTCTTTATCGTCACCTTGTTCAACTGCCGGTAATCAATGCACATCCTCATCGACCCATCCTTTTTCTTCACAAATAATAGTGGTGCACCCCAAGGTGATACACTGTGCCTAATGAAACCCTTATCAAGCAACTCCTGAAGCTACCCCTTCAACTCTTTGAACTATGGCAGGGCCATGTGATATGGCGGAATGGAAATCGGCTGAGTGCCCAGAGCCAGATCAATACATAAATTAATATCCTTTTCGGGAGGCATACCCGACAGATCTAAAGGGAAAACCTCGAGGAACTCCCAAAGAATAGGAATAGAGTCAATAGATGGAACCTTTGTGCTGGAGTCGCGAACATACGCCAGATATGCTAGACACCCCTTCTCAACCGTACGTCGAGCCTTGACATACGAAATAACACTGCGGGTGGCATGACATGGGGTCCCTTTCCACTCAAGTCGGTGAAAATCTTGTAAGGCCAAGGTCACGGTCTTGGCGTGACAGTCCAAGATAGCATGATACGGGGACAACAATCCATCCCCAACATAACGTCAAAGTCCACCATATCTAAGAGCAATAAGTCGACACGCGTCTCAAGACCCTCAAATACCACCATACATAAATGATGCACTCGGTCGACCACTATAGAATCACCAACCGGTGTGGACACATACCTAGAGCCTTACTAGGCATGATCAAATAGGGTACAAAATAGGACGACACATAAGAATATGTAGATCCCAGATCAAACAACACAGAAGCACCCCTATCATAGACCAGAATAGTACTTATAATTACGGCTCGGCCTCTGGCCTGGCCGGCAAAGCATAACAATGGGGCTGGTCAAAACCTCCCTGAACTGTGTCTTTGGGATGATCTGCTGCGGGCTGACCCCTGCCTCTGGCGGTCTGAGATCCACCTCTCTGCTCCCTGCCTCTACCCCCGCCTTTAGATAGTTGGGCGGTCGGGGGATCGCCTGCTGCCTGAATCATGGGATGAGGACCCTGCTGCTGTGAACTGCTGGAAGCTCGAGGGCAATACTTGGCAATGTGCCTTAGGTCGCCGTAAATGAAGCAAGCCCTCGTCTACTGAGAATATCGAAGTAGTGGTGCGCTGATAAGAGTTGATGGTGAGCTGAAAAGTTGTTGGTCAGAATACGGTGGCTGAGAACTGCGACCACCTGGAGTACCATGAGAAAAGTGGAAGGCTGGCTAAAAGGGCCTCGGGGGATGGCCTCTAGAGATGAGGTACCACTGAATCTACCAGAATGTCGAGGCCTATTATCTGACCCCTGACCACCTCCTCGAGAGAGTGCCATCTTTACCCGGCGGGCCACATTGGCCACCTCATAAATGGTAATATCACTACAACTCCCATGGTCATCTGAAGACGGATCGGCCGAATCAATCCGTCAATGAATCTCCGGACCCTCTCTCGCTATGTAGGGAGTATCATAACTGCATGGCGTGTCAAATCAATAAATCTAGTCTCATACATTGTAACTGTCATGGAGCCCTGCTGGAGGCGCTCAAGCTGCCTACGAAGTACCTCTCGTTAAGTAACGGGGAGAAACTTCTCCAATTATAACTCCGCGAACTGATCCCATGTAAAAGATGGATACCCTGTTGGTCTAGATAGGCAATAATCTCTTTACCAAGTCTTGGTGGATCCTGCAAGCTTGAAGGTGCAAAAATCGACCCTATTGGTCTCCACTATACCCATAGTCCTAAGGATCTCATGACAACTGAATTGAAAATCCTAGGGATCCTCCGATGAAGTACAGCTGAAAGTGGTGGTGAAAAGCTTGGAGAACCGATCAATTCTCCACAAAGCATCCGAAGACATGGCCGCCCCATCTCCGACCTGAGCTATAATACCTGTCTGAGCTGCCACTGCGAGATGAACCACTGGAACTTGAATCTGGGGAGCTACCTGCTCCGGAGTACGCGTAGTAAGAGTCTGGACCCCTCCTTCAGCTTGAGAGGTGGCTGATGCTACCGGTAGTAAGCCTGCTATGGTGACACTGTCCATAAAGCCTTCTATATGGACGAGTGCATCTTGGAGATTCGGGGAAAATATAACCCTTAATGGGACCTGAGCTGGGTCCACTAGAGCTGCTGGGGCTGGAACCTCCTCCTTAAAGTCAGTATGAGGCTCCATCTCTGGAACTGTTGCCTGGGGCTATGCTCTGCCCCTACCACAACCTTTGGCACGACCTCGGCCACTGCCCCTCACTGGAGTTGCTGCTGCGCAGTAGAAGAACACGCACGTGTTTTCGCCATCTGCGATAGAATAGAGTAGAACGACAATCAATATTTGAGAAACAGAATCGCACGAATTGAATGAACAAAATGAAAATTTTCCTAACTCTATAGCCTCTAGGGATAAATACAGACGTCCGTACCGATCCCTCAGACTCTACCGAGCTTGTCCGTGAGTTGTGAGACCCAAGTAAACTAGTGCTCTGATACCAACTTGTCACGATCCAGATTTCTCACCATCGAGAGTCATGATGGCGCCTACTATCGAAGCTAGGCAAACCAACTTAAACATACCTTTTTAGCAAATTTTCAATAAGATAATAAGAAAAACAATAAATTCAAGCGGAAGTCTTAATCTAATATTAAATGGAAAAAGCGGAAAAAGTTAACATCATCCTCTACCCAAGATTTAGTGTCATAGTACTCACGGATTACTATAAAATACTACAAATAAGAGTTTGAAAGAAAATACATAAGGAGTTTGTTTCGATACAATGAAAACAAACAGAAATGAAATAGAAGAGACTCAGGGCCCCGCAAAAGGCCAGCGAACTACCTATGAGTCTCTGGACTGAAGGCACGCTCTCACTCTACTGATGCGATCCATAAACTGTCTCCTGACCTGTGCACAAAAGGCAAAGAAGTGTAGATTCAGCACAACCGATCCCATGTGCTGGTAAGTGTCTGGCCTAACCCCTGCGAAGTAGTGACGAGGCTAGACAGGACCTACCATAATCAACCTGCGCAATATGATATACAAGTACGGGAAAGAAACAATAATAAAATAATACAAATAAAATTGGGAGGGGATATACTATCGGGGAACCATCGGTTTTCCATTCTGAGGTTGTCTTCACACTATTCTAACTATGAACCACTTTCCAAACTTGAGCTCTCATTTAGGGACTAAGTGTCCCAAAATACTCCGAATTCTAGCACCGACGTCCCCGCTAATCAAAATAGTAGAAATGAACTTAATATCGGGGCGTAAATTCCAAAAACGACTGGCCGGGTCATTACACCCTCCGTCTCAAATAATTTGTTGTGATTTCTAATAATAGTTATTTCGAATTATTTATTATTTTTTAAGTTTAAGATAAAATTGATATCTCTTTTTTATGTTTTCCTTAGAAATAATTATTCTTGAAGATGGAGAAAACACATAAATAGAGTAAATATTTGATGAAGAGAGATCATATTTTAAAATATAAATAAATAGTCAAAAAATCACCTTAATTAATATATTTTATTAAGGGGCGTGTAAAATAGAAATTTACAAATAATTTAAGATGTAGGGAATAATGATTTCTTGGCTTTTCATTTTTCATTAATATATCATGATGAATGGTACTTTAGCAACTGTTCCAGTACTCCGAGTTAGCTAGAGTAAGATGAATATTAAATTCGGAGTCATGTTTGCATCAATCCAATGGATATTTACATATGTTCTTATCGCTAAATCATATCCAATTAGTGCATATTCTCACCTTATTTTTATCACTTAAAATAATTAATTAATATAAATACCCTAAACTTTTAGCATTAGACCAGCTGTCATGTGTAGGAATATAGCCGTTGTATCATACAAAATGCAAAAACCCTAGAATCCTCGAGTAGCCGTTTGAAACGAAATATTACAACTGTGACTCAAAGCCATAAACCCATAAATTGAAGAGAGAGGGGAGCGTCTCATCAATTCATCATTGGGTCCTCCATCTTCTCTCTTGTCAATTCTCAACCGAGCACTCAACAAGCGCTATTCTATTTTTCTATTTTTATTACTTTCTTCTTCTTTATTTCAGTATATTATATTTGACTTCAATTAATCTGTCTATAACCTTGATCTTAGTTTTTGCAGGCTTTGATAATCTTGTCTTTATTTCGCACATATTTTTGTTTTGTTTTGTTTTAGTTTTGTGCTAACAGAATGGATACAGGATATTTGAGTTCTGCATCTGCAAGTAAGACCAGATCTCGTTGCCCTCTTCAGGAACAACTTCTTCACAGGAGAAATTCTACTCAAAATGTATGTCTACTTATTCTCTCTATAAAATTACGTATTGTTTCCATTTATTTGTACAATTAGATTGTAATTTGGACTTCAACTTCAATAAATTTAGTCAAAAAGAAGACTGGGTTTTCATTTAATTAGTCATCTTCGTTTGGTTTTAATTCTAATAGAAAAAATTAAGGTTGGCTAAGTCCTGTTTTTTAATAAATTCGAGATAAAGCATAGATATATGTGAAAAACTAGTAAAATTTAATTTCAATAAATAATTATCTCAACAGTGCAATTTAATTATACAGTAAGAACTTAAAAGGTTAAAATAAAATTTTTGGATCTGTCTCCTTTTCATATGGACATCTAATTGAATTCTGATTTGGGTTGTTGCAGTTGGATAGGTTCATTCCGAATCGATCAGCGATGGATATGGACTATGCACATTACATGTTGACAGAGGCAAAGAAAGGTAAGGAAAATCCAGCTGTTAACTCTCCCTCCAGAGAGGCATATAGGAAGCAGCTTGCAGAAACATTCAACATGAACAGAACTCGTATACTGGCTTTCAAGAACAAGCCACCCACTCCTGTTGAGGCCTTTCCCAGTGAATTCTCATCATCTGTTCAACAGGCCAAACCTGCTAAACCCCGTCGACACATTCCTCAGGTTGGTGTACTTTCATGGTCTAGTAATGTTTGTGCTATCACATTTCATGAATCATCATGCCAATTGTGTTTTACAAGATTTTAGAATTATATGTGACGGAGGATCCATTGGTTTATTTTGCAGACTTCTGAAAGGACACTAGATGCTCCGGATTTAGTGGATGACTACTATTTGAATTTATTAGATTGGGGCAGCAGCAATGTTCTTTCTATTGCTCTAGGCAGCACTGTATATCTGTGGGATGCATCTGATGGTGCCACTTCAGAACTGGTCACTTTCGATGAAGACAATGGTCCTGTTACAAGTGTAAAATGGGCTCCTGATGGTAGACATATAGCTGTTGGTCTGAACAATTCTGATGTTCAGCTCTGGGATACAATAGCAAATCGACTGGTTTGTTTCTTGAAAATTTCCTCTTCTTATATTGCTTAATTTCAGTGATTCTTATGCTAATTAATATTAGGTTTTATACATTGGTGCAGCTGAGAACTTTGAGAGGTGGTCACCGATCCCGAGTTGGCGCTCTTGATTGGAACAATCACATTTTGACAACAGGGGGAATGGACGGTCAGATCATAAACAACGATGTGAGAGTGAGATCCCCAATTGTTGACACTTACCAAGGACATCATCAAGAAGTTTGCGGTTTAAAATGGTCAGCCTCTGGACAACAATTAGCAAGCGGTGGAAATGATAACCTTCTCCATATATGGGACAGATCAATGGCTTCTTCCAACTCTACAACACAGTGGCTTCACAGACTTGAAGATCACACAGCTGCTGTTAAGGCCCTTGCTTGGTGTCCTTTCCAGGGTAATTTATTAGCCTCTGGTGGTGGTGGAGGTGACCGGTCCATTAAGTTCTGGAACACTCATACTGGTGCTTGCGTGAACTCTATTGATACGGGATCTCAGGTTTGTGCCCTGCTATGGAACAAGAATGAACGGGAGCTCCTAAGTTCTCATGGTTTCACTAAGAATCAGCTCACTCTCTGGAAATATCCTTCCATGGTTAGGGTAGCCGAGCTTACTGGTCACACATCCAGAGTACTTTTCATGGCACAAAGTCCAGATGGTTGCACAGTGGCATCTGCAGCTGGGGATGAAACTCTTAGATTCTGGAATGTATTTGGAACTCCTGAAGTTGCAAAGCCTGCACCAAAAGCAAACCCTGAGCCATTTGCTCACTTGAACCGTATTCGATGAATTTATTGTGAGGGGTGAGGGAATTCTATCGAGTGAGCTTATATAAAAGAGAATACTAACAGTATTTGCTCTTGAACCAACAACTTCTGTATATAAAAGAGAGTACTAACATTATTTGCTCCTGAACCAACAACTTCTGTATATGTAAAAAAGATACTTCAGTTTATATTCATTTATAGGTGATTTTGTTTGCTCAAGTTGCTGCGAGAAATTTTCTTGGTCACCTATAGTGACGAAAAAACCATGTGTAAGATAAAAGCAAAGATTTTAACATAAAGCCATTGTATGATTGTGAAACAACTTCTACCTGAATAAAATGAAATTACAATTCTTTCTCCCAACATTGTGTTCATTTTCTCGTTGACAATTATATGGTAAGATAAATTTTTTTGAGTAGCTATCAAGTCTCCTTGCCCCTACTATCAATCTCTTTTATTTAAACTTATCCACCCTCTTTGCAATGCCAAAGTTTTTTTTTAAAACACCATATGTAGAAAAATTTTATTTTGTATCTCACACAACTGACATTAGTTGTGTGAGGTCCCTTTTTTGTCTCACAAATGTGTAGGTCCCAAAATTTTATGGACCCAAATGTACAAGATATAAGTCCACAAATATGTGAGATAAAAAGAGGCCCACAACTAGTGTAGGTTGTACGAGACACAAAATAAAATCACTCCCAAATGTAGCACTTTCAAAGAAATTTAGATCATCAAGGTGAGATATGAGAACTGAGTATTTAGAAACTGAGTATTTATTAGTTTTAAGACAACTGAGTATTTAGAAAAACAATTCCAAAATGTATTTTACGACATATCAATTGAAACTCAAATTTTATGGAAAACTTTAATTTCAAATTAAATTTTGTAAGTTGGTTTTTGCTTATGATATGGGTAGTCAAACATGCCCGTCCCGCTAATATGGACTCTGTTGGAAAAATTCACACGCACTTGGTTCAATTAGATTAATGTGACAGAAAGTAGTTGTGTCTTTATTATGATTAGATAAAGTTTCCGTTAAATATTTTACAAAAATTCAATAGATTTTCAGTGTGAATGTTGAGAAAATTTTCACCGTAACATTGCAAGAGAAATTCCTAATGTGGTGTAATTTTTGTTATCCAATCTGTATTGCTGTAAAATCAATAAAACAATAAATTTTTTGAAATAAAATCAGAAACAGAAAATAAGTAGAACCAGTTTAACAAAATAAGTTTTGAAAATTAATATAGGAATAAATCAAGCCCACTCAATACACAGTGTGTTCTTAAGAAAATTATTCCCCTTAAATATCCGAGGTTATGGAATATATCCTCCTAGGATAGAACGATATAACTCACCAGCGTATTGCTACCAAAAACTCTGGTGATCAGCGAACCACTCAATGATCGTAAAACACATCGAAAAAATATTGTGCCGCAAAAGAAGATAATTAGAAAATTTAGTAAGTAAAAATTCTGGGAAAGAATATTTATAGCCCATTTGGCACTGTTTCTGAAAAGGTTTGCCAACTTTCAGAATAACCACAACTATTGGAATAGGTTTGACACTGTTTCTGAAAAGGTTTGCAACCTCTCAGAACAGCCATAGTTGTTGGAACAGGTGGGGAAAATTGCGGGAAAAACAAACGGATTTAAAATAATCTAGGAAAGAAAACAGATATTTAAAAGAATTTTATCCAAAAAGAGTAATCAATTAATCTTTGAACAAAGCTGAAGCCGAGCGACGACTACGGCGTAAGGCTTGCCTTCTTCTTAACTCTTTAAGAGCTAAAAGATGAGCTTATATATATATATATATATATATATATATATATATATATATACACACACAAAAAAAAAAAAATTTCTTTCCTTCTACCAATGAGAGACAAGTGCATTAGTAAAGTGAACTATTCAAAATTTCACTTCCCTCCATTTATTTTCCCACCATTTTCCATTCACAGCTCTTTTGTTATTAATAATAAAAGCTAATAATTCTTTGAGGAAATGATGATGTTTGTCACGACCCATTAGGATTGTGACTGGCGCTTAGGAGTAAGTGCTCCCAAGTAAGTCTCAGCGGTCTTTTACAGAAATTCGGATAGAGTTTCCCCTATTTTTGGACCATCCAAAAATTTTTCATGTCTCAAATCAGCAACCAAACATCCTATAGCAATTCAAACAATCGCCAAGTTATCAATTAACTAAAATAGTCTTCATCATTGCTAATCAATCCACTAACAATCAAAAATACTAATTTATCTCCGACTTTGATAATATGAACGACACTCGACATAAGACTATAATAACAAAAGAATACTCATGACACAAAAATAATGATTATGGAGCGACTCTAAGAATTCAATGAAAAGACCATAATAATAAATAAAATCTCTGCCCATGCGAACAAGTGTGAGGCTCACCGAGAAATATCGGCTTGTCCGCTCTAATTAACAAAATCCTCGCTTGCATCAACTGCTGTTGTCATGACCCGAATTTTTTGCCATTGGGAGTCGTGATGGCGCCTACTGGCACAGCTACGCAAGCCAAACATTACAACATTTCTACTGAATTCATATAAAGAATTAAAATCAACTGACCATAATTAAAGCGGAAGACCTTTAAATACTTAAATAACTGAAAACAGAAATACAAACAGTTCAAAATGCACCTCTACCCAAGATGAACAAACAAAAAACAAGGAAAAGGACTTCGGCCTACGAGCCAGCTAGGATACTTCGAGAGTCTCTGGACTGAAGATAGATCCCAAAAGTCTTACTGTTGCGGTCTGTAAGATGCATCCTGATCTGTGCACAAAAATGCACAGAGTGTAGTATCAGCACAACCGGCCCCATGTACTGGTAAGTGCCTGGCCTAACCCCGACGAAGTAGTGATGAGACTAAATAGGAGATACCACAAATAACCTGTGCAGATGCATATACAATAGCGGGAAAAATATACAGAATTTAAACAGCTAATTGGGAAGGGAGCTTGCTATGTGGTATAATAATTTAGACAAAGGATCATCGAACAAAGAGATGGAACTGTACAATAATATCAATTAAAGAGAACAGGTAAATCAACAACTGCACGGCACCAACCTTCGTGCTTTTACTCTCATTCTCACCAAAACAGTCAATTAAAGTTCACGGCGTTACCTTTCGTGGTTTTCCTCACATCTCATATCAAGGCACGGAATGACCCTTCGTGCTCAATTATTCAAAATATGGCACGGAATGGCCTTTCGTGCATAATTATCAAAATATGGCATGGAATAACCCTTCGTGCATAATTATCAAACATTGCACGGAATGACCCTTCGTGCATACTCGCTCACCCAATCAACAGTCACAACCAATCAGGGGGATGGGATAGACAATAATATTAACCATCCCGGCAAGGGGGAACAAATCAACAAATAAGTCCCGACAAGGGAATAACATAACACTTTCTCTTTTAACTCATTTCCTTCTTAACTAACACTTTATATGGAATTATCAATTAAATAAGACAATTTTGTCGCATCTTTCGAATTAAAAGAAACTACGACTCACGGTCATGCTAGATTCTAGTGCATAAATAACCGTCACCATGCCTATACACCGTACTTCACATTTAGTACATAGCAATTAACATCCTAATCCTATTCCCTCCTGCCAGAGTTAGATCAAACACTTACCTCGAAAGCTCCAAACTCTACTCAAGCCTCTAGTATAGATTTACCCCTCGAATTCACCACAAAACTGCTCGAATTTAGTCACAAATTACTCAAATGTATCAACATATGCTAGTTAAATAAATTTGAATTCATAAGAATGAATTTCCCAAAATTTTGCCCAAAAATTTCCAAAACGCCCCCGGTCCCACGTGATCAAAATTCGAGGTTCAAACTAAAACCGGGTTACCCATTCCCCCACGAGTTCATATCTATGATTTGATTTGAAATCGGACCTCAAAATTGAGGTCCAAATCCCTAATTTAGTGAAAACCTAAGTTCTACAAAAGATCCTTATTTTTACCCACGAAAAACCTTATTTTATGATGAAATTCATGATAAATGATGTTGAAGATTGAAGAAATTGATTGAAAGTTGACTTACGATTGATTTGGAGAAGAGGGAGTTCGTGAGAAATTGCCAATGGGTGTTTGAGTTTTGAAAATAGGAAAAACGAGCTTTAAAATCGTCTAAGTATGAAATATGCAGGTGCGGGTATCACAAATGCGAAATTGGGTTCGCAATTGCGAACCCAGCAGGCTTGGGATTTGCGAAGGGCTTGTTCGCATTTGCCAACTCAGAAGAAAATGCGGGATTCGCATTTGCAAACTCTAGGCTGGCAAAGGGATCTTCGCATTTGCGAAGAATATCTCGCAATTGAGCTGGGCAGACCTGGGCCTTCATTCATAATTGCGAAGGGCCGTTCTCATTTGTGATATCTCATTTGCGAACCATGCTTCGCAATTGCGAAGCCTGCAGATCTGAGATACCTGAAGCCAAAATCTGCAGATTCTAGTATAAAAATGCAACTCGTCCCCTATCCAAAACTCACTCGAGCCCTCGAGGCTCAAATCCAAATATACACACAACCTCAAAAATATCCTACGGACTTACTTGTGCGATCAAATCACCACGATAACATCATTTACATCAATTTGAGCCTTAAAATCCATAATTCTTCTTTCAACTTTCATAAACTTCAAATTTCCCATTATTAGTCCGAAATACGTCAAACGAAATCCGTTTTCAATAAAACTTTACGCATAGTGCTTAACTCCTGTTAAGACTTGTACCGGGCGTCAGAACCAAAATAAGAGACCGATACCACAAGTTTCTGATTCATTTTCCTTTCCAATTTCCTTAATTAATTACAGAAAATAATTTCTTTCAAAAATTTTATACACGGGCGCGGTACCTCGGATTTTTATTTCGCGAATATGCCCGAGTCCTATACTTTTATACGGACCTCCCGGGACCATCACATCACGGGTCCTGATCCGTTTACCCAAAATGTTGACCAAAATCAACTATATCAATTTTAATATCAAAATCCTCCAAAGTTTTCACAGAATTCACATATTTTAACATAAAAAATTTCTGACTTTGCGCCCAGATTGCGCATGCAAACCGAGGTAACTAGAAGAAAGGTTTTCAAGGCCTTGGAAGCACGGAAAAGGGAGAATTACAGTGATGATCCTTTGGGTCGTCACATCTTCCACCTCTAAAACAACCCTTCGTCCTCGAACGGACAAAAGAAGGAAATACCTGAGTCGGGGAATAGATGAGGATAACGGCTCCGAATATCATATTCGGACTCCCAGGTTGATGCCTCAAAAGGCTGACCACTCCACCGAACATGCACTGAAGAAAACTCTTTGACCTCAACTGTCGAACCTGCCGGTCTAAAATAGCCACCGGCTCCTCCTCATATGACAGAACCTTGTCCAATTGGACAGTGCTGAAATCTAAAACGCGAGATGGATCGCCGTGATACCTCTGAAGCATGGATACATGGAAAAACCGGATGCACGGCTGACAAGCTAGGCAGCTAGGCAAGTCTATAAGCCACCTCTCCCACTCGCTCTAGAATTCTCAAATGGTCCAATGAACCTAGAGCTAAGATTGCCCTTTTTCCTGAATCTCATCACGCCCTTCATAGGTGATACACGGAGCAATACTTGCTCACCAACAATAAAAGCAACATCTCTGACCTTGCGGTATACATAACTCTTCTGCCTGGATTGAGCTATCCGAAGTCTGTCCTGAATGATCTTGACCTTATCCAAGGCCTCCTATACTAGATCTGTGCCCAACAACCGAGCCTCTCCCATCTTAAACCATCCCACTAGAGACCGACACCGCCTACCATACAATGTTTCATATATAGCCATCTGAATATTGTACTAGTAGCTGTTGCTGTAGGCGAACTCTGCTAAGGGCAAGAATTGGTCCCACGAGCTTCCAAAATCAATAACGCAGGCTCGGAGCATATCCTCAAAAATCTAAATAATCCTCTCGGATTGAGCGTCCGTCTGGGGATGAAACACTGTACTCAACTGAATTTGGGTGCCCAACTCCTACTGTACCGCTCTCCAGAAATGCGAAGTAAACTGAGAACCCCGGTCCAAAAGGATAGATATAGGTACCCCATGCAAGCAAACGATCTCCCTGATATGAATCCCGGCTAATCTCTCGGAAGAATAGGTGGTGGCAACTGGAATAAAATGCGCTGACTTGTCAGCTTATCAATAATGGCCCATATAGCATCAAACTTCTTCTGAGTCATCGGAAGGCTAGAAACAAAATCCATGGTGATCTTCTCCCACTTCCACTCGGGAAGCTCAATCCTCTAAAATAATCCACCGGGCCTCTGATGCTCATACTTAACCTGCTGACAGTTCAAACAATGAGCCACATATGCAACAATGTCTTTCTTCATTCTGCGCCACCAATAGTGCTTCCTCATATCCTGATACATAATGAGCCACATATGCAACAATGTCTTTCTTCATTCTGCGCCACCAATAGTGCTTCCTCAAATCCTGATACATCTTCGCAATGCCCGAATGAATAGAATACCGAGAACTATGGGCCTCCGCTAAGATCAACTCCCGAATACTATCAGCATTGGGCACACAAACTTGCCCCTGCAATCTCAATACACCATCATCTCCCAAGGTCATTTTCTTGGAACCTCCACGCTGTACCATGTCTCTCAAGACACACAACTGGGCGTTATCATACTGCCACTCCCGGATACGCTCCAACAACGACGATCGAGCGACCGTGCAAGCTAGCACCCTACTAGGCTAAAAAATATCCAACCTAACAAATCGATTGGCTTAGGCCTGAATGTCCAAAGCAAGAGGTCTCTGGCTGACCAGAATATAAGCAAGGCTACCCATGCTGGCAGAATTCTTACTCAATGCATCGGCCACCACATTGGCCTTTCTCTGGTGGTATAAGATAGAAACATCATAGTCTTTCAACATCTCCAACCACCTCCTTTGCCTCAAATTCAACTCCTTCTGTTTGAACAAGTACTGAAGGCTCTTGTGATCCGTGTACACCTCATATATCACACCATATAGATAATGCCTCCAAATCTTCAAAGCATGAACAATGGCTGCCAACTCTAAGTCATGAACTGGATAATTCTTCTCATAGATGTTCAACTGCCTTGAAGCATATGCTATAACTCTGCCATTCTGCATCAACATTGCACCAATCCCAATACGGGATGAATCACAATAAATGGTATAATGCCCTTATCCCGTGGGCAAAACCAATACCGGTGCCGTAGTCAGAGTTGTCTTGAGCTTCTAGAAGCTCGCCTCACACTCATCTAACCACCTAAAATGGGCACCCTTCTGGGTCAATCTAGTCATCGGGCCGCTATGGATGAAAACCCCTCCACGAACCGTCGGTAGTAACCTGCTAACCCATAGAAACTCCGAATCTCTGTAGCTGACGCCAGTCGAGGCCAGTTCTTAACTGCCTTAATTTATTCGGGTTCACCTGAATACCCTCTACTAAAACAACATGACCCACGAATGCAACAGAACTCAACCAAAACTCGTACTTCGAGAACTTGGCGAATAACTAACTATCCTTCAGGGTCTGAAGAACCACTCTGAGGTGCTGCTCACACTCCTCCTGATTGCAGGAGTATATTAGAATATTGTCAATGAAAATAATCACGAATAAATCTAAATAGGGCCTGAACACTCGGTTCATCAACTTCATAAATGATGCCGTGGCATTGGTAAACCCAAATGACATGACCAAAAACTCATAATCCCCATACGAGAGCGAAATGATGTCTTAGGGACATCACATGCCCTAATCCTCATCTAATGATAACCATATCTCAAATCTATCTTCGAGAACACCCTAGAACCTTGAAGATGGTCAAATAAATCGTCAATACTTGGCAATGGATACTTGTTCTTTATCGTCACCTTGTTCAACGGCCGGTAATCAATGCACATCCTCATCGACCCATACTTTTTCTTCATAAATAATACTGGTGCACCCCAAGGCGATGCACTAGGTCTAATAAAACCCTTATCAAGCAAGTCCTGAAGTTGCTGCTTTAACTCTTTCAAGTCTGGCGAGGCCATGCGATACGATAGAATGGAAATAGGCTGAGTTCCCGGAGCCAGATCAATACAGAAATCAATACTCCTGTCGGGCGGCATACCCGGCAGGTTTGAAAGGAAAACCTCGGGGAACTCCCGAACAATAGGAACATAATCAATAGACGAGACCTGTACGCTGGAGTCACGAACATACACCAGATATTCTAGACACCCTTCTCGACCATGTGTCGAGCCTTAACATATGGGGTTGGACCCTACCTCCCTAAACTATGTCTCTAGGACAATCGGCTACTAGCTAACCCCTGCCTCTGGCGGTCCGAGCTCTACTTATACGGTCTCTACCTCCACCTCTATGATCCCTACCCCCGCCTCTAGCTGGCTGGGCAAGCTGGGGTCTCCTGGTGCTTGAATTATCGGGCGAGGACCCTGCTACTGAGAACTGCCTGAGGCTCGAGGGAAAAACCTGACAATGTGACTCGGGTCACCACAACCATAACATGCCCTCGGCTGCTGAGACTACTGAACCTGTCGACCTGTATTTCCTCCCTTGAGGCTTTGAAGTGGCAATGCACTTATGGGAGCTGGTGGTGCACCAAAGGACTGCTGATCTGAATAACGCTGCTGAGAACCACCACCGCCTGGAGTACCATAAGAGACCTGGAGTGCTGACTAAAAAGGCCTCTGTGGATAGACTCTACCATAAGAATCCCTAACTCCAGATGAGGTGCCGCCGAACCTACCAGAATGACGAGGCCTCTTTTCTGACCCCTGACCTCCTCCTCGTGCAAGTGCCATCTTTATCTTGCGGGCCGCATTGGCCGCCTACAGAAAAGACATATCACTATCGGCTCCTATAGCCATCTGAAGCCGGATCGGCTGAATCAACCCATAAATGAATTTTCGCACCCTCTCCCTCTTAGTGGAGAGTATAACAATAGCATGGCGTGCCAAATCAATAAAACGAGTCTCATACTGCGTGACTGTCATAGTACCCTGATGAAGACACTCAAAATACGTACGTAGAGCACTTGCTCAGTCACCAGAAGAAACTTCTTCAAGAACAACTCTGCAAACTGATCCTAAGTCAATAATGGCGACCCTGTTGGCCTAGATAAACAATAGTCCCTCCGCCAAGTCTTGGCGAATCTTGCTAGCCGAAAGGTGATGAAGTCAACCCTATTGGTCTCCACAATACCCAAAGTCCTGAGAACCTCATGGCAGCTGAATAAGAAGTCCTGAGGGTCCTCTGTAGAAGTACTGCTGAAGGTGGTGGTGAAGAGCTTGGTGAACCTATCAAGCCTCTACAAAGCATCCATGGACATCGCCGAACCATTGTCGGTCTGAACTGGAATACTCGGCTGGGCTACCACAGCTGGCTGAACTGCTAGAACCTAATGCTGAGGAGCTACCTGCTCCGGAGTACGCGTAGCGGGATTCTTAACTCCTCCCCAGCCTGAGATGTGGTTGGTGCTACGAGAAGCAAACCCACTCTATAGACGCTCTCCATAAAGCCAACCAGTCGAACCAAAGCATCCTGGAGTACTGGAGTGTCTGTGAAACCCTTTGGGACCTGATCTGGGACCACTAGAGTTGCTGGTGGTGGAATCTCCTCACCATAGTCAACATGAGGCTCCACTCTGGGACTCCTGCTCGAGGCTGACTCTGCACCGGCCTCGGCCTCTAGCACGGCCTCGCCCTCGCCCTCTAGCACGGCCTCAGCCTCGCCCTCCGCCCCTGATAGGAGCTGCTGTTGGGGGCTGGAGCTGCTGCGCGGTAGAAGAGGAAGCACGTGTTTTCGCCATCTGCGAAAGAGTAGAGTAGAGTAACAATCAGTATTTGAGAAACATAATCACATGATAAGAATGAACAAAATTTTTTCCTAACTTCTGTAACCTCTAGGGGATAAATACAAACCTCTCCCAATCGATCCCTCAGACTCTACCGAGTTTGTCCGTGAGTTTTAAGACCTAAGTAACCTAGTGCTATGATACCAACTTGTCACGATCCAGATTTTACGTCATCGGGAGTCGTGATGGTGCCTACTGTCGGAGCTAGGCAAGCCAGCCATTACAACATTTTTACTAAATTCATTTAAACAATTACAATCAATTGATACCATAATTAAAGTAGAAGACCTCTAAATACTTAAATAACTAAAAACAGAAATGCAGAAAGTTCAAAATGCACCTCTACCTAGTATCTGGTGTCACTACTCACGGACTACTACAGAATACCACAAAAAGCGTCTAGAAAGGAAATACATAATGCTTGCCTGATAAAAGATGAACAAACGAAAACAAGGAAAGGGACTTCGGCCTGCGAACACTAGCTAGGCTACCTCGAGAGTCCCAGAACTGAAGATAACTCCCAGAAGTCCTACTGCTGCGATCCGTAAGCTGCATCCTGATCTTTGCACAAAAATATACATAGTGTAGTATCAACAAAACCGACCCAATGTGTTGGTAAGTGCCTGGCCTAACCCCGGCGAAGTGGTGATGAGGCTAGACAGGACCTACCACAAATAACCTGTGCAGATACATATGCATTAGCGGGAAAAATATACAAAATTTAAAGAGCTAATAGCGAGGGGAGCATGCTATAGGGTGTAACTATTCAGATATAGGATCAACGAACAAAGAGATGGAACTGTACAATAACATCAATTAAAGATAACAGGTAAATCAACAACTGCACGACACCAACCTTCGTGATTTTACTCTCATCCTCACCAAACAATCAATTAGAGTGCACAAAATTACCCTTCGTGCTTTTCCTTACATAACTCTCATATCAAGGCACGGATTGACCATTCGTGCTCAATTATTCAAAACATGGCACGGAATAACCCTTCGTGCATAATTATCAAACATGGAACGGAATGACCCTTCGTGCATAATCGCTCTTCCTCACCCAATCAACAGTCACAACCAATCGGGGGGAGGGGATAAACAGTAATATTAAACATCCCGACAAGAGAGAACAAATCAACAAATAAGTCCCGTCAAGGGAATAATGCAACACTTTCTCTTTTAACTCACTTCCTTCTCAGCTAACACTTTATATGGAATTATCAATTAAACAAGACAACTGTGTCGCATCTTTCGAATTAAAAGCAACTACGACTCACGGTCATGCTAGACTCCGGTACATATATAACCATCACCGTGCCTATACAATGTACTCCAAATTTAGCACCTAGCAATTAACATCCTAATCTAATTCCCTCAAGCAAGAGTTAGATCAAGCACTTATCTCGAAAGCTCCAAACTCAACTCAAGCCTCTAGTACAGCTTTACCCCTCAGATTCACCACAAAACCGCTCGAATATAGTCACAAATTACTCAAATGTATCAACATATGCTAGTTACATCAATTCGAATGCATAAGAATGAATTTCCCAAAGTTTTGCCCAAAAATTCCCAAAATTCCCCCAAGCCCACGTGTTCAAAACCCGAGGTTCAAACCAAAACTAGGTTACCCATTCCCCCATGAGTTCATATCTATTATTTGTTTTGAAATTGGACCTCAAATTAAGGTCCAAATCCTTAATTTAGTGAAAACCTAAGTTCTACCCAAAATCCCCATTTTTACCCATGGAAAACCTTGATTTAAAGATGCAATCATGATAAATGATGTTAAAGATTGAAGAAATTGAGTAAACGTTGACTTACAATTGATTTAGAGAAGAGGGAGTTCATGAGAAATCGTCTATGGGTGTTTGAGTTTTGAAAATATGAAAAATGAGCATTAAAATCGTCTAAGTATGAAATACATAGGTGCAGGTATCGCAAATTCAAAACTAGATTCGCAATTGTGAACCCAGCAGGCTTGGGATTTGCAAATGGCATGTTCACATTTGCGAACTCAGAAGAAAATTGTGGTCTTTGCATTTGCGAAGGGGAGTTCACATTTGCGAACTCTAGGCTGGTAAATAGGTCTTCGCATTGCGAAGAATATATCGCAATTGCGAGCTGGGCAGACCCGGGCCTTCATTCGCAATTGCGAAATGTTGAAACACGTTCTCACAAGGCACTAAACTAAACGTGTGTTCATATTTGTAGGTTTTGATAAATGACAAACGATGTGCAATTGACATATGACGAGGTCCAAGCACAAGCGCGCAATTGATACATAACGAGATTCAAGCACAAGACAAACAAAGATCAAGATTAAGCAAAGAAATAAAGTTATACATGAGTCGTTCTTTAATTGTGATCTTGATCCGACAATTGACTCAAGACTTGGCTTCTCTCGCAAAATCATTTTTTATCAAATCATGCATATTTAATTTAAAGCAAAATGATTTTAAATCATGCATATTTATTTTAACCAAAATGATTTTTAAACATGCCTCTAAAATCTGGACAAAGATAATCGATTATGTACTTATGATAATCGATTATGTTAAGGCAGCTGCAAGACAATCGATTGTGTACCTTATGATAATCGATTGTGTTGAGGCAGTGTCCATAAGATTTTTCAAAGTTGCAAGACAATCGATTGTGTACCTTATGATAATCGATTGTGTTGAGGCAGTGTCCATCAGGTTTTTCAAAGCAACAAAATAATCGATTGTGCACCTTATGACAATCGAGTGTGTTGAGGCAGTGTCTATTCGATTTTTCAAGACTGTAATATAATCGATTATACATATAGCATAATCGATTATATAAATGACCGTTGCCAAAATATTTTCAAACTCTGTCTGGTAATCGATTGTATGATTCTGATAATCGATTATCCTAAGTAAAATCTGAATATGATTTTTTGAACGTTGCCAAGTAATCGATTATATGATTTTGATAATCGATTGTTTTAAATAAAATCTGAAAAAGATTTTTTGAACATTGCCAGATAATCGATTATACGATTTAGATAATCGATTATTATGCGTAAAATCTGGGAATGATTTTTGGACGGTTGGAAAATAATTGATTATGCAACTTAGACAATCGATTGTTTTAGCACAAAATCAGCAATTCTTAATTGGCAATTAGGCAACAGTTATGCATGTTTTCAACACTATAAATACATCTTAAAATCAGTCTTTTAAGTACAACAACTGATCATATTATTGCTAAAGCTTGCATACTCTCTTATTCATCATTGTCTATTCATTACATAAGTTTTTGAGAGCCAAATTCTTGACGAAAATTGTTGCGTTCTTGAGCGTATTTATTTTACTCATATCTACTCTTGAGGAGAGTCTTGTTTTGAGTGCAAAGTTTTTTTATACACTTGTAGGGAAGTGTTAATCCCTTGTATTGTAAGAAGGAACGTTGTGATTCCTTTGGTTGAAGTCTTGAAGTGTGGTATCTTCGAGCAAAGGTTGTTGAGGCTTGTGTGACTCAAGTTCTCAGTTTGTAGCGGTTTGTTAAGCACCCGTAAGCTTAACGAAGTTAGTGGAAATCTCGAGAGAGTCTCTCCGGGACTGGACTAGCCACGGGTTGTGGTGAACCAGGATAACATCGGTGCGTTCGTTCCTTATTATTTACTTATCGCACTTATTTCATTCCTGCAATTTTTAAATTCCGCAAGTTTACGCTGATTTTTATTATAACGCTATTCATCCCCCCTCTAGCGTTAAGCGTATATTCTAACAATTGGTATCAGAGCCCAACTCTCTGAAAAACTTAACCGTTTGAGAGAAACAATCCATGGCTTCTACTCGTGATTCTTTTGCAGGAATAGGTGAAGGACAATGCTCCACCCGACCACCACTATTCAATGGCACAAACTATACGTACTGGAAGGAGAGGATGAGAATATTCATTCAATCGAATAATTTTCATCTGTGGAAGGTTATAATAAAGGGAGAACAAATTACAACCAAAAAGGTTGAAAATGAATGGGTTCCAAAATCCGAAGATGAATACGATGCGGATGATATCCGAAAAGTGCAGAACAACGCTAATGCCATCAACTTATTGTATTGTGCTATAAACGCTGATGATTACAGAAAAATATCATGTTGCACAACGGCAAAGCAAATGTGGGATAACCTGGAAATCACGTACGAAGGTACGGACCAGGTAAGAGAGGCTAAAGGACATTTTCTAACCCATGCATATGAACTGTTTCACATGAAGGAAGGCGAAAGGGTAGATGACATGTTCGAACGATTTTCAAAAATCGTTAATGACTTACATGCTCTTAAGAAGACCTTCACGGATAAGGAACTTGTCCGAAAAATTCTCCGAAGTCTCACTCTGGAATGGCGCTCCAAGGCCGACGCAATTCAAGAGTCTATTGGCATTTCAAATGTCACCATCGACGGATTAAGAGGTAATCTTAAAACTTATGAATCTACTATACTTAACCCTCTTGTTAATGATCAAAGGAAACAAAGAATCGCCCTCAAGGCAAGCACAAGTCAACCTCAAAATGATGAGTACGGAGATAACGAGTTCGGACTCGTTATTAAGAGATTTCAAAAGTTCATGCGAAAAGAGTATGAACGAAAAGGCAAACAACAAGGAGATCAAGCAAAGTGCTATGGATGCGGAGAAATCGGGCACATTAAATCAAATTGCCCAAATGTCAATAAGGAGAAGAAACCCTTCAAGAAACAACGAGCATACATATCTTGGGGAGGCGACTCTGGAGACGAGTCAAGTGAGGAAGAAGAAGACGAAACCGCAAATCTTTGTCTTATGGCACACGAAGACAATCAAGAAGAGGTATGTCAAATTTCTTCCAAAAACTTCTATTTTCTTGAGGAAATGCAAAATGTCTTTGATGAGTTGTATAGTGAATTCATTAAAGCTTCCAAACTGTTAAAAACACTAAGGAAAATGCTTCTTTGAAAGAAAAAGATTTTGAAAGACAACTCTCTGAAAGAAAAAGATTTGAAAAAATTGATTTTGGAAAATGAGAAGTTGAAAGAAGAAAACAAATTTTTCGGCAAGAGAAGCGCCGACAAACCCGAGAGCTCTAGTAAAAATTGTATTTCTTGCATGCATCTAAAAATTGAGGTAGAAAGACTTAAGGGCACCCTAGATAAGTTCAATTCTTCTCATAAAAATTTGAACGAAGTTCTTGTTAATTTGAAATCGACCAAGCATGGGATAGGTTTTAAAAACGAGCCTAAAGAAAAAAGTTGAAGCCAAACCCCAACCACCTAAGGCTCAGCCTAGGATAAATAAACCAAATGTTCATCCTAGAGATAACAATCCTAGAATCAACATGCATGCTAGACCAAACACTAGAAGAAACTTTGAACATTTTAGGACACCTAGAAATGGCCTTCAACCTAGAAATAACTATTCTAAAAATTCTGCATATCCTAGAACAAATAGTAGGAGAAATGATTTTCATGAAATGCGCAATAGTCATATTGTCGAAATAGAGTAAACAAATTTCGTCCGTCCAACTACTATCAACCTAGACGAATGCATAACCCTAATGTCATTTGTCATTATTGCAATCGAATTGGACATATTGCTCCTGCTTGTTTCACTAGACATAGACACTTAACTGCATGTCAAGCACAACAGCATGTTACACCTAACTCTCAAGGACCCAAAACAGCTTGGGTACCAAAGACTCATTAATTTGTCTTGTAGGTATGTTTGAAGGGATCAAGTGTACTTTGGTACCTTGATAGTGGATGCTCCAAACACATGACCGGAGACGAATCCAAGTTCCTTCAACTAGAACACAAGGAAGGAGGAAGCGTTATTTTTGGAGATAACAACAAAGGAAAAATTATCGGCATTGGATCGGTCGGTAAGGATGAACCTTCTTCCATTAAGCATATTTTGCTAGTTAAAGGTCTAAAACATAATCTCTTGAGCATAAGTCAATTATGTGACAAGGGAAATCTTGTTTTATTTGATTCGATGAATGCTTAGTTTTTCGCCGTAGCGATTTTAAAACTATTCTTCGTGGTTTTAGAATGGATAACATCTATATGGTTGATCTCGAAAATTCTTCATCTGAATATGTGAATTGTCTTATGAGCAAAGAAGATGATATGTGGTTATGGCATCGTAGAGTAGCTCACATCAACATGCATCTTTTAAACAAATTAGTTTCACAAAATTTAGTTATTGGTCTTCCAAATTTGAAATTTAAAAAAAAAGACTCTATCTGTGATTCTTGTAAAAAAGGGAAGCAAACAAAAGCATCTTTTAAATCGAAAAATATTGTTTCAACTACTAGACCTTTGCAACTTCTCCACATGGATCTCTTTGGACCATCTCGCATTGAAAGTCTTGGTAGAAATCGTTATGCTTTTGTTATTGTTGATGATTATTCTAGATTTACATGGACACTATTTCTTGCTCACAAAAGTGAGGCTTTTCATAATTTTAAATGCTTTCATAAACGTGTTCAAAATGAAAAGGACACAACCGTCACTTCAATAAGAAGTGATCATGGGGGAGAGTTCGATCACAATCTCTTCGCGGAATTTTGTGACGAACTCAGTATCGAGCACAGCTTCTCTGCTCCACGTACACCACAACAAAATGGATTGGTGGAAAGGAAAAATAGGTGTCTCCAAGAGATGGCTAGAACCATGCTCGATGAGGCTAAGATTCCCAAACATTTTTGGGCGGATGCCGTGAGTACCGCATGCTACGTTTTAAACAGAGTAGTCATAAGGCCAATACTCATGAAAACTCCCTATGAACTCTACAAGGGAAGGAAACCAAATATCTCCCATCTTAGAGTATTCGGCTGTAAATGTTTTATTCATAACAATGGAAAAGACAATTTGGGAAAATTTGATGCAAAATCCGATGAAAGAATTTTTATTGGTTACTCTTCACGTAGCAAAGCATATAGAGTATTCAATAATAGAACCGAAACTGTGGAGGAATCCCCTCATATTGTGTTTTCCGAAAATAATGCTCGCTTGGCGAGAAAGGATTCTGGTTTTAATCTTGCAGGTATTTTAAACTCAATAAGTCCTCAAATCAAAGTACAAGAGGAAACTCCTAAGGAAATTCAAGATGAAATCTTGGAACAATTATCGGAGGAAGCGCCACAACTGGAAAAAGAAACGAAACTGCCTAACGCGTGGAGGACAATCAAAGACCATCCTCTCGAACAGGTAATTGGCGACATTGAACAACAGGTAAGTACTCGAAACAATCTTAAGAACACCTTAGGACACACTTCTTAAGAGATCACGTTCTCAATTGGCCGACATCCTCACAAGGCCGTTAGAGAAAGAGTCCTTTTCCGAATTCGTAGTGAACTCGGAATGCTTGACTCAAAATTGATCTAAGTCCTGTATTGCACCTTTTTCCACAATTACTAACTTGAGCGTCGGAGACGTCTAATTCTGTTTTGCAGGTATCGCCCTAAAGGCAGGGGGAATTATAAAAGATTGGTGCAGAATAATCGATTCCTCTTCAGAATAATCGATTTCTCTTTAATATATATTCGATTATCAAGTATCACTAATCGATTATGTTGACATTATTTGTTTTATTATTCCTTTTATGAAATTGCAATTCTAGTTAATCAATAAACAAGTTATTTGCTTATTCTTTTTTTGCTAATGTCAAAAGGGGGAAGAATAAGGGCTATGCACTTAATATTTATTGGCATAAATTGAGGGGAATTCATATGTTGAGGGGGAATTAATTGCATATCTATTTACTTGTCTTGGATCGTCATTATGAATTATCTAATATGCATATCCTGATTAAGGTTTGCCATTATCAAAAAGGGGGAGATTGTTGAAACACGTTCTCACAAGGCACTAAACTAAACGTGTATTCATATTTATAGGTTTTGATAAATGACAAACGATGCGCAATTGACATATGACGAGGTCCAAGCACAAGCGCGCAATTGATACATAACGAGATTCAAGCACAAGACAAACAAAGATCAAGATTAAGCAAAGAAATAAAGTTATACATGAGTCGTTCTTTAATTGTGATCTTGATCCGACAATTGACTCAAGACTTGGCTTCTCTCGTAAAATTATTTTTTATCAAATCTTGCATATTTAATTTAAAGCAAAATGATTTTAAATCATGCATATTTATTTTAACCAAAATATTTTTTAAACATGCCTCTAAAATCTGGACAAAGATAATCGATTATGTACTTATGATAATCGATTATGTTAAGGCAGCTGCAAGACAATCAATTGTGTACCTTATGATAATCGATTGTGTTGAGGCAGTGTCCATAAGATTTTTCAAAGCTGCAAGACAATCAATTGTGTACCTTATGATAATCGATTGTGTTGAGGCAGTGTCCATCAGGTTTTTCAAAGCTACAAAATAATCGATTGTGCACCTTATGACAATCGATTGTGTTGAGGCAGTGTCTATTCGATTTTTCAAGACTGTAATATAATCGATTATACATATAGCATAATCGATTATATAAATGACCGTTGCCAAAATATTTTCAAACTCTGTCTGGTAATCGATTGTATGATTCTGATAATCGATTATCCTAAGTAAAATCTGAATATGATTTTTTGAACGTTGCCAAGTAATCGATTATATGATTTTGATAATCGATTGTTTTAAGTAAAATCTGAAAAAGATTTTTTGAACGTTGCCAGATAATCGATTATACGATTTAGATAATCGATTATTATGCGTAAAATCTGGGAATGATTTTTGGACGATTGGAAAACAATCGATTATGCAACTTAGACAATCGATTGTTTTAGCACAAAATCAGCAATTCTTAATTGGCAATTAGGCAACGGTTGTGCATGTTTTCAACACTATAAATACATCTTAAAATCAGTCTTTTAAGTACAACAGCTGATCATATTATTGCTAAAGCTTGCATACTCTCTTATTCATCATTGTCTATTCATTACATAAGTTTTTTAGAGCCAAATTCTTGACGAAAGTTGTTGCGTTCTTGAGCGTATTTATTTTACTCATATCTACTCTTGAGGAGAGTCTTGTTTTGAGTGCAAAGTGTTTTTATACACTTGAAGGGAAGTGTTAATCCCTTGTATTGTAAGAAGGAACGTTGTGATTCCTTTGGTTGAAGTTTTGAAGTGTGGTATCTTCGAGCAAAGGTTGTTGAGGCTTGTGTGACTCAAGTTCTCAGTTTGTAGCAGTTTGTTAAGCACCCGTAAGCTTAACGAAGTTAGTGGAAATCTCGAGAGAGTCTCTCGGGGACTGGACTAGCCACGGGTTGTGGTGAACCAGGATAACATCGGTGCGTTCGTTCCTTATTATTTACTTATCGCACTTATTTCATTCCTGCAATTTTTAAATTCCGCAAGTTTACGCTGATTTTTATTATAACGCTATTCACCCCCCCCCCTCTAGCGTTAAGCGTATATTCTAACATGAAGGGCCATTCGCATTTGCAAAGCAGGCTTCGCAATTGCGAAGCCTACAGGTCTAAGATATCTGAAGCCAAAATCTGCAGATGCTAGTTTAAAAATGCAACTCGTCCCTATCCAAAACTCACCCGATCCCTCGTGAACCCAGACATACACACAATCTCAATAACATCCTACGGACTTACTCGTGCGATCAGATCACTAAAATAACATTATTTACATCAATTTAAGCCTCGAAATCCATAATTCTTCTTTCAACTTTTATAAACTTCAAATTTCCCATTTTTAGTTCGAAACACGTCAAACGACGTCCATTGTCAACCAAACTTTACAGATAGCGCTTAACACCTACTTAAGACTTATACCGGGCGTCGGAACTAAATACAATCCCGATACCACAAGTTTATAATTCATTTCCCTTTCCAATTTCCTTAGTTAATTACAGAAAATAATTTCTTTCAAAAATTCTGTACTCGGGTTCGGGACCTCGGTTTTCGATTCCAAAAATACGCCCGAGTCTCATACTTTTCTACGGACCTCCCAGGATCGTTACATTACATGTCCGGGTCCGTTTACCTAAAATGTTGACTAAAGTCAACTATATCAATGTTAACATCAAAATTCTTCAAAATTTTCACAGAATTTACATATTTTAACACAAATATTTTCCGGCTTTGCGCCCAAACTGTGCACACAAATCAAGGTAACTAGAAGCAAGGTTTTCAAGGCCTCGAAAGTACGCAAAAGGAAGAATTACGGTGATGACCCTTTGGGTTGTCACAACTGTCTCTGTAAAAACAAATAGCAGGGAATGAGTCGCTAGCTCAGTGAGTAATAACACTTAACCACAACCATTTTTATTTGGGGACAAGTCAGAAACATGCTAGTATCTCAAAGAGAAAATAATATAAAAATGCCCTTTCAGAAACAATAAATAATTTTTAGTCTTATCACGCTTTTCTTGTAGTAAAATATAATTAACAATTCAGTAATAAGCTCGATAACTATTGTATAATATCAGCATTCACATTTTGGGAGGTTTAAATAAACGGATCAAGTAATCGATATAACTGTAGACTTCTTAACAAGAAGTCATATATAACGATAGTCCCTACTCGAGTAAAATAGGTAACGATATGCTAGTTCTACCTTCCCACTAGCGAGGGCTATAACAGTAATCAGTAATTACAAGGTGTACCAGGTCTAACAAACCCGCCGTTAGCTACGGGATCCTTCAAAGTCTAATCTTATTTATACTTGTCTCTTTAATCCGTATATACTCGTAGTTAATATATTAATACAATATAGGAAATTTTGGTTCTTATCAAATCATATAATTTCTTTTCGATAACAGTAAATTCAAGTAACGGTACAATAGATCTAGTGACAACGAAAATATTTAAAATCACGATATTCATCTCAATAACTATTTCGGTACCATATCGAGTAAAAGACTTGTCTCACATGCAACTCAAAATAATCGTTAACATATTCATATTAAAAATCATGTGTAAATCATGCAAGTTATGAAAACACAAATTGCGGTAAGGTTACTACTCATAGTACTCGTGCCAAAATACCAACTGTTTCACCTCAAGCAACTCGTACAATTTCCTCCCATCAATTTATAATTATATAATATTGATCTAATGCTAATTTTCTTACTTAGACTAATTCATATCTATTTTAGAATACCCAACCCTCGAGGTTTCATGTTTGACTCTTAATTTACCCAGAATAATTCTTATTGGTATTTAATTTCTTATACCTTACAAAACCATTCAATTATATGAACTGAGATAAAAAGAATTACCAAAAAAAAAAAACTCAGATGAAAATTTTGAGTACTACCCGTAAAAAATTATGCATATTTAAAATTTCTCAAGTTTTGGTTCCACCCTTCTTCTCCTCCCTTTTTAAATTTTATTTTCTCGGCAAAACTGAAGCTTCTGCTTCAACGTAACAGCAACCAATTTGCTCTTTCTTCTGTTTTGAAAAAATGGGCTTTGACCTTTTTTGCTTTACTTATTTGTTTTTATTTGAGTTATTTCATTTTAGTAATTTGCTCCCTCTTTTTTTTCTTTTAGTTATTATTACTATTACTATTACTATTATTATTATTATTATTATTATTATTATTTACTAATGACCAATACACCCATATTAAATATGGGGTATTACATCCTCCCCACATTATGAAATTCGGTCTCTGAATTTAATTTGAGTACGTACCTGTAACCTGAAACAAATGAGGATACGTCGCTTGCATATCTTTTTCTACTTCCCAAGTAGCTTCTTCAACGGTATGATTTTTCCATCAAACTTTAACGAACACAGTCTCGTTTGACCGTAGCTTTCTTACTTGACTGTCAACAATTGCCATCGGCTCCTCCTCGTAAGACAAATTTTCATCAAGTGGTATAGTTGGTGCATCATGCACCTGAGATGAGTTTGATATACATTTTTTTTGCATTGAGACATGAAACAATGGGTAAATAAAAGATAACTCAGGAGGAAGTGCCAAATAATAAGCCACCGCTCCCACTCGGTCTAGTATCTCATAAGATCCTATAAACCTAAGGCTCAGCTTGACTCTTTACACAAATTGCATCACACCTTTCATAAGAGAGACTCGTAGGAACACTTTGTCTCCAATTGTAAACACTATTCAATTATCAGCATTAGACTTTTGTCTACTTTGAGCTGTAAGCAATCTTTGTCTGATCAATTGACTTTGTCTATAGCTTCTTGTACTAATTCGGGTCCCAATATGTTAGTCTCACTAGCTTCATAACATCTGATAGGATAACGACATCTTCTACCATACAATGCTTCGTACGGTGCCATTTGAATACTATACTAGAAGCTATTGTTGCAAGTAAATTCAGCTAAAGGTAGATAAGCATCCCAACTACCTCTAAACTCAAGAATGCAAGCTCTCAACATATCCTCTAAGATCTGTATAGTATATATAGTACGTTCAGACTACCCGTCTGTCAATGGATGAAATGCAGTACTAAGATCTACTCATGTACCCAATGCTTCTTGAAAGATTTCCAAAAGCGTGAGGTAAATTGTGATCCTCTCTCAGAGATGATGGATATCGGAACTCCATGAAGTCGGACAATTTCGTTTATAAATATTTGTGCATACCTGACTCCACCATATATAGTCTTCACCGGCAATAAATGTCTTGATTTCGTCAGTCGGTCTATAATCACCCATACCGAGTCATAACCTCTAAGGATTTGTGGTAGCCTTGTGACAAAATCCATAGTAATTTTTTCCCATTTCCACTCTAGAATATCAATTTGTTGTAGTAGTCCTGTGGGTCGCTGATGCTCATCCTTGACCCACTGACAAGTCAAACAACTAGAAACAAATTTAGCAACATCTTTCTTCATACCTTCCCACCAATAAAAATGCTTCAAGTCATGGTACATTCTTGTGGATCCGGGATGTATTGTGTATTTAGTGTTGTGAGCTTCTTAAAGAATAACGTGTCTCAACACATCTACGTCTGCTACACATAGCATGTCACCCATTTGAAAAACACCATCACTTTTAACAATCATATCCTTGCTTTTACCAACTAAGCCCTCATCTCTGTATTTGTGTAATCGTTCATCCTTATATTGGGTGGCGTTACGCTCAACTAATTAAAACTTAGCCTGAGCACAAGCCAACAATGCCTATGAATTTCCGACACAAAATCTGATACATGTATCTTCTAGTCTCTGAATATCTTGGACAAAAGTTTCTTTGCAGGGGCTATATGTGCCAAACTCCCCATAGATTTTCTACTCAATGCATCAACCACCATATTGGCTTTTCCAGGATGATACAAAATAAAACAATCATAGTCTTTGAGTAATTCCATCCAATGACACTGCCAAAGATTTAGATCTCTCTGCTGAAAGATATACTTCAGAATTTTATGGTAAATATAAATCTCACAAGTTTCGCAGTATAGATAATGTTTCCAAATTTTTAGAGCAAATACACTGCATCCATCTCCAAATCATGTTTAGGATAGTTTTGCTCGTGCTTTTTCAATTGTCTCGAAGCATAAGCAATAACACGACCATTTTGCATGAGAACACATCCTAATACCACCCTTGAGGCATCACAGAATACTGAAAATCCTCTAGAACCTGATGGTAAGACTAGTATTGGTGCAGTTTTCAGACACGTTTTGAGCTTCTGAAAGCTTTGCTCACATTCCTCCGTCCACTGAAACTTTGCATTTTTCTGTGTTAGGTTGGTTTGCTATTCTGGAGAAATCCTGCACAAAACGCATGTAATAGCTTGCTAAGCCTAAAAAGCTGTGAATCTCTGTAGGAGAAGTAGGTCTAGGCCATTTGTGCACAGCTTCTGTCTTCTGAGGATCTACCATAATTATGTCTTTGGATACAACATGCCCAAAAATACTACCGAGTCTAGCCAAAATTTACACTTCGAGAACTTAGCATAAAGCAGATGTTCTCGCAATATCTGCAACATACTCATAAGATGATCCTCGTGTTCTCCTTGGCTACAAGAATATATCAGGATATCATCAATAAATACTATTACAAATCTACCAGAAACGACTTGAACACCTATTCATTAAATCTATAAATGCAGCTGGAGCATTTGTCAGTCCGAAAGGAATCACATGAAACTCATAGTGCACATATTGAGTCCTGAAAGCATTCTTAGAAATATCTTCATCTTTGATTTTAAGTTGCTGATGGCCAGAATGAAAGTCAATCTTTGAAAAGTGGGTAGCTCCTTGTAACTGATCAAACATGTAATCTATACGAGGAAAAGGATATTTATTGCGTATTGTTATACGGTTCAACTGCATGTAGTCAATGCACATTCTCAGGGATACGTCTTTCTTCTTTACGAACAGTATTGGCGCACCCCATGGTGATACACTAGGTCTAATAAAACCATTATCTAACAAATCTTGTAGTTGTTTCTTTAGCTCCCTCAACTCTGCTGGTGCCATTCAATATGGGTGTATAATTATGGGATGCATTTCAGGTAGCATATCAATACCAAAGTCTATTTCTCGTATTATAGGCTATCCTGGTAAATTTCCAGGCAATACATTAGAAAATTCTCTCACTACTGGTACATTTTCTATGTTAACTGTTTCCTTTCTTGAGTCAGTTACACTAGCTAAGAGACCCAAGCAACCTTTCTTCAGAAGTCGTTGATCTTTCATAAAAAATACAATTTTGCAAGCCTCTGGAACTTGACACCCTCTTAGAATAAAATTGGGTTCATTTGGTATCTCAAACCTTAGTATCTTTGCATGTCAATCAAATATAGCATAGAAAGAAGATAATCAATCCATTCCCATCAGCATGTCAAAGTCAATCATATCAAGTACAATAAGGTCAGCTATAGTATCTCTACCCTCAACCCGAATCTGACAAGCAGGATACACATATTTAACTATTAGAGACTCTCTAACAGGAGTAGCAACAATAAAAGGATCATTCAATAGCTCAGAATGTCTACTAAATCTCAAAGCAAAGTACGAGGACTCATAGGAGTGAGTAGATCCCGGATCAATCAACGCAGGTGCATTAAATGAACAGACAGAGAGAATACATGTAACCACCGTATTCGAGGCCTGAGCATCTTGTCTAGTAAATGTAAAAACTCTTGCCTGACCTCTACCAGCATTGCCTTGTCATTGATTAACAGTAGCACAGTCTCCAGCACCTCGACCTCTATTTCCTATACCTGTAGCACCTGTAGTATTACGAGTAGTCTGAGTCCGTGCAACTGTCTCAAATCAGCAACCAAACATCCTAATAGCAATTCAAAATCGGCAACTTATCAATTAACTAAAATAGTCTTCACCATTGTTCATCAACCCACTACAACCAGAAATAGTAATTTATCTCCGACTTTGATAATAGCGAACGATACTCGACATAAGACTATAATAACAAAAGCATACTCATGACACTAAAATAATGACTATGGAGCGACTCTAAGAATTCAATAAAAAGACCATAACAATAAATAAAATCTCTTCCTACGCGAACAAGTGCGAGGCTCACCGAGAAATATCGACTTGTGTGCTCTAATTAATGAAATCCTTGATTGCGTCAACTGCTGTCTCTGTAAAAAAAAACTAGCGGGGAATGAGTTGGTAGCTCAATGAGTAATAACACTTAACAACAATCGTTTTTATTT